>CM060935.1:971492024-973992024 GCA_030765085.1 Allium cepa
CAATTAAATGCTATGTATGTGATCAATTTGGAAATATGAAGAAAGACTGTCGCAAGCTCAATAATGATAAATAGAAGAACAATTTTGAAAATTTCAAAAAGAAAAAGGCTTTCAAAGTAACATGGTATGACTCGAATTCTTCATCATCATCATCAGATAGTGATATCGACAGTGACGGAGAACAAGCTAATGTGTGCTTTATGACACAAACTGATGAGGTATGTCCCAAACTTAGTTATGATGAATTATTAGAACCTATCATGGAACTAGATTATAAATTTAGACAAATTAAAAAATTGAATAAAGAATATATAGCCAAAATAAATAGATTAGAACTAGAAATAGGAATGTTAAAAGATGAAAAAATTATTTTAGAAGAGGAACTAGAATTATCTCATGAAAAAATTAAAAATAATTTGGTCAAAAATAAGTCTATTGCTATTGATTTTGATAAAACTAAATTAGAAAAGGATAACTTCTTAAAAGAAAATGTCAACTTGAAGAGTAATATTGAAATACTAAGAATTGAAAATTTAGAATGAAAACAAAAATTTAAATAAAATTACAAATAATGTTTCAAAATTTAATAAAGGAAAACAAGATTTGGAAAATCTTATCAAAACTTCAAAACCATCAGGTAATAGAAATGGAATAATATTTAAAAATACTCCTAAACAAAAAGGGAATAATATTAAGAAATATAGCTGTATTTATAAAAAGACTAAAAGTTCACCTAAGCCTAATACGAATACTAGAAATATAAAAATTTGGATTCCTAAGACAAATAATAATTTGATTAGATAAAAAAATATTAATAATTTTTTAGAAAATGTAGTCTATAATAAGAATTATATTCATAAAAGTAACAAACCTTCTTGGATACAGCTACCTACTTCTCCTAACATCTAGGACCCTAACAAAGTATATGGGTACCAATTAAATCATCTTTTATTTTGTAGGTACCCAAAATAAAAAATAAGGAGAAATGGATACTAGAGAGCGGATGCTCCAAGCATATGATCTTAAATTCAAAAAATGTTATCAAATATAACATACATCGATGGTGGAACGGTAACCTTTGAAGATAACTCAAAAGGATACGTCGTGGGCTTTAGAGAAGTCATCAACTTTGGTATTTCTAACTCTCCTACTATTACAAATGTTTTGTTAGTAGAAAATCTAAAACACAACCTACTAAGTATTAGTCAATTATGTGATAAAGGTTTTCAAATCAATTTCGAAAAGATAGACGTAATATTTTCGATAATAACAAACGACTTATATTTGAGGGTTTTAGAAACAAAAATATTTATGCCTTAAACATGGATATAAATAAAAATTCAAATTTGTGTTTAACAGCCAAACATGACGTTCCATGGTTGTGGCATAAACGATTTTGTCATATTAACTTTAAATACATTAATAAATTAGCAAAATATGAGCTAGTTAGAGGTTTACCTAAAATAAACTGCAAAGTAGAAAATTTATGTGACGATTGTCAAATTGGAAAACTAAAGAAAAGATTTTTTTTTAAATCTAAAAATAATATTTCTACAAAACAACCATTAGAATTATTACATTTAGATTTATTTGGTCCAACGCAAGTACGATCTATAAATCACAACAAATATGTTTTTGTAATATTTGATGATTTTTCAAGATATACATGGACTTTATTTATAAAACATAAAAGTGACACCTTTGGTATGTTTAAAATTTTTGCTAAAAGAATTAAAACACAAATGGATTTGAAAATTAAAAATATTCGAAGTGATCATGGTGGAGAATTCGAAAATGATCTTTTCACTAACTTTTGTAATAAAAAAGGAATAAATCATAATTTTTCTTTTCCTCGCACACCTCAAAAGAACGGTGTAGTAGAAAGAAAAAATTGTACGTTAAAAGAATGTGCACGAACACTATTAAATAGTAACGGTCTACCAAAACATTTTTGGCCTGAAGCTATTGCCACAGCTTATTATGTTTTGAATCGAGTAACCATACGTCCTATGACTAAAAAAACTTGTTGTGAAATATTTTTTGGAAGAAAACCTAAAGTATCATACTTTAAAACTTTTGGATCAAAATGTTTTATATTAAATACAAAAGATATTTTAGGAAAATTTGATTCGAAAGGCGATGAAGAATCTTTGTTGGATATTCGGATCGCAGCAAAGCATATAGAATTTTTAATAAACGAAATAACACTATTGAAGAAACTTTACATGTTTCGTTCGATGAAAATCTTCTTAACCATCATATTAATGACGATGAGGAAATAATTCCAATAACAAATACAACGAATTCTTTTAATAATGAGACAAATGCGCAAAATAATACTTTAATATCATCTCCTATAATTCTTAAGGACCATCCAAAAGACAATATCATTGGAGATCTTAATTCTAGAGTAACTAGAGATCAACTTAATCAAATAAGCCATATAGCAATTGTGTCAAATTTTGAACCAAAGAATTATAGAGAAGCTTCAAACGATAACTTTTGGATAATAGCTATGCGAGAAGAATTAAATCAATTTGAAAATGTTTGGGAATTAGTACCAAGATCAGAAATTCAATCGGTTATAGGAACAAAATGGGTATTTAAAAACAAAGCAGATGAAAAGGGAAATATAGTTAGAAATAAAGCATGTTTAGTTGCTCAAAGCTATAATAAAGAAGAATAAATCGACTATGACGAAACCTTTGCTCCAGTAGCGAGACTAGAGGCCATACGTACATTACCCACTTTTGCAAATCATCACAGTTTTAAACTATTTCAAATAGATGTCAAAAGTGATTTTTTAAATGGTTTTATTAAAGAAAACGTATATGTTGAATAACATCCATTTTTTTTCACGAAAAATATCCCGACCATGTTTTTAAATTACAAAATGTCTTATATGGTTTAAAACACGCCCTCCATGCATGGTACGAACGTTTTAAAAATCATTTAATTACATCTTGTTTTCAAATAGGTAAAATTGATACAACTTTATTTATTAAACGAGAAAATAACGATATTTTAGTTGTACAAATTTACGTAGATGATATTATTTTTTGTTCAGCTAACGAAAATCTTTATAAACAATTCTAAAAAATTATGAAAAATGAATTTGAAATGTCTCATATGGGAGAATTAAATTTCTTCTTTGGTTTGCAAATAAAACAACTTGAAAGTGGTATTTTTATTCATGAAGAAAAATATTGTAACGATCTATACGTCGTTTTGAAATGGATAAAACTTCAAGCAAACCAACACCGATGAGTACTAGCGTTCACTTGAAAAAAGATGATAACAGAAAAGATTTCGATGAAAAATTATATCGTAGCATGATTGGCTCCTTACTCTATTTGACGGCTAGTAGACCCGACATTTTGACGAGTGTATGTCTTTGTGCCCGATTTCAAGCAAAATCAAAAGAATCTCACCAAAGAGCTGTGAAACATAACTTACGATATCTATCTAGTACTAGAGATTACGGTTTGTTTTATCCTAAGGAATCATCGTTTGAACTAGTTTCATATAGTGATGCGGATTTTGATGGATGTAAAATAGATCATAAGAGTACTAGTGGAACATGTCACTTTATCGGACAATCATTAGTTTCATGGTTTAACAAAAAGCAAAATTGTGTCTCCTTATCTACTTGCAAAGCCGAATATATTTCAGCAGCTCTAGCATGTTCACAAGTGATATACATGCAACAAAACTTACGGATTTCGGCAAAGTTATCATTAAATCACCAGTATATTGCGATAACACGAGTGCAATAAATTTATTAAAAAACCCTGTAAATCACTTGCGTACTAAACATATAGATATACGACATTATTTTTTATGTGACAATGTAGAAAAAGTAATTATTACATTAGAATACCTAAATACCGAAAATCAAATAGCGGATATTTTCACAAAACCACTAAACGAACAAACTTTTGTTAAACTTCGACGCGATTTAGGAATATGCTCCTTTATTGATCTTCTAAACTAATAACCATATCTTCATTTATTCTATATTTAGCTAAAAAAAAAATTATTCACATATTAGAATTGATAACTCCTTCACTTTAATTTTTTTAGGTGGTTAGTTTTTGAAAATTACCTACAAATAATCTTTGAAATTATATATATAAATCTTTACACAACAAGAAAAAATAAATATATACATTTCATATTTTTTTACAACAAGAAAATATAAGCATGTCTTTTGAAAATTCTCATATATCCTTCTCGAACCTACAAGGTAGCTCAGCGAATACACCTCATCGGCTTCCTACCCCTACACCAAATCAGGAACCGACGTATAGGTGGTCCTCCTATCACATGGGATTCACTCCCGATAACGAGAATTCCAAATGAGCTCTATTTGTTTCTCCTAACACCAAGGATAAAATGGATGAGATACATCACTATCAAAAGCAACAAATAGATCTACAACGAGAATTATATTTTGAATAAAAAGTCACGCCGTGACGACTAACTTTTCTGGAGCAAGTAGCGATAAAATTTTGTAATTCACGAAAGAAGGATGTACATGAACCACTTCCGATTCCTTACAGTTCCTTGGATCCATCATCCTCGTATCGTACACCTTTAGACCCATCACCAAGGCGATTCTTTGGTTCCCCAAATACCCACGAACGTGGAAATATACGGTCTCCACTCAAGCTATGGAGGGATGACAAGTCTGAAGATCGCAAAACTCCGTCGCCATCTAAATAGATTAAATTATTTTTATTGTATTTGTATCTACGTATATTTGTGATTTTGTTTCACAAAAATAATACAACATTTTTTTCAAACAATAGAAGGTTGAAAAATAAGCAACGCCCTTTAAATTTATGCTATTTTTAGGAAGATTGGTCATTTCAGACGTCTGGATATTGGCCTCAGGCGTCTGACACTCTGATATCACACAAATTGTACATCACCGTACATATATCAGATGTCTGGTATAACCTTCCAAACGTCTTAAAATTATCTGCTTACTTAAAAGTAGATATCGGGCTATTTCAGACGTCTAAACTATGAACTAGATGTCTGAATAAAGTCTCTGCCACCATATTCTTAAATTCGATCTATTTCAGACGTCTGATATTTAAACCAGATGTCTGAGAAAACTATCTGTCATTTAGAAATGACAATTTGATCTATTCCAGATGTCTGATAATATGAACGGACGTCTGAAGTACCTTCTAGACGTTTGAAATTCAGTCGACACTCTTATACGCCCAGATAACGTATATTTTTTTTACCCTTTCTTACTTCGTTTCATTTTATTCTTCCTTCAATATCGATTTTTTGCCAAAAAAAATTTCTCCTTCAAATTTAAAAGAATTTAATGGCTCCCAAATCAGAAAATCCTAAAATCTCCAAGAGAAAACAAGACCAACCAACTTCTTTAAACCCTCAAGTTTGCTCAGATGATCAAATCGAACGATGGATGAATCGAGCACCACATTCACTCAAGAGATATGAGGATATTCAGAAGAAGAAACTCCACACAGGTCCATTTTATAAATTACTCAAGTTTCCAATGTACGATTTAGATGAAATGTGTGAGAATGCCATTTAGAAACTTTGATATCTTTCAATCCCAATAACATCCAAATTGACCAGTTGGCTATATTTCTCTTCTACGCTAATTTGGATAGCACAACGGTTTGGAACATTGAAAACGTAGATAATTGGCCATGGTCTAGCGTTTATGGCAACATAATTAGGCTCACTCTAGGAATCATATGCAGAACTCATGGATGTTTTGACACGGGCGAAGATATATATAACATTCCCGATATGCATTTCAAACCAAGTACAATATAATGAAAGTGCGGTGTGTATACGAATGCACGTGCTAATATAGTACACACGGATCGTGTAATATGGACTATAATATAAATGCGGAAAATAGATGATAGTAGCAAAGTAAAAATAAAAATAGAAAAATCACACCAGAGATTTTTATACTGGTTCGGAGCACCGTCCTACATCCAGTCCCAGACTTCTATCTGGATTTTCACTATTAACTACCTCGCTTCACCCGGAGGAACAGGTTTACAATACCCGAGCAAACTAACGGGATTTCACGCCTCTAATACACTGAGGACTTCAACACTTGCCTCTTACAACACAGAGGACTTCAACAAAAGAACAAATACAATTGTTGTTGACAACTTGTGCTCTTGAAAACACGGATTTGTCACTAGTAGTACACCCTTCCTATAATCTTATCCTCAAAGTATGCGAATGATGTTTTGAAAAGATTAAGGAAAGTATATTACTATTGAATCAAAAGATATGAAATAGTTTCAATAATTCAATAAATAATCGAGAGCTTTTAGAATGCAGGAGTATATAGAAAGTAAGATCAGAGATTAGAGTAAAAAGCATATATAATCATGTTGTTTTAATCAACGATTTAGATGAGTTTATATAGATAAGAATGGTTGTAACTCTTTGTGAGCAGTTGCCATTAAGAGATATGATCTTTGATGAAAGATAAGAGATGCAACCTTTGGAGAAAAGAAGTGTCTTTTGAAAAAATTGCTTTCTGTTTAAAAACGGTCGACAGGTTAAAAGGTGACCAGTAGACAGGAATTCAAATATATATACGTTATGTGCATGTGTGCACGTTCAGTGTGCAAATTATGCAGGAACGGTCGACCGCATATATTATGACCGGTAGACCGGTCCCTGTAAAGTTGCACACTGAATGTGCAACTACATTTTAGTCGTATATATATTGATTTCCTTGAAAATGCATGATTATTTGAGGATAGATTTTAACAAGTTTATCACTATTATAATATCAAATAATCAACCTACAATCTAGAGTACCATATGTAGCTCTTTATAGCCATAATGACCTTGTTTTGTCGATCGCCTTTAGTTATTTGTCAGAAATCAAAACCTTCATAAAACTTGTGACTCAACATTCTCCCCCTTTTTGATTGATGACAATATATATCTGCAAATATGAATCTCCCCCTGAGTATGTGATCTCTCTCTTTGAATTCTTATATATGTACGTTCCTGCAAACAATTGTTAGCCCTTTCTCCCCCTTTGTCATCGACAAAAAGGAGTAACAGATACTAGAATAGTAGAGAAGTGTAATTAATATGATATGCATAGCAAAATAAAACATTAACACATCCAAAACATAACAGAGTATAATACAGACCCTAATGTCAAACGAAAAATAAGAATAACGACACTACTTAGTACAAGTGTCGATGAATGTTTGTTAAAGTGCTAAACCATAATAGAATCTAAGATGAAGCAGATCGTATCTCCTCTTCATCATCATCATCGTCGTCATCATCATCATCATCTTCTTCTTCTTCCTCATCATTGTTCCCTCTAGATGATTCTCCATGTCCATGACCACTCATACCAATAGACTCGTCAGATGATGTCCAGGTGAAAACAGGAGTAGCAGGACGTTTTCCTGGGTCTTGTGCTTGAACAGAGGTGGATGTGGAACATGATATAGCATCCCATAGCATACCAAAGAATGACTTGACCTTATTGAAGCGCTTATCAATTTTAGAGTCCATGCGCTTGAGACATGATTCAAGCAAAAATTGGTTATGCGCAATAGTTTCAAGTGATTCTTTTGTGGATGATTTTGATTTTAATAGTTTTACTTCATCGGAACGAGGACGAGAGGAAGTTGCTTTTTGTTTTCTTGGTCCTCTTTGTTGCCATTCTTCAAAAGGCATAATCTCAAGATAAGGTGGAGGAAGCTTCATTCGTTTGATGGTTATGGAATCAATGCATTTTGGTTTTGAGGTTGCAGAATCAGGAGGATTTACCCCACAAGCTAACAAAAGTCGCATGATATATTCATTGTAGAAGAAATGAGGTCGTGTAGAGTTATTTACCTTGAGAATTTCATCAAAAAGCATGTGTACCCAATTGATTTGGATTTCACCATAAATAGCATAGAGAGCTTTGAAGTTTTCTTTATATACAGCATCATAATTTCCAAGTCTAGGAAAAAGAGAATGCATCAAAACACGATGAAGTAGTCTGGCTGTCGGTCGAAGTCCAATAGACTTTGTGCCATCACTATTGTCTTCTATGAACTGATGACTGGTACTATTGCGAGTGAAGACTTCGCAGAAAGTAGATGAAAACTCATCGCCTCGATTTGGTATACCAAGTATAGAGGCAATTCTAGCATGAGTAAGAAAAATTTGCTTGCCACAGACCACAGACCAGATGACTCCGTTTGGATTATCAGGTTGATACTCGTCGAGATTCATGTTGGCGTAAAACAATTTGATCATCAAATGATTTATCTCCACATTATTTTCTGAAAAATCTATCAATGGAGTAATGTTGGAATTATTGGCTAACCTCCGAACTCCATAAGCCGTGAAATCATCAAATTTGATGAAAGAGCCTGGATGAAACTTGTAATTTGTCATCTGATTCCATCTTGTTACAGCAATTGGACTTTGAAGCCATTTTTTGGCGGAGATGCTCAGAGATGAAGTTTCAGAGGATGTTCCTTTCTTGGATTTCTTTTGAGGAGGAGCCATTGTTGGAAGAGTTGAGATTTGGGAATTGAAAATAGGAAACTAGGGTTTGTGATTTTGGGAAAAAAGAACAGCTTGAGTCAAAAGAGAAAGAGGGTAGAAGGAAAAATGACGCATAGATATATATAAAAACTGAAAATACGTCAACCGGTCGACCAAAGAATTATGGCCGGTCGACCGTTTTCAACCAGGGAGCAAACGGTCGACCGGCTATAAATGGGGCGGTCGACCGGTTTTGCCTGCTGAGTAATAACATTTTATTTTGCAAGTTTTTATAATATATCAACCTATATATATTATATTTTATTCTTAATACAAAATATAACCGTTATTACACAAGTGATAGATAAAGATATAATAACTTTATATAAATCTAATGAGAAGTGGAAGGTTCGTCATTAGAATTATCGTTGTTTCCTTCAATACGTTTTGACCATGGACTCCAGTGTTTCTGAGCACCTTCATTCTTCTCATAGTTCCGATCCCAAGAGTTAGGACTTTTAGATGTTGATGGTCTAGACGGCATTGGTTCATGCACGTCATGCTTGTTGGAACTACAGAAAAATGTTGCCAACTTTTCTAAAACGGATAATCGTGCCGATGTCCGTTGTTGCTCATGATAAAGTTGACTTTTCCCATAATGGAGCTGTCTCTGAAGGTCTATTTGATGTTTCTGATAGTGGTGTATCTCATCGATTTGTGCTTTGGTACGAGGAGAACAGAACAGTGTCCTCTTCACTCGTTTTGAATTTGGAGTATTATCAGACATACAAGAGCATTGATGATGACAACTTGGTTTTTGTTTTGGTGTTGTAGGAGAATAATATTCCTCCGACTCAGAACTCGTAATAGAAATGTATGATTCTTGAGCACATTTATCACAAATGTGAGCCATAGGGAATGTTGTATAGAATATTATGGTTAGATAAAAAAAGATGAACAAAATATGAAATTTTTGCAAGCTTGTATACAAGTTTCTTATGTATAAACCTATGGATGTGAGTTAATAGAAAAATTTCGACCAAGAAAACATAAGCAGAAACTTTATGTTAACTCTAAAAATAGCTCTCCTTTTAAAACTGAAATTATAAAATAAGAAAGGAAAGGACGATCACTAAAAGAAAAGAATGAAAAAATGAGTAAAGAGAATTAACCATTAAATCAAGCAGTGGCTTATATTTAATGTAAAAAATAGTTTATGCAAAAGTTATGGTTAAAGAATAACTAAAAAGAAGACGTTCTTTAGAAATTACTTAGTCAAGATTTTTTCTTGAAATTAAACCAAGCTCTCTTCGTAATCTAATAAAATTAGATTCGAGCAGAGGCTTAGTAAAAATGTCCGCTAATTGATTGTCAGTATGGACATATTCAAGACATATATTTCCTTTGTCAATATTATCTCGAAGGAAATGATGACGGATATCAATGTGTTTGGTTCTAGAGTGATTTACTGGATTTTTAGAGAGATTTATAGCACTGGTGTTATCACAGTATATAATAGAATTTGATAAATGAATATCAAAATCTTGAAGTGTTTGTTGCATATATAGTACTTGAGTACAAGCGAGAGCTGCTGATATATATTCAGCTTCACATGTTGATAGTGAAACACAATTCTGTTTCTTACTGAACCAAGAGACAAGTGATTTTCCAATAAAATGGCACGTACCACTTGTACTTTTTCTATCCGTTCGTGAGCCACCGAAATCAGCATCACTATATGATACTAATTCAAATGGACATTCTTTTGGATAAAAAAGACCGAAATCTTTGGTATTATTAAGATAACGAATTATACGTTTCACTGCTCGTAGATGTGATTCCTTTGGATCGACTTGAAAACGAGCACATAAACAAACACTCATTATTATATCTGGACGACTAGCTGTAAGATAAAGAAGAGAACCAATCATGCTTCGATATAATTTCTGGTCAACATTCTTACCACTTTCATCTTTTTCAAGATGTGTAGTTGTACTCATAGGAGTTGGTTTACCAGATGTATTTTCTAATCCGAAGCGTTTGATAAGGTTTTCACAGTATTTTTCTTGATTGATAAAAATACCGTTTGAAAGTTGCTTTATTTGAAGTCCAAGAAAATAAGATAGTTCTCCCATATGAGACATTTCGAATTCTTTGGTCATAATACTTGCAAATTCCTTGCAGAGTTTATCGTTTGTTGAACCGAAGATGATATCGTCTACATATATCTGGATAACTAGAATATCTTTTCGAGAATGTTTAATAAACAAAGTTTGATCGACTTTGCCTATTTGAAATCCTGAGTTAATAAGATAGCTACGTAGTCGTTCATACCAAGCACGAGGTGCTTGTTTTAAACCATACAGAGCTTTCTTAAGTTTGAACACATGGTCAGGATATTTTTTCATGTACGAACAAAGGAGGTTGTTCGACATAGACATTCTCTTTGATAAATCCATTGAGAAAAGCACTTTTGACATCCATCTGATAAAGTTTGAAATTATGGTGACAAGCAAAAGATAATAGGATTCTAATAGCTTCTAGTCGAGCAACTGGTGCAAAAGTTTCTTCATAATCGATACCTTCTTCCTGATTATATCCTTGTGCTACTAATCTTGCTTTATTTTTGGTGATATTTCCTTGTTCGTCAGCCTTATTTTTATAGACCCATTTAGTACCAATTACTGACTGATCAGTTGGTCTTGGAACAAGTTCCCAAACGTTATTGCGCTCAAACTGATTTAGTTCTTCCTGCATGGCAATGATCCAGTAATCATCTGTAGCAGCTTCTTTTGGATTCTTAGGTTCGATATTTGAGAGAAAAGCGACATGACCCATTTGATTGAGTTGACTCCTTGTTCTGACATGTGATGTTATTTCACCGATTATATTTTGAGCCGGATGGTCTCTTAATATTCTTGGTGATGATTGTAACTCACATATTTGAGTAATATTCTCAATAATTATTTACGAGTCAGAATCAATATTTGTGATGATTGGATTGTCAGTGACTATTGATTCGTCATCATCTGATATAGTGTGAGGATGCTGATAGATTTCATCAAAAGAGACATGAAGTGATTCTTCAATAGTTTTGGTTCGTTTATTAAATATCCGATAGGCATTACTTCGTTCCGAATAACCGACAAATATTCCTTCATCGGCTTTTGGATCGAATTTGCCAAGCTGGTCTTTCGTATTTAAAATAAAGCACTTGGAACCAAAAACTTTGAAGTATGAGATTTTAGGCTTCCTTTTGTTAAATAATTCATAAGGAGTATTCTTGGTAAGAGGTCTTATGGACACACGATTTAAAACATAACAGGCAGTTGCCACAGCTTCCGCCCAAAAATGTTTTGGTAAGGTGGTTCCATTCAATAATGTTCTTGCACATTCTTGTAAAGTTCGGTTCTTTCGTTCTACAACTCCGTTCTGTTGTGGAGTTCTGGGAAACGAAAAATTATGATATATACCTTTCTTTGTACAAAAATGTTCAAATTCATTATTTTCAAACTCTCCGCCATGATCACTTCTTATATTTTTAACTTTAATCCCTTTTGATTTTTGAATTCTTTTGACGAAAGATTTGAAATGATCGAAAGTGTCACTTTTATTTTTTAAGAAAATTGTCCATGTATAACGAGAGAAATCATCAACAATTACAAGCACATATTGACTGTGATTTATTGATTGAACCCTAGTAGGTCCAAATAAATCCATGTGTAGTAACTCAAGTGGTTGTAATGTTGATATGACTTTCTTGGATTTAAAAGATGATTTGGTCAATTTTCCTAATTGACATGCATCATAAATGTTGTTAACTTTAAAACTCATTTTGGGTAGTCCTCTAACTAGATTGTTTTTGGCTAGCTTGTCAATAGTTCTGAAGTTTATATGACAGAAGCGTTTGTTCCATAGCCATGGATCATTGTCATTAGCCACAAGACACATATCTGAATTATGATTAATATTCATATTCAGAATATATATATTTCTGCCTCTATAACCTTCGAAAACCAAATTATGGTCTTTATCTAAAATACTACACTTATTATTCGAAAATGAAATTATAAAACCCTTGTCACATAACTGACTAATACTAAGCAAATTGTGTTTTAAATTTCTAACTAGCATGACATTAGTAATAAGAGGTAAGTTAGATGTACCGCAATTGCTCACATCGCCTTTGCCGATGATATAGCCTTTTGAATTGTCTCCAAAAGTGACGGAGCCACCATCTGAGTATGTAATATTTGTTAATAAGCTCTTATCTCCCGTCATGTGCTTTGAGCAACCACTGTCCAATATCCACTTTTCTCTTTTCTTAAGTGGGACCTGCAAAAAATAGAATTAAGTCCATGGTACCCACTTTTTATAGGGTCCTAAGAGTTAGGTCTTAGGAGTCCAAACCCATATTGGTCCGGTATCCCCTTTATATATATAATTATTATTAAAATGCACAGTATTCATGAATTGCTGAATGTATTTGTTCCTAATCAAATTGTTATTTGTTTTAGGAACCCATATTTTGATAGTCTTAACATTTTTCTTTTGAAATTTCACAACTGGTTTTGGTTTGGAATATAATAAACTAAGATTTTTCTTAGCTTCAGTTTTTTTTTACTTTCTTCTTCCTTTTATTTCCAAGATGTTTCTTGGTTTCTTGTTTGTTATATCCCAATCCTTGTTTGTCTGAAATAGATTGTGAACTTTCAATGATTTTTGTCAAATTTTCTCGACCTTTGTTAAAGTTAGAAACATTTTGAGTAATGTCATCAAACTTTGTTTGTAAGCTAGCTTTTTCTAGGTCTAGAATTTTGATTTTTGCTTTAAGCTCATGATTTTCAGTAGCGAGAGCATTATTTTTCTCTTTTTGAGCTTCTATTTCTTGACTCAAAAGAGATATTTGAGAGTCAACATTAGATGATGATTCTTGAATATTTTCAAGTTCCTCTTCTAATATTTTCTTCTCATCTTTTAACATATCTCGTTCAAACTCTGCTCTACTTAAATCTGCTTTGACTACTTTTAATTGACGTTTTATGTCTTTATATTTGACTATTAATTCAGCATTAATATCAAGTAATTCATCAAATGTAGGAATTTGTACCTCATCTTCTGTTGCCATAAAACAAACATTAGCTTGTTCATTCTCTGAATCACTTTCACTTTCTGATGAAGATGACTCTGAATCATCCCATGCTACTGAGAAGGCTCGTTTCTTAGATTTGTCCTTCTTATATTTGAATTTGTCATTTTCTGACTTCTTCTTTTGTTCTGGACAATCCTTCTGCATGTGTCCCTTTTTGTGGCAGTTGAAACATTCTATAGCATATGAAGATGGTTTATTTGATCCAGGTTTCCTTTTATTGTAACGACTGGCTTTTCGATATTTTAGGAATTTTTTGAATCCTTTCGCAATGAATGCCAAATCTTCGTCTTCAGAATCAGATTCATTTTCATCTTTCTCAACATGAAATGCTACATTTTTCTTTTCTTCTTTCTGTTCTTTTCTAGCCTGCAAATTTGCTTCATAGGACATTAAATTTCCTATCAATTCATCTGGCTTCATGATGGAAATGTCATTAGCTTCTTCAATTGCTAATACTTTTCCTTCCCATTCACTAGTCAGAGAATGTAGGACTGTTGAAACAACATCGAAATCAGAATACTTTTGTCCTAAGCCAATAAGTGCATGGTGAATAGTTTGAAACCACGAATACATGTCATTGATTGTCTCATTTGGTTTCATTTTGAAAATTTGAAATTGACTTTTCAGCATGGCTATTTTGGCTTGTTTAACCTTGTTAGTACCTTCATGAGTGATTTTTAGTGTTTGCCAAATTTGATATGCAGTAGTGCAGATACTAACACGGTTATATTCATTTTGGTCTAATGCACAGAACAACATATTTATTGCTCTTGCATTTACGGCTGCTGCCGTTTTCTCAGCTGCAGTCCATTCTGAATAATCAGTTGTTGGATTCACTATTTCTCTTTGAATGGCATTCCAAGCATCATATCTATTTGATTGCATAAAGAATGACATACGTGTTGCCCAATAACTATAGTTAAGACCATTGAAAAATGGAGGTCTTTGTGTCGATTGACCCTCCGTGTAAGTGGTGTTTTGAGTGCAAGTACTTACGTTATTTGCCATATTACTATAATATATCAAATAACTGTGTTATGGTTATATGATGACCATGCTCTGATACCAAATGAAAGTGCGGTGTGTATACGAATGCACGTGCTAATATAGTACACACGGATCGTGTAATATGGACTATAATATAAATGCGGAAAATAGATGATAGTAGCAAAGTAAAAATAAAAATAGAAAAATCACACCAGAGATTTTTATACTGGTTCGGAGCACCGTCCTACGTCCAGTCCCAGACTTCTATCTGGATTTTCACTATTAACTACCTCACTTCACCCGGAGGAACAGGTTTACAATACCCGAGCAAACTAACGGGATTTCACGCCTCTAATACACTGAAGACTTCAACACTTGCCTCTTACAACACAGAGGACTTCAACAAAAGAACAAATACAATTGTTGTTGACAACTTGTGCTCTTGAAAACACGGATTTGTCACTAGTAGTACACCCTTCCTATAATCTTATCCTCAAAGTATGCGAATGATGTTTTGAAAAGATTAAGGAAAGTATATTACTTATTGAATCAAAAGATATGAAATAGTTTCAATAATTCAATAAATAATCGAGAGCTTTTAGAATGCAGGAGTATATAGAAAGTAAGATCAGAGATTAGAGTAAAAAGCATATATAGTCATGTTGTTTTAATCAACGATTTAGATGAGTTTATATAGATAAGAATGGTTGTAACTCTTTGTGAGCAGTTGCCATTAAGAGATATGATCTTTGATGAAAGATAAGAGATGCAACCTTTGGAGAAAAGAAGTGTCTTTTGGAAAAATTGCTTTCTGTTTAAAAACGGTCGACGGGTTAAAAGGTGACCAGTAGACAGGAATTCAAATATATATACGTTATGTGCATGTGTGCACGTTCAGTGTGCAAATTATGCAGGAACGGTCGACCGCATATATTATGACCGGTCGACCGGTCCCTGTAAAGTTGCACACTGAATGTGCAACTACATTTTAGTCGTATATATATTGATTTCCTTGAAAATGCATGATTATTTGAGGATAGATTTTAACAAGTTTATCACTATTATAATATCAAATAATCAACCTACAATCTAGAGTACCATATGTAGCTCTTTATAGCCATAATGACCTTGTTTTGTCGATCGCCTTTAGTTATTTGTCAGAAATCAAAACCTTCATAAAACTTGTGACTCAACATATAACACATCAAATATGGGAGGATGAAATTCATAAATTTGCATCCAAATATCATCATAACTGTTATTCCTCGCCTATGTAGTCATGAGCAATTAACGGAGTTCGAACACAAGGCCCTATATGCTCTATTCGGCGGAACAAGGGTAAATTGGGCCAAATTTATATTTGACGGGCTCAAACATTTTTGGACTCGATCACGGCCATCAATTATCTACCCCACATATATCATGCGACTTCTACGTGCTCACAACATCCCCTCCTATTTATCCACTTTTGAAGAAATCTCTCCAAAATATGCTTCCACGAAGTTTTTCTCACTAATGCACCTACAGGAAAATCCTCCGAAATTTATATATTTTCAAGATTGGACACAACATCGTCAAGCCAGACAAGCTAGGCCTCCACCTCAACCACGCCACGAACCATCACAAGAGGTAGAACAACATCGTGAGACTACTCCTCCTCCTCCTACACTATTTGATTATACAATCCACGATGAGATTTTGGAGACTCGAACGGAGGCGAATCCAAATGAAAGTATTCGAGATCTCGCTCTTCAAAATCAACATATCTTGTCTTGAAATCAAAACGTTTTGGCTAAGCGTTTTCACAGCTTTGAAACATCTTTTGCCACACACCTAGCCACAGTTGAAACATCACTTTCAACTGTATTATCGGTTCTCAAAGAGGTTCTTCAAAGGGTTCGTGACCCTACACCCCTTTCTGAAGATTGGCCAACCCCAGTGCCTTCTCCTCCTTCGAAACATTCCAAACTTTTTAAAGAGAACGAACCTCTTAAACAATCTCCGACATCTCTTACAAAGCAGCCTAGCTCTTTCAAAAATGAAGATAAAGGAGATGATCAAGAAAAAGATTCCCCAAATGACTCATTGATTTTTAGGACTTCATCATATGCACAATGAAAAATCTATGAATGTACTCGATTACAATTATTAATGAAATTTCTCTTTTGGTGTGTTATCTCTGTATATATCTTTATCTTACAACGATTGGTTGATATTTAATAATTTCTACATTTAAAGAGTTAGATATCCTTTTTGATAATGCCAAAGGGGAGAAATAAAAAATATATAATAACAAGCATATATTCAAGGGGAGATTTATAAAATTATATGTAAGCACATTGTATAGTTGTCATCATCAAAAAGGGGTAGATTGTTAGGAAATCAAATCTATGGTTTCGATGACAAAAACTATACAATGGAAATCGAATTAGCACATATATTTCTATATACAGGTACTTGCTAGAGTAACATCACTAGAAAGACAAGAACAAGGCTCAACGAACATTACAAGAGACTACAAGTCGACAGGATCAAAGAAGCAACAACAAAGATGCACAAAGCAGACATGCACTGTTTTCATATGTCTGGGTGCACTAGCCAGACGTCTGGAAAAATCATATATAACAACAAAACAGACAGGATCAGGCGTTTGGTAGATGCACTCAGACGTCTAAAAATCTACAAGGTACAAAAAATATATAGTATCGGACGTCTGATACAAATATCAGACGTTTGATTTTCAACTCGGAATTTGAATTCAAAATTCAACTACCACAATTTAAAAGACATCTTCGCTTCTCTTCGCTGCAAATCTTCATCATCAACAGAAGCAACTATAGAAGCACTTGTTAATGGACGCAACAACTCAAGGATTCTCTCTACTACTATATATATCATCAAGAATCAAAGAGAACAATCACCTTACTTACTTGTGCTCTTTACTTACATACATTTTCATTTTTTTGATCTCTAGCAATCTATACTTATATTTCATTCTTTCAAATATTCAGTTCTTCACAATCATTACTCTCTGTATATATATTGGAAGCATTTGTACTTATTAGTCAATATCCGTGTTATAGAACACATAATTGACAAGAACTGTGCTAACCCGAATTTTTGGACATCAGATTGTTGGATAATTTTCTAATTTAGCTATTGAAAAATATGATTTATCGATTAAGCAAATAAATCTGATGGATATTTATATAATTACTTAAAATTTATAAATGGAATTTGGGTTTGTTTAAAATAAATAGATATTTGTTTGAGTTGATTTTAAATTGGATTTTTAATTGAATTTAGAGTTGAATTTGAATTTAAATTTGAATATTTAAAAGGAATATATCTTAAATATATTATATATATGATTTTATTTGATTTTAATTGGTTTTTATTTATTTTCTTTAAAAGAACTTTTTAAATATAGATTTAGAAAAGAACTTAATAATTAGTACATAAATACAAAAGGGCTTTTTATTAACATTTAAGAATTTATTAATTTTGCATAATTACAAGTGTTGTCTTAAAATCATTTTAATAACTAGTGTAACATGATAAACTTATGTAATTGACAAATGTAAGTTAAGTAGCATCTAATTTTACAAATGGCAAACAATTCTCACTAAAAATTTTATGTAAATAAATTTCAAAAAAAAAGAAAAAAAAGAAGGGGTTTTCATTTCTTCTCACTTTCAAATCTGGAAACAAAGAAAAAATATATGTATAATCAAAGCCTTTAACAAATTCAAACCGGAAGCCCAATATAAACCAAGTACAAATCTGTTTCAAAACAAATCTCAAAATCTGAAGTGTATCAAGAAATCAAAGCTTCAAGTTTAGGAAAATCAAAGCAAGGTTCCAGATAGTTAGCATTTAGTTTCATAATCAAAGCTTTCTAGATTCAGGGGATTACAGGTTCAAACAACAAGCTTTCAATAAAAAGAAAATCTCTCTGCATCATCAAAACAGGTGAGTTCAACCTTTAAGATTCTGCCTACCTGAAATATACGTATACTTCTGCATGCTTGCACTTGAACGAATTCTTGTATTTTTGTACCAATCCATGAAGTATCATATGCTAAGCTTCATATATATGAGAGATAGACATGACTGGCACTCTGTAAAACAAGAGAAAAGAAGAAAAAAATAACACCCCCTTTACTTTAAAAAAATATACCTCCCTATCCAAGAAATTTTAAGCTCTGATTAAAAAGGGAAATTCGCTTGTTTTTAGATGACTTTTGTTTTAAAAATCATTTCGTTGTTTATAGTAAATTATATAGGGAGAAAACGCATTTTTACTGTAAGTAATCAAGTTATGGCCGAGAGTGGACTATCATGATTTAACGAATGGATTATATATATGTTATTGTTATTAGAAATCTCGATTTTTGGGTTCAGTTTGGAAATTTTTAGTGGGAATTTGGGGTTAAACGAATTAGAATTTTTAGGCAATTTCAGGCGAACAGACTGATGGTGGTGGGCGACGTTTGGCCAGGAGGTGGATCGGGTAGTGGAGCACTCAGGAAAAATGCCGGGGTATTTTATTAAGGGTTTGGGTGTGGCGTCGGAATGAATTTAGGGTTTAACAAGGGATCAGATTGACTTTGGTTACTTGTTAATAGCGTAGAAGCTGGGAAGGTAGGGATGTGCGGTCCTGGTGGAGATACAAGAGGGTAGGGTGGCGCATTTTTCGATGAAGCTGCGTGGATGGTCGACGTCAGGTATGGTGACGATCGAGATAATTTGGTGAACGGAATTTTCGTTACAGGGTGTTGGGGGTTCGAATTTTGTTTTAGTGTTTTTGGTGGCGTTCCAGGCAGTGGAACATGGAGAGGAGGTCGAGTGTGATTTGCATGGATGGTCGGCGAAGAGTTCGATGGCCGAGGCGTCGTGGAAGAGTGCATGGTGTACGTGTACACCGGTGTGCATGTTTTTGTTCAAACAAGAGAATTGGAAGATAGAGTAAGGAAGGTGGAAAGATAAGGAACGCTGGAAAGAAAATTGAGGGAAGGGAAGGAAGGGTTTTGGGCCGATGAAGATATTGGGCCAGGTTAAGGAAGTTAAGTAAATATTTAACAAGTTTTTAAAATAAAGGAAATATGAATCAATTTGAAAAAAAAAAGAAAAAAAGAAAACTTGACCTGGTTTGGAATAAATTGGATAACAAGTTTTACATTACCTATCCAACAAGCTTCCAAGTAAATATTTATCTAGTTTATTGTAAGTCAAATGATTTTAAAAATATGATTTGTTTGATTTCTAAATAAATTAATTAACTAATTATATTTTTAAGTGTTGTAAATGTCTTCAAATTGTGGGAAATAGATAATTATATAAGGAGTTAATCCTATAGGTTTTTCAAGGGTAATTTAAATAAGGAAATTTAATAAGGTATTAATTATTTAATGTTTTAGGGGTGGGTAATTGATTGATGTTATCAATTAAGGAAGTAATCAATTAATTTAATCATTAGATAATTAATAAAGGTTAAGTAATTTTGAGTATTCAATTTTAAGGATTGATTTTTTTAATGTGATTAAGTAATTAAAGTATTAATATAAAGATGATTCATTAAGATTAATCACTTGACTAAATTGATTAATGAGTATGAAAGTAATTAAAGGATAATTGCTTAATGTCATTTATTAAGAAGGAAATAAATGGAGATTACCAATTGTGAGTATTTAATGATAACTACTTAATATAAGTAATCGAGAAGTAATTATTTCGTGTAATTAGAAAGTATGGTTTGATTAAGGAAATTAATTAAAGCGCTAGTTAATTATTGTATGTGATTAATTAAGGGATAATTAATCAATGTAAGTAAATATAGGATAATTAATTAGAGTAATTAATTAAGGATCAGGGAAATAAATTTTGTTAATTGATTTAGGAGATTAATTCAAAGATAATTAATGAGAATGGTTAGGCTAATTAATCTGTGTGATAATTAAAGATTAATTACATAATGTAATTAAAGGTTAATTAGTCAAGGATGATTAATTGAGATTGATGATTAAGGAATGATTAATTAATTAGGATTGTGATTAATTAATGTTAAATAAGTAGGATTCAGGATGATTAAAGTAATTAATTTAATTTTTTTAAATTAATTAGATTGGTATGACTAATTTAACTTGCTTATGAATGATTAAATAATATTGTATGCTGTGGATTGATTGATACCTCGGCTATGTGATTTGTGATGCTATGTGATACGATATGTTAGGTTTGAACTGAGATAATATGGTTATCTATCGACGATGAATTAATGCGTATAGGTGACACCCTGTATTTGAAGTTTGAATTGTGTTTCATTTGAATAATTTGGGATAAGATGGTATTGAATTCGAAGAGACCGGAGTCGGGTATTAGTAAATACCCAAAACCATTTCAATTTATAATCTATAATAGTTCTATATAGATTTTAGATGTGAAATCAATAGGCTGGAATGTAATGAGTTAAGTGAATTGAACCATTTAATCTAAGTTTTGGTACTTAGAAATTGATGTGTGAAATAAGTGATGTCTATAACCACTTATGAAGTTGTAAATTGATATAAGTTACCCTAGGTTTATATAAGTTGTATGCTTTTGTATTCCATGTTAGATGGGTTTACTCACGCTGGTTTCCAGCCTGACCCGGGTGTTACTTTGATGTAATGCTCGGATCAGACCGAGTATTACAGATTTTCAGGTAAGGACGTTCTGGAGCTCATGAGGCGAGCTAGAGGGCAGGAACGTATGGAGTGTTTCCCGCTGTGATATGTTATTGTATAACTAGGACATGTTGTTTTAAACTGTCCAGTGATTGGTAATGGTTGTAACTCTGATGTATAAATATGTGAATGTACTGACACGGTTCTTCTTTGTAAAACTGTTATTTTATGTGATATTATATTTTGATCCGCTGCGAATGTGAGGTTTCTGTGTTTTGGTGTTTCTGTTTCTTCTTTTTCTTCTATCTCTTTCTTATTTTTCATAACTATCTGGAATTTTCGGGATCGAAAAATTCGAGTCGTTACATTTGGTATCAGAGCAAAGGTTAAGCATAAACCTTGGCTCTGGTGGGATTACTCATTAAAGATAGGGTCAATGGTACCCTAGAATGAGTTGAGTGTTTGTTTGTGTGTGTGTGTGTATATATACGAGAGCGTACTTGTAATTTTCTTATATTAAGATTTTAAATGATTTTATATAAGAATATATATTGATATATAAAGAAATATTTCTTTCTAATAAATATTAAGGTAACTGGTTGTTAAATTATAGGAATTAAATTAAGTGGTAATAGAAATACAACCAAATTGAAATTAAATTAAAGATAAGTTTGAAATGGATTCAAACTGAAATTAAATCTTGATGTTGGGGAAGAATTTTAAAATAAGATGAATTAGAATTGGTTTTAAACCAGAGAAATAGAATGGTTATTGTGTTTAATAATGGGATGATTGTTTTCCAATAAACAATAAAATGTTTTAAGGAAGTAACCAATTAAAGAGAGTAACTTGTAAATTTGAAAGGATGTAAATTAAAGTGGGTTTCAAATTATGAAGTTCTGAATTCTAAATTTAAACATTTGAATTGGTTTCAAAATGTTAAAGGAAATAATATTATTCAAACTATTTTGAATATGATCTTATTTTAAAATAAGAGATATTATTTAATGTATTTGAATGAAGAGTCATGTTTCAAACAAGAGTTGTTTGAAAATTTAAAGGAATTTGTTTTGAACTAAAAACCAAATGTGGTTTAAAATTTTAGGATAACTTGGTGTGCAAAGGAAATAATATGTATATATGAGGAATATACATAATGTCAAAGATGGTTTGAAATAAAACTCTAAATATTGAGTTTTAAATTTGGAATGAGATGTGATACCCAAAAGTGATAAGCTTTGAAAGTTATAAATGGGAGAGAATTTTGAAATTTGAAATGGAGAATTCGAATTTGAGTAAGGTTAACGGGATTAATTGAATTTAACTCGGAGGAAGTTAAATAAGTTTGAATGATCAACCTGATTTGGAAATTTCAAGATGAAATTAAGATTTAACTTGGGAAGTTAAATGGTTGATTTGAATTGGGAGTTTGAGTGATCACAAAATGGGTTTGAGATTCGAAAATTGGAAATGGATGGATGTTTTCAAATAAAATGGAATCATTTTGGACTTAAGATTTGAAAGTTTAAGATAAAAATTCAAAGGTTTGGTTTCAAAATTTAAATTTGATGATAAATTGAATTTCAAAGATGTAGTTGTTTAAAAAGGATTTGAATTATTTGAACTTTGAAATAAGTTAAAAATGGAATCTGAATTCTGAATTAAATGGTTTAAAGATATAAGTTGATTTGATTTAAAGGATTAAATCAACATTTAAAAAAAAAAAATTAACTCAAATTTATATATATCGGGATGGTTTAAATTTGAAATGAAATTGAAGTTGAATGAGATCAAATTCAAACTGGAATTGATATGAATTAAAATTGTTCAATTTGAAATTTATTTGAATTAATTGAAATTGTGATTAAAGTTGAATAAGTAAATTCAAGTGGAATTTGATTTGAATTTGGAAAGAAATTGAGGTAAATTCAACTTGAATTGGGATTAAATCAATTTCAATGGAAATTGAAGTTATTTAAAATGAAATTGAGTTAATTTAAATGGAAGTGGAAATTTAAATTGAATTAATTGGAAATGGAAGTTGGGAATTGAACAGTTTTGACTCTGGACTATTTGCAAAATAAATTGTTTTAATATAAATCTATTTTTCCAAACTATTTACTATACAACTTTTCTTTTTTTAAACCTAAAACTATCTTATACTTGTTTTACAATTATTTTTGGAAATATTTAACAATTTTTTAACCATTTTACAAACTAATTACTATTTCCAACTACTAATTACTATTTTATAGCTATTTTGCAATTATTTAAAATTTCTATAACTATTTAACTATTTTTCAATTATTTTACAATTATTGAACCATTTTACAGCTATTTCACAAACTATAAATTGTTTTTCAACTACTTATCTAGTTTTAAACTTTTCAAGCCATTTTCAAATTCAAGATGGATAGAGTTTAAACTGTTTATGATTGAATACCCAAATGAGATAAGAATAGAGGTGATAATCCAAATGGGATTGAAGCAATTGTGAATAAGTGAATGAAAATTAAAGTGAATGTGGATAGAGAGGAGAAATTGATTTGGCTAATAATCAATGAGATAAATACGTAGGATATACGTATATTATTCTATTCGCATAGTGATTTGATCCAGATTCGAGCACAGAATTTCGAGGCAATTATGTGGATCTGAGTTGGAATTTTTCACTCGATTTTCGACGGCGAACCTGGATATGGATTATTGATTGGTTCTGGATATCTCTATCATAGTTATGACTATGCAAGGAGAATGACGGTTTCTGATCAAGAAACCAGATCTGAGTCCGCACTAGAAAGTTGGGTGGACGATGCTAGTTCGGAAGTGAAATTGTGTGATCGAGTGAGCGATCAGATTGGTATAGCGTACGGATGATATGTGTACATCGTACGGGTTTGAATGAAATTAATACTGGAAATCTGTGGATAAGAAATGTGAAATGGTTTTTAAAATGAAAGGTATATTGTGAAATATATGACGAAATAAAGTGGAAATTGGATATTTCTATGGTAGAAATATACTTTATGGAAGTAAGTAATTTGGTAAGTGACTTTATAGAATAATCAAATTTGAATATTCGATTTGGGATAATAAAAAGTTATGTATCTTTGTTATATATAAGATAAATCTTCCCTTGTTGAATCTATAGCCAGAAGAAAGGGGTTTTTGAAAGTTTTTGAAGTACAAAAGGGGTTTTATACAAGTTTGAAGAGATCCAAAGTTTTAAGAAGTTATATATATATATATATATATATATATATATATATATATATATATACGTATAAAGGATCTTATGAGAATGATTTTGGAAAAGGTTTTGGGAACCTTTGGATTTGGAAAAGCTTTTGATTTTTGGGTAAAATCAATTTTAGAATTTGGAAAGCTTAGTTTGAGAATTATCAATTTTGGGATAATCGATTTTGAGAAAGGAGATTTATATGAGATTCATACTAGGCGTATGATTTGGAAGATACTATATGTGTATAGTATAAAGTGTTTTGAAAATGGCTCTGGAGAAAAAGGCGCTCCTTTGGGATGAACTTCTCAGGAGTACCATGGGTTGGTACTGCCTTGAGCCTCTAAGGGGGAGGTTCTAAAGTTGATCCTGTGAGGAGTCCAGACAAACTAGTTCCTAAGGATTATTGGGTAGCGAAAGTCGAGGGCGCCGGTGCCTACAGAGGCATTTGGGTTATGCGGTGACGATAGTATAACTCGATGTTGCTGCGATCTACTATGTGGACCATAGAGGCAATTGTGTGGAGGTGAGTGTCAACAGTCTACACTTGATTTTGCCAGGAAGGCAACATAACATCGGTAGGCTGCGATCTATGGTCAAGTGGAGTGGAGAAGTTTCATTCTTTTGGCAGCGGAATTCGAGGGCGCTGGGGCCTACAGTTATATGGGTTTTTGCTATGATAGCAATGTAACCCCAGTTGTAGCTGCGATCTGTAGCGGGTTCCATGGTGTAATCGAGGGGCGCAGAGGCCTACAATTATCTATGGATTTTGTCGGGATGGCAACGTAACCATCGGGTTTACTGCGACCACGGATGGGGGTGATGATTTCCAGAGCATTCTCACCAAAGATATTTTCTCTAATTTCAAAACTGTTTTCTATATTTTCAACTAAAATTATTTTCCAAGATATTTTCGCTGGGTGTTGAAAACGAGTTTACCAAAGTACTTGTGGATTTTCAGTCCTACGCCTGATCAACGTATGACCGAATTTCTATGAGAACAAGGATGGACCTATTGAGACATTGAGTTATGAAAGTATTTTTTTATAAAAACTAGTTTGGCAATGTTATATAGATTTTAAAAGTGTTCGAAAAATGATCAAAGAATATTTTAACTGGTTTTAAAATATTTAATAAATTCTAGCTTCGTTTCTTTTCGGGGACGAAAAGATTCAAAGGGAGAAGGAATGTGATAACCCGAATTTTTGGACATCAGATTATTGGGTAATTTTCTAATTTAGCTATTGAAAAATATTGATTTATCGATTAAGCAAATAAATCTGATGGATATTTATATAATTACTTAAAATTTATAAATTGAATTTGGGTTTGTTTAAAATAAATAGATATTTGTTTGAGTTGATTTTAAATTGGATTTTTAATTGAATTTAGAGTTGAATTTGAATTTAAATTCGAAAATTTAAAAGAAGTATATCTTAAATATATTATATAAATGATTTTATTTCATTTTAATTGGTTTTTATTTATTTTCTTTAAAAGAACTTTTTATATATAGATTTAGAAAAGAACTTAATAATTAGTACATAAATACAAAAGGGCTTTTTATTAACATTTAAGAATTTATTAATTTTTCATAATTACAAGCGTTGTCTTAAAATCATTTTAATAACAAGTGTAACATGACAAACTTATGTAATTGACAAATGTAAGTTAATAGCATCTATTTTACAAATGGCAAACAATCCTCACTTAAATTTTTATGTAAATAAATTTCAAAAATAAGGAAAAAAACGAAGGGGTTTTCATTTCTTCTCACTTTCAAATCTGGAAAAAATAAAAAATATATGTATAATCAAAACCTTTAACAAATTCAAACCCGAAGACCAATATAAACCAAGTACAAATCTGTTTCAAAGCAAATCTCCAAATCTGAAGTGTATCAAGAAATCAAAGCTTCAAGTTTAGTAAAATCAAAGCAAGGTTCCTGATAGTTAGCATTTAGTTTCATAATCAAAGCTTTCTAGATTCAGGGGATTACAGGTTCAAACAACAAGCTTTCAATAAAAAAAATCTCTCTGCATCATCAAAACAGGTGAGTTCAACCTTTAAGATTCTGCCTACCTGAAATATACGTATGCTTCTGCATGTTTGCACTTGAACGAGTTCTTGTATTTTTGTACCAATCCATGAAGTATCATATGCTAAGCTTCATATATATGAGAGATAGACATGACTAGCACTCTGTAAAACAAGAGAAAAGAAGAAAAAAATAACACCCCCTTTACTTTAAAAAAATATACTTCCCTATCCAAGAAATTTTAAGCTCTGATTAAAAAGGGAAATTCGCTTGTTTTTAGATGACTTTTGTTTTAAAAATCATTTCGTTGTTTATAGTAAAGTATATAGGGAGAAAACGCATTTTTACTGTAAGTAATCAAGTTATGGCCGAGAGTGGACTATCATGATTTAACGAATGGCTAATATATATGTTATTGTCATTAGAAATCTCGATTTTTGGGTTCAGTTTGGAAATTTTTAGTGGGAAATCGGGGTGGAAATTTAGGGTTAAACGAATTGGAATTTTTGGGCAATTTCAGGCGAACAGACTGATGGTGGTGGGCGACGTTTGGCCAAGAGGTGGATCGGGTAGTGGAGAGCTCAGGAAAAATGCTGGGGCATTTTATTAAGGGTTTGGGTGTGGCGTCGGAATGAATTTAGGGTTTAACAAGGGATCGGATTGACTTTTGTTACTTGTTAATGGCGTAGAAGCTGGGAAGGTAGGGATGTGTGGTCCTGGTGGAGATGGAAGAGGGTAGGGTGGCGCATTTTCCGATGAAGTTGCGTGGATGGTCGACGTCAGGTATGGTGACGATCGAGACAATTTGGTGAACGAAATTTTCATTACAGGGCGTTGGGGGTTCGAATTTTGTTTTAGTGTTTTTGGTGGCGTTCCAGGCAGTGGAAATGGAGAGGAGGTCGAGTGTGATTTGCGTGGTGTACGTGTACATCAGTGTACATGTTTTTGTTCAAACAAGAGAATTGGAAGATAGAGTAAGGAAGGTGGAAAGATAAGGAACACTGGAAAGAAAATTGAGGGAAGGGAAGGAAGGGTTTTGGGCCGATGAAGATATTGGGCCAGGTTAAGGAAGTTAAGTAAATATTTAACAAGTTTTTAAAATAAAGGAAATATGAATCACTTTGAAAAAAGAAAAGAAAAAAAGAATAATTGACCTGGTTTGGAATAAATCTGGATAACAAGTTTTACATTAACAATCCAATAAGTTTCCAGGTAAATATTTATTTAGTTTATTGTAAGTCAAATGATTTTGAAAACATGATTTGTTTGATTTCTAAATAAATTAATTAACTAATAATATTCTTAAGTGTTGTAAATGTTTTCAAATTATGGGAATTAGATAATTATATAAGGGGTTAATCCTATATGTTTTTCAAGGGTAAATTAAATAAGGAAATTTAATAAGGTATTAATTATTTAATGTTTTAGGGGTGGGTAATTGATTGATGTTATCAATTAAGGAAGTAATCGATTAATTTAATCATTAGATAAATAATAAAGGTTAAGTAATTTTGAGTATTCAATTTTAAGGATTGATTTTTTTTAATGTGATTAAGTAATTAAAGTATTAATTTAAATATGATTAATTAAGATTAATCACTTAATGAAATTGATTAATGAGTATGAAAGTAATTAAAGGATAATCGCTTAATGTCATTTATTAAGAAGGAAATAAATGGAGATTACCAAATGTGATTATTTAATGACAACTACTTAATATAAGTAATCGAGAAGTAATTATTTAGTGTAATTAGAAAGTATGGTTTAATTAAGGAAATTAATTAAAGGGCTAGTTAATTATTGTGTGTGATTAATTAAGGGATAATTAATCAATGTAAGTAAATATAGGATAATTAATTAGAGTAATTAATTAAGGATTAGGGAAATAAATTTTGTTAATTGATTTAGGAGATTAATTCAAAGATAATTAATGAGAATGGTTAGGCTAATTAATCTGTGTGATAATTAAAGATTAATTACTTAATGTAATTAAAGGTTAATTCGTCAAGGATGATTAATTGAGATTGATGATTAAGGAATGATTAATTAATTGGGATTGTGATTAACTAATGTTAAATAAGTAGGATTCAGGATGATTGAAGTAATTAATTTAATTTTTTAAATTAATTAGATTGGTATGACTAATTTAACTTGCTTCTGAATGATTGAATAATATTGTATGCTGTAGATTGATTGATATCTCGGATATGTGATTTGTGATGCTATGTGATATGATATGTTAGGTTTGAATTGAGATAATGTGGTTATCTATCGATGATGAATTAATGCGTATAGGTGACACCCTGTATTTGAAGTTTGAATTGTGTTTCATTTGAATAATTTGGGATAAGATGGTATTGAATTCGAAGAGACCGGAGTCGGGTATTAGTAAATACCCGAAACCACTTCAATTTAAAATCTATAATAGTTCTATATAGGTTTGAGTTGTGAAATCAATAGGTGTAATGTAATGAGTTAAGTGAATCGAACCATTTAATCTAAGTTTTGGTACTTAGAAATTGATGTGTGAAATAAGTGATGTCTATAACCACTTGTGAAGTTGTAAATTGATATAAGTTACCCTAGGTTTATATAAGTTGTATGCTTTTGTATTCCATGTTAGATGGGTTTACTCACGCTGGTTTCCAGCCTGACCCGGGTGTTACTTTGATGTAATGCTCGGGTCAGACCGAGTATTACAGATTTTCAGGTAAGCATGTTCTGGAGCTCAGGAGGCGAGCTGGAGGGCAGGAACGTATGGAGTGTTTCCCGCTGTGATATGTTGTTGTATAACTAGGACATGTTGTTTTAAACTGTCCAGTGATTGGTAATGGTTGTAACTCTGATGTATAAAAATGTGAATGTACTGACACAGTTCTTCTTTGTAAAACCGTTATTTTATGTGATATTATATTTTGATCCGCTGCGGATGTGAGGTTTCTGTGTTTTGGTGTTTCTGCTTCTTCTTTTTCTTCTATCTCTTTCTTCTTTTTCATAACTATCTGGAATTTTCGGGATCGAAAAATTCGGGTCGTTACAAGAACAAGCTATTGTAACGAAGCCTATTCCTCCGGGAGAAGTGAGGGTGTTTGATAGTCAAATTCTGAAGGGGAGCTTCGGGACTAGACGTAGGACGGGAGGTCCGAACCAGTATAAAATCTTGATGTGCTTATTTTATATTTACCTAGATTAGTATTGTTTTAGTTGCATCATATAATGTGTCACATGTACTTGCATATACACTACACGATCCACCATGTAGACTTTCATGTTATTGGATAACTATGGAATGACTCATTCGGTAGTTTTCTGTTGGTAAATATAACTAAGGTCAAACAAAAATACTGATGTGACAATATTACACAATTCTCTCGACTTGAGAATACGTCGAGCTTCAACGTGGAAGCACCACTTTGATTATGGTTAAATCATGGCATAACCATCAAACGACTATAATTGGCTTGAGTGGAAATATAAGTGAAATATTTAAATAAAGTTTATTTTATATTAATGGGCCTATAAAATCCATATTTGGATTTTAATGGGCCTATGAAATCTATTAACTAGAGTTAGATCCAATCTACTTTTAAATTAAAATCTTATGTTATTTAATTAATTATATTAATTAAATAAAGTTTATTTTTGATATATCATATATTCTAAAACTAAGAGGGCAACATAATAGATATAAGTGTGTGTTTAACTTTATATACATACATATAGATATTGGGAGTTTTATCTATTGTATATACACATATAATATACTTACATATACATATGATAAATTCATGTGCATATCAACTTAATATGAATGCTTAAGTATATACATTGTTTAAATATACTATAAAATATGTAAATGTCTATTATGTATGTTTGCTTAATGTTTTTGTAGAGCTTTCCTGTTTCGATGGCCGTTATGGATTGGCCGGATAAACTAGGACATTTACGTAGTTGGATAGTTAATAGTGGATTGTTATGATTGATTCCCTGTTATTGCTCAACTCAAAGTTTCTACTTGCTGTGTTGCTACTGATTTATTTTGTTTTGTTTTCCCCACTTCTATTATTACATAAGGGTAAATAGATGACATTGTTTATGAATTCCATGTCCAAATATATGAACTACCCATTTTTTGTAATTTAATAGATGATATAGCTTGTTTTTCTTGATTCTCTAGCTTTTTGATTTTACTTCTTTACTTTGGACTTTAGTCTTTAGGATTGTGAAGGTTTTTCTTCTTCTTTACATTGTACGGGAGGCTTTTGCTACTGCCTGGCATGTTGGTAGCTCCTTTTTGTGTATGGAAGATAATTATATGAATGCTCTCCTCCATGGGAGGATCATCCATTTGTCTCAAAAATAAATGTATAGGTTTGTATACATATATTAATAGTACCACGTTTAGACACTAATATATATGCAATATATATATATATATAAAATATTGCCATATAAATTAATTTATTTACATATATAAATTATAGTTCAAATAATTAATAAATTTAAGTTTTGAATTCAACTGGTTGACTTATTAAAACTTAAAATATCTTAGTTTAAATCGAAACCGACTTTGCCAAAATATTTTATTTGAAACATTTTGCTATTTCAAATAACATGCATGAATACACACACACATAGATATATAGTTAGAATATTTAAATTACAAAATTTATTATCTTAAATAAACTAAAATATAAAATTTATAAGTATTTTATTTTGGCCTAAAATTGAAATAGTATAATATATTTTGAATACAATTATATTACAAAATAACATATAATTTATTTGTAATACATATGTACATGTGTGTGCCCGTGCGCGGCTAAATTAGTTTTTTTAAATGGTCGTGAGTTGATATTTTTTGCTTTTATATATAAAGTAATAAAAGCAATTTTAGATCTATAAATATATATAAACTATCATTTGCTAAAAATAATATGTATATATATATATATGTATAATTATTTAATATTTTAAAATACACTTTATATATAATAATTACATATTTCTATATGGCCGAAATAAAAGATACACAGTATTGCATTTTATATGAACATTATTTTATAAAACAAAAATGTACGTAAACAATTTCAAATTAAATACAATTCAAAGGAAATTAAGTATATTACATATATGAACATGGGTAAAGATTTAGCATATATGAATTGATATGATAAAGAAGAAATATACCTCAATAGGTCTAGCCTTTTATGAACTTTGATCCGTGAATAACCTCATGGATTCCTTGAATCAGCACTCGATGTTGCTATGATCGAATGAACCATTTAACTTTATTTTGTAATTGAGTTGTGTATGGTAGGGCTTGGAGCTGGTGATTAAAAAAGAGAGGAGCAAAAGTGTCAAATGAGTGAGAATGATATGGTATTTATAGAGAGAAAAAAGAGAAAAAATCTACCACATTTACTCATTCTCTTTTACAAATTCAATCTCAGATCCAATTCTAGATCTACATCATTCCACTCCATCTATTTCCAACAATACTTGGTCATATATGGACCAAAAAATCTCCAAACCCAAAATAATTATTTTTATTTAACGCATGATTAAATATATATCAATATCCTATATCGATACATGCACATAAAACATTTATATATACATCCAAATAATCACTAATAGCACCTAGAAAATTTCTAGGAACTACCCCATTTACTATTAGCAATTTAAAGACCAAATATATTATTAATATTTCTTAAGTATTAATTAATTTATAACAATTTATAATTAATTAAATCATATGGCATTTCCAATACTAGAAATACATGGTTTGACCGATGCCAGAAAGTTGTCGGCAAACCCTTTATCGACGACTTATCAACGATTTAATGGTCGTCAGTGTAAACCTCGTGGAAAAATAGCTGTCAACGACTTTCCAATAACAAGCATGCATTACTAAGGACTTGGCTATTACTTTGCTTTCGAGGACTTATCGACGGCCATTTTGCCGACAAATTGTAGACGCCTCACCGAAAATGCAAAATGTGGACTTGTCGATGACTTGCTGAACCAAATTTTCAACATTTCTACTACTCTTCTTTCCCTCAAACCACTACACAAAACAAACTATTTTGTTAGTGCTATATAGACAAATATAACACCAAACCAACCATCACAATATCATATTCAAATACATGTAAAACCCAAAAATAAAAAAAATCATAGAAAAAGGTAAAACAACATCATAAAAAAAATACATAAATGGTACACACATATCCATCCACAACGTCATGTCCATACCACATCATGTCCATACACAACATCCCATACCACAACATGTCCATACAGCAATCGACATCGTAAATATATACATCACACAACATGCATATACAAAAAAACTCATGATTGTGGGTGCGGCGCAATTCCAAATTGTCGACCGAACATTTGGTACAAGGATTTGACTTGCTACCTATGATCGGCCATCTCTTCCTTATGCATCCTCGCTATCTCTCTTTGTGCTGACATCTCCTCATGCTTTTGAAGTAGTTCTGCATGCTTTCATATCATATCCTCCAACTCAGCCTGGGTCTACGTTTGGGTAGCACTGTAGGAGAAGCCTCTCTCACTAGACAGACGCATTAAATCAATCCTGTAATCTCCTCTAACTCGCTCCTTAATCTTAAATTCTTATGAAACATCAACACCCACACTTGTTGCACAAAATGACAATGTGGTAATGTTGAGAGAATGTGGCACTTGAAAACATTTGGTAGTACCGTTATAATTGGTAGTGGTGTTTGGAATGGTGCTGGTAGTGATACCGTTACCACTGGTGGGGACAACCACCATCATTAACAATCAACGACTCTTTTAGTAACAATATCCCATCCAACACTATCATAATGAAATACCACCAGTTATAATAGCACTACTATATATGTCTAGGCTTCTCCTCTATTAATACTACTATGTTGCCATGTCTTGAAACCATGGTGGTGACTGGAGACATGTATGGTTGTGCTGTTATACTAGCAATGGTAGATAGGAAAGTCCTATTAGTGATGCTTCTTTCACTGGTGGTGACAACCACCATCACTGACAGTGAATGACTATGGTGTTAATAGCATCCCCTAACACTTCCCTAGCCACTATCACCAGTTATAATAACACTACTACCATGCTATATGGCTTCATACCAAATGGATGTTGCTTAATAAACCTGTAAAATATTAGAGCAAACAATAAATTAACAAAAAAAAGATCAATTCTGAGCATATGGCTGATAAATTAATTTTTTATTATAAAAATAAATTAATACATGTATATGTGATATGGATTTAGACCATCTTTATTTTTTAATATCTAATACAAGAAATTTTTTCTGATGATGGGTGTTACTCCTTTTTTTGCAAATCCGATCGATCTTTCAATCATATCCATACTATCATTGGATGGATATGATCAAAACGTTGGTAGAATTTGTAAAAAAAAGAAGAGACATCCATCATCAGAAAAAATAATCATTGTATTATATAGTGAAGAATCATTTAAACTTTCAAGTGCAATAGAATCATCCCTACACGTAAATAAAATTTACATTATCTTTCACATGATAGCATTATTTATTCATATAACATTAACTATTTTATTATTAATTTAAATATAATATACTAATTCACTGTTGACACTGATCAACCTTAGAAAAAGGAGATGGCACTACATCGACAATGACGAATGACAGCCCTCAACCTTAATATGTTTTAGAACCACCTTCCTCTACCAACTAGACTGCAACTAATATTCATTTTAATCTTACTTCATCTGAGTAAAAAAATGAGAAAGTCAAATATTACTAGCACCCAAGAAAGACATATATACTCAACTCAAAATCAATGGGCATTACTTTCATATATATTTTCAGCTAATTTGGATGTACATGAGAGAGAATTATTTTCTTTTCTTTTTAAAGCTAGCGAATGGTGTTAAGAGATTCTATCCAAGCACCTTTAGACTTATGATTTAAAGCATTTCCACTATACTAAAGGTCCTCAAAACCATAAGAGAATTATATATAACATCATGAAATAGAAGGCCAAATTTATTAAATGCTAATGGGCGAATATATATGGTCTACGTACGGTAAAGAAAAATAGAAGCTTACCCTCTTTCCAAAAGTAAAGTACATGAGTCTAATGATCTTAAAATAAAGTTAGGATTAACACAATTCCCAATTTGAGGATCTAGATACTTATGCCATGATAAGGAAAAATATAGCGCAACAAAAATAGGCAGAATTTTAACCAATCTTGAATGGACCAAAAACATCGCAAACTTATATGCTCTGATCAGTATGATTTGGCTAGTTGCTCACAAAAAACAAAAAAAACAAAAAATTCCAGGTTCCAAAATGCATGAGGTAATTCATAAAGGGTATAAATAAATAATAAAAAGTGTTATGCTTTAATCAAATCATGGAGTTCTCCTATAACATCTGTTGCATATTAAAAAGGAATTAAGACAAGTTTTACACGAAGGAAGTTTCAATCAAAAATAAAAGCAATCAAAAATGGAAGATGATAGAATAAATTGTGATACAATCCAATTAAACGATGAAAATGGCAACGTTAACAAAAATGCTTTTAAATTTGATGAGGTCTAAAAAATTAATTGAATTGATTAGAAAATAGGTCAATCATGTTCAATGAAAATCCAAATGTCAATGGCTAACCTAAGATGATGATACAATGAAAAAGAATAATACCGAATGTTAGTAAAAGAGAACTAGCCTCAAATCAACAAGGGATGGATTACGCCCCATGACCGATGTATGAAGCCATAAAGGAATTAACTAGGTAATTCCGATCTACAATATATAAACTTCAATAGTAAATCGATGAGAACGAAAATTGGAAATGAAATTAGTGTTTAGATTGAAAGAACCATACATTCAAAACTTTGGAGGTCGAAGGAGGCTAAGAAAAACATCGATGGAGGCTTAGGGTCTTGGAACAACATCAATAGAGGGGCGCTTTGAAACAGACATCACTGGATACAGGGGCTTTAGGGTAGCATCGGAAAGGGGATTCAGGTCTGGAGAGGCAGAGAAGAATGATTCTGGAAATGGCGGATTTCGGGTCTGGAGGGTGAGGCTCTGTGAAGCATGGCGGTGAAGGAGAATTCTTGTAAGGTGGCAGTGGAGCAAGGGTCTGGAGGTAGTAGAGAAAGGGTCTGGAGGCAGAGAAGGCTTTGGGTCGGCCGGCTATGGCGCAAGGATCTAGGGTTTTGATTCACGAGTTTTGATTTGGAGGAAATAAAATGGAAAGTTCAGGTCTGGTTGTATAATAGTGGGAATAATTCATCGGTAAGTGTCCAAAGTTCGATGAAATATCAACAACCATAATGACATGTGGAAGAAATTTTGTTTGTTCATAAGTAGTCATTGGTACATTGTTGAAAATTTCGACAATCTACCGCTGACTTTTTTCTTTTGACCATTTACCGACTACACCGTCTTATGTCATCGATATGTTTGTTGGATCTAGGCAAATGCGCAGCGGGGAAAATGTATAAATTTAAAATAAAATTATTTCATTTGGATCTTGTTAGGCCTAGGAATTCTAAATTTATTTAGATCTTATCTAAAAAATTTAAACAAAATTAATATTTTATTTTGTTTATAAATAAAGTCTTATTTACTTTTAAGTTTATAATATATAATATAATATGTATATCATATACACATAGTATGTACGTGCATGTGCAACATAAATGATGTACATGGTTTAACATGCCTATGTTAAGTGATGAGATTTACACCATAACGAACATATTAGCCCCTTTGTATCCGTGTGTGATGTCAATATATATGTACATACAAATGATATATATATATATATATGCATAGTTTTGTATATTATAAAACACTACATATAAATGTAATTTTTTATATAGAATGCTTATATATACATATATAATTACCTTACAAAATAATTCTATATTTTAATATAATTGTTTATAATTTTAAAATCAAATTTCAAAATTAAATTTTATGTTTAGATCTATATCTACACAATTTTAAATTTAATTTAACAACTTAATTTTCAATATATATACTATAATTCGAATTAAAAAAAATAAAATGGATGCATATAACAAATATATATATATATATATATATATATATATATATATATATTAGAATAATGTTAAAATATTATTTATATATTGGATATATGTATATATAAATACGTTTAATGAAAAAAACTAACTATATATATATATATATATATATTCACGAATATACTTTCTATCATATCATGTTTTTTGGGTTTAAAATTGTTTTTAATTTTCTCAATTGATTTCCATAAAGAAATCTGTAAATATAATATAAACATAATTTTTAAAATTTTAGAAAACAATCTTAAATATGTACATATTATATTAAAAATTTACATACAAAAATGTTATTTTAGTTGTGTATATTTATTACGTTTAACAAGATTCAATATTAAACTATATAACATATATACACACACACATATTATATATATGAATTTAAATATATATATTTTATTTCTAAACATTTTATTTACATATAGAAACATTAATAAAATAAAATACATACGTTATGTAATTATGTTTTGTATCAAAATTAATCTCATATTAAAATCAATTTCATATTATTATTAAATTCAATTTTTTATTAATTTTACTAGCTGTGAGCATATTCATAAGACATATACATAATTTTTTTAACGTATATAAATTTATCCATTGAAGACAACACCAAATATATAGATTCGTAATATACTTATACTAACTAAACACGCGCGCGCGCACACACAGATATATATATATATATATATATATATATATATATATATTTGTGTGTTTGTGTAACATAATTAACTACTATTATACATATATATAAAATGTAATATATGGATCATTACCTTCACCAAATCCTAGATAAAAGACATTGAGATGTTGAATCCGATCACTCCTTGAATCGATATCCTAGCCTTTAGATAGCGTTATCATTCTGACTATAACTACCACCATCGTTTGATTTTGATTTAGTATGAGTATTTAAAAGCTTGAACTAAATGTGGAGAGGGACTTGAGTAACCAGCCTTGGCTTGTTGGGAGAAAGCAAAAGAGAGGATGCTAAAAGATGAGGTTAAAGATGAATATGTAGTAAAGATCTAAGGAGAAAATGGGGGATTCAGGTCATTCTTTCGCTCTTACAAATTTATCTCCTTATTTGAATCAAAATTCCACCTGTTCCTTCTTAATATTGTTGGCCATTATATGGTCGTTTATGGGCTTCAAGCCCCATCAATAAACAATGCATTTAAATCTAATTCAAATACACAACGATGACATATATCAAAACATGTTCTTATAACTATTATACACACACTATATAATATTGATCAACACAAATTAAGTAAAATTTTATAATTAATATTTCACAAATATTAATTAATTTAAAACAATTATAATTAAATAAATCAGGTAGTAGTAGGAATATTCAACATTTTGATTATGCGACTCTTAGGTGAAAATCCGGTCAGGGATCAAACAATTCAAATATTAATGTTCATAAATCATTTAGCATGTGTGTGACATTATGGTCAAATTTATTATTTATATGGATTTGGTAAAATCCAAATTTACTTTATTTAAGAAATACCCAGTAGTAACAATTATTTAAAACAATTTTCTTCGTCAAAACTATATCACATTAGACTTCTGGAACTTAGTAATTGTTAAGAGTTCAATATCGTCCATATTCAAATTTATAATCCAAACACAAAGTCCTTGGTTCAACAATAATAATAATCATTAACCGAACTACTCTTGTCAGAGATTTTGACTTTTAATTGACTTCAGTTAACCGTGATACTAACCTTATATAACCGAGACAAATCCTCTCTTGAATAGTGTTTCATTTTCGATGCCATTCGACCTAATATAGACGTTTGATGATCACCATCCATGATTAAACTATAATCAAAGTGGAGCTTCCATGTTGAAGATAAACGATATTCTCAAGTCAAGGAAGCTATGTAACATTGTCACATAGATATTTTTTGTTTGATCTTAGTTATATTAACGAACAGAAAAGTATTGAGTGATTCATTATATAGTTATCCAATAACTATCATCAAATAACCCCTTGGTGCCCCCGGCAGTCATGAGTAATACACCATCTAATATTTAGAGAGCATTATGTATTTTAATCTTAACAGATGCATCGATATCCAGTCTTGATACATCTTGCTTAGGAATATTTAAAATGATGTGTTTATTAAATTGTGTTAAATACTCATGATTACAATATTTGTAATTGCTATCGTAACTACTCCATTTATGGATTTTTTGTTAAATAAACTTAAATGAAATTATTAATGAATTAAAACATATTACAACAGTTATATAACAAAAAGAAATCACCTTCTATTGTGAGCGAGAATTGGCTATAGAGTCAATAATTTACAATAAGTTATAGAATTGCCTCAAGGGCATACCCCTAACTCTATCAATCCTCCCCATGCTCTTGAGGCCACTTATGAAATCTCAATGCCATCCCTTCGATCAGATCTTGAGAACTGATCGAGCTAGACCCTTCTTGAATGAATCTGCTATGTTCTCCTTGGTATCCACCGTTATATCACAACTTCTTTCTTCTCAACAAACTCTTTGACGAGTTAAAGATTTCGAAGTATATGTTGTGATTTCGTATGTTCTTTGGGCTCTTTTGTGATTTGTATCATCGCATTGTTGTCATAGAACAATATCTGTGGATTCTTCTTGTCAAGAATCACTTCAAGCTTAGTTAAAACTTGCACATTCAAGCTGCTTCTTTAGCTTCTTCGATGAGAGCGACATACTCAACCTCCATCATGGAATCAGCTATTATTTCCTGTTTGGAATCTTTCCAACTAATGTCCCAACAATTAAGAGTTAAACATAACCTAACACCGACGCGCTATCATCGACATCACTCTGAAAGCTCGAGTTTGTATACCTCTTCGTTAGAAGGTCTTTATTTCCATATATTAGGGATAAGTCCCTAGTATTTCTTAAATACTTCGGTATATTTTTACAACTATCCATTGCTTTTCTTCAGGAATAGCCCAATATCAGCTTGCGCATCCCAATATGTATGTCACATTCGATCTAGTACATAGCATAGTGTATATTATGGAACCAATCACTGAAGCATAAGGTATCCTCTTCATACACTCTTTTTCACATCAATATAAGGAGCGACCTTCTTAAAAGGATGATTCAAGATTGTGTCGGAACATTTCCACGCTTGGAATTCTTCATACTGAACCTTTTCAGTATGTTATCAAACGATTTAGCTCTATCTCAATAGATTTATATACCCAGTATGTAGGTTGCTTTTTCCAAATCCTTCATAGAGAAGTTCTTGGAAAGCCAACCTTTCCCTGATTGCAATAACTAAACATTATTGCCAATCAACAGAAGATTGTTAATGTATAATATTAAGAGCACGATAGCATTGCTCTGTTACTTTCAATTTGTGCATGCTTCCTTTGTGTTCTGATAAAAACCAAGCTATTTGGTAGCTTTATCAAAACACTTATTCCAACTTCTAGAAGCTTGTTTAAGTCCATAAATGGACTTTAACAATTTGCAAGCCTTTCCCTTACTCGCACTGACTTCTAAACCCTTAGGCTGTGATATGTAGATGGTCTTTTATAAATAATCATTTAAAAATGTTGTTTTATATCAATTTTTCATATTTCATAGTCATAGATTGCAGAATATCTAGCATAATATGAATAGGCTTAAGCATGGCTATGGGAGAAAATTTCTAGTCATAATCAACACCTTAAATTTGACGAAATCCTTTCACTATTTGCCAAGCTTTGTAAGTCTCTACTTGTCCATCTGCATTTAGTTTTTTCTTAAAAGTCCATTCGCAGCCGATGGGATTTATCCCTCTGGGTATGTGAGATAAAGTCCGTACTTTGTTTTCATACATGGAATCCATCTCGGATTTTACCGCTCCAAGCTAGTGTGCAAAGTCTTTACTCTGCAGCGCATGTTGGAATAATAGAGGAGTGTCATCTTCTAAGACATATTCCTCCTTCTCTCCATCTACGAAAAAACTATAGTATCTCTTTGGTGCTCGAGATTCCTTATTAGACCTTCTAATAGGTTATTGCATGTTTTCATATATGTGTAAACTTGGTTCTCCCACTAGTTCAGCCTCAGTAAGAGTTTCTTAGATCTCATCTAAGTCTACAACTTTGCTATTAATTTCTTCTGACAGAAATTCCTTTTTTAGGAAGATAGTGTAAGGAAACAATAGCTTTTTGTTCCTCAATGTTGTAGAAAATATACCACACAAGGTTGATCTCGCCTTAAGCTTATTAGGGCCTACGTTCTTAACATAGGCTGGACAACTCCATACCATCAAATAATTAAAGTAGGACTTCTTCCCATGCCATATCTCATATGGCGTCTTAGGCGTATATTTAGTGGGTAATAAGTTTAAAATATGAGTTGCGGTTTTTAGCATATATCCCCAATAGGAGAATGATAACTTAGCCTTAGTCATCATGGAACAAACAATATCTAATAGGATTTGATTACTTCTTTCTGACAAACCGTTGTGTTATGAAGTATAGGGTGGTGTAATCTAAGAGATAATCCCATTACCCTTTCACTATTGTTGGAGTTCTTGTCCAACATACTCTCCTCCTCATTCAGATCGAAGAATCTAAACTTTTAGTTCATCTAATTCTCAACCTCATTCTTATATTCAATAAATTTCTCACAAATATCATATTAGTTCTTCATACGATGCACATATCCTAGTCTTGAGAAGTTGTCAGTGAATTTCACAAGGTAAGAACTATTATCAATAGTGATTATAAGCATCATGCTACATACACCACTATATATAAGAGCCAAGAGTTCATAAACTCTTTCATTACTCCTACTGAAGGGGTGTTTGGTCATATTTCCTTTGAGATATGAATCACATGTGTCAAATGATACAGAATTAAGCAAAGGGAGAAAACCTTCGGTTTCAATTTGTGTAGTTGTTTCTCACTTATATGACCTAGCTTATAATGTCAAAGATTATTATTATTTATACTGTTATTCAAAGAACTACTCATAGAACAGACATAATTTGTATTGATCATATAAATGTCATTTTCGAAAACACCATCACATACTTTCTTGCCATCTAATGTTCATAACACTATTATCATAGTGAAAAACATAACCAGTTTTAGACAATCTAGACATAAATATAATTCAACAAATAAAGATTTTTACAAAATAGCAATTATTTAGTAAATCCACTCGCAAACTCAAAAGAAAATCTCCTACCTTCATTGCATCTACAATAAATCCATCAGCAACCTAAAGCCTCATTTCTCCTTTTGCCACATGATGCCAGTTCCTATGCCCCTATACGAATTACAGATATGAGTTCTAGATCTAGTATCCAAAACCAAGATAATTTATTTATTGCAAAACAATTTAGATTCATGAATGTACCTGACGAAGCAACATAACCATTCTATTTTCTTTCTTTAACAACCTTTAAGTACTCTAGATACTTCTATTTCCATTGACCTTTCTTGTGATAGTGATGGCACTCGACCTTGTCAGTTGCAGCTGTTTTCTTAATTTTCTTGTTAACCCTCTTCTTCATCTTCGAACCTTTTGAAGATGACGTGTTTCCTTTTTAAGTAGTATGCCCCCTTGATCCTTAGATGAGGACTCGGTCAATCTCAACATATTAAGGAGTTCCATGAGGTTTACGTTTAATTGGTTCATATTATAGTTTAATATGAATGGTCATAGTAGGGAGTGAGAGACCCAAGAATCAAAAGTCCACTTGGATTCCTTTGCATATTGCTACGTGTAATTGTGCAATTCTATAAGTATAGCCTTTCATCATTAGAATGTAATCTTCCACCTTTTGTCCATTGGTCATTTTGAAATTAAATAGATTCTTTAAAAGTTCGTACCTTATGGAATGAGACTGTTCGCTAAAATGAGCTTTAAGACTATCAAAAATCTCATGAACAACATGTTTTCATGTTGCCTCTACAACGGCTTATCTAACATAGACAGCACGAAAAACTGGGTAATCTGTAGATTCGAAACACATTTATCATAAGTAAGCCTTAGATCGGAGTCCGCATCATCAGCAGGTTGTTCTTTTAGGGATACGGTAATCAACGGCCGAAGAATTTCATAAGTCAATTCTATCTTAATCGCTCTTATCCAATGACGTAAATGGGTCTGGAAAATTTTTCACTATTAGAAAACAATTTAGGTATAGACATTTTCTACAAGTTTTGAAATGGTAGATTAAAATAATATCATAGTAGATGTTTATATAATATTAGTAAGGTTAAACTTTATGTTTTATTTTACTAATAAGTACCCACTAGTCTTTTATGTTTGACCAAACTCGAAGATAAAACATAAAAGTCTTTTGACTTCACTAGTGAGTGTCAGGACTCATATATCTTGGGATTCTGACCTTGAGGAAAACCCAATAATTCGTACTTCCACATTATCTCCTTATTGGTTTTATCATATGCAACTCCTAACCGTGATATCTTTTCTTAATATCATCTTTACCTTGAAGAAAGCTCAACAAATAAAGAGATATTATTCACTCATACCTACCATTTTACAATAACTTACGTATAATGCACAAAGTTGGAGAAAAGCTCAACAAATATTTGCGGTTATCTTACCTCGTCTATTCTATATATTAATAGTACTACACATAACGTCTATAGCTTGAGGAAAGCTCAACAACTAAGGAGTATGCAAGTAATCTATTAATATATAAATGATAAAGGACAACTTTATATAAGAATTCATAATCATTAATTATATTGAGTGATATCAACTTATGAAACAATGTATTTCTTATAAAATACCCTGCTGATTCATGTGTCGGAGGCATCAGAAATCATGGCCGTACAAAACATATGTATTTATCCCTTAAGTCTAACTAGGATTTCTTAATATTCCACCTTTAGTTTATACATTCATAATATATAAGTTTTATTATCATACAACTTCCATAATTTAATTAACTTATATAATAGTCTTATGTACAACATTATATTAATTTACTCTTATTTAACAGATTTATTTTATGATCAGCGACCTTCTTAAAAAGGATGACTCATGATTGTGTCGGAACATTTCCATCCTTGGGATTCTCCATACTGAACCTTTTTAGTATAGTGTCTACGTACAAGGATTGGGACTATTCCACCAGCATTTTAGATCTATATCAATAGATTTACATACTCAGTATGTAGGCTGCTTCTCCCAAATCTTCATGATGAAGTTTTTAGAATGCCAACTTTTTACTGATTACAATAACAAAACATCATTCTCAATCAACAGAAGATCATTAATGTATGGTACTAAGAACACGATAGCATTTCCCTTTTAATTTCAATATGTGCATGCTTTCTCTGTGTTTTGATAAAAACTAAACTATTTGATTGCTTTATAAAAGCACTTATTCCAACTTCTAGTAGCCTTTTTAGGTCCGTAAACAGACTTTAAAATTTTGCAATCCTTTCTCCCACTCGCACTGACCTCTAAATCCTCAAGCTATGATATGTAGATAGTCTCTTCTAAATCATCATTTATAAATGTTGTCTTCATATCAATTTTCCATATTTCATAGTCATAGATCGCAACATAGCTAACATAATCCAAATAGGCTTAAACATGGCTATGGGAGAAAATGTCTCGTTATTATCAATACCTTAAATTTGATGAAATTCTTTCACAATTAGCCTAGCTTTATAAGTGTCTACTTGTCCATCTGTATTTTGCTTTTTCTTAAAAATCAATTCGCAGCCAATGAGATTTATCCCTCTGGGTATGTCAGCCAAAGTCCATACTTTGTTATCATACATGGAATTCAACTCGAATTTTACTGCTCCAAGCCAGAGTGCAGAGTCTTTACACTACAGTGCATGCTGGAGTAACAGAGGAGTGTCATCATCTAAGACTTGGTCCTTCTTCTCGTCATTCACGAGAAAACTGTAGTATCTCTCTAGTGCTCGAGATTCCTTACTAGACCTTCCAATATATTGCATGTTTTCATATATGCATGAAATTGGTTCTCCTACTAGTTCAGCCTTAGTGTTAGTTTCTTAGATCTCATCTAAGCCTACAACTTCATTGTTAATTTCTTTTGATAGAAATTCCTTTTTACGAAGACAGTGCGTGTGGAAACTATAATTTTTGTTCCTCAATGTTATAGAGAATATGTCGCCTAGAATTCTTAGGATATCCTATAAAATTGCACAATGTTGATCTCACCTTAAGCATATTAGTTCCTACGTTCCTAACATTGGCGGGACAACCCTACACCATCAATAATTAAAGTAGGGTTTCTTCCCATGCCACATCTCATATCGCGTCTTATATGTGTATTTAGTGGGTAACAAGTTCAACATATGCGCTATGGTTTCTAACGCATATCCCTAATAAGACAGTGATAAATTAGCCTTAGTCACCGTGGAACAAACTATATCTAATAGGGTTTGATTCCTTCATTCCGATAAAATGTTGTGTTGTCAAGTATTGGTGGAATCACATGGAAGATAATCCGATTATCTTTTCACTATTGTTGGAGTTCTGGTTTGGTCCAAAATACTCTCCTCCTCGATCGAATTGAAGAATCTTAATCTTTGGTTCATCTAATTCTCAACGTTACTCTTATACTCAATAAATTTCTCAGAGATATCATATTTGTTCTCCATAAGATACAAATATTATAGCCTTGAGAAATCATCAATGAATGTTACAAAGTAATAACTATTATCCATAGTGATTATAACCATCGTGCCACATACATCACTATGTATAAGACCCAAGAGTTTATAAACTCTTTCATTACTCCCACTAAAGGGGTGCTTCGTCATCTTTCCTTTGAGATACGACTCACATATTTCAAATGATACAGAATTAAGTGAAGGGAGAAAACCTTTGGTTTCAATTTGTGCAGTTGTTTCTCATTTATATGACCTAGCCTACAATGCCTAACATAATTATTATTCATACTGTTATTCGAAGAGCTACTCATAGAACAGACATAATTCATATTGATCACATAAATGCCATTTTCAAAAATAGCATCACATACTTTATTACCATCTAATGTTCACAGCACTATTAACATAGTGAAAAACATAACAAGTCTCAGACAACATAGGCACAGATATAATTCCACAAATAAAATCTTTTATAAAATATCAATTATTTAGTACCAACACAAATCCACTCGCACGCCTAAATGAAAGTTTCCAACTGTCATTGAATCTACAGTAGATCCATCAGTAACCTAAAGCCTCATTTCTCGTTTTGCCACATTATGCCAGTTCCTAAACCCATATACGATACAGACATGATTGAAAAATAATTTTAGTTTATAAATATACCCGACGAAGTAGCAGAACCATTTTATTTCTTTTCTTTAGCAACCTTCAAGTACTCCAAACAATTTTGTTTCAAGTGACTGTTCTTGTGATAGTGATGACACTCGCCCTTGCTAGCTACAGCAGCCTTATTAATTTTTTGTTAACCCTCTTCCACTTCTTCGAGCCTTTCGAAGATGACGTGTTCCATTTTACAACAAGTATGACCCCTTGATCTTTGGACGAAGACTCGGTCGACCTCAACATATTGAGGAGTTCCATGAATCTTACGTTTAACCAGTGTATATTATAGTTTAATATGAATGGGGACCCAAGAGTCAAATGTCCGCTTGGATTTCTTTACTTATTGCTACGTTTAATTATGTAAGTATATCAGTATAGCCATTCATTGTTAGAATGTAATCGTCCACCTTTTTTCACTTGATCATTTTGGTATTAAACGGATTCTTCAGAAGTTCGTACCTCATGAAGCGATATTGTTCACAAAAATGAGATTTGATACTATCAAAAATCTCATGAACATACATGTTTTTGTTCTACCTCTATAATGGTATGTCTAACATAGACAGCATGAAAACATCGGTGGTTTGTAGGTTCAAAACCCGTTTACCATAAGCAAGCCTTAGATCGAGGTCCGCATCATCAGTGGTTTGTCCTTTTAGAGGTGTGGTAATCAATGATCAAAGAAGTTCATAAGTCAACGCTATCTTAATCGCTCTTAACCAATTGACCTAAATGGGTCCGAAAGTTTGTTGCTTTTAGAAAACAATTTAGGTGTAGACATTTTTTGCAAGTTTTAAAATGGTAGAATAGAACAATATCATAGTAGATGTTCAGATAATATTAGTAAGGTTAAATTTTACGTTTCATTTCACTAATAAGTATCCACTAATCTTTATGTTTCACCAAACCCTAAGATGAAACATAGAAGTCTTTCGCCTTCACTAGTGAGTGTTAGGACTCGTATATCTTGGGATTCCGACCTTGAGGAAAGCCCAATAAATCATACTTCCACAGTAACTCCACATTGGCTATATTATGACGACCCATAAATTTTAGTGGTTCTATTTATTAAATTAATTGCAATTTTGTGAAATTTTAAACAATAAAATTTGAAAATAAAAATTTAATATTTGGAATACGTCTATTTAAACATAGCAAATGGTAAATTTTCATATGATAATATTGAAGTTTATTTTGTTGTGAAATTCTATTCAGTTTAAATCAGTTAATAACAGTTGAATTTAAAAGTATTCCAAAACCTAAATATGTCAACATGAGAAAATTTATTTAGAACACTCTGAATAAGACTGTGTAATTCATTCTGCAAATTTCGAACGTGTCTAGCTCCATTTGGATTTTCTGTACAGAATAGCAACGTATATCGATACCGATTATCGACTTTTTGATCGGATGATCCTGTCACTAATATATTTATGCCGTTTTGATCGTCTCGTTGTACTGATCTCAGCGGTATATTTATTTCTGTATTTTGAGGTCCGATACACGACGGAAATAATGAAACTATACGTCGTATCGGTACCGAAATTGTGACTTTTAGCCTACCTTGCCTCTTCAAATTTAAACGAGCGGGGCAAACAATTTTTTTTGGGTATGATTAATCAGCTCAATCTAGGGTGACCGTTACTCTTATTTTTTTACTTCCTCTCCACGTTTTCGCAGGTTCATTTGCAAACATTCGGCCAAAAGATATATATTATCTTCACCTCTGTAGCTCATCTCCCCCATTTCTATTTTTCTCTCCATCTGCTCGCATTGTTTTCCTCCACACAATTTGTGTTCCACCTCTCCCACCTTTCAACCACCGCAACTCCGCCCCGCTCTCTCTTCCACCCTCTCTTTCCCTCACCAAGCCCTTGCCCACGTTAAGTCGCCCTCTCCACGTCATCAAACCGTGACCACCACGTTCATCCCGAGCCACCCCATCTCCCTCTCACCCCTCTTTCCCCTCCATCCACCCACCCCGCGCAACAACCTGGCCACGCGACCACCCAAGACAGGCATGCCATCCAGCAGCCTCGTCTATACACCTCCTTTTCCCCTCAACGTGGCAGCCTCTTCTTCTTTAAACTGTAAGTTATTTTGTAATGTTAGTTTATATTACACATTTTCTATATATTACTATACAAGTTATATATTTTATGAGAAAATTTTTAGTTTATATAAGTATATTATTAAAAGATGTTTATATTTTAATTGGCTTATATATATGGTTTCGGTTCCTATTTGTATTGTTGAGAGAAGGCTTGCATAATCTTGTGTTTAAAAGATATGTATACGGTTTTGGTTGATATATTTTGTAATTAGGTTGTACTAGTATGTGTTGCGTGTGATATATAGTATGATATAAAACTTAGGATACAGTAAAAATATATAGCCTGCAAATTTATTCATATGTGTATAGTATATAACATGATGGGTTTATATTGTTTGTGTATAATATATAAGTTATATCTATTATTTTGAATGTAAATCCTATATATATAGTACTAATATATAAATCCATATGTATGTTTTATTAACTGTTGACAATTTGAAATATATATCTATAGTTGTTTTGAAAACGTGTGTATAATTTTAATGAGTTTCAAAATTTATATTGGTTGAGAAAATAATATATTAGAATAATATATCTTTTGTGGTCTATAGTTCGTTTTAAAACTATGATTTTGAAAGCCGTATATACATAATTTAATTTAATCTATGTTGAATATAGGATATGATTTTCATATATATAGATATGTATAGTTATATATATATACATATACATATATATATATATTCACTTATATAACTGATCCTCATCGATCCAGTTCTGATTTGGATTTTGTCAATTCCTTCTTATCAGCCTCTTTGTCGATTCGAGTTTGAATCTAGCTTTGATTTGGATTCATGCCTGGAGTTCATAACTCAATTTCATCATCCATTCCTTAGCCTTGAAGGTGAGCAATCACTCATGATTAACGTTCCTATAATTATTAAATTTGATTTCAATTGAAACGACAATTGAAATATGCTATTGTAGTTGTTCAAATTGTTATATTTATGCTATCATCTGTAACTGTTCACTTGTGGGATACGACACCATATCCTATTGATTATATTATACTGTTATTGATGATATATGCCTGCTATATTATTATATTATCTGTTATCACATTGCAAGTTACCTATTAGTATAGAATTCACTATGGGTTGAAATGCTACATACCCAAACGGACTATAGAATAGGAGAAAATCGTTATGGGTTGAAATGATAGACCCAAGCGATTTTCATTTGCATTGAATTTGGGATTGCGGGTTGAAATGATATATACCTGCAAATATTAAAATTACGGACTGAAATGATAAATATATGTATCACTTGACTATAGGATAGAGAATTATACATGCACCATTGGTCTATATATAAATACTTTGAAAATGAGTTCTATGGTTTTGGAAGAGTATATATATGATTTATTTAATATTAAAATATTTTACATAAATATGTTTGACTATAAAGTAGGTTTAATAATAAACCTAAATTAATAAAGTTTGATTTAACTAATATAATATGTTAAGTATAATATTCTTAAATAGATCTTTCAATGATTGGTATAAGTAAGGAAGATAAGGTTGTGTCGATTAAAATTGTATTTAGTTAAGAATTTTACTTAATTAAATCGATTTGAAGCTATTGAATTTGAAACTTTAAAAATATGATCTTATAACTTGATTTTGATTTAAGTAATTTAATGGATATTTCACGTCTAAAGAAATCGAAGGTAAATTATGAAAAATGTAATTTAAGGTCATATAAAAATATTGAATTTATTAAGTGAATATTTCAAAACTAAGTAATAGTAAAGTCAAATTGGGAGATAAATGCAATTATCAAATTTAGTCTTTGAAATGTTGAATATTAAAGCTTCGAAATATATCGACTTTGAAGTACATTGAAATTTAAACGCTTTATTTGTGGTTCAAATCTGTATTTGAAATCGATAAAATTTGACTTTGTTTAGTCAAAACCTGAATCGAATGGAAATTGATAAATTGAGATTGGATTAAATTTGAATAGGAAGTCTAGTGGATTTTGAAGCAATTTGTGAAGTTTGAGGAAATTGCAAATATTTTATAAATTATTTAATATATATATATATATTATTTTGGGAAATAGATATGTTTGAAATGAAAATGATATTTTGGTTTTGAAGTATAAATTATTTTGAAAGGACCACGGTGTTATAATGACGCTTGGTGGTTAATAAAGTACACTTCTACATTGTAGATAGTTTCATAGATCCTTAGAGGATGGTTATCCCAAACATCCTTTAAGTTATTTGTATTTCAGTTGATATTTCACTTGATTTGGATTTATTGATATCAGAATGTTAATCCTGACTTGAATGTTTTGTGTATTACTTTACGCTCGGGTCAGACTGAGTGATACATCATTTGAGACTCACCTTTGGATTTTGGAGCTTCGTTTAGAGATCCAACTATCTATTCAGCTTTCAGCTTTTCTAGTTGATTGGTTCAGAGAAGTCATCTGTTCGTACTGAAGACTTCATTGTATTTGAGATATTCTGTTGTATTTTATTTCTAACTCCGATGTTAATATAGTAGCTTCATGAACTACTATTTATCTATTCCGCTGCATTATTTTATATTACTCTGTGTCTGTGATTCTGTGGTTGATTTATTTACTGTATATGCTGAGTTTTGCGAAATTTAAATTAACAATCTGATATTTTGAACAATTCAAGTCCGACGTGTGTGGATGCGAATGGTTGAAAATATTTGGTAGTTACATATATCATATACAATCCCTAACCGTGGTTTCTTGTCCTAATCTCATCTTTGCCTTGAGAAAAGCTCAACATATAAAGAGATATTATCCACTCATACCTACCATTCTGCAATAGCCTAAGTATAATGCATATACCTGAATGAATGCTTAATAAATATATGCATTTATCTTACCTTGTCTATTCCATATTTTGATAGTACTACACATAACATCTATAGCTTGAGGAAAGCTCAACAACTAAGAAGTATCCAAGCAATCTATTAATATATTAATGGTAGAGGACAACTTTATATTAAAAATTCATGATCATTAATTATATTGAGTGATATCAACTTATGAAATAATTTATTTCTTATAAAATACCCTGCTGATTCAAGTGTTGGACGTATCAGAAATCATGGTCATACAATACATATTTATTTATCCCTTAAGTCCAATTAAGATTTCTTAATATTCTACCTTTAATTTATACATTCATATTATATAAGTTTTATTATTATATAACTTATATAATTTAATTAACTTAAATAATAGTCTTATGTATAACATTATATTAATTAAATCTTTTTTAATTACTTTAATCAATTAACATTTTATATATTTTATTTTATTCTATTATAACATTTTATATTGAATATGTATATTATTACCATTATAGTTACATACATATATCTTTAAATATATTTATTTTATTTATTAATTAACTTTATTAATTTGTTTAATTAAATAATTTTAATTAAATGTTATTAATTTTGAAAATTCTTTTATATACATATATACTTATTAATTTTGAAAATTGTTTTATATACATATATACTTATGTTGTCTTAAACATTTCAAGACAACATAATATATTTCTTATATGTGTTATAGACGAAAATATATCTTAATTAATTAATCTTTTAATTAGTTTATTCATTTTGCTAATTTTATTAATATGAAGATTTTCAAAATTAATTTATTTTATGTTCAAAAAACTTTAAAAAAATATTATAACATTTATAATATATTTCTTATTTTAAATTTATCTTTTAAATGTAAAATTTTATTTTAATTTCCAAACAGTTTTGAAAATTAGCCAAAAGCCCAATTCAAATTGGGAATTTTCTAATTGGGCAAATTTTGGGCTCACTTCACCTTTGGCCCAAGCCGACAGTTATGTAGGGCAAAGTACTTGATTATCCAAGCTCAATTATTCACACTACTTTTCTAGGCACCCTACTAAACGTGCATGCTTAATTATTTAGCTCTATCATGACTAATTTAGACTACATAAGATATCAGACTCTGATACTATTATTGGATCTGGACCAGCAAGCAGTGGGGTAAATTGGTAAATTTCAAAAAATATATGTTTTATTTGGATCTTATTGGGCCTATTAAGCCTATATTTATTTAGCTCTTATCTGATTTTTTTAAATAAAATATAAAACAAATCTATATTTTATTTAATTTATAAATAAAGTTAATGATGAATTTTTGTCTCATGACACTCAACTGATTAAGTAGCGGTTATGGGGCTGAATGTTCCCATAATCGATGATTTGCAAGTTTGAATGATATTTAGCTTGTCTTCTTTTCTAATAGAAATTATATCGTTGAATGCCCGTATAATTTTGTAGTAATATTTCAACCATTTGTCAAAATGCCTCTTTCAATTTATTCTTTAATCAAAATAAAACTTAGAAAATAGAATATAAAATGTAGTAAATAAATAAAAACATGAAGATTTACATTGTTCAGCTTTCAAGAAATCCTACATCCATAGGAAAATCTATCTTCTATTCTTTCATTCATCATTTTACATTTTTATATTACTGCATTGCTGCGGAGAATCTTTCCTTTTACATAGTACATTCATTTTGATTTTCCATAGTCTCCTTTTTCGGTTATAGTGCCTTTTTCCTTTAAAGCTTACATTTTTTTTCTTGGATTGTTGACGTGGCACTTCGTTTACTTCTCTTCGTTAGATTTTGCCACATATCCTCATCTAGTTTCTCATTTGAATGTGCAAGGATTATTGATGTGGTCTTTGGAGGGAAACTTGAAATTGAGCTGGAAAGTCCATTTTTTGAATATATCACTAGTATTATGTAGTAGCCAATAATCTAGGACAACTGGGACTATGCAATATTGGCTGCTCCTTTTTAAGCTTTAGCTTTATAAGAGATGAAACTTAGTTTTGGCTTTTGGTAACCAAAGAGTTATGATAGACGTCTGTCAACAGGGTTACAAAAGCTCGAAAGTGGCGACAAACGTCTGAGAGGTTGTGACAAACGTCTGTCATGGTGCAATTTTGTTTTTTCAGCCCAGAATTTGCGTATTTAATTGTAAGGCTTAAAGGGGCAAATCTGGCATTTTTCAATGAAGAATGGTTTACTATATAAGTTATTTTTAGGATTCAAAGCAATATGACTTTAGGAGATTAAAGAGTTTAATCTAGGATTTATCTTCCATTAATTAGGGTTTATCATTACCTAATTTTCTTCAATTCTCTTTTCCACAAATCAATTATATTAGAATTTTGATCATTGTAATCGATCTCTTGTACTCTTCTCATCGATATTAATAAAGGCTCTCTCTCCAAGTGGATGTACACTAGCGGAACCACTATAAATCAGTGTGATTTATTTTATCTTTATTGCTTTGTTTTTTATCTCTTGTTTGGAGATTGTGATTGGTTTTGGATTGGATTGAGATTTGGATTGAGATATTGATTGGTTGTTTTTACACTTCTTACTATGATCTCATTTTCCGCTGTGCTTTGGGGTTTGATTTGAGTGTCTCGAGTTAGAATTCCCACAACATTTGGTATTGAGCTTTGGTGTTGGTAAGTGGTTGTAGAAATGCCAAAATCGAATAATACCACAAGTAATTCCTCAATGGCTAATCCAAGTAGAGTAGCACCTTATGTACGTGGATCATACACGGCTTCGGGATCAGAATTGGTTATAGACAAGCGGAATGACGGTAATGATTTTGAAAAGTGGCAATGGAAGATGAAAGTGGTTCTAAGGAGGAATTGAGTGCATCGGGTAGTTTTTGAAACACATTTATTGACGATAGACACCTTGGATGTTGAGAGAGAGGAAATAGAAGAGTGGGCTTTCACTACACTTCATCTTGCTATAGAAGAGAATGTTATCTCTGAAATTAGCGGTGAGACTATCGCTCAGGGTATTTGGGACAAGTTGGAGGAGTTGTAGTTGAAGAAGTCACTAACTAATCATTTGATCTTGTTGCATACGTTCTTCACCTATAAGATGAAAGAAGGTATTTCGCTTAAGGAGCACTTGAACATCGTTGATGATTTGTTAATGAAGATAAAGGTGGTTGATTTGAAGCTTGAGGAAGAGAAAAATGCGATGATATTTTTGTATTCATTGTCGGACCATTATACGGGTTTCTCAAATAGTTTGATCTATAGTCGGAATACTTTGACTCTTGATGATGTCAAAACAGGTCTTCTTAGCGAGAAGTTGCGGTATCAAATGGAAGAGTTAGGTGATGGAAGTAGTGGTGCTAGTAGTGGTCACAGTTTATTTGTGGAGAAGGGGAGATATGCGAAGAAGAAGAACCGTGGGCGTTCTAAATCTAGGAACCCTGGTTGGAGAGGAAATTCGAAGAAAAGAAAGGACAAGTGCTATACTTGTAAGAAGCTCGGTCATTATAAGAATGAATTTCCAGGCAAAGAGAAGGAAAAGAAGGAAGTAACATCTTCATCCATAGTGGTGGAGAGTAAAGTTGGTGAGGAAGACGTAGATGTGTTGGTGGTAGCATCAGATGTTTCAGGTAGCGAATGAGTGCTAGATTCAGGAGCATCTTATCAAATGACGCTGAATAGGAATTGTTTTTCTTCTTATGTCAACAAAGAAGGAAATTCAATTGTAATAGGTAATGATGCTATTTATAAGTCGAAAGGCATTGGTTCCGTGGAAATTCGGATGTTTGACGGAGTGATTCGAACTCTCACTAATGTACGCCATGTTCCAAGGCTTCGGAAGTCTCTTCTCTCTTTGGGGGCAGCTGGATTCTTTAGGTTGTAAGATCACTATTGAGAGTGATAGCTTATGAGTTTCGAAGGGTTCTCTTGTGGTGATGAAGGGTACTATAACTCATGGTGTTTATTAGCTTCAAGGAGTGACTATAGAAGGTGAAACTTGTATGGGAGTTGATAGTTCTCATGGCTTAGATGCGACTAGGTTGTGGCATTTGAGGTTTGGTCATGTCTCGGAGAGGAGTTTGGATATTCTTCGAAAGAAGGAGATGATCGATGGAGAAAGTTTCAACAAACTAGAGTTTTGCGAGGAATGTGTCATGGGGAAGCAAATAAAAGTTTTATTCGATGAAGGAAAACATGAATCGATAAGGGTTCTTGAGTATGTTCACACGGATGTTTGAGGACCGACACTGGTAGCTTCTTCGGGGGAGCTTGTTATTATGTTTCTTTCATAGATGATTTTTCTCTAAAGGTATGGATGTATGTAATGAAGGCCAAGTCGAAGGTATTTGAAAGTTCAAAGCATGGAAAACTCTTATTGAGAATGGGAGGGTCAAGTCTTTGAAGTTTGTAAGGTCTGACAACGGCGTAGAGTATGTTTTCGGAGATTTCTTGGAGTTTTGAAAGAATCATGGTATTTGGAGGCATTTTACTATTCTAGGAGATCCGCGGTCGAATGGTTTTGCGGAGAGGATCAACCGTACTTTATTGGAGAAAGCTCGATGCTTGAGATTGACATCGGGTTTTTAAGAGATTTTGGGACGAAGCTTTATCAACCGCGGTGTGTGTTATTAATCGAATTCCTTGCTCAGCTATTGGTAATAAATTCCAAAGGAAATGTTGAAGGGAAAGAGCACTGACTTGAGTTATCTTCATGTGTTTGGCAGTCCGGTTTATGTGCATGAACCGAGAAATGATAAGCTTGAGCTTAGAGATTTCAAAGGGATTTTGCTTGGTTATACAGACGATGTAAAAGGCTATCGGATATGGGATCCAGAAATGAAGAAGGTTATGAATTCTCATCTAGTTACTTTTGATGAATCAGCTTTGTTCAAGGAGAATGAGAGCTCATGGGATGTTCCAGATTTGGTTCATGATGAATCAAGGGAGAATGAAGTTATTCCCATAGTGCGTCTAAGGAGTAGAGTAGTTAGAGATGCTTGTAAGGAGAAAGCGGTTGATGTAACATCACATAGTATATAGAGTTCCTCTAGTAGTGTTGGTGATGTACATGATTCTAGAGAGGATTGAGTTCAAGGTGGAGTCGGAAGGAGTTTGGGTGATGGTATTACTAATCGGGTGGGTTGTCGTGCTATAAGGCCACCTGATAGATATGATGATTGGAACTATCTTAGCTTTTGTAATAATCTGGACTTGCTCTTCATGTAGTTCAAGATGACCTGATGGACCTTGATGACGTCATGGGGTCGAGTGATAGCTCGAAGCGGATTTGTACCATGGAGGAAGAGATGCAATCATTGTTGAAGAATCAAACTTGTGATTTAGTTCCACTTACTAAAGGAAACTGTGCTATTAGGTGCAAATGGATATAAAAGATGAAGAACGATGGGAGATACAAAGCTAGGCTAGTGGCTAATGGGTTTGCACAATGGAAAGAAAAAGAGTATGATGAGATATTCACACCGGTTGTGCGCCATACTTCAATTCCAATATTACTTGATATAGTTGTTATTCATGACTTGGAGTTGGAGCAATTTGATGTGAAAACCGCCTTCTTACATGGTGACTTGGATGAAGACATCTACGTGGAGCAACCAGAAGGTTTTATTGGGGATGGTAAGTCAAATTTGGTTTGCATGTTCAAGAAATCATTATATGGTTTAAAGCAATTACTTAGACAATGGTACAAGAGATTTGATCATTTTATGCTTGAAAATGGTTTTGATAGAAGCATCAAGGATGCTTGTGTATATTTCAAGAAGTTGAAAAATGATTGTTAGGTGCATTTATTCTTGTATGTGGACGACATGCTCATTGCTTCTAGGGATAAGAATGAAATCAACAAGTTAAAACTGAGTTTGAAATCAGAGTTCGAAATGAAGGATCTTGGAGAAGAAAAGATGATATTAGGCATGGAAATAGAAAGGGATCGAAAGCGTTTTGAGTTGAAATTGACTCAAAAAGAGTTCGTAGAGAAAGTTCTTTACCGATTTAACATGAAAAATGCAATGGCGTTAAATACATCTTTACCTTTGCATATGAAGCTTTCGAGTAAGGGGTCACCTATCTTGGAGAAAGAAGACTCATAGGGCAAACGTGCCATATGTTAGTGCTGTTGGAAGTTTAATATATGCGAGTGTGTATAAGGCCCGATATTGCAAATGCCGTTGAGATGGTTAGTCAATATATGGCTAATCCAAGAAAATCGCATTGGGACGCGGTGAAGCTTATATCAAGATAACTTAGATGTACATCATCTCATGATCTTGTTTTTTTGGTAGTAAGGGGATGAATTGCAAGTTGGTTGGTTATTGTCATTCGAACTACGTTGGTGATTGAGATCGAAGAAAATCAACTTATAGATTTGTCTTCACAGTCATAAGTTGGAGATCGAGATTGCAGATCGTATTTGCATTATCCACTATGGAGGCGGAGTTGATAGTCGAGGTGGAAGCGAAAAAGGAGGAATTTTACTTGAGGCGATTGTTGTGTGACTTGGGATACGAGTATGACAGTGTCGATATTCGATGTGATAGCTAGAGTACTATTCACTTGACGGAGAATTTGGCATTTAGCTCACGGACTAAGCATATTAAAGTGAAAGAGTCATTTCTAGTAGCCGTGGATGAAGATAAGCAAATATATCTTTGGAAAGTGCACACAAAGGATAACGCGATGGATAAGTTCACTAAGGCATTGCCAGTTGGAAAGTTCGATCATTGCTCGAACTTGATGCACTTGTTGAAGTGCTAGGTACCATGGGGTTGCACGGTTGAGAGAGGAAATTGGTTATAGATGAGGAAGAGTGTCGGTAAGAGATCGTGGTTCTATCTTCTTCGTGATTGCTAATTTACACTTCTTAGCACTTAGTCTTTGGTGAGATGGCTTAGGATTTGAATGTTTTCAACACTTCGTCAGTGGACGGGGGCATTGTCTGAGCTCGTCGATGGAGTGCAATGGGCGGTGCCTTTGCCGGAGCTCATTGGGACAGCATTCATGTTTGCTTGAAGGTAGAAGTTGTGCTAGTTGGTGCTATTAGCTGTTGATAATGGTACGACACCATTGGAGTTGGAGATGGATATAGTGTCGAGGTGGAGTGTGTTGAATTTTAACGACGGTATATGGAGAATTAAAGAGGTCGAAAGTAGCTTTATAACGGTAAAAACGATTCGCAAACCGAAGCTCGAAGGAGGAAGATATGGTGAAAAAGATGAAGTGTTGCTGGAACAACATGTGACAAACGTCTGAGCTTAGGGTTTTGGTAACCAAAGAGTTATGACATACGCCTGTCAGCTTGTGACGGACTCCTATCAGCTTATGGCAGACGTCTGTCAGTGGGTTTACTGTAGTTCGAAAGTAGCGACAGACGTCTGATAGGTTGTGATAGATGTTTGTCGCGGTGCAGTTTTGTTTTTTCGGCCTAGAATTTGAGTATTTACTTGTAAGGCTTCAAGGGGCAAATCAGGTATTTATCAACGAATGATTATTCACTATATAAGTTATTTTCAAGACTCAAAGCAATATGACTTTAGATGATTAAAGAGTTCAATCTAAAGTTTATCCTCCATTAATTAGGGTTTATCAATACTCAATTTTCTTCAATACTCTTCTTCACAAGTCAATTTTATTAGAATTTTGATTATTGTAATCAATCTCTTATACTCTTCTCATTGGTATTCATAAAGGCTCTCTTTCAAAGTGGATATTTACTAGCAAGACGTTACTGAAACCACTATAAATCGATGTGTGATTTATTTTATCGTTATTGCTTTGTTTTTTATTGCTTGTTTGAAAATTGTGATTGGTTTAGGATTGGATTGAGATATTAATAGGTTATTTTTACACTTCTTAGCACGGTCTATGGCCAAAACTTTGTGCGCATACAACTATTAATCATTATTTGAATTCAAACAAAGTCAAAAACCTCACATTGCATAGCGCCAACAAGATAAAACAGTATTGAGGGCTTCTCAGCATACATAATCGAGTATGCTAGACAAGTTAGCTCTGTTCATAATTTAATCGTATATATCTGGGCAGTATACGAAAAAAGGAAAATATATACTTGGCGAGCTCCGCTGTTTGCTGTTTTGATTTGTATTATTTAAGTCAACTGAGTGCAGATGGCATTGTTTTTTTTAATGGAAGAGTGATCCTCAACAATAAGAGAGCACTCGTGTTTATTTATTGTATAGTAACAAATAGTAAAAACTACCAACACTCCTGGGTAGGTGGCAGTATACAACCAACTTATCATGAAGGTTTACATTAAATTGACTAAGGAGAACATCAATTTGATGATCAACTGAATATAGCCTAGAACTCCAAATATGAGTAGTAATCAGTACTATTGTTTTGTACGACAAAGTAAAAAAACATATAAATAGCAATTAAAAGGGGAAAGATGTAAGTGAGGCGTTGAATGGGAGGGACTTCGCGTAGTGGGAGGGGATATATAAATGATAGCCTGAAGAAGAGCAGAAACCATGCTGTGTACAACATGTAATTAAAGTTCAGTAGCATGTAATGCTAGCAAAAGTGTAAGCTGGACTTGTTCAGGATTTGTATGTAATCGAATTATTTGAATGAAACTTAATTAGTAAGCAGAACGTAAGCGATGCTGGGCATAAAACTATCTTGAGCACCGATCGTTGGCATGAAGTCTGATCTAAGTGAACTAGTGGAGCATTGACTTGAACATGCATAATTTGGCCAAGTTATAAACTAAATAATGTTGGTTGCGGTGTAAAATGAGTTGTGGCATAAAGTCAGGTCCAAATGAAGCAACTACTTGTATCCTGAGTACTGCGATATGAAACATTTGAAAATAGGGGTGAGCTCTGGTCTGAGTTGAAGCCGCTAATGAGATATGCAATGGTGACCTAATGAAGCATATTAGTTAGTGTCTGGTTGTAGTGCAGGTTGTCAAGGTGCTGTGCATCGATGTTTGCTTGACTGCAAGTGATTATGTGATGCATTCCCAAATTGTTTGTTGTTGAAACAAACTGCACCACATGGAGCTAATTGCATTAAATGATGAGAGGAGAACGCAGGCAGACGATGCAGGTTCTGGTAGTTGGCTTGGCAGGAGGAAGAGGCAGCCAAGAGAGAGGACCTTGCTGAAATAGAGATGTTTGCATTCTCCAATTTGAATGCCTTCGAAGATGAACTAGGATGATGATGTTATACTAAAGCGCAACGATGTTATGCTAAAGTGCGATGACACTGTTTAAAGATAGAATAAGGATTATATCAAGCGTAGTTGCTATTTAGTTCAGCGTAGTTCGCTATATGGTTTTGGTCAAGCGCAGTCTGCTATATGATTTTTAGCATAATTTTCTATTTAGTTTAGCGTAATCCGAAGAGTAAAACTAAAAATAAAAAACTTGTTGAAATCAATGATTTTTCGATCAGGTTAGAAAATGGTTGAAAAATTGTAATAAAAATAACCATAGACGCACGATGTAAAAAATTTAGTACGTGGCGAGTATGGATCGATCTGTAAGAAATTGAATTGATTTAAAATTCCACTAAATCAAATCAACGAAGAGTTTGAAGTAGTTTAAGCTAAAAAATGTAAAAACTAGCAAAAGAAAGCGAATAAAAATATGAGAGTAGAAGGCAATTTAAAGGCAAATCCCTTTCCAGAGATTATAATTTTTTTTGTCATTAATGAATTTAGTTGATGTGTTTATCATAAGTATGTCATATTTGTGTTATTAATTAGTCTAACATAAACCATCAAAGTTTAACACATCCACTAAACACTTGTTAACTCTCATGAAAATGGTAATGAAATTGAAAATAAAATATATTCTAAGCATGATGTATTTACTATTGATTAGTAATATAGACTATCAAATTTTGATTCTAAAATCACTTCATTACCAAAATCATATGTAGATAAAGAGGTAATTTGTGTTTATGTTTTTTAAACATAGTATATTTGATGTCAACAATATAGCCTATTAAATTCAAAGCCAAACAAAATTTAACCACATCAAAAATTCCATTAAGCATAAAAAAAGATTAAATAAAATAACTATGTTGAATCTACAAGATTGAAAGAGCTTCAGTACGCATAAATTGAAGAGGTTTAGCTTCTCATGTTTGTTATCAATTTCAAAAAATGTAGAATGCAACGTAACATAAACAAGAGGAAACATATAGCTAATTGAAATAAACTAAAAGCTAATCTACTTGCATAAAAGAAAGGAATCTAAACTACTAGCATAAGAAGAAACAAACAAGAAAAAAAAACATGAATTAAAAGTGCATGACTTAAAATTGCATATAAATAAATTACAATAGAAAAGGCTAAGAAGCCATTAAAAAGAAAAATATAGTTTATGTTTGTAATTTGTGGCTATCACTAAACTAACTAGAAGGTGGTGCTAAAAGCTCACTACATGAAACATAAGGGGTATTTATACATACTTGAAACTCTCGTCCATATTTTAGGAGACTATTCAAATTACACTTGAGGAAGTGTGGTCACAAGTTATTTTTAGCTTCTAATTAATCCTCCATTAAGTGTGCATGAAACTTTAATCCCTACTAACATGTGCATTAGCTCCTAATTGTAGATCAAGATAAGTGGGTAGGTAAGGTCCTCCATGTTGCATGCATTGATTTATTTCTTCATTCCTTTGTTCTTCTATCCTTTGTACATGCATGCATACATGAAGCATTTTCCAATATTTACTCAAATACCTACAAAACAATATTAAAATGTCCGAGTAAATTTCTTAAATTAAACCATCCGCAAAATGAACATTTTGCCCCATATGAAGATGAATAAATGATGATTTGAAAATAATTTAAATTTTGGTTTAAACATATAAAATTCCCTATATGCTCATTTATTTAATTAAATTAGATTAAGTATGGAAGTATAAATATGCACATTTACGTGCACGTCAAATAACCCCACACTTATCCTTTTATTCATCATCGAATAAAGAAAAACTAAGAAAACCTGTTTTCATAGGAAACACAATTGCATTGAGTGTATGCAACAAGCCGTTAAATCTCTAGGTGTCCCTAGTAGGACGAGTGTTGTCTCGTGAAGGTTTTCAGCGGATACTACCACAAAATCCAAATGCAACATGAAAAATTCCAAAATGCAAGATTTATTTACAAAGAGACGAATGCAAGCTTTTGAAAATATTTACAAATGAAGAATTTACTTTGAAATTAATACAAATAAGTTAAATATAAGTTCTGGTCATTTTCAAAAAAAACTAAGTCCTTTTACTCATCAAAACTTCCAACAAAAATTAAGTAATCATCAGAATTGGAATCTCGTTTGGCTAGTTGTTTCAATTGATAACATAGTGCAACGATGAAATGGATCCTTAGTTCATTATCAAAGTTTTTTAAAGTGGTATTTTCATTTTTTTGAATAATAATTCAAATAAAATTAGTGAAAATAGTGTTGGGATTTCATTTGCTTACTCTCTCTTTATTTGAAAATTTTATTGATATTAACAATATTTGCATATGCCTAACTTAGAAAACTAGGGTCGGATATACCATCCATATCCATGCACTGCCTTGCAGGCTTACGTGAGGGGGTGTAGGATCGATTTCACCCTAGAGGGGGGTGAATAGGGTGGTACTATTAATTATAAAAATTATTGCGGAAGTATATAAAATATTTTCAACACAGATATAGCAGAATAGTAGCAGTATAGATAACAGCAGAATAATAAATATAGAAGTAGAACAACACAGATTTACCCAGCTTCGGCAATACCCTGCCTACGTGCTACCCCCCAAGGTTTTACTGTAAATTAAGTAGTTAGACGCTTACACACGTAAACTCGCGACATCTGCTATCTACTAACCTAACTCTATGCTCAAAACCCTGCCACAACTCAGCCATTGAGTTGCGAATTCTTGAATTACACCACCGTAGTTCGTCCCCTAGTCACACGACTAGTAAATTCAAAAGTTTAAAAAGAAATACAAATTAAAACAATTGAAACTAGAAATCCTATTTAAAAAAATAGCCCAAAAAGATTAAGTCGGCCCAAAATAAAAAATATTGATAAATATTATTCCTCTTTTCCCTTTTATATCTTCGGCCGACTCCTTGTTCTTATTTGTGATAATGGTTGCTTCAATTTTCGTTCGTTCCTCTTCAACTAAATTAGGGTTTATGTGAAATTCGAAGAAGTCGACTTCAAATGCTCGATTGAATAGACGATTCTGCATTCCTTGCTTATCGATCGATGATCACTTTTATTTTTCGGCTGCTTCAAATTTGATCGAGTTCGAACTTACTTCGGTATGCAATTACCTTTTTTCTTTTCTAAATAATTTGCTTGAACTCGATTGATTTCAAGCCGATGATGATTATAGGTTTATATAGGGTTTATTTCCCTAAATTTTGTTCGTATATTTTATACGAATTCGTCGGATAATTTTAATCTCGGCCGCTCGATTTTGCATGGATGTTTGTGATGTTACTAACTTGTTCAAATTCATATATTTTGTTTACTTGATTTTCACAACTTTCATTTCTGACTTGGTTCGTTCTTTTATCTTGCTCATCATTTCTTTGATTTGGTGAATATCACGGCCTTGATTCTTGATCACCACGACTTTGTTGACTTTCTTATTTTAAAATTGCTATCACATTCACTTGTGCTATGATGTTGTTTTTACAATTCTTCACTCTGAGATGTTTATGTACATATTTGGTTTACTGTCTAGATTGCATTTGATTTTTTGTAACTACAAATATGTATTCCTGAGTGTTCACGCTTGTAGCATAACATGATGCTTGAATGCATTGTTCACCTGTATTACTATAACCTGTTCAAATAGAAGTTCCTGCGACATTGACTCGATTTTACAATGCTACCTTTTTCCGACTTGATCAATTTGAATTTTTCTATAGCTTCGTCAAGTGTACTGCTGTGTGCATGTTGACATTGCATATATATATATATATATTATATATACATATCTTGTTGAACTTGTAGCATACTCAGTTGTTTGACCATATGCATTTTGCACTATACTGTCTGCATATCAACTTATTAAAGTCACTGTGGCATTCACTGTTGAGGCTACACTTGTACATGATTTAATTTGAGCTTGCATTGTTTAACTTGGTTAGTCTGCACTTCCCTATCTACTACCTCTGGTCATTGCATATGGCTTTGAGTTTCTCTGACCAGTTGAATCATTGACTGTTGGTCTATCTTGACTGTTTGGTTGCATCTCACTTGAGCTCATGTGCACTAATTATTTGATTGCACTAAGCTCTGAATTGCAATCACTTGGTTGTGTTCATTATGTAGCCTGGTTTTGGTTTCTGATGCAGTCTTGTTTCATATGACATTTGAGGTGTTATAAGTGCATTTGTAGTTGAAGTGGTAGCCTCTGGTTGTGATTTTCTTGAGTCTAATTTCAAGACTGGTTTGCAGTTTTGTTCTTGTTTCATGTTGGCTTCATGTGTATAGTTCCATCTGGATTAGTGCAGTTTCATTGTGACTGCACTTTGAACTTCATGTGTAGTTGCTGTCTACATTCATGCCTTGGTTGCTTTGTGTCTGATCATATGTGTTTGCACTGAGTTGGTTTGCATTTGTTTCCAGTCTTTGTTGTACATGATTGCATCTTTGAATCTGGTCTTGCCTTGGTTTCTTTGTAGTCTGGTTGCTCTGATCAGTCTGAGTTCAACTGTATGGTTTTATATGACGACATCATCCCTATTACTCTAAAGTGGAATATGCACCTAAAAGAGTATTTATGATTTTTGTTTGATTTTTTATTGAAATTTAATATTTATACTCGATTGGGTATTAATATTGTATTAATGTCTATCACTATATCTTTATTTTTCTAACACTATTACTCTTTTGCTGATAACAAAAGGGGGAGAGAAGAATTAAGATTTTGAAAAATAAAGGTCAAATATTTTATTTTCTATTTTCTATTTGCATCTAAGTTCAATTGCATATTTTTAATGCATATATGAAGGGAAAGCTTTGTGTAGGGAGGAAGTATTTAAATAGGGGGAGCAAATAGAGTTCATCAATGATCAAATACATTTAATAAATTCAAAATCTTAAATATATGTTTGTTATCGTCAAAAGGAGGAGATTGTTGAATATGCGAGTATATGATTTTTGTTTGATGATAATAAACATATATATATATATATATATATATTCATTTAAATGTATTTGTTAATGTACTATTTTATTTTTCACATAACTAAATAAATATTTTCTAAATAAAATAAATAACACATAATTTAAATTCAAACAGATATTTTATTCAAACGAATATTTATTACAATTTTTGAGTAGTGTAAATTTAAGCTCTCACTATATATATACAATCTTTGATTACAATACAATTTTGATTGCATCACAATTTATCATTTACATTAGCACCTCACTACATATCACTCATTCACTCGTATTTTATCTTCAACTCTATTACAGAATGAATCCAGCATCTGAGTTATCTACAAAATACACACCGATGTAGTAAAATTGAAAAAGAAATATTTATGTAGTGTAAAATAAAATGTGTATTTTGAAAAAATTAAATGCCTCGGTTATTTGGGTTGTTTGTCATCATTTAATTTTGAATTCATCAAACATGAACAATGTGTGACGTGCACAGTGTATCACTGTATATGCCACAATGGCCGTGCACACCGATATATACTTGATAAAAATGCAGGGACATGTGAGCACAAGGTCAAACCCAAATCAAAAACCGGGTTGAACTCAAGTGAAATAAATATTAAGTCATGGAATTGAGCACAAGGCCAAACCCGAGCTTTAAGCTGGATTCAACTTAGGTGCAATACAAAACTATGGGTCAAGATACATACACACAGCCTCGACAAAAATTCATATACTTGCATACTTAACAAGGGGAATACAGAACATGGCGAGTGTACACACAGGTATGTACACCTATCGACGGTAGGCATTATTAATGAAAGAATTTTTATATACATACACCTAACTCTATTAAACTGAGGCTAGATATACTGATCATGCACTGCCTTTTGGGCTTACGTGAGAATGGTACAGAGCATGGCGAGTGTACACACTTGCTTGTGAACACATGACTCTATGTGTTTATAAAATATATACATGTGGGAAATTTTTTTCCTTTCCACCTTTTTATATATATATTTTTTCTATGAAGAGAGAGTTTTACAGTATCATCTTAGCACCACTTAACTTGGAAGATTTAAAATGTTATCGTCTTTATTTTAAATTAATCACCCTTTTAAACAAAGATTACAATTAGGATATACTTCATAATTAACACCCATGAACCTTCCTATATACTAGTTAAACCATCGTTACTTGTAAGCAAACTTTATTTTTGTTTTTGTTGAAACAATCAAATTTTTAAAAATTTTAATTTAATAACCAAAATCCTATATATATATTTATCCTTTAGTGTTTCTTCAAAAATAAATCACAATGCTAAAACGAAAATTTGTTTCGGATTTTTTTTAAAATTTTTGAATTTTTTAAAGTTTTGGAAAGAGAATGCAAAAAAACTAAACAATGGAAAATCAAAAATGAAGATGAGACTCTCCACACTCTTGATTTTGACCATATCTCCATAATCAACCAAAGTGAATGGAGAAAAATAAAATAAATATAAAAATATGATCTATATTTACATGAAAATGAAAAGATTATTATTTTTACGACATTGGAAAATATATCGTTAAAGAGTAAACGGAACGGTCTTTCAAAGAACAATTCATTTGTCTCGTCAAGTATGAGAGACATAGCTTAAACACAAAAAACCAAATCATAACAGATTTCAAAGTTGAATTTTGATTTGGTAAAACGAACGTCATTTTATTAAAAATCATATGAGTTGTTTTATTTACGACGATTTTTGGGGTAGATAGAGCAATTAGTTGAATTTTAAGTTTATTTTCACCAATTTGAAAGTCAAGCTTACATTGAAAAGTTCTTCAGAATTATTTGTTTCAAAATCAAAATGGTAATTTAAATCTACCCTTTCAGAATTCAACAACCATCTTCTAAAAGTCCAAAAGATTTATGTACAGTAAATTCATCTTCGTTTTTTAGATTATCAAAAACTTCATTGCATGTATCAATTTCAAAATCTAAAGTTGTTGCATTCAATTTTTCAAAACCGGAAAAAGGAAGATTGAATTTTAAATTTGGTTCAATACTCTCAAAAGAACTAAAATCCAACTCTAGTATAGCATTTTCAACAACTTTATTAAGGTTATCATTTTCAACTTCTAAAGTTGTTATTTAAGAATCATCAATTTTGGTAAAAGATGAATTATCACTTGACTCATCAAACGTTGGAAGTTGATTTTGTTTCTCATATTATTTCATATATGTTTCAAACAACAGATCTGTATGATCGTTTTGAATTTCTTCCATTTGCTCAACAAAATCAAAATTAGAATTATTAATTTGAAGGTTTTTCAATTTGAAACTGTTGAGAACAAAAAATTTCACCATGATTGAAACTATTCTCATTACCAAATCATTCAAAAAGTGGTTCACATTTTCGTTTCGGTATTGAAATTCATTTTGGAGCTCGAAGTTGAATTGTCATGGGTTATAATCGAAATCATTTGAATTTTGAAGTAAAATCATATTTTGATTATCTTGAAACTTTGACTTGAGTTTTTGCACAAACATGACTTACACAAATCATTTATCCATTGATTTTTTTTTGTGTAAAGACTTCAAGTAAAGACAAAATAATTTCAATACTCTTTTCAAGAGTTGACGGTTGGTCATCATTTTTGTGATGACCCAGAATTTTCGAGCATTTGAAATTGGAATATTTAATTGATTTTAAATATTTAAAGTTAATTTTTAACCTAAATTCAAATATCGCTATTTATTTGATAATTGGTTTATTGAATTTAATAATTTGAAGTTGGGTAAACGTTGAATCTGGAGTTTTAAGCCTATTAAAAAATAATTTAAAGGCTTGCAAAATTTATATTGATAACACTGAAGATAATAAAAGTGTTAAAATTGAATTCGGAAGTACTTTGTTAAGTTTTGAGATTATATCGTTTAAATCGATATTTAAAAATAGCCTTCCGAGGCACAGTCTCGGAATTTGACGAAACCAGTTCCATTGGATCCGTAATATTGAATTATTATCGGATTTCAAATTTCGTAGCTTTTGGAGTTGTTGTGTGAGCGTACGATACATAAACGCGTTGAAATTTATATCGAAAATTCAATATAATAACTAGTCTAAAAGCTATCTTCTCCATACGATCGAATTAGGACTCGAAACCTTCTTCTTTGTGTTCGAAATAAGGATTTAACATTTTAAACGCCTAGCGGCATGCCTTGATTGGTGATTGGGATTCTTGGCTTCGTTTTCTCAACAATTTAAATTTGAATTTAAATTTAAAGATGGTAATGAAATTTGCATTAAATACTGTAGCTAGCATCACCTATAGGGATTTTAAAAAAAAGAAAAAAATCAAGTTATCTTCTTTAATGAGCTTCTACGTTTAATAAAAAAAAGGAGATATTTCTTCGTTCAGGAATTAAAAACCCTATTTCCCCTTTCTCCTGCTTATCGAATTCAATGGCCAAAAAAATATATAAAAATGGCCATAGCCTTTATTCTTCAAAATCATGTCTTCTTGTTTCCCCCCAACCAGATCTGTTCGAAGAAAATAGATGCTTCCTTTTCTATCTCCAATTCATGAAAGTCAAGATATTCTCGTCCTAAATTGGCAGCATCGTGGTCGGCTTGGGGTTGCCGCGAGGTCGTGGTCGGCTTGGGGTTGCCGCGAGGTCGTGCTCGGCTTGGGGTGGTAGTCGCGTACGAGGTATACGATTCTTTTTTTAATTTTAAGCTTGAATAACATATGTATTTACATACTAGATTTTGAAAAATATATAAAGTCAGGAAACAAAATTTTTGTGGTTGAGAAGGATAAAAATAAAATCAGATATTGCTTATGTAATCATGTTAAACGGAATATAATATAGATAAGATTTATGAAACAGGGATTTTAAAATGTTTGAATTGAAATTTTTATAAAAAGTTAGATTTTTGAAACTTATACAGATCATTTTATATCGGATGTGATTTCCAAGGGAAAGTTTAATTGGTTATAATAATTTAAAAATTTGTAAGTCAACTTTAATTAAAAAAAAATTACCTCAGTGATTTAATAAAGATATGTAATTTGCTTGTATAAGGTCTTAAATCGTGAAGGAAGCGAGCTAGTTTGGATTGGATTGCAAAATAAAATCAAAGGTGAGTTAATCTCACTCGGCTGAATTTTAATTTAAAATTTAAATAGTTAAATTGAAACAATTGATTGATTTGATTTAGTGTGTTATATTATATATAGTAGTATATAGTATATCTTGGAATGCTTGATTTCCCGCATTAAATAGCGGATGATTTTATATTTAAAACCCATATACCGTGATATTCCACCTCGAAGTGGAATTGGTATTTTATGTTGTGCTAACGTCTGTGGATGCAGGGAAACAGGTTGGAGGGATCCAGCTGGATTCCTCAACATATATTTAAATTGTTTATTATTCTCTGTGATGATTATTTGGATATTCTGTGATGAATTATATTGAGATATTGAATGCTATAGTTCCTTGAATATATTTCGGTACTCCAAGTCCTCAAATTATATAGAATTGGATTTTTGAAAAAAAAATAAAGAGTGCATTTTTAAGTAAAATAATTATAGAAAATTTGAATAAATTTAAGAATGAATTGGAAAAGAAATAAAGTGATTTTAAAATTCTAATAAATAAATTTCGAGTATGGAAAGGAAATTTTGAATAAACAGGAAGATAATGAATTTTAAACTTCAGTGTTATTATTTAAAGGAACAAAGCATTTATTTTAAATTTAAGATTTAGATTTTGAAAAGAATAAGAAGAAATTGAGAAAAGTCTGAAATTTGTATGCTTCAGTTAAAAGATTTAAAATTAAACGGAAATAATAATAATAAAAATAAAGTCCATAATTAACGAATTTTGAAATAAATTGAGCAAGCAAAGAAATTTATTTCAAATGAATTAAATTGGAAATAAATTTGGGAAATTGATTTAAGTGATTGAGTTGGAAGTTCTCCCTGGATAACCAAGTACGTATCCAAAGTGAATTTTTAAATATAAGTTAATAGTTTTAAAGTTGTTTTAAAAAGAAAGATTTCGAAAATTTATTATTTCTAAATATTTAAATTATAAAGTAATTATTTTCTTTTAATCTATTATAGTAGTAGTTATTTAAAAGTAACTTGGTATTTGTTTTAAAAGAGAAAATCTAGTTTTATATTTTATAAAAGTAACCTCATTTTAAATATTCCTAAAGTGTATATTTTTAATAAAGTATAGAAGTAGTTCTCAATCTAAATGTTAATATATATATATATATATATATATATTTATAAAGTGTTTTAAATTATTTAAAAAAAATCTAAAGCTTTGTACTTTGTGTTTCCCGTGGAAATAAATATTTGGAAATTCATTCCATGAGAAGAGAATGGTTTGAAACTGTTTTCAAGGGTTGAAAATAGAAATATATCTTGTGAATATATTTTGAGGTAAATAAATAATTCGAGAAATTAATTATTGTTTGATGGATGTTTGTGAATGTTAATTGATAGTTAAATAACCGACTATCAATATTGGACAAATGCGTTGATCGTTTCGAAGAGACCGGGATCGGGATTAATTTCTCGAAACCACTTCGATCCGGTTTGTACATTTTCATGGAAAATGAGTTTGGATTCGAAGATGGAGAAGTGAAGTGCAAGGGCTAGTCACTACTAATCCTGAGGATATTTCCAAAATGGATGAAGTAGGAATAGTGCCTTCGGTTCCGTTCGAACCCGGGACGGACTTGTATGGATGAATGCTTTCAGAACATCGTCAGGTGGACGATGTGCATTCTAAGTGAACGATCTTAAAGGTAACACTTAGCCTCAAGCCTCATCAACCGGGAATGACTGAAAATCAGGGGTTATGCAGCAAGGCTTGGTGGGCAGCACCCATTTACGGGCAAGGTCATCCCTGTCTAGATGTCCTTTTTTATTTCGGCTTAGTGGTACGGTTGCTGATCCCAACCGCGGGGTGATCTTACTCGGGACTATCCGGTAAGGGGTAGTTCGGGTCTTGTGTTGCAGGGGGTCGGGAGTGATCCTCTGTACTGTGATCTAGGCCATGTACCGTGACAGGTGGTACCTCAGTGCCTAGTCATTAGTTGGAAATCCATTCTCCCTACGAGCCTTTTACGAGTTTTGTTTGTATCACCCACTCCGTGGCTAGTAGTTGGAATTTAATGAATGTAAAAATTTCGGCTATTTTATATGTATTTGTATATAGACCCTATTAAAATATCAGAGGATTTTAATAAAATGTGTTTTAGCTATCGTAAGGTAAAACCCGACATGTTTATTTATGGCGTGGTCTTACGAGATGCTTTTGTTTTCATAAGGATTTTGAAACTTTAATAATCAATTTGAGTGTGATTTCTCACGCTGGTATTCCAGACTGACTCGGGTGTTATTTAACTATAATGCTCGGGTCAGACCGAGTATTATAAGATACAGAACATGATGATGTGGAGCTAAGGAGACGAGCTGGATGACGATACGTACTTCCGTATTTGTTTTATATATATTCCGCTGTGTTGAGTAGCTGTGTATCCAGTTGTATGTTATTGATGTTGAACTATGATTGAAGTACTCTGATGATGTAATAAATAAACAGATATATTTGATTTTTGAGTAAAGATTATTTATTATCTATTATATGTTATTCCGCTGCGATGGTTAGATTCTGATGTTGTTTTCTATTTTCTTCTTCTACCTCTTCTTCCACCTCTTCTTCTTTAACCCAAATGGTTCGTATTTCTGTTCAACTTGAGTTGATTGATGTAGAATAGTTTTGACTCAAGGGGTACAGTTTTGCGGGTCATTACACTTGGTATCAGAGCTTAGGTTGGTGATAACCTTGGCTCTGGTGGGAATTACTCATTTAAATTAGAGTCCGTAGTACTCTAGAATGAGTTTGAGCGTATTAATAGATATGAGTGCGTATTTGTTAGTGAATATAAATTGTTTTAATATTGCATTGATTGGTCTATTGAGTGGCACATGAACTTTCGTCGGCACAGACTGGACAACTGTATCGAACGGGTTTCTAAACACTTGAATAGAACAATTGACACGGTATTGTTTTAAATGTGGGTGAATGAAATAATTTTACCCAAAATATATTTTGATATAAATAAAAGTTTTTTTAAACTATTTTAGCTAATATATGGTTGCTTGGGTGTTACGAATGATAATATTTAATTATTATCATTGTTGAGTGGAAATTTAACTAGAAATTGAAAATGTAACCAAAGGTTAAGGAAAATAAATTCATTTATAAAAAGAAATTTATAAATATAAATTATCAACGTGATTTATAAATTGGATTAAATTAAATGAGAATTTGTATGAGCGTACATTATACAAATAAAATATAGTTAAAATTTGATTTAAATTAAAATCGAAAATTTAAAATCCAAGTGATTTTGGAAGTGTTTGTCGAAGTGTTTTGAAGATAAATAATAGCATTATTGTTTTAGAGGTATTTCTGAAAGGAAATTTGTTTTAAATAGATTTTGAAAGTGATATAGCATTGAAATCACTTGGATTATTGGGAAATAATTCTGATGATGACGACCGCATCATCAGTATTCATTTTTGAATTTCTAAGTGACGGATTGCTGCCAAATTGATTTGTTTAGAAAAGCTAGTTGTGTTTGAAAATTTCAAAGGAAATTTATTGGGGATAAAATCAGGGTTAGTTTAAATTTTTGAGAAATGTGATTTGAGATGTTGGAGATTTCAAAATGATTTGAAACCAAAAGCCAGATGTTTAAAAATCATGATAAGATAGGTTATAAGCTTATAAATTGAGATAATTTCTAAAATCAGGGTGGAAATATAAGCTTTGAATGTTGGAAATTTAAATTTAAAGTGAAAAGTTAAAAATGAAATTAACTTGGAGTGGGGAATAAAATTTAACTGGATTGAAATTAATTGAATGGGCTGAAAATAATATCCAGTTGTATTCGAATTAAGTTGAAATCGAATTGAGTTAAATAAATCTAAGTTAAAATAAAATTTAATTGGAATAAAAATTCAATTGAGTTATTGAATGGAATTAGATTCTTACCCGAATAAATGGAAAATAAGTTGGATAAGGATTGGATTGAAATAAATAAATCAGAATAACTTATAAAAGATTTAAAAATCCATGGTAATAAAAATATGCTTGAGTTATAAATAGGCGTAAATTTCGAGTTAAAAATAAAAGATGAATATATTCAAGCCTAGAATGAATGGAAATGTGTAAAATAATAAGTTGTGACTTCTGAAATTGAAAAGTGGGATAGAAACCCCAAAATAAATATTTTTGACGAATTGGAAAATAAAACGAAAAAAAAGCCAGATTTGAATTATAAAATAAATTAAACTTAAGAAAATTAAATAAAGAGACCGGGAGATTAAAAATCAAGTATGGAATGATAAATTAGGGGAGCATTAATTTGGAATAAAATTAGTTAATTGAATTTGTTAATGGAATTTAAATAGAAATTGAATTGTGAGTAATAAAATTTGATGGTAAATTAAAAGTGAACGGTAGAATCAGAATTTGAGCTATTAATTAAAATTCAACTTGAAGCGTTAACAAATTAAATATAATTGGAAATGTGTCGAATAAAGAAAAATGAAATTGGATTAAAATAGGGATTGTTATAGTTGAAATAAAACCCAGATGAATTTAGGAATAAATTGAAATGGCCTTGTAATTAATTGAATGAATTGGATCAGAAAATTTAAATTTTATAATAACTAATCAAATGAAATTGTAGATTTAGAATGAGATTTGATTGTGATAGAATTAAGTTGAATAGAAAAGCAAATTTACTTGTAAAATGAAAATGAGCTTAAGTATAAAATTTAAATAAATTGAAGTAAATTAACTTAAGCTAAATAGATGGAGGAGAGTCGAATTGAATTCAACTTAAACTAAGTTTAATGATATTGGGTTGGGTATAAATCAAGTGAAAATAAATTTTAACCGAAATAAATTCGGTGAGTTACAGATAATATTTAATGGAATGAAATTCTTAATAAATAATTGTAAACCATTTAAATTGTTAAAGAATTGAAATAACTAGAGACAATAAGGAAAATAGAATGTTTTCAAGTTTAATAGAGTGGTTTTAAATGAATGCGGATAAGAAATGAAATGCAAATGAATGGATCGTGAATAAATTGAAATGGAACGTGTGGAGCTAAATAAAATGGTTGTGAATGAATTAAAATAGAAGGAAATAAATATAAATTGAGTTGGAATTAATTTAAAATGGTTATAAGCTTAAGTAATTGTTATTTGCATAAATAACATCAAATTTACACAAAAAATTAGTCATTTTATCGTAAACGGACGTAAATGAATTAACAGAAGTGAATAGAATTGATTTTTTATATCAATTGGAATAATATGGGTTTGTTAAAAAAATTAAGAATAAATTAAATATAAGCAAGTGGGTTGTAAACCATGCAAATTTAACGAAAATGGTATATAAATTATTTGAAAACGGTTGAATTAGTATTAAAACTATATAAATTGCTTACGGAAAGTGTTTAGTGTGCATTGCTGTTTGAATTAATGTGTTTAACTATTGCAAGTAAGTGAAATGTTGTTAAACTTCATATATATGGCACTTACATGTTTTAGTTGAGTAAGTACAGGTACCTAAAAGCCGTGTGGCTGGATTTGGTTGGGCTAATTGCTAAAATAATAAGCCGCTTGCTTAAAAATGCTAAATAAGGTACGCCTACGCAATAAAAATAGGAAATATGAACTTTTTTTGGTTTTTCGATCGTGTGGGTCGATGCATATATATTTATATCTTTTGTCAAATTGCAAAAGCTCCTCCGTACAAAGGAGACTCTGCCAAAATTTTCCGAAAATTTTGGGAGCTAGAAAATTTTTGAAATTTTTTGGAAAATTTTGTTAACGACAAAATGATTTCAAACTGGAAATTGAAATAAATTAGAGAATGAAACTCATTTAAAATAATGATATGAATCAGTATAAATGAAAGATAGAAATTTAATATTCAGAATTGAAGAATAAATTGAATTCATATGGAAATGGGAAAACTAAATTGAATAGAAGTAAATATAAACTAAAGTGGTAAGATGAAAACAAATATAAGAAGCATATAAAATGCTTATACTAAACTTAAGAAAGGAATGGTGAATTCTTAACTGGAAATTGATATTACAAATATATTCTAAGTTAATATTTGGGATGAATAGATATTGACATTTTGTGAGGAAGTCGACAAAATGTTTTTGGAATGTTGTGATTGGATATTAGTGCTAAACAGGATATGCATGTATTATAAAAAGAAAAGGAAAATTGGTTTCGATTTCAGAAGATAAATTTGAATTGCTCGACAAAAAGGTATGTATTTAAATTTCGGTATGAAATTTGATTGGGTTTTTGATCGAGCCACTTGGCCTTTTGTTTTCTTTTGGAATTTGGAAGCTCGTAGAGGCCTTTTGTAGTCGTACCGAGCTAGTTGTGCAAAGGAGACGCTGGCGAAATTTTTCGGAAATTTAAGGAGTTAGAAAAAAATTTGAGAAAATTTTGATAATTCAAAATTTGGTTTTAAATTTAAACTTGAATGATTGAGCAAATAGTATAGTTTGAAAACTATGGGGGAATTTAGGAAGTTTGTAAGAATGATAGTGGGTCTTTAATAAAAGATATGTATGGCAAGTTGATAAAACTGTTTGGTTTTAGGGAAAAGGGTAAACGGGTATTGGACCGTTCTTTCTAACTAGTAATTTCGGGGACGAAATTCTTTTAAGGGGGGAGGAATGTGACGACCCGGAATTTTTGAGCATTTGAAATTGGAATATTTAATTGATTTTAAATATTTAAAAGTTAATTTTTAACCTGAATTCAAATATCACTATTTATTTGATAATTGGATTATTGAATTTAATAATTTGAAGTTGGGTAAATGTTGAATCTGGTGTTTTAAGCCTATTAAAAATAATTTAAAGGCTTGCAAAATTTATATTGATAACACTGAAGATAATAAAAGTGTTAAAATTGAATTCGGAAGTATTTTGTTAAGTTTTGAAATTATATCGTTTAAATCGATATTTAAAAATAGCCTTCCGGGCACAGTCTCGGAATTTGACAAAAATAGTACCATTGGATCCGTAATATTGAATTATTATCGGATTTCAAATTTCGTAGCTTTTGGAGTTGTTGTGTGAGCGTACGATATATAAACGCGTTGAAATTTATATCGAAAATTCAATATAATAACTGGTCCAAAAGCTATCTTCTCCATACGATCGAATTAGGACTCGAAACCTTCTTCTTTGTGTTCGAAATAAGGATTTAACATTTTAAACGCCTAGCGGCATGCCTCGATTGGTGATCGGGATTCTTGGCTTCGTTTTCTCAACAATTTAAATTTGAATTTAAATTTAATGATGGTAATGAAATTTGCATTGAATACTGTAGCTAGCATCACCTATAGGGATTTAAAAAAAAGAAAAAAGAAAAAAAATCGCGTTACCTTCTTTAATAAGCTTCTACGTTTAATAAATAAAACAAAAAGGAGATATTTCTTCGTTCAGGAATTAAAAACCCTATTTCCCCTGCTTATCGAATTCGATGGTGAAAAAAATATATAAAAATGGCCATAGCCTTTATTCTTTAAAATCATGTCTTCTTGTTTCCCCCCAACCAGATCTGTTCGAAGAAAATGGATGCTTCCTTTTCCATCTCCAATTCACAAAAGTCAAGATAATCTTGTCCTAAACTGGCAGCATCGTGGTCGGCTTGGGGTTGCCGCGAGGTCGTGGTTGGCTTGGGGTCGCCGCGAGGTCGTGGTCAGCTTGGGGTTGCCGCGAGTGTCGGCTTTGGGTTGCCGCGAGGTCGTGGTCGGCTAGGGGTTGCCGCGAGGTCATGCTCGACCTGAAGTGGTAGTCGCGTACGAGATGTACGATTCTTTTTTAAATTTTAAGATTGAATAAGTTATGTATTTACATACTAGATTTTGAAAAATACATAAAGTCAGGAAACAAAAAATTTGTGATTGAGGAGGATAAAAATAAAATCAGATATTGTTTATGTAATCATGTTAAACGAAATATAATATAGATAAGATTTATGAAACAGGGATTTTAAAATGTTTTAATTGAAATTTTTATAAAAAGTTAGATTTTTGAAACTCGTATAGATCATTTTATATCGGATGTGATTTCCAAGGGAAAGTTTAATTGGTTATAGCAATTTAAAAATTTGTAAGTCAACTTTAATTTAAAACAAAATTTAAATTACCTCGGTGATTAATAAAGATATGTAATTTGCTTGTATAAGGTCTTAAATCGTGAAGGAAGCGAGCTAGTTTGGATTGGATTGCAAAATAAAATCAAAGGTGGGTTAATCTCACTCGGCTGAATTTTAATTTAAAATTTAAATAGTTAAATTGAAACAATTGATTGATTGATTTGATTTGATATGTTATATTATATATAGTAGTATATAGTATATCTTGGAATGCTTGATTTCCCGCATTAAATAGCGGATGATTTTATATTTAAAACCCATATACCGTGATATTCCACCTCGAAGTGGAATTGGTATTTTATGTTGTGCTAACGTTTGTGGATGCACGGAAACAGGTTGGAGGGATTCAGCTGGATTCCTCAACATATATTTAAATTATTTATTATTCTCTGTGATGATTATTTGGATATTCTGTGATGAATTATATTGAAATATTGAATGCTATAGTTGCTTGAATATATTTCGGTACTCCGAGTCATCAAATTATATAGAATTGGATTTTTGAAAAGAAAATAAAGAGTGCATTTTTAAGTAAAATAATTATAGAAAATTTGAATAAATTTAAGAATGAATTGGAAAAGAAATAAAGTGATTTAAAAATTCTAATAAATAAATTTCGAGTATGGAAAGGAAATTTTGAATAAACAGGAAGATAATGAATTTTAAACTTCGGTGTTATTATTTAAAAGAACAAAGCATTTATTTTAAATTTAAGATTTAAATTTTGAAAAGAATAAGAAGAAATTGAGAAAAGTCTGAAATTTGTATGCTTCAGTTAAAAGATTTAAAATCAAACGGAAATAATAATAATAAAAATAAAGTCCATAAATATCGAATTTTGAAATGAATTGAGTAAGCAAAGAAATTTATTTCATATCAAGTAACATGGAAATAAATCTGGGAAATTGATTTAAGTGATTGAGTTGGAAGTTCTCCCTGGATAACCAAGTACGTTTTCAAAGTGAATTTTAAATATAAGTTAATAGTTTTAAAGTTGTTTTAAAAAGAAAGATTTGGAAAATTTATTATTTCTAAATATTTAAATTCTAAAGTAAGTATTCTCTTTTAATTTATTATAGTAGTAGTTGTTTAAAAGTAACTTGGTATTTGTTTTAAAAGAGAAAATCTAGTTTTATATTTTATAAAAGTAACCTCATTTTAAATATTCCTAAAGTGTATATTTTTAATAAAGCATTGAAGTAGTTCTCAATCTAAATGTTAAAATATATATATTTTATTTATAAAGTGTTTTAAATTATTTTAAAAAAAATCTAAAGCTTTGTACTTGGTGTTTCCAGTGGAAATAAATATTTGGAAATTCATTCCATGAGAAGAGAATGGTTTGAAACTGTTTTCAAGGGTTGAAAATAGAAATATATCTTGTGAAGTTATTTTGAGGTACATAAATAATTTGGGAAATTATTTATTATTTGATGGATATTTGTGAATGTTAATTGATAGTTAAATAACCGACTATCAATATTGGACAAATGCGTTGATCGTTTCGAAGGGACCAGGATCGGGATTAATTTCTAGAAACCACTTCGATCCGGTTTGTACGTTTTAGTGAAAAACGAGTTTGGATTCGAAGATGCAGCAGTGAAGTGCAAGGGCTAGTCGCTCTAAACCTGAGGATATTTCCAAAATGGATGTAGTAGGAATAGTGCATTCGATTCCATTCGAACCCGGGACGGACTTGTATGGATGAATGCTTTCAGAACATCGTCAGGTGGACGATGAGCATTCTAAGTGAACGATCTTAAAGGTAACACTTATCCTCAAGCCTCATCAATCGGGAATGAATGAAAATCAGGGGTTATGCAGCAAGGCTTGGTGGGCAGCACCCATTTCCGGGTAAGGTCATCCCTGTCTTGATGTCCCTTTTTATTTCGGCTTAGTGGTGCGGTTGCTGATCCCAACCGTGGGGCGATCTTACTCGGGGATATCCGGTAAGGGGTAGTCCGGGTCTTGTGTTGCAGGGGGCCGAGAGTGATCCTCGGTACTGTGGTCTAGGCCACGTACCGTGACAGGTGGTACCCCAGTGCCTAGTCATTAGTTGGAAATCCATTCTCCCTACGAGCCTTTTACGAGTTTTGTTTGTATTACCCACTCTGTGGCTAGTAGCTGGAATTTAATAAATGTAACAATTTCAGCTATTTTATAAGTATTTGTATGTAGACCCTATTATAATATTAGAGGATTTTAATAAAAAGTGTTTTAGCTATCGTAAGGTAATAACCCGACATGTTTATTTGTGGCGTGGTCTTACGAGATGCTCTTGTTTTCAAAAGGATTTTTGAAACTTTAATAATCATTTTGAGTGTGATTTCTCATGCTGTATTCCAGACTGACTTGGGTGTTATTTAACTATAATGCTCGGGTCAGACCGAGTATTATAGGATACATGACATGATGATGTGGAGCTCCGGAGACGAGCTGGATGACGATACGTACTTCCATACTTGTTTTACATATATTTCGCTGTGTTGAGTAGCTGTGTATCCAGTTGTATGTTATTGATGTTGAATTGTGATTGATGTACTCTGATGATGTAATATATAAACAAATATATTTGATTTTTGAGTAAAGATTATTTATTATCTGTTATATTTTATTCTGCTGCGATGGTTAGATTCTAATGTTATTTTCTATTTTCTTCTTCTACCTCTTCTTCTTTAAACCAAACGATTCGTATTTCTGTTCAACTTGAGTTGATTGATGTAGAATAGTGTTGACTCAAGAGGTACGGATTTTCTGGTCGTTACAATTTTGAAGACTTTATGGTCTAAAATTTGAGCTATTTGTATAGTAGTTGTCATTAAAATATCCGTAAGAATCTGATGTAAAATTTTATGGATCATATTGATTTTCACGACTATTGTAAAATTCTTGCAGGTAGGAAAGTTTAGACATTTGAAAAAATTACAAAGGAAGAATATTAAAAAAAATTATTTTTCAAAATGGAAATTTGATTTTTGTTTTATGTTTTTTTTTGGATTTTCAATTTTTTCTTTTGTTTTTGTGTTTGAAAGATTTTTTTGGATTTTGCTTTTAAAAATAATGCTAACTTATATTTTTTTTATTTTTTTATTTTGATTGAAAAAAAATTCAAATGAAAAGATTTAAAAACTAAGTTAAGGAAAATTTACTATCTTTGTTTTGTTTTGGATTTTTTTTATTTTTTTAAACATGCATGAACTAGTGCAACTAAATGAATGCAAAGACTTAATTACAAATTTTCTGTCCTTAGCAGCGTCTAACCCAAAATTGTATAATCACACTTTGTCTTAATCCAACAAGATAGTTCTCAGCCAGGTAACAGACAGGAGATATCGGTGCGCCATGAATTACCATAGCAATGCAACCGAAGATTTAAGTATTTTTAGAGAAACAATTAGTATAATATTTACAAATCACCATAATATTTATAATTTATTGTTGCTTTGCCGTAGCCTAGACACCAAGAATATAAATTATCGAAAGAAAACAACTTGTCAAGATATAATTAAGCCATAGGTGAGCTTGTAACTCCCTTAAGTCTGAAGTCTAATCGTTATTATTAGTTAAAATTCTACAACGAAATGCGATTTGTGGGCCAAGGAAGGGATGACAAAATCCCCCACTTTATGTGGATTTGGGTATTGCCTTTAAAAAAAGAATATAAGATGAGATAAATGAAAATCTGCAAATAAACATGAATTTAACAATGCAACTACGAATGAATTTTGTTTTTGAATTTTTTATAAAATGCAACCAACCAACAATGCGAAGCAAATAAAAACAAAAGATGACAGCACGGTACCAAAGCATGCATAATTATTATCAATTTTATTTTTAAATGGCAATTCTTTTATAAGCAAGCAAACAAAGTAATAATTTTTTGCAAGCAAGTCTTCTTCTTATCTGCTTGGGCAACCTGATAAAGGAGATGAACAAGATATATACACTATGTTATATATATATATATCAATGAAATAACTAAAATAAATGAAAACAAAACAAATGAAACTAAAACAAATGAAAACAACTTGTTTGTTTTTATCAAGGAAGAACTAAAACAAATTAAAATGAAACAGCTTGATTTTTATTAAGAAATAAAACAAACAAAACCAAAATGACTTGTTTTTTTAGAAGACTTTTTTTGTTAAAATGAAAAAAAAAAGAAAAGAAAATTTTAAAATGAAGTTTCACTTAAAAAAAATGCAAGCTTAGCATATATGTCCACAAGTAAGCCTAAACCCTGCAAAACTTTTCTAACAACAGAAAGAAAAAAATAAAAACAGAAACAAAAATTCAATCTTCTCAAATTCGAACTCATTTTCCCGAAGTCATAAATTTGAAATTCCCAATTCATTTTAAATTCGTTCAACCAACTTCGTTTATCGAAGAATACCCGAATCAAAACAGAAACAAAATAAGTTGCTTATTTTGGGTTGCGATGGTGTGGTGGCGAAGGGGTTTGGTGATTGATTATTTGGTTGTCGAGGCGATTGGGTAGTCGATTGCGATTTTGATTGGTGTTGGGCTATTTCTGAGATGGTGTTGTATTGATGGAGGTTGGTCGAAGTCGCGGTGTTTGTAAGTATATTGGAGATGAAGGTGAATTTTGTAGTGAAATGTTGTTTTAATTTGAGCGGAAGCGGTTTATTTGTTCAGGATCTAGTATTGCCTATTTAGATACCAATGACACTTGAAAAGAATTATGCAGTCTCATAGAAAAATAATAGAAATAAGAGACACAGAAGATTTAACGTGGTTCGGATATGAATATCCTACGTCCACGGGGACCCAACAACTTTTTATTTCACTAAAGAAAAGAATACAAAAGAGAGGAAAGAATAATGGTGGATACTACACTTGCTTGTACATATGAAGACGAAATTCCTTTGTTTAAATAGACTTGATAATGAAGGGTTTCTTGGAGATTAAGCAAATCAATTTCCCGATTACCCAGATATCTTTCCAAATTGCATGATTTGATTTTAGTACAAATAGATGGCGTAATCTTCGTTTCTTTATCTTTCCTTTATTCTTCATGCCTAATCATTTATTTCTTTGTATAGCAAATATATTGACTAATTAATTGATTGACTAATTAATTAGTTTCCTTCAAAATATCCTTCCATATACAAGCCAAATTAATTGATTTGATTGAATCAATTAATCAATTTCTTTCCTCTTTAACAAATATTTGAATCATCCAAATTCAACACTCCACCTTGATTCAAATATAAAAATCTCTCTTCATCATCTTATCATCAAGCAATCGACATATAAGTTGTTGGGTCTAGCGTCCCATGGCGCTCAAGTAACATGTATCAAACTGATCAAGTTTGAGCAATGCTCGGAAGTGACTTAGTCATCATATCTGAAGGCTTATCCAAAGTACCCACTTTCAATAATTTGATCTTACTTCGTTCTTCCTCAAGCATAAGAAAGAAACCTCTAACATCAATGTGCTTCATCCGTGAACTATATGCTTGATTTTCTACAAGATGAATCACACTCTGACTGTCTGAAAATAGCTCTATTGTCACTGCACCATTGATAGATCATCCAACAACTAAAGTAAGTATAATCCTTCATTTGTTGCTTCCACAATCGATATCAACTCTGCTTCGGTAGTCGATAAAGCTACGATAAATTGCAGCTTTGATCTCCATGAAACCGAGCCTATGCCAAGTGTAAAAACATAGCCCGACACTGACTTCCTAGCATCTCTATCCCCAGCATAATCAGAATCACAGTATCCTCTAAGAAAGATGTCACCATCCACTCCACCATATAACAAGCCCATCGAAGGAATGCTTCGAAGATATCTAAGAATCCACTTCACAACTTGCTAATGCTCTTTGCCTGGGTTAGACGTATATCGACTCACAACACCCACTGCATGGGCCAAATCTGGTATTGTGCATACCATCACATACACAAAACTACCAACAGCACTAGAATAAGGTATATCAGCCATATACCTCTTGTCTTCTTCCGATGTGGGAGATAATTCTTTTGACAACTTAAAATGAGAGCCTAATGGAGTGCCAACCGGTTTATCTTTTTCCATTCCAAATCGAGCGAGGACCTTCTTGATGTACTGCGCTTGAGTGAGCCTTAACTCTCTCTGCTTCCTATCCTTGCTTATCTCCATACCCAATATTCTTTGTGCCTTTCCGAAATCCTTCATGTCAAACTCGCTACTGAGCTCCACTTTCAACTCCTTAATTCTGACCATACTCCGAGATGCAATCAGCATATCATCAACATATAACAACAAATAAATCATATCCACATCTCCTGAAATAAACACACTGGTCTTTGAAACTTCTGGAGTATCCCTATGAAAGCATAAACTTATCAAACCTCTTGTAGCATAGTCTAGGAGACTGCTTCAGTCCATATGAAGATTTATTGAGTTTGCAAACATAGTCTGGCCTGCTACTATCAACAAACCCTTCCGGCTGCTTTAAATAAATCTCCACATCAAGATCACCATGCAAGAATATAGTTTGACATCTAGTTGCTCTAATTTCATATCATAATGAGCAACTAATGCCAAAAGAATACGAATAGAAGTATGCCTAACCACTGGAGCAAAGATATCATGATACTCTAGCCCTTTCTTCCGAACATACCCCTTTGCGACTAACCTTGCCTTGTATCTGAGATTACCATTTTCACCGTCTTTCACTCTATAGACCCACTTGCATCCAATAGTTCTCTTGTCGGTGGGAAGTGACACCAAATCCTAAGTATTATTTCTCTGTAATGATTCAATCTCCTCCTCCATAGCAACTAACCAACTGGAACTGTTAACTGATGTGATAGCTTCTCTATAATCACAGGCTCATCATGGACAACATTCAAAGCATATGTTGCCATATCATCGAAGTTAATATCTTCGATGCTCAATCCAACAAACTCATCAAGCCACTTAGGCTTTCTTCTTTGTCTGATAGGCCTATGTTCTGAATGAGCTCCACCTTAAGTTTGATCCTCTATACCAACATCGATATTATCCTCATCAACCATGGTGTCATCGAAAACACCATACACCATTTGAATGTCTACGGAAAGAATCAACAGATAACTTGCTTTGTGTCTAGTATTCTTCACATATCCTCTCATTGTCATCCGATGAGTAAGGCTCCACCTTCAACATAGCCTTCTCATCAAAAGTTACATGCCTTCTCATAACGATCTTCTTGCTAATAGGACACCACAACCTATATCCCTTCACTTCTCTCCTATAACCTAGAAAAATACACTTTCGAGCTCTAGGTTCCAGCTTCCCTTTGCTGTCATGCACATAAACTGGGAAACCAAACACTTTGAGAAATGAATAGCTAACAGGCTCTCCTTTCCATACTTCTTCAGGGATCTTCATATCTATGGCAGTAGAAGGTATGCGGTTGATGAAGAAAGCTTCCATAGATAAAGCTTCAGCCCAAAATCCCTTCTTCAATTTATCAATCAGTCTAAGGCATCTTGTTCTCTCCAATAATGTCTAATTCATCCTTTCTGCGACTCCATTAAACTAGGGGTTGTCTGGTGTGGTGTAATGCCTCTTAATGCCTTCAGACTCACAATAATCGATGAATTCCTGTGATACAAATTCACCGCCATTATCTGAGCGGAGAACTTTCAATTTCTTTCCTAACTGCTTCTTAACCATGGATTTACACTTCCGAAACTTCGCAAAGGTTTCACTCTTTGACTGAAGAAAGTATACCCATACTTTATGAGAGAAATCATCTATAAATGAAACGAAATATCTGGCTCCACCTAAAGACTGACAAGGGGAGGGACCCCAGATATATGTATGAACATACTCTAAGACAGCTTTTGCTTTATGCTCTTATATACCAAAAGAAATCTTCGTTTGCTTTCCAAAAACACACTCTTTACAAAAACCAAGTTTTGAATGATGAACTCCATCAATTAATCCTCATTTTCTCAACTCATCCATGCTGCACTCACCGATGTGACCCATCCGTAAGTGCCATAATCAAGAAGAATCTGAATCAACAGATGTAACAGAAGTTGATTCACCAATCACAGTAGTGCCCTTTAATAGATAAAGATTTCCTGCCCTCACACCTCTCATAACAATCATGGAAACCTTCGATATCTTCATTTCCTCTCCTTCCACTACAATCTTCAAGCCAAGTCTACTCAGTGCCCTAATAGAGATCAAGTTCCTCCTCAAATCAGGTATATGTCTAACATCGGTGATCGTACGAATAACACCATCAAACATCCTAATCATCACGCTACCAACACCAACCATACGTCAACAAGCATCATTACCCATCAGAACTTCTCCTCCATCAATTTCACGGTAAGTGGAAAAGCAGTTCCTATCAAATGTCATATGATAGGATGCGCCAGAATCAATCAGCCATAAGTTGCTCTTCCTAGAAGAACCAGAAGCTGTAAATACATCGGTGTCACTTTCTGTATCTGATTTCTCTGCTGTAGAAGCTGAGGCTTACTTTGGATCTTTTCTTCTACCTTCAAGCTTGGGACATTGTGCTATGAAGTGCCCTGGTTTCTTACAATAATCACAAGTCAAATTCTTAGGCCCCCCTAGACTGAGACCGTGAAGAATTCCATCCTCCACCTTTCTTCGATCTGCTTTGGCCTCTACCTCTCTAAACAGATAAGCCTTCGGTATCACTATCCAAGCCAGTGCTTGCCAATCAACCTCTTAATACTTCATTATGAAGACCAGCCTTTACATCAGACATGCTAATTTTACTACGGCCATAAATCATGGAATTAACAAAAGCAGTATACTTCTTAGACAAGGAACATAAGAGGATCACATTCTGAGCCTCATCGGTATTATCAACTTCCGCTGCCTTCAGGTTCATAATCAAAGTCGTCAAAGCATCTACATGCTCTATGAGATCAGCTTCAGGCTTCATCTTGAACAAATAGAGTTGTTGCTGAAGATTAATCCAATTAGTGAGAGACTTGTCTTGATATGCATCCGATAATGCATCCCATAGTTCTTTCGCCGTCTTCTTCTGAGAGAATTCTCTAAGAACTTCATCTGAAAGGCTCAAATGAATTGTTTTGAGAGCTTCACCTTTCATCTCTTCCAAATCATCTGCATCAATGCATTTCAATTTCTCAGGCGCAGAAACAACCTTGTAAGTCTTCTCCTTCTTCAATAAAGCCTCCATCTTCATCTTCTAAGTACCAAAATCTCATTTTCCGTCAAAACGTGTTACTCCATAATTGACACCAGTGCTGCCAACAGACTTACTAGAAGTAGCCATTAATATCCAAACAGGAACAATAACAATTAGCTCCGATACCAAACTTTAGTGAAATTTTGTTTTAATTTGAACGGAAGCGTTTTATTTATTTAGGATCTATTTAGATACCAATGTCACTTAAAAAGAATTATGCAGTCTCATGGAAAAATAACAGAAATAAAAGACACAGAAGATTTAATGTGGTTCGGATATGAATATTCTACGTCCACGGAGACCAAACAACTTTTTATTTCACTAAATAAAAGAGTACAAAAGAGAGGAAAGAATAATGGTGGATACTACACTTTCTTGTACATATGAAGATGAAATTCCTTCATTTAAATAGACTTGATAATGAAGGGTTGCTTGGAGATTAAGCAAATCAATTTTCCTATTATCCAGATATCTTTCCAAATTGCATGATTTGATTTTAGTACAAATAGATGGCATAATCTTCGTTTCCATATATTTTCTTTATTATCCATGCCTAATCATTTATTTCTTCATATAGCAAATATATTGACTAATTAATTGATTGAATAATTAATTAGTTTTCTTCAAAATATCCTTCCATATACCAGCCAAATTAATTGATTTGATTGAATCAATTAATCAATTTTTTTCATCTTTAACAAATATTTGAATTATCCAAATTCAATAAAGTTGATGTTGAGGACAGTGTTTGAGGAACAGCATAGGTATGCAGGCAGTAGTAGTTGTAGGATGGCGAGGTGGAGCAAAAGTTGTATGCGGGCAGTGGAAAGCAGCTAGGTGATGCAACGGTGCTTATGGTCAGGGGGAAGTGAGATGGTGTTTGATGGCAGCAGTTTGGTGAAGTAGCTGCAAGTTTGCTCAATTATGCAGGTAGGTGGTTGATGGTGAAGGATAGAAGCAGTGGGTAGGATGTATGGCAATGTCACTGATATATGGTTGAAACACGGTTGTAGTCTGAAGTTTGTGGAGGAGCAGAAGTTAGAGATGATGGGAGGGGTTCTGATGGGAAATTTATGACAGTGGTTTCTGATGGTTTTGTATGTAGATGGTGATCAGTGGGAGTGCAGTTGTGGATGAACTAGTTGTAGCAGTGGTTATGTAGACAATTTGCATGGGTATTTGTGCAGGTTGAAGTAGATGAATGATAGTGTGAACTGTGCACACTAATGTTGGCAGAATTGATTTGAATGAGAGGTGTGGTGAAGTCTGTTATGGCAGAATTGTGGTGGCAGATGTTATTGTAAGAGAAGCAGTTAAAGATGATGGGTAGTAAGGCAAAATGCGGTGGGGGTTGTTGGTTTGTATCGTGATGGATCAGGGGATGTGGGTGTACATAGAGTTTTATGAAGATGGTATTTCAGGGTTGTTTTGAGATGCAGTAGTATGTGAGTATACTAGGTAGTGTTTGGGGAGTTTTTGTATGATGTTTGATGTAACAGTGGGTTTGTTTGCTACAGTGGCTTGTTGTATGTGCAGACGTTGAGGATTGTTGTGGAGAAAACAATTATGGTATATGGCAAACAAGTAGTGATGATTTGCAGTGCAGAGATGGATTTATGTTGGAGTGGTGTTGGCAAAAATGTAGAAGAGGTGTAGAAGAGGGCAGAGAGGAGTGGTGCAGGTTGTAGTTGGTTGTCTTGATGGAGTTGTAATAGTTTAAGTATTTGATGTCGGTGGTTTAAATAGACGGCAGTAAGTTGTAATTGTAGTATGTGTGAAGTTGAAGAGGAAAGAAGAATGTGGTGGTTTGATTGGAAATAGTGGTTTGACTGAAGATGGTGCAGATAGGAGAAGTTTGATCGGAGGTGCAGGCATTGTTTGCAGCAGGTTGGAAGGCAGAGGCTGAAATATGCCATGCATAATGCATAAAATGTAAATATGAAAATTTTAAAAAGTATGAAATGCAAATGCAAATGTATTTAAAAATGAAATGGAATAAAAAAATATTTCAATTGAAATTGCGTATATATATTTTTAGCAATGCAAATGTAAATATAAAAACAATGAACACACAATCAACATGCAAACAAAAATCACACAAACACAAAAAATGTCTTTTTTTATAATGCAAATTAACATACAAAATGAAAACACTCAAAAATAAAACAAAAATAATCCGAAGGGTAAAACAAAAAAATCAAGTGGAAATTAGGGAGGCATCCCTATCATACTTTCATATTGTAAAGTGGGTCCCTGTCAAAGTTTCATTGTAAAGCGCGTCCCTGTTTTCTGGAAACGAAGAAAAATTATTGCTGAAATGTGAGCAACTTTTATAAAAAAAGTGCTGATATTTCAACAACTTTACCTGTCAAAGTTTCATTGTAAATCCGGTCCCTATTTTCTAGAAACAAAGAAAAATTATTGCTGAAATGTCAGCAACTTTTATAAATAAGTGCTGATATTTCAGTAACTTTATAAACTGTGTTTACAGTGTACATAAATGTTGCTGAAATGTCAGCAACTTTTATAAATAAGTGCTGATATTTCAGCAACATTCATATACTATGTTCATAGTGTACAGAAATGTTGCGGAAATGTCAGCAACTTTTATGAAAAGTTGCATCATGCTCTGCAATAATCGTGAATAAAAAACAGGGACCTAATTTACACTAAAATTTAGTGAAAGACTTTTCGTGAATTTTGAAACTTAATAAGGACCTGTGCCAAAAGTACCCAAAAATCAAATTCCTTTCGACTTAGTCGAAACTAGTTTGAGTAGAAGACAAATAAGAACAAGAGGAAAAGGTTTCAACGTGTCCTTTCGAAGAAGTCGAAGGGATGCAACAGATAAAGTCCAAAAGATTCAGAGCCTTTCGAAGGGGTCGAAAGAATGCTACAGTCAAGGTTTAAAGACTTTCAACTTTTTGAAGGGGTCAAAGGGACCGAAAGCATCTTTCTGCTTTAGTGACCACCTTTCAAAGTAGATCATTCCATATGTATAAAGACCTTGCGAATGAGTCAAAGCAAAACCTTTCGAAGACAAGGGATGACAACCCTTCCTATACGCACCAAACCTTTTGAAACCAAAGGTTTCGCCTACACTCAAACCACTTAGAAGCATGCATGTGATAAAGCAACCCTTTTGAAAGCTAGACCAAGCCTTTGGACCCGATTGAAGCCATTATTATCCAAGGAGGTTCCACATCAAGTCACAGGCAAAAGTTCAGAAACAGTTAACAGAGTCGAAACCATCTGTATTACAACACCTTCGAAACTACTGGATAAAGCCTATTGACAGAGCTGAAAGCACCTACATGCAACATAAAAAAGAAAGACGCAACCGTCCCTTTTGATAAAGGGGAAGCATTCTAAAGACAGTATAGCATCCACCTTTCGACCGGATCGAAAGCATTAGGATCGAAAGGTGCTGACTCGTATCCATAAATAAGACCTAAGGAGTCTAGTTTTTGGGGGTGAACTGAGTCATTCTAAACTTGTATTCACTTAATTCCAAAAGCCGTGAAACCATAATTTGTATATTTATTTGGGGAAATTGAGTAATAAAGACTTCTTTGAGCCGAGAAAGGGAAGATCTTTGTTATCTTGATTAATTAGCTGTCTCAAAGCTTTATTATCAGAACTAATCGTGTTTTTTCAAGTATTGTCCACGTCGAAAGGACCCTTCCAACTAGATCGAAACCCTTACATTTTCAAGTAAATTAAGAGATAGACTCCTGACCACCTTCCATAAGACTTCTACTTTTGATAGGATCGAAACCTTATATCAAACCACTTCAATCTTAGATTTCCAAACCAAATCCAAGACATTTAAGACTACAGCTTTCGACAAGGTCGAAACCACATTCCTAGATTCTTGATCAAAGCCTTAACCACTCAACAACTTAAGCCTTCAAGGGGGTCAAAACCCACTAAGTCAAACCTACCCAGAGATTCCTAAAGGTATCCATTTGAGTTTCCCAACAGCTTCGAAAGGAGAGCTTTTGAGGGGAAATCCATACTTTCATAGCAAGATGGAAAGGCTGATAAGAAGAGGAATCAATTGTTTCGATTGGGTCAAAAGGTTAATTTGAACAAGTATTCACCACAGCAACCTGTTCGAAAGGGAAACCAAAGGGAATATACACATTTTATTCTCCTCAACTTACCTAAAGCAAACCAAAATGGATTAGCCTTGCCCTTTAACTATTTCGGTGTGTTGATAAGTTTCTTGTTAACATTTTGGCGCTAGAAGGAGGGCTCGAACCACCGACTTGGTTGAACAACAAACACCACTTGTCTCTAACCTAACTCATCTTAATTTCAATCTTATCTACTTTGGTCTAATACCATCATGGAAATAATCAAAAGATCCGAGGAAGGATCTTTCGAACTACGTTTGATAGGGTTCTCCCCAAGATCCATCATGGATTCCAACCAATATGAAGAACAAAGATTAAGATTAGAAGCTCTAAGAATTATGAATCTAAGAATTATGAACAAAAAAGTATAATCATATGATCTAGATAAATGGAACTTGAACCCTTTCATATTGGCCCCACTCCTATTTTTTCCTTAGGAAAAAGGAAAAATGGAAGTGACAATTTGGTCGGTCAAATGAGGAAAAGTACTAAACATTATTCCAAAGGCACAATCTTTAAAGAAGAGATAATGGCTAATTATAATGTCTTTGCACATAAATGGCAACGAGCTGCAATAGAAACACTTCCAACACAAGAACTCCAAAGGGTGTTGAAAAGAAAAGCAATTGACGAATGTGAAACTACAAGGCCAAGAAATAAGAAATCATATGGCCATCCTCAAGAGACAAGTTTCCAGTCTAGACTTCCTAAGAATGCAACTTAACAACATCCATAGAGGATGTCAACTTGTTAACCAAAGATGAGCTCAATTATTGGTCATCACAAAAAAAGAAGCCAAAATATGAAAAGAATCTGGGGGGATCCTACTGCCATTATCACATGATGAACGGAGGTAAGACTAAACATTGCAAGGCCCTGGAAGGGATGATAATCAGCATCTTCCATCAAGGAAAGATTAATGAATTTGTAAAGAAATATTCAATGAGTCAATAAAGAGCTATTTTTCTAAAGAGAATCTACATGGTTGGGAGTGAAATGCTTCTCTTATTTGGAAACTACCTAAGATGGTAGAAAGCCTCTGTCTGCACTGAATTATCCAGGGCAGAGCGCCTCCTGGAGGGAGGACGGAGTAAGTCTTTACCAACGCTACGCTATAGCCAGGATTAAGCACCGGACAAGCCCTTGGTCATGCCTTTGGTCAGGTCAAGGCACCTCCTGGAGGGAGGATGGAGTAAACTTTTATTCGCGCCAAGCTATGGCCAAGATAAAGCACTAAACAAGCCCTTGTCCGCGCCACACTATGGCAAGGGTAAGGCGCCTTCTGGTGGGAGGTCGGGGTAAGCCTTTATCCACGCCACGTTATGGCTATGTTAAAGCACCGGATAAGCCCTTAACCGCACCTTTAGCCAGGTCAAGGCATCTCTTGGAGAGAGGTTGGGTAAGTCCTTGATTCCAGCCTCTAAGAATGAGCTAACCAAGAGCACCAAACAACAAAGGACTAAGATGTCCAAGCCCAAGAAGAGGCTTATCAAACAATGGACTAAGATGTCCAAGCCTGAGAAACGGCATATCTACAATGGACTAAGATGTCCAAAGCTCAAGTAGAGGCTCATCAAACAAAGAACTAAGATGTCCATGCCCAAGAAGAGGCTTATCCAGCAATGGACGAAGATGTCCAAGTCGAAGAAACGACATATTTACAAGAGAGTAAAATGTCCAAGCTAGAGTAGCGGTCAATCAAACCACAACTTCATACAAAGCCTAAGTGGTTTACATATGTCAAAGAAGACAAAATCAAAGGAGTAGAAGGAAACTCCACTCGTTATACCTGAATTTGGTTTTGGTTTTCTTATTTCTAAGCTTCATCCATTAATACCCGATTAAGGGTTTTGGGACGGTCATTATTAAAATATCAGACTTCACTCATTAATACCCGAGTCTGGGTTATTGATTTGTTAATTCATCTTACCATAATCTGGGTTACGAATCTATTATCAGCATTCATTTATGCCTTAATCTAGGCCTAGGATTTCTATCGTGAACAAATTCATTGCGGATTTCATATTATCCAATGCCCAAATTTGGGTTGAAGTCTTCTATCAAAAAATCATTATTATGGGTTTCCAGTTATCATCTACAAAAGTACTTGAATCTGGGTTTCAAGTTTCTTAATCTCTAATATCGTTCACTAATACTCGAATTTTGGATTTGGGTTTCTAAACGTTTGGATTTTGTTCATACTCGAATATGGGTCATGGGATTTCTAATACAAATTTTAAGATAATGACTTCTAGATTTTTATTACTTGGTTATATTTAACTCACTATCAACTAACCCTAGAGGATGGTTCTTTAAAGACATTTACACCCCTGAGTGAGGATAAAATTTCCTACCAACAGGTTTAAGATATTCCAGCAGTATAGGTTGAAGTTGAAGTCTTTATTATTTATTATTATGACCGAAGAGGGGTTCAAGACACTTAGTCAAATATAATTATTGTTCATTTATTACCATGTGATTGACATAATGATTTGTCAAACCACACGAATGATATAGATAGACTTTTATATCATTTTTTAGGCTAACAATTGGAAACATTATTTGCTTTATACTTTTTAGGGAAATTAGAACAATATAGAAAAGTGAAGGATTCAGTAAACACAGATATTGCGGTAGAAGCAATCAAACAAATGCTTTAGAAATAACGTTGGAGGAAAGGTTCACAAATCAGGTGATATTTACAAAATTTATATAACGTATGAAATTATTAACAAATATATAGATCAAGTATATGCATTTCATGAATATAAATCTATCATAAATCCTAAGTAGCCTTGTTAAGGCTCTCAGCAATTGAAGGATCCACATGACGACTTGCGATGCAGAGGACCTTTTTGAGCTTCTTCTCTTTCTAATTTATCCTATTTGCATTATCAATTACATTGATATTAGTCTTCAAAGCGTGATTAAAAGCTCCATTTGCACCTCTCAAGGTTTTATTTTCCCATTCTAATTCGGCAATGCACTTTTGAAGGAAGTAGTTGTCGTGTTCAAGTTCTTGAATTCTTACAGCATCCTCATTTATGCTCTGCGAATATTTAGCTTTTTGCTATTCATCGAATACTTTGCCACTTCAAGTTTAACATTCCTGCACCACTCACCCACTACCTTCTCGTCTAAGCTAGAAGGAGATTAATCATTGTGGGGAATTTATGAGCAGCGAGCGAAGAAGACCTTATTGGTCTGGTAATAGATAGAGCCATATAGGGACACGGTAAATCGATACTTGGAATGTTATCTTCCATAATATATTCTAATGGTTCACATTGAGCTTGGTTATCCTTCAATTTCATCTCTAAGTCACTTACATGTTGAAGGAGTTCTGACATTCTATGATAAAAGTCGATTATGGGGTTCGATTTAACTTGATGCTTCAAAGTGGAGATCATTTCATTTTTGCCTTTAACATCAGCTTCTAAACTAGCAATTTAATCCTTAAGATTTTTGACAACCGTTTTTTGAAGTAAGAATCTTCTGTGCCATTTTAAAGCTTCAGTATTGCCGTGAAAGCGAGCAAGTAAGGAATCTTCAAGGGGTTCTATAACACCCCTAATTTTTGATAACATTATTCAGGAGATTTAATTAGAATAAACTAAATAGAATAGTGTAGAGTGATAAGGGGATTGAGGTTGGTTAATTAATTTAGTGGTTGTGCTTATTAAATTGAATGGGCATAAAAATGGAATAAATGTTGACTATTAATCATAAGGGCATTAAGATCATTGCTGCTCCCATTTTTCCCACCTTTATACTATTATCACTATGCCATGCACGTTCATTTTATCATAAGAAAAATAAATGTAAGAAAGCAAATATAAGGCCGACCATTAGGAAGAAGATAAGAAGAGAAACTTCAAGTAAAGCTTAAGATTCAAGCTAGAGGGAATCAATCTCAATCAATCTTTAATTTCCTTATCCAATCTAAGGTGAATAATAGTCACAACATCTCTATTTTTATCAATTATTTTCGAATTTAAGGGTAAATTCATCTTTATGATATATTGGATGGCGATATGCTTGATTTATAATTTGTTTAGTTTAAACAAGAATGTTTAGAAAGTGTATATGCGGTTTTAGGGCAATACTAAGATTTAGTGATTTTTTTTACGTCGAAGGAAATTATTTGTTATGAAAAACGTGATTTTGGAGTTGGGTTTCAATTTTTATAACTTTCCAAGCCGTGGAGAATTAATCATGAATTTTCAAAGGAAAATATGTTTATTTGTGTTTATAAATTTATTTTGGAAATTAAATTGAGAATCTATGACTGAAATTTTGATACGTTGGATAACATGATTAAGTGAATTTTTGAGGATTTTTACTTAGTGATGTAGTATGGAAAGTAAATTATTTTTAAAGGAGGACCTAAATGATTTAATCTCTTTGTTAATGGGAAGGGATTATTTGTTAAAAGTTATTCGATTTAGAATTGAGAAAAATGCGACAAATATTAGCAAAATAATGTGAAAATTTAAAGTTAACCAATCAAGTGATTACATGTGGGAAAATTAGTTAAAAAATGTTTTCTTTATTTATTAAAAATAGTTTTTTACTCATAAAAGTGGGTTCTGCCTCCTTTGGAAGGAGATTTCGACCCAGAGCTTCCGCCTTCGACCTAGTCGTAACCCTATAACATGAAACCAATACACATGGTATCACTTTGTTGGTACGCAGTGGATTGGAGAATGGAGGAAGGTAGGGTGTCGAAACATAGCCTTCGAAGGTGTCGATACCTTTGTTTTGTTTTTAAAAGAAAAGAAGCGCTTGCCTATTTACAACAGTATTTCGAACCAGTCGAAACCAATGGTTGCAAAAGGGTATTTCAATAGAAGCTTTTGAAGGAGAGCTACCGCATTTTTAAAGTAGTAGCTTGCAAATAAGTTACATAGTTTTTAATTGAATCTTTCGAAAGGCGTAGTTTCGAATAAGTCAAAAACCTTCTGAGATTTGATACCTTACGATGGTATTGAAGACGTCAATGCAGTTGAACGGTACTATTTTTTTGTTATATAAGCCACTTCCCACTGCTTTCAAAAGGGGTTAGGGGTTTCGAAGGCAATGGTTTCGGAAGGGGTTTGAATCCAACCTTCAATTGTTTTACCCAGATGTTTTAATGCTTCCGAAAGGATGGTTTCGAAATCATCAAGTTTCCCCAATACTTTTATATGAAAAAGATGGTTTCGAAAGAGAAGCTTTCGCCTATATTCACTTTGACCCAAATAATATTTAAAGTATAAACCCAATAGTTTCGAAAGCTGACTTTCAATGGTTTGGAAATGGGGACTTTCATTTGTTTCTAGGAATAACCTTCAAAGATTTCGAAAGGTGTACTTTCAAATTGTTTCAAAGCGATGCTTTTATACTTATATGATAATACTTTAACCTAGTTGAAGGGTTTCAAAAAAAAAGTTTTAAAGTATTCGAAAGGCAAAAGCATAATGTTTTAAAGATAGATTTTAATGCTTTCGAAGGAGGTCATCCTATGAAGTTGACACCTAGGTTTCGAATGTGTCGAATGGTTTTGTAACCCAAACTTATTTTTAAAATAAAAAAACCCATGGCTAAATTAAAGGAGTTTTGAAATGATTTTAAGAAGAACCTTTCCTTGATAAAATTATAGGTTAAAGGGATTTACCATGTCTTATATGAAAGGTATTTCAAGGACATTAAACCCACAGGAGTGGTATTGCTATATAATTATGTTTGCTTCTTCAAATATAAATATATCCACATTATAATTGACATATAACTACATTTTAGGGATAAAGGGTAGAAGAACCAGCTAGGTTAACCCAGTAGTGAATATACATTGTATAAACTCCTAGATGAGTAGAACTCTACCCAAGAGGTCAGGGAGACCAGAATATAGGATGCCTAGAAATTGTCAGGGAGACGGCTTCATAGTGATCCCATGAAAACTAAGATTAAGAAATTGTTGGAGGTACCAATAGGTTCATGGTGATCCTATGAAAACTATATTATACAGAGTGGTTGTCAAAGGCCAATTGGTTCATAGTGATCCCATAAAAACTATGATATAAAGAGTGGTTGGCAAGGGCCAATTGGTTTGCAACGAACCCATGAAAACTATATCCAGATTAAGTTATTGACAGTTTTCAATAGGTTCCTAGTCAACCCATGAAAACTAGGATAAGCGGGAAGTTATTGGGGGACAACGATAGGTTTATGGTGCCCTCATGAAAACTATGAAATAGGACAAGGAGTCCATATAATATGAAAATGTTATTAGTGAGCCCATAAAAACCAATAGGTAAATAATGATCTTAGAAACTACAAATATGACAGAGAGTTAATTAAACAATGGATGGAAAATCCAATATGTTTTATCTTGTTTGCATACCATCATAATATTTTGAAATTACTATGTTTTAACCATTGTGGATGCAGGAGCACAGTATATGAGTTTATAAAGGTTTTAGGATACAAGTGAGGGGAAACCCATTCGCTAAGCGGCGTGGTCTCACTATATGATTTGAGATGGAGGATTATTATTCATGCCAGGCTTTATGTCTGACTCGAAGTTTATGCTTTCCCCTTAAACTCCCAGATACTCAATTAATCCTAAGTAGTTTGAGAGTTGATGTTTTTTGGTACTTATTTAGTCGAATAAAGCTTCCAGAGACGTGTAGAGGGCATGATAGCTATTTAGAGTTTTTTATTTAATTTTACTCCATTGTGTTGTTTGTAATGGCAAGGTTGTTATATTGCTTATATATACTCTGATCATCCAATGGGACATCGTCGTATGTTGCTTTTGGCGTATGTTATAATAGGTATATTTTGTTTGAAGGTGATTTGCGATTGTGAGACTATGTAATGAATTGGAAATATTTTGAAATGGAATATGATTTTTGTTTGACGTTTAATTTTTTCCATATTCATGTGTTTCTGTGTATCGATGAATCTAACACCGCTGTATTTAGTCGCCGAGGATTAATAACTGTGGATGACTGCAGCATCCGTAGCCGTTAGTTTTGGGCCTCCAAATAGGTGGATGTTACAAGTTGGTATGAGAGCATAGGTTTATGAAACTTTAAAAGAAAGTTAAACCTAAAAGCTTTTTGAAACATAATCCAATGAATCAGAAATATGATTGGGGTTTGGGTTAACGCTATGGTAACGTACTTGTATTTGATATATATATATATATATATATATATATATATATATATATATATATATATATATATATATATATATATGAGTACAGGTTTCCCTCTCTCTTAGACCATTCTTCTGTATCCTACTATGGCTCATATGCAGATCTACGAGAAAGGGGATATGGAAGTAGGAAACGGAAGAGGAAATCTTGGTAGGGGAAGCACCACAACCAACGAAAATGCTCGACCTAATACCAGGAGGAACCAAGATCGATAGGCTAATGCTAACCCAAATGCTGAAGCCAATGTAGGTGATGGAACTCCTCTAGTAGATGTGGGGATGGTGTATCAGTAGTTAGCCAATCTTTTGCAAGCTAGTTTTGCTGGTAATGTTCGAGGAGCTAATACTGTGGCTCCAGTAGAGAATAACTATGCTAAGCAGTCTAAGCAGAGACTACACCAGTTTGGGTGGAAAGCCATTTTCTAGAACAGTGAATGCGACTGAAGTTGATAATTGGCTATTGAGCTGTGAGAGGATCTTTACAGATCTAGGATAAGATGATGGGCAAAAGAAAAGACTGGCCTCTAGGCAGTTCCAAAGGGCCACGCTTCACTGGTGGAATAGTGTGACTATCAGAGTTCCGAAGGAAGAATTGACATGGGCTAATTTAAGAAGGAGGTTAAAGCAATGGTTTCTATCTGAGGTTGCTAAGTCGGCATTGATTAGGAATTTCATGAATCCGGTTCAGGGAGAGATGTTAGTAATCGAGTATGCTGCTAAGTTTGATGAGTTGTCTCGATATGGATATGTTATGGATGACACTGACATCCGAAGAAATGAGAGGTTTATTCAAGGACTTTGAACTTAGCTTGCTAGAATGACCATGACCCATTTCCGAGAGCCTTGTAATGTGGTGGTGGAGATGGCCATCTGCCATGAAAAAATGCTTGTTGTATCTGCTAGGGAGAAGCCAGTTGCATCCCAGGGTACATAGGGAAAGAAGAGGAAATTCTCTAAGAAGAAGGAAGCTCAGAAAGGGGATGCTGCCAAGAAGGCAAGGGCTGATTTGTTGTGCTTCAAGTGTGATAAGAAAGGTCATTATGCCCACGAATGTCGGTCAGGCAAACAAAAGAAGCCTGTAGAGAAGAAGAATGTGAAATGCATCAATTGCGATCAAGGTTGGAATTATAAGAAACAATGTCCAAAGCCAGTTAGGACGGATGGAGGGAAGGTTTTGGCTATTGAACCACCATCTTCTTCAAATCCAGTTGCAGAAGATAAAGGGAAAGCGGTGATGGAAGGTACATTTTTGATTCAGAGGATTCCAGTTAGGGTACTATTTGATACTGGTGCATCATGTTTATTTATATCTCAGTGTTTGCTTGATAGGTTATGCTTAGAATACACATACCTTGTTACTTCCTTAAGGGTTGGAATCTAATAGGAGAGTATGGAACTTTAGGGATGAGATGTGACCAGTTAGAGTTGGATTTATTAGGTCATATGTTTGCATGCAGTCTGTATGTTTTCGATTTCGAAGATTTTGGAATTATTTTGGGTATGGATTGGTTGAGAAGGTATGAGGCCATGATATTTTACCAGGATGGGGAGATATCTTTTCGATACCCTGATAGTCATAACCGAATTATATTCTCAGTTGAGAATTCTGAATGGAGTAGTTGTGCTTTGTTAAGTGCAATGGAACTGGGAGAAGGTCTAAGTCAGGTTCGAGTAGCAAAATAGTTTGTAGATATCTTTGAGCTAGTCGCAAGACTACCACCGAAACGAGCTACTGAGTTTCGGATAGATCTTATGCTAGGAGTCGAACCTATAAGTAGACCACCTGACAGGATGACACCGACTGAGATGAAGGAATTAAAGGTGCAGCTAGTGGACCTAGAAGGAAGTAATTTTTTTAGACCAAGAAGTTCGCCTTGGGGAGCGACCGTGGTGTTCATGAAGAAGCTAGATGGGCCGTTGAGGATGTGTATCGACTATCGTAAGCTAAACGAGAGGACGATAAAGAATAAGTATCCTTTGCTAAGAATTAATGATCAGTTTGATCAGTTGAATGGAGCCAGAGTTTTTTCCAGTTGGATTTGGCGATAGGGTTCCATCAGTTGAGAGTGGCGAAGGATAGTATTCCTTTGACAGCGTTTTGGACTAGATATGGTTCGTATGAATGGTTAGTAATGCCATTCGGATTGACGAATGCACTTTCATTCTTTGTGGATTTGATGAGCCGAGTCTTCCAAGAGCATTTGGATAGATTCGTATTGGTGTTTATAGATGACATTTTGGTATACTCTAAGGATGAAAGAGAGCATGAAAATCATTTTATAATTGTGCTTGAGACGCTAAGGCAGAATCAACTAAAGGCAAAGTTTTCCAATCGTTATTTTTAGAAGAAAGAGGTTAAGTTTCTTGGTCATGTGTTTTCAGAGAAAGGATTGTTAGTCGATCCAGATAAGATCTAAGTTATTAATAATTGAAAGAGACCAAAGACAGAGACCAAAGACAGTGACCGAGATTGGAAGTTTTCTTGGACTTGTTGGCTACTACCGTAGATTCATCAAAGATTTCTCGCGGATAGCAGCACCTTTGACGAAGCTTACTAGAAAGGAAGTGAAGTTTGTTTGGTTCGATAATGTGAGGAAGCATTCCTTAGGTTAAAGCATTTGTTGACCAATGCACCCGTGTGGATAATTCTAGATGGAATCCAAGGGTTGGTAATATACATTGATGCGTGTGGGATTGGATTGGGAGCAGTGTTAATGTAGAGGGGTAAAGTCATTGCCTATACATCTAGGCAGCTTAGACCGCATGAAGTGGGATATCCTACTCATGACTTAGAATTGTCTGCAGTAATTTTTTCCTTGAAATTTGGAGGCATTATCTATTGGGGGAGAGATTTGAGTTGTATACCGATCATAAGTCTTTAAGATACTTATTCTCTCAGAAGGAATTGAATATGAGGCAGTAGAGGTGACTGGAGTTTTTGGCTGCTTATGATTTTGGTACAGAGTATACACCAGGGAAAGGAAATAAAGTAGTAGATGATCTTGGCAGAAGGCACCAGAATGTGGTGCTGGCTATGTTAGCAGAATGGAAGGATCTAGAAGCTTTGCTAGTTGTGGTATGCAGTTAAGATCGACTGCTAGTTCTAGTCAGAGTACTTCCATGTTATTCTTTTTAGAAGTTTGACCAGTGTTGATCGAGAGAATAACTTCTAAGAAAATAGTGGATCCGGTTTTAGCCGAGAAGGTCAGAGGGCTTGAGGTAGGATCGAAGATCAATGATCTTATGGACTTTAGCCTTGACCAAAGGGGATGGTTAAGAAATAAGGGACGATTATGTGTCCTGAATATAGAGAACTTAAGAAGGGAAGTTCTTGAAGAACATCATCGATCCAAGTTTACGATTCATCCTGGAGGGACCAAGATGTATCAGGATATGAAGAGGAGCTTCTATTGCAAAGGCACGAAGATGGATGTCAGCTTGTGTGTTAGGCAGTGTTTAAACTATCAACAAGTGAAAGGCTAAACATTAGAAGCCGAGTAGGTTACTTCAGCCTTTGGAGATTCTAGTTTGGAAATGGGATTCTATATCATGGATTTTGTAGATAGGTTACCAAGGTCAAATAGAAGTAATGAGAGTATATGGGTCATTGTAGACAAGTTAACCAAGAGTGCCCGTTTCATTCCAGTAAAGTCGACCAGGACTGCACCTTTTTTGGAAAAGTTGTTCATGAAGAACTTGGTTTGACTTCATGTAGTTCGTAGCAGCATAGTCAGCGACAAAGATGCATTATTCACCAACGAATTCTGGAAGAGTCTACAGGATGTGTTAGGCACTAAGCTCAAGATGAGTACTGCATATCTCCGTCAGATAGATGAGTAGACAGAGAGAGTCAATAAGGTACTCAAGGATTTATTGAGAGCTTGTGTATTGGATTTTGGAAGGATCACCTACATTTGGTTGATTTTTCCTACAATAATAGTGTAACGACCCGAAATTTTCGACCTCGAGAATTCGTCACTAATACTGTAGAAGTGCCAGGCAATCGAACGTGGGAAATCTCATACTGTTAGGGTAAAGAAGAAAAGAGGTAGTAGAAGAATAGTAAACAAAACACAGAATCTCACATTCCCAGCGGATTAAAATATAATATCAAATAATAGCATTTATACAAAGATAAGCAGTGATTGTCAAGTTACATTCAATATATCAGAGTACAATAATTTACAAATAAACTGGATAGTTATAATTAACTTGTCCTAGATTACAATCAAATCAAACTCAAATACACAGCGGTAAACTCCATACGTTCCTACCATCTAGCTTGCCTCCTGAGCTCCAGAACGTCCTAACCTGAAAATCTGTAATACTTGGTCTGACTGAGCATTACATCAAAGTAACACCTGGGTCAGGCTGGAAACCAGCATGAGTAAACCCATATAACTTAAAATACTAAGATATAAAACTTATTTGAAAATCCGAGGTAACTCGTACCTCACTACGAGTTCTTAACTTGTTATAGTTCAATACACATTTCACAAATCATATCTAAGCATCGTTACTCAGATTAAATGGCCAAGTTCACTAAATTTATTTCATTTTAGCCCATTAGATTCTAAATCAAAACTATAAAGAATCATTGTAGATTACTAGTCGAAGTGGTTTCGGGTATTTGCTGATACCCGACCCCGGTCTCTTCGAATCCAATGTCATCTTTAATCCAAGTTGTTTAGGTGAATACAATTCAATTCAAATACAGGATGACACATTTACACAGCAATTCATTATCAGTAGATAACCGTCAATATCATAGTTCAACACAAACATATCATACCACAGATCATCACAGATTATCATACCATAAATATCAATCCAGACATTTTACACAATCAGTCATCCATAAGCAAGACCAATTAATCCCACAATTATAATTAATTTAATTAACTCAAATTAAATTAATCACTTAAGAATTTATCACCAATCATTAATTAATTACAAACCATTTAAATAAATTAATCATTCTTTAATTACTTTTATAAATCAATTGATTTACTTTTAATTACTGATTAATTATCCTTAATTATTAGTTAATTAACCTTTATAATAATTAATTAATCATAATTATTAATTAATAAATCCTTAATTATTAATTATAAATCCTTAATTACAAAATAATTAATCTCTAATTACTTAATTAATTAACCCTTAATTATAAATTAATTAATCCTTAATTACTAAATTAATCAAACCTTAATTACAAATTAATTAATCCTTAATTAATTAATTAACCCTTAATTATTAATTAATTACTCTTTAATTAATTCATTAATTTAATTAATCTTTAATCACTAAAGACCTTAATTAACTTTTAAGATAAACCATTTATCTTATGTTACCACTTAACTATCATTATTAAATTCCCTTTGATACACTTAAGAATATACTTAAATAATTAACCAATTATATAATTATATTAAATTAAAACAATTTTAAAACATTAGACCTATACTTTATATTTGAAACTTGTTCTTGAAAATTTGATAAATATTTGTACTTTGAATACTTGTTTCTATTGGCTTTGAAAACTTGCTTTGAAACTTGACAAAATTTTACTTTTGCTTATAAAACTTATTTTATTTATCCAGTATCAACTATGCTAAAATACTTCGGGTACAGGCCCAAGCCCAATCTCCAAATGCTCGAGACAAAACCCAATCACTACATGATCAAACTCGAGAATGACCTTGAGTAAAACACCATCTTCCTCGAAGCATTAAATCACGGCAACAACAGCAGATATTGACGAAGACTCCTGCACGTGCACCATCGTATGCCACTGCTCCGATCGATGCTGCGACCACCATCCAGTTGGCGACGACCTCACCATTATTCCTATACCCAAAAGCATGGAACTACCTCCAACTCGAAATCGAGCAAGTCGATTCAACTAAAACCAAACCTGCTCAACGAAAACCTCTCCGCGGCACCACCTCAGGTCGCCAGAGACCCCGACACTCCACCATACCTACACCGTAGACTCACGCACCAATCCCACCTACTCTGACCAAGTCTGATCCATCCTCGCCGTCGCGATGAACCCGATAACATCGTCAAACCCAACAAGGAGTAAAACCCTACATCGACGACTATACACCACTGTGATGAACGATAAAACTAGTGACCATTTTTCCTAAGATCTCCATCACTCAGGCTTCCTTCCGCATCAAACACGAAGCTCCACCCCCCGTCGTTCGTCGTGAATTGACGAAAAACAAAGAACCATTCATCTCAAAAATTCACCTCAACCACTTACTCAAAAATCGTGATATCAATATAAAATTCATGGTTTCTAAGCAAGAATTCAAATCTAAATCAAAACTTGAAGATTTAACAATCAAATTTTTGTCTCGAATTGATTTTTCACTGTCTATTCCTATTTTCTAGTTAATTTCTTTCTAATTATACTTATGAACATTTTTAAAAACAGGATTTGGTTGATACCAACAGCTTTCCTTTAAACACCATAACCTAATTTGGTTTATTTGAAAGGAGATTACATTTAAAGTATGTTTTAATCTGTTGCAACTGAACAGAGTCAGGCTTACAGATATGCACACAGAACTCATACTTATATACATATAGGCATATACATACATTCATGGAAACATTTTACAAAAAATATTTCAAGAATTTTCTCACATGCATCTGGGAAAATAAGTAGATTTGGTTAAAAGGGTGAAATGTTTACTCACCTTTTAGAATGTTTGAACATAGAGCTTGATCTGGGTATGCTGGAAAATGTCTTGATTTTTTGAAAATTTGCAAACTGGAAAAGCTTGAGATCTTGCTTTAAAACTGAGATGGATTTTCTTTGATCTGCTTAGATGTTTCAGGTTCAAAAGGGTTGTTGTTTGGTGATTTTCTGGTTTGTATATTATTTCCAGCCTTTGATCTTCTTTGTTTTGAATTTGGAAAGAGAGAAAAATAAATGAGGCAGAGAGTGGAGATGCTTATATAACATTGTTTTTTTATTAAAAATGAAAAGAAAGATAAAAATTGTGACACTTGTTAAGATTATCTCACATTTGTCATTTGCATGATATAAATTGCTTACACTTGTATTATGCATATAAAATCAGTTTACATTTGTAATTATCATGTATTAATATGTTTTTATACAATTTTTGTATTATATATCAATTGGTTTTTATATTTATAAATGATTATGTTTTTATTCATTAGTTTTTAAATCCTTATATATATACATACAAACTATCTTTATTTCAAATAAAATTTTAAAAGAAAGCATATACCCCCTTATCAAATCTTATTTCAAGCTATAATAGTTTTTAAATTAATAATTTTATATATAGATACTATTTTAGTGTTAAAATATAGAATTCAACTTTAAATAACTCTTGAAAAATTATTATATTAATATGTTTACTGTGATTATATATTCACAATGGTGTATATGTATACACTTAATATTTCAACATTATAGAGTTTGCATATATCTGTTTATATATTTGTTAATTTACTATAAGATTTATCATTTCCAGATATTTATATTTAAATATTTATTATAGTTTCAAATCCATTTATATACATCCAGATATCTTTATTATCAAAATTTTATCTATTTAACTAAAAAAACCAGTTAATTACCAATTAACAGATGTCTAGAAATTCGAGTTATCACAAATAGTTATCAAACTAGTACAAGAATGATGCCTTTTGAAGCTTTGTATGAAAGGCCATGCAAATCCTTTGTTTGTTGGTTGGAGACTGGAGATTGATTGGTCTTAGATTTAGATTTGGTTAAGGTGGCGTTAGGGAAGATTGAATCCATACGAGAATGGATAAAGGAAGCTCAATGCAGACAGAAGATTTACGTAGATAAGAGGATTAAAGACCTAGAGTTCTCGGTAGGAGACAAGATTTTCATTAAGATATCATCGATGAAGGGTGTGGCATGGATAGGGAAGTCGGGGAAACTGGCACTAAGATATGTTGGTCCATTCCAGATTATAGACTGGATTGGAAAGCTCACATGCATAGTAGAGTTACCGAGCAGTATGGCAGGTGTCCATAATGTATTTCATGTGTCATCATTGCAAGTATGTGCATGATCCAAAGGCCGCTAAAGAACTAGTAGTAGAGCCTAATTTGACTATTGTTAGACGACCAATTTGGGTTGTAGCAAGAGAAGAGAAAAGATTGAGGAACAAGATAGTCAAGTTGGTGAAAGTTCAATGGAGCAACAGCGAGAAGGATCATACTTGGAAGATAGAGGATAGAATAAGAGATACTTATCCTGATATGCTCTGAGGGTATGCCTATATTGGATTGATATAGATAGTTCCGAAGTCGGGTTGACTAGTATGGTTGTTGGGAGTCATTACAGATGATTGATATGTTTGATATTTATTCCTTACTAAATTTCAAGGACGAAATTCTTTAAGGAGGGGAGCCTGTAACACCCCTAATTTTTGATAACATTATTCAAGAGATTTAATTAGAATAAATTAAGTAGAATAATATAGAGTGATAAGGAGACTGAGGTTGGTTAATCAATTTAGTGGCCATGCTTATTAAATTGAATGGGCATAAAAATGGAACGTTGGCTATTAATCATAAGGGCATTAAGGTCATTGTAGCCCCAATTTTTCTCATCCTTATAGTATTATCTCTATGCCATACATGTTCATTTTATCATAAGCAAAATAAACGTAAGAAAGAAAATATAAGTCTGTCCACTAGGAGGAAGATGAGAAGAGAAAATTCAAGTAAAGCTCAAGATTCATGCTAGAGAAAATCAATCTCAATCAATCTCCAATTTCCTTATCCAATCTAAGGTGAATAATAATCACAACATCTCTATTTTTTATCAATGATTTTCGGATTTAAGAGTAAATTCATTTTTATGATATATTGAATGACAGTATGCTTGATTTATAATTTATTTAGTTTAAACAAGATTGTTTAAAAAGGGTATACATTGTTTTAGGGCGAAATCGAGTTTTAATGATTTTTTTTATGCCGTGGAAAAATTATATGTTATGAAAATCATTATTTTGGAGTTGGGTTTCAATTTTTATAATTTTCCAAGCTGTGGAGAATTAATCATGAATTTTCAAAGGAAAATATGGTTGTTTGTGTTTAAAAATTTATTTTGGAAATTATATTGAGAATTTGGGTCTGAAATTTTGATATGTTAAATAATATGATTAAAAAGAATTTCTTGAGGATTTTTACTAAGTGATTTAGTATGGAAAGTAAATTATTTTGAAAGGAGGATCTAACTGATTTAATCACTTTGTTAATGGGAATGGTTTATTTATTAAAAGTTATTCGGTTTTAGATCTGAGAAAAAAGCGGCAAATTATAGCAAAATAATGTGAAAGTTTAATGTAACTAACCAAGTGTTTACATGTGGGCAAGTTAGTTACAAAAAGTTTGCTTTATTTAGTAAAAATAGTCTTTTACTCGTAAAAGTCGGCTCTGCCTCCTTTGGAAGGAGCTTTCGACCCAGATCTTCCACCTTCACGCTAGTCGGAACCTTTTACCATGAAACCAATACACATGGTATCACTTAGTTGGTACGCAATAGATTGGATAAAGGTGGAAGGTGTTGATACTTTTGTTTTGTTTTGAAAAGAAAAGAAGTGCTTGCCTGTTCGCAAAAGGGTTTTGAAGCAGTCGAAACCAATGGTTGTGAAACGATATTTCAATATAAGCTTTCGAAGGAGAGCTGCAGCCTTTTTAAAGTAGTAGCTTCCGAAGAAGTTACTTAGTTTTTAATTGAAGCTTTCGGAAGGGGTAGTTTCGACTAAGTCAAAACCCTTCTGTGATTTAATAACTTTCAATTGTATTGAAGACATCAATGTTGTCAAAAAGAACCGTTTGTTATTATAAATATAAGCCACTTCCTACTACTTTCGAAAGGGGTTTCGAAGCCAACCTTCAATTGTTTTACCTAGATGTTTTAATGCTTTCGAAACACCATCAAGTTTCCCCAATACTTTTATATGATAAAGGATGGTTTTGAAAGAGATGCTTTTGCCTATATTCGCTTTGGGCCAAATAATATTTCAAGTATAAACCCAATGGTTTTGAAAGGGGGACTTTCCATGGTTTCAAAAGGGGGACTTTCAATGGTTTTGAGGGGTAACCTTCAATGGTTTCGAAAGGGGTACTTTCAAATTGTTTCACAGCGATGTTTTTATACTTATATGATAATATTTTAACATAGTCGAAAGGTTTCGAAAGAAAGGTTTTAAAGTATTCAAAAGGCAAGAGCCTAATGTTTTGAAGATAGACGTTAATGCTTTCGAAGGAGGTCATCCTATGAAGTCGAAAGCTAGGTTTCGAAGGTGTCGAATGGTTTTGTAACCCAAACTCATTTTTAAAAGAAATAAAACCCATGGATAAATTAAAAGAGTTTTGAAATGATTTTAAGAAGAAGCTTTCCTCGATAAAATTGTAGGTTAAAGGGATTTACCATGTTTTATATGAAAGGTATTTCATGGACATTAAACTCACAGGAGCGATATTGTTATTTAATTATGTTTGCTTCTTCAAATATAAATATATTTACATTATAATGGACCCATAACTACATTTTAGGGATAAAGGGTAGAAGAACCAGCTAGGTTAACCCAGTAGTGAATATAAATTTATTAAACTCTTGGATGAGTAGAATTCCATCCAAGAGGTAGGGAAGGCCATAATATAGGATGCCTAAATATGGAAGTTGTCGAGGAGACAGGTTCATAGTGATCCCATGAAAACTATGATTAAGAAGTTATGGGAGTACCAATAGGTTCATAGTAATTCCACGAAAATTATGTTCTACCGAGTGGTTGGCAGGGGAAAATTGGTTCATAGTAATTCCATGAAAACTATGATATAAAGAGAGGTTAGTAGGGGCCAATTGGTTTGCAGTTAATCTATGAAAACTATATCCAGATTAAGTTATTGACAGTTGTCAATGGGTTCCTAGTAAACCCATGAAAACTAGGATAAGAGGGATGTTATTAGGGTACACTGATAGGTACATAGTGCACCAATGGAAACTATGAAATATGATACGGAGTCCATATAATATGAAAAGGTTATTAGTGTGCCCATGAAAACTAATAGGTTAACGGAGACTCTAGAAACTATAAATATGATAGGGGGTCAATTAAATAGAGGATGGGGAATCAAGTATGTTTTACTTGTCTGCATATCATCATAATATTTTGAAATGACTATGTTTTAACCATTGTGGATGCAGAAGCACAGTATATACTTTTATAAAGGTTTTAGGATACTAGAGAGAGGAAAACCCGTTGTGCTAAGCGGCGTGGTCTCACTAGATATCTAAATGATTTCAAATGGTAGATTATTATTCATAATAGGCTTTATGTCTGACTCGAAGTTTACGTTTTTCCCTTAAACTCTTGGATACTCAGTTGATTCTGAGTAGTTTGATTGTTGAGGTTTTCTGGTACCTCTTTAGACGCATATGTTAGTCATTGAGATGATGGTTTTGATGACAACAACCTTTGAACTTGTTATAAAATATAAATACTAACGTATGGTTTTGATATATATGTATATGCAGGATATAAAACATGTAGGTACCAAGAATGAAGACTGTATAGTAGAGAGATTTAAGACTGAAGATATCAAGATTGAACACTCATGAGTATCAAGAATAGATTTTAAATAGTACAAGATAAGTGTTGAGTCTAGAATTATGTTAAAACTTCTTGAAAGCATTGACATCTTTATTCGAGGAATGGAAACCACTTCGAGCCTGTTAAAGGGATGGAACCCTAGTGGGATGGAACCCATGACAATATCTAGTGGAATATATAGTGGTCATTATTTGATATCTACTAATTTTATAAAAATGTTTTTCGAAAATATATCTCTTATTTTTTTAAAATGTTTTCAAAACTTTCTTTTCAAAAAGACATCTCTCTTGTTTTAAATATTTTAGCCTCAAAACTATTTTTAATATTTTGATTTCAAAATTATCCTTGTTTTAAAACCGTCTTGTTTTAAATATTTGGCTTTAAAATATTTATATACTCAGATTTTAAATCACTTTATAGATTAAGATTATATACATTAAAAATTAATTTATAAAATCTTTTATATGTTTAAACTATATTCAAATATATTTACATAGTTTAGAAATTGTTTTGACAAATTATAGAAACCATTTTTAATAAGAAAATCAAAACATCAATTTTTGCCTTGAGCATGTCGACATACCTCAACCAGCCATGTCGACGTGGTGTCTGTTATTTTCAAGTTTTAACTTTCAAAATAAGTGTCTATTCGTCGTATCCTTTCACGAATAGATTTGGCTGTTGATCCACTATAAATACCAATAAGTTATAAACGAATTTCTAACCAGATTTCCTTTTATTTTCTCTCATCTTCATCTTCCACATTTATTCTAAAGAATCCTAAAATATACTCTACCGAAATACCAAGTGAATCAAACTTGATTATATTTTTTTTGATTGTATGCCACTCTCTCCATAAGATCTCAGTGCTATTCAGAGTTATAAGATCATTTGTGAATCAAACTGTTTAGCCTTGAAATCAACTGGGTGTGATCATAGCTCTGAAAATCGATTATGTGATCTTGTAGCCTAGTTAAATCAAGAGAGTTTGCCCTGGACTCGAAAACTGGAGGGTGTACCTCGTAGCCTTGAAACCGAGGGTGTAATTTGGGAGATTATTTTGATAAGAAATCCATACGATTTTACGGCGCTGGATGTAGGGTAACTCCGAACCAGTATAAAATCCAGATGTGTTCCTTCCTTACTGCTTTTATTTAGTATTTGCATCTATCTCTAATTCTGTGATTATATATGTGTCTGTGAATTGCTTTTGTTGGTGATTAAATTACATAAGTTTCGAAAAGATTTAGAAAACCCACAAAACACTATTCACCCCCCTCTAGTGTTATTCCAGCCTTAAGATCCATAATCCGCATTTCTCGCAGAATAAAGCTTGTGGAGACGTGCAGGAGGCATGATAACTATTTAGAGTTTTCTTTTATTTGATTCTGTTATGTTGTTTGTAATGGCAAGGTTATTGTATTACCTGTATAAATCATTTTAGAGATTTTAAAAAGAAGTTTAAATCTATTTTGAAGACTTATAAGGAGGGTTGAAATATGAATTGAACTTGTAAAAAGAATTTTCATAAGGGATAAGTGAATGAGTTTTATAAAGTGAATGGGTTTTATAATAAGTGATGGTTTTAAAAGGGAATCTCTTGGCCATTTAACATGGAACTTAAGAAAGGGAATTTACCAAATGCTTTTGGTAAAAACTTATATTTTGAGACAAGTAAAAACGTTTCCCAAGTATAAAAGCGATGTAAAGGGTTTTGGGAATATTGTTTAAAAATATCTTTCGACCAAGTTTTGCAAATTATTTTAATTAATTAAAGATTAATTAATAAATGCTTTGTGGATCCCATATGGAATCAAATCAATGTTGAATGATTATTTATTTGATAGTTAAATACTATCAAATTTCAACCTAAACGTAACTTTGGAAATATCTAGGAGAAACACGTGATTTATATAGAACAATCATCCCTAATGATGTTGTAATGTGCATATAAACCTAGTTTTGTTCTTCTCGGATAAATGATAAGAGAATTTTTCCAATAACGGTTAGGGGTGAACTCTGTTCTCATTTTTGTCTGTTTAATTTCTAAAGAACCGGGGTGTGTTTACCTGAAATTATCGAAAGTTATTTCAAAGAGAATGGAATCAGATATGTTATCTAAAAACCATTTTGATCCAACTGAGGCATTTCGAACTAAAGACATCTTGAAGAATATGGAATCAAAGACGGAGCAATGAAGTGTATGGGCTGCTTGCTACTGGTCCTGAGGATGATTCCAAAATTGATGTTGTAGAAGCAATGCCTTCGGTTTGTCCTTATCCGGGACAACTTATATAAATGAATGCTGGCACTGCATTACTACCTGGATGGCAGTGTTAGCATTCCAAGTGGGATTGCTAATCAAAAGGTAAGCGTAGCCTCAAGCTTCATTAACCGAGAATGACTAAAATTAGTGGAGATGTAGAAAGGCTAAGCGGTCGCTCCCTTTAAGGTGTGTCATTACCTTTCTAGATACATCTACATATTTATGGATTGGTTGTGCATGAGCTCTCAAATACAAAGGGTTGTAAAGCAACCGGGGTGATGATATATTTGGTACTAACCAGTAAGGGGTAGGCCAGTCTTGTGTTGGCAGGAGATCCCTGCGAGGTCCTCGGTATATTTTCTAGACGTGTACCGTAATACATGGTGCCTCGGTGCCTTGTCATAGTATGGAATCCAATCTTGAATACGTGCCTTTGAGTTTTGATTGTAGAACCTAGTATGTTGGAATTTCATAATGGTAACAATTTCGAACGCTTAAACATTAGTATAATATCACTGGATTTTCTATAAAAATTGTTTTGGTTATCGTAGGGTAAAAACCCGTCCGTATTTATATGCGGCGTGTTCTTATGAGATACCTTTGATTTTAAAAGTGTTTTAATTATAATAATTCAATTGTTTGAGTTTACTCACACCAGACCCATGTCTGACCCAAAGTTTATTTTCTTTTCTTAAGGCTCTTAGGTGCTCAAAATTTTATGGGCAGCCGAGCAGTTCAGGTTTTCCTACAGATGCATTTTGGAGGAGCTTGGAGCAAGAGGCTTGTCGATACCTAGTTATTATCTTGTTTCTGCTTTATTATATGTATCTTGTATCAGCTAGATAGGGACAGGCTGTTACAACTATCCAAGGGTAGAATTTGTATTTGTATGACTCTGATGTATCATTTTTGAAATGACTCTATAAAGTATGTGTAACGATCCTAAATTTTGAACAATTTAATTTGTAAATATTTAATTTATTTTAAATATTTAAATGATAATTTGACTTAAATTTCAAATTATCAGAATGAATTGGTGATTTAAAATTTAGAATTTAATCTATTTAAAAAATTGAATAGAAATTTGAATTTTGACTTTGAAGTTGAAATTTAATATTGAACTTATATTTTAAATTTGAATTAATGATTTAGAAAGATAATATGAAAATAAAAAAATATATATATGATAAAATAAATAAAGAATATATTAGTTTAAAATTTTAACAACCTAATTTTAACAAAACAAAAACAAAGCAAAGAAAAAAAAAATTATTTGAATTTAAATTAAATAAGAAAAGATAAAAGAGAAAGATAAAATAAAATAAAATAAATAAAAAAAAAAAAAGCAAACCTTACCTTACTTTGAGCATTCCTCCATACCCATGATACATGCCGTGTTCCATGCCTTTCATCACGCAATTGCACGTCGCCCCCTTTTCTATTTTATACCCGGCCCTCTCCCCATTATTCATTCATACGAAATAAAAAAAAAAAAAAAAAAAATGGCGGCCGTGTAAATCTTCTTCGCCGACCTTCAACAAATTAGGGCTTTTTCAAAGCGCCTATTAGATTCGATCGATTCTCTGGATTGTTTGGTGTTGCCTTGCTCGATCGGTTCTTTGTTACTTGCTTCAAATCTCTTGCGTGCCCCAATTCGTTTGCAAAGGTGAGTCTTTTGGCTCACGGTTGATTTTAACGCAAGTGTTTGAATTTGTTGAATTGAATGTTGGTTTCATGCTATGGATTTGGGGTTTATTCGTTGTCATCTGCTCGGTTAATTTGCATGCTTTGTTTTGATGATTTGTGGGTTTCAGTTGCTCGGTTACTTGAATCTGAACCATTTGGGGGTAATTGCGGTCTCTTGCTCGATTTGCTTGAATTTTTTACTGATAAAAGCAGATACTTTTTGCTCGATGTCTTGAACTATCAACTGATAAGAACTGATGCTACTCAAATCTTGATTTAAATTGATAATGACAGATGTTATATCTGATACTTATTTTTTCTGATATGAACAGATACTATAAATTTTATTTCTAAATTGTTAAGAACAAATGCTATTTAATTTGTTATTTAACTGATGGGAGCATATGCTAGTAATTCATTGTTTTAAATTAATAAGAACAGATGCTACCAAATTTTGTTTTTAAAACTAATAAGAACAGATGCTATCAAAAACTCTGCCTATTTTGGTTTTGCTGCATATAATGGATTTTTAATCTAGATGAGGAAAAATTTGTTGCATGTGCTTGTTTGAGCTTCTGTTCATGGGTGTTGAATGAATGTGTTATGCATTTACATGTTATTGTGAGTAAGCTTCTTATCCTAAAAAAAAAAAAAACAGTTTTTTTTTTAGAAATCAAAATCAAACCTAAACTACAGAGCTTATGTTTATTTACAGAAATCAAATGGTTTAAAACAAAACTGTTTTGTTTGTTTTAAATTGAAATGAGTAAACTTACATGCACAGAATTTGTGACATCTGAGTATATGAAGTGAAAGAAATAAAATGATATGGTGATTGCTTACTCATGAATGTTATGTGTGTATAGAAATGAATATGCTTATATGTCTTTCTTATTTCTGGAATCTGCATATTTAGTTAGTTGTAAACAGAGATGTTTCTTAAATAGTAAAGTTTTATTATTTAAATCGTTTCTGTAAATAAATTTATATGTAAACAGAGTATAGTTGTTTAGTATAAACTTAAGCTTTGGTTTTGAAAAAGCATGTTTAAAAAAAAAAAAAAAAAAAAAAAAAAAAAAAACTGGGTTCTTTATTTCTTTCACCTATGAGCAACCCTTCTTCTAAAACCAGACTTCCTTATTTCTTTTACCTGTGAGTAACTCAATTTTTTTTAAGTTTTTAAATAGGTAAAAGTTGATTGCATACTTTGATTTAGGTATGAAATTATATTATAAATATGCTGTGAATATGTATATGGATATGTTTGTATGTGTGTGCATGATTGATTCCCTGAACATTTCTGGTTTCTCTGATTCAAGTTTTAGTTAGATGTAATACTTCCCATTGTCTTTTAGTTTGATTCTTCATTTGAGTTATGACTTAAACAAATATGTTTGCTTCATCACAATATTCAGATTTGAATTTGTACTTGAGTTATATTACAAATTTTAATGCTCTATTAAAAAGGCAGTTTTGAATTCCAAGTTTAAAAGTAAACTTATAAATTTAAACAAGTTTTAAATTCTTTTTAAACAAGTTTAAAGCAAAACAGTTCAGGAATAAAATCCTGTAGCTCTGCAATTTCTAACATTTGAATAGAATTTAAATTGTCATTAAGAGCTTTTGAATTTTTGTCGCATTAGTGCATTCGATGGTACCACTGCACTTCGTAGATGTCTGCAGATGGTTGTAAAAATAGTTGCTTTGAGCACTTCTTTGTGGTCTGTGCTAGCATGCATGAAGTAAATTTATGTTTCTACAGGCAAATCATTATTGCCTCATTTTATAGACTTAACAAATAACTGAAAGATGTAACACAATTTTAGTCAGAACCAACAGTTGCAGGAGCGCTGCTGCCTTGCCATATTTTTTATATGTTCATCTGCAATGATTTCATTTTGGGATTTAAGTGGCACATTCCATCTGCTAATATTGATACACTTGCCACTGTCTTGTATCCCCTGTTTCACCTGCACTTGTGCTTGGTCACAATTGACTGTTGTTACATTTGTGTGCATGTTGTCTGTGCCTTCATTCATGTTGGCTCATTTGGTGCTGTGTCACTGTGATGGTTTCATTTACTCAGTGAGAAATTTAAGGTGCATGTGTGTTTGCTGCCTAGTTTTGTGGTACTGCTTATAGTTTGGTGGCATGATCATTTTTGATTTGCATTCGAGTTGTGGTTTTACTTATTTGTACCTTGCGTAGTGCATTGTCTAGTTTGTTGAAGTCGTGCTTGCACACTTGCTATTTTTGGTTTGGTGTACATGTGTTGGCGAGGCAGTGCACATGTGTGCAAAGTACACGTGTGTACTGCAGCCACACGAGATTGACAGATTTTAAAAGTTAAAGTTGTTAATATGAAAATCCATAATAGATTTTGAATTGATTCATGTGATACATTTATTCAGTTCATTTCAAATTTATTTACTTGAGTTAAGATTAATCCTGACTCGAGTGTTTTTGTGTTTTGCAATTAACGCTCGGGTCAGACCGAGTATTTTTACAGCTTGAAGATTTTCAGGCCGCGAAGTTAGAGAGAGGGGGATTAAAGCTCTACTAAAGTTTTCAGTAAAATTTTTCTTTGTACTCTAAAAAGATATATATTCCGCTGTATATAAAAATTTAATGCATTGTGCAAACTCTGATATATGTATGTAAGAAAAGTTCAATTATGAATAATATTATGATTATTCTGTGATTCTGTGGCTGATTCTGTTTAAACTTTATAAACTGACTAACAATTCGTCATTTTGAACGTTTCTAGTTGGTTTAATTACCGACTAGAGGCGGTCAGAGCGGCGGGTCGTTACAAAAGTGGTATCAGAGCTTTGGTTTACTCAAAGCTCAGTTTATGATGTTTAATATGAATAGTTACTAGAACCACTATAAAGAAAGTGTTTTTCAAATTTAAAGAAGTATAAAAATTGTTTTATTTAAAATAAAAGTTATTTTGGAAATTAAAATTATTTTGAAAATTCCCCTCTCTAAATGTGAGTTTGCGATAGTTTATATTCGGTGAGGTCTCGTTAGACTTGAGTTTCAATCGTTCAGAAACTCATTATCGAATTATTGAGATTTATGAAAAAATGAAATATGAGTTAAGTGAACTAATGAATTAATGAATTGGTTTAAATTGGTTTAAATCGAATAACTTGAATATTTCGAGTAATAATTGTGAAATAAAAAGACATGTTAATTTGGTTATAATCAAGTGGATTATTGAATTATAACTTGAGAATTTGACTCTAAATTCTTTTGAGAAATTGTTTTCAAATATGAAGAACGAATTGGTAAATGAATGGATTATAAGTATTTAACTTATAATATGAACTTTTGGGTATATAACTGAGTTATATAAATTGAATTGAATAGAATTAATAAGAAGATTTATAAATTGAAGTTTTATAAATAGGAAAAGAATTTATGAAGATTGTTTATAAATTCAAAATCAATTGAATTTGATAAGTAAATTGTTATAGCTTATTAAAGGAGATATATCCACGATTTTGGACAGTGGGTAATCCTTTAAAAATAAAAATAAGTTATAGAAATGATGAAATTGGTTGACAAAGTATATTCACGATTTTGGACAGTGAATATATTAGTGAATAAAACAGATATGTTTTAGGGAAGTGATATTATGGAATGAAATTTAATTGTTGATTTAACTGTATGAATCAAACTAATTTCGATGTGAAGTTTATATTTCAAGTTTAGACTATTGTCTAAAATGGTTAATATGGAAATATGAATTTAATGGAGCTAAATTGATGAACAATTTACTAAAGAACTAGTTGACTATTTTTGAAATAGAAAGTAAATGAAAAGTTCAAATAGAATTTAATTTCAAATTTGAAGTTGTCAACATGATAATCCATTATAGGTTTAAATAAATTCAGTAATGAATTTGAATTTAAACGTGCGGAAAATTAAATTAAGTGAAAAACTTAATATTGAAAAGTTTGAAATCGGTTTAAAACCAATATTGTGAAAAGTATGAGGAATTCAAACTATGAATTAAGTGAAGTTGAAAAGTTAATAGTTTTAAAGATGTTTTAAAATGCATTAACTATCGAATACATAGATTTCAACACTCATTGTTGAAATAGACGTTTTCGAGAAAATTAAGGAAATGATAGACTATAACACTATTGTTATAGTAAATGGTTTCCGGAAGGAAATATTGTTGATAGTATTGGGATTTATATATCTATCTTAAATCCGAATCCCTATACTAGTGATTTTGAGTTGTCGTAACGATGTTTTACGTAACATTCGTTTTAACTCAAATAAATGTGATTAAAAGAATGATTTCCTTAAAGAGTGAAATATATACTTAATTTTGATTCAAGTATATTGAATATTTTCAAAGTGTTGAAAATGAATGAATTTGTGAATTACTTATTATTGAATAAGTATGGAAATATTTTCCAATGTGAAATGAAAGGTTTGAAATTTTATCTTTTAAAGATAAATTGAAAAATGAATATTTGAAATTAGTTTCAAATGATTAAGTGTGAAAATTATATATCTTGTAAAGATATTATTTTGAGAAATTTGAACAATTAGTTCAACTTGGAAATTTTTCAAAGATTGAATTTTGAGTTAAATTGAGTTTAACTTTGACACCAAAAACAATATAAGTTCAGCTTTGAATTTTGGATAGTCGATTGGGATTGTATGTCTAATGTTGTGAATTGATGACATATCATTTGATCTCTATTAAATATATATCTGTGGTGGCGGAGAATTTATTCTTTTAGCTTAACACCCTTCTCTGAGACGTACGAGCTTAGAGGTTATATATCGATAGACATCAATTATGTGTTGAGAATTGACGATGTAACGTGAAATCCAAATCGAATGTGAAATCGATAATGAATTGGATTGTGAATGTGAATTTGGTTTGAGATAACCTTAAATTTTCAAATCGATTGAGAGGAAAATTTTAAACGTGATGGGAAATTTGGAATCCTCTATTTGTTGTGAATGTGAAATGAGTTTTCGTAACTTATATATGTGAATATAATCGAAAACTAATCAGTTTAGAAAGTCATTATTATGAAAATCCTGTGTAGGTTTACATAGATATGATATGTACGAAATGTGAATGAAGTACTATATGTATATGACATATGTTTTCTAAAAACTGAGGATATGGAAATGTACCTTCCAATTTATTATGTGTGAAGGTGATTGGAACTCGGTGGAGTGTCCATTGTAAATCGTAGCTACGTAGAATTCCCTTAGTGGAATGTCCAATGGGACTGATTTGATATCCCATTGTGTTGGGATTATGTGATTGATGCTGGCGTAATTCGAGGGGTGTGATACCTAAAGTTACAAGCGATTCCATTGAGATAGTGGCGCAACCGCCGAGTAAACTGCGATCTGGGAACCGAAGCGTAATTCGAGGGGCGTGATGCCTAAGGCTACGAGCGATTCTACTGAGATAGTAGCGTAACAGCCGTGTGGACCGCGATCTAAGGCGACAACCATGGCGAAATTCAGGAGTGATGAGAAATCTAAGTTACAAGCGATTCTACTGAGATAGTAGCGGAACCGTCGGGTGACTGTGATCCATGGGGGAACGGACTTTCCATATCCATTTTTAAAAGAATTTTTAAAAGAATTTTTAAAAGTATTTTCACTGGGAGTTGAAGCAAGTATGTTTAGTACTTGGAGATTTTTAGTCTTGCGTCTGATCAGCGTATGCCTAAAGTCTGTGAGAACGACGATGGACTTGTTAAACTTTGAGTTATCAAGTATTTTCAAAATTTTGAATAGAAAATCCATAATCTGAAAATTAGAATTACATAATTCTAACTTAATGAATTAAGGAAGAAGATCATTTTGAATATCTTGAAAGTCCATAGTTTTGGATAAGATGTATTATGCAAATATTTAGCATGAAAGATTTCAAGTTTAAAAATCTGAGTTTTGTAAATCAAAAGAATTAGTGAAAGACTTTTGTGTCTTGATTATTGAAATCGATAAACAAAACTAGTAAAATGAAATAAATGGAATGAATCCTATATTTATTTATGAGTTTGAAACTGAGTGAAATTATGTAGGATATAAATATCGGTGAGATTTTAGCAATCGTTTTCCTAACTTATAATTTCGGGACGAAATTCTTTTAAGTAGGGGAGATTGTAACGATCCTAAATTTTGAACAATTTAATTTGTAAATATTTAATTTATTTTAAATATTTAAATGATAATTTGACTTAAATTTCAAATTATCAGAATGAATTGGTGATTTAAAATTTAGAATTTAATCTATTTAAAAAATTGAATAGAAATTTGAATTTTGACTTTGAAGTTGAAATTTAATATTGAACTTATATTTTAAATTTGAATTAATGATTTAGAAAGATAATATGAAAATAAAAAAATATATATATGATAAAATAAATAAAGAATATATTAGTTTAAAATTTTAACAACCTAATTTTAACAAAACAAAAACAAAGCAAAGAAAAAAAAATATTTGAATTTAAATTAAATAAGAAAAGATAAAAGAGAAAGATAAAATAAAATAAAATAAATAAAAAAAAAAAAAGCAAACCTTACCTTACTTTGAGCATTCCTCCATACCCATGATACATGCCGTGTTCCATGCCTTTCATCACGCAATTGCACGTCGCCCCCTTTTCTATTTTATACCCGGCCCTCTCCCCATTATTCATTCATACGAAATAAAAAAAAAAAAAAAATGGCGGCCGTGTAAATCTTCTTCGCCGACCTTCAACAAATTAGGGCTTTTTCAAAGCGCCTATTAGATTCGATCGATTCTCTGGATTGTTTGGTGTTGCCTTGCTCGATCGGTTCTTTGTTACTTGCTTCAAATCTCTTGCGTGCCCCAATTCGTTTGCAAAGGTGAGTCTTTTGGCTCACGGTTGATTTTAACGCAAGTGTTTGAATTTGTTGAATTGAATGTTGGTTTCATGCTATGGATTTGGGGTTTATTCGTTGTCATCTGCTCGGTTAATTTGCATGCTTTGTTTTGATGATTTGTGGGTTTCAGTTGCTCGGTTACTTGAATCTGAACCATTTGGGGGTAATTGCGGTCTCTTGCTCGATTTGCTTGAATTTTTTACTGATAAAAGCAGATACTTTTTGCTCGATGTCTTGAACTATCAACTGATAAGAACTGATGCTACTCAAATCTTGATTTAAATTGATAATGACAGATGTTATATCTGATACTTATTTTTTCTGATATGAACAGATACTATAAATTTTATTTCTAAATTGTTAAGAACAAATGCTATTTAATTTGTTATTTAATTGATGGGAGCAGATGCTAGTAATTCATTGTTTTAAATTAATAAGAACAGATGCTACCAAATTTTGTTTTTAAAACTAATAAGAACAGATGCTATCAAAAACTCTGCCTATTTTGGTTTTGCTGCATATAATGGATTTTTAATCTAGATGAGGAAAAATTTGTTGCATGTGCTTGTTTGAGCTTCTGTTCATGGGTGTTGAATGAATGTGTTATGCATTTACATGTTATTGTGAGTAAGCTTCTTATCCTAAAAAAAAAAAAAAAAAACCAGTTTTTTTTTTAGAAATCAAAATCAAACCTAAACTACAGAGCTTATGTTTATTTACAGAAATCAAATGGTTTAAAACAAAACTGTTTTGTTTGTTTTAAATTGAAATGAGTAAACTTACATGCACAGAATTTGTGACATCTGAGTATATGAAGTGAAAGAAATAAAATGATATGGTGATTGCTTACTCATGAATGTTATGTGTGTATAGAAATGAATATGCTTATATGTCTTTCTTATTTCTGGAATCTGCATATTTAGTTAGTTGTAAACAGAGATGTTTCTTAAATAGTAAAGTTTTATTATTTAAATCGTTTCTGTAAATAAATTTATATGTAAACAGAGTATAGTTGTTTAGTATAAACTTAAGCTTTGGTTTTGAAAAAGCATGTTTAAAAAAAAAAAGAAAAAAAAAAAAAAAAAAAAAACTGGGTTCTTTATTTCTTTCACCTATGAGCAACCCTTCTTCTAAAACCAGACTTCCTTATTTCTTTTACCTGTGAGTAACTCAATTTTTTTTAAGTTTTTAAATAGGTAAAAGTTGATTGCATACTTTGATTTAGGTATGAAATTATATTATAAATATGCTGTGAATATGTATATGGATATGTTTGTATGTGTGTGCATGATTGATTCCCTGAACATTTCTGGTTTCTCTGATTCAAGTTTTAGTTAGATGTAATACTTCCCATTGTCTTTTAGTTTGATTCTTCATTTGAGTTATGACTTAAACAAATATGTTTGCTTCATCACAATATTCAGATTTGAATTTGTACTTGAGTTATATTACAAATTTTAATGCTCTATTAAAAAGGCAGTTTTGAATTCCAAGTTTAAAAGTAAACTTATAAATTTAAACAAGTTTTAAATTCTTTTTAAACAAGTTTAAAGCAAAACAGTTCAGGAATAAAATCCTGTAGCTCTGCAATTTCTAACATTTGAATAGAATTTAAATTGTCATTAAGAGCTTTTGAATTTTTGTCGCATTAGTGCATTCGATGGTACCACTGCACTTCGTAGATGTCTGCAGATGGTTGTAAAAATAGTTGCTTTGAGCACTTCTTTGTGGTCTGTGCTAGCATGCATGAAGTAAATTTATGTTTCTACAGGCAAATCATTATTGCCTCATTTTATAGACTTAACAAATAACTGAAAGATGTAACACAATTTTAGTCAGAACCAACAGTTGCAGAAGCGCTGCTGCCTTGCCATATTTTTTATATGTTCATCTGCAATGATTTCATTTTGGGATTTAAGTGGCACATTCCATCTGCTAATATTGATACACTTGCCACTGTCTTGTATCCCCTGTTTCACCTGCACTTGTGCTTGGTCACAATTGACTGTTGTTACATTTGTGTGCATGTTGTCTGTGCCTTCATTCATGTTGGCTCATTTGGTGCTGTGTCACTGTGATGGTTTCATTTACTCAGTGAGAAATTTAAGGTGCATGTGTGTTTGCTGCCTAGTTTTGTGGTACTGCTTATAGTTTGGTGGCATGATCATTTTTGATTTGCATTCGAGTTGTGGTTTTACTTATTTGTACCTTGCGTAGTGCATTGTCTAGTTTGTTGAAGTCGTGCTTGCACACTTGCTATTTTTGGTTTGGTGTACATGTGTTGGCGAGGCAGTGCACATGTGTGCAAAGTACACGTGTGTACTGCAGCCACACGAGATTGACAGATTTTAAAAGTTAAAGTTGTTAATATGAAAATCCATAATAGATTTTGAATTGATTCATGTGATACATTTATTCAGTTCATTTCAAATTTATTTACTTGAGTTAAGATTAATCCTGACTCGAGTGTTTTTGTGTTTTGCAATTAACGCTCGGGTCAGACCGAGTATTTTTACAGCTTGAAGATTTTCAGGCCGCGAAGTTAGAGAGAGGGGGATTAAAGCTCTACTAAAGTTTTCAGTAAAATTTTTCTTTGTACTCTAAAAAGATATATATTCCGCTGTATATAAAAATTTAATGCATTGTGCAAACTCTGATATATGTATGTAAGAAAAGTTCAATTATGAATAATATTATGATTATTCTGTGATTCTGTGGCTGATTCTGTTTAAACTTTATAAACTGACTAACAATTCGTCATTTTGAACGTTTCTAGTTGGTTTAATTACCGACTAGAGGCGGTCAGAGCGGCGGGTCGTTACAGTATGTGTTGATTATTATATGTTATTCTGTTGCATTGTGATGTTCTTTGATTGTTTAGTTTCTTTTATCTTCTATCTCCTTTCTTTGCTCTAACAATCTTGCTTTCCAACACTTAGTTGTTCTGCACATGAATATCTTGGATGTATTAGTGTCGACTTCTGGGGTTCGAAAAGGTAGGTCATTACAAGGTGGTATCAGAGTGTAAGGTTAGGCAAGAACCTTGGCTTTGGTGGGGCAACTCATTAAGAGATAAGTTAATGGAATGCCTTATTATGAGTTTGAGTGTGTGTGTGTGTGTGTGTGTGTAGGAGCGCATATTTGTTAGTGGTATAAAAATGTTATATATTGTGTTGATTGATCTATTGAGTGGCTTATGGATTCTGGTGGATATGAGCAGCTAACGTTATTGATAAAGATCTCTAAACACTTGAATATGGCCATTCGACACAGTATTATTTTGAAATTGGGTAAATGATATAATTTTACCTAGGATATATTTTATATATAAAGAATGATTTTCAAAATATTGTAGTATTTTGAGGCGTTGTTTGCTAGGAGGTAATAATGTTTTATTATTATCGTATAAGGTTTTTTTAGTCATGTTTGTCCATTGAGCATTGAGTATTGTCAGTGTGTATGGGTAGTTTCCCTTTTTAAGGTTTGGGTTGGGTAAATAGAAATATAGAAAACATTGAAATGAACACCTTGTGAATTAAGTTTCACAATTTGACTATAGAGCGTTTAATGTAAATGTTGGGATAAAAATTGATTTAATGAAAGATGTTTATTTAAAAGCTAGAATATTTGAAATAAATATTTGGAAAATGTTTTAAAAATTTTGATCTTATAAATGAATTTATAAGAAGGTGTCTTTTAATAATAATAAAAATTTAAGTTGAAACTTGTGGACTAAAATCCTAGAACTTTTGAAAAATGTATTTCAAGGATTGGAAAAATAAAAATAATTTTATTTGAAAATATTTTTGGTTCAAGTATAAGATTTTGGGAATGAAAAGGTTAAGTAAAAACTGTTTTCTTTGGATTAGTTTGGAAGAATGAGTATTGATTGTTTTGTGATGATCTGAATAATCTTCTAAGGGACGATTGATGTTTGCCAAGGTGAACGCTGTGGGGTACTTAGTAAATTATTCTCTATAATTGTACAATCAAAACAAGATCAAACCAAATGAACCCAAAGAAAGTTGATGGTAAATATTTTGTTGGATATATGAGAAGTATTATTTCAAAAATGGGATTTTGAAATAAAAGTAATATTCTTAAGCTAACTAGTTCGAGTGGCTCGAAAATAACTTAAAATTGGGGAATGGTGTGTTCGGATAATAAGCACCTGTCTTGAGTATTACCCTTCTTGGTAAGGGAGATTATATATATATATATATATATATATATATATATATATATGATACTATTTGGTAGTACCCTGTTTCTTATTATCATTTTTGGAGTTACTCGAGCTATATACATACATACATATATATATATATATATATATATATATATATATTCTATGATCAATATATATAAAAGTTTTATTTCAAAAAGTTATTGAAATAAGACCAGGTATTTGGCTCTTGAGTTTTTTTAGGAAGATAAATGTAAAATAAAGTAGTTGAATCAAATAGGGGTGTATAATCTTCGAATGTAGTGGAGTATTATTCAAGTTGAACCTAAGTTTAGTTTATGAAATCTTTTCATAAATAATTTAGTGGAAATAGAATTGGTATTAGGGGGAACCAATTAGAGAAGTGCATAGGTTGGACGTAGTTCATTTCTCATTATGATCTAAAATTCAAGTACATAGCTTTAAGGTGATTAAACGATTTCGAATTAGGATCTATTACTCGATTTTTGACAACAAGCACTTGATGAAGATTTTTGGTATGGGACCAGTGTTTTCTATCATAGCTACAACCACGTAAGGAGAACAAAGGTTACAAATAAAGGAACCTGATTAGAATATGCATCAGATAATTACGTGAGCGATACTAGTTCGAAAGTGAAGTTATGTATTCAAGTAGTAATCGAATAAAATATGTTTGTATAAGAATGATCTATGTACATCATATGAACTGATGTATAGTGTGTTTTCCTGAATAGGTTGAGATGTAATTTCGGGGATGAAATTCATTTAAAGGGGGAAGAATGTAACGACTTGGAATTTCACTGCTTTGATTTGCGAATGTTTAATTAATTTTAGATATTCATATATATTATAATAAAAATAAAAATATGTTTAATAATAAATAATGATGGTTAAATAGTTTCCAAATTTGGTTTATAAAAATATTTAGTTCGAAGAAAAATTTAAAATGTGACCAGAAACTGTTTTCCCATTTCTTTGATTTTTTATCGGTTAAAAGTTGTTTGAACTGTTGTACACATTTGCATATGTATGTATGTATGTATGTATGTATGTATGTATGTATGTATGTGTGTATGTGCGTATATATATCAACATATATGAAAATTTATGAACATGGACTAGTAATTTAGTTAGAGTTAAGTATAATTTACTTAAGTTAAGTAAGGTTAATAAAAAAAATGTAAAATGTCGCATCAGTGGAGACATTAAGTACAAAGGTACTTACACCATGTTTAAACATGTTTATCATGGAAGGGAAGGGGAGGGGACATGGTGATGGGCTGAAATGAGTGATGGGAGGGTAGGGTAAAAGCGTAATCAACTAAGGAGGCTTGCTTATAAAAGGGGAGGGGTTTCTTCTTCTTTTCATTTTTTTACCACCTTCTTCATTTTCCTTCCACTTCACTCGTCCATTACTTCCACCATACAGTCCTAATCAAGATTTTCATTTTTTCAAAGCATTTCTAATTCCAGTGGCTATAACGTTGTAGTTTACCTCTTTTTCTGATTTTGAGCTTAAATACTCCAAAAATCAATTTTTTTCGAGAGTGTTTTTTTAACTTAGATTATGAAGTTCGAAAATTACATTCACCGTTTTGATCATAACTTCCTCAAATATTATACAAATTCTGTAATTATTTTTTTAAATGATAAAGGAAGGAATTATCTAAAATTTTTCTTTTGACTACATTTATAGGTTCTGAGAATAAATGGTCCAAAAATCGAGAAGAAAATGGCCTATTTTCGAGTAGTTTTTGTATGATTTTTCAAGCTTTGCAAGTCTAAAGAATTTCAAGTTCTAAAAAGTTTTGGTGAGTAAACATTAGTTTAAAGCTCAAAGTTATAAGCTTGAAATATGTGAAGTTCGTTAACTTTATTATGTATGCTGCCTTATGTTTGGTTGGTTATGTGTTGGATATTTTGATTGTGGTTGATATGAGATAAATGGTAAAAATGGACTTGAATTGAAGTCTATTTAGTATGATTTAAAGTTGTGAACTTGGATGTGACATAGTATGTAAACATGAGATATTTTGTTTTAGTGGAATTGGTTATGATATTGTAAGTGTATCTGGATGTGATGATTGATGACAAACTAGTTTGCAGAGTTGTTAAGTAAGATTCAAGTCCCTTGGAAACTTTGTTTATTTGTTTAAAACTTTTAAAAGTTGAAGTATTTTTTAAAACTTTGTATTGGTTATTCGAATCTTTTATCCAAGTTAAGTTTAAAAAACCAAGTTAAAGGAAGAAGTTTGGAGTTTAGTATTTAGAAACAAATTCTAAGTTACTACATCCACATCGATACTGGCTGTGAATGCGGTTCGAGGAATAATCAACATTTTTAAGTAAAGTGCTTTTAACTTAACTTTTAAAACTATATTTTTTCCAAGTTTTTAATTAGAGTTAAAAGTTAATTAAGTTTTTAATGATTAAATTTTTATTAATTAAGTTTAAATAATTAATAATTAATTAAGATTTAACAGGGTTTGTTAATTATAATTAAGCAAAGATTAATTTCTAATTAATTATCTTTTAAAGATAAGACTATTTTTAACTAATTATTAATTAAATTATTTTAATTAAATATAATTTAAGTATATAATTTATTTTTAATTAATTATTAATAAGTATAAGGTTAATTATTTAAATAAATCAATTATTTAAGTTATTTCTAATTAATTAAGGCTTTAATTATTAAAGGTTCAATTTATTATTTAAGTTTTAATTAAAATATTTTTTAATTAATTGAGGTTAATTAATAGTTAGTTATTAATAATGGTTTTAAATTATTGTTTAATAATTAATAAAGGATTAATTAAGGGTTTAATTTATAAATAATTTTTTTATTAAAAGTTTAATTAATTATTAATGTATAATTAAATTAAGTTCAAATTTAATAAAATTAATTATTATTTAACAAGAGTTTATCTTGTAATTAATCATTTTAAAGGGTGTCTTAAGTTTTAAATCCTTGTTTTCCAAGAATCAAATTGTTAAAGGTAGTTCTTTTTCAAAGATGGTTTTGAACACAAGGGATTCAAGTGTCGATGCCATCAAGTAAATAAACAATTGTGAAAGAGTTATGTAAATGGTGTGATTATGTGGATATGTGTTGGCAGAATGAATCCCCCTTTTGCTATAATGTAAGTGAATTAATTATTGTAGACATCGATTAACAGAATAAATCCCCATTCTACTATAGATTGGTTATTTAATTGTATGGAAATATGTATTAGCAGAATAAATCTCTGTTCTACTGTAATGTAAATTGTTTGATTGTTGGACCTTTATTTAACAGGATGAATCACCATGCTGTTATTGTGTTATTTGGACATGTATATGCCAGTTAGTTTATATTAACATATTATTTCCTGATTTGAATATGTTGTGTTTTACTTATATGTTGACTTATATAAATAAATTACTGAATGACTTGAACATAGAATTAAAATTAAATGGTAATTTAAATTAGTACCACTGGGATTGCTAAGCCTCTTTCTGAATTTATGTAGTATGATTTTGAATTAACATCAATTCTTTTATGAGTTTGGGGTTCTAAAGTTTGTAAATGATTTTCACGTTATATAATTATTTTATAAAGGTATTTATAAAAAATAACTTGTTTAAATAAATGGATTTTACTAAATAAAAGGGTTTATTTAAAGTTATTTAAAATGAGATTTTGTAAATGATATTTTGTAATGTCAAGGACATTTTATAAAGGAAAATTTATAAAGAGTTTTATATATATAAGATATTTTATAAATCATTTTAGAGATTTTAAAAAGAAGTTTAAATCTATTTTGAAGATTTATAAGGAGGGTTGAAATATGAATTGAACTTATAATTTTTTTTTTGATAAGGGATAGGTGAACGAGTTTTATAAAGTGAAAGGATTTTATAGTAAGTAATGTTCTAAAAAGGGAATTTCTTGGCCATTTAATATGGAATTTGAGAAAAGGGAATTTTCCAAATGTTTTTGGTAAATACTTATATTTTTGGGATAATTAAAATGTTTCCCAATTATAAAAGGGATGTGAAGGGTTTTGGGATTAGTGTTATAAAAAGATCTTTCGTTCAAGTTTTGCAAAGTGTTTTAATTAATTAAAGATTAATTAATAAAAGTTTAATGGATCATATAAGGAATCAAATCAATGCTGAATGATTGTTTATTTGATAGTTAAATAACTGACTATCAAATCTGAACCTAAATGTAATTTTGGAAATATCTTGGAGAAACACGTGATTTGTATGGCACAATCATCCCCAATGATGTTGTACTGTGCATATAAGCCTCGTTTTGTTCTTATAGGATAAATGATAAAGGAATCCGTCCATTAACGGTTAGGAAGTGAACTCCGTTCTAATCTTCGTCTAATTATTTCCTATAGAACTGGGGTTAAGTTCACTGAAAATTGTCGAAAGTTGTTTCGAAGAGACCAGGATCGGATATGTTATCCAAAACAACTTTGATCCTACTCAAGCGTTTTGAACTAAAGACATCTTGAAGAATATGGAATCAAAGATGGAGCATTGAAGTACAAGGGGTGATCGCTACTTGTCTTGAGGGTGATTCCAAAATGGATGTAGTAGAAGTAGTGCCTTCGGTTTGTCCTTATCCTGGACAACTTATATTGATGAATGTTGGCCCTACAGTACTGCCTCGAAGGCAATGTTATCATTCCAGTGGGATTGCTATTCAAAAGGTAAGCGTAGCCTCAAGCCTCATCAACTGGGGATGACTAAAATCAGGGGAGATGCAGCAATGCTAAGCGGGTTGCTCCCATTAGGGTGTTTCATTACCTTTCAAGATACATCTACATATTTATGGATTGGTTGTGCATGAGATCTCAAATAAAAAGGGTTGCAAAGCAACTGGGGTGATGAAATATTAGGTACTATCTAGTCAACGTTACGCCGGTCTTGTGCCGGTAGGGGGCCCCGACGAGGTCCTCGGTACATTTTCTGGACTTGTACCGTGATAAGTGGTACCTCAGTGCCTTGTCATAAGATGAAATTCAATCTCGAATAGGTGTCTTTACAGTTTAGATTGTAGAACCTAGTAAGCTGGAATTTAATAATGGTAACAATTTCAACTATTTTCATATATTTATTTTGAATGCTTGGACATTATTGTAATATCATTGGATTTTCTATAAAAAGTGTTTTAGTTATCGTAAGGTAAAAACTCGTTCGTGTTTATGTGCGGCGTGGTCTTACGAGAAACCTTTGATTTTAAATGGGTTTTAATTATAATAATTTAGTTCTGTGAGTTTACTCACTCCAGACCCATGTCTGACTCGAAGTTTTACTTTCTTTCCCTAAAACTCTTGGGTGCTCAAATTTTTATGGGCAACCAAGTAGTTTAAGTTTTCGCACGGATGCATTTTGGAGGAGCTTGGAGCAGGAGGCATCATCGATATCTAGTTATTATCTTGTTTCCACTGTATAATATGTATCTTGTATCAATTAGATAGGGACAGGCTGTTATAACTGTCCAAGGGTAGAATTATATTAGTATGACTCTAATGTATCAATTTTGAAATGACTCTGTAAAGTATTGTGTTGATTAATAAATGTTATTCTATTGCATTGTAAGATTATGTGATTGTTTAGTTTCTTCCATCTTCTATCTCCTTTCTTTTCCTTAACAATTTGTCTTCCCGACACTTAGTTGTTCGGCATGTGAATACCATGGATGTATTAGTGTCGACTTTTAGGGTTTGAAAAGGTAGGTCATTACATTTCGTATTTAGAATTTTTGTTTGGACCTATAAGTTCATGTAAAGCCTATAACTTTTGATAGGAGTTGAATTAGGGACAGAAACCACTTCCATTAGATCGACCTTGTGGTTTCTCTTATGGCAGAAGAGTCATAATAGGAAAACAAACTAACCATTTAGGAGATATAGCCATTTTAAGCTATGTTTCTTGCTGGAAAGATTAGTAGACAACTAATTAAGCTCAAACTTAGGCTTACTAATTAATTTCGAGAATTGTGCCTAATTAAGGGTGAAGGGAAAGATTTAGATCATTTCTCATTTCCTAAAAACAATTCCAAACCTCCATTAATCCTAATTTCATGAAAAGCCTCTCTAATCATGGCATAATCCATTAATAAAAGGGTAGTTAGAGAAAGGGATTGTAGATCTATCATCTTAATGCTTTGGAATTTGTGCTCTTTGTTATCTACTTCAGAGTTAGGCATCTAAATTTATATTTTGGGTATTAGGTGAGTGATTATTGAGCTCTCACCATGCTATGCTTGTCCATATAGTTAAAGTTAATGTTTCTAACATGATTATGATGCTAAAATAGTTTTGAGATTTAGTTTGACCCTTAGTTCCTCCAAAAGTCATGAGTAATACACTGCTCAACATTTGGAGTACGTTACGCACTCTAGTTCAACGGATGCATCGATATCCGGTCTCGAGATATCTTGACTAGGAATATTTAAAATGATTTAACTCACAATCTCAAGCTAAATTTTGGGGAATTTTCAATTTAAAATGGTGATAAAATACTCATAATTACAACATTTGTAACTACTATCACAAACACACTATTTATGGATTTTTTTTAATATACTTAAAATGAATTATTAATTAATTATAACACATTACAACAAGTATATAACATAAAAAACACCTTTTATTACAAATGAGAGTATATTACAGAGTTAATAATTTATAATAAATTACCGAATTGCCCCAAGGGCATAACCCTAACTCTATCAATGTCATTGGTAATCTTCGTAGGTAAATTGTTCATTTTCTAGTCATATTCAAATAATTCACAAATATGGTTATGTGACTCAAATGTGCGAATTTTTTCAATGATGAATATTAAATAATTCAAATATTAACATTTACACATTACCTTAGCTGATAGTTTGCAGTTTTACTGAATTCACCGCTTATAGATCTTTTTGGTAAAATAATATTTTTTGATCACCTTAAGTGGTACCATAAAGTGACAGAATATTTTTCACACTTTCTCTTCTTCTACACTAGGTCAATTTACGATATATGTAGTTTGGTCAAAACTCCAATAATATCCCCATTTAACCCTTCATTCCAATTACAAAGTCCTTGGTTAAATAATAATATTTATTATTAACCTAATTACCCTAGTTAGATATTTTGATATTGATTTGACTAGAGTTGACCATGATAACAACCTCATACAACAGAGGAGATGAGTTCTCTATCAAGTAGTGTTTCACTTCTTATGTTTCAATGTAAACCCGCCTATCTACACTTGATGATCTCCATGACATAATTTGGCTATAATCAAAGTGGAGTATCCACATAGAAGTTCCATTGAATTATCAAGTTCAGAGAACTATGCAACATTGTCACATTGAGATTTCCTATTTGATCCAGTTATTATCAGCAAATAGGAAACTCTTGACCAAGTCATTCTGTAATTATCCGATAACTATAAGTATGTAACCCCTTTGTGCTTTCAATATCCACGAGTAACACACTGTCTAATATTTGGAGAGCATTATATACTCTGGACTCAAAGGATGTATCGATATCCTTTCTCGAATCATCTTGACTAGGAATATTTAAAACAAAATATTGTGTTATATATCGTGATTAGTTATTCATGATTGTAATTATTTGCAACTATAATAAATAACATTTTGTGTAAGGATCTTTTTATTTATATACTTTAAACTAGTTTATTAATTATATCACAATATAACAAAGCATATAAAAGAAAACAAACACACTTATTACAAACAAGATTGATTACAAGGTTAGACATGTGTAACAAAGGAAAACCACGAAGTATCTCAATCTCCCACTTACACTTAGGACAAATTATGAAATCTTAGTTCTATTCCTTCGATCTATTTTCTTAGAATTGATCGGGGTAGTCCCTTTATGAATAGATAGGCTATATTGTTTATTATTTACTCTGTCAATCGACACCTCAATTGATGATAAACTGCATTATCATGTGGAACTTTCGTAGTATGTTTCTCGAATTCTTATGAGTCTTAGGATCATTCACGTTATGTATCACGACATTGTTATCTTAAAACAATGTTATGGGATTCTCGATATGTAGAACCACCCCTAGCTCAATTATAATTTGCACATATTACATACTGCTTTTATTACGGCGCTATATAAGGCGACGTACTACGCATTTCTGTTAAATTGGTCATAACCTTTCATTTCGAACACTTCCAACTTAAAGCTCTTTAACTAAGGTTTGAGCATGAATTTACGATGGGCATACCATATTTGATATTACTTATGACATTCGAGTCTGAGTACTCCTTCATAAGGAGTTCATTGTTTCTATAAACAATTCTTTAGGATTTTGTAAATACTCGAGAATACTCTTAAATGCCATTTGGTGATCTTAATTCAAATTTGATAATCATTCCATGTACCAAGTATATAAGTGAAATGTGATATAATAAATAACATAGCATATATGAAAATTTCTATTATCAATGCATAAGGAGTCCATCTCATATGCTCCACATTTAACATTTTAAGATGGTGTCTACATCTGTTTATTTGGGATAATCCCTATAGGCTTTTATATCGATTCAGTCAAGTTATTAGTATAATATCAACATCTAAAGGCATCAAGGATGTCAATTTTTGTTAGATTAAGGTCAAGCGGGAGAGCGTTATATAAGAATTTCAACATAAAGAGAAAAAAAATTAGGTTGAATTTGTGGATTCCAAGTAAGGAAAGAGGGGAGACTAATGGAGTGATGGCAACAGATTACATTCTAAGCATTCTTTAATCGAATGCCACCGTTTATCCAATTAATAGGGTCGGGAGTAAGTCATAATTAAAGGATTTATGGATATTGTACCCATTTCCAAGTTTTACTAGAACTAGCGAGGTTTCATGGAATCCTTTGGCAGCGAGTGTAACAACCCGCATATTTAATGATTTTATATCTAAATGCTTTATTTAAATACAGCGTCATTAGTCAGATTTTTGGGTCTGAAATGTTACTTTTTGCAAACGGCCGAATTGGGACTCGACACCACCTCCATTGGTTCCAAAATGGCGTTTGCGATCTTTTTGAGTATAATCTTTGATATGTTTGGAGTAAGTCAAATTTCACTACTTTTTCTATTGGGTTTTGGGTTTGGGTTCAGCCCACTAGCTTAACCCTCTAACTTAGCCCCTTCTCTTCATTCATCTTCATTTCATTTTCATTTCTTAAGCTAAAACTGAAAATGGTGGAAGGGAAGAGGAAATAGAAATTGCAAGCCCTAGTTCCATTTGCAAACTCCAAATTCTTGCTCCAAAATCAAAGAGAAGACATTGGTAAGCCTTCTCTTCATCTTCTCCAACTCTTCTCCTCTTCAATTTCAGAAAATTTCCTAAACCTAAATTGGGAAATATGTGTTTTATTCTTAGATTGAAGCTTGTTGAGTTGAAGTAGAGTTTGGTTGGTCTTCTCCTTGTTATTGAGCTTCTTCTTCTTTGTTTTGGGTTAAAGGTGAGTTTTGAACTCACATCTACTTCTCTTGATTTCATTGATGTTGGGTATGAATTCCTAACATCTTGTTCATATGCACTTGCTTTTGGTTTGGATTGAATTGGTGAATATCCAAATTTTTAGTGTTTGGGTTCAATTCTTTAAAGATCCTAACTTTGATATTTGAACATGTTTTTGGTGGCGAATCGGAGAGCTAATGGAGCTGGGGTATCTATTGGCTAAGGCTCCTTAGGTCCATTGCTCGAACGGTTGCGTTTTGGAAGAATTTGCATTTCATTGAAAAAGGGCAGGAACTGCAGAAATTTGCAGTTCGGCCGACCGAACCCTGTAGCCGGTCGACCGACCTGCTATCCCGAGCTTTTTTTTTATTTTCTGCATCTAGCCAGCCGACCGAGCCCTGTAGCCGGTCGACCGACCTGCTCGTGTTTTGCCTGTTTTGCCTATTTTTGCATATTTTGATTGGTTTTCCAAATTTTATCGATTCAAGTTGCTTTTTAGTAGTTGTTATTGCATCTTTGACTTTGATAACTTATTCTTGACTTCATTCATGGTTTTTATAAATAATCTCTCTAAATCGTATTAAAAGCTCCCTTCTCCAAATTATAAATTCTATTTATGATGCACACACACAATTTCGCACTTCGAGCGAAGTGGAAGGAAGATTAAATGGTTAGGTAAAACATGGACCATGAATCTGTGCGTTTGTCTTCCCAATTAGTCCCCGACCTATTCGATTGATCGTTTTGACCTTCGGGTTTGGTTTATCGATGATATGAGGTAAACTTTGTACTGCTTTGAGTGTGAAAGTGGCTGACGGATAGTAAACCGTTTAGTGCGAACGAGTGGTTATGGGACATACGTTAACACTTTTCGGATTCCTTTTTGAGAGTTGTGACACATTCCGCCAGTTAGTGGTGTTCAGTACTGGGTCTCTGACCTTCACCACTATGGTTTGTTGCCTTCGGGTATGTTGCCTTCGGGTATGTTGCCTTCGGGTTTGTACCTTCGGGTTTGTGCCTTCGGGTTTGTTTCCCTATAGTATCGCTTCCGATGTTGGACGTTATGAGCCGCATGGGTTATATTGGGTTGCACTTTAGTATCGCTTCCGATGTTGGTCATTATGAGCCGCATGGGTGATATTGGGTTTGGAGTCTTCGGGCTCATGGATCCTTGTTGTACAGTACTGAGCTCGAGCAAATTTTCTGATGTTTCATTCATATGTATATTCCCTAGGTATCGCCCTTCGGTGTTGGTCTTTTTGAGCCGCATGATGCGTAGCGATTACCTTGTGGAACTTGTATACCTTATGGGTATTTGTTATTTGCCTTTTGGCTTGATTTGGGATAGTTGTATCCTTTGTTTATCTATGTTGCCGATGATATGAGGCTTGTTCTATATGATTCATCTTTTGTTAGATGATTGTGTTATCTCTTTTAGAGATATTTGTAATGCTTTGTAACCTTGCAGGTTTATTGTTGTTCAGTTTTTCTAACTGATTTGTTTAGCTAGACTGACCCGTGTATTTTATACTCGGGTCAGACCGAGATGTTTCAGGTTAGGTATATTTGGACTTAGCCTATTTTGCTTCCACATGGACTACTCCACTAGCTTCTTTTTGTCATAGCTTTTTGTGTAGTCCCTTTTATTTGTAACTCTGATATGTATTCTATTGACTCGTCTGTATATTGTGGTTGGCTATACCACTTGTCATGTATTATTTTGTATACTCTGCTATGTATCGGTATATATGTATAAGATGATTTACTGTTCTGTGATGTATATTACATTTGAGTTGTTATATTCTGTTCTGATAGATCCTTCAACCACCTATGGTTTTGTTTTAAGTATTCATTGGGTATGTCGACCTGCTTGGTATGTTTATTGGCGATGTATTCAATAGATAGTTAGAGCAAGGCTATAGATGGTCGCTCCCAACCAGCCTTATTCTCCGTGTTAGTGGACGGCATTACCTTGTAGTGTCCTTGGCTAGCGTGGGTATAGAGGTGGGGCGTCACAGCGTGGTATCAGAGCTATGTACAGAACAAAATATGATAAACACAGAATAGAGCACATATTATGATACATCAGAGTGTGATAAGTGATACAAATCTTTGAATCATTGTGTCTCTTTATTCCATCAAGGTTAGATAGAAATTGGGAATACGTCTAGGAATGCGCTTTATTCTGTAGTATTCCATATTGCAATATCTACCTTGTGAATAATCTTGTTTTTATCTTACTTTCAGCGTATGGCTGGAAGAGGCAGGGGACGACGTTCGGATGCTGGGCAATCCAGTGGCTCACATCCGGATGGCGTTTATATGTCTGCTGATCAGTTTTTGAAGTTGTTTAGGAGCACTCAGCCTCCGGTTCCTCCTCGAGTGTCTCCACCTCGCAAGTCTGCCTTTGCACGTCAGTGCAGTGATTTTGCTCATCTTGGAGGAAAGCCGTTTAAAGGCTCTGAATCCGTTCTTGAAGTCCAAGCTTGGTTTCACACGTGCGAGCGTATCTTCTCTCGTATGGATCTTTCTGACCATGATAGGGTTCTTGTAACTTCTAATTTATTACAAGAGCGTGCTCTTGATTGGTATGAGCTTCTTATAGCCGAAATTGATGAGTCTACTCTTTCTTGGACTCAGTTTCGGGAGCGATTTGAACTCAAGTTCGTTCCTGAATCTGAAAAAGTTTTATTGACCCGTCGCTTCCTTGAGTTGAAGCAAGGGAAATCTTCTGTTTCTGAGTATGTTGCATCATTCGAGGCTTTATCTAAGTATGGTCTTGAATTTATTAGCACTTCTTATAACAAGAATTTGAAGTTTGTTTCTGGTCTTAAGAAATATCTTAAGAAGTCTTTGTTGCCCCAGCTTAAGCTTTCTTTTGAGGAGTTGGTTGATTCGGCACTTCATCTCGAAGCTGTCGAGAAGGAGTGTGATAGTGGTGAGGATGTTGAGGTTTCCAAGAACCCCAACAAGAGGCCGTTTCCAATTCAGAAGTCCAGGCCTTTTCTTTCTAAGAAGAAGAAGACTGGTAGTTCTAGTTCTCAGCCTCAGTCTTCCGGAACGCCTTTCATTCGGAAGTGTTTCAATTGTGGTTCTCCTGATCAAATTATTCGAGCTTGTCCTAAGCCTCTCTTCTGCCGCTATTGCAAGAAGGAAGGTCATCATGTTTCAGCTTTCCCTACTGTTCCGGTTGGTGCCAAGTCTAGCAGGCTTTATGCTGCCAAGGCTTCTGAAGGTCCTTCTCAACCCAAAGGTATATCTCCATCTATTTTGGAAGGTTCGATTTTATTTCATGATCTTAGTATTCGAGTTCTTTTCGATACAGGTGCTTCACATTCTTTCGTATCGAAGAAGCTTGTAGATGATTTATCTTTGGATGTTTCTTATATGGTTACTTCTTTGAGGATTGCGAATCCTATTGGGGGATCCGCGACCCTTAGTATGCTTTGTGATGATATTGAGATTGTTTTATGTGGCTTTTCTTTTCGTGCGAATCTGCACGTTATTTCTTGTCTGGGATTTGATATGATTTTGGGTATGGACTGGCTAGTGAGATATGAGGCCAGGATTATTTGTTCGGAGAGAATTATATATCTTCGACATCCGGATTCGTTTACTCAGCTATCACTTGTTCTTCGGGATGTGGATAATTCTGAGATGGCTTTATATTCTCTTGACTCGCGAGATGATGATGATATATCTCGTATTCCTATTGCTTGTGACTTTTCTGATGTATTTGAGCCTGTATCGGGTTTGCCACCCAAGCGGGCAATTGAGTTCCGCATTGATCTCATTCCAGACGTGCAGCCAGTTAGTCGTCCTCCTACGAGGATGTCTATAGAAGAAAATGAGGAACTCAAGAAGCAGCTTTTAGAGCTTGAGTCCAAGCAGTTGATTTAGTCTAGTTTTTCTCCGTGGGGATCCGCGGTTGTCTTTGTGAAGAAATTTGATGGAACTCTTAGGCTTTGCATTAACTATCGCAAGCTTAACGAGTTAACCGTCAAAAATAGGTATCCATTGCCTAGGATCGATGATATGTTCGATCTATTGAGTGGTGCTAAGGTCTTTTCTCAGCTTGACCTTGCCACGGGTTTTCACCAATTACGAGTCGCGGAGGATAGCATACCTCTTACAGCTTTCCGCACTCGATATGGTTCTTTTGAGTGGCTCGTTATGCCGTTCGGTTTGACGAACGCTCCTGCTTTCTTTGTTGATCCCATGAATCGGATATTCCAGGAATATCTCGATAAGTTCGTCCTTGTTTTCATTGATGATATCCTTATTTATTCTAAGTCTGAAGCCGAGCATGCTAATCACTTGAGTATTGTCTTGAGTACTCTTCGTCATCATCAGCTTAGAGCCAAATTCTCCAAGTGCCATTTTTGGGAGAATAAGGTTAAGTTCTTAGGCCATGTTGTATCTTCCGATGGCATTTCTGTCGATCCCTCAAAGATCGAAGCCATCCAGAATTGGAAGAGGCCTGGGAATGTGCATGAGATCCGTAGTTTCCTTGGATTGGCGGACTATTACCGTCGGTTCATTAAGGACTTTTCCCATGTTGTGCTTCCTCTCACTTGCCTTACTCGGAAAGGCATTCGTTTTGATTGGTCTGACAAGTGTGAAGCTTCCTTTCTGACATTGAAGGAACTTCTCACTAATGCTCCTATTCTTGTGGTTCCCGAAGAGAATCATGATCTTGTTGTCTACACTGATGCTTGTGGTAGTGGTCTCGGTGCTGTTCTTATGCAGAAGGATCGGGTAGTTGGTTATGCTTCTAGGCAACTGCATCCGAATGAAGTTCACTATGCCACTCATGATCTTGAGTTAGCCGCCATTGTCTTCGCCTTGAAGATTTGGCGACACTACTTATTAGGCGAGCGCTTCATTCTCTATACCGATCATAAATCTTTGAAGTATTTGTTCACTCAGAAGGAACTCAATATGAGACAACAGCGTTGGCTCGAGTTTCTTGCCTCCTATGACTTTGATATCCAGTATACCCTTGGTAAGGGTAATCGTGTTGCAGATGCGCTTAGTCGCAAACATTCGGCTGTTATTTCTATGATGCTTGCCGAATGGGATGTTCTTGAGACTCTATCTTTTTGTGAAATTCGTGATCGAGGTTCATCTTCTGATTCTCCTATTCTATTATTTAGTTTGGGAGCTCGACCTATTTTATTGGATGTGTTGCCGATGCTCAGCGGCGTGATCCTGATTTGTTGCATCTTATTCAGCTTTGTGAGTCTAAATCTTGTGATGAGGCATTGCGGGATTTTAGCATTGATTCTCATGGGTGTCTTCGTAAGAAGAACCGTCTTTTTGTGCCTTCTGATCTTGCGCTTAGGCATGACATTCTTGATGATTGTCACCGTTCTAAGTATACCATTCATCCCGGTAGTAGCAAGATGTATGCCGATATGCGTCGCCTTTATTATTGGGAAGGCATGAAGCGCGATGTAGCGAGTTATGTGAGTAATTGCATAACTTTTCAGCGTTTTAAGGCCGAACATCAGCGTCCTTCGGGCCTTCTTCAGGCTCTTGAGATTCCATTGTGGAAATGGGATCAGATATCTATGGACTTTATTGACGGCCTACCTCGCTCGAGATCAGGCCATTCTAGCATTTGGGTTATTGTTGATCGCCTCACCAAGTCTGCTCATTTTGTCCCTATTAAGTCTAATAGGACTGCTTCACATTTGGCTAAGTTATATGTCAAGGAAATCGTGAGACTTCACAGTGTTCCTAGTTCTATTGTGAGCGACCATGATACTTTATTCACAAGTCATTTTTGGAGGAGTCTTCAGCAAGCTTTGGCGACAAAGCTTAATTTTAGTACAGCTTATCATCCGCAGTCTGACGGACAGACTGAACGGGTAAATCGTATCTTGGAAGATCTTCTCCGTATTTGTATTTTTGATTTTGGTGGAAGTTGGGAGGATCACCTACCTCTTGTAGAATTCTCCTACAACAATAGTTTTCAATCTAGTATCGGTATGGCTCCTTTCGAAGCCTTATACGGAAGGCCATGTCGATCACCTTCTTGTTGGTTACAATCTGGGGAGAAGCTTATTCTTGGCCCAGATTTTGTTCGTGATTCTTCCGAGAAGATTGATCTTATTCGGTTGAGGATGAAAGAGGCACAGAGTCGCCAGAAATCCTACGCGGATAGCCGTAGGAAACCTTTTGAGTTCTCGATCGGTGATCTTGTTTTTATTCGTGTTTCTCCTTTGAAGGGGTTATGCGTTTCAGTACGACTGGGAAATTGGCTCCTCGTTATATAGGACCATTTTCTATTACTGAACGTATTGGCCCTGTGGCTCATAGAGTTTCACTTCCTGCTCATTTATCTGGCATTTACGACGTGTTTCACGTCTCGCAACTTCGGAAGTGTCTTCGGAAGTCGGATTCTGTTATTACTTCTCCTGATTTGCAAGAGCTTGAGATCTCACCGGACTTATCTATTGTACAGCAGCCTATTCGCATACTTGACACGGAGGTGCGACACCTTCGAAACAAGGACGTGCCGCTCGTTAAGGTTCAATGGTCCGCTAACCCCAATGATTGTACTTGGGAAACCAGAGAATTTATTGAGCGATCTTATCCGGGTTTTCGTTCTTTGCTTTGAAACGGTGAGTATGTCTTTTCATCTCAAGCTTATCTCCTTTTCTTTTGGATGTAGTATGTTTGTAGTTGTTACAAATATCGTCTCTAGGAATTGTGGGGACGCAATTTTGTAAGGAGGGGAGATCTGTAACAACCCGCATATTTAACGATTTTATATTTAAATGCTTTATTTAAATATAGCGTCGTTAGTCGGATTTTTGGGTCCGAAATGTTACTTTTTGCAAATGGCCGAATTGGGACTCGATACTACCTCCATTGGTTCCAAAATGGCGTTTGCGGTCTTTTTGAGTATAATCTTTGATATGTTTGGAGTAAGTCAAATTTCGCTACTTTTTCTATTGGATTTTGGGTTTGGGTTCAGCCTACTAGCTTAACCCTCTAACTTAGCCCCTTCTCTTCATTCATCTTCATTTCATTTTCATTTCTTAAGCTAAAACTAAAAATGGTGGAAGGGAAGAGGAAATAGAAATTGCAAGCCCTAGTTCCATTTGCAAACTCCAAATTCTTGCTCCAAAATCAAAGAGAAGCCATTGGTAAGCCTTCTCTTTATCTTCTCCAACTCTTCTCCTCTTCAATTTCAGAAAATTTCCTAAACCTAAATTGGGAAATATGTGTTTTATTCTTAGATTGAAGCTTGTTGAGTTGAAGTAGAGTTTGGTTGGTCTTCTTCTTGTTATTGAGCTTCTTCTTCTTTGTTTTGGGTTAAAGGTGAGTTTTGAACTCACATCTACTTCTCTTGATTTCATTTATGTTGGGTATGAATTCCTAACACCTTGTTCATATGCACTTTCTTTTGGTTTGGATTGAATTGGTGAATATCCAAATTTTTAGTGTTTGGGTTCAATTCTTTAAAGATCCTAACTTTGATATTTGAACATGTTTTTGATGCCGAATCGGAGAGCTAATGGAGCTGGGGTATCTATTGGCTAAGGCTCCTTAGGTCCATTGCTCGAACGGTTGAGTTTTGGAAGAATTTGCATTTCATTGAAAAAGGGCAGGAACTGTAGAAATTTGCAGTTCGGCCGACCGAACCCTGTAGCCGGTCAACCGACCTGCTATCCCGAGCTTTTTTTTATTTTCTGCATCTGGCCAGCCGACCGAGCCCTGTAGCCGGTCGACCGACCTGCTCATGTTTTGCCTGTTTTGCCTATTTTTGCATATTTTGATTGGTTTTCCAAATTTTATCGATTCAAGTTACTTTTTAGTAGTTGTTATTGCATCTTTGATTTTGATAACTTATTCTTGACTTCATTCACGGTTTTTATAAATAATTTCTATAAATCGTATTAAAAGCTCCCTTCTCCAAATTATAAATTCTATTTATGATGCACACACACAATTTCGCACTTCGATCGAAGTGGAAGGAAGATTAAATGGTTAGGTAAAACATGGACCATGAACCTGTGCGTTTGTCTTCCCGACTAGTCCCCGACCTATTCGATTGATCGTTTTGACCTTCGGTTTTGGTTTATCGATGATATGAGGTAAACTTTGTACTGCTTTGAGTGTGAAAGTGGCTGACGGATAGTAAACCGTTTAGTGCGAACGAGTGGTTATGGGACATACGTTAACACTTTTCGGATTCCTTTTCGAGAGTTGTGACACATTCCGCCAGTTAGTGGTGTCCAGTACTGGGTCTTTGACCTTCACCACTACGGTTTGTTGCCTTCGGGTATGTTGCCTTCGGGTATGTTGCCTTCGGGTTTGTACCTTCGGGTTTGTGCCTTCGGGTTTGTTTCCCTATAGTATCGCTTCCGATGTTGGTCATTATGAGCCGCATGGGTGATATTGGGTTGCCCATTAGTATCGCTTCCGATGTTGGTCGTTATGAGCCGCATGGGTGATATTGGGTTTGGAGTCTTCGGGCTCATGGATCCTTGTTGTACAGTACTGAGCTCGAGCAAATTTTCTGATGTTTCATTCATATGTATATTCCCTAGGAATCGCCCTTCGGCGTTGGTCTTTTTAAGCCGCATGGTGCGTAGCGATTACCTTGTGGAACTTGTATACCTTATGGGTATTTGTTATTTGCCTTTTGGCTTGATTTGGGATAGTTGTATCCTTTGTTTATCTATGTCGCCGATGATATGAGGCTTGTTCTATATGATTCATCTTTTTTTAGATGATTGTGTTATTTCTTTTAGAGATATTTGTTATGCTTTGTAACCTTGCAGGTTTATTGTTGTTCAGTTTATCTAACTGATTTGTTTAGCTAGACTGACCCGTGTATTTTATACTCGGGTCAGACCGAGATGTTTCAGGTTAGGTACATTTGGACTTAGCCTATTTTGCTTCCACATGGACTACTTTGCTAGCTTCTTTTTGTCATAGCTTTTTGTGTAGTCCCTTTTATTTGTAACTCTGATATGTATTCTATTGACTCGTCTGTATATTGTGGTTGGCTATACCACTTGTCATGTATTATTTTGCATACTCTGCTATGTATCGGTATATATGTATAAGATGATTTACTGTTCTGTGATGTATATTACATTTGAGTTGTTATATTCTGTTCTGATAGATCCTTCAACCACCTATGGTTTTGTTTTAAGTATTCATTGGGTATGTCGACCTGCTTGGTATGTTTATTGGCAATGTATTCAATAGGTAGTTAGAGCAAGGCTATAGATGGTCGCTCTCAACCAGCTTTATTCTCCGTGTTAGTTGACGACATTACCTTGTAGTGTCCTTGGCTAGCGTGGGTATAGAGGTGGAGCGTCACAGCACTATGTTGATGGATATGGTTTGATGCGCTTTGGGTAACTGCAGCACTCTTGTTTTCCGCTCTTCTAGTTGATTGATTATTTTGTCATGATTAGTCATTGAAGAGGGAGTTTCAATGTTATAATTCACAATGACTTCCCTTCTCTGTGAAGGAGGTCTTTTTTATGACTTGATTTACAGCATTATGATTAGTCATTGAAAAGGGCTCGATTAGTGACGAAGCCCCTAATCTAGATGACTTTCTAACGTCTTATACCAAAAATTTTGGCACATCATAAAAAATGACATAATGGATCTTTTCGAAGGTCTTTACTCCGGTAACCTTTAGTTGGGGAGGTTTAATTACAATAACGTTATTCTAATCCTTAAAAAGGAAAATCTAGAAGAAATCAATGACTATAGACCGATTTCTCTAATAAACTGCTTAGTTAAGATTATCACCAAAGTTCTAGCTAATATATTGGGGAATAAAATGGATAAATGAATTGATAGATCTCAATTGGATTTTACTCTAAGTAGGAATATTTTGGATGGGGTAGCTACCATTAAAGAATTCATCAACTACTGCCATAAGGAAAACATTACGTGCGCTCTTCTTAAATTGGATTTTGCCAAGGTCTTCGGCTTCAGCGTTTGTTATTTAGTTAGTTAGTTAGTCTCAAAAAAAGGAATTTGACCATGAAACTTGCACCATTGAGTTCATAGTGAAATTCTGAGTAACTTTCATATTTAGGGTTTGCGATGGAAGTTCAAACGAAGAAGTTACCGATGAAAAACGAATTCAGAAAGGAAATAATTCGAATGGAAAAATTAACATTTTATATTAATTGCATAGGAATTATAGGTCAACCCACGTATTGCAACGATCGACTAGGGGCGGTTAACCCCTAATCGACCCCTAGGTAGGGGGCGGTTGACCACTCCCTGTGTGACGGCTACGGTTATCCTAGACCCAATAGCTTGAATTTAATATACTTTGAACTGATGGTTGAGATTCATTCTTGTGCCTATAAATTAAGGCCTAAACATCCCTTCTCTTCTCATATTTTTCTACAGACAGTAGCAAAGCTCTGCCCTTTTTTCTTCTTTACTTTCTTTCTAAATTATAAACAAAAGATATTTATATCTAAATTCGTACAAATTGAAGAAGAATATAAATCTAATAAAAAGGAGAAGAGAATCAATTATACGCGTATTTGAGGTAATTCATATATTTATATGTATATTTGTATCTATTGTCTCTTCCAATCCCAAATCTCATCTTAGATTTATAATTATAATGCATGTATACATATTTCTTAAATTAAAAAGGATTTGGAGATGAATTTAAGATTCTATTTCAGATATGGAGATTTGGATTGCTTTTAAAAGTGGGCGGGATATTTTATATATTGTTATGATTTTAAATTCCATTGGCGTACATTTGATTTTTATGTCTAAATCAATTTTATTTGTGAATTGTAGTCTTAAATTAGTGTAGAAAACTATTGTCTACATATTCTTATTTTAGATCTAATTTGAAATATGTTTACACCTAGATTTAAAAATCAGTCCCAAAGATTTTAGATTTGAATGTTGTATATTTTTATTCCAGATTTGTACTTGGATGTAAAATAAAATTTTTCAATTATTTTCCATTTTGTGCTATGTTATAGATTTTCCATAGTTTAATTTGTGGGAAGAAATACGTTTGATTTTTATAAATTTGTTTAGTTTTTCCACTTTTCATTCAAAAGGACGATGTTTGATTTAACAAGGAATGCCAACAAACAAAAAGGGAAGAAATGTGTAATGTATCAGATTTATTCTTCATAGTTTACACTATTTATTCCAAATAGAAAGAAATTATCTATTCCTTGTAATTTCAAAATGGAGTCAATCTTTCCTTTTTGTGTTAAACTAATTTATGGAAATTAATGCAGCGCCTGTCTTGAGTCGCAAACTACCTAGCGAGATATGTGATAAGTCACACTATGAGTTACGACCTAACGTTATGTCGCCAGCGACCCAAACACTCATGCCACAGTTCCTTAGGTCGCTCACTAGCGAGTTGGGTTCGCGCAATCATCGTATGCCTGCCTTGAAATTGCCTGAATTACGAGATAGCGATTCAAGGAATAAAGTGACTCAAGGAATAAAGCCTGCATTTCTATAGGTCGTTTCTTATAGGTCGTTTGCCTTAAGTTGCTCTCACATGCCGCTTCCTATAAGTCGCGTGAAGTTCTTATGTCGCTGAAGATGCTGTATCCTTATGTCGCTCAAGTTGATAAATCGCTCAAGCTTCCTGTTGCCGTGCAATGTTATTAAGTCGGACGTTCTTATGTCGCTTGTAAATGTTAAGTCACATTGTTGTTGTGTCGTTTGTTGTTGACTTATATGTTGTAGGTCGCATGTGTTGAACCTGTATCTGGTAAGTCGTGTTGACCTGTTAAGTCGCGTGTGAGTAGGTCGTAGGTCGGCCACCTGTTGAGTCGCTGTTGTTAGGTCGGCTGTGTGTGTATGAGTTGTAAAGTGCTATAAATAGGGGTGTTGTGTCACTTGTAAAGGGAGTTGATTTTGGAATAAAATTTGTTTGTGTGCTTTTTGCCACTTTTGTTGAAGTTGAGTGTGATCTCCTTCTTCTTCCATCTTCGGATATTCGAGTGCGCTCGAATCAACGAATTTGAAGCCGATTCACGGAATCTCGTGCGAAAGATCAACGTCGAAGAATCATAGATCTTCTAATGTGGAATCGTGCGCAATCAACGTGTTGAAGATAGCTGGAATCCGGTATCTCGAGAGATCAACGGATTTGGGCATTTATCGTTCTACCAAGTTTACTTGACACGAATTCATTCGTGAGGAAGAAAGTGCGTCAATTTGTATCAAAACATTATTAGCACGTCAAGTATGTTATTTCTGCTGCGTCAGTTTGGTATCAGAGCCATATCAGATCCAAGGCCGAATCAATTCAGTTCAAGGCCGAGTAAGAGCTAAGTCAAAGCCGAACCAGTTCAGAACCGTGCTAAGTCAAAGCCGAGCCAAGTTAAAGAAGTTAGATCGAAAAGAGATTGTTTGAAGATCATGCCTCCGAGACGTGCTAATCGATTTCAAAATGTTGAAGATGTATATAGAAGACAAGAAGTTGAGCAGATGGAGCAACGTATCAATGAGAAGTTCGATGAAGCTATTGGAAAGTTAGAGAAGTTGATGAAAGATATGAATCAAAGTCAAAGGAAAACTTCACCAGCTTCGCACCAGAGTGGAAACAGGGTTTCACCATCAGTTTCAGGAGAAAGGAGAATGTCGCCACAATCTTATCGAGATAGAAGAGAATCATCAGTTTCAATGAGGCGAGAACATCATGAGTATCGAAATGAAGAAAGAAGAACCCCACGTGAGTTTGACAATGAACCTTATCATGATGTTGAAAGGCAAGGTAGAAGGGACATGTATAATCGTAGAGATATAGATGGTCGAGATCGATATACATATGATTTTGAGGAATATGGTGATAGAGGAAGTATACATTATCGAAATCGAGGCCAAGTGCGAAATCAATATCTTGATTCAGACAACGACCGTAAATGAGAATCAGGTATGAGGATGAAAATTCCAGAATTCAAAGGTGGTATGCAAGCAGAAGAATTTCTTGATTGGTTGTCAAATGTTGAAGAGATTTTGGAATTCAAGGAGGTGCCTGAGAATCGAAGAGTTCAGTTAGTTGCTACAAGGCTAAGGGGAAGAGCTATGGCTTGGTGGCAGCAAACTAAACTAACTCGGGGGAGAATGGGAAAATCAAAGGTTGTCACTTGGGAGAAGATGAGAAAGATGATGAAAGCGACTTTCTTGTCGTACAATTATCAATCTCTTATGTATCAACGTTTGCAGAATTTAAGACAAGGGACGAGGACGGTGAATGATTATGCAGATGAATTATCAAACGATTGTAAGAAATGATATTATGGAGACCGAGGAACAGCTAACAGCTAGATATATTGGAGGTTTACGAATGCAAATTCAAGACATGGTGAATATGTTTAATCCACTGTCCGTTGCTGAAGCACATCAGAAAGCCTTAGCTTGAGAGAAACAAGGGAGACGAGGAGGTGGTGTGTTACAAGTTCCAATAATCAGAATAAGGGTGCTAGTAGCAATGCTAATGTTTCCAAGGCAGTTAGTAAACCAGTTGTCAAAGAAGCCGCTAAAGCAAAGGTCAATGACAGTATCAAGTGCTATAATTGTCAGAAGTTTGGTCATAAAAGCAATGAATGTACAAAACCAAAGAAGAGAACCGTAGTTGAAGAAGAATTGAGTTTGAGGATGTGGAAGCTGAAGTTGATTATTCTCAACCATCGAAGTTTGATGAAGATGAAGAAGTTGTGTCAGGAGATGAAGGGTGTAATTTGATGATAAGGAGGTCTTGTTTAACGCCAAAGCAAGAGAATGATTCTAGTTGGCAAAGGAGCAATATTTTTCAGTCTACATGTACTATTTTGGGAAGGGTTTGTCGGTTTGTTATCGATGCGGGAAGCTATGATAACATTATTTCTGAAGAAGCCGTTATGAAGTTAAGCTTGAAGACTGAAAAACACCCTAGAACTTACAAACTGGAATGGTTGAAGAAAGGTGGAGAAGTGAAAGTGGGAAGGCGAGCTTTTGTTACATTTTCTATTGGAAAGAAATACAAAGATGATATATGGTGTGATGTAGTTGACATAGATGTTTGTCATTTACTATTGGGAAGACCATGGCAATATGATAGAGCTGTACAACATAATGGTTGCACCAGCAGCTACAGTTTCATGTTTGAAGGTACTCAAATTACTTTGGTTCCTAAGAAGCGTGAACAAAGCGAAAGCAAATCAGAGAAGAAGGTGGAATCAACTAGCCTATTATCTTCGAAAGAATTTGTTGAAGAATGAAAGATAGTGCTGAAATGTTTATGTTGATTGGGTATGAAGCAAGTGAAGATGTTGAAATTCGTGAGGAGGTTAGACCAGTGTTGAATGAATTTGAAGATGTTTTTCCTGTGGAATTACCCAAGGAATTACCGCCGCTGAGAGATATACAACATCAGATTGATTTAGTGTCAGGTGCTGTTTTACCGCATAGGCCACATTATCGGAAGAGTCCAAAGGAGCACGAAGAGTTGAGAAGACAGGTTGAGGAATTGCTTGAGCAAGGGCGTGTTCGAGAGAGTCTCAGCCCTTGTGCTGTACCAGCTTTGTTAGTGCCGAAGAAAGATGGTTCATGGAGGATGTGTACGGATAGCAGGGCACTCAACAAAATAACTGTCAGATACAGATTTCCTATGCCAAGACTTGATGATCTATTAGGTCAAATTAGTGGGTCTGTAATCTTTTCAAAGATTGATCTTAAGAGTGGTTATCACCAGATTCGCATTAGACCAGGTGATGAATGGAAGACAACATTCAAGACTCGGGAAGGATTATATGAATGGCTGGTCATGCCGTTTGGTCTATCTAATGCACCAAGTACATTTATGAGGGTGATGAATCAAATTTTCAGACCTTACATTGGGAAGTTTGTTGTTGTTTACTTTGATGATATCTTGATCTATAGTGCGAGCACAGAAGAGCATATCGTCAAGAACAATTTTATGCAGCGACAAAGAAATGCGTGTTCATGACGCCAAGTGTTTTATTTCTGGGTTATGTTGTGTCTGAGGAGGGAATACAAGTGGACCAGAGTAAAGTAGCAGCAATCAGAAATTTGCCATGACCTAAAACTATAACCGAAGTCAGAATTTTTCGTGGGTTAGCTTCATTTTATCGAAGGTTTATACCACACTTTAGTAGTGTGATGGCCCTTGTTGCTGATTGTATGAAGGGAAAGAAGTTTTCATGGACGTAAGATGCAGGATTTGCTTTTGAACAAATCAAGAAACTTTTAACCTCAGCACCGATTCTAGTGTTGCCGGATTTTCAATTACTATTTGAATTACATACGGATACATCGAAAGTTGGAATTGGAGGAGTGTTGAGTCAGAAGGGTCGTCCAATTGCCTATTTCAGTGAAAAACTTTATGGAGCAAAGATGAGATACAATACTTATGATGTGGAGTTTTATGCAATTGTGCAGGCTGTGAAGCATTGGAGACATTATTTGTTCCATAAAGAGTTTGTTTTGTATACGGACCATGAAGCATTGAAACATTTGCAAGGGCAGGATAAAATTGCAGCTAGGCATGCATCGTGGATAGCTTATTTGCAGTAATTTACATTCGTCGTGAAGCAAAAATCTGGAGTAACTAATCGCGTTGCCGATGCATTGAGTCGAAGGAGTAGTTTGCTAACAACTATGCAAGTAGAGGTGATGGGTTTTGACTCACATCCAGATTTGCTTACTTCAGATTCATACTTTTCCAGGATCCTAGAAAAAGTCAAGCAGGGAAGCATGGATGGATATGTGTTGGTTGATGGTTTTCTATTTAAAGGAAATCAATTGTGTATTACAGATTGCAGTTTACGAATGAAGATCATCAAAGAATTGCATGAAGAAGGACACGTGGGCCGCGACCGTATTATGCAGTTGATCTCACAGTCTTATTTTTGGCCGTCAATGAGAAAAGAAGTTGAAAAGTTTGTTCAGAGGTGCCATATTTGTCAAGTTTCAAAGGGAACCACTACAAATGCAGGTTTATATATGCCGTTGCCTATACCTACTAAGCCATGGGTGGATGTGAGTATGAAATTTGTATTGGGTTTGCCGAGAACGCAACGTGGCAATGATTCTATCTATGTGGTGGTTGATCGTTTTTCAAAAATGGTACATTTTATCGCATGCAAGAAGACGACAGATGCAGTTAATGTCGCACAGTTATACTTTAGAGAGATCTATTGTCTTCATGGGTTGCCTGAATCTATTGTTTTAGATAGAGACACTCGTTTTCTGAGTCATTTTTGGATGAGTCTATGGAGAATGGTCGGGACAAAGCTGAAATTTAGTAGTGCTTATCATCCACAGACGGAGGTTGTGAACAGATCCCTAGGTAATCTATTGCGATGCCTCATGGATGATAATTTGAAGAGTTGGGATTCGAAGTTATGTCAAGCTGAGTTTGCACACAACCATGCGTTAATCCAAGCACTGGGTTCAGTCCATTCCAGATCGTCTATTCAACAATCCCTAAAGGACCGTTAGATTTATCTACAGTACCACAGCAGAAAGGAGTGATCAAATGGGCTAGTGATTTGGTGAAGGAATTACAAGAATGCCACAAGGTTGTGCAGGAACGATTGCTTAAGGCGAACGAGAAATATAAGCAATCTGCAGATATTAAACGACGAAATGTTGAATTCAAAGAAGGGGATTTTGTGTATGCAGTATTGACTTAGGATCGATTTCCTGTTGGTTCTTACAACAAATTGGCTGCTAGAAAGATTGGTCCTTTTGAAGTCGTGAAGAAGATTAATGAGAATGCTTGTTAGTTGAGATTGCCGGATCACATCCATACTGCTCGTTTTCAACGTCAAACACTTGATTCCATATCATGGGAATAAGCATATCGAAGAAGAGGAAAGTGTGAATTCGGGGTCGAATTCTTTTCAACCAGGGAAGGATGATGCAGCGCCTGTCTTGAGTCGCGAACGACCTAGCGAGATATGTGATAAGTCACACTATGAGTTATGACCTAACGCTATGTCGCCAGCGACCCAAACACTCATGCCACAGTTCCTTAGGTCGCTCACTAGCGAGCTATGATCTAATGCAAGGTTTTAAATATCGGATTTCGGTCACGTTTCGTCTTGGAATTTTTACACAAGTTATCTCGTATCGAGAGAGATCTTGGACGAGATGAGTACATACCGGGCGCACATCTCGGATTAACATCTCGAGTCTTATAATTCATCTCGGTAATATCTCGGATGTACTTATGTATCTAAAATTGATGTGTCAAAAATTTATTTAACGGTTATAACTTTCTTAGTAAAAATAAAAATGGTAACATACTTGATTTACATGAAAAAAGGAATATTTTTAGAAGAGTAGTGGCTTGATTAGATTAATTGATTTGGTAATGATTGAAGTATATCCTTTTATTTGAACGTGATAAAAAAGTGAAACCTTTCGCTATGACTCATTAAGATTAAGATAAATAGTAAAGAATATGTTCAAGAAGTTGGTAAATTATGATTGGATCGAGTAGTTTCTTTTGAATCAATATGAAAATAAAAAATAATATGGAAAATAAGAAAAATGTATAATTTCGAATGAGATCTCGGATTCAGATTCTGATCCATATATCGGGTGAGATTTGAATATCTCGGACGAGATGAGTGTCGAGGGAGATATAGAGGAGATTTGATGTCTCGTCTCGTTTAAGTGTGAAAAGGAGATATCGGAGATCTCGGGCGATATATAGGAGATTCAAAACCATGACCTAATGAAATACGACCTAGCGAGTTGAGCTTGGGTTCGCGCAACCATCGTATGCTTGCCTTGAAATTGCCTGAATTACGAGATAGCGACTCAAGGAATAAAGCCTGCATTTCTATAGGTCGTTTGCCTTAAGTCACTCTCATATGCCGCTTCCTATAAGTCGCGTGAAGTTCTTATGTCGCTGAAGATGTTGTATCCTTATGTCGCTCAAGTTGATAGATCGCTCAAGCTTCCTGTTGCCGTGCAATGTTATTAAGTCGGACGTTCTTATGTCGCTTGTAAATGTTAAGTCGCATTGTTGTTGTGTCGTTTGTTGTTGACTTGTATGTTGTAGGTCGCGTGTGTTGTAACCTGTATCTGGTAAGTCGTGTTGACCTGTTAAGTCGCGTGTGAGTAGGTCGTAGGTCGGCCACCTGTTGAGTCGCTGTTGTTAGGTCGGCTGTGTGTGTGTGAGTTGTAAAGTGCTATAAATAGGGGTGTTATGTCACTTGTAAAGGGAGTTGATTTTGGAATAAAATTTGTTTGTGTGCTTTTTTCCACTTTTGTTGAAGTTGAGTGTGATCTCATTCTTCTTCCATCTTCGGATATTCGAGTGCGCTCGAATCAACGAATTTGAAGCCGATTCACGGAATCTCGTGCGCGATCAACGTGTTGAAGATAGCTGGAATCCGGTATCTCGAGAGATCAACGAATTTGGGCATTTATCGTTCTACCAAGTTTACTTGACACGAATTCATTCGTGAGGAAGAAAGTCCATCAATTTATATCAAAACATTATTAGCACGTCAAGTTTGTTATTTCCGCCGCATCATAAATCATAGAAGAAAATCTTTCTAAGGAATCTAATTCCAACATATTAAATATGAAAAGCATATTCTAGTTAAATATTTATGACTGAAACATATTTGGATAGGAATAAGTAGTTTCATTAGGTGGTTTATACGTATTTATTACGTTAATAAAGAAGCAAAGTGTTTATTCATGCGTTATTTATGCGTACCGTTCGTTAGTTATTATTATATTTAGGGAAGCGAATAAGTAGAATTAGGAAATGTGGCAATTCCTATAAATGGCCAATAAATTAGGAATTGACAATAACTGATAGGACATAAAAGATTGTAACCTCAATTAATGGGCAATTATTGAGAAATAACGATAAGATTAGATTAAGGGTTATAATTGGTTAGTATGAGAATTAAAGACTGTAACTCTAATTAATGGACAATTAATGAAAGTGAATTTGGGAGTTACAATAATAGGACAAATGGATAAAAAAGGACCGATAAAAATGAAATAGATATAAAAATGTTACTAATTTGAAATTAGTAATTATACATAAATGTCTTAGGAAATGTCTGTTAGGATTTTATGGACAAATTGACATTTATGAGCATCTAAAGGGGATTTATTGATAGATAAGTATTTAAGGTAAATCTTATTTCCTTAAATAAAAGAGGAATTAGTAAGCTAAGTTCAATATCTAACTATGATAATATAAGTATAGACTTAGGATAGTTTAATGGACTTAGTAGGTTAGTGATGCGAGTCTGTAGAGTCACTCGATGGAAGACTGCCCTTCACTTTGAGGCTACCAGCAGTCAGGTGCACTAACCACTGATATGAGATATCACTAATCCTAGAGCTTATGATGGCATTAGAGATTGTATCTGCTTTCTTAATTGAAAAGTATTAAACGGTCCAAATTTGAAATTAGAAATGGTAAAGGAAATCTCCATAAGGCATTGCTTCTAGTTGGAGGTTTAAGTAGCCGTAGGGTCCGCCTCTCTCTAAAGGGAAGTATTAAGTAATCTAGTGAGATTCCAAATAAATAAGCATGTCTTTAAAAAGGTTTACTCCAATGTTGAGGTATTAAATGGCTATTGCAGGGCCCACCTCCCTATCAAAAGAAGTAACCTAATGATATTTCATATTTGTAATTAAGAGTGATGATGGATGTCTCAGGAGGGGTTTGCTTCGGGTTTGAGGTACTAAGAAACTGATCTAGGGTTCGCCTCTCTCCTATAAAAGAAGTACTAAGTAGCCTAATGTGATTTCCAAGCAACGCCAGCTGGATAGTACCAGTGAGGAGTCGGCGTTGGGGTTAGATATTAAATGGCAAAGGCCTACCTATAAATTGGTGTTAAATGGTTAGAGGTCTGCCTAGTCATTTCTAATGAGGTATTTCATGGCTTAGGTACAGTATTTAACATTGCTAAGACTTTAGTAACTATAGGTGCACTAGTGGTATGGCTATTGTAAATTTTAAGGCCATATATTGTGGTCAAAGGTCTCTATAGCTAGGAAAAATAGACCAATAATGACGACATTAAAAATCCATCTTGGAAATAGGTCTTAAATGTCCGATTATACCTCGATTGAGGTCTTAAATGGAAAAATATGTCTATTTCTTTTTTTTAAAGTATTATGTGATGATAGTAGAAGCCCGCTTCATATTTAGAAGTATTAAATGGCAAATGAGTATGTAAGTATTAGGTGGTTAATAAGGCTTCGTCAGTATTTCATACTTTGAGAATGGGTTGGTAAGTAATCATATGTACAATGCAAGGTTAGATTAGAATTTCTAACCTTAACAGACATAATACTTAATTGGAAAACAATCGAATTAAATTTATGTTATGGGTGGTTTACAAATTTTCCAGTCACCGGAATGTTGTTATGACCCCCTCCTCATTACAACCTAAATGATACATTTAAAGCAATAGGCCACTGGAGCCGGATGTGTTTAGTTGTTGGAGAAATCTTCTTTTCTCTCATGCTCGATGTTGATGTGACAATCTACTATCCAACCAATACCGTTAGTTCCAAAGTAATAGTCATAGTCAGTATTCTTATCCTGTTATTGTTTCCGCTGTGAGTTTAGATTTCTATCAATATCTGATAATGCTCATGCTTATTTGCAGGTATCAAATCCAATGATCCATGCTTTAATTGACTCAAGTTTCAATTTTTGTTGAAATTTAGGCCCATTAAGGTACAGGTTGTTACAGGCATCCTTTTAGGCATATTGAAAGCCAAGGGATCCACCGATAAGAGGATTTCCTAGATCGACCTCATACTAAAATCTAGTGTGTCTACCATTGTGGTAAATGTGATTAAGGGTAACAAAATTCAATCCCAAATAGGCCTTCGTCTAGGTGACCCCGTATCACTCCTTCTCTTTAACCTGGCCACACATGTTTTCAATAAAGTCATAAATCTTTGCTTACAAAACAACATCTTGTCTAGATTTTGTAGCGATGTTACTTCTGATGGAGTCTCTATCCTCCAATACGTAGATGATACTCTCTTATTCTATTCCTATCTTCCTCACCATATCGCATCACTCAAACTCATTTTATATAACTTTGAGCTCCACTTAGGTCTAAAAGTTAACTTTTATAAAAGTTCGGTTCAAGTAATTAACGATGATACAAACGAAGTTAATGCAGTGACTACTACACTAAACTGTAAAAACATGGATTACCCCATTACCTATCTAGGTATACCGATAAGTCCAACAAAACCCAAAAGACAATATTGGAACACTATTATCGATAAAGTCATCAAAAGACTACCAATTCCCCAAATGGGCAACTAACTTTGTTCTGTCCGCAATTCTGATTTATTGGCTTTCCTACCACCAATTTTCCAAATAGGCAATTAACAAATCAATGACGTCAGAAAGTTTGTTTTTGTGGAAAAGGAGCTTAGAAGGTTCCAACTTAAGACGTTTTGTCAATTGGGTTCTAGTGTGTAAGCCTAAACCACATGATAGTGTAGGCATCACAAATCTTAAAAATCTTAACCTCTCTCTTCTAAGTAAATGGCTTTGGAAAATTCTAGACAATGATATATCGACATGGAAAGAAATAATTAGCAACTTTTACTATAATGGTTCCAAAAACCTATATAAACCCAACACAACACGGTTACCTTTTTTCTAGAAATATATCTCTAACATATCCACATATTCAAATTTGATCTCCAATACAATACTCACTCAGAAAACAAAACATTCTTTCGGAACGATCCTTGGTTATCTCCGATTGCCTTAAAGCATGAATTTCTTAAGCGTCATTTGGCATCGAACAACAAGATTGATCTTATCATAAACGTCTTTTGGCAGCACAACGTTTTTAATTGGAATCTCTTTAACCAAAATCTATTACGGAATGAGTTTAGGCAATTTCAAAGATTTATTATCATGAATGACTGTATTAATATAAACGAACACCACGATCACTTAATTTTGTATTGGGAGAAAATAGAAAAATACACTTCTAAGTCTATGTATAAGTTTTTACATTTTCCTAGAAATTCATCCCTACTGTACTTCAAACCTGTTTGGAAAATTAATGCACCGCCCAAAGTTAAAATTCATATTTGGATTACATTACTTAACAAACTAAACACTACTAATAGGCTAAACACTAAACCTAAAAACAACCCTGACAATAACCTTTGTAATTTCTATAACTCGGCACTTGAAACATGCTCACATTTATTGTTTGAATGTCACTTCAATCAACATTTATTTAGAATCTTAATTCATATTTTCACCTTGAAATTAATTCTACTATCCCATCCCCACTCGAATACTGGACATGTTTTAGATTTGGCATTGAAATTACTTTCCATCACTTGTTGGGGTCTTTGAAAGGAAATAAACTATGTTCAACAATTCACATAAAAAATCTGCTGCTATTTTATACTTTATTGCCTGACATATCTCTTTGTGGACAGGGGCCTCTAGAAGCCATCCAGACTGAAGATCTCACCTTTATCAGATTATGAGTAACAGCCTTCCTTTTGACATAACCCCTCCCCTCTTTATCCGTAACCAGTCCAGAGATTAGTGGAGATTTCACTGTCTTCTATCTCAAGCATTTCTCCAGCGACCCGATCAACTTAGCACCCCTACATGCATTCAGATCGTACACGTACTTCATACACAACATATTTCTCCATCTCGACTGTTACATATGGCTGCACTATTCCTGATCTTTAGATTTTGCTTCAACCTGTAGCTTACTCATATCGTAGCTTCAGTTCATGCCAGCCAGTGGACATCCGTTCAATCACGTACTCTGTCATACGCTTCCCTATCTTATATAAATTTATCCGAAGGTACGGAGTCTTGGATCAACGGACGGCTTTACTGTACCCTCCTAGGGAGTTTACCAGCCTGCCGGGTTCTTCTGGGTTTAAAAAAAAATCCGCTCCTTCAGATTAAGGCGTGTAATTAATAAGCCCCAACTCACTTGCGTGTACATCCATGCATTCTTGTGTGACATCATGCATTTGAAGTATGTGATGTTTAGCATGTTAATCTGCATGCTTGCGTGTCAAGTGATACTGGAATCACTCACTAACTTAGCATGTGATATTTGAAGCTAATTTTTAAAATCATTCTTGTGTGTCAAGTGCTAATTGAAGCCTGTCAGACTGCATCCTACTCCAACAGTTCACATCCATTCTTATATGCTATTCATGCGTGTAGTTTTGTCCCTGCGTGTACACTTTCAAACTATAACAGCTATTTGCCTACCATCAAACTTAATCCCTATTCCAACAGAAATCTTGCATGTACAACTTCGCGGCTACTCATGCACTGTGCCTTCCATGCTACCTTCATATTTTGCAATACAGCACACTTGCAACTTCGAGAACATTCATCTTAGCAGCTCACGTTCGCAACATAACTTAGTTCTAGCTTTCCAGTCTTACAATATGCAAGCATACGTTTTATGTGGAAGGTCCAGTCCCTTTAGTCGCAAGAGCCCTGTGTTATAATGTAGCAACAGATTTGATTTGTTTAGAAAGCTTAGCATTTTTTTTTATGAATTTTAGCTAGCTAGAGATCTTTTATTTTGAATGATCTTCTAAGGAATGATCTTAACTACTAAGTTGTAATCACTGCTACTCTTTAAATGTTTGCATGCTTTTGTTTTTTTATTAATAAATGCGAGTGTTCTCCTCATAAGAGAACCGCTCTTTTATCAAGATTTTTTTTTCCAGCATTATGCACATTAAAGAGGTCGGTCGATCTATCAAAAAGCATTAAATTAAAGACGGAAGTGTTCAGTCTTTTAAGTAAGTTGTTCAGTCTTTAGATAATTTTTAAAGACCGGATTAGAAATTAAAATTTCTATCTTTAAATGACTAGTTTCAAAAATAATCTAAGACTGAAATTTCAGTCTTTAAATTCAAAGACTGAAATTTCAGTCTTTAATATTTCTTGAGACAGAATTTTTGATACTGAAATACGGTCATTAATCGGTCTCAAATTATAGAAAATTTGAAATCTAATTTTGATTTACTTGTTCCATTTTAATTTCAAATTACTGCATCCTTGATGAATTTTACTTGTGTAAGTATATTATCCACATCTATCAACATGAGATTGTTAATGATAATGAACACAATTCAGTTATAGGAAATAATAATTTTTAATACTGCATACAATAAAATTTATTCAAAACAAGAACCGAGCATATTTTGATACAAATAATGCAACATTTTCGCACATTTAGTCCTATAGTCCTACAAATATCTTATAAACATCACGGTTGAATCTGGCACATACAAAATTGAAATTTTATTTCCTCGGGACAACATTTCACCATGTAATGCTACATAGAAAAACTTCAACATTCGCATCTATTGGATTGATTTGAAATTCATAGATATTAATCGAGTACCACTGCATTCTCCATCCATTTATCCCAGTAAAACCAAGATTATCATAGAACAGCAACAAACTCAAACCTGCTATATACAACTTATCCATCTACTTTATGACCAATAACGTTAATAATCATACACTTTGAACACAGAACCTATTGTACAAAGATTACTGTCTCCAAACTGATCGCAAATCAAAACAAACAAGGTATTTTTGAATACAAAAGCATCAGATACAGCTTCTTAAACCACAGTTTATTCAAAATTAAAATAGCATCTCCAATGCCTTCTTCCTCTCATCCCAGCCTACATCACATGTCTTAACAGATTTTTGAAATTATTGCAGATGTTATTGTTGGTGATGAAACAAAATTACAGTGAGGGTTTGTGAGAGACATATCACAAGGAAACAATTATGAAAATTAGGACTCTGAATCGTTGGTGGAGTGATGAATATTTTACAAAATAGAGAATGAGATTTGTGAGAGTTGGATACGAAAGGCGAAGGAAGATGATTAGTGAATTAAGGAGGAAAGAAGTCTATTTTATCCATTTACAGAGAAGGAAGTTACAAAACGAAAACATGATAAATAAGATTTTGAGTGAAAAGATAAAGTCGGTACAGAACCTTAATTTAAGGATAATGGCTTTACAGTGGGGAACAGTTTAAATTAATAATTAAAAAATTATCTATTTATTTTAATTTAAAACTGTCATAATTCACAACATATGGATCACAAAATATAACCGTTGGATTTGACAATAAAATAAGATTTCAGTCGTTAGATCTTTAGTAATGTACGAACCAGCTTAAAGACTGAATTTTTATATGTAAATAGTTTCAAATTTTATCGATCAGCTTAAGACTGAATTTCGGCCTTTAAGTGTTTTCAGTCTTTCATCAGTCGCTGGATAGAGACTCTTAAAATGCATTCTTTTAAAGAGCAGTCTTTAATTAAGATTATTTTTGCAGTATTATCAATAGTCCATCCCTTCCATACCAACAAAAACCCACATGGGTTGTAGCTTTAAAAGGACACACAAGCATAAGCCAAACTAGGATAGTTAAGGTTGATAGTTGCTTCATCTTCCTTAAGGGGCTTACCTATTTGTTCACAAAGTTCCTATAGAGCCTCTTTGTTATAGAGGTATGCTGGTTAGTATGGGATAGAGTGCCAATTGGATAAAGAGGAATATTAAGCATAGGATGAAATCTAGTCAAATATTTGAACACCTTCTTTTGAGCATTAAGAAATGTTAGGCTCTCCCAAACTAAAGGCAAGGGTAGTCCTCCTCACCGTAGACTAGGATGAGGATGTGTTTGTCATCTATAACTCCAATCTTTGCTTGAGAAATAAGAGAAAGTTCGGTGAATACTTTTCAAGTTCTATCAATCGGGGGACGAGAGCCAATGAACGATCCAATTAGTGTATATTGGAATGGTTTAACAAATCTATCAAGTTGTTCCATAATAGAAAAACAATTAGTGTACATTGGAATGATTTAACAAATCTATCCAGTTGTTCCATAATAGAAAAAATTACCAGTTCTCCCCTAATAAACACCTTAGGTTTGCTGATTTTGGTACATCCCATAACAATGTCCGAGAAGCTTTTTTGTGCAACCCTACACTATTGAAGTAGCTGTGAGGAATCAAGTTTGTGGCTTTGAAGTTTGAAACTGGACATTCCGGTCATCTAAAATTATAGATGTGGAAGGTTGTGGGAAAGATGACTACAGTGGAGGAAATGCGATGGAGTTGAGCGCTCGGTGGGTCTCCTTTGGCCATGTCGGCATAGGCTAGAAGGGAGTGGGGACGCAAGTTTATATTGGTAAATTTTCCCTTAACAACATATATATAATTTCTCTTAATACATAATAGATCCTCGCTCCTCTCTTTTGAAACATCAAAATTGTTATCCCCAAATCATGCCCCATAACTTTTGCAAAAGTTCCACGAATAAGAAATAAAAACAAGCAATATTAAGACTGGGAGGAACAATAGTTGGAGGCATTGAAGCTTGAGTAGAAGGGTCACGATTTTAAGCTGGAGATGTGCGACAGAGGACAATCGAGGCGAGTGAAGCAATTGATGAGCATGGCAATGTGAGTGGCACGGTGGCCATGAATTGGGAACGGGAGGAGGACACAAAGAAGGGTCAGTGCTCGAGCTTCATATGAGTGGTTGTAGAAGTTCTCCATTCTAGCAAGGTGTAAAATGGTGTTTCGCATAGTGGCAATCTTTGAATATGAGTTGTGTAAATTTAATATTCTCCATTCTAGCATACTTTAAAGTTATTTATTTGAAATTAAATAAGTTGTATGAGTTCTAAAAAAGTGATAAATATCTATTAATTTAATATACCAATCAATATTGATTTCAATTAAATAACGAAGGATCGAATAAGTCGATGAATGGTAGTTGTTTGTTGAATTTGCTGGTTTAGCTCATCTAAATGTATTTATATGAAATGTGTATCAATACAAAGATAAAAGTAATACTTTTATTTCCAATTAAGTAATTAACAAGTTATATTTTGAGGCAAAATGTACGAAAGTGAATAATAATTGTTCTTATAGCATTTATGAATTATTTTTTAATGAATGAGGTTGAATGAATGGTTGATGTGCTTGGTTGATTATGATTTGATTAGCAATGTTGTATGAAGTTCATTGCTTACTATTGATATTTATCACTAATGAAATATATAGGATAATATTTTGAAACTCTGTAGGAACTATTTAAAATATGAAAGAATTATTTAAACAAAATTAGGTTTTTTTAATTTCATTTATATTTTAAATGGACCACTTTAAATAATAATTTATTCAGATACAAGTGGTTATGGGGCATTTGTACATAAATACATTTATTTTTATTTAGATAAATTATAACCCATTTTCTTTTTTAAAGATTTATTCAAATGAGATTCTGAAAATATTTGGAACCATTAGTTACCGCAATTTTAAGAATATATCCAATGATATTTCAAATACAATTTATTTAAGAACATTAAAAGATATTTTCATATATAATTTATTTCGAGAATATATATTAGATGGTATACTTATATGTTATTTTGAGATAATTAAAATGATATTTTCACATACATTAACTTATCAAGATATTTTATTATATTTTTGACTTTTGAGATTGAGTTCATTCCTAAACAATATATGTGTGTGTGTGTGTGTGTATGTATATTATTTGATTTATTTATGTTCTAATATAATTATATATTTTGGGGTATATGTTATAGACGTACCAAAAGTTCCTTCGTTACGTAAACTGTTTCAGAGTGGCATTTAAAATCCTTTGTAATGACATGCCCACATTACAACCAGCCACCGGTTGCCACTCGGGCGGGATGTTTGCCGGCATCCAAATTTTTTATATTGAATATTCCGTTTTAATATAGAGTTATACTTTTTCGTTGAGTGGCCAAAAGGTCGGGCAAGGGAGATCCTCTCGTTTGAGTACTATGTATAAATTATTTGAGCAATACTCAATAAATGTCGACATACCATCAAAATAATTCATACATAAATTCTTTTAAGGTTACTGGTAAGGCCATTCTTGTATCATTAACTCCAACTATTAGTTATTAATTATAATACAATTATATGATAATTATTTTTTCGTTGTTTCATTATATGGTATTGATTGAACAACCAGTGAATCGATATATATAGATGAAATATTTCTTATATTGACTTGGAATTTTATCGCTTTGAATTGTATATACTTAATTAATTTTAAATACTCAATTAATGGATTTTAATAATCAAATAATCCTTTTTTTAATTAATAAATAATGATGCCAAACTCATTTTGAATATTTGTTTACATAAATACAGAGTTTGGTGAAAACTTGAAAATGTGATCGAAAATCATTTTTGGGATTTTCCACTTTTCATCGAACAAAAGTTGTTGAACTTATTGTTCACACTAGTTTACATTTGAACATACATATTTAATAAATAAGAAGTGGTTAACATTAAATATAATTAGTAGATTAAATAAGAGGTCAGAAAATATTTAAAAAGTTAAGTAAAAGAAGTCGTTTCTTCCTTATTTTGAAATGATAAATACTAAGCAGCACACAAATGGATGGTGATGTGTAGTACACATGAGCACATAGAGGGGGTGCGATGCACATGGAGGAAGCTTGTTTTGGAAGAGTAGTTGAGGGGTAGTTAGGTAATTTGGTTAAGGGACAAGTGAGGTCACTTGTTAATTTTCTAATTCTATAAAAGAAGCACCTTTACTCCATTTTTCACCTTTGCTTCATTTTCTATTTTTGCTCCCCTCATCCTTCTTCTCTTCATTTTATTTCTCATGTCCAAAGTAACTCAAAAATATTTCTTTTCTCCATAAATTTCTTCCATGGCCTTAAAATAACATAGCAGCTACCTTCAACTTGCCAAAGCTAGAAGCTTTGGAGCCAAAGCCCCTTAAATCCACCAAGGCCATACACACCTAAGAGGGATTGAGGCTTGGACATGAGCACTTAAAAAGGAAGGGTGGTTTTTGGAGCTTGCTTTGGGTGGAGGGTAGGAAGTTAGGTGTGCTGCTTGGTTGTGGTAGCTTCATCTTTGTTTGGAAGTGAATTAAACTCGTTTTGAATGGCATTAATTGGAACCAAACGCTGTATAATATTATTTATTTTCTTCGGTTGCTTATAATTATGTATTGCGTATATATGTTTTTTGGAATTGATTCCTGCTTGGAAGCGGATGAAATATGTAACTATTTTTATAGGGGATTTAAATGACTTATAAACACGACTATGGCTATGTTGTACAACCTTAATCTAAAACATATAAGGATTAGTTTGGGACTAACAAAAGTGAATGGAAGTTGAAGTGTCTTTGTAGCGAATAGGTCGCTATGGAAGCATTTCTAAGAAAAATATAGAAATCTTGTAGAGGATCGTAAAGGATTCCTCGTCATTGTTTGTTTTAATTTCGTTTATACACTCGTTGTGTAAATTATTGACCGTTAAAAGATAGGTAGTTGGGCTACGTTGTATGTAAAACATTGATATGTTTTTAATAGTTGAAACTTTTTAGTGAGAAAGGTAGTAGTGGCATTGCTAAGTGCTAATGTTACCCTGAAGCCTCTGTAGGACTTTTGAAAATGCTATGGTGATTTTTAACTTTGATTTTCCACTGAAATACTTTTTGCTACTTGGTTTTCAAGGATGTTTTAAATGCGACATCGGATTTCTGTAATCCTCTTTTATGCGACTTTGTCATTTGATTTATAAAGGTGTTTTGTACTGTTTTTATTCAAACTTGACTTTTAGTTTTTCTTTCAAACCTATTTTCAAAGGCATTAAAGTGATTTAAAAATATAGAAAGAAACGTGGTTTAAAATCTATTTTATTTACAAAACAAAGTTTTAAAAGTTATGGTCTGTATAGCGATAGTCGTTGTGGATGCACTTTACAAATCTATGATTTTAGTAAAGTATAAAAGGCTATCTACTTTGGATATTTTGCAAATTCTCTTCCAAATGTGTTTTGTAAAGGTTGTTTAAGTATTTAAAAAGAAGATTGAAGTTTTAAATATATTTTTTAAAATTTATTTAGTTATTTAAATAAGAGGTTTATATTTTATAAAGGAAACTCCTTTATTTCCAAAAGCCAAGTTTTGTTTAAAAGTGACCATCTTTAAACAAATGTTTTAAGTAAAACTATGTTTTAAAGAAATTTTAAAAGTGTTTTTAATGTAGGAAGAAATCATGGATTACAATATCATTGTTGTAATAAATATTTTTGAAAAAAAAGAGATCATGGACTATACCATTCTTGTTAAGTAAATGGTTTCGGAAAAAGTGGAAAGAAGTTTGGTTTATAACACTTTGTTATTATAAAAAATTATATAGAATTTATGAAGTCTTATACTTGTCATTAAGCTTCGAGGTAGGTAAACATCTACCTATCTTGGAAGATAAGAATGTTGTCGAATCAAGATTTTGAGAGGTAATAATACCCCAACTTGAACGACTTCATTGTTAACCAAATGATAGGTTAAGTTTGAAACCAAAGACTGATGTTGAGTATATGAAGTGTTAAGCCGATGAGTAGATTGATCCTGTAAGATCTAGAATCGGAATGTTTAACTAAGGTAAAGCTAGGAGCAATCAGTATCCCGACTTACCTGGCTTCATTTCTGGGCGAGGGATAAAGTAAGTTGAAATACTGGAAACGTCTAAAGTGTAGAAGATGTGATTTCTATAAATGATCTTTATAATTTATGGTGGTATGGAAAGTATTCTTTTCATACTTAACATCAATTCAGAGGTAGGGAAACTGATCTCTGTCTATGAGAATTAAGAATGTATGTCGAGGCAATGATAGTTCTCTAACTTATTTGATTTCATTATTAATCCACGGATGGTACAACTTTGAAATTTGAAAGTGGAGGTAAGTGTATTTGGTCTAATTTCTATACGATCCATTTACTTACATCAAATGTTTTAGGTTTATTTTTATTAATGTTTTTAAGTGCTATTTGTTTAACCCAATTAAGTATGTTTTGGAAAATAAAATATTTCTTAAGATTTTGTGAATAAACTTATACCATTAAGATTAGTACATGAACCCGCTTTCTAAGTATTGAAATGTATGGTAATTTGTGAACATGCTTATATCGGTGAGATAAGTATATGAATATTTCTCAAGTACTAAAAAGATTAATGGGGATTTGTGAATATATCTTTTTTAAAAGGTGTTTCAATATTAACCCAAAAAATGGATCAACACCCTGATTTAAGTGTGAAAGCACCAATCCTATTCTCACAGGGTAATAATATGGATAATAGATATAAAAAGAAATAAAAAATAGAAAGGAGAAAAAAAGAATTTTATAATGGTTCGGATGTTAACAAAGCCTACGTCCACTGTACAATAAAAGTGAACCCCTTTTAAAGACTATTGCGAGAGAGATAAAGAGTGAAGAAAACTTCCAGCAGAGGTTCAACCACCAGTCCAAATGATCCAGTTTATATTGAGGTGGGAGAGTGTTTATAGAGGTTGGAGAGCTACTGGGCCAAGCCTGTTTGTCAACCACTTTCAGATTATTATAGCAAGGAGCACTGGAGTATGCCTCGCGACCCGAGCCAAAATCATGGATAACTAGTGATCCAAAGTTTATGCCCGAACACGAGCCAACCCCTTAGTATTCACTCCTTGCTTTGTTCCGTTTGAATTGCAGCGACCCTACGAGGATGTATGGGTCGCTAGCGATCCATACACTTAGCCTATTTTTGGACTTCGGTGTCTGGAGTAGCTTCGTTGTCTTGTGTGGATGTTGTTCATGTAGTCTTATTGCAGTCGCCTGGTTTTGATGATGGTTTACTTTCTAGTTGTATTCAGCCGCTGATTGGATTGGATGGATGCTTGTCTCTTGATTTAACTAACTCGGAATCTCATTAAACTCGGTAATTGCTTCTAGAATATGTGTTTGGATCATGAGGCAAGAGAATCGGTTGAATCCTGAGCTAACCCTATGGATCTCTAGCGATCCATAGGCTATGGATAGCTAGTGATCTGTGTCCTTAGTGGATTTTCTCATTCTTTTTTTTCTGGCTTCCTTTGGCTTGTTACTCTAGTTTATTTGGTTGACATCTGGGCTATTCCGACTCGACCAAATTATTCCGACTTCTTTTGGATCCCGCTGGGTTAAAAACCTCGATAACATTTTCCCTTCAGAGTACATCTTTGTTGAAAACAAGACGTATTCTGGAGGTAAGCGCTTTTTAGTCTTTGCTTGTTGAATTTCAGGTAGTCGTGCTAGAGTTACAGAATTTGAATTAAACTAGACTATTGTTTGCTAAGTTTTGTCTTGGACTGCCATTGCTTGTCATAAAAGACCTAAATTTACTCTATAACTTCCCAAAATGTTTCGAATTATATTAATGTCGCTAGGCCAAGTTAAAGTGCAACTTTATGGATCACTAGCGATCCATACTAGATGGATCGCTAGCGACCTGACTACATAGAAATTTTTTGGCATATTTTCTTTTCCTATTTAAACTATCGAGCTGTCCTTCCTTATTCTTATTCCATGATCCGAGCTTAATTTCTGCTAGCGGTTCAAACCTCCTTCAGCGAATTGATCCAAGTATCCAGCGATTCGACCGATCGATCCCAAAGTTCATCTAAACTTCCAGTGCCGCCATCGACTTCATAGCCTCGCTACCGCCGTTTCGCCATAGCTTCTAGTCCTCTCTTGTTGTTGTCAACCAAACCTTAGGTTGGCCCGCTGCCTTAGATCACTGCCGATCCATCTCTTAACTCGCTGATTCTAAAGCTTCAACCATCTTTTTGTTTAGATCATTACTCCAAGGTGGGTTTGCTGATTATGATGTTCATTTATCGATTTGGAAATGGAGTTTCATTCATGATGTTCGTTGTGAAAAGTCTGAGTCAACTGCCACTTAATGGAGGAAGATAGTAAATCAAGTCTTGAGTTCCTCCCGAAGCAACATTCGGGCCTTGCCCTGGTGTTTGACATGTTTTGCTGTCTTCGGTCATTGAGCCATAGTTGACTTATGCCATGTTCCCATTGTCAATACAACACAATACATCGTGGATTGGTTTTGTTCTTTCAAAGGATTCAGATTGGTTTTAATTTCTTTTGCACGTATGGTGTATTTGTACTGGAAGGGACTTTCCACGTCGTTTCGAACAATGGATCCATGATCGATCGTTGATCGATAACGGGTAAGTGAAGGAGAAGTAATTTCGAGAAGAAAGTTATACACGAAGTCTTTTTACCTCTCAGCTATGAGCATACTATTTACATGGGGTAGAACGTTTGTAGTGTTAAGAAGACCGAGCCCACCATCGATAGATAACACATCGCACTTCCCCCGGTACATATTTGAAGCCCGACACTTCAGTATGACCCTTTATTTCTTCGAAATTCAAGTATAGTACAGGTATTCTTATTTTAGAGTAGAGTTACCTGACCATTTCGGATGTAAGTTCTATTGTTTAGAATAAAGCACCCATCTTCTCGCCGCAAGTCTAGTGGAGGAAGTCCTGGGCTTTTGAGGCTGAGTCTTCGTCTTTCGCCGCTTCTCTTTCCACTTCACAAGTTGAGTATGGCCAATTAGTTCCAGTCGGTTCGGTCATGAACCAAACTCCTCCTAACTTTAGAGTTCTTCTTAGTCCATCGGAGAGAGCTTCCTCCATGATTTCTGCTAAAGTCTTGCACAATATTCACTGATAACATGACATCCTGAAAGGAAGATGTGCACAGAGAAGGATGAATTTGCTCATATGCCGCCCTCGGGATATACCGCTTGTCATAGGTATATGTGCTTTAACGGAGTTGTGCCCCTTTTAATGATTTCTTGAGAGAGACCCTCTCGAACTTAGGAATCACTCCATTTTAGATTCATCCTAATGGATACGCCATCTTAACTTATCTGCACATCCTTTTTATACGAACAATCAGCCATTCCCTGAGCTCTAACGAGTTGAGATACTTTCTTTCATTCAAAAGAAGAGACGAGTACCATTCCTTGGTTGTAATTGAGGCCCAAAGGAATCATAAACACCACACCAAACAACCCATTTTGTAACACTTTTCTGCTTTAAGTTTGTAACGGTAATAACCGTGACAAATTCCTTACAGATATTTCCATGATAAACGTTGTCACAGTTATTACCGTTGCCAATTCAAATAATTTTGTAAATAGTTGAAAATAATATGGGTAAGGTTGTAATTTTATCTTATATTATTATTTATCCCACTTCTCATGGGTAACGACGGTTAACATTTCATCTTATATTTTATTTCCTCTATCGGTTTAGGGTTATCGCCTCTTCAATTGTTCTACCGCCGCCTTCGCCTTTCTACCACTGTGCTTCCATCGTTGTTGAGAATAATGTCTTCCATCGTTGTTGAGAATTTTCCATAAGAGTTAGAGTTGTGTCTTCCATCATTGTTGAGAATAATGCTGCAATGGTTGAATGAGATTCCGTAATGATGAAATTGCTTCCGTAGTTATTCAATTTGGTGACTTCTGATGATGTCGGACGGTTAAGCTTCATCAATAGTTTAATTTATTGGCTTCTAATGACAACGAAAGGGAGGGCTTCCGCAACTGCCCAATTTGGGGGATTTTGACAATGTCGAAAGGTAAAGCTTCTGCGATTGTTTGATTTATAGGCCTCGGACGAAGAAGGTGGTGTCATCAAAATTAGAAGAACGGTGTTGTTAGTTTTTAAAGCTTGGGTGATGTAAGCGCTGAAACCTAGTATAGTAAATATTTAGGTTATGCTGCCACATTGATTAATTCCTTCTAAAGTAATTGATGGGTTCCTTCCGAAGTAGTCGGTTGATTCCCTCGGCTAAAATCGACGAAGAGAAGTTGCTGCCACAATAGTGATGAAAACGATTTAGAATATGAAGAAACTATTATTTGCTGAAGGAACGATCTGTCAAAGCCTATAATCAATAGCACTCTAGACCAATTTCCATCATTCCTTTGCAAGTATCGACCATCTTTCCCAAAACAAGTCGTTTTTGGTATGGGACTTAAACCTAGAATTAATGAATTTTTTAGCTTTAAAATTCTACAAACTTTTAAAATTGATTTTCACAAACTTAAAATTTGAAAAATTGATTACAAAGCCAATTTGTAAAATCGTTGTATTTTAAGGATTTGTAGCTTGTTTATTGGTTTTGAAATGTGAATTTATTTGGATCTGTAGACTTCAAAGGAAAAGGATTTCGAAAGCAAAAAATTTCCAAAAGGATTTGATTTGAGTTGTAAGCATAACATGATTATATTCATAATCTTTGAGCATATATAAACCTTTAAATATGTGAATTCCATAAGAATATAATTTAAGAGTATGAGTACCAGTTTGAAAACAAACAAAGTTTCATATATACATGACTTTTAAAATGTCAGAGTTTTTCAAAAAGTATAGTCTTGTTTTCAACTATGAACTTATACAGTTTTAATATATAACTATCTTTGACCTTGGGAGTTTCGACATTTTAATTTTGGATATACATATTAACAAGTTTCGAAAGCATTAAATTCTAAATACATGTAAACCATAGTATTTGAATATGCAATTTAATGTATATGTACATGCCTCTATATTTGAAGCATACATGGCAGTAATGTACAGAGTTTGAATATATAGATGTATGAGCTTTGAATATCTCTGTTTCATTTGATTTTTTTAATAGGGCATGCAGCTTTCAGTAAAGCTAGCATAGGCATATGAATTTGAAATGTATGGTTTAGATATATATGACTTCAAGAATGTAAAGAGATATGCTTCATATTTATATATCTAAATGCATTTATTGAGTTTTAAAAATATTTTTTAAGGTACAAATTTTCGAATAATCAAATACAAGACTTCAAAAATGAATATACAGTTGAGCCCTTGAATGATTATTAAGTCTTGAATATGCAGTCTCTTATATAAAGTAAAGCTTTAGGTGTGTGTGAACAAATTTTATGCAATGTAAAAAAAATCTAAGCTTTTTAGTATGGTTAGTTTGAATATACAGATTTGCAATATACTATATAGTTTCACATGTATTAGATTTTGAGTATGGTAGGTATGAATATGTTTAAGTTTTAAACATACAAGGTTTTGAACGAATATTCTGGGTTTATACATGAGGGCAGACTTTAGATGTGAAGACTTCCATACGTGCACAGTTTTGAATGCACGTTGATTTTGTAAATACCAGCTTTAAATACATTTGGAATGTAATGAATTTAGCCTGTACATATATATAAGTGCAACTTTGTACTTCTCAGTTTGGGAATTTATGGTTTTAAAAAATATACTGTTTTATGTGTAATTTAAGATATATACAAGCATTTGAAAATGTTAGTTTTAAACAGACATATGGTTCTAAGAATATAAGCAATATTTATTACTTCATTACTTAAAGGAGGTATTCCATCTGACACTTGTTTTCACCAAAGAAACACTTTCAACTATCTGTTGCATTTTACATTCTCTTCCCTACCTGATAGGTTATTGTTAGACAACCTGTGGATAATGCTGGCCGAAGCGAGCTTCAAGATTCAAATGTTGAAAAAAATATTGAATTTATTATTTAATCATTGTGAAAGTAAAGAAGAGGCTGTTCGCAACGTGGTAGCTGAATGCTTAGGGAAACTTTCGCTTATCGAACCTGGGAAACTCATTCCTGTACTAAAGGTAATTTGGTGTTTACTTTATCTACTCATTGCTGATGTTATTATATTTTCAAATTTTAAATGAAAATTGCTTACATGTTATGGATTTCAGTGTCGTATGACAAGCCTAGCTGCTTTCACGAGAGCAACAGTTGTGATTATTGTAAAATACTCCATTGTTGAGCGACCGAAAAAATAGATGAATTTCTATACCGTGACATCTCATCGCTCTTGATGTTAATTAAAGATAATGATAGGGTAATTTTAAAATATAAGATTTATACTTAATCATTGAATTTTCTCCCTCCATGTAGTTATCTGACTATTTGCTATGCTGCATGTTAGAAGAGCTGCAGTTCTGGCTCTAAGTACGGCTGCTCATAAGAAACCAAATCTTATCAAGCAACTCCTTCCTGAGCTTATCTCTGCTCTATGATCAGACTGTTATCAAGGTACCTCTTGATCTATAGTATAAGACATTCTAATTTTCTGTGTCAAATAGTTAGTATCTTTTTTCTAAATAAATTAAATTTATGCATTTTAGTAGGATGAATTTCCAATGCATAAAGTACATGTATATAGAAGAAAAGAAATATCTATCACATGATTGCTAGTCAATAATTTTATTTTCAATGACAGTTAAATGTAAAGATATACTCCTTTATACTCAAATTTACAAGGACCAAGTAGCATGATAAGCATGCTGTCAAGTGATACTAGGCATTGACTTGTAAAATAACTCATTTTCTCATTGTTACAGAAATAACTTATAAGGACGGTGGTACTCGGTCCTTTTAAACATACTATTGATGATGGTCTTGAGCTTAGAAAAGTAGCTTTTGAATGTATGAACAAATTGCTTGACAACTGTCTCGATCAAGTGAATCCATCAGCATTCATCATCCCTCACCTTCTTTCTGGTTTGAGTGGTAAGTGCTAATTGTCTTGTTAATGATCTAAAACCAAATTTACACTACTGCATATGTTGTATAAGAATCTCACCTCTTTTTGTGTGTGCATGATTCTATCTAGTTTCTTAGATGCGTCTTGATTTTCTTAGATGCTTTTGGATGTTGAATTTTTTATTTTTATGTTGATGTATAATGTTTACATCATTTCATTTTACAAGTTAATTTAATCATTACCTTGAATTTGCAGAACGCCAGCATTCTTCAATTGATACTTGTTCTTTTCTTTCCTCTAAATCCCTAACAGCTCCCGACGATAAATCACCTCGATTAATCAAATGATCGTCTCCTCAATAATAACCATATCCAATTTTTAATTTTGCCCCATGAATTTTCCTACCATGGTGACTAACTTCAGATTTAGGGCATGGAACTCTTTGCTGCGATTGTCATCATAAAGCTCTAATTTCCGCTATCTCTTTCTTCCACGAGCATCAAGTACTTTCATCTAAATTTATGCTCAAGTATTTTTTTCTCCTTCCCTCCACCCTTCTAAAGTGGGAATTGATTTCGATATGTAGGATGTACCATACAATGAAATTCGTCACTGTTATTTCCTGTCTGAGATTAAAATAAAAACTAAAGATTTTAAGTTCATAACACTTGCACATATATTTTCCTTCACGTTTTAAGCTTTTTTGTTCATCTTTTTATGTATGATTTACTATAGAGATCATACCAAAAATTTGCATCCAGAGGCTAGAGGCAAAGGAGATGAACACAAGTTATGTTCACATTTATGAGATGGTAACCCGATATGAATCCGTCTCATGAAACTAGAGGCCAAATTCAACCATATCCCTAAAGCCTGGGATGTGAGGTCAACTTTTTAGATTTTTGTTTGTTATTAGAATTATAAACCAGCACAGTTTAACATATATACATCTATGTGCGATCTTGCTCAACTAAACTACAACATAACATATATTTTGTGCAATTAGCTCATGCCTTTGGAGGCTATATGCTAAGAGACAACTGGATGGGGTTAATGTTCAATGAGTATACTATAAGGTTAAAATAAACTTCTAATTTTCTCTCATTTTTTCTTTTCATTTTAAACATTTTGTTGACCTTTTATAGATTGGAGAGCTCTTTTCGTAACCCTTTTCGCCCTGTTCTTCGTGCAGCTACAAAAGTTGTTCAAGAAATGGGAAAAAGTAAAGCAGCAGCTTATGCACTAGGAGTTGATGACATCGACAAAGAATCTAAGATCAACACTTACCGTGATAATGATTTAGATACAGATGAGAACCCACTAGCTAAAGGTACATGTCAGCAAATATATGTGTTGTCGAATTCCTTATTAGACATGTCATATTTTTGAATGTTTAGCGTGGTTCTATTTCATTGGAGAAATTTGTAAGTATGAGATTATTGAACCATAAAGGTATTTCTCTGTTTATCACATAAGGTTCTTTGTGATATACTGTAAGATATTATTTATCAGGTATAGTATGATAGAAACATGCATAGCAGTAATGCCAAATGTAAGAGATATAAGACAAGTTGCAGGGGAAGATTTAAGGAAACAGCTTGAAAGATTAATTGCAGTGCCTCCAAGAATCAGTCGCAGGAGTGTAGATGGAGTGAATGGAGAAATTTTCATGTAGGATATAAAGCTTTGGAAGAAGAGAGTAGAACACTACAAGAAGGTTGTTAGTAGCTTAGGCCAGAAGGGTAGGATACAGAGTTGGTTGATGGTAGTTTTGCAGTTTTGGTCGGAATGTCGCATTTGTTGTTTGTAAGCTTCAAAATATTTTGTAGTAGTGAAATTTGAAGTTTTCACAATGAACTTTGTAGGATTTGATATGACCTAATTAGTATGTTTGATTTTCTTTAAAATTTGATGATATGTTAGTTTTGAAATTTAGTTTCATGTTTGTTATTGCTATAAATTTGAATTTGTATAGTTGAATGAAATAATATGTGATTATACTATAAGATACGGAATGGGATATGCTTGAATGACATACTATTATATGCTGAATAAGGTATGGTTCTGCTATACCAAATTTGTAACACTTATAAGTGTTGGTAATTTTTCTATTTAATTATGCAAGGAATTCCTAACGATTATAAACGTTGGAAATTAAAATATTCCCAACGGTTATAACCATTGGGAATTACCAAAATTAACCGTTGTGAATTATGGCTTTTCCCAATGGTTATAACCGTTGGAAATTTTGGTCATTCCCAACGGTTATAACCGTTGTGAAGTTCCAAAATTCCCAACGGTTATAATCGTTGGCAAGTTTCAAAATTTCCAACGATTACAACCGTTACAAAATATGTAAAAAAAATTATAACGTCTCTGCTACCAATGGTTATAACCATTGGAAATTTGATTACCAATAGTTATAATCGTTACAAAATGACAGTTCTGGTGTTTTGAAAATTGTATTACAACTGTAGAGTAACTTATCCCAATTTTAGACACAATACTTCTTCGTCAGATGTCCTGAGGGGTTCAACCGTCTTTGGAAAATGGGGGTAAGTTCCCTTCTTACTCGTTGAGTTCTAATGTGTCAATATGGAATTTCTTACAAGTCAAATACTTCTTACAGTTATTCCGAGGACGAACATGGATTTGTCTCTCGATGGAACTTTCCGAACTCCGAAAACAATCGATGTTGGGGAAAGATCCGTTAAAGTCTTGTTGACTGATGAAAACTTACTTCGATACGGACTGTTGCGTCTGGGGAGACCTGCAGCTCCAGTTGAGGTCCCATCCCCTTCTCGATCCAGGGTACGTACGCGATCCATCTTCTCATCTTATGGTTCCGAAGAGGGCGCTTTTCCAGAATAGGAAGGCCCGTCCAATGAGTCGGTTAAAGAGACTCGCAAGGAAAAGGATGCTGCCTTGACCAGAGTTAGTTGCCTGGTCAGAATGCCTCCGATTCTAGAAGAAGGAGAAGAGGATTTTAAATAAAGAGAAGGCAGAGCTGCACTAGCGATAGAAAAGGAGGAGGATGAAATTCATGGGAGCAGCGATGAGTCTTCCTCCAACGATGACTACGACTTCGATGCAGATTCAGATGACACAAATTCTGAATCATGTGATGAGACTCCAGGGATGAGCCCCGCTGTCCCAAGCTCCCCCTCCAAAGGTAAGCAAAAAAGATGATGGTCAAGAAGCCGAACGACATCGGGATTCCTCGATCAAGGATGCAAGCGTAAATTTTGGTGATATGAGCAATGTGTACATTGATTTTGACGTGCTCATGGGGAAGACTTCAAATTCGAAGAAATGTCTCCTCGCCCGGTCCATATTATGCCCAAAATCATCCTTATTCCTTCCATGATGACTGCCACTTTGGTTTGTGATGTTGCTTTAGCCCTCCCCCAAAACACATTACACATTTCACTTTGGTTACACTCACTTTCACATATATTTATCATAGATATTCTCCATTTTAAGACCTTTTATCTATCTTCCATGTCAGGTACCATGAAAGGAAGTAGTCTCTATAATGATCTCGAAGATTCACTAACTCTCAATGTTGGTTGAAACGATCCTCCAACCGTCATCAACCTCACAAGACAGAGGAGGAATGTCAAAGAATAAAGATTTAGAGGCTGATGTTCACCGCTGGGATGAGAGGGAGCAGGGCCTAGTATACAAAGGAGGATACGAGAAAAGAAAGACTTTCGATGAGAGAGAGGAGCCGTCGAAAAAGTCAAAATTTGATCGCATTCGCCATTCTTCAGAACAACAGGCCTTCGCTCCGGTCCCCACCTCTATGGTTCTGAAATCTCGGTTTCTTCTGTACACATTCCATCTTCGACTTAATTTCCGTTTTCAACTCAAGTTCTGTCACCTCATATGGCTCTCACCCCTGGCTCATCTTGCCTCTACTTGAGATCTACCTATGTTCTTCCATCTGGTCCTACCAGGCTTGAAGTAGCGCTCCCTAGGTGGTTTTTAAGGGGGGTTAAATTTGATCGTGATCTTCATTTAGTTCGTAGAGATGCATACATGCCCTATATTGAGGTTGTCCAGAATGATTTATAGCAAGCGGTAGGGTGGGAGAAATTATGCAAATAGCCGGCGGACATGAACCGCAACAACTATCAAGAAATCCTTCCCTTTGAATCGGAGAAGGATGATTTTGAAAGAGCGTTGGCAGAACGTGATGCCAAAATAAAATAGTTGGAAGAAGAAAAGGATGCTGCGCTTTGAGAAAGCAAGACCAATACCGGCTTATAGAAGGAGCTAAAAGAGGCGCATACGAAGATGAGATCGTCCTGAGAGATGACATCAAAAAACGCATGCCGAAGAAGTTAAACTGCAAGTGGAACTTGAAACGTGCGATACGATCATTGAAGCTCGGAGGAAGACTATTTCCGACTAAGACAAGATCGTAGAGAACCATAATAAGATGATCACTGAATATGAAGTAGTTGTGAAGTTATGCGATAAAAAAATATCTATCCAGACTGAGATGATTGCTACTCTCCAAGACCGAGTCGCATAGATTAGCGCCGATAGAACTCACGTTGAAGTTGTGAAGGCCGCCATTATGGTGGGTTAGTTGGAGCTTCGAAATACTTTTAAGAGAAAGATGGAGAAGATGGATGAGACCATCTTGAATTTTTATGTCAACTCCCCGCCGCACCAAGGAAGTCTCAGTTACTTAGGGCCTATATTCCTGCAAACTCCTGTAGTGGCTTGGGAGGTAATCTTGACCCGCTTCCATGATAGTAGGGATTTTTATACCGAGTGAGCGCTTCCAGAGCCTTTTATTTCAACTGCCGACGAACCATTGGGGTAGCCCAACGATCCATCAGAAAGTTCTGGGCTTGAAACTTCCCTTTGGATTATGGAACTGTCAAAGGGGGTTGAAGGCTGTGAATACGAAGTTGACATTCTCGGTCTTTTTTCAAGTGCAAGTAATCTACTTGTTTCTCCTGGGTTCGAGAACTTTCAACTCGCACCGCAAGAGTAGGACTAATTTAACGCTTTCATTTTTGATCTTATAGGTCCTTCTTCCTTATCTGCCAATCCGCCTATTTCCTTGATGTTTGGGACGGTTGCTATCTCTACTGCTTCTGTGCTCGTTTCTTTACCTGCTTCGATTGCCATGTTCGTGTCTGGTTCGCAGCTGGGGCCGGAATTCGAGAAGATTTGCACACTGCATGGCTTGGATGACCCTTCCGTATCTTTAGATGGCGACTTCATGGCGGTCATAGTTTGGGAGCAGGAAACATAGATTGAGCAGCCAGGCAAATCTCAACAAGAACTGGTCGCCATTAAGAAAGAGAAAGTCGAAGCAATGAAGGCCTCTAAGAGCTCCTGCAGATCTCGAAAGTGTAAAACGAAAGGCGAGTGTTCTGAAAAAGTCACAGAGCAGGAAGAGGACATCAACACCGAGGAGATCATCGACATCACTGGCAGCGACACCACTCCAGAGGTGAAACAAAAACTTCAAGCAAAAGCCAGGAAGGGGAGTGGTGGAAAAGAGCATTGAGAAGCTTGGGTGGTAGCTGATCTGGTTTTGATTCGTTTTGCATTGTTTTGCTCAATTGCAGAATCTGCACTTAATACATTTGTTGTACTTGGATGGTGTCTATACTTTTCCTTTTGTTGGCCAATATTAGCATGTATGGTCCCCACATTTTGACCTTATACAAAAGAAAGTTATAAGTAATACATTGTTGATATTTTGACTGTACCTTTACTTATGTGCTCATATGTGTTCTGTGTGCTCATGTTTATTTTGTTTACTTCCATTTCACTTTATCCAGTCCCGTGATTACTATCAAAATTCTTTGTTTGGAGTAATAGAAATTGCGAAATTATTTTTGTTTAAGCATAACATTTTTATTTAAGTTCCAGTTTATTCCCCCCAGTTCACAAGGCTGTTTACTTCAAACAATTAACAAACGACCGATAACTTATAGTTCGAATAGTTTTCATACCAAAACTTGGAATTTGACTAGGTCATAATTCGATTTTTCCCTTCTACAAGTTTCGCAACTTATGTTTTTATGCGACTCTAGATAGCATGTAACATATGCATGTTTGAATTGTGCACAGAAATGTTAACTTAGTGCAGAACATACAGTTATGAGATTAACATACAGTTACAAGATTAACTTAATGAATAATCTTTGCGAATTTTTGGAAGTTAAACCACTTATCACTTCATAGAAATGTAAGTTGATACTTATGAGTATCATTTCTTCTGATTTTTTCAATCTTCAAATATGCACTTCATTGCTCATGGCATGCGCATCATATGAGTTAACTGTAAACAGTCAAACGTTATTAACATTAAATGTTTCAATTCACCATAGTGTGTCAGCAATTGAAGTTTTCTACTGATTCGCAGCACTTCGATTTTATTGGAGTCATGCCCATTATTCCCGATAATGGGAGTAGGTTGATCTCCGCAATTCCTGTGGTAGATTAGTGTCCCGGTATTGCCGAAGCAATTCCAGTACATAAAAGTGTGCACGGCTTTATGGGATGCATGACTTTTGATATTTCTCAATGTTGCCTATCTTCGGGCCATGTGAGGGGTTTATATTTTGCGACCTTGATTTCATGGCTTGAAGAGTTAGTGTGCGACTTACGAGATGCATGGCTTTTTATGCTTCTTAATGCTGCCTATCTTTAGGCAACATAAGGAGTTTACATTTTAAGAGTGTGATTTCATGGCTTGCAGAGTTAGTGCGTGGCTTATGAAATGCATGGTTTTTGATACTTCTTAACGTTTCCTATCTTCAAGCAACGCAAAGAGTTTGTTTTTTATAGTTAATGTGCGGCTTATGGGATGCATGACTTTTTATTTGAGCCTTCTCGACACTATCAGAGCAGCACCGGTTCTTAGAAAGCGGGGATCAGGTTCCGCCAATCCTACGGTTTGAGTCGATTTGCTTCCATCGACCTGACGGTTAAGTGGGCGTACTTGAGCATGATTCCACTTTCTTAAGTAGAAATTGAATGATTTTGAGCTGATTTGACCCCGTTGACTCAGCAGATTACTATTATGAACACATTTTTGTTAGTCTAAAACGCGAATTAATTTTATTAATAGAAGTAGGGGAAGTTTGTGCCTATTTACAATGCCCCCGGCATCTTGTGGCTTATTTGTTGAAAAATAGAAAGTAAATAAGGTAGTTTCAAATGAAATAGCGGCGCAGCAATTCGCGGTTCCATGCTCTGGGAATTTGGATTCAGTCTACGGTTGCCAATTTGAAAGTTCCATCCCTTAGCTTTTGATTGACCACATATGGCCCTTCCCAATTTGATTCAAAGGCTCTCGGCACAAGATAGATCTATTTGAGGATGAGGTCTCCCACTTTAAAGATTTGGTTGTGAACTTTGGAGATGAAGTATCGCAAGATCCTTTTTTTGTAGGCGATGGTCCTTAACTCGGCTTCTTCCCTTCTTTCGTCAATCATATCCAGAGATTTGAGTAGGAGCTGTTTGTTTGCTTCTGATTAAGTTTTCCTTCGGTGAGAGGGGACTTCTAGTTCGACGGGAATTATTGCTTCTAAGCCATATGCCAGGGCGAACGGGGTATGTCCTGTTGCCGCTTTGCGAGTTTTCCTGTAAGCCCATAGTGTGAATGAAAGTTCATCAACCCAGTTTCCTTTTGCTTTTGTTAGTCCCTTTTTGATAGTGGACTTGGTGATCTTGTTTATTACTTCGACTTGCCCGTTTGCTTGTAGAATAGCAACTATAGAGAAGATCTTCTCAATTCAAAAGCGTTTTCCCTTAAGCCTTTATATCTATTTTTAGTCAATTTACATTTCAATTCCTTATGAATTTAATTAACCACTTCTTATATTAGTTGCACTTACTAATTTATTCATATCCCAAAACTTCCATTTCCAAACCTTTATTATTATGTTAAATTAGTTCCATTTATTTCAAAATTCAATTCATTTTATTCAACATGATTCAAATCAAATCTCATTCCAATTCATTTTCTTACCCACTTAAATCAATTTGTTTATTTACAAATTTGATTTTATTTAGTCCAACCTTGACTAATTCTCCATTTTAAAAAATTCAAATATTCAGTTTCAATTCTATTTACTTACAAATGCAAATTCATTTGTCTATCGACCCTTTTATTTCCAACTTAATTTGATTCATTTACTAATCTTTCTAATTTATTTCATCTAATTGGTTTACTTCCCTAGCTTAATTCGTTTTCAATCAGATTTAACTTATTAATTTTATTTATCACTTCAATTTCAAATTTAATTTCAAATTTCAATAAAGAGTTTATTTCTAAACTTTTACTTCCTTTATTTCCTCCGAACAAATTTACAATTCACTTTTCTTGACACAATTTAAATCTATTCCATTATTTAACTTTGATTCTAGTTCTATTACTTAAAAATTTAAATAAATTTGTTCTCCCACAAATTTACTTCCAATAAAATAAATTTTGAAAACATATATATATATATATATATCTAACTCAATTTATTTCAAAATTAAACCCAATTTTTGCAAACAACCAACTCAAAAAATTTAGGTAGCAATTCCTCCATTGGAAACTCAAAAATGAACATTGATGATCCTGCAGTCATCACCGAAATCATTTTCCAACGACTCGAAGTGAGTTCAATGCTTTTATCCCTTTAAAAACATTTTCCAAATATTTTTAAATTCTAAATCTCACTAGATTTCATATCTAATTCAAAAATATTTCCGAAACAATATCACCAATATTCCTTCAAAACATTTGAAAATCATTTTCAAACCCAAAAGGAATTTAAATATTCAAATTGCAAATCTTTCAACTCATATTTAAACATTATTATAGAATTTTATCTCATTTTAATTATAAATCACACTATAATTCACATTTATAAATTTCATTTGTTAAATGAATTTATCTCCAAATCTTTGGTTATACCATTATTTCCTTATTTCAATTATATAACAATAATGATAGTAATTTAACATTATCATTTCCTAACAACCATATATTATAATAATTTATAAAATTATTCTTTTATATATAAAAATAATTTGGGAAATACTATTTAATTTACCCTATTTCAAAATAATAATGTGTCAGTTTATCATGTTTAAGAGTTTAAAAATCCCTATCGATGATATGGCGTCTCACATATCGAACAGAATCCATAAACACCCAACCGATAAGTCAACACAATATAAAAACAATTTTTATATTCACTAATAAATAGGCGCTCATATCTATTATTACACTCAAACTCATTCTGGAGTACTTGCAGACTCTATTCCTAATGAGTAATCCCCACCAGAGCCAAGGTTCTCGCTTAACCTTCAGCTCTGATACCAAGTGTAACGACCCGATTTTTCAACACCCGAAAATCGACATCAATATGACCATTGTATCAAACGCCAAACAGTCGAATGTCGGAAAACTAAACCATTAGGGTTAAAGAAGAAGGTGGTAGAAGAAGAAATAGAAACAATATCAGAATCTTACCAACGCACCAGAATAAAATATAATAGATAATAACTGATCTTTACACAAAAGAAACTATATCTGTTTTATACATACATCATCAGAGTACAACATTAACAAAATACAACACTGGACAGTTATGATAACTTGTCCACATAGAAAATGAATTTGCAGCAAGCCATACACAGCGGATAATACATCAAATACGTGTGATACGTCTCGCTATCCAGCACATCTCATGAGCTCCATAGCAGTCCATCTAAAATATGTACTCTTTAACACTCGGTCTGACCCGAGCATTATAGTTAAATAACACCCGAGTTAGTCTGAAAAACCAACGTGAGAAAACACACTCAGTTGGATTATTGAAGTTTCAAAATCATTTGAAATCAAAGTTATCTCGTAAGACCACGCCACAAATAAACATGTCGGTTTTTTACCTTACGATAACTGTAATATCCCAGAATTTTTAACAATATCAATTTAATAATCTGTAGTTAAAATTAAATTGATATTGATAATCTGTTAATAATTATTCAAATAGATTTAATAATCTTCTTCAATAAATATTTAAATTGGTTATTTTATCTTTTAAATGATATAAATTGATTTCTATTTACAATATAAATAATTGGTTTATATTTTAAATAGATTGGTATTGTTTTAATTTTAATAAGTAAAGCATATTTTCTAGTTTTAATAATTTGGAAAATTTGTTTTATTTAATATTTAAGCATTTCAAAGTTAAATAAATGATTTTGGTTTAAATTTAATAAATGAGCCATGTTTTAAAATTCTAATATATACATTATAAATTGGAAAATTTGATTTTAATTAGTATTGAGTTTTTAAAACTATTTCATAAATAAATATATGATTTTAAAATTGATAAGAAAAATATTTAAGTGTTTAAATTAAATTAGATTGAGTTTTAAATTTAGAATAAATTCAACAAAATGGTTTCATGGCTTAATAAAATGGATATTTTATTTAAATAAAAATATAATCTCTTGTAAAATGATTTTTATTTAATAGTAAGAGAATTATAAAAACAATATTGATATTGTATTGTCTTTATAAATAAGTTTTGAATAGGATTGTAATTTTTATTTCAAATTGAATTTATATTCATAACTTGATTTGGAATTAATTAATTCTTGAATTTAGTTTGAATTTAAATTCAAAAGTATAAATTTTAAATTGTTTGATTGTTTTAATCTTTAATATGTATAAGCTTATTTATAAACATGATTTGTTTCTATTTTCATTTATACGTTCATACACATATTTTTAAATAAATTAACAACTTAAACTAAGCTAACACACATGCATTACTTTGTAAATTTAAAAAAAAACTAATTACCTTTAAAAAGAAAAACAAGTGTTGCATTCATAAGCGTTGATTTAAAAAAGTGTTCAAAAACTAATATACAATTTGACAAGTGTAAAATTTTGGTTTTAATTTTTCTTTTATTTCCTTAAATATGAAAATACATTAGTTTAGTTGCATCTTCATTCCATATTGCATTTTCATCAAAACTCCTCATCAAAACTAAATCTGTTCATAAACCTGCATACATACATCCTGTTCAAATCTGCATACATAAATTCATCTAAACCACATTCAAAATCATAAACTCCTCATATCTAAGCCCTTCAAATACCTGTACTAATTCACAAATTTGCATGTTCAAACCTTAATCAAGAAGACCCCAAAACCATATTCAATCTGCATATTCCTCCTCTTCAACATCAAAACCCTGCATATAAAAAAATCTGTAAGTAAACTTGCATATCCCACTTTCTCAAAAGCAAAAAGGAGGGTATGCACTCTGTTTCAAACCTGGAATGGATGAAGCTTGCACTGTTTTCTGCATTCTGTTTAAACTTGGGAAGGAGAGCATCTGCATGTGTTTGGGAAATTTAGCAACTACATCTACTCGTAGCATGCAAGTAATTTGAATTTGGGATCATGAGCAACTCAGATTTCAACAAAAGAGTCAAGCCTGCATATTTTATTTCTACAAAATTCAAAGGATCAAAACAGTGGTCCGCATTTTTAAAAAAGGTGAGTAACATTTAAAATTTTAAACTGTAATTTAGGTTGCTTGAGATAAAACATGTTGTGTGCCTGATGTAAATATGTTGTGTATGCATATTTGTCTATGCTCTGCTGTGAATCTAAATTCATCTTCCTATTTAAAGGAATCCACCAAAATTTGTTTAAATTTGTGTTAGTATCTGTCTTAAAATAATTAAAATTTGTTTGCTTACTTTAGATTAGAATCAAAATATTTATTTTGGTAGAGTGATTGTCTGCCTAAAGTTAATTAAACTTAAGTAAGTAAAGATAGAAACAGTGTGGCCTCTGCATGTGAATCCAAACCAAAATTAAATGAGTTAATTTTTGTATTTGAGTATCAGTAAACAATAGTGTTGATTGAACCTTAATTTTTAAATCAAGTATTATTATTTCTAGGTGTTTGTTTCAGTAACAGTTTGTTATTGAACAAAAATATGAATTTGAGCAAATTCTTGCAATTTGTGATTTAAGATAACTCAGGATCTTTCTGAGTTATAAAGGAAGGATCTTAGATCCTTAGAAAAATCGGAGAAGTGGATATATATTGCTAGATTGATTGCAATTTTGATTTTTCTGAATTGAACCCTAGTTTTGAATTGGGTTGAGCATTGAGTCAGTGAGAAGGGTAGGATGGATCGAGTGTATTGATTTTTGGGGATTGTGTAGTGGAAGTGTGAGGGAGTTCGTGGCCAAAAGGGTCGAGTGTCAGATGGTCGGGGTGGTGGCGAACTGTAGCCGTTGACAGCGTTGTAGCTGAAACCTGTTTGAAGTTTACAGGTTTGGATTGGGAAGCTAAATTTTTGAATCCTTGTTCTATTGTTCGATCTGATGGTTGCTGTGGGTATACTTGGGTTTATGGAGGTTGATTGGATCATCTATGATGATGAGAAGGGGTGGCGGTCGCCGTGCATATGCACGGCGATGAAAATTCTGGTGAAATTTTGGGTTTGGATGTGTTACAGGGGAAGGTTGAGGGGTTTTACTCGAAGTGGATGGGAGGAAAACTCGAAGTAGGCAGGCTTTCGACTCGAAGTAGAAACTGGGTTTCTCGGGTCACCGTAAATATTCAGGTTATAGAAACTGTGTTTTAAAATCTGGGTTTTAATTTTTTTTTTAAATCTGTAGTTTTGTTTTAAAGCAAAGTTTAGGTTTAAAATTCAATTCAAGTTTGAATTTCTGATTTGAAATTCAAATTCCAGTTTTTAAAATAGAAATTTAAGTTTAAAATTTAACTTAATTAACTATTACATTTTGGTAAATAGTTGAAAACTTTTTAATAATGAGATTTTAAAAAATATGAATAGATTTCAAGTTAATTTAAAATTTGGAAATTCAAAAGTTAAATTTGAATTTCAGTTTTAAATTTTAAAGAAGGTTTAAATTGAAGTTGTAAATTAAAATGAAAATTTAAGTTATCAAAATTTTGAAATGAATTCAGCTTCAAATTTTATGATTTCATTTTTAAGACAAACTTTTGTTTTGTTTTGAAATTTAAATAAGTTTTAAAATTTTCAAACCTTGATAAGTTTAAATTACTTTTAATTTAAACTTGTATTTAAAATGAAAATTTAAAAGGAGTTCAAAAAGCACCTTGTTTTGAATAATATTGTTTCAACATAATTAAGTTATGTTTTTGAAAATTAAATTAAGATTTATGTTTTAGAATTAATTAATAAGGTAATTAAGATTAATTAATTAATTTAATTAAATAAATTGAATTTGAAATTAATAATTAATTAATGATTAATAAATTTATAATTAAGATCATTAATTAAATTATTAATTAATGATGAATGAATATTATTAATTATGTAATTAAGTTTTAATTAAGGTTAATTAATTTAATAATTAACTTTAATTAGTGAATGATTAAAGATAATTTAAATTGTAATTAATTTAAGTTAATTACTTTATAAAATAATTAAAGAATGGTTAATGAAGGTCGTTAACCAGGATTATTTAACAATTAATTAATGTAGTAAATTTTTATAATTAATTAGATTAATTAATTTAATAATAATCAATTATGAATGGTTTTGAGTATAATTACTTAGTAAAGTAATTAAGAAATTAATTACTTAATGTAATTAATTTAATTTAATATGATTTCTTATTTTAATTAATTAAGTTTAATTAATTTTAAACACTTGGGTTTTATAAATAATTACTTTATGTAATTAATGATTTGGAAATTTACTCAGTTAAGTAATTGATTAATAATTACAGAGTATAATTTAATGAAGATGTTAAGAATGAAGTAATTTGAATTTAAATTACTTATTAATTAATCAAGAGATTAGTTAAGAAATTAATTATGGATAATTAATTTGGTTTAAATAAAGTAATTAAGTTAGTTAATTATTAAATGTAATTAATCTAAGATGATGATTAACAATTATAAGTTAATTACTTAAGGTAATTAATTTAAGCAATAATTAAAGATCATTAATTATTATAATTAATGATGTAATTAAAGTTGATTAATTATGATTAATTAATCAATAATAGGTAATTAACGGAAATTAATTAATGTAATTAATTAAGGATTAGGATAATTAATTATGATTAATTAATTAATTAAAGTAATTAAAGGTTAATTTCTGTTTGGTTGAGAATAATTAATTTGTGAAATTAATTAAGGATAATTACATGGATGTAATTAAGGATAATTAATCATGGGTGATTGATTAAGGTGATTAATAATGGATTAATAAATTGATTGTAATCAATTAAATGATTAAGTAAGCAAGATTTATATTAGTAAAGTAATTAATTTAATTTATTTTAAATTAATTAAAATGAAGTAATTAATTTAATTCATTTTAAATTAATTAGTAATAGAGATAGTTAATTTAATTCATTTTAAATTAATTATATGATGATGAATAAATATTTGCTTATGGATGAATGGATGACATTGATTGTCTTGGATGCTTTGTGATCTCGGTAATGAGATAAGTATGGTTGTGTGATATGGATGTTTGATTTTATTGTGATGGTAACATAGGTTATCTATTATGATGGTATTATATGGAATATCTATTTGATATTGATAATGTGGATTACCTGTTATTTGATAATGTTGATTATCAATTGTGATTTAAGAATTATCTGTCTATGTGTATATAGATACTGTATTGTTTTTAAACCTTTAAAACAACTTGGACTTCAAAGACACGCTTTGGATTTCGATGAGACCGGGATCGGGTTTCCATATTTGGATATCCGAAAACCACATCGATTCCAAATAACGTTAGGTCATGAATCAAAGTGGAGCTTTGTGAAGACTCGAGGTGTAAGGACTATGAGTCAGTATAACTCTATGGGTGATTCCGTAATGAGTTTGACGGAATTAGTTCTTATAGATTCGAGATGGTGATTCAAAGTGCAAGGGTTATTGTCGTTAACTCTGAGGGTGATTCCAAAATGAGTGTAACGAGATAATGCCTTCGGTTTCGTTCGAACCCGGAACGAGCTTGCATGGATTGAATGCTTTCAGAACATCGTCAGGTGGACGATGAGCATTCTAAGTGATATGTCCTATAAAGGTAATCGTAGCCTCCAGCCTCATCAACCGGGAATGGCTAAAACAGGGAAGGTGCAGCAAGGCTTCGTGGGTCGCACCCACTGGAGAGCAAGATTTACCCCTGTCTAGAAGTCCCTTTATATTCGGCTGTGTGGGTGGTTGCTAGCTACAACCACGGGGTTGTCTTGTTCGGAACTGTTCAGCAAGGAATGGGTCCGGCTTTGTGTTGCAGGGGGTCGGGAGTGATCCTCGGTACGTTGATCTAGGCCACGTACTGTGACGGGCGGTACCCCAGTAGCCCAGCCATTGTATGGAATCCAAAATCCAATAAGTGCCAACGGTTTTGATTGTATTACCCACTTTTGTGGCTAATAGCTGGAATTTAATGAATGTAACAATTTCGGCTATTTCTTATTTATTTGAAAACCCTAGACACTATTATAATATCATCGGATTTCCTATCAAATGTTTTGGTTAGCGTAAGGTAAAAACTTTTCCATGTTTATGTATGGGAAGTCTTACGTGATACCTTTCTTTTCAAAAGGTTTTTAAAAGTTAAGAAACTTTAACCTGTTACTCACACCAGACCCATGTCTGACCCGGAGTTTATTTTTGTTTTTCATAAACTCTTGGGTACTCAAATTTTTACGAGTAGCCAAGGGAATTCAGGTTAGGATTCAGGTTAGCTTTGACGAATTGTGGAGGAGCAAAAGGAGTAGGAGGCTTCTGCATGTAGATATATCTATAGTATTCCGCTGTGTGTTCTCTAAGTTGTTGTCTTTGAGATGTATCGAGTTGTATAACTAGACAGGTGTTTATAATTGTCTAGTATAAGATGTATGTCTGTGTAACTCTGATAATGGTTGTAAACTATATAATATTTATGTTATTAATATAATTTATTCGTTCCGCTGTGTAGATTCTGATGTTGTTTCTTTCTTCTTTTCTTTCTATTCTCTTTCCTATCCCTTTCTTTCTTAAAGATGATGCGATTTTCTGGTGGTAGAAAGTCGGGTCGTCTCAATAACCAAAACATTTCTTATAAAATCCTATGATATTATAGTAGTGTATATATATAAATACTTATTCAAATAGCCGAAATTGTTACATTATTAATTTCCAGCTACTAGCCACAAAATGGGTTCTACAAACAAAACCGTAAAGGCACGTAGAGAGAATGGATTTCCATCAATGGCAGGGCTACTGGGGTACCGTCCGTCACAGTACGTAGTCTAGATCACCGTACCGAGGATCCACCATGATCCCCTGTAACACAAGACTGGAGCTACCCCTTATTGGATAGTCAGAATAAGTTCACCCCACGGTTGGGATCAACAACCACCCACATAGCCGAAATAAGGGACATCTAGACAGTGGTGACCTTACCCTAATTGGTTGCTAGCCACTTAACCTCCCCTGTTTTAGTCATTCCCGGTTGATGAGGCTCGAGGCTATGCGTTACCTTTTAGCATACTTTCACCTAGAACGCTCACCATGCTCCCGATAATGTTCAGAAAGCATTCATCAATACAAGTCCGTTCCGGGTTCGAATGCAACCGAAGGTACTACTCCTACTACATCCATTTTGGAATCACCCTCAGGATTAGTAGCGATTAGCCCTTGCACTTCACTGCTCCATCTTCAACTCCAAGCTCTTGTCTTCCTCACAAAATGTTCAAACCGGATTGAAGTGGTTTTTGGGAAAATAATTCCTGATCCCGGTCTCTTCGAAACGATCAGCACATTGGCCAATATTGATAATCGTTCATTTAACTATCATATAACATTCACAAACAACCATCAGGCATTAATAATTTTCCAAATTATTTATTATTCAAAATATCCTTGCAAGAAATCTTTCTACATTTCAACCTTTTTGAAACAGTTTCCAAATCACTTCCTCTTGCGGAATAAATTCCAAATATTGTTTATTTCCACTGAAAATACCAAGTCTAAATACTTTAGATTTCAAAATAATTTAAATCACTTTATTCTAAAATATACTCTAAAACATTTAAACTAAAACTACTTAAACACTTTATTCAAAAATATATACTTTAAAAATATTTAAAATAAAACTAATTTATAAATTATAAAACTAATTTTAAAATAAAAGTTAAGCCAAACTAAATTTTTAAATTAGATTTACGAAATTCTATACAAGTTTTCAAATAAAATTTTAACCAAACTATCTTTAAAATAAAACTACTTTATAAAATATAAATATAAATTATTATCTTTTTAAAACATAATACCTATTAACCTTTTAAAATGATTACTCCTATAACTAATTTAATAAATAATTACCTTTAAAATTTTAACAACTTCAATAATAATTTCTTAAAAACATTCCTTTAAACAACTTTAAAACTTTTAACTTATACTTAAAAATCTGCTTTGAAAACGTACTTGGCTTTTCAGGGAATGCACTTTTCTTTCACACCTTTCAAAAATAAACCACTATTTATTTTTTTTAAAAATTACCATTCCTTTATAAATTCCCATCGTGAATTTATCCTTCCAAATATCCATTGATATCTTATTTCACTTTATAAACCCAGTTTATAAATTCCATAGTCTCATACTCCTTTTAAATCACGGTTTCAAACACTTAATTAGTTTTCGAAAAAATTTCCAAAATTTACGCCATTTAAAAATATATTCCTTTACTTACTCAATTTATTTCAAAACCTATTAATTTCCATATTCACTTCAATATTTATGATTTAAATTCTTATTTAAAATCCGAATATTAATTTCATGCTTAATTTTAAAATTCTCCCTTTATTTCTCACAACCATTTTAAATTCTGAATTTAAAATAAATCTTTTATTCCTTTAAGTAAGATTACAAAGCTTAAAAATTCATTTATTATTTAAAAATCTCTTTCCCATATCAGAATCTACCTTCTAGAATTTAAAAATCAACTTTATTCCTTCCCAATTTCCGTTCTTTGAATTTATCCAAATTAACTAAAATTATTTTACTTGAAATTTCTCTTTTTATTTCTCTTCAAAAACCCTTTACATTTTGATAACTTAAAATTGCAAAATATACCCAGCCAAACATAGTATTCAATAATTCCAGTTACCAATATAATCTTTCACCGACTATCAAATAGTCACATCACAGAATATGTAAATAAATTCCAATATTTGAGGAATCCAGTTGGATCCCTCCAACATGTTTCCCTACATCCATAGATGTTAGCACAACAATTTAAAATACCAATCCCGCTTCAGGGTGCGATATCGCGGTATAAAAGATCATCCGCTATTATGCGGGACACATAGGGTCTCATCCGCTATATAATGTAGGAAATCAATCACTCTAATATATATATATATATACATATATATACACACTACTACTACTACATATGCTATCATATCCAGACTGATAAAAACTATCAATCCAAGCAATCAATCCATAATTTAAATTTTAACTATTTAAATTTAATGGTGGTCCATATGAGTGAGATTAACTCACCATTTATTTTGCTGTTTGCAATCAATTCCAAACTGGCTTGTTTCCTTGATTTTAAACCTTGTATAAACATTATACAATTAATTAATATTTGAAACAATTGGACAAATCAATCTCCATTTAATAATTTTATTCAATAATTTAATTTCAAACTAATTTTCTTCTAATAAAATATTTTTAGCGACTAAAATAATTAATTAACTTTATTAAACAAATTTATCTTTATAATACATTATTTTAAAATAAGCTATTACGTCCAAATATATATATTCTTATATAGATACATACATATACCTACATTTTCTTTTCTATCCTTTGAAACCCATACACTAATAAAGTTAACTTACATAGATACAAAAATCTAGTTGTCACAAAAAAAATTCAACGTTTAAAAATCTCTATATGTTTTTCCTAAAATCTTTTCTATATAAAATAAATTTTTATCCTCCATTTATCTATATATACATTTTTTAAAATTCCTATATTTACCCAAAATCGCATATATATATATATATATGTATATATATGTTTTAAATTAGAACATGCATGAGGATATATATATATATATATTTACTAGATTAAAAATGAAATTATTTTATACTTACTGAAATAAAGTTCCAGTAAATAACAACAGCAACCTACTATATGTATATACATTTATTTATTAAATTAGCTTTAAATTTGAAAATAAGTTATTAACATATATACCTTACTGGCTCAAAAATTAAATTAAATTAAATTAATTACAAAATTATATCTTACTCCCTCGCTCTGCAATCATCGTCACGGGCTCATGAACCTCAATCCAAATCACGACGAACGAGATCCCATCGGCCTCAATGTCGTCCATTTCCCTCAATACTTTGCCCCTTCCAGAAGTCGCCTATGAGTTCACATACGCAAGTAGTCGCCCAAACTCATCTCGACGACAACCTCACTCGAACACCGCACCATACGACAATGTCTACTAGCTCATGCCAACCGCTTCCCTAGCCTTGCCAAACCACTGGCTTCGTCATTCGATAGCCCTCGCTGCCCTCGCGAGATTCGTCGGGACGCCCGTCTCCAATACTCGAACGCGGCATCTGGTTCGAATCGTACTTGGATTGAGCATGATTTCATCACCATCTCTATTTTTATTTTTATTTTAAAAATCTATGTTCGGCCATTTTAATTTTGAGGTTACTGAGTTGGTTTTGAACGGAGAGAAGGGTTTTCGATTTTTTTGTAGTTGAATTCGATTTTAATTCTTTTGCTTCTGCCATATATTTTTTTATCAGGGAGAAAGAAAAACAAAACATTTCAAAAGAAAGAGTGAAAAAGGGGACATGTGTTTTAAGGGATGAAACGTGTCTAATTTGCATTGTATGTGAATATATATTTTTAATTTAAATTCAAATTCAAATCGTCTTGATTTCCGCAACTCAAAATCTCGATCTCCAATCAGGCATGCCGCCAGGCGCTCATAATGTTACACCTCTATTTCAAAAGCATTGGAAAAGGTTTCGAGTCCTAACTCGGTCGTATGGAGAAGATAGCTTTTTGGACCCAGTTATTAAATTAAATTTCGATATAATTTTCAACGCGTTTATCTACCGTACGACCAAACGATCACTCCAAGCACTACGAAAATTTGAAATCCGATAATAATACACTATTATGGATCCAACGGAACTGGTTTCGTCGAAATCCGAGACTGTGCATCGAAAGGCTATTTTTAAATATCGGTTTGAACGATATAAATTCAAAACTGAACAAAACGCCCTCAAACTCAAATTTAACACTTCTACTATCTCCAGTATAATCAATATAAATTTTATAAGCCATTGAAATATTTTTAACCAGCTTAAAACTCAAGATTTAATATTTTACCCAATCTCTAATTATTAAATTCAATAATTTAATTGCCAAATAATAATGATATTTGAAATTCAAGTTAAACCAACTTCCAAATATCAATTAAATATTCCAATCTCAAATATTTAAAAAATTCCGGGTTGTCACACCACTCCACTGAACTTTAACTAATCTTAAAACATTTCTCCTTAATCGCTTCTAATCATAGTTCATGATATGATTAGGTAGTTTGATAATAGTTAAGTCTGGTTCCTCTTCTAAATCTTCTTAGGTAGCTGTCTCTATGATTTATTCTAGGTCATACACATACTTTCAGAGATGACATACATGAAAAACATTGTGTACACCTAATAACCTTACTGGTAAATCTACTCAATAGGCTAGTGGTCCAATCCGTACAAGAATGGGAAAAGGTTCAATATATCGAGGTGCTAACTTCCCAGTCCTTCCAAATCACACTACTGCCCTCATCGGAAAGATTTTTCAAAAAATGCAAAATCTCCAACTGAGAATTCTAAATTCCTAAGCCTTTGATCGGCGTAACTCTTCTGCCTACTTTGAGCTTTCTTCAGCTTCATTTTGATCATATCTACCTTCTCTAAAGCTTCTTGAATTATATCAGGATCAAGTACTAGTCGGTCTCTGGTTTCGATCCAACATGCTAGTGGTTAACATGGACGACCATATAAAGCTTCATAAGGCGCCATATCAGTACATGCTCGATAGCTGTTATTGTAGGAGAATTCCACAAGATGAAGATGATTTTCCTACGAACCTTCAAAATCTAAGATATAAGCTCTTAGGTGTTGTTCCGATACTCGGTTTTCCCTTTCAATTTTCCCATCGACTTGGGGATGGTATGCGGTGCTTAAATTCAACTTCGTTCCCAAAGCTATCTATAATGCCTCCCAGAACCGACTTATAAAATTAGATGCCGATCACCCACTATTGAAACAACCCACCTTTTTGGATGGTTTAAATCGACAATAAACCCCATATGTCAAACTTAAACCATGCAAAAGGGAGGATTATTAATGGGGAAAATAAGAAAATAAGAGAAAGGAAAGAAAACAAAACAAAGAATCCCATAGAGGAATGAAAAAATATAATAATCAAATAAACTATTCATGAAGCTGTTTTATAAATAAATTTGATCGCACTTTTACAATACAATCAGAGTTACACATACAACAAGTATAATAGGATAATGCAACGAAATAACATGATGCAGTGGAATATATATATATATATATATATATATATATATACACATATTGTACAAATCTCCATCTTCGTCCTCCAGAAATAAAGCCTTCAACGGTGTGCTCAGGCTGACCCAAGCATAATGAAAAGACAAAACACTCAAGTCAGAACTAAAAGATCTTGTGTAAGTTAAATCAACAGCAAATAAATATGAATGTAATGGCTTTAGAGATGTTACGAGATTTTACATCTTCTATCCTGTGTATAACGTGCGTGCAATAACATAGGAGTTCCATCTCTTAAGGATCCGTTAAACTATTTATATGCAGTAATATATGCTTTATATATGTAGTGTCTATTAGTAAAGTATTAAAATAGCATTAAGGCGTTACCCATATCCCCTTAACATTTTTTATAAACGCCATAGTCTGTACAGTACTATAAACTCCACCAAACCGATGGGCTATCAGGGAGCACTCTAAAGGTACGACACAAACCAAAATCATAGTGGGCTTGATAAGGCATATGATAGAGCACGCAAGGCAATGCCCAGGGTAGGATTTTACTGTTTTGCACTCCCAGATCGGTGGTAATGTGTAGCAGCAACTACCACCCACTTTGAAACACGCTCCCATAATCAAATCGAGGGTGGCCACCAATCAATCACACTAAGTAACATATATGGTATCGAAGAAATGTGGCTGATCGGATGAGCGACCTCACTAGGCTTAGTATAGCTCATGTTTTAGTCATATCAAGCTAACCGGAGGTGGTCAGGGCTGCATTCTTACCTCATACTTGTGTTATTTGCCAAACCATCCAACTTCGTTTTAGATTCTCCACTATGTGCACAGTTGTTAAAGTGATTTTGAAATTTGCAAAGAGTATGAAAATATCTGACCCTGGTCTCTTCAACAACCAATCGTTAAATTTTCCACATTGTGGTCATTTTATAAAACATTTATTATAAATCTAGAAAACTGTTTATACTGTCATATCAAGATATCTATATACTTATTCAAAAGTATAAATATATTCATAAATACCGAGAAAGATTTCTTTCAATCAATTTCGAAAATAATTTATAAATCTCTCTTAAACCATTTATAAACTATTCATATGGTTTAAAACCATTTATAAAGCTATTTATAAATTCTAAAACGGTTTACAACTCTTTCCCTTTTTATAAACTTCTACGCTAATTCCTTTAAATGATTCCAAATCCCTTTATTCAAGTTCTTTTATGAGACTTTATAAAATCCTTTGAAACCTTTATAACTCCTTTATAAAACCATTATAAAATCCTTTATAAAATCCTTTACTAAATATTTTATAAAATCCATTATAAAATCTCTTACAAATTTTTTATAAGTTCCTTTTAAAACCTTTACAAAATTTTACAATATTTTACAAAAATCTTTTATCTATTATTATAAAATATATATTTATTATCTTAAATCAAAACTATACTTATTATTTAAATTAAATTTAAGGTATATATATTAAACTATGTTAAATATTTTATTAAACTAAATTTTATACCGTATAGATTATATATTCTAAACTAAATAAAATTATAAGTTAAAATCTTAAATTTACATGTAAAACCATATATTAACTTATAATTTAAAGCTTTAAAACATATAAAATAAACTATTTTCTAAATATAAATTTTTAAATAAAATCATTAAATTTAAATTTAAAAATCAAACTTATAAATCAAACATACTTTACCGTTTAGAAAAATAATTCAAAATAGACCAACGATGTCCGTATATAATTTTCTACCCTATGGTCAAGTGATAGGGTGTGTATCATTTCAACCCCAAAATAGTTAAATTTTCTGGGTATAAATCATTTCAACCCGTATACCGAATCAATAATTTCCAAATAAATAAAATCGCTTGGGTTTATCATTTCAACCCATAACGATTTTCCCTAATCTATAAGATCATTCGGGCATGTATCATTTCAACTCATAGTGATAACGGGGATATAAACATCCAATCATCCATAATATCAACAAATAAACATCCATCATAATCAACATCTAAAATTAGCCAATAAATCACAACAATTAACCGGTTATAATTATCAGGTGTTTGATGAACAATTTGAATTCAATATCATTTAAATGGCGATTTAATTTCAAAAATTCAATTGAAATAAAAAGTCAAATTAACCTACCAAACAACAACCAATAATGTTCTTATCACATCATAAATTTTATTCAACTAACAAATAAGTTTTAGCATTTGTGAGTCACTTACCTTTAATTTTTAGTCAATTAAAAATCTAAACAAACCCATTGAACAATCTTAGAATGCAGCCAAATCAGTTTCATATTGTCTGAAATTCCAATACGATCCCAGTGGAAAAAACTGCGTCCAAATCCGAGCTCGTATGAAAATTTTATATCCGTTAGAAGATTGAAATTTAAAATTTAAAATTAAAATAAACCAAATGGAAAAATCATGAATAACGTTACCTTCTACCCTAACGTACACGCATCCAAGCTATTCCACAACGAACCCTTGAACAGCTGCCGCTATTCACGCAATTGTTGCCACTACCGCGATCATTGCCGCCACCATCAGACACCACTGCCATGTTCCCCTGCTGCACCTCCCCTGCCGAACTTGCCGTCCCCAAGTGAACTCTGCCTCGCCAACCTTCTACGGCGATTCGAGGCGATTATTTGCACTTTTGACATGATGTAAACCCATGGATCGACTCCGTTCATCAAGCTCTACGTCACGGTACCCTCCGACCATCCTATCGATGAAGATCCACCGTCGAATTGAAAACCCTATAATAAACAGTCGAAACTGCATCAACGATTTCTGGCCAATCCAAGATTCGATTGAAAAAATGAATAAAATATCTAGATTATTCTCGTCGAGAGCTTTCCAAGTATATATAATTTGCTATGGTTTGAGGAGTTTGAATTTTAAAATTGATACGAAATTGGGGAGTCTGACATCGGGAAGAAGGAAGGAGATAATTAAATAGATGCGTATTGAAAAAAATTGGAGTAAACTGCTAGGGTTTAGAAAAAAACTATATATATGGACAGATGGATAAGAACGAATGGACAGATCGAAATGGGTCGAAATGATAGCAACAACCGAAAAGCCCGTTTCGTTCCCCGAAACGAAAATAGATCATCCAATATATCAAAAGATTGGTTTTTGATATTTTTAAACTCAATGGAACTGGCTTCAAATCCTAATTCCATTGTATACAGAATTTAGCTTTCAAAATCAAATTATATTCATTTAAATTCCATCGATCGATTTCTGCGCGTTTCGAGCTCATACGATCAAACAATAAGTCCGATCGCTATGAAACTTGAAATCATATATTAGTTCACTGTTACGAATCCGATGAAGCTAGTTACGTCGAAAACTGAGACAGTGGCAGAAATGGCTAATTTTCACGTTAGTTAAATAAATTATTATTAAATTGATTTAATCACTTTTAAATTCAAATTTAAAAGTTAACCATTTTATCATTCTTGATTACATAAAAACTAATAATCTATTATAATAAATTTCCATGTTAAATCCTCTATTTAAATATTTCACTAAATTCAGCATTCAATTACAATGGAAATAAAACCTATTTTATTATAATTTAAATTTCAACTATTCTTTTATTTTGATTTACATTCTTATTATTAAATCAACTATTATTCTATGAATATAATTAATATTAGTTTACATTTTATTATATTCATATTCTATAGTTAACATCTTAACTCATATTAACTGCAATATTTAATTACATTAAATTTCAATTGATTTACCATTAATTTCAAATGGGTTAAATATCAAGATGATAATAAATCAATTGTTATACAATAATAATTCACTCGGTTAACCTATTATTTACAAACAAAGGTGGATAAATTACTTAACAAATATTGATTCCATTCTATATTAACCTATTTCAATTAATTACGTATAATTTCTCTTTTTAATACGACATTGATTTAGATCCTTGTTTAACATTAGTATTACCATTAATTGCAATAACCTAAAACAGTTATCAATCTCATTCAATCAACCTTATTAAACTATATTCTGATAAATTTTTCCCATCTATAAATTATAAATTTTAATTTCTCACAATATTAAATTTCAAATCTTATTTAATTTAATATTTTTAATTATCTAAAATATGGGTCGTTACAACTATGCTACTCGAAACTTTATGTATTCAAACAATCTCTCTCATGTATATTTCAGATCAGCTCGAGGCTGTCCTTGTTCTCCAGCTGTTGGAATAAAGTGTGCGCTTTTGGTCAATCAATCTTTGATAACCCAAATGCCTTCATATCTCTTTTTTATTCGAGGTAATCCATCAATAAAATCCATTAATATCTGATCCCACTTTCAAGTTGGAATCTCAAGTGGTTTAAGTAGTCCAGCAATCTTTCGCCGATCGCTTATGATTTGCTAAAAATTTTCACATCTACTAACATGGATGGAAATGTCCCTCTTTATACCTTCCCACCAGAAAGTCCCCTTCATGTCTGGATACATCTTGGTAACTCTTGAATGTATTGTAAGTTGAGAATTATGACATTCTACTAGAACTTCGTGCCTAATCCCAATAATATTCGAAACACAAATTTTGTCATGCCTTCTTAAAATTCCTTGCTCATTTATATTAAATCCTGTCCATCTTCTACGTATCATGTTCTCCTCAACTTCCTTGGTTATCCTTGCAATTAACGAATCTCTAAGCTAGCACTTCTCTATATGATTAATCAAGGTTGGACGTACCACTAAATAAGCTATAACGGCATGTCTTCTGCTAAGCGCATCCGCTACTATATTGGCTTCCCTAACCGTATATAAAATATTATGCGAGAAATTCAAACCAACATTGTTGTTTGATATTAAAGTTCTTCTGAGTGAAAAGATACTTCGAACTGTGAAGAGATCGATCTTTTCACCTATTAAAAGAAGGAATATTATTTACTAAGGTCAATTAAAGTTTATTAAAATAAACCACACTGAATTCTAACCCACTAAGTAATGCCTACACGTTTTTAACGCGAACAAAATGGCTATTATTTCAAAGACGTGTGTTGCATAATTAATTTCATGAGTATTCAGTTGTCTGCTTGCATAAGTGGTAATTTGTCAGGACCCGATTCTTCGTCTTCCGAAAATTCAACATCGATACTCACTTTATCGACTGCCGAGTAATCGAACGACGGAAAACTGAACACTGAGGGGTTTTAAGAAAGAAAAAGAGGAAGAAGAGATAAGAAAAGGATAGAAAATAGAAAATAGAGAAGAGATAGAAAAAAAAATTTAATAGAAGAAAAAGAGAATAGAGAACATAGAACGGAACAGAAAACAACAGAACAATATCAGAATCTCACAATTCGCAGCGGAACAACATATAATAATAAATGAATAATCTTTAAACAAAGAACTATATCAGTTATTACATTTTATCACATTTCATTACATCATATCATCAGAGTGTACAACAACAACAAACAGTGCAGCGGAAAAAGAAATACTATATATTAGTAATACGCCATGCCATCCAGCTTGCCTCCAGCAACTCCAGAATATCCAGAATATCCTGATAAACCTAACTCTTGACTGCCCGTGTGGAAATTGGTGGGCACCCAGAGTTTAGGAAGGAAAACAATAAACTCCAAGTCAGTCATGTGACTGGTGTGAGAACTCAAAACAGTTTATTTATCTTTAAAATCAAAATAGAGGGATATTTTTAAAGTCAATTCGCAATGCTTTTAAAAATGAGACTACCATAAGGCCTCCCGCACACACACACATGCAAACGCAGAATCGGAGGAGATTTCTCCTTATGATAGTCAAAGATGCTTGATACGCATTTAAAAAGAACATTTTATATTATTACTAGTGCATAGTGTAGAAAAAATTCATTTCGAAAGTAGAATATAAATCTTAGCCAACATACGACCATTATCGTATGCCTACTATAGCTACCATCCAAACAGTGGGGCGCCACCATAAGTGAATGATAGGTTCTACAACTAATACCGTACAAGATCGTATTGTTTCTTTGGATTTCCAACGAATGATCAGGCCAAGGAACTTCCCATTGCCACATGAGAATGCCTCTGGATGGACATCCCCGAGAACCAAACCGGATCTCTACCAACACAAGGCCGGGTTACCCCTAACTGAGTAACAACTGACCGAATATGCCATCCCCCGGTCCTTTGGGACCTTTCACCGAGCGCTCGCTATCAATTCACACAATCATAAAGTGTTTTCAACATGAGTAAGTATCTGGGCTCCATACCATGATACCACCCTTTTCCAGAAGGAAATGCACACATCCTAAAGGGCGCTACCCCTCATAACCTTGCTGCTTCTTTCCTGTTTTGACCATTCACGGGGTGTGAGGCTCGACGAAGTCACGTCCACAAAAAACATACTTTATACAAAAGCCATGCTTTGGGTCAACAAATGATCATAGAAATGATCACAAAGATAGACGATCAAATAAACGATCCTATCACAAATAATCAACACAATGATCATTTCAGCAACACTCAGCATGTCACATTACCAAATTGGGAATATATCGCTGATAACCTTCAACTACATAACCTCTGAGCTCGTACGTCTCAGAGAAGGGTGTTAAGCTAAAAGAATAAATTCTCCGCCACCAACAAAAATATATTTGAAAGAAATCTGCTTTATATCTCAATTTGTAATGTCAGACATACAATCCATACAAGTCTGTTCCGGGCTCGAACAAAACCGAAGGCACTTCTTACGAAGCCCTTGCAATCCGGGTATTCACAATCCCGATCGAATTTCCCATCACTTAGGAGATCTCTATACCAGGAGCTACCCAGTGCAGAGACAATCGATAGGTCATCCTATCGCTTTCACAAATACTCGGTCTTCAACAACGGTCATCAATGCAATTCACAACGACGTATCACATATTTGGAATGGGTTATACGACCCCATGGTCCTTTCCCGGTTAACCCGAATAGTGAGCGCTTATTCAAAAATAAGTGTGGCATTCAAATTCAAACAAATCACATCAAATACCCATTCAAAGGGAAATATTGATAGTCGGTTATTGAACTATCAATGGATATGCACACATCACCAGTTTCCAAATAATTTTCCAAATTATTTATTTTCCAAAATATCTTCACAAGATATATTATTTTCACACTTTAAAAATAAATCAACATTTATTTTTAAACCCAATTTCCAATTTCATTTATAAATTCCATATTGAATTTATATTTCAAAATATCTATGAATATACGATTTCAATTATTCATTTCAATATTCCTTTTCAATTTATCTTCAAAAAGATAAATTCTCAAAATATTCACTTTATATTGGAAAACATTTCCATACTTATTTATTCATAAGAAATTCACAAATTTTATTTATTTTCAACACTTGGAAAATATTCAATATACTTAAATCGAAATTAAGTATATATTTCATTCTTTAAGGAAATCATTCTCTTAAACATATTTATTTGGGCCAAAACGAATGTTGCGTAAAACATCGTTACGACAACCCAAAATCACTAGTATAGGGATTCGAAATTAAAATAGATATATAAATCCCAATACTATACAAAACATTTCCTTTCGGAAATCATTTACTATAACAATAGTGTTATAGTCCACCATTTCCTTTTATTTCTCGAAAACGTCTATTTCAACAATCAATGTTGAAATCTATGGTTTCGAATCTCAACACATTTAAAACATCGTTAGATCGTTTTAATTCTGTTTAAAATATCAAATCTAAACATTTTTCTTTTAACATAATATTCACTATTCAAAAACGTGAATATACTTCGTAAACAATTTTCATCCTTTTATTCATTTTATTTTAAAGGATTATTCACAGTCAAAACGTGAATATAACTCCATAAATAAATCATAACAATTTACTTATCAAAATAAGTCGTTTGTGAATTTATAAAACAATGTTTATAAATTCTATTTCTATTTATTTATAACAACTTCCTTTTATAAATTCCTTTATTAACCTATTCGATTTATAACTCAATTATAAAACAAAGGTTCATATTATAAGTTAAATACCTATAATTTATTCGTTCACAAAAATCGTTCCTTTGAACTTCATAATCATAAATCTTATAACTTATAAGATTCAATTATTTATCCAAAACCATTCTTTTAATGACTTTATAAATTTTATAAACCTACTGTTTATAAAATTCCATTTATAACTTCACTGTTTAAAATTCTATAAATTCCATTCAATTATGAAATTCATTTTCACTTCATTCCAACACTTATAAAAACTCGTTTTATAATGTCCATATTTCAATTTATAAATATCCATTTATAAATCTCTTAATATAAATCAATTTATATTATTCTTTTAAAACGTCTTCAAACTCCTTTAAAAACTTCATCATTCTCTTGATTTATAAAATAATTAAGTTTTATAAATCCTATATTTAAACTTTTTATAAATAAATTCAGAAATCCAATTTAAACTATTTTATAAAATCATTAGCATCATATTCTCAAAAATCAGTTTTTTTAACTATATTTCCCAAAAATCATAATTTTTATAACTTTAAAAATTATAACGTTTATTTATTTAAAATGAATCAATTTCCAAACATATAGTATATTTTCAAAAATCCCTTTAAAAATCATTTTAAAATTCCAAAACTTGGTCCAATGATGCTACATACCAAATAGCCAATCACGACAACAACGATATCATATATCGATATGATAATCCATCAAATATCAAAATATCTAAAATCTAATAAATACTGTTGAGGAATCCAGTTGGATCCCTCCAACCTGTTTTCCTGCATCCACAAACATTAGCACAATACCAATTTCGCTCCAGTACGAAATTATCGCGGTATATGGGATTTAAAATATTATCCGCTTAATAACGGCGCAATAGGGTCTCATCCGCTAAACAAAAAATGTGGGAAATCAACAACTCGAATATATACATATGCCAATATATATATTGCTATTATATATTATACCAATTTCACTGTTTATGAAATATTCGCGGTATATGTTTTTAATAAATAACATCCGCTTACTAACGGCGTATAATGTCTATTTTATCAATCAATAGATATCAATCATCATTCAAAAATGCATTCAAATATTTTAAATCTAACTATTTAAAATAAAATCGAAACTGATTCGATTGGGTGAGAAGTTCTCACCTTGATTTTAATTTCCGTTTTAGCGATTTATTTCGAATAAAATTAAACGGACGTTTAATTTTACCCAAAATTCTCACTAACTCCAAACGACTCCAATCCAATTTCATCGCGTAGTGCTCGTCCATACGATTCCAACGCAACTGGTTTCGCGCGTTTTCGACCTCGTATGAAAAAGATATGAATTTATGAAGTTTGTACACGAATTTATACTTAAAATTTACAACATATTTTAATTTTTAAACCTACAACTAACATGGGCCGTTGATCTCAAGATACTGCAATCTGGGCCGTCCCCCCCTTCTCTCCTCTTCACGCTCACCATCTCCAGTAATAGCCGCAACACACATGAACCCATTAGCAAATACTAGGGTTAACAAATTCGATCACCACAACGACTTCTAGCTCGATCAGGTAGTTGCATTGCGTAGCCCCTAACTCCCTCTAGGTTCGGCCCCAAGTACCCTGAGCTCGGCCCCCTCCTCCTCCTCATGTTGTGTGCGCAACTGGCCATGAACGGCCCCCCATAGCTCCCTCCACACGACACCAAACACGATCTCCACCGTTCACATCGAAGCTCTCGTTGTGATCTTCATCTTTGTAGTTGAATGTTTTTGACGAATGTTGACGGATTGGAAGAAATCGAGGGGGAAAGGAGAGACAATTCTGGCCGTTTATCAGGGAGGTGGCGGCTAGGGTTTTAGATTAGGGTTTTGTATATTTTTTTTAATTTATGAAGGTGTTGGGGCTATTTATAAAGAAACGATCGACACTATTCATCCCGGAAATTCCGAACTCCGATTTACGCGCCGTAATCAGCGTTTCTAGGGTTTACCTCGCGTTCCGGACACAATGGAACAGGTTTCGAAAGCTAATTTGGACATCTGTGCGAGTTATGGCTACAAACGTTCAATTTAAATTAAACCGATTTAAATCGATTTCTAGGCGTTTTAATTCGTACCGGACAGACGGTAAATCCAATTGACACGAAATTTGAAACCTTACAATAATATCACATTACGGATCCGATGAAACTGGTTTCGTCGAAATCCGAGACTTTTTGAAAAATGGCTATTTTAACTCGCTAAATTAAAATTAAAAATAAATCGATGCGTTTCGAGCTGCCACGATCAAACGATAACTCCGATTGACACGAAAATTGAAATCCGATAATAACTAACTATTACGGATCCAATGGAACTGGTTTCGTTCAATTCTGAGACTGTTCAAAAATTGGCTATTTTCACTAGTCGATTTAAATATTAAAATATTCAATTTTCACAATTTAACTCTTAATTCGATTTTAAAAGTTCTAAAATATCGTTCTAACTCCCATATGATAAAATAAAATTTTACAAATCATTTTCAATCATATTTAACCCAATTTTCAATTATTTCCATAATTTAACATATTAAATTATCGATTTAATTATTCAATTAAATCCAATAATTCAAAATAAAATTTATTTGACTTATAAATTCACTTATAAATATTTAAAATTAATTAAATATTCAAATTTTAATTAAATAAAATTCTGGGTCGTTACAATCTTCCCCCCTTAAAAGAATTTCGTCCTCGAAATTATTAAGTAAGAAAAGTTATAAAATTCATTAACTTTCTAAAATCCATAATTAAATTTCTTACAATAACTTTACTAAGTTTTCAAATCATACTTAGTTATCTTTTCAAAAACAATTACTATTGTTTAACTTTCAATTCCAAAATCAAAGTTTATAGTTTTCAAAACTTTCCAAATTTCTCAAAAAAAAAATTTCTAACGCCTTAAATTTTCGAAAAAATTCGCCATAGTCTCCTTTGCGCGGCTCGATCCGAAAAAAAAATGACAGTATATATATCACAAATATACATCTCATCAAGTAATGAGGCATCCCGAAGGGAAAAAAGTATAAAAGTACGATATGTAATCCGAGATATGTACCTTATATTTTATTAGCAAGCATATACGGCTAATATAGCGCGAAAGCGAGCTCCAAATGCGAAGCAAACGCGATCCGCACCTACTAAACACTCAACAAACAACATGAGAACATGCACATATGAAAATAATCTCAATATACATCATATAGCAACATAATAACTATACATGCCAACATATCAAATGTAAACATCAACCAACTATCATCCAACTAGCATTCATAACCGATTAGTTTATGTTCATATTCAAGTTGGTTCACTTCCAAATCAAATTCAATTCGATTTAAGATTCACTTAACTTCCAATTGAATTTTCAATTACTTTAGCTTTCAATTTCATTAATACTTAATGAATTATATACAATCAACTAACAACCATATAACAACCAAAGTATATCAATTACAACCAAATTCCTTTGCTTATATTCATTCAATTTGGTTTCAACACCATCACTTTCAATTGGTTTTTATTTAACTTAAATTCCAACTTATAAATCAATTCAGCTTCTAATTCTAAAGTAAATTTCCATTTAACTTTAAATTCACTTTTACTTACAACTCATATTCATAAATATATTCATATAGTTTCACTTCTTATATATATAAGTTTATTTCATAATTGTAAATCACATTAATTATAATTCAATTCTTATAATTCTTTTGCTTATACAATTATTCTTCAATTTGGATTATTCAAACATCTAAACAATCAACTTATATACACTTTAATAATTCTGAAAAATTATTTCTTTATACATAAAAATATAATCAAGTAAAATTATTTCATTTACCCAATTTTAAAAACAATATTGTGCCGAATTGTTCTATTCAAGTGTTTAGAAACCCCTTCGGCATAGTTTGACAGACCGCGCTGACGAAGGTTCATATACCACTCAACAAACCAATCATCACAATATAAAACAATTTTATATTCACTAACAAATACGCACTCATAGCTATTATTACACTCAAACTCATTCTAGAGTACTACTGACTCTATCTCTAATGAATAATACCCAACAGAACCATGGTTGTCGCTTAACCATATGCTCCGATACCAGATGTCAGGACCCGATTCTTCGTCTTCCGAAAATTCAACATCGATACTCACTTTATCGACTGCCGAGTAATCGAACGACGGAAAACCGAACACTGAGGGGTTTTAAGAAAGAAAAAGAGGAAGAAGAGATAAGAAAAAGATAGAAAATAGAAAATAGAGAAGAGATAGAAAAAAAATTTTAATAGAAGAAAAAGAGAATAGAGAACATAGAACGGAACAGAAAACAACAGAACAATATCAGAATCTCACAATTCGCAGCGGAACAACATATAATAATAAATGAATAATCTTTAAACAAAGAACTATATCAGTTATTACATTTTATCACATTTCATTACATCATATCATCAGAGTGTACAACAACAACAACAAACAGTGCAGCGGAAAAAGAAATACTATATATTAGTAATACGCCATGCCATCCAGCTTGCCTCCAGCAACTCCAGAATATCCAGAATATCCTGATAAACCTAACTCTTGACTGCCCGTGTGGAAATTGGTGGGCACCCAGAGTTTAGGAAGGAAAACAATAAACTCCAAGTCAGTCATGTGACTGGTGTGAGAACTCAAAACAGTTTATTTATCTTTAAAATCAAAATAGAGGGATATTTTTAAAGTCAATTCGCAATGCTTTTAAAAATGAGACTACCATAAGGCCTCCCGCACACACACACATGCAAACGCAGAATCGGAGGAGATTTCTCCTTATGATAGTCAAAGATGCTTGATACGCATTTAAAAAGAACATTTTATATTATTACTAGTGCATAGTGTAGAAAAATTCATTTCGAAAGTAGAATATAAATCTTAGCCAACATACGACCATTATCGTATGCCTACTATAGCTACCATCCAAACAGTGGGGCGCCACCATAAGTGAATGATAGGTTCTACAACTAATACCGTACAAGATCGTATTGTTTCTTTGGATTTCCAACGAATGATCAGGCCAAGGAACTTCCCATTGCCACATGAGAATGCCTCTGGATGGACATCCCCGAGAACCAAACCGGATCTCTACCAACACAAGGCCGGGTTACCCCTAACTGAGTAACAACTGACCGAATATGCCATCCCCCGGTCCTTTGGGACCTTTCACCGAGCGCTCGCTATCAATTCACACAATCATAAAGTGTTTTCAACATGAGTAAGTATCTGGGCTCCATACCATGATACCACCCTTTTCCAGAAGGAAATGCACACATCCTAAAGGGCGCTACCCCTCATAACCTTGCAGCTTCTTTCCTGTTTTGACCATTCACGGGGTGTGAGGCTCGACGAAGTCACGTCCACAAAAAACATACTTTATACAAAAGCCATGCTTTGGGTCAACAAATGATCATAGAAATGATCACAAAGATAGACGATCAAATAAACGATCCTATCACAAATAATCAACACAATGATCATTTCAGCAACACTCAGCATGTCACATTACCAAATTGGGAATATATCGCTGATAACCTTCAACTACATAACCTCTGAGCTCATACGTCTCAGAGAAGGGTGTTAAGCTAAAAGAATAAATTCTCCGCCACCAACAGAAATATATTTGAAAGAAATCTGCTTTATATCTCAATTTGTAATGTAAGACATACAATCCATACAAGTCTGTTCCGGGCTCGAACAAAACCGAAGGCACTTCTTACGAAGCCCTTGCAATCCGGGTATTCACAATCCCGATCGAATTTCCCATCACTTAGGAGATCTCTATACCAGGAGCTACCCAGTGCAGAGACAATCGATAGGTCATCCTATCGCTTTCACAAATACTCAGTCTTCAACACCGGTCATCAATGCAATTCACAACGACGTATCACATATTCGGAATGGGTTATACGACCCCATGGTCCTTTCCCGGTTAACCTGAATAGTGAGCGCTTATTCAAAAATAAGTGTGGCATTCAAATTCAAACAAATCACATCAAATACCCATTCAAAGGGAAATATTGATAGTCGGTTATTGAACTATCAATGGATATGCACACATCACCAGTTTCCAAATAATTTTCCAAATTATTTATTTTCCAAAATATCTTCATAAGATATATTATTTTCACACTTTAAAAATAAATCAACATTTATTTTTAAACCCAATTTCCAATTTCATTTATAAATTCCATATTGAATTTATATTTCAAAATATCTATGAATATACGATTTCAATTATTCATTTCAATATTCCTTTTCAATTTATCTTCAAAAAGATAAATTCTCAAAATATTCACTTTATATTGGAAAACATTTCCATACTTATTTATTCATAAGAAATTCACAAATTTTATTTATTTTCAACACTTGGAAAATATTCAATATACTTAAATCGAAATTAAGTATATATTTCATTCTTTAAGGAAATCATTCTCTTAAACATATTTATTTGGGCCAAAACGAATGTTGCGTAAAACATCGTTACGACAACCCAAAATCACTAGTATAGGGATTCGAAATTAAAATAGATATATAAATCCCAATACTATACAAAACATTTCCTTTCGGAAATCATTTACTATAACAACAGTGTTATAGTCCACCATTTCCTTTTATTTCTCGAAAACGTCTATTTCAACAATCAATGTTGAAATCTATGGTTTCGAATCTCAACACATTTAAAACATCGTTAGATCGTTTTAATTCTGTTTAAAATATCAAATCTAAACGTTTTTCTTTTAACATAATATTCACTATTCAAAAACGTGAATATACTCCGTTAACAATTTTCATCCTTTTATTCATTTTATTTTAAAGGATTATTCACAGTCAAAACGTGAATATAACTCCATAAATAAATCATAACAATTTACTTATCAAAATAAGTCGTTTGTGAATTTATAAAACAATGTTTATAAATTCTATTTCTATTTATTTATAACAACTTCCTTTTATAAATTCCTTTATTAACCTATTCGATTTATAACTCAATTATAAAACAAAGGTTCATATTATAAGTTAAATACCTATAATTTATTCGTTCACAAAAATCGTTCCTTTGAACTTCATAATCATAAATCTTATAACTTATAAGATTCAATTATTTATCCAAAACCATTCTTTTAATGACTTTATAAATTTTATAAACCTACTGTTTATAAAATTCCATTTATAACTTCACTGTTTAAAATTCTATAAATTCCATTCAATTATGAAATTCATTTTCACTTCATTCCAACACTTATAAAAACTCGTTTTATAATGTCCATATTTCAATTTATAAATATCCATTTATAAATCTCTTAATATAAATCAATTTATATTATTCTTTTAAAACGTCTTCAAACTCCTTTAAAAACTTCATCATTCTCTTGATTTATAAAATAATTAAGTTTTATAAATCCTATATTTAAACTTTTTATAAATAAATTCAGAAATCCAATTTAAACTATTTTATAAAATCATTAGCATCATATTCTCAAAAATCAGTTTTTTTAACTATATTTCTCAAAAATCATAATTTTTATAACTTTAAAAATTATAACGTTTATTTATTTAAAATGAATCAATTTCCAAACATATAGTATATTTTCAAAAATCCCTTTAAAAATCATTTTAAAATTCCAAAACTTGGTCCAATGATGCTACATACAAAATAGCCAATCACGACAACAACGATATCATATATCGATATGATAATCCATCAAATATCAAAATATCTGAAATCTAATAAATACTGTTGAGGAATCCAGTTGGATCCCTCCAACCTGTTTTCCTGCATCCACAAACATTAGCACAATACCAATTTCGCTCCAGTACGAAATTATCGCGGTATATGGGATTTAAAATATTATCCGCTTAATAACGGCGCAATAGGGTCTCATCCGCTAAACAAAAAATGCGGGAAATCAACAACTCCAATATATACATATGCCAATATATATATATTGCTATTATATATTATACCAATTTCACTGTTTATGAAATATTCGCGGTATATGTTTTTAATAGATAACATCCGCTTACTAACGGCGTATAATGTCTATTTTATCAATCAATAGATATCAATCATCATTCAAACATGCATTCAAATATTTTAAATCTAACTATTTAAAATAAAATCGAAACTGATTCGATTGAGTGAGAAGTTCTCACATTGATTTTAATTTCCGTTTTAGCGATTTATTTCGAATAAAATTAAATGGACGTTTAATTTTACCCAAAATTCTCACTAACTCCAAACGACTCCAATCCAATTTCATCGTGTAGTGCTCGTCCATACGATTCCAACGCAACTGGTTTCGCGCGTTTTCGACCTCGTATGAAAAAGATATGAATTTATGAAGTTTGTACACGAATTTATACTTAAAATTTACAACATATTTTAATTTTTAAACCTACAACTAACATGGGCCGTTGATCTCAAGATACTGCAATCTGGGCCGTCCCCCCCTTCTCTCCTCTTCACGTTCACCATCTCTAGTAATAGCCGCAACACACATGAACCCATTAGCAAATACTAGGGTTAACAAATTCGATCACCACAACGACTTCTAGCTCGATCAGGTAGTTGCATTGCGTAGCCCCTAACTCCCTCTAGGTTCGGCCCCAAGCACCCTGAGCTCGGCCCCCTCCTCCTCCTCATGTTGCGTGCGCAACTGGCCATGAACGGCCCCCCATAGCTCCCTCCACACGACACCAAACACGATCTCCACCGTTCACATCGAAGCTCTCGTTGTGATCTTCATCTTTGTAGTTGATGTTTTTGACGAATGTTGACGGATTGGAAGAAATCGAGGGGGAAAGGAGAGACAATTCTGGTCATTTATCAGGAAGGTGGCGGCTAGGGTTTTAGATTAGGGTTTTGTATATTTTTTTTTTAATTTATGAAGGTGTTGGGGCTATTTATAAAGAAACGATCGACACTATTCATCCCGGAAATTCCGAACTCCGATTTACGCGCCGTAACCAGCGTTTCTAGGGTTTACCCCGCGTTCCGGACACAATGGAACAGGTTTCGAAAGCTAATTCGGACATCTGTGCGAGTTATGGCTACAAACGTTCAATTTAAATTAAACCGATTTAAATCGATTTCTAGGCGTTTTAATTCGTACCGGACAAACGGTAAATCCAATTGACACGAAATTTGAAACCTTACAATAATATCACATTACGGATCCGATGAAACTGGTTTCGTCGAAATCCGAGACTTTTTGAAAAATGGCTATTTTAACTCGCTAAATTAAAATTAAAAATAAATCGATGCGTTTCGAGCTGCCACGATCAAACGATAACTCCGATTGACACGAAAATTGAAATCCGATAATAACTAACTATTACGGATCCAATGGAACTAGTTTCGTTCAATTCTGAGACTGTTCAAAAATTGGCTATTTTCACTAGTCGATTTAAATATTAAAATATTCAATTTTCACAATTTAACTCTTAATTCGATTTTAAAAGTTCTAAAATATCGTTCTAACTCCCATATGATAAAATAAAATTTTACAAATCATTTTCAATCATATTTAACCCAATTTTCAATTATTTCCATAATTTAACATATTAAATTATCGATTTAATTATTCAATTAAATCCAATAATTCAAAATAAAATTTATTTGACTTATAAATTCACTTATAAATATTTAAAATTAATTAAATATTCAAATTTTAATTAAATAAAATTCTGGGTCGTTACATAATTTTTCCATGTTACATCAGAGCTACACCTACTCCTTCCCCACAAGCATTAGTATATATAGTTAAACCACCGCTTTCGTCAGTAATAGCTAGGCTTGACCACTAGTTAACCTTTTCTTCTACTAATTAAACACTTCCTTACATTTTGATGTCCAGTTAAAATTAACATTCTTCATTGTCAACTTTGTTTAGATGGGAGGAAATCTTTGAGATGTCTTGAATAAACCTCCTGTAGGTGCGGACATTCGTCGGAGTCTGTGGTTTCTTCCAATCTTGTATAGCTGAAATCTTTCCTGGATCTACCGCAATTCCTCCTCTTGACACAATATGTCCAAGGAATCTTACTTCTTTCTCCCAGAGGTAACATTTCATGAATTTGGCTTTAAGCACATGTCTCCTTAATACCCCTAATACAATCTCCAAATGTCTTTCGTGTTCCTCCTCAATCTTTGAATAGATAAGAATATCATCAGTAAAAACCAACACCAATTTGTTGAGCACATCTTTGAATACTCTATTCATGAGATTCACAAAACAAGCGGGCACATTGGTCAGCTCAAAAAGCATAATAAACTGCTCTTAAAAACAACTTGGACCTCTAAATGCAGTTAATGCAATGCAATCTTTAGCTATCCTTAGCTGATGGAATCATGGCAAGATTCGTTTGCAAGAATACTCGAGCACCATGAAGTTGGTTAAATAAGTCATCTATTAAGGGTAGAGGATACTTGTTTTTAATTGTCTGCTTGTTTAGGTCTCGATAATCCACATAAAGTCTTAGGGAGCCATCAAATTTTGCAATGGAAACTTCCACCGTGCCATAACTAGAGCGACTTGGTCTAATTAGTCCTTTCTTTAACAACTCACAGTATGCTTTGCCAACTCATTCTTTTCTTTTGGAGCCATTCTTAATAGAGTGAGTAACAGGTCTTCCACAAGGAATCAAGTCAGTATGAAACTCAATTTCCCAACGTGGGGCCAAAATTTTTACCTCTTCAAAAAAATCCTGAAACTACTTAACAATAGATATTGTCTCTAAATCTTTTTGGGATGAATCTAGCACATACATGAAACTATCCCTTACTGGACTAGGTTCTTCACAAGATATTTCTATAAATTTCCCAAAGTTGGTCCCTCAAGATATCGTCTTTTTAATGCAATCAAGGATAACTATATTCTTGAATAACCAATCCATACCGAGCAAAACCTCAAACCCAAAAAATCGAGGACAAATAGGTCACATGAAAATTGATGGGAAGGGAAAGTGATTCGGACATCTTCACAAATCATATAGAGATTACTTGTACCATTTATGTGATTAAACACATAGAAAGGGGTATCTACTATTTTCGTGATTAGTTTTAATTTATCTGCCATTCCTTTAGAATTAAAACTAAGGGAAGCCCCTGTATCAAATAATATTCTAACTAAATCATCATTGACATAGATTTTACCTTCAAGAACTTCCTTTCCCTTTACATTGGTATAGGTTGGAGGCTCATCTTTGATAGCATAGACCTTCATCTGCTCTCCTTTCTTCATTAACGGGCATTTGCTTTTCCAGTATTCGGGTTGATGGTTGTTTTGTGGTAGAGACTATTCTAGGCCATAGGGGAGACGGTTCCTTGCTGCTGCCTTTTAACCTTGGGACTCCTATAGTACTTTGAATAATGGCCTTTCTTTCCACAACTAAAACATTCAACATCTTTAAAATGGGTTTCCTGATATCCTCTTTTGGGCGTGCCTTGCCATGGCTTCTTTCCATTGTTATTGAACTTCCTCTTGTTATTATTATTGTTTTGATTTGTGACTAGATTCTTCTTGTCTAAAGCTTCATAACAGAAACCTATATCTATTAAATCCGCAAAGGTTCCTTTTACATGAGCAGTCATCCTATCCTAATACTGCTCCTTCATCCCTGAAACGAACATCTTGTTTTCTTCAAAGGCATGTATATCAATCCAGGTCCAAAGTGAGCAAATTCATTGAATTTGTGCAAATATTCTTCCACGGACATCTCTTCTTATTTCAGATCCTTAAAACTTCTATAGAGGCGGGATTTCCTAACGGCGGGCATGTATTGTTCTTCAAAAACTTCTTTAAACCTTTCCTAAGAGAAATTATCTTCCAACTCATTAAGAGTAGTGGACCGAGGTTGAAAGCCAAACCAAATAGTAGTAAAGAACCTTTTCCCGTATCCCATTATAGCTTAGCTATCGTCTTCAATAGTTTGGATCGGTCACCTCGAGTTCAATTGTTTGATTCGGTAGTAAATGTGCCACCAAGCTAGAGCCTCATCCTTCAATTGCCAAGAGGCCAAGAACGTATTTCGATCATCATCGATGTCCAATCCTTTAAAGATTTTCTTAGAGGTTAGGAACCAAGCTTGAACTTCAATAATAGACTCTATGGCCTTGAATGGCTTTCCTCCCAATTTGGTACAATCTTTGCCAAAAGCGGCAAAGTTAACTTGAGGTTGCACAGGAACCATTACTTCTTCAATTATTGCAGCATTTGGGGTTCGACCTTTGGTGGTCGTTGTGCTAGTATCTTCCTTTTTATTCCCTCTTAAGTTACTCATTTCTCACTGTCTGGATATAGTAAAGAGATAATTTAGAATATAGACGAGTTTATCTTAGGTAATGGGCATAAAACTAGAATATACTTATGTGGATAAAAAAAATTAAATGCGTGCTCCCGCCGATTAAACTTGTTCTGAGGCATTACTAACCATATCTTTAAAGAGTTGACCCTACCAAGGCTTTCATGTTCGCTCAACCTAAGCTGATACCAAGTGTAATGACCCCCTTTTCGAACCTCGAAGATCAACACTAATATATCTTTGGTATTCATATGTCGCAAATTCAAGTGCTACAGATGTAGATAATCAGGGATAAAGAAAATAAAGATAGAAGAAAGAACAAAATAGATTCTCACGATGCATTTAACAACTTGTAATTGTAAATATAGATAGTACATACAATCACTCTCAAAATGAGCTATTAAAGTAATAGTAATTACTATCCCCTCAGTATAACTGCATATCCCTATAGGTGTTGGTAGGTACGTAATACATCGAAAATAGAAATAGATAACTATCTACATTGGACCCTCCGGCTTCATGCTCCATGCTCCATCCCAAATTGCTCCAAGCAACACAACTACGTGGCTAACCGGAAAAATAGGGCACCCTGAGTTTAAGGGGTAAAGAAAATAAACTCCAGGTCAGTTATGGGACTGATGTGAGAAAACTCAATATATGAGTTTTCAAAAACAAAGGGTATCTCTTAAGACCACGTGCACTTAAACATGGATGGGTTTTACCTTAAGATAACCAAACCATTTGCTATGCAAAATCAGAGATATTATTTTTAATGACATTCTTTGAAAACTCTTTCAAATAAATATATATAATCTTAGCCGAAATTGTTACATTTATTAAATTCCAACATAATAGGTTTACAATTAAAACCATAAGGGCTCGTATTGTAGAATGGATTCCATACAATGACATGGTAAGAGACTACCGTTCGATAGTAAATCTTTAAAGGGATGCACCAGAGGCTACAACCTCTACCAATACAGAATTGACCTACCTTTACCATAGATAGTACCGAATATGACATCACCCCGGTCGTTATGACCTTTACTAGGATTCCAAAGCATACACAACATACCTAAAATATAGAGGGTAATCTTGAAAGGTAATGACCATATCCTAATGGGTGCGACCCACGTAGCCCTACGTATCTACCATGTTTTTGTCATTCTCAATGTGTTAGGCTTATGGTAATGTTATACCTTTTATAAAACAAATCAAACTTTAAATGCTTATTTTCCATTTCCAACAACACAATATTAATTTCCACAAAAGTACAACCTCTAAGCTCGCACATCTCAAAGAAGGGTATTATGTATCGAAGGGGTTACCTCCTACACTACCAATAGATGTACGTTTATAGAGATCAATCTATGTGGTAGTAGAAATGCAATGTCAAACATTCATCCATACAGATTGTCCTAGAACAGGATAAACCGAAGGCACTTCTCCTACTACATCTTGTTTGGGAATCACCCTAGGATTAGTAGTGAGTATACCTTGCATCGACAAATTGAAGGAACCACTGCCACTATGTATATGATAAGGGAATTACCTCAAAGGTTGGTGCCAAGCAGTCCTACATTATGAAGATCTGCTCTTCAAAATCATTGTCTATAACATATATTTACTTTCGAATGTATATTGGTTGATGTTTTCAGACAGAGATCACCCAAATCTGACCTAGGTCACTTCAAACCAATTTATCGATAAAAGATGTTATGTATGTGGTTGATTATTATTCAATTTATCAATATTTTTTATCAAGATAAAATATCTTCTAGATATATATATTTTTAACCATTCCTTTTTCAATATATACAGAATCGGTGAACCTAATTTTAACTTTGGAAACACCAAATCATTTCTCATTAATTACATAGGAAATTGTTTCCATAATTTACTACAATTTTAATAGAAGTTTCATATTTTAAGAACATATCTTTTAAATGGGTCAAAACCCTATTATGTAGGATAGTAAATCCAAAACCAATTAGTATTAAGTAAATAGACCCATAGGAATTATACTAATTATACTCAATACTAATTTCCATATTCAACCAATATTATTCATCAAATAATGGTGAAATCACATTTTAAATCCATACATATAGCATGAGTTCCCTCCTCGAAATTTAATATAGAGGTTAACCAATATATTTTATATATCGCCAAAATATTATTATTTAAAGTCTTGTTTAACATTTGGAAATCTCCAAATCTCTTTTTATCTTAGGAAAATGTGGTCCGAGTAAATCAAATTTACCATCCTCTCCATCAGCTTGTTTGACAGGTAGGGAGAGTAGGCCACTTGTTTTCCAAACTCAAGCCTAGAGACTATCTCTTTGTCATTCATACGGCAGCCAAGTTATTTGTTCTACTCTAAAATCTTTAAAATACTTGATTTATTATTTGAAAAACATTAAAAAAATATTTAGGAATAAAATCCCTAATTTAAATCTTATTTTCCAAAGTTAGTAAAAATTGATGCAAAAAATGCTGTGAAAAGTGTTTTTAAAAGCTTCTTTAATCAAAACATAAACTTCATTCCACATATGTCCATTTTTATAATTCATATGCCTTTTAAAGCATTTTAATATATTTATGAAATTTATTTCATATTTTTAAAGATTAAAAATATCTATTTTAAAGACTTTTCCATTTTGGTTTTTGAACTGTCAATGTGCGATATTTTTGAAAATTTGGTTTGGACACATCTAAAATTTACTTAATAAAATTTTGATTTTTCTTCTTTATTTGAAAACCATAGTATTCAAAATTTTCTTATTTCGAATCATTTTGAGCTATATTCCACTTTACACATTGATTTAACTTTTATGGCACAAAATCATGAACGGCCGTTACGCGACGCGCCTATTTTTGACAACATATTCATATCTTGTCAAAACTTTTCCTAATTGAATTTAATGTTTGTCAAACATTAATAACCCATTTTAAATCATTTTAAAGAGGTTTAACTAAGCCGTAACACTTTTTTAATTCATAGAGGAAAGTGATTTCCTTTGTATAAATTTAATGTATATTTAACGTGAATTATTTCCACAATCAAATAAACATATCATCCCATCTAAATATGATAAACAACCATAGAAAACAAGCATATCATATCGCTATATAAATTATAACAAAAATAAGTAGAGTTTTTCACTTGATAACCTTTTGATCTAACTTTCAGTCGACTATAGCTCCCGCTATTACGGAACCGAAGCTTATGAATCTTGCAATAAGATCCCGAGGGTTCAGCCTTGGGGTTACAAGGGTGGTGGGATGCTTGGATAGGTACGGCCTTGGTAGGAGAAGAAGGAGAAGATCACTAACTCGATCTCGAGCTCGAAGTGGTATATCTCTCTACATTTTACGATTTATTTTGACAGAACTTCGATGCTATTTTTGAATTTTCCTAAGAGGGTTTGGAAGCCATTAATGTAGAGGAGGAGGAAGATGAAGAAGCTTAAGAAATGAAGAGAAGAGAATGTGAATGAAAGTGATGATAGATGGCTTGTATTTGTAGGCAAAAATATGAGAATAATATCATGATATTTCTTTTGACACACATCACCATTGCATCATGCTCCTCCATCATCCTCATGGGCGAACCATACCCTCCATGTGCCATACCCATGTGCTACCCATGTGTGTACAAGTAATGGAGGGTTTTGTTTCTTTTGGTTAGGAAATATCATGATATTTGTAAATAAATATCATAATATATATATATATATATATATTATTTTACCATTAGTAAATATGAAATGTAAATAGTAGTTCTTAAGTATTTTCATATGTTTATTGATGTGTATATGTGTGTCGCATATAACCTATAACATTGCACGACTTCTTTACGTCAAATTATCGCAAATTCCGATTCCGATTTTCTGTAATATTTTCACTTCTTAGTTAAAGTACATTTACTGGTAAACAAGTTTGAAAATAATATATCTATTATTATTTAACAATCCAAAGGGCTTCATCTAATTTAAAAATAATTGTTAAATAATTTTAACTCGATTTAAATTAAAAAGTCGATTATTTCAAAATGTATCATCGTTGGTTATGTCATAAAAAAGATTATTTTCAAATATAAAATAAATAATTTTATTACATATTCCTACTTATATGGATAAATAAGTGTATGTATCCAGACTCATTCGCGATTTTTAATGGTCAAACGGTAGTTTATCGATAAAACCTTTTTTGGTCACTTTATCGATTTTTTTCCACAGCGTATATTTTTTTAATTACTTATTCAAAATAAGATTACCATTATTAATCATTATTCCAAACAATATAATTTATGTTATAAAACCTTATATTTTAATATTTTTAAATTAAATAGTATTTTCCAAAGTTTTAAATTCATGGGCAGTTACATGATATATATTCTATTTTTATTAAAAATGAATAATAGTACATGAAGTTATCCTAAATTAAAAAGGAATTTTAATTATTTATATAGATAAAACAATGTGTATACATAATGATTTCGAACGAAGTGCAAGTGCAAATATTATCTGAAATGACTTTTCTTTGGTTTATAGACTCGAAATAAATAAATTTTATTGATTTTTATATTAAAGAAATTTTGATTGGAATAATCTACAAGTAAAAAATAATGGATTTTAATCGAAATTGAATTTTAAACCCAATATGAATATTTTTATTTGGATTTTTGGATTTTCAGTAGAAGCATTTTTTTTATAAAATAAAGATTTATTTTAAAAATAGTTTAAATTTGAATTTAAACCATAAAGATTTAAAGGTTTATTTATACAAGCTTTTCTATAAAAAGGGAATTTTAAGGAATTAGTTGAAAGGTTGCTTTAACGATTTTGTATAAAATATATCAAAGGTATTTCGAAAGTATTGGTGCTATTGAAATTCCCAAGTTGAAAGAAATAAAATTATGTTTTTGTCTGTTTCCCATTCGAAAATGGTTTTGATGATTTTACCTTTTTAAAATGGATTGCTACTTGTTTTATAATCTTCTTGGATATTATTGCTTTTGATGTCGCTGAAGGTAATGCCCTAGCCTAGATCGTAGGGGTTAGATTAAAAGGTTCCTTCCCTTGGGTGTCGATTGTAGATGAGTAATGTCACGATTTGTTATTATCTATTTTGACGCGCATTCACCTTTTGAGGACATTTATTCAAACTAGGTTTGATGAAATCTTATTGTATTTTGAAATCTAGTTTTGATGAAACTATCAAATATGTTGGAAGTGATTTCAATAAATGAAAAGTTGCAATTTTAAACAATAAAGAGGAAATACTATTTTGCATAACGTTTTGAAAAATATTTTGGGATAAATTAGATTTGTGGATTGATTTGGGAAATATATTGCAAAGATTGGTTTTGTACAAATTGGGAAATAATTGATGAATTATTTGAAATAAAACCAATATTTTGGCATCATTTACAAAGTAGACCTCTAGTATACGATTTTTGAATATATAAAATTTTCTAAATAAAGCGATTTTATAGAAGTGATTTGGAAGTCTATTTTGAAGTGATTTCGGAAAAATGATTTGAAAGAAAAGGAATTTGAAATCTATTTTCAAATGGTTTTTAAATAAAGTGCTTATTGTACTTTGTTTATGAGTGTTGACTATGCTGATTAACTTGAGTGATTTGAATTTAAAATTACATATACACCTCATACTCATCACATTATATTTTGAGCATGGTTACACTCATACCTAGATTTCTGGCCTAACTCAGGATTTGTTATTTGTTTTACAACCTTGGGTTATACAGAAGTTGTTCTACATATATGATATGACTAAACGTGCTTTATGTATTGTGATATGGAGTTGGAGTAGATGATAATGGCAAGTAATTACTTTACTTGTGCTTATATTGAAATATCATTGATTGGTAGATATAATGTGATAAGTGTTATCCATATGAGATGATGTATAGATTTTCAAATATGATATAAAATTCATTGTTTTTATTCACTTTGATTCTGTTAATTAGGAAATTTTTATTTACCTCTGATACCTTATTATTTACTTCTAGAACTTGTTTACATTGTCTTGAGTCGAGATGAGATACATTTTATTTAAGATATATTCAGGTATTGAATTGAATTTGTGTTGACCGAAGTAGTGTATATTAGATATCGCTCCTTATTTGCCCATTAATGCGAGTTATCGAATGGTAAACTCCATCTAATATTTTGGTTACTGGAGCCAGGGCGTTACATTAATATTTTGAGATGCTCAATATTAATTGCTAACTTAATTCACACTTCTGCTCACACAACCATATTTATGAAATTTTTGAAAAATCACATGATTTAATTAATTTATAAAATATTGTAAATTAATTAATACTTGGTAAGTATGGATTATTATTTAAATTATTTTATGTTTTGGAATTGTTATTATTTATTTGAATGCATACATAAAAGTTATATTCGCATGCATCGATATATGATATTAATGTAACTTTAAAATGGTTTAAATAAAAGATAATTGCATGAAGGGATTTATGTATATTTCGTGCAATTTAATGGCATCAATGGCTAACCATATCTTAAGAAGAGATAGATTAGGGTGGAGAGAGGGAAAATTTAAGCGATTGTGTGGGGAAGTTTTGATTAAAAGAAATGGAAAGGCTTTATTCTTTCAAACAAAAAAATCAACTAGTTTATTCCAGTTCATTATTTCGTTCATTTTATTTTTCTCTCCACCACTCCATAGCCATGGATTGAAATTAATTTATCCCTTACAAAAAAAATCAACTCCAAATCAAATCAAATAAAAGCTTAGTGGTTCATCCTTCTCTTACAAAGCTCGGAGTGGATCTAGTTAGAGATCTGCGGAGAAATCACAAATCAAGGTGTTATAAAGGCATGGATTTTAAGGTTTATTCTCTTTTTATTTATACTCATTCTTGATGTTTAACCATGGCTTATATCACATACATGTATTGAATTTCCACTTGTTAAATTCATTTTAAACCTCTTGTGTATTGTCAAGTAAATATAAAACCTATCTCCTGTATGATTTGTTTTGTGTACTGATACTTTTGTTGGATTTGAAATCATTAGTTAATATTGATTTGATTTGCTGCGAAATTTACATTTTATATCACAATTAAATTAATCAGCTAATTAATTTAAAATTAATTTTTGCTTACTTTATTTTGCATACTAATGTTATTTGTTAGATCCAAGATTTTTTGCTTTCTGCAGATCTTGTTTACTATGAAAAAATTACTTTTATACCGTAATATAATTCACATAAAAACATGGATTTAAAGTTTAATTAATTTAATTATATGTGTGTGTATTCATATGTTTAATTAATGTATTCAAGATTGTACATCAACATCATGTCAAACCTTTGTGTTATGGTAATTTGTTTTAACTTATTATATTCAAGTTTGTTTTTTTTTCAAATATAAAATTTTGAAATTATCCTAAATTACAATATACACATGTGTATATGTATATAAGCAATGTTTCAAAATTAGTTATGCTAGTGAAGTTATATATATAATGATTGTAATGACTCGACTTTACGACCCTCGAATGCCGACATCAATACATCCACGGTATACTAGTGTTGAGCAACCAAGTGCCAAAAAGATGAATTGTTAGGGTAAAATAAAAAGAACAGGATATAGAACAAGGAAGATGAGAACAAAATATCAGAATCTCACAACCGAACGATCATATAAATTATCAAAAGATAGTATAAGCTGCCATCCTAAGATACAAAGTTTTTCAAAGTTACAATAATCAACCGTGACTGTTATAACAGCCTGTCTTAAAAATACTGATGATATACACAAAGTAATGTAGCAGAAATGAATATTACGATAGGTAAAACTCCAACTCTTCTCCAGAATCTCCAAAGGATCCACAGTTAAATGTGGATACATAAACAGGGTAACCCGAGTACTAAAATAAAATAACACTCGGATCAGATGGTAAACCGTCATGAGAAACATAGATCAAATAGATTTTTAACATTATAGAAACCTTTCAAAATAAAAATATCTTGTAAGACCATGCCACATATAAACATGAATGGCTTTTATCTTACGATAATCAAACCATTTATAGAGAATCCATTGATACTATAATAATGTCTAAGGTTTAAAATAAATAATAATCATAACCAAAATGGTTACATTGATTACACTCCAGCAAAATAGGTGTACAACCAAAATTGATAAGAAACGTTAGTATAATGGATTTTCCGTGGATCTCTCCAGTGGAGCCAGATTCAATCTCCTGTACAAGGGTCAAAAATTCCTTTCGAGCGACATATATCACTGGAAAAACTATACCGTTAAGGTAAACACAAGAGGCTATCGTCTGAACATAAACATGAACAACGTGAACCAAATATCAACAACTCTCAAGCGCAACATATCGATAAGTATCTCTAGAATTGGAGTTGACAACATCCTGATACGGGTCATTAAACCCTAGGTTGTGCATTCTAATATGTTTTTAGACATTTCCGCTATCGAGGTTACGTTCGGTATCTTTCACATGAGTCTTTATCACTCGAACAGAACATGAATCCCTAATCGGATCCTCGCATCTCGAACAGATCACAAATTCCCAAATGAATCCCTATATCTCAAACAAATCACGAACCACTACATGGATTCAAGCATTTTGAACAGATCTCAAACCTTCATATAGGTACCCGCACATAAGTCTTCTGATGATTGCTAACAATGTCCTCTCCCTTCGAGTTACTCCTTAAGATAGACAGTCCATATGATAGCATTATTCGAAATGTTAATGTTAACCTTTCCTTTGTACTTAACCTTAGGTTAGATAGTTCAACTATATAACATTCTACATCACAACCGTTCCTAGAACATAGAACTCGTATACTAGTTTTGAAGTGGTATTCAGTAAGTAGAAAACTTACCGATCACGGACTCTTCAAAACCAATTGATAAATTTTGGTTAACTCAATCCCATTTGTTTCAAAAGTAAGTGAAAGCTAGAGAAAGTCTCATACCAATACACCTCCCAGAGGATTCTTATTGGCATGAAGTCATGAAGTCTTTCGATTACTTCCTAAGGTAATAATAAGTCAAGTTCGATAGTCGACTAATCGACTATCCGGTATAAGATAGATGTTTGTAAATGGAAACGAAGCCTATGTTATTTTCCATAAACAAATAAACATACAAAACACTATCATTTTCCAAAACACAACAAAGCCACACAAAGTATGATTAATTTACTTAAGTAATCCTAATCCCTTCCATTTAATTAATCCTTTTTGTTAATTAAATCTCCTTTATTAGTAACTTCATTTATCTAATAAACTTTTACTTTTCTATCTTTCCAAAAGACTCCACTGCGTATTATTTCCTTAAAAATATCCATTATAAGGATCAATGTGCCTTTGCAAATCCATTCAAAAGGTTTAAGACGAATTTTACTTAAACTTTGTCACTACAAAACCATTTCATTTTTTCTTATCTTTAAATCATTCTTTTAAAGATCTATTTACATTTCATAAATATAATCAAAATATGTTAAGGACAAATGTTATTAACAAATTGTCACAACAAACCAAAACCATTCTCATACTTGTTACTATATTTACAAACATTTGTTTTGAATATCTAAGTTCATATTCAATCAAATTTAGTATGAACTAGTTAACTATCAAGTTCTTAAAAGGATTGCTTATACAAATCACGATTTCTATGCTTAACTCATTTCCGACATTCCAATTTAACAATTCCTCGCCTAAGAGTGAAGCGATGTAAGTTTGGGCACGGCTTGCTCCAAGCCTTACCTAGACACTTCAATCTTGAATCTCACAATTAGGTGAATCTACCTCGTCGGCTTTTAGTGTTAAGTATAGTATTAATAATTTCAATAAACAATAAGAAACCAACACAACTAACATGTTTTCAACATTTTCCACTTAACTGTTCCTCGGTTAAGAAGGAAGCCCGATAGATTAGAGCTCTATTGCTTCATCCTTATTTGACATCAACCTAAGCTCTTACAAATAGATAAGATTACTTCGTTAACTTATTAGTGTTAAGCATAGTTAATTACTTTCCTAGCAAGTAACTAAACAATTTAACCATTCGGCTATTGAGCAATTTCTAACCCCTTTCTAAACCTTTTGTTTATAATTTAAAATGATTTAAAAGTTATATATTTGCATAAGATATTTATTTAAGATATTTTTCAAGATATTTATACTTCAAAATACTTATAATATATTTAAAAAAACTCAATTAGAGTATTACTTGAAAATGCAAGTTTGAAAAATCATTAAAAACTTGAAAATGACATGTTTTGTAGATATTTTGACAAAATATCTCTTCTTTCACCATTTACCATTTATTTCTTAATAAATCATAAAGATCTTAAAACATTTTTAAAATACTCTAAAATAGTTATTGTCCACTTGTGAAAGGAATAAAAAAACTTGAATCTAAATATCTTTTCAAACCTTTTAAGTTCAAAAATCAAGCCTAAACTTGGCAGTTTTGCACTAATGATGTTTGGTCGTTTTTGAGATGTTACTTAACTTTTTACAATTCAATCTTTTAACATAAAATAACATGCACACGCACACATGCACATACATATAAATATAATAATATAAATATGGCTAGAAACCGCTTAGGATCTCTCTACGATGTTCCATAGCAATTGCCAAAAGCAAGGCAATTCTAAACTGCTTGACTATCACTGTAGGTGCACTTCTAAATCCAAGTCCAATATAAACCAAAGTCCATCTATAACCTATGTTCTTTGTTCTAGGTCTTGTCTTAAGTCATACAAGTCCATTACAAGTTTGTTCAAGTCCATATATGTGGATCGCTTACTTTTAAAGTAAGAATTCGAAGTCAATGTTTTAACATAAGTTAACAACAATTCAAACAACTTAAACACTATTCAAATACAACATATATGTTTTATATTTACAAAGTGATTTGTTAACTCGTCATTCACCTACCCAAAACCAAGATCCAAGAACCAAATCCTAATGCTAGTTGCCACCACCTCCTTCCTTCCTCTTTCCTTTGCTTTCCACTTTGCCTTTCCTTCTCCCTTTGCCTAAAGCTCATGACCATTTCATATGGGGTGAGTGTGGCTCCACTTCTTCAATTTATAACATGGTAGAAGGTGTTCTAATATTACACTAAGCTACATCAAATTTTGAAGTGATTTGGAGTTGATTTGCAACTATTTCTTTTTTCGAACATAAGAGATGAAGAAAAAGAGAAGCTATTGATTTTTGAACTCAAGCTTTATAAATTTTTTGTGATTATTCCTGAGGGTGTACCCCTCCTTATATAGGCTTTGGAATGTGATAGTAAAAGACCAAAAACCCCTCAAAACCCTAGTAGCATTAAATACCTTTATCATGACTATTGTATGTCACATAAGCTTAAGGGTTAAGTGTTTCCATCTTTTTGCTCATTTTAAAATATCTTATCCTTTCTTACACAATGCATGACATCATCCCATTTAGTCAACCGTAAAAATGAAAATATTTTTAGTTGCTAATTATCTCCTTAATAATTAATTAGACATGCACAAAATGTCTGATTACCTTTTATTGAGAAAAAAGCTGTTTATCAATAAAACGATTTTCGGTCACATCATCGTTATTTTTCCATAATATATTTTTGTAAAAACTTTTCATAAACAAGTTTGTAACAACCCACATATTTATCGATTTTATATTTAAATATTTTACCGTTAGTCGGATTATAGTCCGAAAAGCTACTTTTTGCATACATTCAAATTAGGACTCGAGACCACTTCCATTGAGTTTGAAACGCCGTTTGCAACTTTTTTAAGTATAAGCATTGATATGTTTGGAGTTGGTGGAATTTCACCACTTTTTCACTTGAGACCAATAGTTGGGCTTTTAACCTATTAAACCCAAACTCCACCCTCCCCTCTTCATAACTTTCTAATTGCTTTAAACCTTCAAGCTTCTTCAAAAATGGTAGTGGGAATGAGAAATTAAAACTCCAAGCTCAAATTCAACTTCAAATCCATCATTCAACTCCAAATTCAACAAGAAGACATTGGATTCAAGCTTCTTGCATTGGGATTGAAGAGGGATTGATTCTTGCTTGCTTTGTTCTTCATTTTCATTTGTTTTTGGTGCAAAGGTGAGATTTTTATCTCATATTCTTGTCTATAACTATCACGGATGTTTGGGAATGATTTTCTATCACTTTAGCATGTACATTTGCATTTGGTTTGGATTGGATTGGCGAAAAACTCCAATTTTTAGCGTTGTGGTGAATTTTCTGCATTTAGGTCGTTCTGGCCATTTGTGCGTGTTCGGAGTTAGGTCGCACGCGAGCTAACGCCTTAGGTCGCTCGCGTGTTAACGCCTTAGGTCGCACTGCCTTGAACCCTCGGCCTGCATATTTTCGTTCGCTCTTAGGTCGTTCGGAATTAGGTCGCTTGGTCGATAGGTCGTAGGTCGTAGGTCGCTCTGCCTCGAGGAGTCTCAGCCTGCATATTTGCGTTAACCCTTTAGGTCCATCTGGCTTGAGTCGTTAGGTCGTTTGACTTTTATATTGATTAGGTCGTTTAGCCTTGAGTCGCTAGGTCGCATGACCCCTCACTAGTTCGCACGGCTTTGTTAAGACGTTAGGTCGCTCAACCCTACTACAAGTATTAGGTCGTATGACCTTGTTCCACTAAGTCGCTCGACCCTTAGGTCGCTTACCTGGTTGAGTCGCACCTCACCTTAGCTCGGCCATGTTAGGTCACTCGCCTCCCTTAGGTCGCTTACCTGGTTGAGTCGCACCTCATCTCAGCTCGGCATTAAGCCGTTAGGTCGCATGTCCAATTAGGTCGCACGCAACCACTAGGTCGCTTGACCAATTTAACTCGCTCTGCCTTGCTTACTTTTAGGTCGCACGACCATTCCATTTTAAGTCGCCTGAGCCCTTAGGTCGTGAGTACTTAAGTAGCTTCACCCAGGCCTTTAGGTCGCATGACCTTAATTCCTTTAGGTCGTGACCCCTTTAGGTCGAAACCCTTTAAGTCGCTCGATCCTATCCTTCCTTGGGTCTTCACTAGGTCGTACCGTTTTGGACGGGGCGCTGCCTCCTGAACCCCCACGACCTGACCGGGCAGGTCGAACCCCGTAGCAGGGGCGTTGCCCCCGCACCCCCACCTTGGGGGGTTGCCACCCCCCTGGGACCCCCCTCCGTAGGAGATCTTATCTTAAAAACATTCAATAGAACTTGCTTTGTTGAGATGCTGAGTTGACCGTTCTTCGAGACAAACTATCTTGGGCTTCTCGGTCGATTTTATGGATTTTTGAATATCTATTTCGATGGATTCTTTATCGGTTTCTTTGGATTTTATTCACGTCTTCGTATGTGAATTTTTATGATTGATTGTTTTTACAATCACTTCTATGATTTGTCACTTTAAAATATGAAGGTTTCAATACTAGTAGTAAATATCAAAACTCTTTCAACAAAATGATTTCAACTCTATTTTCAATAACAAAGCTCTTTTCTTAAACCATTTTCCAATCTACTAGTATATACAAACCTTTACCTCACTCGTATGAGAAATTAAATTAAACGGCTTAATAAAACAAGTGGTATGAAACGCTTGCGTTTGCTTCGTCGGTTAACTCTTGGACTTGTTCGATTGAACCTTTTTGTGACAATTTTCTAGTGAAGATCTACAGTTTGTTCGTAAATATTTGAGTTAAGCAAGTGGTTATGGGACATGAAGCTAAACTTTTATATTTACTAGCTTAGTGTAATTGACACTTCTCGTTGATCATGACGATCATTTTGTGATTTAGGCTAGCAATTGTGCGATGTCTCTTTGTTTGCTTCCTGGTTAGGCTAGACACCATTTGTGTGATTCCACTCACACATACCTTCTTGCTTTTTGGTTAGCCTAGACACCATTTGTGTGATTCCACTCACACATACCTTTTCGTTGCGAGGTCAGGCTAGACACCATTTGTGTGATTCCACTCACACATACCTTTTTGCTTTTTGGTTAGCCTAGACCTCATTTGGGTGATTCCGACTCACCCATATGGGGTAGCTCCCCATGGTCTTCGGACCGTCATGTGATAGGACTCTTTCCCTTTTTCTATGATTTCTGGATTTCCTGTGTTGATTTCTGGAATTTATGTCATTGACTTGTTATGAGTATAAGTTTAGGGTATGATGCCCTCTTTGGATCTTTGAAAAGATTCTTGTGATATTGATTTATCTCTTATTGATTGATCTTCTACTGATCATCATTTTCATACTTATAGTAGTATGTCAGTATGGATATTTTATGTTATGCCATATCTTTTGTTTTATACCATGTCATCTGATATTTATAGCTAGACTGATCCGTTTATTATTTTCTTAAATAATACTCCGGTCAGACCGAGATGTTACAGGTGCTTCTGCTTGACTTCTCCCCGGGGTTTGCTACTCTGACTTTTGGCTAACTATTTAGATTAGCAGTTTTTGTTGTATACACTTGAGATATAGACTCATAGTTGTATTCTTTTGTATAGCACGTGTTGCTATTCTTTTGTATTATTATGGATCTTTTTGACCACTACTCTGATGTACACTTTCATGTGTTAGTTATATATCCATATCTTCTTCCGCCTTTGTGATATGGATGTCTGTGACTGATTGTGTTATGCTTATTTCTATGTTTGTTTCCGAAGATTATTTATAGCTACCGTGTGATAGCTTTGAGTTTGTTTCGGTATGTCGGACTTCCTCCTTAAATGAAATGCATGCTATACTATCTGACATAACGGTGCTCGCATAAAGAAGTTACATGGATGGTCGCTCCTCAACAGCCTTATTCTCCATGCTAGTTGACAGCACTACATCGTAGTGTTCTTGGCTAACGTGGGTATAGAGGTGGGGCGTCACAGCTTGGTATCAGAGCCAAACTTCGGAACAACGTAGAATAACTTAACAAGGATCAACGTCCTAAGTCCATCTTAGGAGTCCTACCTTAGGATTAATTCGAGTCTTCGTACCGATTCATCCTATTTTCTTTTGTGATTCCTTGTTCTATCTATCAAGATTACTTGATATTCATTCTGAGAATAATCTTTTCCTTCTTCTTCCTTTCTTTCTTGAAGGAAGAAGAGATGGTTAGTTCTGGCAGTCCTAGCGTTGGTCAATCCAATAGTCCTTCTCTTGATGGCGTATTCATGTCTGTGAAACAACTTTCGGATCTTGCTCAGAATCAAAAGTTTATCTGTGCTTTGAGTAAGAATCCCACAAAGATCTTACCTTTGAAACTAGAAGTTCCTTTCAACTAACTTGTAGATATCACTCTACAAGAAGAAGAGGCTGATAAAGGAATTGATAGTGATATTGGGATGTCCAAGAAGAGACATATTAAGTTCAAAAGCCCTTATCCCGATAAGAAGGTGAAGCAACCTGCTTTTGTAGCAAAGACTCCAATCCTTCATCATGGACGATGCTACAATTGTGGTTCTAGGGACCACTATGCGAAGGAGTGTCCGGAACCACTCTTTTGTCGTTATTGCAAAGTTCCAGTCATCATATTTCTGTTTGCCCCATACTTCTTAGCAAGAAGAGGGTGGAACCAGAAACTTCGGTAGCCAAGCCACCTACCTCTAGTCGTAAACGATGTTACAATTGTGGTTCCACAGACCATTATGTAATTAAGTGCTCAGAACCCCTCTTTTGCCGCTATTGCAAAGGCTCGGGCCATTACTTGTCTTCATGTCCCAAGCGACCTAGCAAGAGAGAAGGAAAGCAAAAAGCTTCTAACGAAACTCCTCTGGGCCAAGGTATTTCTTATTTAATCCTTGATTTCATTTGTTTTCGATTATCTGATTCGAGTTCTTTTTGATATGGGTTTGTCTCATCGTTTTTATATCAAAAGAATTTGTTGATTCTCTTTCTTTTTATGTTTTGGGCTTGATGACTTCTTTGAGGATTGCGAATCCGAATTAGTGGATCTGCAACACTCTACTTGCTTTTTATTGATATCGAAAATTATTTCATGTGATTTTTCTTTCCGAACCAATTTGCATGTTATGCATTGCTTTGGTTTCGGAATTGATTTGCGTGAAAGGATTGGCTTATTGCAAAGCCCATATCCAATTTTTCCGAAAGGACTATTCATTTTCGATATTTTCGATCTGTTAAGAAGATTCGTATTTTTCCTTTGTGATTTCGATTTCAAATCGATGGCATCATTTTGCTCTTTTAGCTCACATGTTGAGTAAAGAGATTTCAAATCAATGGCATCATCAAGCAGAAGCACCTATAACATCTCGGTCTGACCCGAGTATTATTTAAGAAAATAATAAACGGATCAGTCTAGCTATAAATATCAGATGACATGATATAAAATAAAAGATATGGCATAAACATAAAATATCCATACTGACATACTACTATAAGTATGCAAATGATGATCAATAGAAGATCAATCAATAAGAGATAAATCAATATCACAAGAATCTTCTCAAAGATCCAAAGAGGGCATCATACCCTAAACTTGTACTCATAAAAAGTCAATGACATAAATTCCAGAAATCAACACAAGAAATCCAGAAATCACAGCAGAAGGGAAAGAGGCCTATCACATGACCGTCCGAAGACCATGGGGAGCTACCCCATATGGATGAGTCGGAATCACCCAGATGAGGTCTAGGCTAACCAAAAAGCAAAAAGGTATGTGTGAATGGAATCACACAAATGGTGTCTAGCCTTACCTCGCAACAAAAAGGTATGTGTGAGTGGAATCACACAAATGGTGTCTAGGCTAACCAAAAAGCAAAAAGGTATGTGTGAATGGAATCACACAAATGGTGTCTAGCCTAACCAGGAAGCAAACAAAGAGACATCGCACAATTGCTAGCCTAAATCACAAAATGATCGTCATGATCAACGAGAAGTGTCAATTACACTAAGCTAGTAAATATAAAAGTTTAACTTCATGTCCCATAACCACTTGCTTAACTCAAATATTTACGAACAAACTGTAGATCTTCACTAGAAAATGTCACAAAAAGGTTCAATCGAACAAGTCCAAGAGTTAACCGACGAAGCAAACGCAAGCGTTTCATACCACTTGTTTTACTAAGCCGTTTAATTCAATTTCTCATACGAGTGAGGTAAAGGTTTGTATATACTAGTAGATTGGAAAATGGTTTAAGAAAAGAGCTTTGTTATTGAAAATAGAGTTGAAATCATTTTGTTGAAAGAGTTTTGATATTTACTACTAGTATTGAAACCTTCATATTTTAAAGTGACAAATCATAGAAGTGATTGTAGAAACAATCAATCATAAAAATTCACATACGAAGACGTGAATAAAATCCAAAGAAACCGATAAAGAATCCATCGAAATAGATATTCAAAAATCCATAAAATCGACCGAGAAGCCCAAGATAGTTTGTCTCGAAGAATGGTCAACTCAGCATCTCAACAAAGCAAGGTCTATTGAATGTTTTTCAGATAAGATCCCCTACGGAGGGGGGTCCCGGGGGGGTGGCAACCCCCAAGGTGGAGGTGCGGGGGCAACGCCCCTGCTACGGGGTTCGACCTGCCCGGTCAGGTCGCGGGGGTCCAGGGGTCCAGGGGGCAGCGCCCTCGGTGGGGTGCGGGGCAGCGCCCCATCCAAAACGGTACGACGTAGTGAAGACCTAAGGGAGAATAGGGTCGAGCGACCTAAGGGAGTAAAGGTCATGCGACCTAAAGGTTTTAAGATCTAACGACCTAACACGAGACAAGTCCGAGCGACTCAAGAGGTCAAAAGGGAGTGAGTCCTATCAGGTCATCAAGACGAGCGACCTAACATAAGTAGCCAAGCGTCCTAACTGGAGCGACCTAGAGGTCATACGACCTAACATAAGTAGCCAAGCGACCTAACTGAAGTGACCTAGAGGTCATACGACCTAACATAAGTAGCCAAGCGACCTAACTGGAGCGACCTAGAGGAATAAGGGTCATGCGACCTAAAGGGGAGCGGTCTATCTAGGTGAGTGAGGTCGAGCGACCTACGACCTAACGAGGTAAAGGCCTAACGACCTAGTGAAACACGCGACCTAAATCCATCATGTTACGGCCTAAAACCCACGAGTTACGACCTAACTCCGAAGACGTTAGAAATGGCCAGAACAACCTACGACCTAAGATCCATACGACCTAACTCCGAAGACGTTAGAAATGGCCAGAACGACCTACGACCTAAGGTCCATTCGACCTACGACCTAAGGTCCATTCGACCTACGACCTAAGGTCCATACGACCTACGACCTAACTCCGAAGTGAAAATTCAAGGCAATGCGACCTAGCGGATAACACACGAGCGACCAAAGGGTTAGGTCGCGAGCGACCTAACTACGAACACAGAAAAATGGCCAGAACGATCTAAGTGCAGAAAATTCACCAAAACGCAAAAAAATTGGAGTTTTTTGCCAATCCAATCCAAACCAAATACTAATATGCATGCAAAAATGATGGGGAATCATTCCCAACAGTCCAATATAGTTATAGGCTAGAATTGTGAGATAAAAACCTCACCTTTGCACCAAAAATCAATGAAAATGAAGCTTTGAAGCAAAGCAAGAATCAATCCACTTCAATCTCAATATAAGAAGCTTGAATCCAATATCTTCTCTTTGAATTTGGAATTGAATGATGGATTTGAAGTTGAAACCTAGGCTTGGAATTTTAATTTCCCATTCCACTCACCATTAATGCTAAAGCTTGGTTGTTAGGAAATTTATGAAGAGTGAGAAGAAGGGGTTGGAACTTGGGTTTAATAGGCTAAGTCCAAACCAAAGTCTCAAGTGAAAAAGTTAGTGAAATTCCACTAACTCCAAACCTATCAATGTTTATACTTAAAAAAATTGTAAATGGCATTTTCGAACTCAATGGAAGTGGTCTCGAGTCCTAATTTGACCGTTTGCAAAAAAATAGATTTTCGGACCAATATCCGATTAACGACAAAATATTTAAATAAAATATTTAAATATAAAATCGATAAATATGCGGGTTGTTACATTTATAGTACTAACAAATACACTCTCATATGTATAAAATTCTTAAATTATGCTGGGGAATTCCACTACCCCATCTCTTAATGATTTATACCCACCAAAGCCAAGGTTTTCGCTTAACCTTCAGCTTTGATACCTAGTGTAACGACCTGACTTTTCGACCCTTGGATATTGATACTAATACATCCACGTTATTCATATACTGAGCATCCAAGTGCCGAAAATATGAATTGTTAGGGTAAAATAAAAAGAAATAGAACAAAGAAGAGGAAAACATAATATCAGAAACTGATAATGGAACAATCATACATAATATCAAAAGATGGTAAACTATCATTCTAAGGTATAAAGTTTTTCAAACTTATAGTAATCGGTCTTGACAATTATAGCAACCGATCCTTATAATTGCTGATAATACACGCAAAGTAATGTAGAATAAATACATACTATGATAGATAAAACTCCAACTCTTCTCCGAAATCTCCAAAGCATCCACAACGAAATTTGGAAAAATAAATGGGACTGACCATAGTGTTAAAAGAAAATATCACTTGGATCGGTCTGGTACACTAGCATGAGAAACATTGATCGAATAGATTTTTAACATTATAAAAACTTTCAAAATAAAGGTATCCCTAAGACCATGCTATAGATAAACACGTATTGGTTTTTACCTTATGATAACCAAACCATTTATTGAGAATCCAGTGACATTATAATAATGTCTAAGGTTAAAAATAAATATTAATCATAGCCAAAATTGTTACATTGATTACATTCTAGCATAATAGGGGTACAACCAAAATCGATAAGGAATGTTTGCATAATGGATTTTCCATGGGGATCATTTCGATGGAGCCAGATCCAATCTCCTGCACAAGGGTCAGAAAGTACATTCGGAGTGTCGTATATCTCTAGATAAAATATACAGTTAAGATAAACACAAGAGGCCATCATCGGAACATAAAAATGAACAACGTGAACCAAATATCATCAACCCCGACATGCAACATATCAATAAGTATCTCTAGAAGTAGAGTTCATAACATCCTGACGTGGGTACTAAATCCTAGGTTGTGCGTCCACTCTCCATTTTCGATGTCGACGTTACGTTCTGCATCTTTCACACAGTCTTCATCACTCGAATAGAACATGAACACTTAATTAAAACCTCACACTCGAATGGATCATGAATTCCCAAATGTATTCCTGTATCTTGAATAGATCACGAATCATTATATGGATTCAGGCATCTTAAACTGATCTCAAACCTTCACATAGGTTCCCTCGCATAAGCCTTTTGATGAATGCTAACGTTGTCCTCTCATATAACGATCGAGGGTTTTGAACCATAAAAATTGACACTAATATGTCCACTGTATTGTGTGCGGAGCAAGCGAATGTCGAAAAACCCGATTGTTAGGGAAAAAGAAGGAAGATAAGAAGAAAACTAAACAACATAGACTCTCACAGCGGAACAAATAATCTATAATATACTCAAATTTTACACAAAAACAAAACTCCAATCTGTATATACATACAGAACATCAATCAAAGTATACTAACCAATTTCAGCCTGGACAGTTATAACAACATGTCTTCACAATTGATGATGAACACAGCAGAAAAATAACTATATACATGAATACGTCTCTGATCCTCCAGTTCGTCTCCTGAAGCTCCAAAGCATCTAAACTAATCTGTAATATGCTTTGTCTGACCTGAGCATTATAATAAAATAACAACCAAGTTAGTCTAGAAAACCAGTATGAGAAAAAACACCCAATTGGATTTTAAAGTTATAGAAAACCAGTGTGATTAAACACACCCAATTGGATTTTAAAGTCATGGAAAACCTTTGAAAATCAAGAGTACCTCGTAAGACCATGCCGCACATAAACACAAACGGGTTTTTACCTTATTATAACCAAAACCTTTTAAAAAGATCCATTAATATCTTTACTGCTAATAATGAGAATTCCACTAACTTATTTCACCCATGTCTTTTTGGATTACCAGTAATACCCTTGCATCTTTATCCTCATTTTATTGCTTCTTCTTAGTGTAATGAATGTTTCTTCATTTTTGGTACTGGATATATTTAATTTTGTTTCTGTTTAAACTTCACAATCATATTTTTCTGTTCCTCTTCAAATAAAAACTAACAGAGTTGGAATTTATTTCATGGAATCTATTTCAAATACATCAATATTTGCTCACGTTCTGATGGATAAGTAACACCATGTAGGCTATGATGCAACACTTGAGTAGGGGAGTGGTGGACCATGTCAAGCAAAAGATTCAACATTGGGCATAAGAATGTACAAGTTTATGATATTCTTAATATCTTTTGATTTGGTCTGAAAATCCACCGATGATTGGAAAAAATTAGTTTAAAAGTTCACAAGTGTGTCATCTTTACATGTACAAAATTAAGAGTTGTCTTTCCATTTTAGTTACACTTTGCACCACATATTAAAAATAAAAAATATAACCAATGTAATTGGATAATGATATTTATTCTCTTATGCTCTCTAACTCAGTTAACTATTTAACTTATTATATATAATCAGAAGCTACTGCACTAACTTAAAAAGCATGGATGGATATAAGCATAATGTAGTTATGCTCTCTAACTTAGTTAACTATTTAACTTATTATATAATCAGAAGCTACTCCACTAGTTTAAAAAGCATGGATGGATATAAGCATGATGTAGAACCAATTGCATATACCGTATATATGCATCCAACACATGTAATATGTCAAAATGAAATAGATGTTAGGTTTCTCATTGTCTTCTCCTCTGTTGGTATTAATCTTTCCACAATCTTCATATTAACGTGTTTCTAGCTTTTCTTATTAACTTTTCTTCTTACATGCAAAATTGGTTTGGATATATTCACTTTAGAATTTAAACAAGTATCTTCGACCAAGGAATATAAAAATGTACTTAACATCGTTTGAAGGGTTTATGTTACCACAACAATATCGTTGTATCAATTTTTATGTTACTTTATTTAATGGTTCAGTATGATGCTTTAACACAAATTTGACCACCTTTTTATTAAATACATATACATAGCTAAGGAATAAAGTTTATCAAAAAAAATCCACCTTGCTTTTTCTTTGATTGTAAAAATTTTCATATGAAACAATTAAACACATCTTACATATCATTGCTTTTCCGCTTTCATTATATCAACTATACTATTTAGATTAAACATTTGCATACTTTCAATATATGGAGTGATAAATCATATATAAAATATAATTTGGAACCGTGCCATCGGCACGGGCTTCCTACTAGTTATAATAATGTCTAAGGGTGAAAATAATAATAATCAAAAAGCTGTGATGCTCGCGAGTGTACATCACAACAATACTAGGTATATAATCAAAAACCGATAAGGCTCGTTCCCTAATTCTAAAGGATTCCATGGAGGTGCGTCAGTACTTTGAGAATGGTCCTCCTGCACAAGGATTGGAGATATCCTTCTAAAGAGCATACATCCCTAGTAATGTACCATAGGAAAACATAGCTGGTCTTGCTAAGATCGAATGCATCACCTCATGCATGCAAAATAACTGTAAGTAATATCTAGGAATAGCCGACTGCATCCTATGGGTTTGCCAACCCTACTGTCCATGCCTCCTATCCTTGACTTTAGCCATTCCCACTGATGAGGCTACGACCGACGATCTAGCTTACGCACCGCCACCAAATATATTACGGAATCCCACATTGATTCTCATACCCTAATGGTTCTCGGAATCACACATGGATCCTAACATCTCAATATATCACGAATCTCCTCCATAGAACCGTATATGGTTTTTGAAGTGGTCACGGTTTTCGAGTTATCTCTTACGAGTACACTCTTCCATTTCCCTAGTGCTCCAAAAACTAATCATCAATTTTCCAGAATGCTCAGTACTGGTCCTTTAGGAAATAATCAGACAATACACAAGAGCAGAGATCACCTCCTAACCATTTAAGTGGACAGATCTCCTCATCAATTTTCCTAGAAGAACGAAATGAGTTTATACGTATAGTATAGCACCACCGACAGCAACTATACCATATAATTTCTGTGTTGCTCCTAGATATTTCTTGAGTTAAAATTCTTCGGTGTTAAGTATGGAATAATTCCGTACCACCAAAATTAAGAAGGATTACATATTTAGGCCAAGATTTGGTAGTCGGTTATTTAACTATCAACAAACTCACATTCAAACACAGATTTATTCAATAGGTGAAACAACATCGATTAAGCACATAAGCAACCACCAACCTCCTTTAATAAATCTTCCATTCATTTAAAATCACTTTGTAAATTACTTGTATAAAAACACTTTTACAAAGGTATATTCTCCAGTCCTTGTATTTCAATACTTAGAAAATATCCATATACATATCTCAACGGTATAAGTATATCCACAAAATTGAGAAATATATTCTTTTCATACGATTCTCAAACCATTTACAAATTCCTTACAATTCTCCAAACCCATTCATAAACCATTTTATAAATCTCCAAAAATCAATTACAATCCCTTTTTTAAAAAAAATTCAATCACTTATACACTCTTTGTATATTTCAAAAATCATTTATAAACCCTTTATAAATCCATAAAACAATTTATATAGCTCTTTTTATAAATCTATAAATTAGTTTCTAAAATTTGTTTATAAATATCTAACCATTTATAAACTCATTCACCTTGTAAATAATCTTTCCTTAAGTCTTTAAACTATTTTATAAACTACTTTATAGAATCCAAAATTTTCAACTCTATCCATGGGTCTCGAAAACAGTTTTAAATAATTAACAATCTTTTACTTCAAACGCCATTTTATATAAATTATTAACAATAAACAATATAAATAAAAGAAAATTATTAAATTTAAACCATCTTAAAATTAATAATCAATAATTTCAAAGTATTGCTAAAGAAACAATAATAATTAATCTATACCATTTTCATAAGTAATAATAAATTTTTTGAAAAACCTTTTAGTAATTCTTATTATGAATTTCAAACCATAATTATTCTTGAAATAATTAACCCTTCAAAATAATAACATTTGGATAAATTCTTTAAGACAATATTAAATATAAACAAATAACTTTAAAACAATAATAATATAATTAAATAACCTTAAAATAATATTGCTATAATTAAATAACTTTAAAATAATATTAATGTAACAAATTAATTTTAAAATAATATTAATTATAATTAAGTAGATAATCTTAAAATAAAATATTTTCGAAACCCAATTTCGGATTTAAAGATCGTTTCCCGTCTCAAAAGCCTATTCCAACTCAAATGGCAATTTATAGTATTTTTAAAATACTACTTTGAGGCCAATAGCCATCCAAAACTTAACCAATGTCGATATTGATTCTCTATCACTGTTGGGTTTTACTTTTCAACATACAATAATGTTATAACCACAGTATCCACAATTAGGTTCATTTTTCAATAATCCATATAACAGAAATATAATGTAAACAATTCAACAATATCAAGGAATCTCGTTGTATCCCTCTAACCTGTCCCCCTGCATCACAACTCATATATGTTAGCATATATATATATATATATATATATATATGTATGTATGCATATATGTATATGTATATATATATATATATCTGTGTGTGTGTGTAATTAAAATCAAGAGTTGTGAGGAATCATGTTGGATCCCTCCGACCTGTTTCCTCTGCATCACAAACGTTATATAAACATAAAGTATAAATCAATTACTTCGAGGTGGGGTTCTTCTATAAAGGGTCATGTAATCTTACACGGAAACGTAACAGGGTCTCATCTGCTCCAATAGGAGGGAATATATCCAAACCAACTAATAAATATAGTAATTCATCCAAATATTAATTCAACAATTTTTATCAACTATATATAATAATAGTTAACAAAAAAGGTGATTTTAACTCATTGAAAATTTTTGTTGTCGCCAAGGCGTTCCAGTTTGGAACTAAAATCGAACGATCTCCGATTTGAGCCCGAATTTTCAACTATCACCGAATCCAACCAAATTAGCTCCATCGTGAAGCTTTCATCATTACGATCGCAACATAGAAAGTTTCGTCTCGATTAGACCTCGTATGAAGGAGTTATTAAGTAATTAAATCATCAATAAGTAGTTTAAAATAAAATAATTATATAATTATACTTTAATTACATTTTTAAATTTTACATCTTCTCTCTAATCCTCCCTCTCTCCTTTCAAACCACCCAAGCCACCCTCTCCTTTTCCTCGCCATACCTTGCTCCCACTGATAGCCTAGCCTCCACACTTCCTCATGCCGTTAGGCTAGGCTTCAACGATGCCACCACCAACCCGAAATCCCAAATGAACATTTTCCGTTCAAACATCAATTTCTACCGCCACCATCCACTAGTGACTACCAAACTCCGGCCAAAGCTGGCTCTCCTCCTTCCCCACAATCTTCCTTCAGGGCCCATCAACTAAAAACCCACAAAGGTGCTAGAAACACCATTAAAAATGCCTCGAACCCCCCCTGTAGCAATCTTAGTTTGGAGATTACCGGTATACATTGAATTATAACGGAAGTTACAATTTAATATTGTAAATTAAAATATAATTGGAAATTTTAAATTGTTTATTTGGAATAAACAATGAATTTTATAAATAAAATAAGAAAAATAAAGTTTGTAACTTTATTTTCTTTATTTGGGTATAAATATGGGATTAAATATTGATTGGATAAGTATTTGGTTTAAATAAATTGAAATATTGGGTATTTATTAGTTTGGAGCTAATAAATTAATTAGGTGATGTATTTCAACGTTAAATTGTTGAAATAAATCTAAAGTAATGAAAATAAAGTTTTAAAAACTTTATTTTGAGAATTTGAGTAGAAAATAATCAAATTGCAATTTTATTTAGGTAAATATAACAATATTTGAAAACATTGTCAGTATGAATCATTTATTGAATTTAAAATGAGAAATATGAAGATAATATGTTTATCCTTAAAATAAAAGATGAAATATTGTTTAAAAATAATAATTTTACAATTAAAAAGAGTTAAAATGATTTATGGTAATTTATTTGACAAGAAATCAATTTTTGTACAAATTGTTGAATTGAAAATGGTGTTTTGCAGTAGAAAAGTGTAAATTGTGTAAATTATAAAATATTTTTTAAAATAAGGTTTTATTTGTGAAAAGAACTTTTTATTATTGAAAATTTTATTTTGTTACAATAACAATTTATCTGCAAACAAATAGATGTATACATTTTATTTTTCCTTAAAATGAAGAAACGTGCGTATATGTTGATTATATAGGTCAAAAATTGTACATAACTCAGTTTTCTTTATGTAATAATAATGGTTTTTTGTGCTTATTGAGTTAGGTTTAAAACCCAAACTCCATTATCTGGATGTTTCTAGAGAGAAATAAACTATTGTACGTAGTTTCTTCTTCCCCAAACAAAAATTTACAGTAAGTAACAAGAGAAAAAAAAGGGCAGTCTCCATCTAAATTCAATTTTCCACTCAAATTGCTGAAAATCAAAGAAGATAATCACTAAAATCAAATAATAGAAGGTAATCTCCATCTAATGCCTAAAATTTTTCATCAAAATCTTTGAAACGAGATATGAATTTGTCTGTAACAATTTCTTTTGCTATTGCATGTCCCTTCTAGCATTTACAGGTCTTAGAAGCTCCTCTTCATCACAAAAGCTTACAACTTAACTCCGAAATCATCCAAAACTCTTGCTAAATTGCTAAGATGAGTACAAGCTCATGAATTGATAGCTAAAAATTAAAGTTCCTATGGGAAAATTTGTAAAATCGTTTACTGTATATGTTATTCTTTTTGGTTGTTATTCTCTTTGTTTCCTGATTTCTGGTAGCCACTTTGTTTTGGACATAACTCTTTCATTTCCTAAACCAAATTCAATAAACTTGGATGTTCTAGAAATCTCAGGCATAAAACTACAAGTTTATTCTTTTAAGTTTTCTAAAATTTTGTTGTTTTCTTGATAAAAATCGTGCTAGTTTGTTGCTATCCTGAGAGCAAATTGACAGCAACAACGATCATAGGTCTGAGAAGTGTTTTAGCTATAAGTTACTCGTTTCTTATCCGATTTAGGTCAATTTTTTTTTTTTGCTGAAAACTGAATTCAATAAGGAATAATTTATCTTCAGGTTACATTTAGATATTTCACCATTTGATTGACCTAAAAAAGATTTGAAAGAAGAAGTATAAATCCATCTTTGACAGAATTTCCTGAGTTTGAATCTGATATTGTTTGAGCTATATCTTTCTCGTTTTTGATCGAAATTTGATAATTTTTAATGTTCCAGAAAGCACAATAAAACTTTCTTTCATTGATTTTTCTGTAATTTTGAGGTTAGCTATGTCAAAATCGAAATATTTTACTACTATCCCGAGAGCAAAACTAATATTTGCTATGTGTTTGAAACTGAAACGAAATTGGCCTTAACTTCTTCGTTTCTTATGCGAATTTGATAATTTTGGATGTTTAGGAAAGCTTAGGTAATGTGCTACAAGTTTCATTCATTGTTTTTTTGGAATTTTGAATTTTATTTGGACGAAATTATGGTTGTATGTTGCTTTCCTGAGAGCAAAATGACAGCAACAACAAGACCTTTGAATTGTGTTAGCTCGTTTTTCTCTCATTCTCTTCGGCTTTAATGATGTTTTTGAAATATTTTGAGAGCTATGATGCCTATCAGTAGGCTAGCTAAATTTGGAGAATTTAAAATTCAAATTTGAAGGGAATTTGAATTGATTTTGGGTTAAATTTGAATTGAATTCGTATTGAATTCAAGTTATTGGTTTTGAGATATCCCTCTTAGTTTTCATTGCTTTTGAGAATGGTTTCACTAAACCATTGTTGAAATATATGGACATTTCAAATTATTATTATATAGTATTTTTTTAAATTATTTTTTCTAAATAAATATATATTTATTTCCTATAATAAAGGAATTTCAAATAATTGTTTTAATAATCGTTTTCGGAAAATCATTTTAAATTTCTGTTTTCTCTATTAAAATAATTTTATAAATAAAAATATTTATTTTTATGAATTTCGGACGCATAATAAAGACAATTAAATGGTAAAGTAAAATATATGATATGGAACATATGGATTTGCTTTATCGCTTAATATCGGACTTATACGATCGAAACCCTTTCGATGAACTGTTTGAGATGATTTAAGATGTTATTAAATTTTGGGTAGATTATATGGTCCAAGAACTCCAATTTAGAAGTATATTCGATGAAGGGCCATTTTAAGATATGTTTCTTAATTGTCGATGAAATGAGGTGAATTAATAACAAGAAATTCCTATTTGAAATTATGGTTATAAGTAACCATCTAGATGTTATTTTTACTTGCCGATGAGATGAGGTAAGCATTTTTATGATGATTTTACAATGTTGAGATATATTATGATAATATTTACTTGTTAATGAGATGAGACAAGTCACGATGCCATTAGTACTCGTCAATGAGATGAGATGAGTATGGTATTTTATTTACTCACCAATAAGATGAGGCTGAGTATATTTTCGTGATGTTTATGATGTTCTACAAGTGTGGTACCAACTAAAGGCTAGTAAACCGTTAGGTGCGAGCGTATGGTATGGGAGATACGTTAACACCTATTGGGTTCCTATCTTAGAAGTTGAGCCCCATTCATAATGTTACTAGTACTATAGACCACGAGTACTCGATTGGAGTCATCACGATGTAGTTGCTACTCCGATCATCACGATGTTATTAACTCAGGTCTTTGTGACTGGGAGTCATTATGATGTTATAGACTATAGTCATTCACGATGTTTACGATGTTAAGATGTTATTTGACTCTAGTTGTAACGACCCGCCTTTTTGGACAGTTTAAACCGACGATCAAATACACATGCCGATTCCAAACCATTCAAAAGGGCAGATGGTTATTGGGGTAAATAAGAAAAGAAAAGAAAGAGAAATAAAGGAAATGAAACAACACAGAATCTCGCAGCGGAAAGATAAAATATAATAGTCAAATAAACAGTTCATGAAGCTTTTTACTATACTTTGACAATTATTTATACAACATTTATCAGAGTTATACATATACAACAGAACAATTAAAATAATGCAGCAGATAGCATGTTGCAAGGGTAATAATAGTAATAGTATACCAAATCTTCGTCTTCATCCTCCAGAATAGATCTTCAAAAATCTGAAATACTCAGGACTGACCCGAGCGTAATGAAAAGACAAAACACTCGAGTCAGGACTAAAATATCCTTAAGAAAGTTAAATCAATCGTAAATAAATACGAGTGTAACGGCGTCAGAAATGTTTACGGGGTTTGACATCTCATATCCAGTGTCAACGTGCGTGCAATAACTCAAGAGATGTTACGGGATTTTCCATCTCTTAAGGATTCGTTAAACTATCTACTATGTAGTAATGTACGCTAAGTAGATAATGCCTATCAGTAATATAAAGTATCAAAATAGCGTTAAGGCGTTACCATAATCCCCCTTAACACATTTTATAATGCCATAGTCTATACAGCACCGTAAGCCCCACCGTAAACTAGTGGTTATCAGAGGGTACCCCATAGGTATAACACAAAACATAACGTAGTGGTCGCGAATAGGATAATCAGTATGACAAGGTACATGAGGCGATACCAACTAGGATACTAGTAGTTGCGTGATCCGGACTAATGTTGAGCATAGCTAGCAGCTACCCCAACACCGCGAAACAACACTCCCAAATCAAGGGGTGCACCCAAATCGCATCACAAATGTAATAGATATGGTATCGAAATAATGTGTCCGCTAGAGGTGGCGAACCTCAATGGCCCACCGCGGCTCCTGCTTTAGTCATGTCAGGGGTCATCCAATATCGTTCTCTTTCTTCAGTCAACGCGTTCACCAAACCATCCACTTCATTCTGGATCAACACTCCGCGTATAATAGTTATTAAAGTGGTTTTCGGTATCGACAGAGAGTATGTCCATATCAGATCTCGGTCTCTTTAATAACTACGGATTATTACACCGTTGAATTTTTACATTTCAACTCAATTCATAATTTATATCAAAATATCATGTTCGCTTCAAAATCAAATCCATTTCAAATATCATCGTATCTATTCAAATTTAAGACTCCGTTTCAAAATCATTTTCGCATCAATATCTCATTTCGATTTCAAAATCATTTCGAATTTCAATTTAGGTTGCAACTTCATTTAACCCAGTTCGTATTTAAATTCAAGATTTAAATATAAACATTTCACCTTATTGACCAGCTTAGAATTTAAGAAAATAGTTTTAAGTAGTTTAAAAGTAGTTTTAAATAATTAAAATAGTTAAAAATACTTAAAATCTCAAAATGGATTTGAAATAGATAAATTAGTTTAACGTAATTTAAATTGGGTTAAGTAGATTTAAAATAGATTAAAATAGTTTAAGTATTCAAAATGGTTTATATAACAGAGTAATTTGGAAAACAAAATAAAACAGCTTCAAAACCAATCCATTTCAATTTATAACTTCCCAATTCAAATCAATTTCAATTTCCATTCTACTGATTCAATTTCGATTTCAATTCAAATCAATGTCAACTTTGACTTCAAATTTATTCAATTTTATATTCACTTTCAATTTATTCAATTTCAATTTATATCGATTTGGAGCTTGATTTTCCAAAATATCAATTTATAATACTCAACAAAATTATCTTCCAATATTCAAATTTAAAACCCAATTACAATATGATTCAGTTTCAAGCTCAATTTCAAAATATCCTTTTATCGCTTTTACTTAGTAATATCCAAAGCTCGAATTAAGGTTAAATCTTTAAACAAATCAATTTTCGAAATTCAATCAAATCCTCATTTTTAAATTTCAAAGTCTCGACTTATATTATTTAACAATTTCTTTTAACCAAAATTTATTTCAACATTCCAAACTCAATTTTCCGATAAATTCGATTTCTATAAATTTATTTCTATTTATAACTTTTAAATCAAAACATTTAAATAAATTTCAAATCAACGATTTTAAAAATTATTAATTTAGCCAATTCGGTGTCCGTATATAATTTTCTATCCTATGGCCAAGTAATTATTTATTTCAATTAAATGTCAGGGATGAATATATGTCACTTAAATCAATCATAGTGTCATATGTATGCATAGCAGGTTATATATAAGCAATAAACATCCAAACATTTAAATATCAACCAATAGCATCCATCGAAATAAATCATCCAATAGACAATACAATTCATAGCAATTTCATAGTTATCAATGTCAGGTAATTTTATCGCAATTCAATTTCAATTTCAATGTTAACGGTCAATTTAATTTTCAATGGTTAATTCAAAGGACAATCTATATGAAAATTAAATTTATCAAACAACGACAAATAAAATTCATAACACCTCATAATGTCAAATTTAACTAGCATAAAGATATTCAGTACGTTGTGAGCGTTATAAAACACTCACCTTGATTTCAATGCAGTTCCAGCGTTTTATTTCGAATAAAATTAAACGGGCGTTTAATTTTACTCGAAATTTTTCACTAGCTCCAAACGACTCCAATCCAGTTCCATAGCGTAGTGCTCGTCTATACGAACCCAACGCAATTGATTTTTTCGAATTCCGACCTCGTATGAAAGAGATATGCATTTTTAAACATTTGAACGAATTATAATATAATAAACAATAATTTCTTTTAGTTTAAACCTTCAATATTTATGGGCCGCACGATATGAATAAGCAGATCAGGGTCGTTTACGCGATCTTCTCCTTCACGTACGAACGCACGCAACTAACCCACTCAACCCTCAAAGCTTCGATCGCCGCCCACATCTCGGTCAACCGGAGTTCATCTCGACATCACCAAGGTTGCGCCCGAGGCCTCTCTCCCCAACGCCACAGATGCGGCCGAGCCTAGCGCCTTATCCTCCTCGCAAAACGTGCTTGAACGCATGGCGTTCAAACCCAAATTGCCGCCAATCCACTCCGTTAAATCTGATCATAGCCATTGATTACGTAGAGCTCCTCGAGCTCTACAAGTTCCCTGTAGAAGCCTCAAGCTAATTGTCAAAGGATAGGGAGATAAATCGAGGAGAGGGCTAGCCATTTTCGGCCATTGAAATAAACAACGGCGGTTGGCTTTAGAAAACCCTAGCTATTATTTTATATTGTGAATAAAGGGGCTATTTATAGGAAACGACGAATACTATTCATCCGGCTTTTCCAAACTCCGATTTACGCGCGGTGACTGGCGTTTCTAGGGTTTATCCCGCGTTTCGGACACAATGGAACAGGTTTCAGAAGCTAATTCGATCGTATGCGAGAGTTATGGAAATAAACGATCAAATTTAAATTAAACCGATTAAACGAATTTCTATTCGTTTTAGCTTGCCCCGGACAAACGGTTAATCCGATTGACTTGAAATATGAAACCTTACAATAATATAACATTACGGATCCGATGAAACTGGTTTCGTCGAAATCCGAGACTGTTTGAAAAATGACTATTTTAACCCGTCAAATTAATATTAAAACAATTTCGATGCGTTTCGAGCTGCCACGGTCAAACGACAACTCCGATTGCTACGAAAATTGAAATCTGATAATAACAAATTATTACGGATCCAATGGAACTAGTTTCATCCAATTCTGAGACTGTTCAAAAATTGGCTATTTTTCAGTCGATAATTAAATATTAAAATATTCAATTTTCACAAATAAATTTTAAATTCAGTTTTAAAAGTTCTATAACATCACTATAACTCGAATATGATAAAATAAAATTTACAAATCATTTTTAATCATATTAAACCCGTTATTCAATTATCCAATAAATTCCAATTTTAAAATCTTATTAACTCCATTATAATCCCGATATAACTTACATTCACTTTGGAAACCAATTTGAATCATATTAAATCAAATTTCAATTATTCACTCTATTTTCATATATTAAATTTCAATATCAAATTAATCATATCAAATTCGGAATTTAATTATTCAAACATTTGTAATATTAAATTTAACAAATTTGATTATTCTTAAATCACCATCTTTTGAAATATTCAAAACGAACTTAAAATTTAACTTTTGAAACGAATTAAAATTATAGAACAACTATTTCCATTATACGGTTATTCAATTCTCATTATTAAATTATTCAATAATTTCCAAATATTTAATTTAAACAATTTCGATTACCCAATAATTCATTATCTTTTGAAATATTGAAATTGAACTTATAAGATTCAACTTTTAAAACCAATTCACAATTTAGAGCACTATTTTCATTTTACAGTTATTCAATTATTCAATAAGTTTTAAATATTTACAGTTTACCTGTTCAATATTCAATATTTGATTTTAAATAGATTTTCTTATCAATCAATTACTCTATTATACCCAATGAATTCAACATTTATTATCCTATTCAACTTTTGATTGCAAAGGCATTCACAAAGTAACTTTTATTTTTCATTACTTGGATAATTATTGTTGCAATTCATTCCAGTTATTATTATTCCAAACAAATTACAAATTTTTTTCTAACATTAAATCACGAAATCTGTTAAATTAGCTATTTCAATTATCAAAAATTTACGGGTCGTTACACTCTCCCCCACTCAAAACTTTTCGTCCCCGAAAAGGAAAAAGAAGGGAAAAGGAACTAAGTATAGAATTCAACCTTAGGTATATTTATCTCAAAGTTACCAACTCGTAAAACAATGAAATTCCATCTATAAAGTCATTACTACACTTTTACTAAGTTATTCCAAACGCCTTTCTAACTTTAAAAGTTAGTTATCAAAACAAGTTATAAAAATTTTAAAACTTGAAAAAAATTTCTAACACCCGGATTTTACGGAAAATTTCGGCTGAGTCTCCTTTGCGCGGCTCGATCGAAAAAAAAATGACAGTATATATATCACAAATATAAATCTCATCAAATGATGAGGCATCCCGAAGGGAAAAAAGTGTAAAAGTACGGTATGTAATCCGAGATATGTACCTTATATATTGTTAGCGAGCATATACGGCTAATATAGCGCGAAAGCGAGCTCCAAATGCAAAGCAAGCGCAATCCGCACCTACTAAACACTCAACAAACCATGAGAAACATGCATATTATGAAAATAATATCAATATACATCATATAGAAACATAACAACTACATGTGCCAACATAGCAAATGCAACAAAACAACAAATGCAACCATCAATCAATTATCATCCAACTATCATCCAACAAATCCATAATCAATCAATATAAATTCACTTCTCATTAATATTTACTCACTTGGTTTTCAATTTTAATCATAGTTGATTCATTAACGTTGGATTTTACTAACACTCATTCACAATTCAATTAGTTAGAATTCACTAATTTATATTTACATTAGTTCACTTCCAATTTGAATCAAATTAAATTCTATTTAAATTCATTTAACTTCCAATTTGATTTCAATGATTTATAGCTTTCAATTTCATTAACACTTAATGCATTATATACAATCAACTAACAATCATATAACAACCAAATCATACCCAACATAACCAAATTATTAATTTTACATTCAATTTGGTTTATCTCTTTTATATATATATCATGTTATATAATTTTAAAAGAATCATTTTATATTTGGCATCTTAAATTTCCAATATTAACTTTAATTAAGTCCGTAAGCCATACATATATCATCCGTGAGCAATATCAATCTAATCGCTTATTCGATCACACAATTTTGCTTTCAAACTAGTATCGTTCACACGACTCTCTAGTGCAGACTCAGATTTGGTTCCTTGATTGGAAACTGTTACTTTCCTTGCATAGCCATATGCTATGATAGAGAAGTCTAGAATCAAACCAAAAATCCATATCCAGGGTTCGCCGTCGAAAATCGAGTGAAAAATCCTAACTTGGATCGATACAAATAATCTCAAAATTTTGTGCTCGAATTTGGATCAAATCGTTATGCAAATAAAATAATATACGTACAATATCACGTATTACCTTCCAATGGATTTCTATCCAATTTATCTATACTAAATTATTTTATTGACTTCTTTTTTTTCCAATTAATTATTCACAATCTATTGTTCAGTTAGTATATCCATTTCTTTACATAGCATGTTCTTTAACATTATCTTTTCATAAACATCATATCAAAGAATTTGCTTACTCAAGTTCATTTTAAACATTCTATATAATTGAATTAACTCAATTTCTTTCCCCAATTGATTCTTAGCTATACCAAATTCTTTTGTTTACATTTTACTTCATATTCATAGTTTCAGTTAATACAAATTTATTTGTGGAACCTTTTATAAATCATCACTTTAGTTTATAGTCATTCCATAAAAGTCTAACTTCTCATATATGACCTTTCTTAGTTTACAGTTATCTCAATTTACAAATTAAAAAATTTTCTATGCAATTTATATTTATTTTCTATAACCAATTTATAAAGATATTATACAATTCATTTGTCTTCTTTCTTAAGTTCACTTACTTGTTTCATTTATCCATTCATCATTTCAGGCTATATTTAAGTTTTTATAATTTTTATCACAACCAAATTTTCCATTTATATAAATTTTAATTCCTTTTTGAGTTCTCCTTACTTGTATATTTCAATTACTTTCAGGTTATGTTTATTTGTACAATATCTCATTACATATCCAAAACATCATTTTAACTTTTAACATTTGGTAAGTCTTGTTATATGTTATCAGAATGTAATTTTGGTATTATACAAATTTATAGAATTTCATTTTACTTGATTAGAATGTTCCCAAATTTAATTTATTTAAATCCTCTTTACCTTTCAACTTTAAAGTTTTCCCAAACAATAAGCTTAGATATCTTAATCCTCTTATTTTATAAATTCTGGTTATTCACATTTCATTCAAATAATTTGAAAATTATTAATTAACAGAACTTAGAAATTTAAATGCCCGGTTCTTTTCAAATCATTTGAAATAAATATATACACTTATATCTTTAATATATCAAATCATACCTTTGGATTTTAAACCAAAACCCATTTATCCAAAATAATTTTGAAGAAAAGCAAAGCTTCTTAGAAGTCTCCCCCACTTCGAGACTCGAAAATGAACGTCGATGATGCTGCGCAGTCATCACCGAAATTATTTTCCAGTGACAGAAGAGAGGAGTACTTAATTCATTCCTTCTTAAAAATCATTTCAAAATATTTCCTATAAATATTTTCCAACTAATATCACAATATATTTTCTTCAAAGCTTTGAAAACCATTTTCCAAAATCTCCGGGTCTTAAATTCAATATTTTCCAATTTAAATCTATTTTAATTTATAAGTCACCTTTATAAAACATTCTTATTGGATTTTCTTTCTTAAAACATTCCACAAATGTTTTATCATTGTTCATTTTGTAATTTACCTTATTTATTAAATTACAATATCAAATTAATGATAATAACCAATATTTTCACTCCTAACAACCAGGTAAGCTAGATAAGCCACCATAATTTCTGAAAATTTTTCTTTATATACAAAATATAATTAGAGCAAAATTATTTCATTTACCAAATTTTAAAACAATACTATGTCTAATTATTCTGTTTGAGTGTTTAGAGATCCCTATCAATGACGTTAATTACTCGTATTGACCAGAATCCATAAGCCACTCAACAAATCAACCGACACAATATAAACATTTTATATCACTAACAAATATGCTCTCTCATACTCTCAGTGACTCCTCATAGGGTATTACTACCCTATTTATAAAGAGTCAGACCCCACAAAGCTAAGGTTATCGCTAAACAAAGCTCCGATACCAACTGTAACGACCCGCCTTTTTGGACAGTTTAAACCGACGATCAAATACACATGCCGATTCCAAACCATTCAAAAGGGCAGATGTTTATTGGGGTAAATAAGAAAAGAAAAGAAAGAGAAATAAAGGAAATGAAACAACACAGAATCTCGCAGCGGAACGATAAAATATAATTGTCAAATAAACAGTTCATGAAGCTGTTTACTATACTTTGACAGTTATTTATACAACATTTATCAGAGTTATACATATACAAAAGAACAATTAAAATAATGCAGCAGATAGCATGATGCAAGGGTAATAATAGTAATAGTATACCAAATCTTCGTCTTCATCCTCCAGAATAGATCTTCAAAAATCTGAAAAACTCAAGACTGACCCGAGCGTAATGAAAAGACAAAACACTTGAGTCAGGACTAAAATATCCTTAAAAAGTTAAATCAATCATAAATAAATATGAGTGTAACGGCGTCAGAGATGTTTACGAGGTTTGACATCTCATATCCAGTGTCAACATGCGTGCAATAACTCAAGAGATGTTACGGGATTTTTCATCTCTTAAGGATCCGTTAAACTATCTACTATGTAGTAATGTACGCTAAGTAGAACTATGTAGTAATGTACGCTAAGTAGATAATGCCTATCAGTAATGTAAAGTATCAAAATAGCGTTAAGGCGTTACCATAATCTCCCTTAACACAATTTATAATGTCATAGTCTATACAGCACCATAAGCCCCACCGTAAACTGGTGGTTATCAGAGGGTACCCCATAGGTATAACACAAAACATAACGTAGTGGTCGCAAATAGGATAATCAGTATGACAAGGTACATGAGGCGATACCAACTAGGATACTAGTAGTTGCGTGATCCGGACTGATGTTGAGCATAGCTAGCAGCTACCCCAACACCGTGAAACAACACTCCCAAATCAAGGGGTGCACCCAAATCGCATCACAAATGTAATAGATATGGTATCGAAATAGTGTGTCCGCTAGAGGTGGCGAACCTTAATGGCCCGGCGCGGCTCCTGTTTTAGTCATGTCAGGGGTCATCCAATATCGTTCTCTTTATTCAGTCAACGCGTTCACTAAACCATCCACTTCATTCTGGATCAACACTCCGCGTATAATAGTTATTAAAGTGGTTTTCGGTATCGACAGAGAGTATGTCCATATCCGATCCCGGTCTCTTTAATAACTACGGATTATTACACCGTTGGCTCTTTTACATTTCAACTCAATTCATAATTGATATCAAAATATCATGTTCGCTTCAAAATCAAATCCATTTCAAATATCATCGTATCTATTCAAATGTAAGACTCCGTTTCAAAATCATTTTCGCATCAATATCTCATTTCGATTTCAAAATCATTTCGAATTTTAATTTAGGTTGCAACTTCATTTAACCCTGTTCGTATTTAAATTCAAGATTTAAATATAAACATTTCACCTTATTGACCAGCTTAGAATTTTAGAAAATAGTTTTAAATAGTTTAAAAGTAGTTTTAAATAACTAAAATAGTTAAAAATACTTAAAATCTCAAAATGGATTTGAAATAGATAAATTAGTTTAACATAATTTAAATTGGGTTAAGTAGATTTAAAATAGATTAAAATAGTTTAAGTATTCAAAATGGTTTATATAACAGAGTAATTTGGAAAACAAAATAAAACAGCTTCAAAACCAATCCATTTCAATTTATAACTTCCCAATTCAAATCAATTTCAATTTCCATTCTACTGATTCAATTTCGATTTCAATTCAAATCAATGTCAACTTTGACTTCAAATTTATTCAATTTTATATTCACTTTCAATTTATTCAATTTCAATTTATATCGATTTGGAGCTTGATTTTCTAAAATATCAATTTATAATACTCAACAAAATTATCTTCCAATATTCAAATTTAAAACCCAATTACAATATGATTCAATTTCAAGCTCAATTTCAAAATATCCTTTTATCGCTTTTACTTAGTAATATCCAAAGCTCGAACTAAGGTTAAATCTTTAAACAAATCAATTTTCGAAATTCAATCAAATCCCCATTTTTAAATTTCAAAGTCTCGACTTATATTATTTAACAATTTCTTTTAACCAAAATTTATTTCAACATTCCAAACTCAATTTTCCGATAAATTCGATTTCTATAACTTTATTTCTATTTATAACTTTTAAATCAAAACATTTAAATAAATTTCAAATCGATGATTTTAAAAATTATTAACTTAGCCAATTCGGTGTCCGTATATAATTTTCTATCCTATGGCCAAGTAATTATTTATTCCAATTAAATGTCAGGGATGAATATATATCACTTAAATCAATCATAGTGCCATATGTATGCATAACAGGTTATATATAAGAAATAAACATCCAAACATTTAAATATCAACCAATAGCATCCATCGAAATAAATCATCCAATAGACAATACAATTCATAGCAATTTCATAGTTATCAATGTCAGGTAATTTTATCGCTATTCAATTTCAATTTCAATTTTCAACGGTTAATTCAAAGGATAATCTATATGAAAATTAAATTTATCAAACAACGACAAATAAAATTCATAACACCTCATAATGTCAAATTTAACTAGCATAAAGATATTCGGTACGTTGTGAGCATTATAAAACACTCACCATGATTTCAATGCAGTTCCAGCGTTTTATTTCGAATAAAATTAAACGGACGTTTAATTTTACTCGAAATTTTTCACTAGCTCCAAACGACTCCAATCTAATTCCATAGCGTAGTGCTCGTCCATACGAGCCCAACGCAATTGATTTCGTCGAATTCCGACCTCGTATGAAAGAGATATGCATTTTTAAACATTTGAACGAATTATAATATAATAAACAATAATTTCTTTTAGTTTAAACCTTCAATATTTATGGGCCGCACGATATGAATAAGCAGATCAGGGCCGTTTACGCGATCTTCTCCTTCACGTACGAACGCACGCAACTAACCCACTCAGCCCTCAAAGTTTCGATCGCCGCCCACATCTCGGTCAACCGAAGTTCATCTCGACATCACCAAGGTTGCGCCCGAGGCCTCTCTCCCCAATGCCACAGATGCGGCCGAGCCTAGCGCCTTATCCTCCTCGCAAAACGTGCTTGAACGCACGGCGTTCAAACCCAAATTGCCGCCAATCCACTCCGTTAAATCTGATCATAGCCATTGATTATGTAGAGCTCCTCGAGCTCTACAAGTTCCCTGTAGAAGCCTCAAGCTAATTGTCAAAGGGTAGGGAGATAAATCGAGGAGAGGGCTAGCCATTTTCAGCCATTGAAATAAACAACGGCGGCTGGCTTTAGAAAACCCTAACTATTTTTTTTATATTGTGAATAAAGGGGCTATTTATAGGAAACGACGAATACTATTCATCCGGCTTTTCCAAACTCCGATTTACGTGCGGTGACCGGCATTTATAGGGTTTATCCCGCGTTCCGGACACAATGGAACAGGTTTCGGAAGTTAATTCGATCGTATGCGAGAGTTATGGAAATAAACGATCAAATTTAAATTAAACCGATTAAACGAATTTCTATGCGTTTTAGCTTGCCCCGGACAAACGGTTAATCCGATTGACTTGAAATTTGAAACCTTACAATAATATAACATTACGGATCCGATGAAACTGGTTTCGTCAAAATCTGAGACTGTTTGAAAAATGACTATTTTAAACCGTCAAATTAATATTAAAACAATTTCGGTGCGTTTCGAGCTGCCACGGTCAAACGACAACTCCGATTGCTACGAAAATTGAAATCCGATAATAACAAATTATTACGGATCCAATGGAACTAGTTTCGTCCAATTCTGAGACTGTTCAAAAATTGGCTATTTTTCAGTCGATAATTAAATATTAAAATATTCAATTTTCACAAATAAATTTTAAATTCAGTTTTAAAAGTTCTATAACATCACTGTAACTCCAATATGATGAAATAAAATTTACAAATCATTTTTAATCATATTAAACTCGTTATTCAATTATCCAATAAATTCCAATTTTAAAATCTTATTAACTCCATTATAATCCCGATATAACTTACATTCACTTTGGAAACCAATTTGAATCATATTAAATCAAATTTCAATTATTCGCTCTATTTTCAGATATTAAATTTCAATATCAAATTATCATATCAAATTCAGAATTTAATTATTCAAACATTTGTAATATTAAATTTAACAAATTTGATTATTCTTAAATCACCATCTTTTGAAATATTCAAAACGAACTTAAAATTTAACTTTTGAAACGAATTAAAATTATAGAACAACTATTTCCATTATACGGTTATTCAATTCTCATTATTAAATTATTCAATGATTTCCAAATATTTAATTTTTTCGATTACCCAATAATTCATTATCTTTTGAAATATTGAAATTGAACTTATAAGATTCAACTTTTAAAACCAATTCATAGTTTAGAACGCTATTTTCATTTTACAGTTATTCAATTATTCAATAAGTTTTAAATATTTACAGTTTACCTGTTCAGTATTCAATATTTGATTTTAAATAGATTTTCTTATCAATCAATTACTCTATTATACCCAATGAATTCAACATTTATTATCCTATTCAACTTTTGATTGCAAAGGCATTCACTAAGTAACTTTTATTTTTCATTACTTGGATAATTGTTGTTGCAATTCATTCCAGTTATTATTATTCCAAACGAATTACAAATTTTTTCTAACATTAAATCACGAAATCTTTTGAATTAGCTATTTCAATTATCGAAAATTTACGGGTCATTACACTAGTCATCACGACATTTATGGTATCAAATAGTAGTATTCGTCATGATGTAGTGCGCGTAGCATTACTTTGGCATGCAATCGAGGATCTGGCCAATCCTGGATTTCTTTGAGTTTTGATGTTTTAGACTTCACCGTCTTTAGATGATTATTACATTGATAGTCTAGTGCCAGATGAGATGTATACATATATGATGAAATCATTTATGATGTTACTCTTTGATTGATTTATTTGCATTATAGATGTAACGACCCGCCATTCATCTCCATAGAATGACGCATCATTAATAAGAAAGGAAGGGATAGAAAAGAGAAAAGATAGAGAAGAAAGAAGAAAACAACATCAGAATCTCAACATCGGAACGAATAAATTATATTAATAACATAAGATATTACATAATATACAACAACTATCAGAGATATACAGCTTATACATCACATACTAGACAGTTATAAACACCTGTCTAGTTATTACAACTCAATTCAACTCAGAGAAATCAAACACAGCGGAACACTATATATCTACACGTTGAAGCCTCCTGCTCCATTGCTCCTCCACAATTCATCAAAGCTAACCTGAATCCCTTGGCTACTCGCAAAAATTTGAGTACCCAAGAGTTTAAGAAAAACAGAAGATAAACTCTGGGTCAGACATGGGTCTGGTGTGAGTAACAGGTTAAGGTTGCTTAACTTTGAAAAACCATTGAAAAGAAAGGTATCACGTAAGACTTCCCACACATAAACATGGAAAAGTTTTTACCTTACGCTAACCAAAACATTTGATAATAGGGTCTAGGGTTTTCAAGTAAAATACAGAAATAGCTGGAATGCTTACATCTCACGTTCCAACATAGTTGGGCACAACTAAAACGTACAACACTTATTGGAGTTTGGATTTCATACAATGGCAGGGCTACTGGGGTACCGCCCGTCACAGTACGTGGCCTAGATCACCGTACCGAGGAGCCACCCTAACTCCCCTGCAACATAAGGCCGGAACCATTCCTTACTGAATAGTTACGACCGCAGTTGGTGTGCATATCCAACTGCCCACTAAGCCAAATAAAAAGGGACCTCTAGACCGGGGAAAATCTCGTTCTACTTGGGCATGACTCACTTAGCCTTGCTGCACCTCCCATGTTTTAGCCATTCCCGGTTGATGAGGCTTGAGGCTACGATTACCTTTAAAGAACACAACTCTCTTAGAATACTCATCATCCACCTGACGATGTTCTGAAAGCATTCAATCCATACAAGTTCGTTCTGAGTTCGAACGAAACCGAAGGCATTATCTCGTTACACTCATTATGGAATCACCTTAAGAGTTAACGACGATAACCCTTGCAGTCTAAATCTTCATCTTCACTTGAGATTCACGACCTATCGTTAATTTGGATCGATGTGGTTTTCGGATATTCAAATCTGGAAACCCGATCCCCGTCTCATCGAAATCCAAAACGCCATCTTTTAGGTTCAAGTTGTTTTAAAGTTTAAAACAATTCAATTCAATATTATCTATATACACAGATAGATAATTCACATACCACAATAGATAATCATCATTATTATCACAACATATAATCCATATTTTCATTATCAAATGATAATCCATATTATCATCATAATGCAACCAATGTGTCCATATCACACTACATTACCTATCTCATAGTTGAGATTTCAAACCATTCTAGGCAAATCAATATCATCCATACATAAGCAATGATTAATAATCACACCAAATATAACTAATTTAAAATGAATTAAATTAATTACTTCCATCTCTAATTAATTTAAAGTGAGTTAAATTAATTACTTACATCAATATAAATCTTGCTTACATAACTATTAATTAATTACAAATTAATTAATTAATTATTCTTCAATTATCCACCTTAATTAATCATCCTCGATTAATTATTCTTTAATTTCATTCATGTAATTATCCTTTAATTAATTTCACAAATAAATTACTCTTAACCAAAAAACAGTAATTAACCTTTAATTACTTCATTAATTAATTATCTATAATTAATTACATTAATCCTTAATTAATTACATCAATTAATTACCTTTAATCACTTATTATTGATTAATTAATCTTAATTAATCAATTCTTAATTACATCATTAATTATAGAAATTAGTGACCCCTAATTACATTTAATTAATTATCTTATTAAAATTATTTACATTAAGTAATTAATCTCAATTTAAACCATAATTATTAATCACCTTCGATTAATCACACTCTGTAATTAACTACCCTTAATTACTTCATCAAATTAATTACTTCTTAATCAATTTCTTTAATTAATCCCTTGATTAATTATACAAAGAAATTTAATCCAAATTACTTTCACTATTAGACCATCTTCCATTAATTACATCCGGTAATTATCATTAATTACTTCACTAAGTAATTACACTCCATTAATTACATTAAGTAATATTTATCAAAGCATCCAGTGTTTTAAAATTAATTAAACTTAATTAATTAATCTAAACTAATTACATTAAACTCAATTAATTACATTAAGTAATTAATTCCTTAATTACTTCCATTAAGTAACTAAACTCAAACAATTTCACAAAATGATTATCACAAATTAATTAATCTAAAAAATTAATCATATTAATTAATTGTTAAATAATCCTTAGTTAATGACCTTCATTAACTATTAACTATTCTTTAATTACTTTTCTTAAGTAATTAACTTTCATCAATCAATATTAATTATAAACTAATTAATCTTGAATAATCAATTAATTAACCTTTAATTATTAAATTAATTAAGTGTTAACTATAACTTAATTAATTCTAAATTACTTGATTAATTAATTCTTAATTATTAATTAAAATCTAATAAAAAATCCCTAATTACAAAATTAATTATTCCTAATTAATTAATCTTAGACATTAATTAATTTTAAACCTTTAATTACCTATTTAATTAATCCAAGTCATGAACTGAATAAATTAATTATCCATTTTAATTTACTTAATAATTTAAAAACATTAAGTTTTTATTTATTTAAAGATAAAAACATTTTCTTATTAATGATCAAATTATCATTAACAAATCATTTAAAACAATTTACTTCAAATTTACTTTCAAATTTCATTTTAAATTTAAAGATTTAAAATGAATGCAAATTATTTTTAACAAGATTTAAAACACATTTCTAAAACCTTTTCATTTCACAAGTTAAAGAAATACTAATTTAATAAAGAAGTTTAAAAGAATTTAAAACCAAATTGATTTTTAAATTCAAATCAGTTTAAATTACACTTTAAACATTCAAAATTGTTTAATTCAATTTAAATTTAAAAGCTTTCCTTCATTTAAAAATTGTAATACATATTTAAATTTGAATTCAGAATAATCTTTAGATTTTAAAACTCTACTTATATTTTAAAACTTTATTTTTAAAATTCAAACTACTTAAACATTTTAAAGTAGTTTAACAATTCAAGTTTTAAAGACTTTATTTATTTAAAAAAAACTGAGATTTAAATTTGAATTTGAATTTCAGATTTTAAACTTGGATTTAAAACTTAGTCTAAACCTTTGCTTTTCACTTTTAAACTTCAGTTTAAAATTTTTTGTTAAAAACATTACAGGTTTGTGTTTAAAACCTATTACAATTTCTAAACCCGAGCCACCCTATTTCTGCTTCGAGTCAACAAGCTAAAAACTTCGAGCAATATACAGAACTACTCGAGTAAATCTCGAGTTCACTCCACTGCTTCTACCCAGAGTATCATCAGAAATCAAAAGTGCACGGTGCATAAGCACCGTGCCTTTGTTCAACTCCAGCTATTGACGACTGCTTCCTCACATCGGCGATCAACCCCACATCCAAACATGATCAATAGATCATCCTTCCACGGCTCGAAATTGAATTCGAGTCTTCATCTCAAACCTGGAACAACAGAAGCCTTCCCATCCCAAACCTGTCAACGCCATGACCACACATCTTCGATCACCAGAAAATCTGCTGCTCCGGCCAAGACTTCGCCTACGACCAACCTTCCATCTCCCAAAACCTAGTAGCACTCGATCAAGCATAGAAGATGTGTTGATCGAATTCCTTAACCTAGTTAAAACTAGGGTTCCAGAAGAAAACCCTCTGCTATAGCTTCTTCGATGAAAAGCAACATCATCTAGTATTTTGCCATCAACAACGATCACTCCTTTACCTCCAGAAACAACCCTAGCCTCTCCGACCACTGGGATCACCAGAATTTCCCAAAAACCCAAAAACAGTGCAATTCAGAACTGCACCGTCAATTCTAATTTAAAAATTGTGATTTTAGTGTTAAAAATCATGATTTGATTTATGTATTCATTTCATAGTACTGAATCAATAAATTTCACAGTTTGAATTTTTATTTATTTAGAGCATGCACTGAAGTTTGGTTTTACAGGGACACACAGACTTTAATTTAACTTGATTAAATTTTTAAATCTTAGTCTATGATAAATCAAACAACATTGGTTTATAAATTAAGTCCTAACAAACACCAGATCAAGTGTAAGGATTTAAATGGAATTTTTGAGCCTGAAAAAAAACCAAAACAAAGCAATATATTAAACAACATGCATATTAAAATAATCACATTAGATTTCACTTATATACTCATGCAGTACTTATTCATTTCAAACATACTAGCATGCAACCAAATTTATTTAAGTTTAAAAGTTACTCACCTTTTTTAAACAGAAGACAGAGCCTCCAATCCTTTTGCTTGGGTTAAAACTTGAATGTTGAAATGCCTCTGATTTTTGAAAATAGTTTTTGAACTTGAAAAAGCTTTGATCTCTGAACTTTAAAATCTTGAGTTGCTGGAGCTTTAAAACTTGATTTTTAAAAAGAACTACATGCATGCTTTGGTTTGTAAATTGGATTGTCTGCTTATTTGAAAGTTGCAGTTGCCTTGATTTGAAGATGCAGGCTTTAAAACAGATTTGAAAATGTATTTACAGGTTTGAAATTGCAGTAGCTTTAGCACAGACTCAGATTTACTTATGTTTGGAACTGTGCATGCTACAGATTTGAAAAGGTTATAGGGATTTGATTTACAGGGTTTGAAGATGGGTTACAGGGTAATGATCTTTTGATTTGGATTTTGGTTTATGAAAGGGTTTCAGGAATTATAGGTGGATTTCTGGTTTTTGATCAGATTTGAACTTGGCTTAAGATTTAGAAAAATAAAAAAAGAAAGGGAAGGGAAGAAGATTTGTAAATATAAAGGCTTAAATTATTTTAAAATCAAAACAAAAGAAAAACTAAATTACAAATGCCACTTGTCCTTTGTACTAACATTTGTCATATAGATATGTTAATTTCTTAACACATGTCATTTAAGGTTAAATAATTATAATTAAATGTTAATTAGTATTTAGTTAATATGTTAAATGTTAATGAAAGATGATGTTTAAGTAATTAGTTAATAAGTATTTATATATGTACTAAAAAATTTAAAAGAAATAAAATTATTGTATTTATAAATAAAATTTTATACAAATATTTTAAAATCCAAAACAAATTAAAAATTTATACTTTGAAGTTTAAAAACTCTAAATTCAAATTCAAATCAAATTCTAAAATTCAATTTGAAATAATAAACTATTTATATAAAAATTCATTTGTTGAAAACATTACGTTATTATTATTGTTTTAAAATAACACATTATCAAATTAAACTAATTATAAAAGAAATTATTTCTTTATTAATAAATTATTTATTTTATCAAACTATATTTAAAAATAAAATCAAAACAAACCTTATTGTTAATTTTAATTTTAATTTAAACTTATGCTAAAATCAATTTAAACAAATTAAACTTTATCCTAACAATTTAAAACCATGGTTATTTATTTAAATAGCGTTGAAAAGTTTTATATTGAATGAAAACAAATTTCCAATTTACCTAAAATATTAGAATTAGAAAATAAAATTTATTTATTTATTAAATTTAAAGCAAGGCTTATCTATTTATAATATATACATTTTCTATATACATTATAAATAGAAAACCATTACTTAGCTTTAAAAGATAAAATCTATCAATTAAATATTCATTAAGAAGAAGATTATTAAATCAATTTAATTTTTAACACAGATTATTAAATTGATATTGCCTAAAATTCCGGGTCATTACAATAGATTGATGATTTTACTGACTACTTGATGTTAAGATGGAGTTGAGATGTATTTATATATATTTATACCGATGAGATGAGGTATAAACGATTATGAATCTTTTATGATGAGTTTTAGTGATGGATTTGAGATGTATCGATATTTATACTGATGAGATGAGGTATGAATAAGTATGATGCTTCTTTTATGATTGGGTTTTATATTTCCTTGAATGATCCTTGGGATATGCCAATGAGATGAGGCACATCCATATGCGTTTTATTCTATGTATGACGGAGATGAACCATTGATGTATTGTTATATTGAAGACCACTTCTAAGAAGATAGTTGAATCATTTGAAGTCATTATCCATATTCTTTTATACCGGGATGATATGAGGCAAAAGCGATGTTTAATGAGTCTTATCTTTAAAACTTTGTTCGCCGATGTTCCATTTTTTAAGTATCAATTATGGCACTTAAGTGTGACTTTATCATCATTATCTCTTCTACTTGCCAAGAAGAGATGTTGTCCTTTCTTATGATGTTGAAACCCTATTTAGGGCATGGCATCCTTTAAGAAAAAGGATACCATAACTTTCACCTACTTATCCTTATCGATTATTCTGTTTAACTGATGATTTTAGCTAGCCTGACCCGTGTGTTTTCACTTGGGTCAGACCGAGTGGTTTCAGGTATCATCTATTGGACTTAGCTTGAAGTTGATGTTGGATATAAGCGCTTTTTTCTCTTGAGCAGTTTCTGTTCTTTCGCATACACTGATGTAGTTATATTTGATTCGATGTATATGGTGTGGTCGAGTACCACCTTTATTGTATTCATATTGTATTGTGCTAAACATGTATCGGTGCGTATATATATTTGTGATGTTGATTACTGTTCTATGATATGCTTTTCATTTAGTTATTGTATTTTGTTCTGATAGATCTGTTAGCCACCTATAGTTTTGGATTAAGCATTTACTCGGTATGTCGATCCACTTGAGATAGAAAAGAAAAATCATATTGCATTTATCGACGTATTCATTAGATGTTTAAGACAAAATTATAGATTGTCACCCTTAACCAGCCCTATTCTCCACTTCAGTAGACGGAATTACTCGTTAATTCTTTTTACTAAGGTGGGTCTCGGGGTGGGGCGTTACAACTTGGTATCAGAGTTGTGGTTAGAACAAAGTAGAATAAACACAGAACAATACGTATATCATGATACATCGAAGTACAATACGGGTGAATCATTGTCCTTTATTCGAGCTTGTTTTCGAGTCGAGCCTTGATTCTTTTTCGAGTTTTGGGATTGTTGAGAAGGAATATGTCTTGGAATATAGATATATTGCATTCTGTAGTATTCCATAATAGAGTTTGATGTCATCTTATCTTATATAAAATCTTATTTGGGATTATTCTATTCTTATTTTTGTCGATACGAGTGAGTTAGTATCGATGAAGCTGATTGATTTCTTTGAGCATTCTTGTTGCATTCCTTTAAGAGTTGTGAATCCTATTGAAGGGATCCACAACGATTGGCTTGTTGTGAGCCTTCTGAGTTTTCTATTTATTGCTGCTTTAGTGAATTTTTGTTTATTACTCACTATCTTGAGATGTATCTAATTTGAGATGGATTGACTTATTTGATGTCAAGTCCAATCCTTTTGTTGTTATAGGATCCTATATTTATTTAGGCATCCTAATTTGATTGGTTTATCATTTCTATAACTTTGGAATGTTAATGATGATTCCATAGATTCTATATTCACTCTTGAGTATCGATATGTTGATGTCCTGTCTCAAATTCTAGTCATGGTGACTTTGTTGAGTTTTGTGAGTCCGTTTGGATTCGACATCCAATCGGGCAATCGAGTGTTGAGGTAACCTTATTCCTGGCTCTTAGCTCTTCGGTTATCCTTCCATGAGGATATCCACCAAGGAATGAGGTGAGTTTCAAGGTTGTTCGAGTTTGATTGAGTTTATCATTTAGCTTTGTTTGAGTATTCTTTTCAAATACTCAATTAATTTTATCCTTTGTAGCATTACTTCGTTTGATGTAGTGATTCGTGGATTTTGTGCTTCTTCTCTTTCGAGAAGAATATCTTGCTTATCCTGCATCTTAATGATTTTTAGGAGTGGCTCGTGACATCTTAAGATTGATGAACACTCTTTCTCCTTCTGATGATTTTGGAATCGAATATTTTGGGAATATCTCGATGTATTCTCTTAATGCTCTTTGGTTTGAGTTTTGAAGCTATATAAATATGAGTTTTATGGAGAAATTTGAGCTGTAAGATATATAAAATAATGAGATTTTGAAAGTAATAATTTGAGATTTTATATTAAATTTATTTTTGAATGGTAATTGCAGCCATTGATTTTAGAGACGAGTATCAAAGTGGCGAGGCAGTTTTGATCGTTCGATAGACTCTTCAGCCAACGGATATATCTATTTATTAGAGATTCAATGGCAAGGCAATGCCATTTATTTATTTATTTACTTTGAAATTATAAGGATGAAAATATATGAGAATATTCTTGAGCTATACTTTATTGAAAGTATATTTTAAGATTTTAGAATCTATATTATACACATTGGATGTTTTAAGAAAAGAGTTAAAAGAGGATTTGAAGATTGATTTTAAACTATTTAAGTGGTTTAATAAAAAGAGTAAAGAGAATTTACACCCTTAATTTATTTTGAGGAATATTATTATAGATTTACAAAATTCGTTAAAAATTAATTTTGAAGTAAGATAAGAAATTTGGACTTTTAATTTGAGTTTTATATTACTTACTAAGTAATATAATAAAGAGTTTGAAAATTTTCAAATGTTGAAAATTGAGATTTAAAATTTAAAAGATGTTGAGAAAAAAATTCTAAATATCTTGGATTGAAAATAGCTTATATTTTTGTTCTTGAGTTCACTTTATTTTTGTGCTATCGATAACGACGTGCATTTTTGCGGTCATTCGAGTTTGATGGCCTCGTGAGAAACCATTTTGTGTGATTTATCTATCTTGTTTATTGATTCTATCCTTGTTGTGAGGATATTCTTTCTGTAATATTATACGGAAAATTGTGTTGATGATCATTTTTGTGGCTTAGATTTCGGGCTTGAATGAGTTTGATCCCGACTCTATTCGTAGAGTTTTGAGAAATCTATCTTATTTAATAGATTATTTGTTGAGCTTTTTATTGAGTATTGATTCGAAGACGAGATGTCTTCGAAATTCTTTTAAGTTTCTTGGAAAATTCGATGGTTTGCTGATCATTATATTAGCGTATGATGGACCATTGGATTAACCAAGGGAGTTTTTCCTTATTTCTTTCTACCATTCTATGCTGAGAGTATGAATGGTTTGAGTTTCGAGCTTGTCTATCACCTTTGTTGATTGAATTTTTATGTTGTTTGCAACTCTTTTTCTAGAAAATTGTGGGGATGCAATTTTTGTTGGGGGGGAGTCTGTAACAACCCTAGTTTGAAGATTATCGGTATACATTAAATTATAACGGAAGTTATAATTTAATATTTTAAATTAAAATATAATTGGAAATTTTAAATTGTTTATTTAGAATAAACAATGAATTCTGTAAATAAAATGAGCAAAATTAAGTTTGGAACTTTATTTTGTTTATTTGGGTATAAATATGGGATTAAATATTGATTGGATAAGTATTTAGTTTGAATAAATTGAAATATTGGGTATTTATTAGTTTGGAGCTAATAAATTAATTAGGAGATATATTTCAATTTAAGTTGTTGAAGTAAATATAAAGTAATGAAAATAAAGTTTTAAAAACTTTATTTTGAGAATTTGAGTAGAAAATAATCAAATTGCAATTTTATTTGGGTAAATACAACAATATTGGAAAACATTGCCAATATGAATCATTTGTTGAATTTAAAATGAGAAATATGAAGATAATCTGTGTTTTATTAAAATAAAAGATGAAATATTGTTTGAAAAATAATATTTTGATGATTAAAAAGAGTTAAAATGATTTATGGTAATTTATTTGACAAGAAATCAATTTTTGTATAAATTATTGGATTGAAAATGGTGTTTTCTAATAAAATTGTGTAAATTATAATATTTTTGAAAATAAGCCTTTATTTGTAAAAAGAACTTTTGACTGTTGAAATAAATTTTTATTTTCTTACAATAACAATTTTATTTCCAAACAAATAAATGTATACGTTTTATTTGGCCTTAAAATGAAGAAAAGTGTGTATATGTTGATTATATAGGTTAGAAATTGTACATAACTCAATTTTCTTTATGTAATAATTATTTTGGGCTTTTTGAGTTAGGTTTAAAACCTAAATTCCATTTTTCGGATGTTTCTAGAGAGAAATGAACTACTATACGTAGTTTCTTCTTCCTCCCCAAACAAAAGTTTACAATAAAGCAACAAGAGCAAAAAATGGGGAGACTCCATCTAAATTCAATTTTCAAATTGCTGAAAATCAAAGTAGATAATCACTAAAATAAGATAATAGAAGGTAATCTCCATCCAATACCTAAAAAATTTCATCAAAATCTTTGAAACAAGATTTGAATTTGTCTGTAACAATTTCATTTGCTATTGCATGTCTCTCTTCTCGTTTTACAGGTCTTAGAAGCTCCTCTTCATCATAGAACTTACAACTTGACTCCAAAATTGCCCAAAACTCTTGCTAAATTTATAGAGTGAGTACGAGCTCATGAATTGCTAGCTAAAAGTTAAAGTTCCTGTGAGAAAATTTGCAAAATCGTTTATTGTATATGTTATTCTTTCTGGTCGTTATTCTCTTTGTTTCCTAATTTCTGGTAGCCACTTTGTTTTGGGCATAACTCTTTCATTTTATAACCAAATTTAATAATCTTGGATGTTCTGGAAATCTCAGACATAGAAATACAAATTTTATGTTTTGAGTTTTCTAAAATTTTGAAGTTTTCTTGATCAAAATCGTGCTTGTTTGTTGCTATCCCGAGAGCAAATTGACAGCAACAACAATCACAGGCCTGAGAAGTGTTTTAGCCATAAGTTACTCGTTTATTATATGATTTAGTAAATTTATTTTTTACTGGAAACTACGTTCAATAAGGAGTAATTTCTCTTCAAGTTACATTTTGATATTTTACTGTTCGATTGAACTAAAACAGATTTGAAAGCAGAAGTATAGTTCTATCTTTGACGGAATTTTTTGAGTTTGAATATGATATTGTTTGAATTATATCTTTCTCGTTTTTGATCGGAGTTCGATAATTTATAATGTTACGGAAAGCGTAATTCATGTACTATGACTTTTATTCATTGATTTTTTTGTAATTTTGAGATTAGATATGTCAAAATCGAAATTTTTTACTGCTATCCCGAGAGCAAAACTAATATTTGCTCTGTTTTTGAAACTGAAACGAAATTGGCTTTAACTTCTTCGTTTCTTCTTCGAATTTGATAATTTTGAATGTTGTGAAAATCTTAAGTCATGTGCTACAAGTTTCATTCATTGTGTTTTCTAGAATTCTGAAATTTGTTTCATTGAAATTATGGTTGTATGTTGCTGTTTTGAGAGAAAAATGACAGCAACAACAATCGTTGACCATAGAATTGTATTAACACGTTTTTTCTCTCATTCTCTTTCGTTTTAATGATTTTTTTGAGATATTTTGGGAGCTATGGTGCCTATCAGTAGGTTAGCTATATTTGGAGAATTTGAAATTCAAATTTAAAGGGAATTTGAATTGATTTTTGGTTAAATTTGAATTGAATTCGTGTTGAATTCAAGTTATCGGTTTTGAGATATCCCTCTTAGTTTTCATTGATTTCAAGAAAGGTTTTCACTAAACCATTTTTGAAATACATGGACATTTCAAATTATTGTACATTATTTTTTTAATTATTTTTTCTAAATAAAGATATATTTATTTCCTATAATAAAGGAATTTCAAATATTGGTTTTAATAATCGTTTTCGAAAAATCATTTTAAATTTCTGTTTTCTCTAATTAAATAATTTTATAAATAAAATTACTTATTTTTATGAATTTCGGATGTATAAGAAAGAAAATTAAATGGTAAAGTAAAACATGTGGTATGGGACACATAGATTTGCATTATCGCTTAATATCGGACTTATACGATCGAAACCCTTTCAATGTACTGTCTGAGATGATTTAAGATGTTATTAAATTTTGGGTAGATTGTATGGTTCGAGAACTCCAATTTAGGAGTATATTCGATGAAGGACCATTTTAAGATGCGTTTCTTAATCGCCGATGAAATGAGGTGAACTAAGAGCTAGAAATTCCCATTTGGAATTTGTAACAACCCGCATATTTAACGATTATATATTTAAATGTTTATTTAAATATAACGTCGTTAGTCGGATTTAGGCTCGAAACGTTACTTTTTGCAAACGGCCGAATTGGTACTCGAAACCACTTCCGTTATGTTCAAAATGGCGTTTGCGATCTTTTTGAGTATAAGCTTTGATATGTTTGGAGTAAGTTGAATTTTGCTACGTTTTCTATTTGGGTTTTGGGTTGGGTTCAGCCCACTAGCTAACTAAATACCCTAACTCAGTCCCTCTCCTTTCATTCGCTCATTTTCACTTCTCAAACTCTAGCTAGAACTGAAAATGGGGGAAAGGAAGAGGAATTAGAAATTTCAACCCTAGTTTCTTCTTGCAAACTTGAATTCTTGCTCCAAAATCAAAGTGAAGCTATTGGTAAGCCTCCTCTTCATCTTCTCCAACTCTTTCTTCTTCAATTTCAGAAAGTTTCCTAAATCTAACTTAGGAAAATACTTGTTTTGATCTTAGATTGAAGCTAGTAAAGTTGAAGTGGATGGTGGTTGGTCTTTTCTTTGTGTTTGAGTTTCTCATCTTTGTTTGTGAGTTAAAAGGTGAGATATTTATCTCACATCTATGTCCAAGCTATCTTTGATTGTTAGGTATGAATTCCTAACGCTTATTCTTGTGCAATTGTTTTTGGCTTGGACTGAATTGGTGAATATTCCAATTTTTGGTGTTTTGGAGTCAAACTCTAAAATCATAACTTTGATGTTTGATCATGTTTTTAGTGGTGAAGCGGAGTGTCAATGTTACTGGTTTATGGATTAGCAAAAGCCCCTTAAGTCCATTGCTCGACCGGTTGCAAATGGTGTGAGTTTGCTCCTTCATTTGATAAGCTGGAAAACAGTTTCAGCTACGGCCAGTCGATTGGCCCACTGCAGTCAGTTGACTGACTACAGAGTTTAAAAACTCTCGGGTTATGGTTCAATCGACTGACTGCAGAAGGCATGGCGACTGACCTGCTTCGATTTTTCCTAGTATGCCTATTTGTTTGTGATTCCAACTTTTATCGATTCATGTTGATTCCAATTAGTTGTTTATGCATATTTGACCTTGATGATCCTTCTTGACTTCATCCACGGGTTTTTATAAAATGATCCTTTCAAATGGTATTAAAAGCTCGTTCTCTAAATTATAAATTCTATTTAAAACGCGCACACACAATTTTGCACTTCGAGCGAAATGGAAAGGAGATTAAATGGTTAGGTAAAACACGGACCATGAATCCGCGCGTTTATCTTTCCGATTAATCCCCGCCCTATTCGATTGATCGTTTTGACCTTTTGGTCTGGTTTACCGATGAGATGAGGTAAACTTTGTACTACTTTGAGTGTGAAATAACTAACGGATACCGTTTAGTGTGAACGAGTGGTATGAGACTCACGTTACCACTTTTCGGATTCCTTTTCGAGAGTTGTGACACATTCTGCCAGTTAGTGGTGTCTGGTACTGGGCCTCCGAACCTTCACCACTACGGTTTGTTGCCTTTGGGATAGTGTCTTCGGACTGTCTCCTTCAGGTTTGTTGCCTTCGGGTATGTTGCCTTCGGGTATGTTTCCTTCGGTATGTCGCCTTCAGGTTTGTGCCTTCGGGTTTGTTGCCATATTGTATTGCTTTCGGAGTTGGTCATTCGTCACCGCTTGAGTGATATTGGGTTTGGAGTCTTCGGGCTCATGGATCCTTATTTATACAGTACTGAGCATGTGCAAATTTTCTGATGTTTCATTGATATGTATATTCCCTAGGTATCTCCCTTCGGTGTTAGTCTTTTCGAGCCGCACGATATATAGCGATTACCTTGTGGAACTTGTGTTACCTCCATTAATATTTGTTATTGCCTTTTTGGCTTGTTTTGGGATATTCATATCCTCGTTTATTGTGTTGCTGATGATAATAGGCTTTTTTTGTTATGATTCATCTTTTGTTAGATGATTGTGTTACATCTTTTAAAGATATTTGTTATACCTTCTGACCTTGCAGGTTATTGTTGTTCAGTTTATCTAACTGATTTGTTTAGCCAGACTGACCCATGTATTTATACTCGGGTCAGACCGAGATGTTTCAGGTTAGGTGCTTTTGGACTTAGCCTATTTTGCTTCCGCATGGACTACTTCGCTAGCTTCTTTTTGTTATAGATTTTGTGTAGTCCTATTTATTGTAACTCTGATATGTATTCTTTTGACTCGTCTGTATATTGTGGTTTGCTATACCACTAGACATGTATCAATTTGTATACTCTGTTATGTATCTATATATGTGTATATGATGATCTATTGTTCTGTGATTTATATTACATTTGAGTTGTTATATTCTGTTCTGATAGATCCTCCAGCCACTTATGGTTTTGTTTTGAGTATTCATTGGATATGTCGATCTGCTTGTATGATAATTGTTGATGTATTCAATAGATAGTTAGAGCAAGGCTATAGATGGTCGCGCCTAACCAGCCTTATTCTTCGTGTTAGTTGACGACATTACCCTGTAGTGTCCTTGGCTAGCGTGGGTATAGAGGTGGGTCGTCACAGCTTGGTACCAAAGCTGAGTTCAGAACAAAATATGATAAACACAGAATAGAAGCCCATATTCCGGTACATCAAAGTGTATAAGTGATACAAATCTTTGAACCATCTTGCCTCTATTCCTTCCGTGCCTTTGGTGGTAGATAGAATTTTGGGAATACGTCTAGGATTGCATTTAACATTCCGTAGTATCCCACATTTGGATTAATGATATCTACCTTGTGAATAATCTTATTCTTATCTTAACTTTCAGCGTATGGCTGGAAGAGGCAGGGGACGACGTTCGGATGCTGGGCAATCCAGTGGCTCGCATCCGGATGGCATTTATATGTCTGCTGATCAGTTTTTGGAGTTGTTTAGGAGCACTCAGCCTCCAGTTCCTCCTCGAGTATCTCCACCTCGCAAGTCTGCCTTTGCACGTATGTGCAGCGATTTTTCTCATCTTGGTGGAAAGCCGTTTAAAGGCTCCGAGTCTGTTCTTGAGGTCCAGGCTTGGCTTCGCACGTGTGAGCGTATCTTCTCTCGCATGGATCTTTCTGATCATGATAGAGTTCTTGTAACTTCTGGCTTATTACAAGAGTGTGCCCTTGATTGGTATGAGCTTCTTGTAGCCGAAATTGATGAGTCTACTCTTTCTTGGACTCAGTTTCGGGGACGATTCGAACTCAAGTTCGTTCCTGAATCTAAAAAAGTTTTATTGACCCGTCGCTTCCTTGAGTTGAAGCAAGGGAAGACTTCTATTACAGAGTATGTTGCATCATTCGAGTCTTTATCTAAGTATGGTCTTGAATTCATTAGCACTTCTTATAAGAAGAATTTGAAGTTTGTCTCTGGTCTTAAGAAATATCTTAAGAAGTCCTTATTGCTCCAGCTTAAACTTTCTTTTGAGGAGTTGGTGGATTCTGCACTTCACCTAGAAACCATCGAGAAGGAGTGTGATAGTGGTGAGGATGTTGAGGTTTCCAAGAACCCCAACAAGAAGCAGTTTCCATTTCAGAAATCCAGGTCTTTTCCTTCCAAGAAGAAGAAGACTGGTGGTTCTAGTCCTCAGCCTCAGTCTTCTGGAACACCATACATTTGGAAGTGTTTCAATTGTGGTTCTCCTGATCATATGATTCGAGATTGTCCTAAGCCTTCCTTCTGCCGCTATTGCAAGAAGGAAGGTCATCATGTTTCCACCTGCCCTACTCTTCCTGCTGGTGCTAAGTCTAGCAAGCTTTATGCTGCTAAGGCTTCTGAAGGTCCTTCTCAACCCAAAGTTATATCTCCACCTATTTTGGAAGGCTCTATTTTATTTCATGACCATATTATTCGAGTTCTTTTCGATACGAGTGCTTCACATTCTTTCGTATCGAAAAAGCTCGTCGATGATTTATCTTTGGATGTTTCTTGTTAGGTTACTTCTTTAATGATTGCGAATCCTATTGGGGGATCCGCGACCCTTATCATGCTTTGTGATGATGTTGAGATTGTTTTATGTGGCCTTTCTTTTCGTGCAAATCTGCACGTTATTTCTTGTCTGGGATTTGATATGATTTTGGATATGGACTGGCTAGTGAGATATGATGCCAGGATTATTTCTTCAGAGAGAATTTTGTATCTTCGACATCCGGATTCGCCTACTCAGCTATCACTTGTTCTTCGGGATGTGGATAATTTTGAAATGTCTTTATATTCTCTTGATTCTCGAGATGATGATGATATATCTCGTATTCCTATTGCTTGTGACTTTTCTGATGTTTTTGAGCCTGTTTCGGGTTTACCACCCAAGCGGGCAATTGAGTTCCGCATTGATCTCATTCCAGGCGCGCGGCCAGTTAGTCGTCCTCCCACGAGGATGTCTACGAAGAAAAATGAGGAACTCAAGAAGCAGCTTTTAGAGCTTGAGTCCAAGTAGTTGATTCAGTCCATTTTTCTCCGTGGGGATCCGCGGTCGTCTTCGTGAAGAAGTCTGATGGAACTCTTAGGCTCTGCATTGACTATCGTAAGCTTAACGAGTTAACCATCAGGAACAGGTATCCGTTGCCTAGGATCGATGATATGTTCGATATATTGAGTGGTGCTAAGGTCTTTTCTCAGCTTGACCTTGCCATAGGTTTTCATCAGTTACGAGCCGTGGAGGATAGCATACCTCTTACCGCTTTCCGCACTCGTTATGGTTCTTTTGAGCGGCTCGTTATGCCGTTCGGTTTGACGAATGCTCCTGCTTTCTTTGTCAATCTCATGAATCGAGTATTCCGATAATATCTTGATAAGTTCGTCCTTGTTTTCATTGATGATATCCTTATTTATTCTAAGTCTGAAGCTGAGCATGCTAATCACTTGAGAATTGTCTTGAGTACTCTCCGTCATCATCAGCTTAGAGCCAAATTCTCCAAGTGTCATTTTTGGGAGAATAAGGTTAAGTTCTTAGGCCATGTTGTATCTTCCGATGGCATTTCAGTCGATCCCTCAAAGATCGAAGCCATCCAGAATTGGAAGAGGCCTGAGAATGTGCATGAGATTCGTAGTTTCCTTGGATTTGCGGGTTATTACCGTCGGTTCATTAAGGATTTATCTTGTGTTGTGCTTCCTCTCACTAGCCTTACTCGAAAAGGAATTCGTTATATTTGGTCCGACAAGTGTGAGGCTTCCTTTTAGACATTAAAGGAACTTCTCACTAATGCTCCTATTCTTGTGGTTCCCGAAGGGAATCATGATCTTGTCGTCTACACCGATGCTTGTGGTAGTGGTCTCGGTGCTGTTCTTATGCAGAAGGATCGGGTAGTTGCTTATGCTTCTAGGCAACCACGTCCGAATGAAGTTCGCTATGCCACTCATGATCTTGAGTTAGCCGCCATTGTCTTTGCCTTAAAGATTTGGCGACACTATTTATTGGACGAGCGCTTCATTCTCTATACCGATCACAAATCCTTAAAGTATTTGTTCACTCGGAAGGAACTCAATATGAGACAACAGCGTTGGCTCGAGTTTCTTGCTTCTTATGACTTTGATATTCTGTATACCCCTGGTAAAGGGTAATCGTGTTGCTGATGCGCTTAGTCGCAAACAACCGGCTGTTATTTCTATGATGCTTGCCGAATGGAATATTCTTGAGACTCTATCTTTTTGTGAAATTCGCGATAGAGGTTCATCTTACGATTCTCCTATTCTATTATTTAGTTTGGGAGCTCGACCCATTTTATTGGATCGTATTGTTGATGCTCAGCGGCGTGATCCTGATTTGTTGCATCTTATTCAGCTTTGTGAGTCTGGATCCTGTGATGAGACGTTGCGGGATTTCAGCATTGATTCTCATGGGTGTCTTCACAAGAAGAACCGTCTTATTGTGCCTTCTGATTTTCCACTTAGGCATGACATTCTTGACGACTTTCGCCGTTCTAAGTATACCATTCATCCTGGTAGTTGTAATATGTAACGCCCCACCCCAAGACCCACATTTGTAAAGAGAATTAACGAGTGAATCTGTCTACTAAAGCGGAGAATAAGGCTGGTTAAGGGCGACCATCTATAACTTTGTCTTAAACATCTACTGAATACGTCGATAAATGCATTATGATTTTTCTTTTCTATCTTAATGGATCGACATACATAGTAAATGCTTAATCCAAAATTATAGGTGGCTAATGGATCGACATACATAGTAAATGCTTAATCCAAAATTATAGGTGGCTAATGGATCTATCAGAACAAAATACAATAACTACATGTAAAGCACATCACAGAACAGTAATAAACATCATATATATACATATACACTGATACATGTTTAGTACAATACAATATGAATACAATAAAGGTGGTATTCGACCACACTATATACATCGAATCAGATATAAATACATCAGAGTCAAGCGGAAAGAAATATAAACTAAACAAAAGTGCTAGGCTGATATCCAAGCAGATGCATCAAAGCAAAGTCCCGTAACTAATAGCTAACCTGAACAACTCGGTCTGACCCGAGTACAAAGTACACTGGTCAGTCTAGCTAAAATAATCAGTTAATGAGGATAGACGACAATATGAAGCATAATATACAAAGTGATAATTCTTTTCGAATGAGAAGAGGCAACAGAAAGAATACAAATCATGACTTAAGTGAAATAATGTCACTTAAGTATACAATGACCTCAAAAGAGGTAAGTTCAATAATAATACTCAAATAATATAAACATTCGCCTCATATCATTGGCGGCATCCCAAAATGTCTACATGGTTTCCACGAACCATATCTCCTCTAAAGGTGAAACATTAATATAAAATCTTGCCAAAAGGGCAAACATAAGACATTCTCAAGTAGGATGATCCAAAACTCAAATATAAAAGAATCTCCAAACTCAATTATACCTCGTCTCATCGGTATAAATGTATATAAATCCCAATCTCAACTCGCTAGAATGCAAGGCCTAGAATATCCTATAAAATCATGAAATCATCCAAACTCATAACTCAAGGAACTCGATAAGAGTTCAAAACATCATAAATGAAATCACCATACATATAACATCTCATACAGCACTAGACTATCGATGTAATCAAACATCTTAAAATGGTGAAATCACAATAAATAAATAAAACTTAGAACCCGGATTGGCCAAATCCCCGATTGCAATACCGAAACAATGCTGCACGTGCTAAACTCAGACGGCCGAAGCCTCAGACAAGGTCGCTAACACCTCCCAAAGCAGTTCGTCCTCATGACAAGGTCGCTGGCACCTTACCAAGCCGTTTTGTCAGCCCTAACAAGGTCGCTAACACCTTCCAAGCAGTTCGTCCTCATGACTAGGTCGCTGACACCTCACCAAGCCGTTTTGTCAGCCCTAACAAGGTCGCTAACACCTTCCAAGCAGTTCGTCCTCATGACTAGGTCGCTAACACCTCTCAAAGCAGTTCTGTTATGTAAACATCATGAATGTGTCACAAACTCACGGATAGAAACCCGAAAAGTGTTAACGTGTGTCCCATACCACACATTCGCACTTAGCGGTTTACTACCCATTAGTCGATGCCATACTAGAAACATCATAAAACTCAGAAAATTATATCTCGCCTAGTCACATTGGCGAGTGATAAAGAGACACCATACTTGTCTCATCTCATAGACAAGTATTAAATGGCATCGTAACTTGTCTCATCTCATCGACAAGTGAAAACATCATGATGTTCCTCATAAACCATAAATCTCAAAATATGAAATCATAAACTCAAGACTTGCCTTATATCATTGGCAAGTAAATAAAACATCATGATGGATCTCATCGACCAAACTCCTATATAAGAGATCTCAAACCAAAACATTTGGCAAATATTGGTCATCTTAGATAATTTCAATAAATAGAAATTATAAGACTCAAAATACGCCATAAAATGGCAAAACATCTCAGAATCAATATTCTCAAATAGCTTCGATCGTACAAGTCCGAAATTAACCGAAATAGTAAACGCACATGTCTTATACCACGTGTTTTACTAAATCGTTTAATTCTCTTTCTCATACGTTCGAATATTGTAAAAGTAATTAAAATAAATAAAATTTATTGTAAAAGATTTTACTTGAGAAAACGGGGTTATAAAACAAATTTTAGAAATTTATCTAAAAGATTTTGAGAGAAAACACATCATTAAAAAGGATTTTAATAATTTTAAAAGCCTTAAAAATAAAGAATAATTGTTTAAAAATCTCTAAAAATGTACAAAACATTTCTTACTCCAACCATGATGTTAGAAGATTTTCTGAAAATTATTCGGACTTTTTAAAACTCAAGAAAACATCAATTTGCGATTTAATCGGCTTAAACCGATATTCAAATTTAAATCTAATTCAAATTAATTTAAATTCAAATCTCATCCTAACTTGTTTAGTCCATTGCTTGACAAAATGATCAAATATCAGCAACAAATTTCATAAATAAAAAAATTGCAAAAGAATGCATACGAAATTGTCGAAATCGGACAAATATATAAATATTGTGGTTGTCAATGACAGGCCAGCAGTAAAAACATCAATTTTCCACCATGTAAACAACAAAATCATTCAAAATTTAAAACATAAAAGTTGTAGCATATTTCCTAAGGATTTCAGAACATCTTGAATTTCAAGATTCTGATCAGTAGCTTGAAAGTTATCATCGAAATACTACCAAAACAAAAAAAACAAAAATTTATGTGCACTGGCTATCGGCACAGGCCAGCGATGAAAAAGTCAATTTTTCACTATGTAGACTTCAAAGTAATTCAAAACTGAAAACATCAAAGTTGTTGCATATTTCACAGGGATTCCAGAAAAACTAAAATTTCTAAATTTTGATTTGAAACAAGAAAGTTATGATCAAATTACTTTTAAAAAACATCAAACTCAGCCTGAACTTATGCATTTACGGGACAGTAACAAACAATTGCAATTTTAGCATAGATAACTTCTAAAACAGGCAAAATGAATAAAATGAAAGTCGTAGCTTAGTTTCTATGCTTTCCAGAATGACCAAGATCATCAAAATCTATTAAGAAACAAAGTAGTTATTGTCAAATTCGTTTCTGCTTCAATAACAGAGCAAATATTGGTTTTGCTCTCGGGTTAACAGTAGAAAAATCAAATTTTGACATAGCTAACCTCAAAATTACAGAAAACATGAAACATAAAAGTTATAATATAGGATTTATTCTTTCTGGAACATCCAAAATTATTAAAATCCGATCAAAATTGAGAAAGATATGGCCAAAATAATTTTGTGTTTCAAAGTTGAAATTAAAAACACAGGACAGAGAGGTTACTAGCTTTTCAAACACATATTACGATTTTAAAATTTTTGATTTACAAAAAATGATAAACATAAAATTGTTTCTTATAAATATACCTTCCAACTGAAAAAAGTCTCACTCAATTCTGATTTATCATTCAAAAGTTATAGTGATTTTAAGATCAGATTTCAACAAACAAAGTTGCACAGGGCAGAGCTGTGTGCATCAGTTTAAAACTAAATTTTGACCCTATAAACAACAGAATCTCATAAATTAATTAAAAGAGATGTTGTAGCTAACAGATTTTTCATTCAACTGCAAAAAGATTGAGCTAATTCGGATAAATTTGCATTAAGATATTGCTGTTTTACTGCAGCAATTTTGCACAAATAATTTCCAGCAAACCACAATAAACTTGAAAGCAATTCAATCGACATTCCATCCAATTAATTCAAATAGAAACTAAAAATTATTTTCGTAGATTAAAGCTAGTGGTGTGAGTGATTAACTCAACTTGTTGTAGGAATGCAAAAACTCGAACTAATGTTGAAAGCTTGGAGCTTTTGCTTGAGTTTTACCTTCTAGAACCTATAAACAACACTACAACAACATGCAAGCAAGAAAACCCTATTACTAACAATCTACCTATTGCAAAAATCCAAATTTGATGAAATAGAATAAGTTTTGGAGTTGATTACCTGAGAAATATAGCTTTAGATTGATTTATTTCAGCAAACACTTGGATTAATTGGAGATTTGAAGCCTAGGGTTTGAAAGAGGAATAGCCTTTTCTTTTCTTTTTGTTTTCTAGTTACAGTAAAATGAACGTACAAAAAAAATGGAAGAGGAGAGAAGGATGGTTTCTCTTCTCTTAACAGGCTAAGTCAAAATGGGCTATGACCCAAACAAAGAAATTTAGCCTAAGTAAATTTAATTTATCACTAAATTTACCCTAAAACTTTCATATTTACATAATACAACATATGTGTATTTACATGATTTCATCTCTACAAATTGTACAAACGTATTTTTATGTTTCACAAACATTTTTTTTACAACAAATAAAAAGATAATTTAGCTATAAAAATATTTCTCATTATTAAAAACTCTTATTTTGCTTAAATACACAATTTAAACAATAATTCATATAAAACTCTATTTTTAACTCCAAAAATTACATAAAATTATTTTCTTGTGCAATAAAATATAGAAAACCATTTTTTCAACACTTTACAACCAAAAATTTATTTTTAAACCAAATTTTCCATTTTTAATTACAATATACCACTTATTAGATGAAATGCTTCTTTTAAAAATATATAAAAGAAATATTTGGCAATAATTATCAAAATTATTGCATTTCTTTATATTAAAATCATGATTAGCTCATTTTTAACTTAATTAACCAAGTAAAGTTTCAAAATTTTATTTTCCACCTTTTATTCCCTAAAATCCATTGTTTATTCCAAATGAATAATTTAAATCTCTAATTTATTTTTAGTTCACAATACTAAATTATAACTACCATTATAATTCAATATTTACAGGTAATCGCCAAAACTAGGGTTGTTACATAAGATGTATGCCGATATGCATCGTCTTTATTATTGGGAAGGCATGAAGCACGATGTGGCGAGTTACGTGAGTAATTGCATAACTTGTCAGCGTATTAAGGCCGAACATCAGCGTCCTTCGGGTCTTCTTCAGCCTCTAGAGATTCCGTTATGGAAATGGGATCAGACTTCTATGGATTTCATTGACGGCCTACCTCGTTCGAGATCGGACCATTCAAGCATCTGGGTTATTGTTGATCGCCTCACCAAATCTTCTCATTTTATTCCTATTAAGTCTAATAGGACTGCTTTGCATTTGGCTAAGTTATACGTCAAGGAAATCGTGAGACTTCACGGTGTTCCTAGTTCTATTGTGAGTGACCGTGATCCTTTGTTCACGAGTCATTTTTGGCAGAGTCTTCAGCAAGCTTTGGGAACAAAGCTTAATTTTAGCACAGCTTATCATCCGCTGTCTGACGGACAGATTGAACGGGTGAATCGTATCCTGGAAGATCTCCTCCGTATTTGTATTTTCGATTTTGGTGGTAGTTGGGAGGATCACCTATCTCTTGTAGAGTTCTCCTACAACAATAGTTTTCAGTCTAGTATCGGTATGGCTCCTTTCGAAGCCTTATACGGAAGGCCATGTCGATCACCTTCTTGTTGGTTGGAATTTGGGGAGAAGCTTATTCTTGGCCCAGATTTTGTTCGTGATTCTTCCGAGAAGATTGATTTGATTCGGTTGAGAACAAAAGAGGCACAGAGCCACCAGAAATCCTACGCGGACAACCGTAGGAAGCCTCTCGAGTTCTCGATTGGTGATCTTGTTTTTATTCGGGTTTCTCCTTTGAAAGGGGTTATGCGTTTCAGTACGACTGGGAAATTGGCTCCTCGCTTTATAGGACCATTTTCTATTACTGAACGTATTGGCCCTGTGGCTTATAGAGTTGCACTTCCTGCTCATTTATCTGGCATTCACGACGTGTTTCACGTCTCTCAACTTCAGAGGTGTCTTCGGGAGTCGGATTCTGTTATCGATTCTCCTGATTTTCTAGAGCTTGAGGTCTCACCGGACTTATCTATTGTATAGCAACCTATTCACGTGCTTGCCACGGAGGTGCGACACCTTCGAAACAAGGACGTGCCGCTCATTAAAGTTCAATGGTCCGCTAATCCCAATGACTGTACTTGGGAAATCAGAGAGTTTATCGAGCGATCCTATCTGGGTTTTCTATCTTGGCTTGGTAATGGTGAGGATATCTTTTCATCTCAAGCTTATTTCCATTTCTTTTTGGGATGTTGTATGTATGTTGTTGTTACAAATATCGTCTTTGGGAATTGCAAGGACGCAATTTTGTAAGGAGGGGAGATCTGTAACAACCCGCATATTTAACGATTATATATTTAAATGTTTTATCTAAATATAACATCGTTAGTCGGATTTAGGTCCGAAACGTTACTTTTTACAACGGCCGAATTGGGACTCGAAACCACTTCCACTGAGTTCAAAATGGCATTTGCGATCTTTTTGAGTATAAGCTTTGATATGTTTGGAGTAAGCTGAATTTTGCTACTTTTTCTATTTGGATTTTGGGTTGGGTTCAGCCCACTAGCTAACTAAATACCCTAACTCAGTCCCTCTCCTTTCATTCACTCATTTTCACTTCTAAAACTCTAACTAGAACTGAAAATGGGGGAAAGGAAGAGGAATTAGAAATTTCAAGCCCTAGTTTCTTCTTGCAAACTTGAATTCTTTCTCCAAAATCATAGTGAAGCTATTGGTAAGCCTCCTCTTCATCTTCTCCAACTCTTTCTTCTTCAATTTCAGAAAGTTTCCTAAACCTAACTTAGGAAAATACTTGTTTTGATCCTAGACTGAAGCTAGTAGAGTTGAAGTGGAAGGTGGTTGGTCTTTTCTTTGTGTTTGAGCTTCTCATCTTTGTTTGTGAGTTAAAAGGTGAGATTTTTATCTTACATCTATGTCCAAACTATCTTTGATTGTTAGGTATGAATTCCTAACGCTTATTCTTGTGCAATTGTTTTTGGCTTGGATTGAATTGGTGCATATTTCAATTTTTGGTGTTATGGAGTCAAAACTCTAAAAATCATAACTTTGATGTTTGATCATGTTTTTGGTGGTGAATAGGAGTGTCAATGGTACTGGGTTATGATTGGCAAAATCCCCTTAAGTCCGTTGCTCGACCGGTTACAAATGGTGTGAGTTTGCTCCTCCATTTGATAAGCTGGAAAACAGTTTCAGCTACAGCCAGTCGACTGGCCCACTGTAGTCAGTCGACTGACTGCAGAGTTTAAAAACTCTCGGGTTATGGTTCAGTCGATTGACTGCAGAAGGCCAGTCGACTGACCTGCTTTAATTTTGCCTAGTATGCCTATTTGTTTGTGATTCCAACTTTTATCGATTCATGTTGATTCCAATTAGTTTTTTATGCATATTTGACCTTGATGATTCCTTTTTGACTTCATCCATGGTTTTTTATAAAATGATCCTTTCAAATGGTATTAAAATCTCGTTCTCTAAATTATAAATTCTATTTAAAACGCACACACACAATTTTGCACTTCGAGCGGAATGGAAAGGAGATTAAATGGTTAGGTAAAACACGGACCATGAATCCGCGCGTTTATCTTTCCGATTAATCCCCGCCCTATTCGATTGATCGTTTTGACCTTTTGGTCTGGTTTACCGATGAGATGAGGTAAACTTTGTACTGCTTTGAGTGTGAAATTAACTAATGGATAGTAAACCATTTAGTGCGAACGAGTGGTTATGGGACTCACGTTACCACTTTTCGGATTCCTTTTCGAGAGTTGTGACACATTCTGCCAATTAGTGTTGTCTAGTACTGGGGCTCCGGACCTTCACCACTACGGTTTGTTGCCTTTGGGATAGTGTCTTCGGACTGTCTCCTTCAGGTGTGTTGCCTTCGGGTATGTTGCCTTCGGGTATGTTGCCTTCGGGTTTGTACCTTCGGGTTTGTGCCTTCGGGTTTGTTGCCCTATTGTATCGCTTTAGGAGTTGGTCATTCGTCACCGCTCGAGTGATATTGGGTTTGGAGTCTTCGGGCTCATGGATCCTTGTTTATATAGTACTGAGCACGTGCAAATTTTCTGATGTTTCATTGATATGTATATTCCCTGGTATCGCCCTTCGGTGTTGGTCTTTTCGAGTCGCACGATATATAGCGATTACCTTGTGGAACTTGTGTTACCTCCATTGGTATTTGTTATTGCCTTTTTGGCTTGTTTTGGGATATTCATATCCTCTGTTTATTGTGTTGACGATGATATAAGGCTTGTTTTGTTATGATTCATCTTTTGTTAGATGATTGTGTTATATCTTTTAAAGATATTTGTTATACCTTGTGACCTTGCAGGTTATTGTTGTTCAGTTTATCTTACTGATTTGTTTAGCCAGGCTGACCCGTGTATTTATACTCGGGTTCGACCGAGATGTTTCAGATTAAGTGCTTTTGGACTTAGCCTATTTTGCTTCCGCGTGGACTACTTCGCTAGCTTCTTTTTGTTATAGCTTTTGTGTAGTCCTTTTTATTGTAACTCGGATATGTATTCTTTTGACTCGTCTGTATATTGTGGTTTGCTATACCACTGGACATGTATCAATTTGTATACTCTGTTATGTATCTAAATATGTGTATATGATGATCTACTATTCTGTGATGTATATTACATTTGAGTTGTTATATTCTGTTCTGATAGATCCTCCAGCCACCTATGGTTTTGTTTTGAGTATTCATTGGATATGTCGATCTTCTTGTATGATAATTGTCGATGTATTCAATAGATAGTTAGAGCAAGGCTATAGACGGTCGCTCCTAACCAGCCTTATTCTCCGTGTTAGTTGACGGCATTATCCTGTAGTGTTCTTGACTAGCGTGGGTATAGAGGTGGGGTGTCACAGAATTATGGTTATAAATAACCATCTAGATATTATTTTAACCTTCCGATGACATGAGGTAAGCTTCTTTATGATGATTTTACGATGTTGAGATGTATTATGATCATTTTTAGTAGTCGATGAGATGAGACAAGTCACGATGCCACTAGTGCTCGTCAATGAGATGAGACAAGTATGGTATTGTATTCACTCGCCAATGAGATGAGGCTGAATATATTTTCATGATGTTTATGATGTTTTACTGGTGTGGTAGCAACTAACGGCTAGCAAACCGTTAGGTGCGAACGTATCGTATGGGACATACGTTAACACTTATTGGGTTCCTATCTGAGAAGTTGAGACACATTCACGATGTTTACTAGTACTACAGACCACGAGTACTCGATTAGAGCCATCACGATGTAGTTGCTACTCCGATCATCACGATGTCATTAACTCGGGTCTTTGTGACTCGGAGTCATTATGATGTTATAGACTATAGTCATTCACAATGTTCGTGATGTTAAGATGTTATTTGACTCCAATCATCATGATGTTTATAGTACCAAATATTAGTGCTAGTCATGATGTAGCACGCGTAGCATTGCTTCGGCATGCAATCGAGGATCTGGCCAATCCTGGATTTCTTTGAGTTTTAATGTTTTAGACTTTACCTTCTTTAGATGATTATTACATTGACAGCCTAGTGCCAGATTCGATGTATACATATATTGTGAAATCGTTTATGATGTTACTCTTTGATTGAGTTATTTCCATTATGGATTGATGATTTTATTGACTACCCGATGTTAAGATGGAGTTGAGATGTATTTATATATATTTATACCATGAGATGAGGTATAAATGATTATGAAGAATCTTTTATGATGAGTTTTAGTGATGGATTTGAGATGTATCTATATTGATAACGATGAGATGAGGTATGAATAAGTATGATGCTTCTTTTATGATTGGGTTTTATATTTCCTTGAATGACCCTTGGGGTGTGCCAATGAGATGAGGCAAATCCATATGCGTTTTATTTTATGTATGAAGGAGATGTACCTTTGATGTATTGTTATATTGACGACCACTTCTAAGAAGATAGTTGAATGATTTAAAGTCATTATCCATATTCTTTTATACCGCCGATGATATGAGGTGAAAGCAATGTTTATTGAGTGTTATTTTTTAAATTTTCCCGTCGTTGTTCCATTTGCTTAAGTGTCAGTTCTGCCACTTAAGTATGACTTTATCATCATTATCTCTTCTACTTGCCAAGAAGAGATGTTGTCCTTTATTATGATGTTTTAATCTTGTTTAGGGCATCGCATCCTTTAAGAAAAAGGATAGCATAGCTTTCACCTACTTATCCTTATCGATTATTCTGTTTGACTGATGATTTTAGCTAGCCTGACCCGTGTGTTTTCACTCGGGTCAGACCGAGTTGTTTCAGGTATCGTCTATTGGACTTAGCTTGAAGTTGATGTTGGATATCAACTCTTCTTTCTCTTGAGTATTTTCTATTCTTTCGCATACTCCGATGTAGTTATATTTGATTCGATGTATATGGTGTGGTCGAGTACCACCTTTATTGTACTCATATTGCATTGTACTAAATATGTGTCAGTGTATATGTATATATATGACGTTGATTATTGTTCTGTGGTGTGCTTTTCATTTAGTTATTATATTTTGTTCTGATAGATCCGTTAGCCACCTATAGTTTTGGATTAAGCATTTACTGGGTATGTCGATCCACTTGAGATAGAAAAGACAAACCATATTGCATTTATCGACGTATTCAGTAGATGTTTAAGACAAAATTATAGATGGTCGCCCTTAACCCGCCCTATTCTACACTTCACTAGTCGGAATTACTCATTAATTCTCTTTACTAAGGTTGGTCTCGGGGTGGGGCGTTACACACCCCTCCATTCAACCTTGCTTTACCAAAGCCCATCACCACCGTTCATTGACTTCCCCTTCTCCTCATGACCAAGTTCTCAGTTGACGACCAGCCTTGATACTCCCACTAGCGCCGGCGGTGATCCTCAGCCATTGGATGATGGTCATGGCTTTATGAAAGAAAATGAACGTTCTTTTTTGTGTTTCTTTGTTTCTTTTTCTCTCTCTCTTTATTTTCATGTTTGGAAATGTTTGAAAAGGGAAAAACTGAGAATATGTATTGGAGATGGGAATGGTAAAGGATGTACGGAGTATAGGCTGAATAGTAGAGGGCATGGACAAGAGTAAATAGGGTGATGGCTTATTATATATATATATATATCTTTTAATAATCGAAAATATCAAGTTACAAAACGTCTGAAAATTTCGAACTCCAATCGAGGCATGCCGCCTAGCATCCTATATGTTACACCCCTATTTCGAACACAATGGAACTTGTCCCGAGGCCTATTTCGATCACATACAGAAGATAGCTTTTTGAACCCAATTATTATATTAAATTTTCAATATTAAATTCTACGCATTTCGATCTCGCACGATCAAATGGTTCATCTGATCGCCATGAAATTTGATGGCATATTTTAATTCATTATTACGGATCCAACAAAACTAGTTTCGTCGAAATCTGAGACGATGCCTCGGGAAACAATTTTTATAAGTTAATTAAAAAGAATTTTTTTTCAAAATCAAGTAAATCACTTTTAAATCCAATTTAAAAGTTTAATTATCTTCATTCTTATTAAATAGAATTGAAAATAGCTTTGAAATTATTTTTATCCAGCCTAAAACCCAATATTCATTTATTTGAACAATTTTAAATTATTAATTTCAACATTTAAATTGCCAAATAAATCGTTATATTTGAAATTTTAGCTATTGGACTTATAAAAATAACTATTCAATATTTAAAATCAATTAAATGTTACAAAATCAAATGATTGAAATCCTGGGTCATTACACTCTTCTCCCCTTACAAAGAATTTTTATCCACAAAATTGCCAAGGTAATAAAAATGCCCAAACCCATTAGTTTTTAAAACCAATTTATAGAGATAGATTACCAAATCCTTTTAAGTCTTTAACTTTTCCCAAAAATCCACTCATTGAAACTTTGTTATTACTTTCACTATGTTTCCAAGTTCATTCATATACTCCAATTAATATCATCATATCTAATCCCTTCAGGTTATAACTCAAAAATAAAATTTTAGTCATCAAAATTTCCTTCAAAATTTATCAAAAATTTTCTAACGTTTTAAATTTACGAAAAATTTCACCAACGTCACATTTGCATGGCTCGATCAAAATTATAACAAATCGCCACTACTGGCCTAAACCAACACAATAAAACAAAAGCCAAGTTGCTCAAGCATAAGACCATCAAATCAAACAATGATTTAAACGTGTACCTTTTAGTCGAGCAACCCAATTTCTTACTTATAAAATCAAAGGCATCAAACTAGCTCTTGCTTTTATATACCTACATCTTATTTACCAATGATATTCAATCATATAGTTCATAATCATATTATCCTACAATTTCAAGTTTTCAACATTTATCTTAATAAAGCCCGTACGATGTACATATAGCATCCGTATGCAAATCTCAAATCCGATCGCTTGCTCGATCACACAATTCACTTCCAAAATAATATCCTTCACACAACCACTATAGTGCAGACTCAGATCCGGTTACTTGGTTAGAAACCATCATTCTCCTTGCGTAGCCATATACTATGATAGAGAATTTCAGAATCAAAAATCCGTATCTTGTGTTCGCCATCAAGAATCGAGAGAAAAATCCCAACTCGGACTAATGTAAATCATCTCCAAATCATGTACTCGAATCTGGATCAAACTATTATGCGAATAAAATAATATATGTAAAACTTACGTATTTATTCCAATTGATTTCTTAGCTATCCAAAATTCTTTTATTCACATTTGTTTCATATAAATCCATTTATTAAGTATATTCTTTCAATACCACTGCCTTTTAAGAACTATTCCATTAAATTTTATGTTTAACAACATTTCATTCCATATTAATTTCATTTATGAATCATTTCATAAATTTTTACTTAAGTTCATTAACAATTTATACAACTCAGCTCATGTTTATTATCACCTTACAACTCAAGTCCATATCCATTACAAATCAATTTTCAATTCCATTTAACTCAATTCATTTTTTCCAATTTCAACATTCAATTTTATTGATCAACATTCAAAAACCATATTTAACTCACTAGTTTATTTAATTAGTTCATCCACTAATTCATTTCAAATCACGGTCAAATTTATTTATTTCATTTAACTTAGATTGAATTTCTTTTCACAATTCGCTTTATTCAACTTCCTTAAGATTCCTTTCAATTTTGCTTTGCACAACATTTATATCAACAATTAAAAACATTGTTTTACTTATTAATTCTCATATTTTATAAGTTATAAAACACTTTTTCTCATGTTTTCATAAAACACTAAATTGAAATTTCCAAAGTCTAAACATCCTGTTCTTTGAAATCATATATGTACATAATCCCCTTCGTATAAATCATTCTTCTGAATTTTAGAATCAAAAATAGTTTTACCGAAACCAAAATTCCAATGGTAGCAATTCCTCTCTTGGAAACCCAAAATTAAACGTCGATGATGCTGTAATCATTACCAAAATTATTTTTCCAACGAACTAAGTGAGTTCAGTGCTTTTATTCCCTTTAAAACCCTTTTTAAAATATTTCCATTCAAAAATATTTTCCAAATGATAATATTATTATTTTCCAAAATTTTGAAAAACCATTTTCAAAATTAACAAGATTTAAATCCCCAAATTTCCATCTTTTAATCCTTTCTAAGTTATAAACCACTTTTATAAATCATATATAATTCCACTTTGGTAATATAAAATCATTTCTTTATTTCCATTATAATAATAACAACTTTTATTCAATCACAAACAACAACCAACAAATGATAATAATCTAACATTATCATTTTCTAACAACCAAGCACACCATATATACCATAATAATTTTTTGAAAAATTATTCATTTATATACAAAATATAAATAAGGTAAAATTATTTCATTTACCCAATTTCAAAACAATACCATGTTGAATTGCTCTCTTCAAGTGTTTAGAGACCCATATCAATGACGTTAATTACTCGTATTGACTAGAATCCATAAGCCACTCAACAAATCAACTAAAACAATATAAAACATTTTTATATCATTAAAAATACGCTCTTATATATATACACTCAAACTCATTCTAGGGTGCTACTGACTATGTCTTTAATGAATGCCCTACCAAATCCAAGGTTCTCGCTTAACTTTCAGTTCTGATACCAAATGAAACGACCAGGGTTTTCGACCCTCGAAAATCGACACTAATACGTCCAATGTATTGCATGCCGAGCAATCGAATGCTGGAAAATCCTATTATTTGGGAAAAAGAAGGAAGGAAGAAGATAAAAAGAAAACTAAACCAATCCAGAATCTCATAGCGGAACGAATAATTTATAATATACATCAAATATTTACACAAAAACATAAATCCAATTTGTATATACAGATGGAACATCAATCAAATAATACTACCCTAATTTAGCCTGGATAGTTACAACAACATGCCTCACAATCACTAGTGAACATCATAATGAATACAACAGAAAAATAACCATATACGTGAATATATCTCTAGGCCTCAATCTCGTCTCTTGAAGCTCCAAAGCATCCAGACTAATCTGTAATATGCTCAGTCTAACCCAAGCATTATAATAAAATGGCACCCGAGTCAGTCTGGAAAATCAGTGTGAGAAAACACACCTAATAGGATTTTAAAGTTATAGAAAACCTTTGAAAATCAAGAATATCTCGTAAGATCACGCCGCACATAAATATAGATGTGTTTTTATCTTACAATAACCAAAACCTTTTCTATAGAAAGTCCATCGATATTATCATAATGTCTAAGGATGAAAATAATATTAATCAGATAGCTGTGATGCTCATGAGTGTACATCACAATAATACTAGGTATATAATCAAAAATCAATGAGGCTCGTTCACTAATTGTATGAGATTCCATGGAGGTGCCCTTAGTACTTCGAAAATGGTCGTCCTGCACAAGGATCAGCGATATCCTTCTACAGCATCATACATTCCTAGTGATGTACCATAGGAAAACATAGATGGTCTTGCTAAGACCGAATGAATTGGCCCATGCATGCATAACAACTATAAGTAATATCTAGGAGGAACCAACTGCACCCTATGGGTTAGCCAGCCCTACTAGCCATGCCTTCTATCTCTTGTTTTAGCCATTTCCACCGATGAGGCTACGTCTGGCTCTCCAGCTTACACACCGCTACCAAATATATTACGGAATCCCATATGGATTCCCATACTTAAACGGTTCTCGGAATCACACATGGATCCCAACATCTCAATATATCATGAATCTGCTCCATGGAACCGTATATGGTTTTTTGGAGTGGTCATGGTTTTCGAATCATGTCTTACGAGTACACTCTTCCACTTCCCTGGCACACCAAAAACCAATGTCGATTTTCCGAAATGCTCAATAACGGTTCATTAGGAAATAATCAGACAATACACGAGCGGAGATCACCCTATAACCGTTTAAGTGGACGTTTCTCCTCATCATTTGTCTTAGAAGAACGAAACAAGTTTATATGTACAGTATAGTACCACTGACGGTAACTGTACCATGTAATTCTTGTGTTCTCCTATATATTTCGGAGTTAAAGTCCTTTGATGTTAAGTAAGGAATATTTCCATACCACCAAAATTAAGAGGGATTACATATTAGGCCAAGATTTGATAGTCGGTTATTTAGCTATCAACAAACACGCATTTAAACAAAGATTTATTCCATAGGTGAAACAACGTCGGTTAAGCACATAAGAAACCACCAACCTCCTTTTAATACATCTTTCATTCGTTTAAAATCATTTTATAAATTACTTGTATAAAAATACTTTTACAAGGGTATATCCTCCAATCCTTATATTTTCAATACTTAGAAAATATCCATATACTTATCCCAACGGTATAAGTATAACCACAAAATTAAGAAATATTTTCTTTTTACTTGATTCTCAAATCATTTACAAAATCCTTAAAATTATCCAAACCCATTTATAAACCATTTTATAGATCTCCAAAAACCATTTATAATCCTTATTTACAAATACAATCACTTATAAACTCTTTGTATATTTCAAAAATCATTTATAAACCCTGTACAAATCCATAAAACAGTTTATTATAACTCTTTTTATAAATCTATAAACCCGTTTCTAATTTTTTTTATAAATATCTAACCATTTATAAACTATTTCACCATGTAAATAATCTTTCCTCAAGTCTTCAAACCATTATATAAAATCCATATCTTTCAACTCTATTTACGGGTCTCGAAACATTTATAAATAATTAATAATCTTTTACTTCAAACACCATCATATATAATAAAAATTATTAACAATAAACATTATAAATAAAAGAAAATTATTAACTTTAAAACAACTTAAAGTTGATAACCAATGATTTCAAAATATTGTTAAATAAACAACAATAATTAATCCTTACCATTTTTAAAAATAACAATAGTTTATTTTTAAAAACCTTATTAATAATTCTTATTATTGATTTCAAACCATAATTATTCTTGAAATAATTAACCCTTAAAAATATTAAAATTTTGATAGATTATTTGAAACAATATTAACTATAAACAAATAACTTTAAAACAATACTAATATAACTAAATAACCTTAAAATAATATTACTACAATTAAATATCTTTAGAACAATAATAATGTAAAAAATTAATTTTCAAACAATATTAATAATAATTAAGTAGATAATCTTAAAACAAAATATATCTGAAACCCAATTTCAGATTTAAAAATGTTTCCCATCTCAAAAGCCAATTCCAACTCAAACGGCAATTTATAGTTTTTTTTTAAAATACTAATTTGAGGCCAATAGCTACCCAAAACTTAACCGATATTGATATTGATTTTCTATCGCTACTGGGTTTTAGTTTTCAACATATAACAATGTTATAACCACAATATCCACAAGTAGGTTTATTTTTCAATAATCCATATAACAGAAATATTATGGAAACAATTCAACACTATTGAGGAATCCCATAGGATCCTTCCAAACCGTCCTCCTGCATCACAACTCATGTGTATTTGCACATATACAAATGTAATTAAAATCAGTAGTTGTTAGAAATCCTTTTGGGTCCCTCCGACCTTTTTTTGTTGCATCACAAACGTTATATAATCATAAAATATAAATCAACCACTTTGAGGCGGGATTCGTATACAAAGGGTCATCCGCTCTTACACGAGAACTAGGGTCTCACCAGCTTTGATAGATGGGAATATATCCAAACCAGCTAATAAATATAATAATTCATCCAAACAATCATTCAATAATTTTTATCAACTGTATATCATACTAGTTAACTAAAAAAGTGAGATTAACTCACTGAAATTTTTTGTTGTCGCCGAGGCTTTCTGGTTTGGAACTAACATCGAACGACGTTCATTTTTAGCCCAAATTTTCAAATGCCTCTGAATCCAAACAAACAATTTCCATCGCAAAGCTTTCATCATCATAAGCGCAACGCAAAATGTTTCATATCGATCGGATCTCATATGAAGGAGTTATTAAGTAATTAAGTCATCGATAATTAATTTAAAATAAAATAATTATATTATTATACTTTAATTACATTTTTAAAATTTACATCTTCCCTCTAATCCTCCCTCTCTCTATTCGAACCCACCCAGGCCGCCCTCTCCTTTTACTCGTCAATGCCGCCTACTGCCACTGATAGCCCAGCCTCCCATCTTCCTCACGCCGCTAGCCTAGGCTTCTACGACGCCACCACGAACCCGAAATCCCAAATGAACATTTTGTGACGACTTGGAATTTTAGGCAATATCAATTTAATAATTTGTATTAATAATTAAATTGAATTGATAATTTTCCTTTATAATTTTAATTTAAATTGGTAAATTTAATCTTTTAAAGGTTAATAAATATTTAATTTGGCAATATTGATTAATATCTTTTTTACAATTTAAAATTGATAAGATTTATCTTTCAAAGCTAATAAAATTATATATAATATATATATTTGGTATCTATATTGTGAATAGAAAATCTTTTCTTTTAAATAAAAGATTTATTTTCAAATTGTAATATATATATATATATGTGTGTGTGTGTGTGTGTGTGTGTGTGTGTGTGTGAGGTACAGTGATCTAGGCCCCGTACTGTGACGGGCGGTACCACAGTAGCCCTACCATTGATGGAAACCCATTCTTCCTACGAGACCCTACGATTTTGATTTGTATTACCCACTTTTGTGGCTAGTAGCTGGAATTTAATCATGTAACAATTTCGGCTATTTCTTATTTACTTGTAAACCCTAGACCCTATTATAATATCACTGAATTTCCTATCAAATGTTTTGGTTAGCGTAAGGTAAAAACATACCCATGTTTATGTGTGGAGAGTCTTACGTGATACCTTTTGTTTTCAAAGGTTTTTAAAAGTTAAGCAATTTTAAACCATTTACTCACACCAGACCCTTGTCTGACCCAAGCGTTTATTTTCTGTTTTATTAAACTCTTGGGTACTCATATTATGTATGATTAGTCGAGTGATTCGGGTTAGCTTGACGAATTCTAGAGGAGTTATGGAGCAGGAGGCTTCAGCGTGTAGGTATATTATGATTCCGCTGTGTTAGTGTTATGTCTATATTGTATTGATGTACTTGAGTTGTGTGGTTAGACAGATGTTTATAACTGTCTAATATGTGTTGTATAGGTTGTGTAACTCTGATGTATATGATACTATGTAATATTTTATGTGATATATTATATTTCATTCGTTCCGCCGTGAGAATCTATTGTTGTTGAGTTTCTTCTTTCTTAACTTTTCTTCTTTTATCCCTTTCTTTCTTAAGTCATGATGCATTTTTCTGGAGATAGAAAGGCGGGTCGTGACAGTTGGTATCAGAGAATTAGGTTGACCGAATACCTAGGCTCTGGAGTGGTGTCTTTCTTGAGTGAGCGTACTTGTAATTTTTATGTATAACTATATACATATATATCTACCTAATCTGTTGGGTTATCTGTTCGGATCTTCCAACATAAGTTATAAAGGTAGATAAGGTAGGAGTGTGTGTAACTCGACTACCACTAATGGAAGAGGTCCATATGTTTAAGGTTGGATGTATATTTGTCGAGACTGTAGACCTAATACCATCTCGAATAAGCTTTGCAGCTTGGAGTAAGGATTTCTTTGAACTCTGAAGGAAATTTTCTTTTAAAGATTCGGAGCCCATCTTGGAAGTGTAAGTTTGGATTGCGCTCGGGTGAGAGGATTTTATAAAGTTTGGATCTGTCGGAAGTGCAGAAGCAAGTGATGGTATCTTAACAGCTGCGTGGTGAGATGCAGTATCCATGGGTATTTCCGAAGATGTTTTCTCTTGAAGCAGTTTTAGAAGTAGTTGAGGAGCAATCTTTACCTGCCGCAGGGAAGATTCGTCTGTGTAGAAGTTATATGGATCTCTAGCAAGGAGGTTGGCTATTTTGGAATATGAGACTAAGGTCTATGAGTTGCTTCGCTTCGGCATGGTCTCATTTTCACCCCTTAAGAAGGTCGAGATGTTGATACTTTGTTTGGAGCCTGAGTTTCTTGAGAGGTTGTCTGCCATCTCGAAGGGTCTTTTGCATAGTTTGTTGATGGTTTTGGATTCGAGGAGCCTTTGGATTAGAAGTCTTTTATTAGCTGTAGTAGCAGTTTCAGCTCGGAGGTGTTTGAGTGCCGACAAGAAGGTCTCTTGACCTAGCAGTGTCCAAGAGGTGAAGTTAGGAAGCAGCAGTGTGGCCCCTTTCTCCGATGGTTCAGGAATCTTTGTGGTTCTTCTTTCAGCAGTCCGGGAAGATGGTGAATGCTTTCTTGAATGGTTAACCTGGTTTGGAAAAGCTTAAGGCTGTTCTAATTGGTAAAGAGAGGACAGTTTCTTTGGAATCCAAACTAGGTAGGATCGCAAAAGTGACTTGCGATTAAGTTGAGAATTTATCTTGGGCAATCTTTTGTTTGAGACTGAGGGTTCTAATGTGAAAGTAGGAGCTACTGAAGCAATCAGAAGTTTGTCTGCATCTGGAGTTGAGTTCCATATTGAATTGGTTCTAGAAGCGATACTGGTGGTTAGCCTGGCAGTAGGATGGTTCTTAGAGAAAGAAGAGTTGGTGTAGCAGCTCAGGAATTTTTGGAATTTGGATTGGTCAGATCTAGTTTTTGAGTTGGATTTCTGCTGTAAGGTTGTGTGACCGAGTCATATGGGTCACTAAGATTTTATGGATATGATGAACGGAGTTTCCGGGATATGTTAGATAAGTTCGTACTCGTGTTCATCGATAGTACTCTCATCTATTTAAGAATCAGAGTTGTGCAGCAGAAGCGAGGTAGCAGCTATACGAGGAAGGAAGTAAGTTTAGTCTTCTGATGCTTGGGAAGTAGAGCTTGTGTTCTGGATTTCGACGAATCTAGGAAGACCTTTTGTTGAGTAGGATCCAAAAACTAGTTTGTTTTGGTCTAGTTGTTTTTGGAAGCATTAACATAGGTTGAGCTGATCAGGAAGAAGATTGGCAGTCCAGGATTGTCTATAAAGTTATGCAGATATGAGATAAAGAGTTTGGAACTCGAAGTTGGAGACTTCGTTGTTGTTAAGGTTTCTCTGGTTGAGAAAGAAGTAATTGGATAAGATTGGAAAGCTTGCTCCAAGGTATTTGGGTTTCCTTATCTGTGTTTTTGATAGAATAAGTTCTTTTGTCTATAAGATTGAATTGCCAGTTTGGATGGCTGGGATTCATTGTATTTCACATATCTCTGAGGGAGTACGCAGTTCAGTAGGATTTGGAAGTTGCGTTGGATTTGAGTATAGTCTGATATCTTGTTCAGATTAGTGGATCTAGAGAAGAGAGGAGCTTTGGATTATGGTGGTGTAGTTAGTTGAGCTTCTGTAGAGCAAGTCTCCTGGTGATTTATACTTGGGAAACTCTAGATAGTGTTATGAAGATCTATCCTGATTTATGTCAGGATAATTAGTTAGGTTTGTTTGTTTGATTGGTTGCTTTGGTTGTTAGTTACTGGATGATAGGTATGCTTTGCTGTTTGAAATTAAAATCTTTGCTGGGTTATTAAATTATCTTTGATTTTAAATTTCGAGGATGAAATTCTTTTAAGAGGGGAGGAATGTGACGACCCGAAATTTTAGGCAATATCAATTTAATAATCTGTATTAATAATTAAATTGAATTGATAATTTTCCTTTATAATTTTAATTTAAATTGGTAAATTTAATCTTTTAAAGGTTAATAAATATTTAATCTGGCAATATTGATTAATATCTTTTTAACAATTTAAAATTGATAAGATATATCTTTCAAAGCTAATAAAATTATATTCTATTTATAATATATATATTTAGTATTAAATTGTGAATAGAAAATCTTTTCTTTTAAATAAAAGATGTATTTTCAAATTGTAATATATATATATATATATATATATATATATATATGTGTGTGTGTGTGTAAGTATATGTTATAATTTGAAGTTGTTTTGAAAATTTAATATAATAATTCTCAAATTTATGTTAAAAATATTTTCTACTTGAAATGTATGCATATCTGTATATAGTGAAGTTTGGTTGAATTGAATAAAAGAACTTTCAAATTTTAATATATATATATATAAATTGTAATTTGGAAAGTATAATTTAAAATAATACTTTTCAAAGGATATATGGAATTTTAATTTATATCTCTTAAAAAATAAAGATAAATGTTTTAGATTTAAAAATACATGTATAAGAATTTATTTGTATTATAATTGGTTTTATAATATTTTCTTTAAAAAGTAATTTAAATATATACATATATAATTATTTATTAATTAAGTAAATTAAGTATGTAAGCTTATATTAACATTTAAATTAAACGAAAATTTAATTAAAAATACTTAGGAACATGTGTAAACATATTAGCACATGTTAGTAACATGTGTAGAACAATTAAGAGATATAAGTGACAAATGTAAGTTTTAAAACAAGTGTCATCATTTAAAATTTATTTTCTTTAATTTTTAATAAACCATCACCTAATTCATTAAAACATACTTTTCATCTCTTCACTCTTCTTTTCTTATTTTTCAGCTGAAAACAAAGATAATTCCAAGCCTGAAAATTTCTCAAACCAAAATTCAATAGTGTAAACATATTTCAAATCTAAAAACTAAACCAGTAAACTATTTTTCATTTAAAATCCGTAACACTTTCTTCAACCTGAGAAATTTCAAACCAAGTTGGAGTTTAACAGAAAGTATTCAAGATAATTTTCAACAGCAAGTTCAACTCAATAACAACTTCAGATCTCAAGCCTCAATCTGAAGATCAATGGAAATTGAACTTTAACAGAAGAAGTTCAAATCAGTAAACTTGGAACATGCTCTGTTCTCTATAAAAAGGTTAGTAAACTCTTTTAAAAACAGTATTAATCTGGTTTAACTAAATGCATGTGATGATATTGATTTGTATTGAATTCTTCAGCTCGATTTTTATCTGGAATTGTATATAAGTAGGTGAGATGTCTGCTTATATATATTCTGTTCATATATATTATGTTCTCTGTTGTTCCAGCTTGAGATTTTTGCTTTTAAAAATCCAAATCTCTCAATCAAACCAATATTAGACATTGTTATATAAATAAAATTTGTTTGTTAATGTATAATGAAGATTTTAAAAACAGTTTCTGGAATTTTTGAATTAACAAATAATTTTTAAAATAGGAAATACAGTAAAATACCGATGCGTGTTAAAAATCAACAACCTTAATTTCTGTTTTGGATTTCATGAATGAATTAGTGGTTAAAAATCATGATTTTCAATATACATATCATGATTTTTAGTTTGGTGAATCATGGCAATTTAGGGGTTGTTCGAATTTGGAGTTTTAGACGATTGTCGATGAACGGCATGGCGGAGTTGTTTGATTTTTGGTCTAAAGGTGGTACGAATGATGGCGAGTTGAGGAAAAATGATGGTGGTTTTTCTTATGGGCCGAGGTGATTGGATTTTGATGGAGTAGGGTTTCGACGAAATTTTTAGGGCCTTTGTTTATGCGACCGATGCATTATCACTGGACCATCGGGGACGATCGCGTTAGGGTGAATGGATGCTCGGGGTCGAGGCGATTCAATGGTGAGGTCGGTGGGGTCGAACGGTGACGGGTTCGTCAGCGATGGAAGGTTTTCATTCGAAGTCATGGTTCTAGTTTTGGCTTTGGTGCTCGATTTCGAATAGGCGATGTTTTATGGATCTGGATGATCGTGTGGTTCGTCGTGGTCGTCGACGGTTTGGCGAAGGCCGGAGGAAGGGTCGGCGTCGCTTGGTTCGCCGTGCATCGTTCACGCATGTACGATGTATCTGGTAGAAGAGAGGAAGTTTGGGAAGAAGGTGCTTGCTCGGGTTTTGGTCTGTGCGAGTGGAGGTTGGTCTCGAAGTAGTTAAGTTGGTGTTTGACTCGAGGCTAGCTCGAGTTTTTGGTGTGTTCGAGTCGGGTTTGACCCGAGACTTTTCCTGTGCTAATCAAAAGCTAAAGTTTTATAAAAGGAAATAAATTTATAAATTTGAAACTTGTTCTTTTGAAATAAGTGTTAATTAAACTATCAAAGTGTTAATTGAATATATTTTCAAATTTAAAATATTTAAGATTATTGCTTTTGGAAGTAATTAACTTAATTTAAATTTTGAATTTTAATTCAAAGGATGTTTTCAATTTAAAATATTAGATCAAAGTTTTTAAGTAATTTTAAGTAATGTTTAAAAAACTAAGTTTTCAAATTTAATATTGAATGGATAAGTCTAAAGATATGATAATTAAGTTTCCAAAGATAAATATTTGCACAATCTAAATTAAATGGTTTGAAAAGTTTCAAAGATTTTAAAGTTTAAATTAGATGATTAAATTGTTTTAAATTTCAAATTGATTTCTAAATGCTTTATTTTCAAATAAGGTTAATGTTATAATTTTGTAAACCAACAAAATAGTTTGTCTTTAAGTTATTAAGATTTGATTAATTCAAATAATTAATTTGTGAAGATAAATATGGTTAATTTATTATTGTTATGAACTTAAGAATACTTAATTAATATGATTTGTTAATAAGTAAAAGTTTAATTAAGATAAATGATTTTCTTAATTAATTAAGGATTTTTAAATATAAGAAGTTAACTAATTATTTAATTAATTTTGAACGATTAGTTAATTGTTTGGTTAATTTTAAATAATCACTTAATTGTGAATTAGCTAAGTGTAATTACTTAATGAAGTAATTAATGGTAAATTACTGAATGTAATAATGGGATTAATTACTTGTTAAGGTAGTTAATTAAGAGAATAATTAACTAATGAAAGTAATTAGAGGATAATTACTTATGGAAGTAATTAAGGGTAAATTACTTAGTTAATTTTGGTTAATAATTAATGTGATTAATTACTTAACGAATGTGATTAATTTAAGATTAATTACTAAGTGTAATTAATTAAAAATGTGAATGATTAATAAAGTAATTAATTAAGGACTATTAATTAATGTAATTAATTAATAATTACTTAATGAAGTAATTAAAGATTAATTAATTAGTATAATTAATAAAGGATTAATATAATTAAGGAGTTAATTAATTAAGATAAGTAATTACAAGTTTGTTAATTTATGTTTATGATTAATTAAGACTAATTAATGAGATGGTTAATTACAAATTAATTATTTAATTAATTAAAGGGTTAATTAATTAATAAGGATCATTTATTAATACAATTAATGAAATTAATCAAGGTTGATTAATAAAAGTGATTAATTAAAGTATGATTAATTAATTGTAATTAATTAAGGATCAAGTGTAATTAAGTATAATTAATTAGTTAATTAAATTAATGGAAGTAGATGGAGGATCATTGATGAATGCAATTGATGATAGTAATTAAAGGGTAAGAATAATTAATTTGTGTAATTAATTAAAGGCTAATTACTTGAATGAAATTAAAGGATAACTAATCAAGGGGATTAATTAAGGAAGATTATTAAGAGGTGATTAATTAATTAATTTGTAATTAATTAATGTCGAGAAAGAAGGATTAAGATAATCCAATTGATTAAGAGAGAATCAAACCTGCTTGTAGATGATTGATTAATATTGGATGATTGGTATTGGATGATTGATTGAAATTGGATGATTTGGGTGTGATATCTCTGATAGGTGATATGTGCTGCTTTGTGAGATGATTGGATAATTTGAATTATCTATTGTGATAATGTGATTCATCTATCTGTTAATGTTATTCTGAATATAAGTTTAATATGTTTAAACCCTTAAACAACTTGGACATTAAAATGGCGTTTGGATTTCGGTGAGACCGAGATCGTGTTTCCATATTTGGATATCCGAAAACCACATCGATCCAAAATAAATGTTAGGTCATGAATCCAAGAGAAAAGCTTAGTAAAGACTCGAAGTGTAAGAACTATTCATCAGTATAGCTCTGAGGGTGATTCCAAGATGAGTTTGACGGAGATAGTACTTTCAGGTTTGAGATGGAGATTCAGAGTGCAAGGGCTATGGTCGTTAACTCTGAGGGTAATTCCAAAATGAGTGCAACGAGATAGTGCCTTCGGTTTCATTCGAACCCGGGACGAACTTGTATGGATTGAGTGCTTTCAGAACATCGTCAGGTGGACGATGAGCATTCTAAGATAGATGTGTTCTATAAAGGTAATCGCAGCCTCAAGCCTCATCAACCGGGAATGGCTAAAACAGGGGAGGTGCAGCAAGGTTAAGTGGGTCATGCCCAAGTAGGACGAGATTTACCCCTGTCTAGAGGTCCCTTTCTATTTCGGCTTAGTGTGTGGTTGGTCGCGCCAACCACGGGGTGGTTTAGTTTGGGACTGTCCAATAAGGGATGGTTCCAGCCTTGTGTTGCAGGGGATTGGGAGTAATCCTCGGTACGGTGATCTAGGCCCCGTACTGTGACGGACGGTGCCCCAGTAGCCCTGCCATTGATGGAAACCCATTCTTCCTACGAGACCCTACGGTTTTGATTTGTATTACCCACTTTTGTGGCTAGTAGCTGGAATTTAATCATGTAACAATTTCAGCTATTTCTTTTTTACTTGAAAACCCTAGACCCTATTATAATATCACTGGATTTTCTATCAAATGTTTTGGTTAGCGTAAGGTAAAAACTTACCCATGTTTATGTGTGGGGAGTCTTACGTGATACCTTTTGTTTCAAAGGTTTTTAAAGTTAAGCAATTTTAACCCGTTTACTCACACCAGACCCCTGTCTGGCCCAAGTGTTTATTTTTTGTTTTATTAAACTCTTGGGTACTCATATTATGTATGAGTAGTCGAGGGATTCAGGTTAGCTTGACGAATTCTAGAGGAGCTATGGAGCAAGAGGCTTTCGCTTGTAGATATATTATGATTCCGCTGTGTTAGTGTTATGTCTATATTGTATTGATGTACTTGAGTTGTATAGTTAGACAGATGTTTATAACTGTCTAATATGGGTTGTATAGGTTGTGTAACTCTGATGTATATGATACTATGTAATATTTTATGTGATATATTATAGTTCATTCGTTCTGCTGTGAGAATCTATTGTTGTTGAGTTTCTTCTTTCTTATCTTTTCTTCTTCTATCCCTTTCTTTCTTAAATCATGATGCTTTTTTCTGAAGATAGACAGACGGGTCGTGACACATTTTCTGTTAATACATCAATTTCCCCCGCCACCGTCCACTAGTGACCATCAAATTCCGACTGAAGTTTGCTCTCCTCCTTCCCACAATCTTCCTTCAAGGAGCATCACCAGAAAACCCACCAATTAGCAAGAAATGCCATCAAAATCGCGCCGATGTCGAACTCCCCTCCACACTGCCTCGTTTCACCAAAGCCCATCACCACCGTTTATTGACTTCCACTTGTCCTCATGACCAAGTTCTTAGTTGACGACTAGCCTTGATACTCCCTCTGGCGACGCCGATGACCCTCGACTGTTGGATGATGATCATGACTTTACAAAAGAAAATGAACGTTCTTTTTTGTTTCTTTTTTTCCTCTCTTGATTTCTGGTTTGGGAATGTTTGAAAGGGGAAAAACTGAGAATATGCATTGAAGATGGTTATGGTAGAGGATGTATGGAGTATGTGCTAAATACTAGAGGGCATGGGCATGAATAGATAGGGTGATGGCCAATTATATTATATTATAATATACATACATACATATATATATATATATATATATACACACACATATACACATACATATATACATACATATATATATATTTGAAAATATCAATTTACAAAATGTTCGAAAATTCTGAACTCCAATCGTGGCATGCCGCCTAGCATCTTATATGTTACACCTTTATTTTGAACACAATGGAACTTGTCTCAAGGCTTATTTCGATCATATGACTGCAAGAAAATATACATTTAGTTGCACTTGTTAGCAGCATTCTAATTCTAAAGCTAGTTTCAACGAAGGTACCAAAATTTACCGCTCTCGCTCCAAATTTCACCCTCCCGTTAAAATACTTTCACGTTTCTAACTTTTCACATTCCTCCATTTTCATTTTTCCTACTTGATTTAAAAAAAATTCGCCAATTCCTTAATTATCATCGTCTTCATCGTTCGCTTTTCCTCCATTATTGTCATCGTCCTACTCCTCTCCTTTCTACATTGTCCATCAACTCCTCCTTCTATCTACTGCTATTTGATTAGATTCTACACAAACCTTATAACGGTATGGATTTTATACTTTATTTTTGTCATTAAATATTCATTTTATAAATCGAATAGCAAAAACCCTAACTTGCTAATTCTTTTGGACCAATCTGCACAAACCTAATTTGTTAATCCATACGTTCATAAGTTAGTGTACTAATTTTCAACCTATTTCCTTATTACACCCCTTCTATCTGTTGTTTAATTTTAATTTTTGTGCCAAATTCATACTCAGTTGCCATTTCTTACCTAATTTGAAACCTAATATCGACTTTTATATAGCGACCTGTTTGTATGGGTTCTACATTGCTATTTATAATTCCATTATCCATGTTTATTCTACAATTAAAATCGAGTGAAAATTCTTGATGCTATAGTTCAATCTTTATAGGTTTCGGCAAACAAACCTAATATTATCAGAGAAGATTACATGTTTGAGCTCTGTATTCTACAAGATGATGTTCCCCCATTTTCTAATCAGGTATATTGAGTACCAATAATTGAAACTGCAAAATCTGTGCTCTAGTACATTGTGTGAATAAACTTTGTTCTTGCATGTGTAGGTAGCATTTGCTATTATGGAAGTAGAACTCAAACAGCCACTTGAAACTGTTTTAGTAAAATTTCATCGCAGACAGTTGCAGTAGCGAGTTTTGGCCAAGTTTATCGTGCTACTCAGAGGGATACAGGATAAAATGTTGCTATCAAGGTTAGTACATGTCAATCATTTTTCTAAGGGAATTAAGTAATAATTTTATATAGTGATTTTTGATAGCTCGCATAATTTATTATCAAATAGCCTTTCATAACTCTTTCTTGTAGAAAAAATGGTAATAGACATTGTTAGGACATTAAACTCACCAGTATGTTTATTGTTATCAATAAATTTATTTTGCAACTAGTTACTATTTTCGAGGGAAAAAATGATTATGGGAACTTGAGTTCAACATATCAAATTAACTATTCCTATTGATATTAAGTTTAGTTTAGTTTCACGTAAGAAAATTTTCTATGCTGACATTATGTTTTTATATACAAGTGCAAAGGCTAGGGATAGAACCGATAATTTACCGCGATCTTTTACTTTTCAGAACACTTGCTTCTTTTTTGATTGGTATTAGTCTGCAGAAATTGGGTTGCAACGCAGAGCTTATTGTTGATGAATTCGGTGAAAAATTGTTGGAAGAACTGGATTATGCTCTTGTATGTCAACTCCTACTTCTGTTCTAAACATGAAAGATTTGATTATTTTTGTCCATATAATATTTATTTTTCTCTTTTTAGGAGGCTAGAAACATAGAAGATTTCACAGAAAATTTTAAGAATAATCAACCGTGAAAATACCTTAAGTTTACAAACACCTTTCTGGTCCACGTGTTCTGGCTATGGAGTGGATAGATGGTGTTCGCTGCACCGATCCTCAGGTTAGGGTGACCTTCTATTTTCTTATATCGCTATAGGATTGTATTCTCATTTTGAGCAACCATGCAAAATTGAGGAAAAAAACAAACTTAGTTGAAAAAAATGTAGAAACCGTGTTATTTGGAGCAGAAAATGGCTAAATTGAACATGAAACATTTCAAATAGAATGACACATAAAATGTCAATTCATTGAGGCGATTTTTGATAGCGTCGATGACTTATTTGGTTCTAGTCTAGTTAGCAAAATATGACATGCTTTCATATATAAACTAGTCTGTTAGTAATAATTGTTACGAAGAGGCCAGTATGATAAAATATTATTCTATGTATAAGCAAACTCCATGCTAGGACATCCAAGTATTTTTTACCTAGATTCTATCCGAAGTGTGATTCTTCAATTTTGTCATGAACACAGAACACTTATTCGTTTTTTCCCTTTTATGTTTCACATAAATATATAGAAGAATCTAACTTATTCACCGGAATACTTGACATAGTCCATATACTGGTTAAAACCTTGTTAGCTTTTTCCTCCAAGAACTTGTTATGTTAAGAGCAATTATGATTTATTTTGTATATTTTTGTTTGATTGAATAGTAAATATGAACACACCTATGTTAGTTACCTCAAGCTATGAGGGAAGCAGGAATTGATGTAGATGGATTTTTGACCAAGTGCTGCATTAAGGCAGTTGCTAGAATTTGTATTGTTTCATGGAGATCCGTATCCAAGAAACGTTTTTGCAGTGCATGATGACCAAATTGCTTATGTTGACTTTGACAATGTTTTTGTACTTAGCCAGGTTAGTTAGCTTTGAAAAAAAATGTACTAAAAAAAAGGTTAGAAATTACCAGATTTTAATTGCCAGTTTTTATTTTTTTTCTTTCACCAAAATAAACAAATATTAATAGATGCAGTTGTGCATGTGGTCAATGAGGATTATGTGGAGATGGCCAACAATTTTACAAGGTTTGGTTTTCTAGCAAGTGGAACTAACGTTTCTCCCATTGTACCTACTCTCGAATCCATATGGCTAAATTCTGTTGGTAAAGGATTTGCTAACTTTAATTTCAGAAGTCTTACAGGTGAGCTTTTCTTATTGACATATATATATATATATATATATATATATATATATATATATATATACATACATACATACATACATACATACATACATACATACACATACACACACACACACACACACACACACACACATATATATACGAAGGTCAGGTTCTGAATTTTAACTTTCTATTTTTTCTCATTGTGTTTATGGTAAATTTGTAATGCTGATAAGTGAAAACAATATTACTTGGGATGCATGCAAAGAATAACAAAAAATACAATGGAACAATTTAAAATAGTGGCTGTGATCCAGCTGACAGAGAATGTCATGGTTCTGTATATAGTTTTATTAGGTGGTCCAAATTATTAAAAATCGTAAATTCTGCTGTGCTCCTTTCTTGTTTAAGCTGGATTAATCTTGCTCCATTATTTACCTATCCATGCATGCACAAATCTCGAAAACATATAAATCCTTCTTAGAACAACAATATTATATCTCTCAAGAATACTGAATATCGTTTCATGGACGAGCAATAAGTTATGCAATAGTTGAAATAAAATCATTAAAAAGGAAAAAACTATGTTTTAATGATTTTTGCACCAAAATTTGACTCTAGTGTCTCTAACTTTGTAATACTGATTTTATCATGTCCACGCCTATTGTATCTACATAGCCAATTGTATCCTATTTATTTTCAGGGAAGTTCGATCAGCTTGTTTACCAGTACCCGATTCAAATTCCAGAAAGGACTCTTGTTATTCGTTCTTTGTTGACTCAAGAGGGTATCTGTTTCACAGTTGAACCAAATTTCAAATTCCTCGAGGTTCACATCATAAATCAATATTAATTTTCTTTTATTTTATAATTTGCATTACTCTGATGCATCGTCAATATATATTAGTTTTTATTTTCCGTGCAAAAGTATACTACTTATCGTAAAGATTAATAAGTAATTGTACTCTTTGCGGATTGTGTATCCATATGTAGCCAAATGTCTTCTGATGAATCCTAATCCTACTCTTCGTGAATGCCATATTCAGGTCGCCTCTCATTCCTTTAATTCATATTGAGGAATCATTTAAAAGTTACTCAGTCGTGAACATTCATGCTAAACAATAGTTTATTCTTATTATATTTAATAGGTTCTATTTAAAGATAGGCAGTTCCAGTGGAAAAGACTTGAAAACCTTATTGTTCTTGCAAAGCAAAATGTGGCTAACATGAATGTCAACCGTACATTACAAGTTACAAACAACACATAATGTGCTTAGACATCTTATTTCTCTATTCTACTTGGTTTAAGTTATACAATGATAGCATGAAATTAAAATTTGATTTATTCATCAGGCAATTATCAATAAGCCGACAAGCAAAATTGAACCTAAGAGAAATAATAAAGGATGAGGCAAGGCTATTCTTAGTTGGTGCTGGCATTAGGCAGCAGCTTATTATGGCATTAGCCGAAGATTCTAAGCTTCATATTGAAGAGGTATGTGACATTAACTAAAGATACTTTAAGTATCATGAAAGAATACATTTTTTTCCAGTAAAATCATATTGATCTTTGAAGGACTTGTTGTCTATATGTATGTTTTTTCTACACAACTGCATTTCTAATTTGATTTTTTGTTCAATCTTATTTATAGCTTATAGATGTGTATAGATTGGTGGAAGACCAAATCGACATTTCTTCAGTAGTCGTGGCGGTTATAAAAGGTAAATAGAAACTATACCATATCCTGAAAATATATTTCAAAAGGCTTTGCTAATATTCTTGTAGCAAAATGATATAACATCGTAACATTTGATTAGTATAGTGTATAATGTGTACATTAAATGTGGTTAAGTTTAGTGATAAATCATGATCAAACAACATGGGTGGAGCCGAGGTACACCTGAGGAGGTTATGGGATCACCTCAAGATTTAGAAAAATGCAGTACAACAAAAAATGCTTTTAAACAAGGACAAAATTTCAAACAAGGCTACAAAAAATAACTTATTTCGATTTTAGGCCTCGTGGAGAACTTATTACAAAAATAGGCCTGCTTTTGTGCAAATATAGATTGCGCAAGCATATTTAAAAAAAAACAAATTTGTACATGCGCAAATTTGGAATGCGTAAATGTTATTTAAAAAAATTGTGCTTGTGCATTTTTGGATTGCGCAAGTGTTGGAATCCACAAGTGTTATTTTTGAAAAAAAATCGTGCTTGCGCAATTTTGGATTGCACAAGTAGTTGTATGAAGGAAAACAAGGCTTATTTTTGTAAAATTTTTTGGATGAGGCCTAAAATTGAAATAAGTTATTTTCTTGGGTCTGATTTGAAAATTTATCCTTTAAACAATGATTTTATTTTGTTTAGGGAAAGAAGATTTTTAAATAATGACCAACACATTCAGACCAAGCTATTGCAATATTTTACATTTCAACCCTCAAGGTTTCTATTAATTTATTTTGAAAGTTAGATATCATCTTCAAATGTCAACTTTTACTTGAACTTTTTTGTTTTGTTTAAATTGAGAGGTAATACACAAATTGTATTACTAAGATTACATTAGCATAAACCATAATTTAGAAAAACTATGAAGTCATTTTTTCCAATGGCAAATGATTATTGAATTTTATTTTGTATTATCATATTTATTATTTATTCTATTATTTAAAAACTAGATAGCTAATTTTTTGTAAATTTCTATTAAGTAGAATTGAACACATAACACAAACTTCAAGCAAATGATTGGTCATGATATCATCCATGCTTATCTTTAAATAATGTATTCGTACATTATTATCACATACACCATGTCTACACACATGATCTTTGTTGAGAAAAGATATTTTTTGGCATGTTTATAAGATCGTTCCAAAATCGCTAACTATAAAGATTAATCATGAATGAAGTGACCATCTTAATGCTTAATATGGCTCCGCTACACACAGTGATGCTTCTGAAACTGTGTTTTATATTAAAAAGGCTTAGACGGGATGCAATTAGAGCATAGTTAAATCTTCTCGCATTTATATAAAACTGGCAATATAGTTAAAAAAATTCAAAGTGATTAAAGACTTAACAACTGTTTTAGTACATCATATTATTTTTCTTCTTCTTTTATTTATATATTTGCTAATTACTACAAGTCTATGCCTGGAATAATAAACTTGTTATTTATTTAAATATGAACTTGAATAATAAACTTTTCATAAAGCATTGTAGTATAAATCCCTAGTATAATAAACAAATTCAGTGAGTACGAGCACATGTAATATTTAATCTTGACTTTTGATAAAATTATGAAAATAACGCAATTGTTATTACATTATGAAATTCAATGTAAAATTATGATGCATAGATTCACAGAATTAACCGCATGAACTTATCTTGTTGATAACCAGATGTAGAAACTTATACTAGAAACCAAATAAATACAGTTTATATTTAGTTAAGGGGATTAAAGTGAAATGTATAGTTAAAATCAATAAATAGGGATATAACATTAAATTTAAAATATGATCATATATATGGGCATAGCTAAATATAGTCAAATTTGTACAATTCTTATTTCTCTTGCTTAAAACATACGCATTAAAAAAGTGGTGACATAGAATGGTTGTCTAATAAAATAGTTACTCTGCTACGTATTATGCTTTGCTATGGCATTAACTGGGAAAAAAGACTTATAAAAACAATGGTAACATATTTAATTTTCCATCCATGAAAGCCAATATGTTAAACTTTTTAACAATCACATTAACTATCTTTTACACAAAGACAACGAATTTATGGTAATAAAAAATTAGATAAGTTGGATATAGTAAGGATGCATGTTTATATCTTTGCAGGTCATAACTTTCAAATAAAACATTTCATTTTAATTTATTGTAGTGTAATAGCTTATCAAACAATAAGCTAAGTCAATTTCACTTTAACACACAAACACTTTTTGCTATATAATTTTAGTAAAGTTAGACACTCTCCTCACTGACACAGCATGTTTCTGATGTATATGCATAACATAAAAAGTATGAAACAAAAAATCCACTACACTGTGTTTGCATGAAAATAAATGAAAACATATTGTTGTGGTGATAGTTTTGTGGTAGTTTGTGGAATGAAAGAAAAAGCAGGGTTGGCTTTGCGGTGAAGATGGTGGTTAAGGAATGGTGGTTACAGTGAGCTTGATTGCTTGAAGGTTGATGGAGTGTGAGGTGTGTGATATTCAGTAATTTTTTTAGTGGAATAATTGTGGTCATTTATGATTCATGTGTGGGGTTATGGAGTTGAATGCAAGAGTGATGGAGAGATGAAAGTGGTAGAGGAACCTGGACTTAAGTGATGTGGGTTTGGAAAATTGTGGTTGTATGGTGAGTTTTGCGGAATGTGGATTTTGGTGGCAGGTGTTTGTGGTTATGTTTGGTGGTTGACGGTAGAAATTGATGTTGCTTTAGTGTGGGTAGGAGAATGAGTGTAGCTATGTATGTACGAGACTGGAAGTAGGATGAAACTGGCCGAGGCGGGTTGTAGGCGATTGGTTGCTGGATGGTTGATGTATTGGTGATGGTTCAAATGAGTATTCATTTACTCCATCAACCCTCCGTCGAGCCTCCACTGCTGTAACGACCCGTAGATTTCGATATTTAAATTGGTTAATTTAGTAAGATTTTTGTAATTAAATTTAGAAAGAAATAAAGACTTTATAATTTATAATGAAGCGAATGTTAGAAATGAAATGTAGCAATGATAATTAAAATTAATTATTGACAATTGGAGTGAAATCCCAATAAGGGAATAGTGTAAATTGTTGCACTTGGGTATAAAATTGAAAATAAGTAAATAAAAAGTAAGCATTGAATTAACCAATGAAATAATATATTGATTAATAGTAACTGAATGTAAACTAAGGTAATAATGTCAATGCAAGTTAATAAATAATTAATTCAGTGCGATCCCAAGTTATTGAAACCAATTGTAAGGTTATAATTGATTGTAACTAGTAAATTGGGAAATAAATTCAAAGTTATATTAATTGACGAAATATTACGTAATAAATTGTAATTTGATAGAATCAATGTTAGATAAGTAATTATAATAATTGTTGGTTGATGATAAAGTATGAATGAGATTAAATTAGGCAAATAGTGATAACTATTAATTGTTTACCCATTTATTTAATTTATTGAATTAGATCTAAATCCATCGCAATTAAACGTAATTAAAAACTATGTTAATATGAATTTAGTTGATGACTGTAAAAATATTAAGGTAATTGGTTATATACTAATGCTAAATTTATCCATAAGATGATGATTAATTGAATAAGGAGATTGAAAACAAATTGAATCATTTGTTTGAAATTAAAAATATAATTTATTTGAATTTACGTAAATTGAAGGTAAACACTATAAATTTTTCAATAAATCCTTAATTGATTGACATGGAAATTTTGGTTAATGAATTATAAGTTTAATTGTGATCAGGAATGATAGAAATGGTAATTATTTAAGTTTGAATTGAAGAAGTGATTAATTAATTTAATATTAAATATTTAATTAAGTGGAAAATAGACATTTTGGCCACTGACTCGGATTTCGACGAAACCAGTTTCATCGGATTCGTAACGGTGAATTATTGTAGAATTTCAAAGTTCGTAGCGATCGGACTTGTCATTTGATCGTACGGGCTCGAAACGCCTAGAAATCAATGAAATTGAAATCAATTGAAACCAATTTGAAATAACTTGATTTTAGCATAACTTCTTTATACGATGGAATTTGGACTTGAAACCTATTTAATGATTTTAAAATATTTTAAAACATCTATTTTGATATATGGGTTGACCCATTTTCGTTTCGGAGGCAGAACGGGCTTTTCGGGCCATTTATAGTTCCAACCCAAATCAAATCTGATCCGTTATTTCTTCTAGCCTACCTATAAATATCCAGTTATAAATTGTAAGGTCCTGACTTGACCTTCGAAAATCGGCACCCGTACTTCACTTGTACTCGAATGCCGTCGATTCAAACGCCGAATCTGGCTCGCTGGAGCTTATAACACATTAAGTAAAACAACACAGCGGAAAAAGGAAATGAATAATATCAATATACAACATTGATATAATATTTGATACAATATGATACAACAATATCAGAGACAGATATACAGAACGGAATATGATAATAACGGAAAAGATAACTCAAATATGATCTTCGATGAAGAGTGAATCCAAAATCTACAACTCCAAACCAAATCTCCAAAGCCAAAGCTCTAAACTTCAAGCTCGAACCACCATCAAGTTGACTTAAGTAAATGCATCTCGAAATGCTATCGCCAAAATCCAAAGGCTGAAAGCTATCGAGTCTACTCTTACTATTCGACTATCTAAATAATCCAACTCTAGACTGCCCGTGTGGAAAATTATGTGCATCCAGAGTTTAGGAAGGGAATAATAAACTCCGGGTCAGTCATGAGACTGGTATGAGAAAACAAAAATAGTTTTATCTTTAAAACAAACAATAAAAGATTTAAAATTGAAATCCGCCATGCTTTTTGGAAAATGAAACTGCCATAAGGCCTCTCGCCACACACACAATGCAAGCGTACACTTGGAGGGGATTTCTCTTTATGACAGTCAAAAATCCTCGATACGCGAAAATCCTTTTGATATTATTACTAGTGCATAGTGGAAAACATTTCGAAAGTATAATATTAATCTTAGCCAGGGTAGGTACCATTATACTATGCCTACTATAGCTACCACCTGAGGTGGTAGGTTATACAACTGCAATCATGAAGGGCGCGTATTGGATGATTGGATTTCCAACGAATGGTCAGGCAAAGGAACTTCCCACACAAAATGGAACGATTCTGGAGGGACATCCCCGAGAACCTAACCGGATCTCTGCTACACAAGGCCGGGTTAACCCTGCCCAGAAGTAACTACTGACATGAGCATGCCATCCTCCGGTCGTTAGCGACCTTTATCCGAGGCCTCGACACCAACAACTACACAGTAAAGTATCTTGGCTCCATACCATGATACCACTTTCAAAATCAACATAATTAAATATATGGGCTCCATACCATGATATCACTTTTTATCCAGAAGGAAATGGACATACCCTCAGGGGGAGCTACCCCCAAATAACCTTGCTGCCACGATTCTTGTTTCGACCATTACCGGGTTGTGAGGCTCGACGAAATCATGTCCACAAAGCTACGCTTTACACAAAAGCCATGCTTTAATCAACAAATGATCGGCAACATTTCGTATGTCACATTACCAAATTGGGAATATATCACTAGTAACCATCAACTACATAACCTCTGAGCTCGTACGTCTTAGAGAAGGGTTTTAAGCTAAGAGAATAAATTCTCCGCTACCAAACAAAAATGTATTTGATAGGAACCAGCTTTACATCTCAAAGTGTAATGTCAGGACACACATCCATACAAGTCTGTTCCGGGTTCGAACAAAACCGAAGGCACTTCCAAAGAAGCCCTTGCAATTCGGGAATTCCCAATCCCAATCGGACTTCCCATCACATATGGAGATCTCTATACCGATGCGACTCAGTGCAGAGACAATCGACAGGTTATCCTATCGTTCTTGAAAATACCCGGTCTTCACCACCGGTCTTCAAATGCAATCCATAACGTCGTATCATTATTCGGAATGGGTTATATGACACAAGGTCCTCTTCCGGCTAAATCGAATAATAAGCGCAATATTTTAAAAACATATGGATATGAGATCTCAGTTGAGTCACAACTTAAAGTCCAAAACCTTTCTTTCAAATGGTTTAAACAAATTGCCATATTCAAATCTTTATACAAAAAGATTTACTTCACAAAGTTCACTCATCTTTCATAAAGATACATTCATATATTTTCAAAACAATTTCCCTTTCAAATTGGATTAACGCATCCAATCTTTTAAATCAAAGATTTAATTCATAGCTTTCAAAACCATTTCCAAAGATTCATTCAAAACTTGGAAAACCATTTTCTTTTCAATTTGAAATCCTTACAACACAAATTGAAAATCCTTTCCTTATAAGAAAGCTTTTATTATTTGAAAACAAATAGTTTTTGTTTCGGAAAAATCCGATTACATTTATACAAGTTAAAGCCCTTAAAGTATAAAGCTTGGTTTAAATTCAAATTCCCAAAACAATACTTTTTAAATGGTTTAAAACCCATATAAACACATTTGTAACTTGTATAACATTTTTAAATCATAGTTTCCAAACATAGAATTCAACTTCAAATTTTGAATTCAAATTCAAATCAAATTATTTAAATTTCAAAACTTAATCAAGTTATTCAAAATAACTTTTATCTTTAAAACTCCTTTTCAAAAACTTTTCATATTTAACTCAATTCCATTTTCCAAATCATTTAAATCCAAACTTCAACTTTTAAACAAAATAATATTTAGATTTCAAAATACATGTGACTTAACCGATTTACTCGTGAAATCCATATTTGTGTGTGTAGTGTAGTCCAGGGGTTTTACACAATAGTGCAACATCATCAATCATCACAGAGTCGAGCATAACAATTATAGATAAGCGATATACTCTATAACGCTTATCTTCATTCACAGATTCACATATAATATAAATTCATCACAGATAAATAAATTACATTCATCGCAGCTCGAATCAAAATAATTCATATCACACAGCATCACACATCAGGGATATCAAACAATTCACAGTATTTAATAGAATTCGAACATCCATCAATAAGATCAATTAGTTATCTGATTAATTCAAATCAGTTTGACCACTAATCCTGGTTAATTAATATTAATTAATTACAACCTTAATCATTAATTAACCTTTAATCATTTTTTAATCTTTAATCATTTATTAATTAACCTTTAATTATTAATTAAATCAGCTTTAATTAATAAATTAATCAACCTTTAATCATTAAATAATTAACCCCTAAATATTTAATTATCCTTAATTAATTTCATTAATTAATTAATTAACCCTTAATTAATTACCATTTAATTAATTATTCTTAATTAATTACAAAATTTAATTAACCTTTAATTAATTATCCTTAAATGTAATTATATAAAATAATTATCTTTAATAGCCTTTTTATTAATTAAATCAAGTAATTATACTTAACCATCATTAACATATTTAAAAATCATTTTATCTTTAAAATCTTATCTAAATAATCTAGAAAATAGATTATCATCATCATGTAAAATAACTTAATACCTTCAAATTTACTTACAAATCTAAACATCATTAAAAATAACCCATTATCCTTTTAAACCAGTTTCTTCATTTAAACTATTAAATTTTAAATCTTATTTTCAAAATAAACTTAGGAAAAAAAAAACTTATTAAATTTTTATTTTAACTTCTAAAACATGATTAATAAATTTGAAAACTAGCTTAAAGTCATCATTACCCTTTTAAACTTTGTTCACCTTCTTATATTTGTTAAAACTTGATTTAAACAATTATATAGTTTAAACTTTGTTAAACATTTTCCTAAAATTCTAAAACCCTACTGTATTATCAATAACCCGAGCAAAACATTCATTTACTCGAGCTCGTCTTCGGGTAATCTGCTCCTATCCATTGCTTCGAGTCATCCCTGATGTTTTCACGCGTGTTACTCCGAGCCAACTCTCCTTCCCAAATGCCTTTCATTCTTCTGACACCAGTGAACATTCGTGCACATGCACAGGCGATTGGATCGCCTCTGGCCATCATCGCGTTCACCTCCTCGTCGCCGATGACCCATACAAAAATCACCACCACCCAGTTTCCTTTGAAATCGCCTGAAATCGAATTTGAACCTTCGACCTTTACCTGGAACCAAACCCAGACAACTAAAATCCCCTGCCGACGATGATCGTGGAAACTGGAACCTACGGCGCTCATCCCAGAGCAGCACTACACTCCTATGCTCCGATCCCCCTTCATGCGATAGCTTCCAAGGCCTCGTTGACGGCACGACAACCCTTTAAACCTCGACAAACAAAAAGCCCATAAAACCCTATATCGACGAATTCCTATCGCCACAGCATTCTATAAATTAAATCCATATTTTTCCTAAGTTCACAGATGCTCCAGCTAACTCCACCAAGAATCACGACCTACAGTTTGCCGTAGATCACCAAAAATTGACAAAAATGTCAATTCTGTTCATCTCACTTTTTCACATAGTTTAATGAACTAAAAAATTTGAAATTTGTTTTAAAAATCATAGTTTTCCAAGGCAACCCCGATGATGTAGATGAATCGATAAATTATGAGAATTGAATTTATCATATTTATGAAATTCTTTTACTGTATATTGAAATTTCCAAATAAACTTAATTTATTTTTCCTAAAAATATTTTTTAGCCTAGTTCTTGATGATAGAAACATATTTCATTTAGATCATGAAGCCTAAATTGAATCAAAGAAGTAGGATTTAAATTTTCTTCTATATTTTATTTTCTTTCCTTAACAGGTTTAAAACCTATAAAATTTTAGAACAGACATTCATGTCTATTCCAGACATGCACAATTAACTCTATATATTCAACCATGCAGGCAAGTTCACACCATCATTCAACAATATTTCATATCACACTTCGGAAAGCATCAAGTTAAAATCAAGGTTAAGTGGTTTGCTCACCTTCAAAATGAAGACATAGATTTTGCCTGGAACGTTGAAAAACTGGAATGTGTTTTGAATTGAATCCATTTGGAATTGAACTGCCATGGACTTGCTTGATTTCTTCCAAATTGATTGCTGAGTTGATTTTGTTTTTGAACTGCTTATTTGAAGCTTGAATTTGATCAGGTGATAAGATTTTGAAAATCTGAATGCTTGCAACTTAGAACAATGATTTGAAACTGAAGCTTCATTTGCTGATTCTCTGTATTTGTTTACATTTGCTTTTGAATCATTGCTTTCTTTATTCTTGAATCAATTATGCTTGATCAGGTTTTGATTTTGATTTCAAGTTGGCTTCGAATCTGCTTTCTAGTTTTGTTTCTCTAGTTTTACTTTCTTTTGTACTTCCTGTTTTCTAGGTTTTTTTAGAGAGATGTTTTATCTGAATATAGCCTGTTAATTCTTTACTTCATATTATTTATGAATTTAAATTAAAAAGAAATTTAAATGGCCACTTGTCTATATTGTTAACACTTGTTAATATTGAGTATATTCAAGCCTACACTTGTTCAAAACAAGCAATATTATGTTTTAGACCTTTATTTAAATTAATTTATAATTTTATAATTTAAACCCTTTCATTTATTAATATTTCATATCCTAACATATGTTTATATTCACATGGATGTATGTATTTTAAACTTGATACTTTCAAAACATACATTCATATCAAAGCTTTGTATTTATTTATCAACTATATTTATGAACTATGATTTTATAAATATTTATCTCATGTATATATACAAAACATTTTTTTTCATTTTCAAAAGATATATATATACACACATATATGTAAGTTTAAAGCTTTTATTAATTCTTGCTTTACATTTGTATTCATACATTTTAAGTACTTATATTTATATCAATTTAAAGAAAATTGATTTTAAAACTAATTATATTTTAATAAATAAACACACATATTCATTATTAATACTTATATAACGTTATAAAAGAAAGATGATTTAGAAATCAATTATACACAAATATATAATCTTAAACAAGTTTTCCAAATCAATATATACATATATATACACTAAAAGTAAAAAAACAAATGTTCATTACTTCTACAGTATAGAGTTTCCAAATTCAATTTATTTTCAAAATATCTACATTTGAATCCCCAAATTAAATTCTTTATTTACTATCTATTCAAACACATCTTTTGTGATAACCCGAATTTTGGACGTCTGTTAATTGAAAATTAACAAATGAAGATTTAAAATATAAAACAAAGGTTGAGTTATACATATCTAAATAAATATTTTTATTAATAATTTTCCAAACTAAAGTATTAAAGTTTGATGATATTAGTTTAATAGTATTCTTTTATAATTTTTTTTAGTTGGACAAATTTATCTTTCGAAAATTAATAAAAGTGATTTTCTAATCATAATATAATATATAGGTATGTATATACATTGGATTGGAAATTTTATTTTTATTGATTTTCAAGATTTATTTAAAAGTTGAATTCTATATTCAACACTAAAATAGTTTCTATAAGGTGTAAAGTAAGATTTGATAAAGGTGTATATACATACAAATTTCTTTAAAGGTTGTAATCCAAATGAGGGTAGTCTGTAAAAATTTAAGGTTAAAAACCATGTATGCATAAAAATATTATATTGATTTAAGAAATTAATATATGCATAAGACTTGGGTAAAATAAGATTTAATTAAGAATATTATATAAAAATACATAAACATATTTGGTACACTTTAATTACAAATATAAATAAATTCGCTATGCATTTTAACAAATGTAAACATTTATAATTATTTAATTCTTGCATTCATACATTTATAAGGAGATAAGCATTTACATTGACGATTGTCACTTAAGTATTATAAGATAGAACAAGTGACATTCTTCTTTATTAAAAAAATAAAAATAAAAAAATAAAAAAAAGTAAATTTTAGAGTAAACCAGGCCACAAATTTTCTCAGTTTAGAACTTTCTCAACCTATATTCTTTTCATCTTCAAGTGAAAGAAAACCAAGTTTAAATAAATCAAATTCAACATCCTGCTACCAGTTTTAGCCTGAGCATGGATTCAAACTCATACATTCATTAGCAAGTCAATGAATAACAGCTACAGATCTTAGTATCAACAACTTCAGTTACTTCAAATCTTCATCATAATCAAGTGACAGATCCAACGATTTAAGATTCGAGCAAACAAAACAATTTCCTAATAATCAAAACTAAGGGCTATCTCTATCTTGGCATTAAGGTGAGTTACCTAACCCAGTCTCCTCTGTTTTATTTTAGTGAAATGCTTGTCAGTAAACTTTTAAATTTAAAAGCTTAAATAACAAAATATATGATGCATACGAATCAATGTGTTGATGATCGCTTCGAATATTTGTATGTATGTAAGTTGTGTATTCCTGTTGTGAAGTTTAAAATATCTGAGTTCTTAGTTTAGGCCTCTGTTTTTTTTTAAAAAAGAAAAAACTGTAAACATTAAAACACCAAGTTTGATGCATTTGACATATGGTGAACTAGTGATGCATGTTAGAAAATGTATTTGTATGATTATCTTTAGTTCTGAAACAAGTGTATATGAATGAAAATATTGTGAATCAATCAAGTGAAGATTTTCCAGGTTATCTGTTTGCTAAAATACAGGTGAGTAAAACAATTATGTTAAAATTTTTATTCAGTTGGAAAAATTTTATGAGTGCAATTAAACTCTGAAGTAAGTATGACAAGTAGTTTGCCTGGTTGTTTAACATATTATATATATATACTACTGAATATATGGGTGTATATGTGTGGATACAGAGGGTTGGCTGTTCTTGTTACAGGAAACAAAATCTGAAAAAAATAATTCATACTTCTTTCCCCGTCCTTTTTAGACTGAGAATTACAAATAAAATTTGTTTGTAATAATTTTATGTTTGACTTAAAAATATTTTTAGATAAGATTAGGGGTAGTTTTGAATAAAAAGTAAGAATTACAGTCAAACTTCACATGTGCGAAAATTTCGAATTCAATAATTGATTAATCCAGGCATGTAATTTGATTTGTTTTATGAAATGAGGATTTTTAAGGGTATAATCATGAATTTTGGATTTATAAAACTCGAGATATTGAGGGTTGAACATGATTGGTATTATAGCCATTTCTCGGTGATCTGGTTGATCGAAAATGTTGGGATTGTGGCAGGAGATAGGTTGATGACCAACGAAGATAGGAAAAACGGTTAAGGGTTTTACTGATGGCCATGGAGGCCGGTACGAGACGAATTAGGGTTTTTAGGGTGCGTTCGATTGGCGTCGATCTACGGCGTCGCGGTGAACTTCAGGGTTGCGGACCTGGGGGAAACTATGGAGGAGGAGAAGATGGGTCTTCCAGTGAAGTTTGAGGGTATGATGATGTATAAGTGGTCGGAGCGTGACGATCGATATTATCTGGTCATTTGCAGTGGGGGACGAAGCTTGCTTTTTTTTGATCAAGAGGAGTTCGTCAAGACTTGGGTGGATGGAGAGGATGGCATGATCGCGCGTGATTGGTAGGGTTGATCGGTGACAAGGCACGATCATCGGTGGAAGCGTGCATGGATACGTGCAGGACTTTGTGTCATCCCTGTAGTTGAATTTGAACTGTTCTCTGATTTGAATAGAAGATGGGAGGAAAGGAAAGTTGTTGTTTCGTGGGTTCTGGTCTTGGTGGGCCGGGAGAGTAGTGGGCCGTTTGGTTTAAATGTTAATTAGTAAAAGAAAATAAAGGACGGTATAGTTGAGAGTAGTGGAAGAATATAATGAAGTTAAGGGTTTCTACAGTTAAATTCCTATGAGATTTCAAACAAATTTTTTAGGAATGAAATCTTGTTAACCCATTTTAAAAACAAAGTTTAATAATAAATCCAAAGCTAAGTTTTAAAACAATTTGTCGAATCTTAAATTTTTAAGAATGATTTTAGGAAATAAATTTGTTTGGTTTAGATAATTAAAATAGATTAATTATCAAATTGATTTCATAAGTGTTTTCAGATGAAAATTTAGTGATGATAATTAAGTAAGATAATAGTTTATCTTAAGTTAATATATGATCTGATTAATTAATAGATATTGAATCAATACATAATTATTGGTTACTTAAATTATATATGTAATTAAGAGTTAATTAATTTATGAAAATAATTAATTAAAGAATAGTTAATTACTGAATGTAATTAATCAAGGCTAATCAATCTATGTGATAATTAAAAGTTTGTGCAATTAATTAAAGGATTGATTTATTAAGGAAATTAAGTAAGGATTAGTTAAAAAACGAGTATGATTAATTAAAGTATAATTAATCTTGATTATAGAATAATTAATTAAAGTAATTTATTGAGGATCAATATAATTTATTGACTGATAAGAGTAATTAAGGTTAATTACTTAATATACTTAAGGAATAGTTAAGGATCATTAATTAGTTGAGTTATAATAAATGAATGATCTAGTAAACTGGATTAAAGATGATTGAGGTGATTAATTTAATTAAGCAGAAATGGAGTGACCAATTAATCTTGACTTTAGATAATTAAATTGTCTTGGGGTATTGATTATCCCTGAGGTGTGATTGTGATGTTTTGAGGTATGGTGTTTGAATACAGATTATCTATCTGAAATGAATTTCCAAGTAAATATGTGATTCTAGATATAATAGAATTTTTTTTTATACTTAAACGGCTTTGTTTTAAGAAATATTAGATTCGAAAAGTCCCGGGGTCGGGTATCAGCAAAATACCCGAAACCACTTTGGTTTGAAATCTGCAATAATTTCTTTATGGTTTTGATTTTGGAATAAGTAGGCTGGAGTGAAATAAATGATGTAAACTTGGTCATTTAATCTGGGTAGTAATGCTTAGATATGGTTGTAAGATAAGATGTTGATTATGGCAAGTTAAGAACTCGTAATAAGGCACGAGTTACCCTGGATGGAATATGTTTTATGCATTGGTATTTCATGCTTGATGGGTTTACTCACGCTGGTTTCCAGCCTGACCCGGGTGTTACTTTGATGTAATGCTCGGGTCAGACCGAGTATTACAGATTTTCAGGTAAGGACGTTCTGGAGCTCAGGAGGCGAGCTGGATGGCAGGGACGTATGGAGAGTTTCCACTATGATATTGTATATATCTGAGAAATGTTAAATTGTATCTATCCAATGTTGTATAAAATTGTTGCGACTCTGATATATCGATGTAAATTGATAGATACAGTTTACTTTGATATAACTATTATTGATATTATATTTTATCCGCTGCGAATGTGAGTTTGTGTGTTTCTTTTCTGTTCTTCTTCTTCCTCTTTCTTCTTTTCACTAACTACGTGGAAATTTCGAGATCGAAATTTTCCGGGCCGTTACATCTTTTATATTTGTTTTGGAAACACTTACAAATAATTTCCCAATTTTATCCAAAAAATTGTATTAAATCACAATATAAATTTTGGCTAAAATCCGAGAATGTTACATAAACCCTAGCCACTCCTTACTCTCATTTGTCTGTACGTACAATTCTTTCTGTTGCTCCTCTTTCTCAATGGCAGGCAAATTCTCAATTCTAAATCCAATTGCAATTCCAAATCAAATCAAAAATTCAAACTTCTCAAACTATATCGAATTATATATCGATTTGAAGCTCTCGACGAGCGCATCTTAGATCTGTAATTCGTTTTTCAATTTAAATCACTAGTTGTCCAGAAGTTGAAGAACTGCTCAGGTCATTCGTTGATCGTTGATGAACTTTGATGGATCAACAAATCACGGGTACCATTGGGTGGAGAGTGACGCACTCAGCACATCGGTGGTGTTCATGAGGTCCGATGATGGTCAGATCGTCGTCAACAATTTGTTTAGGGCTTGCAATAGTCGGCGGTGCATTTACTTGGGGGACAACCGGTCGCGGGCGGATGGGCTTGAGTGGATGAGGCTTGACTAGCTGAGCTGGCAGTGGGCTGGGTAGAGATCCTAGTGGCCTACGGCAAAAGCGATGGCCGGTCAACGATGGGTTTTTGAACGAGATGGGCTCGATCGGTTTTTTGGAAGAGAGAAGCATGATGTGGTTGCTGAAGTGTAAGGGTTTTTCTTATTTTATTTATTTTCTTATTTAAATCGTTAAATCTACTAATTGTTATAATTTTCACATATGAGGTCCGTTTTACGCCCAGTTTTCTCCGCTAGGATCGTATTGGAATTCCAAACATTTTGAAGCTGGTTTGGATGGTTTCTGAAACCGTTAAAATTTGTGTTTCAATTGGATTTAAATTCAATTTAAACTCAGAATGTGAGTGTTTTAACCCACTCACAACTTCTAAAATTTCTTATGTTTGTTAAATTGATTTATGATGTGATTAGAAATTTATTTATGACTGTTAGCATATTTTTAATCATCATCTCAGTTTATTTGAATTTATTTGGGTAAATAGTGATTTAATTTATTATTGAATACAAACTGCCAGTAAATGCCTATCATTTATTATCTGTTCTATATTAATGTTATTGATTGAATTGGATGAATAGATGTGGTATTCTATATTGTTATAAACTGCAAGTTGTTATGGATTTTTATTTCATTCGGGATTGCGGTTTGAAATGATATATAACTGTATTTATATTTTAAATTACGCATTGGAATGATAAATATCTGTATCACTTGACCATAGATAGAAAATTATATACAGACACCGTGGTCTATATATAAAAATATTTTGAAATGATCTCTATGGTTTTGTAAAGAAATATATGGTTTTAGATAAATATTGATTTTAGAGATTATATAAATGTTATTTTATCCTTGATTTTAAGCTATGTATAATTTGTTCTAATATAGAATAAGCTTAATAATAAGTTTGATTTTATTGAAGATAATATAGTTAAGTATTTAAATTATATTTAATATAGAGTTTATAACGATTTAAATAAATTAAGGTTGGAAGATAAATTTGGGAATGAAATTGATTTTATCTAAGAATTAAACTCAAATAAATTTGATGTGAAACTTATTAAATTTGAAATTTTAGAAGGTATGATTTTTGTAACTTGATTTTGGTCTAGATGAATTAAACAAATATTTCAAGTATAAATAAATTGAAGGAAATATTTAGTTATTTGTAATTTGAGTTTTATTTAAATGATAATGGATTTATTTTGTAAAATATTTCAAAACTAAACAATAGAAAACTGAATTATTGAATCGTAATTTCCAAAATTAGTTTTGAAATTGTTGAATACTAAAAGTTTGAAATATATTTAATTCGAAATAACTTATTCTATGGATCAAATCTGTTTTGAAATCGATAAAATTTGGAATAGTTTATTTGGAAACTAAATCGTATTGAAATTTATGATTTGGGATTTGGTAAAAATTAAAATTTAGAAATTCAAGTTGTTTTGGAATTGATTTGTGAAATTGAAGAAGCTACTTTATTATATAAAGTATTTTAATATTTAAACCATTTAAGTGGTGGAAGTTATGTTTCAAAGTTATGAGTTTCAAAGTATTATGATTTGAAAGTGTTATATTTCAAGCGTTTTGATTTCGAAGTGTCATAACGTTGAAAGTGCTATGATTTTGGAAAAAGGATATATTTGAAATAAAAATGATATTATATTGATTTGGGTTTTTATAACAATTATATCATATGTATTTGGGTTTTGAAATGGAAATGATATCGTATTTATATGGTTTTGAAATGGATATTATATTCTAGTTTTGAAGTATAATTATTTTGAAATGACCGCGGTGTTATAATAACATTTGGTTGTTAAAGAGATCGAGATTGGAAGTTGTCATACTCTCTGCTAACACCGAAAACCACTTTAACAACTGTGTACCCGGTGAGTAACGACCCAGAATTTCAACCAATTAAAATTTGAATATTTAATTGAATTTAAATATTAATAAGTGAAATTTGTAAGTCGAATAAATTTTATTTCGAATATTTAGATTTAATTGGATAATTAAATCGATAATTTAATAGTTGAAATTACGTAAATAATTGAAAATTGGGTTAAATATGATTGAAAATGATTTGTAAAATTTTATTTTATCAAATTGGAGTTAGAACGATATTTTAGAACTTTTAAAATTGAATTAAGAGTTAATTTGTGAAAATTGAATATTTTAATATTTAATTATCGACTGAAAAATAGCCAATTTTCGAACAGTCTCAGAATTGGACGAAACTAGTTCCATTGGATCTGTAATAGTTTGTTATTACCGGATTTCAATTTTCGTAACAATCGGAGTTTTCGTTTGACCGTGGCAGCTCGAAACGCATCGAAATCGTTTTAATATTAATTTGGCGAGTTAAAATAGTCATTTTTCAAACAGTCTTGGATTTGGATGAAACCACTTTTATCAGATCCGTAATGTTATATTATTGTATGGTTTCAAATTTCGTGTCAAACGGATTTACCGTTTTTCCGGTGCAAGCTAAAACGCATAGAAATTAGTTTAAATCGGTTTAATTTAAAATCGATCGTTTATTGCTATAACTCGCACAGATGATCGAATTAGCTTCCGAAACCTGTTCCATTGTGTCCGGAACGCGGGTTAAACCCTAGAAACGCCGGTCACCGCGCGTAAATCGGAGTTTGAAAAATCCGAAATGAATAGTGTTTTTCGTTTTTTCTATAAAAGGAACCCTTGCCCTTCATTTGCTGCAAACCCTAACCCTTATTCAGTAGCCGCCATTTTCGAAACCGATGGCCAGAATTTTTCGATTTTCTTCCCCCAAGATCTATCAATCCATAAACAATCACGACAAATGCTCAACTACAAAGATGAAGAGCTTCGCGAGGGCTTCGTATCCATACGGAGTTGATGGGAAAAGGCACGACGATGGTGGAGATTTCTGGCCGCGTTTGTCTTCGGTTGGGCGCAGAGTTCGAGGAGCATGGTGAGGCCGAGCTTGGCCGCAACCTGGGCGTGGGTAGAGGGAGCTATGGTCGTCGTTGTTGTGGTCCTTGATCTCGATCTAATCGAGTGTGGTGGCTGCAAATGTTAACCCTAATTTCAAAACTTTGGGTTGCCGTGCGTGTTTCATCTCCTGTACGCGAACGTGAATGTGGAGAAGGAAATGCAAGTCACGACCCTGATGCTTCCAAGAGGAACGACTGGCTTGGATTAGATTTTGGTATAAATTATATAAAAAAAATAGTGAATAATTATATTATATAAATCGTGTAACTTTAAAAATTCATATTTTTTTCATACGAGATCGAAAACGCACGAAACAAGTTGCGTTGGAACCGTATTGATGAGCACTACGCTATGGAACTAGTTTGGAGTCGTTTGGAGCTAGAGAAAATTTCGAATAAAATTAAACGTCCGTTTAATTTTATTCGAAATAAAACGCTACAAATTGCTATCGGAAAAATTAAGGTGAGAACTTCTCACTCAATCGAAATTGTTCGATGTTAATTTTAAATAGTTATATTTAAAATTCTTGATTATATGTTTGAATGATGATTGTTCTCTATCGATGGTTAAAATAGACATTATACGCCGTTAGTAAGCGGATGTTATTTATTAAAAACATATACCGCGAATATTTCACCGTATAGTGAAATTGATATTATTTATGTACTTGGAGTTGATTTCCCGCATTGTATAGCGGATGAGACCCTATTGCGCCGCATAATAGCGGATAATATATTTTTTAAACCCCATATACAGCGATAATTCCGTATTGGAACGGAATTGGTATTGTGCTAACATCTTTGGATCCAGGGAAACAGGTTGGAGGGATCCAACTGGATTCCTCAACTGTATTGATTTATTACAGATATTGTGATATTTATTGATTATCATATCGATATATGATATTTGGATGCCGTGATTGACTATTTGGTGCTGTTGCATCATCGGATTCATTTTTAAAGTTAAAAAAATAATGATTTTGATTTTAAAGGGATTTTTAAAGTGATTTTTGAAATTATACGTTTATTCAAATTTTGAATTGATTCATTTTAAATAAAATAAACGTTAAAATTTTAATATTTTAAAATTATGATTTTTGCGAAATATAACTGAAATGTGATTTTTGAAATAAGTAGTTGATAAATTATAAAATAGTTTAAATTGGGATTTTTGAATTATTATAAACAATTTATATAAAAGTTGTATAAAATTGATATTTATAAATTAAAATATAGAAATTATAAAACGAGCTTTTATAAGTGTTAAAATAAAGGTTGAACCTAGATTCATAAATAAATAAGAATTTTTGATTTATAAATTATTGTTGATATAAAAGAATGGATTTGTGAATAAATGAATTATAAGTAATTTGCTTGTAAACCAGATTTCGACATGTAAATGGAATATAAATAAAATTGGTTAATAAAGGAGATTTATAAAACGAAGTTGTTTTAAAATATAGAAATGGAATTTATAGACATTGTTTATAAATCCGAAAACGACTTATTTTGATAAGTTAATTATTATAGCTTATTAAAGGAAGTATATTCACGATTTTGGACAGTGGATAATCCTTTAAATAAAAATGTGCAGAAAAGTTGAATTTGGTTAACGAAGTATATTCACGCTTTTGGACAGTGAATATATTATTAAATAAAATGGATTTATTTTGGGAAGTGATGTTTTAAATAGAATTAAAACGATTTAAAGATGCTTTAAAATATATTATGAATCGAAACTATAGATTTCAACATTTATTGTTGAAATAGACGTTTCCGAGAAATAGAAGGAAATGATGGACTATAACACTGTTGTTATAGTAAATGGTTTCCGAAAGGAAATGTTTTATATAGTATTGGGATTTATATATCTATTTTAAATTTCGAATCCCTATACTAGTGATTTTGGATTGTCGTAACGATGTTTTACGCAACATTCGTTTTGGCCCAATAAATGTGTTTAAGTGAATGTTTTCCTTAAAGAATGAAATATATACTTACTTTCGATTTAAGTATATTGGATATTTTCCAAGTGTTGAAAATAAATGGGTTTGTGAATTACTTATAATTAAATAAGTATGGAAATGTTTTCCAATATGAAGTGAATGTTTTGAGATTTTATCTTTTAAAGATAAATTGAAAATGAATATTAGAAGTCGATTAGAAAATCGTATATTCATAGATATTTTGGAAATGTAAATTCACTATGGAATTTATAAATGAAAAGGGGAATTTGTTTAAAAATAAATGTTCATTTATTTTTGAACTGTGGGAATTAATTTACGGATTTGGAACGTAAATATAAAGTAAATCGTTACGGATTTATTTAATTGGTTTAAATGAACCATGTTGAAATGAAAGTAGTCTCGTATAGGGGAATGATTTGAAATTTGTTTTCAAAAGTGGTAAAGGTGAAAAGTGATTTGAAAATTGTTTTCAAATGGTTGAAGTATGGAAATTATATATCTAGTAAAGATATTTTGGAAAATAAATAATTTGGGAAATTTTTTGGAATCCGGTGATGTTGAGCATGCCTATTGGTAGTTAAATAATCCGACTATCAATATTTACCTTTAAATAGGTATTTGTTGTGATTGCTTGAATTTGAATGCCACACTTATTTTTGAATAAGCGCTCACTATTCGGGTTAGCCGGGAAAGGACCTTGGGGTCGTATAACCCATTTCGAATATGTGATACGTCGTAATGGATTGCATTTGATGACAGGTGTTGAAGACCGGATATTTATGAAAACGGAAGGATTACCGTTGAGTTACTCTGCATCGGCTGATCTCCGTTATAGAGTTTTTATCACCCTTAGTGACGGGAAGTCCGGACGTGATTAGAAATTATCCGGAATGCAAGGACTTCTTTGTAAGTGCCTTCGGTTCTGTTCGAGCCCGGAACAGACTTGTATGGATTGTATGTATGACATTACAAATTGAGATATAAAACTGATTTCTTTCAAATATACTTTTGTTGGTGGCGGAGAATTTATTCTCTTAGCTTAACACCCTTCTCTGAGACGTACGAGCTCAGAGGTTATGTAGTTGAAGTTTATTCGTAATATACTCCCAATTTGGTAGCATGGCATGCTGAGTGTTGCTATGGGATGATCATTGTTTGACCATTTGTGATATGATCATTTATCTTGGTGATCATTACTTTGATCATTTGTTGACCCAAAGCACAGCTTTTGTATAAAGTGTGGCTTTGTGGACGAGACTTCGTCGGACCTCACACCCCGGAAATGGTCAAAACAGGAAGGATGCGGCAAGATTATTAGGGGGTAGCGCCCCTTTAGTGTATGTCATTCCTTCTGGATAGAGGTGGTATCATGGTATGGAGCCTAGATACTTAACCTATCTTGTTGCTGCAAATTTATTGCTTTGTGGTTGTTGGAAATCGAGGATCCTCGGATAGATCGGTTACGATGGGTGGATGACATATTCGTGTCAGTAGTTACCCAGTTAGGGGTAACCCGGCCTTGTGTTGGCAGAGATCCGGTTTGGTTCTCGGGTCGTCTTTCCAGAGGCGTACCTATGTGGCAATGGAAAGTTCCTTGGCCTGACCATTTGTTGGAAATCCAAAGAAACAATACGATCTTGTACGGTTTTAGTTGTAGAACCTATCATTCACTTATGGTGGCGCCCCACTGTTTGGATGGTAGCTATAGTAGGCATAAGTGCGAAATGCCTATGCTGGCTAAGATTTATATCTTTACTTTCGAAAAAAATTTCCTACACTATGCACTTGTAATAATATCAAATGTTTCTTTTTAATGCGTATCAAGCATCTTTGACTATCATAAAGAGAAATCTCCTCCGATTTTGCGTTTGCATTGTGTGTGTGCGGGAGGCCTTATGGTAGTCTCATTTTCTAAAAAGCATTGCGAATCTATTTTAAAATTATCCTGTTCTTTGTTTTAAAGATAAACTGTTTTAGTTCTCACACCAGTCATATGACTGACTCGGTGTTTATTGTTTTTCTTCCTAAACTCTGGGTGCCCACCAATTTCCACACGGGCAGTCAAGAGTCAGGTTATCAGGATATTCTGGAATTCAGGAGTTGCTGGAGGCAAGCTGGATGGCATGGCATATTATCTATTGTATATAGTATTTCTTTTCCGCTGTTTGTTGTTGTACACTCTGATGATGAAATGTAATATGATGTAATGTAATAACTGATATAGTTCTTTGTTTAAAGATTATTCATTTATCTATTATATGTTGTTCCGCTGCGATTGTGAGATTCTGTTCTGTTCTATCTTTTCTTATTTCTTCTATCTTTTTCTTCTACCTCTTCTTCTTTAACCCTAAAGACTCGTAAATTTGTTCCTCTTTGGCTGGGTTGTTGTGGAATGTTGCCAGCTCAAAGGAGTATGGATTTTCGGGCTTTTACATTTGGTATCAGAGCATATGGTTAAGTGACAACCATGGCTCTGTTGGGTATTACTCATTAGAGATAGAGTCAGTAGTACTCTAGAATGAGTTTGAGTGTAATAATAGATACGAGCGCGTATTTGTTAGTGAATATAAATTGTTTTATATTGTGATGATTGGTTTGTTGTGTGGTATATGGATTTTGGTCAACACGAGTAATTAACGTTGTTGATAGGGATCTCTAAACACTTGAATAGAACAATTCGACATAGTATTGTTTTAAATTGGGTAAATGAAATAATTTTACCTTGATTATATTTTATATACAAAAGAATAATTTTTCAGAATTATTAAAGTGTATATGAATTGATTGTTTGGTTGTTGAATAAAAACAACAATTTTTAAAGAATAATTGTATAAGCAAATGAATTATAATTAATGTGATTTACAATTGTGAAATAATCTTATATACAAGAAGTGAAATTATATAAGTAAAAGACTTATAAATGTGATTTATATTCTGAAAACAAAATTCCAGAGAAGTGTTTTGAAAAGATTTGATATTTTGGGAAAATTATTCTGGAGAAATTAAAGCTCTAAACTCTTTTCGGTCGCTGAAAATAATTCCGATGATGATCATGACATCATCGGTGTTCATTTTCTGGTTTTCAAAAGAGGGATTGCTGCCAAATTGTTTAAAAGAAAGTTGTTTGGAAAATTTGGATTTGGTTTTGGAAATTCAGAAGGTAATTTGAATTGATTTCAAAAATGGTTTTGAAAGGTTGAAAAGACTCTGGAATCCTATTTAAAATATTTATGAGAATGATAAATGAGTTGATAACTTATACAATTTGAGTTTTAATAGAGTAAATTTAACTTAAAGGAGGGAGTTAAATTAAAGGAAGTATAAGTAAATCAATAAAATCCAAGTTGAAATATATTTGAGTTGTCCTCAAAGACGTGTGATTTGAAATCTAACAAAAGGAAAGTTAAATAAATTGATTTGGATTTGATAAGATGTTTGAAATGGAACATAACTTAAATAATGTTAAATAAAGTTGATTTTGGTGTCAAAGTAAATTAATAAGTGAATTAATGAAGTGAAGTCATTAAGAATTTGAACTTGAGTTATATGAATGAAATTCAACTTTATATTGTTAAAGGAATTAGCAATTGAATTGAACTAATGAATTGAATGTAAATCAATTGAATGTAAATAAAATTGATATGGGATAATGGATGAAAGTGTTAATTCATTAAAGCTAATGTTATTGGAAGTTGAATAAATGTAACGACCCAGAATTTTTAGAAATTAAAATTTGAATATTTAATTAATTTTAAATATTAATAAGTGATTTTATAAGTCAAATAAATTTTTATTTGAATTATTGGATTTAATTGAATAATTAATATCAATAATTTAATATGTTAAATTATGGAAATAATTGAAAATATAGTTAAATATGATTGAAAATGATTTGTAAAATTTTATTTTATCATATGGAAGTTAGAACGATATTTTAGAACTTTTAAAATCGAATTAAAAGTTAAATTGTGAAAATTGAATATTTTAATATTTAAATCGACTAGTAAAAATAGCCAATTTTTGAACAGTCTCAGAATTGAACGAAACCAGTCCCATTGGATCCGTAATAGTTAGTTATTACCGGATTTCAATTTTCGTGTCAATCGGAGCTATCGTTTGAGCGTGGCAGCTCGAAACGCATCGATTTGTTTTTAATTTAAATTTGACGAGTGAAAATAGCCATTTTTCAAAAAGTCTCGGATTTCGACGAAACCAGTTTCATCGGATCCGTAATGTGATATTATTGTAAGGTTTCAAATTTCAAGTCAATTGGATTTACCGTTTGTCCGTTACAAATTAAAACGCCTAGAAATCGACTTAAATCGGTTTAATTTAAATTGAGCGTTTTTAGCCATAACTCGCACAGATGACTGAATTAGCTTCCGAAACCTGTTCCATTGTGTCCGGAACGCGGGGTAAACCTTAGAAACGCTGGTTACGGCGCCTAAATCGGAGTTCGGAATTTCCGGGTGAATAGTGTCGTTCGATTCTCTATAAATAGCCCCAACACCTTCATAAATAAAAAAAAAATAACAAAACCCTAATTACAAAACCCTAGCCGCCATATACAGAACCAAAGGCTGAGAATGCTTCTCCTTCCTCCCTCGATTACTCCAAATCCATCAAGAATTAGCAAGAATGTTCAACTACAAAGTGGTAGAGCACGACGAGAGCTTGGAGATCAACGGTGGAGATCGTGTTTGGTGTCGTGTGGAGTGAGCTATGGGGGGCCGTTCCCTACAGGTTGCGCACGCAATTCCATGCAGTGGGGGGGCCGAGCTTGCTCTCCTTGGGGCCGAACATGGTGGAGGAGATGAGCTACGCAATGGAGCTTCCTGATCGTCGTCAAGTCGAGTGTAGGAGGATCAATTTGTAACCCTAGTTTTCTATAATGGGTTCATGCTTGCGTCGTGTCTTGCCTGGGGATTTTTGCGTGAGGGATGGAAGAAAAGAGGGGCGGCCCTGATGCAGTGTTGCAAGATCCTACGGTCCAGAATTTTTGTGGTATAAAAATATAAATAAAAGGTTGTAAATTAGTTGATTTAAATACGTGTAAACTTCAATAATTCATAACTTTTTCATACGAGGTCGAAAAAATACAAACCCAGTTGCGTTGGAATCGTATGGACGAGCACTACGCGATGGAGTTGGTTTGGAGTCGTTTGGAGTTAGTGAGAATTTTGGGTAAAATTAAACGTCCGTTTAATTTTATTCGAAATAAATCGCTAAAACGGAAATAAAATCAAGGTGAGAACTTCTCACTCAATCGAATCAGTTTCGATTTTATTTTAAATAGTTAGATTTAAAATATTTGGATGCATGTTTGAATGATGATTGATATCTATTGATTGTTAAAATAGACATTATACGCCGTTAGTAAGCGGATGTTATTTATTAAAAACATATACCGCGAATATTTCATAAACAGTGAAATTGGTATTATATATAATATCAATATATATATATTGGCATATGTATATATTGCAGTTATTGATTTCCCGCATTTATTTGTTTAGCGGATGAGACCCTATTACGCCGTTATTAAGCGAATAATATTTAATAAGAACATATACCGCGATAATTTCGTACTGGAGCGAAATTGGTATTGTGCTAATGTTTTTGGAGGCAGGAAAACAGGTTGGAGGGATCCAACTGGATTCCTCAACAGTATTTATTTGTTTTCAGATATTTTGATATTTGATGGATTATCATATTGATATATGATATCGTTGTTGTCGTGATTGACTATTTGGTGTGTAGCATCATTGGACCCAGATTTTGGAATTTTAAAATGATTTCAAAGTGATTTTAGAAAGTATACGTTTTATAAAATATTTTTGGAATTGATTCATTTTAAATAAATAAACGTTATAATTTTTAATGTTATAAAAATTATGATTTTTGAGAAATATAGTTAAAAACTGATTTTTGAGAATATGATGCTATTGAGTTTATAAAATAGTTTAATCGAGATATTTTAGAATTATTGTGAAAAGTTTAAATATAGGATTTATGAAATTTAATTATTTTATGAATCAAAATGGTGAAATAATAAAGGAGATTTAAGACGTTTTAAAAGAATAATATAAATTGAATTATATTTAGAGATTTATAAATGGATATTTATAAATTGAAATATAGACATTATAAAACGAGTTTTTATAAGTGTTTGAATGAAGTGAAAATGAATTTCATAAATGAATGAAATTTATAGAATTATAAACTGTGAAGTTATAAATGGAATTGTATAAACAGTAGGTTTATAAAATTTGTAAAGTTATTAAAAGAATAGACTTGGGTAAATAATCGAATCTTATAAGTTATAAGATTTATAATTATGAAATTCTAAGGAACGATTTTTGTAAAATAATCGTTTTAAAAGTATTTAACTTATAATATGAACTTTTAGTTATAATTGAGTTATAAACTGGAATAGATTAATAAAGGAAATTTATAAAAAGGAAGTTTTTATAAATAAATAGAAATGGAATTTATAAACGTTGTTTTATAAATTCACAAACGACTTATTTTGATAAGTAAAATTGTTATAACTTATTTATGGAGTTATATTCACGTTTTAGACAGTGAATAATCCTTTAAAATAAAATGAATAAAAGGATGAAATTTGTTAATGAAGTATATTCACGTTTTTGAATTGTGAATAACACGTTAAAGAAAATGTTTAGAATGTGATGTTTTAAATAGAATTAAAACGATCTAACGATGTTTTAAAAGGTGTTGAGATTCGAAACCATAGATTTCAACATTCATTGTTGAAATAGACGTTTTCGAGAAATAGAAGGAAATAGTGGACTATAACACTGTAGTTATAGCAAATGATTTCCGAAAGGAAATGTTTTGTATAGTATTGGGATTTATATATCTATTTTAATTTCGAATCCCTATACTAGTGAATTTGGGTTGTCGTAACGATGTTTTACGCAACATTCGTTTTGGCCCAAATAAATATGTTTAAGTGAATGATTTCCTTAAAGAATGAAATATATACTTAATTTTGATTTAAGTATATTGAATATTTTCTAAGTGTTGAAAATAAATAAAATTTGTGAATTACTTATTAAATAAGTATGGAATTGTTTCCAATATGAAGTGATATTTAGAATTTATCTTTTTGAAGATAAATTGAAAAGAAAATTTAAATGAATAATTGAAATCGAATATTCATTGATATCTTGGAATTATAAATTCACTAAGGAATTTATAAAGGAAAGGAGAATTTGTTTAAAAGTAAATGTTGATTTATTTTTGAAGTGTGAAATAATATATCTTGTAAAGATATTTTGGAAAATAAATAATTTGGAAAATTATTTGGAATCTGGTGATGTTGTGCATATCCATTGATAGTTCAATAACCGACTATCAATATTTCCCTTTGAATGGGTAATCGATGTGATTTGTTTGAATGTGAATGCTATACTTATTTTTGAATAAGCGCTCACTATTCGGGTTAACCGGGAAAGGACCATGGGGTCGTATAACCCATTCCGAATATGTGATACGTCGTTATAATTGCATTGAAGATCGGTGTTGAAGACCTGGTATTTGTGAGAGCGATAGGATGACCTGTCGATTTACTCTGCACCGAGTTGCTCCGGTATAGAGTTCTCCATATGTGATGGTGAATCCGATCAGGATTGTGAATATCCGGATTGCAAGGACTTCTTTGTAAGTGCCTTCGGTTTTGTTCGAGCCCGGAACAAACTTGTATGGATTGTGTGTCTGACATTACAAGTTGAGATGTAAAGCCGATTTCTTTCAAATATATTTCTGTTGGTGGCGAAGAATTTATTCTTTAGCTTAACACCCTTCTCTGAGACGTACGAGCTCAGAGGCTATATAGTTGAAGTTATCAGCGATATATTCCCAATTTGGTAATGTGATATGCTGAGTGATGCTGAAATGATCATTGTGTTGATTATTGTGATAGGATCGTTTATTTGATCGTCTATCTTGGTGATCATTGTGTTGATCATTTGTTGACCCAAAGCATGGCTTTTGTATAAAGTATGTTTTTGTGGACGTGACTTCGTCGAACCTCACACCCCGGAAATGGTCAAAACAGGAAAGATGCAGCAAGGTTATGAGGGGTAGCACCCTTTAGGGTATGTACATTTCCTTCTGGATAGAGGTTGTATCATGGTATGGAGCCCAGATATTTAACCTATGTGGTTACTGCGAATTTATTACTTTGTGGTTTTTGGCTTTCGGGATCCCGTGAGAAAGGTCGTTTACGATCGGGGAATGGCGTGCTCGTGTCAGTAGTTACCCAGTTAGGGGTAACCCGGCCTTGTGTTGGCAGAGTTCCGGTTTGGTTCTCGGGGATGTCTTTCTAGAGGCATTCTCATGTGGCAATGGGAAGTTCCTTGGCCTGACCATTTGTTGGAAATCCAAAGAAACAATACGTGACTTGTACGGTTTTAGTTGTATAACCTGCTATGGATTGTGGCGGTAACCTGCTATTGAACATAGTTAGCTATAGTAGGCATACGATAATGGTCGTATGTTGGCTAAGATTTATATTCTATTTTCAAAAATGAATTTTCCACTACACTATGCACTAGTAATAATATCAAATGTTATTTTAAATGCGTATCAAGCATCTTTGACTATCATAAGGAGAAATCTCTTCCGATTCTGCGTTTGCATTGTGTGTGTGTGCGGGAGGCCTTATGGCAGTCTCATTTTTAAAAGCATTGCGAATTGAATTTAAAAATATTCCTCTATTTTGATTTCAAAGATAAATAAACTGTTTTGAGTTCTCACACCAGTCACATGACTGACTTGGAGTTTATTGTTTTCCTTCCTAAACTCTGGGTGCCCACCAATTTCCACACGGGCAGTTAAGAGTTAAGGTTTATCAGGGTATTCTGGATATTCTGGAGTTGCTGGAGGCAAGATGGATGGCATGGCATATTACTTATATAGTATTTCTTTTTCCGATGCATTGTTTGTTGTTGTTGATGTTGTACACTCTGATGATATGATGTAATGTAATGTATAAAATGTAATAACTGATAGTTCTTTGTTTAAAGATTATTCATTTATTATTATATGTTGTTCCGCTGCGAATTGTGAGATTCTGATGTTGTTCTGTTGTTTTCTGTTCCGTTCTATTTTAAAATCATGTTCTATTTTTCTTTCCCCTTCTATGTTCTCTATTTCACTTTTTCTTCTATTTTAAAATTTTCTATCTTCTTTTCCCTATCTAAATTTTCTATCTTTTTCTTTCTTCTTTCTTAAACCCATAACTATTCGGTTTTTCGGCAACGAAAATCCGCGTACGTTACATTTGGTATCAGAGCTTATGGTTAAGCGACAACCATGGTTCTGTTGGGTATAATTCATTAGAGATAGAGTCAGTAGTACTCTAGAATGAGTTTGAGTGTATTGATAGATACGAGTGCGTATTTGTTAGTGAATATAAAAATTGTTTTATATTGTGATGATTGGTTTGTTGAGTGGTATATGAACTTTCGTCAGCGTGGTCCGCAAGACTATGCCGAAGGGGTTTCTAAACACTTGAATAGAACAATTCGACACAATATTGTTTTAAAATTGGGTAAATGAAATAATTTTACCTTGAGTATATTTTATACATAAAGGAATAATTTTTCAGAATTATTAAAGTGTATATAAGTTGATTGTTTAGTTGTTTGAATAATCTAAATTAAAGAATAATTGTATAAGCAAAAGAATTATAAGAATTGAATTATAATTAAAGTGAATTACAATTGTGAAATAAACTTATATATATAAGAAGTGAAACTATATGAATATAACTTAAGAGATATTGAATGAAGTTGATATTAGATCAAAGTAAAATTAATAAAGTTAAGTGATAAATATAAACTTGAGTTATATAAATGAATGGATTGAATATTAATCAATTGAATGTGAATAGTTGATATGAAATAATGAATATAAGTGTTAATTCATTAAAAATCTAATGTTATTAGAAAGTTGAATAATTGAATGAAAATCAATTAATTAAACCAATTGAAAGCAAAGTAATTTGGTTGTAATTATATATACATTGGTTGTTATATGATTGTTAGTTGATTATATATAATTCATTAAGTATTAATGAAAGTGAATTAGTGAAATTTAAAGCTAAGTAATTGAAATTCAATTGGAAGTTAAGTGAAACTTAAATAAAATTGAATTTGATTTGGAAGTGAACCAACTTGAATATGAATTCGTGAATGTAAACTAAGTGAAAATGAATGTTAGTAAATTCCAACATTAATGAATCAAATATGATTAAATTGAAAACTCAATTCATTGAATATTAATGAGAATATAAATGAATATTGATTTGGTTATGGATGATAGTTGGTTGATGTTTGCATTTGTTGTTTTGTTTCATTTGCTATGTTGACATATATAGTTATTATGTTACTATATGTTGTATATTGATACTATTGTCATATATGCATGATTCTCATGTTGTTTGTTGAGTGTTTAGTAGGTGCGGATCGCGTTTGCTTCGCATTTGGAGCTCGCTTTTGCGCTATATTAGCCGTATATGCTTGCTAATAAAATATAAGGTACATATCTCGGATTACGTATCGTACTTTTATACTTTTTCCCTGCGGGATGCCTCATTACTTGATGAGATGTATATTTGTGATATATATACTGTCATTTTTTTTCGGATCGAGCCGCGCAAAGGAGACTATGGCGAATTTTTCCGAAAATTTAAGGCGTTAGAAAAAATTTGAGAAAATTGGAAAATTTTGAAAACTTTAACTTTGATTTTGGAATTGAAAGTTAAACAATAGTAGTTGTTTTTGAAAAGATAACTAAGTATGATTTGAAAACTTAGTAAAGTATTATAAGAAATTTAATTATGAATTTTGGAAAGTTAATAGATTCTGTAATTTTCTTACTTGATAATTTCGAGGACGAAATTCTTTTAAGTGGGGAAGATTGTAACGACCCAGAATTTTTAGAAATTAAAATTTGAATATTTAATTAATTTTAAATATTAATAAGTGAATTTATAAGTCAAATAAATTTTTATTTGAATTATTGGATTTAATTGAATAATTAATATCGATAATTTAATATGTTAAATTATGGAAATAATTGAAAATATAGTTAAATATGATTGAAAATGATTTGTAAAATTTTATTTTATCATATGGAAGTTAGAACGATATTTTAGAACTTTTAAAATCGAATTAAAAGTTAAATTGTGAAAATTGAATATTTTAATATTTAAATCGACTAGTAAAAATAGCCAATTTTTGAACAGTCTCAGAATTGAACGAAACCAGTTCCATTGGATCCGTAATAGTTAGTTATTACCGGATTTCAATTTTCGTGTCAATCGGAGCTATCGTTTGAGCGTGGCAGCTCGAAACGCATCGATTTGTTTTTAATTTAAATTTGACGAGTGAAAATAGCCATTTTTCAAAAAGTCTCGGATTTCGACGAAACCAGTTTCATCGGATCCGTAATGTGATATTATTGTAAGGTTTCAAATTTCAAGTCAATTGGATTTACCGTTTGTCCGTTACAAATTAAAACGCCTAGAAATCGACTTAAATCGGTTTAATTTAAATTGAGCGTTTTTAGCCATAACTCGCACAGATGACTGAATTAGCTTCCGAAACCTGTTCCATTGTGTCCGGAACGCGGGGTAAACCCTAGAAACGCTGGTTACGGCGCCTAAATCGGAGTTCGGAATTTCCGGGTGAATAGTGTCGTTCGATTCTCTATAAATAGCCCCAACACCTTCATAAAAAAAAAAAAAAATAACAAAACCCTAATTACAAAACCCTAGCCGCCATATACAGAACCAAAGGCTGAGAATGCTTCTCCTTCCTCCCTCGATTACTCCAAATCCATCAAGAATTAGCAAGAATGTTCAACTACAAAGTGGTAGAGCACGACGAGAGCTTGGAGATCAACGGTGGAGATCGTGTTTGGTGTCGTGTGGAGTGAGCTATGGGGGGCCGTTCCCTACAGGTTGCGCACGCAATTCCATGCAGTGGGGGGTCCGAGCTTGCTCTCCTTGGGGCCGAACATGGTGGAGGAGATGAGCTACGCAATGGAGCTTCCTGATCGTCGTCAAGTCGAGTGTAGGAGGATCAATTTGTAACCCTAGTTTTCTATAATGGGTTCATGCTTGCGTCGTGTCTTGCCTGGGGATTTTTGCGTGAGGGATGGAAGAAAAGAGGGGCGGCCCTGATGCAGTGTTGCAAGATCCTACGGTCCAGAATGTTTGTGGTATAAAAATATAAATAAAAGGTTGTAAATTAGTTGATTTAAATACGTGTAAACTTCAATAATTCATAACTTTTTCATACGAGGTCGAAAAAATACAGACCCAGTTGCGTTGGAATCGTATGGACGAGCACTACGCGATGGAGTTGGTTTGGAGTCGTTTGGAGTTAGTGAGAATTTTGGGTAAAATTAAACGTCCGTTTAATTTTATTCGAAATAAATCGCTAAAACGGAAATAAAATCAAGGTGAGAACTTCTCACTCAATCGAATCAGTTTCGATTTTATTTTAAATAGTTAGATTTAAAATATTTGGATGCATGTTTGAATGATGATTGATATCTATTGATTGTTAAAATAGACATTATACGCCGTTAGTAAGCGGATGTTATTTATTAAAAACATATACCACGAATATTTCATAAACAGTGAAATTGGTATTATATATAATATCAATATATATATATTGGCATATGTATATATTGCAGTTATTGATTTTCCGCATTTATTTGTTTAGCGGATGAGACCCTATTACGCCGTTATTAAGCGGATAATATTTAATAAGAACATATACCGCGATAATTTCGTACTGGAGCGAAATTGGTATTGTGCTAATGTTTTTGGATGCAGGAAAACAGGTTGGAGGGATCCAACTGGATTCCTCAACAGTATTTATTTGTTTTCAGATATTTTGATATTTGATGGGTTATCATATTGATATATGATATCGTTGTTGTCGTGATTGACTATTTGGTGTGTAGCATCATTGGACCCAGATTTTGGAATTTTAAAATGATTTCAAAGTGATTTTAGAAAGTATACGTTTTATAAAATATTTTTGGAATTGATTCATTTTAAATAAATAAACGTTATAATTTTTAATGTTATAAAAATTATGATTTTTGAGAAATATAGTTAAAAACTGATTTTTGAGAATATGATGCTATTGAGTTTATAAAATAGTTTAATCGAGATATTTTAGAATTATTGTGAAAAGTTTAAATATAGGATTTATGAAATTTAATTATTTTATGAATCAAAATGGTGAAATAATAAAGGAGATTTAAGACGTTTTAAAAGAATAATATAAATTGAATTATATTTAGAGATTTATAAATGGATATTTATAAATTGAAATATAGACATTATAAAACGAGTTTTTATAAGTGTTTGAATGAAGTGAAAATGAATTTCATAAATGAATGAAATTTATAGAATTATAAACTGTGAAGTTATAAATGGAATTGTATAAACAGTAGGTTTATAAAATTTGTAAAGTTATTAAAAGAATAGACTTGGGTAAATAATCGAATCTTATAAGTTATAAGATTTATAATTATGAAATTCTAAGGAACGATTTTTGTAAAATAATCGTTTTAAAAGTATTTAACTTATAATATGAACTTTTAGTTATAATTGAGTTATAAACTGGAATAGATTAATAAAGGAAATTTATAAAAAGGAAGTTTTTATAAATAAATAGAAATGGAATTTATAAACGTTGTTTTATAAATTCACAAACGACTTATTTTGATAAGTAAAATTGTTATAACTTATTTATGGAGTTATATTCACGTTTTAGACAGTGAATAATCCTTTAAAATAAAATGAATAAAAGGATGAAATTTGTTAATGAAGTATATTCACGTTTTTGAATTGTGAATAACACGTTAAAGAAAATGTTTAGAATGTGATGTTTTAAATAGAATTAAAACGATCTAACGATGTTTTAAAAGGTGTTGAGATTCGAAACCATAGATTTCAACATTCATTGTTGAAATAGACGTTTTCGAGAAATAGAAGGAAATAGTGGACTATAACACTGTAGTTATAGCAAATGATTTCCGAAAGGAAATGTTTTGTATAGTATTGGGATTTATATATCTATTTTAATTTCGAATCCCTATACTAGTGAATTTGGGTTGTCGTAACGATGTTTTACGCAACATTCGTTTTGGCCCAAATAAATATGTTTAAGTGAATGATTTCCTTAAAGAATGAAATATATACTTAATTTCGATTTAAGTATATTGAATATTTTCTAAGTGTTGAAAATAAATAAAATTTGTGAATTACTTATTAAATAAGTATGGAATTGTTTCCAATATGAAGTGATATTTAGAATTTATCTTTTTGAAGATAAATTGAAAAGAAAATTTAAATGAATAATTGAAATCGAATATTCATTGATATCTTGGAATTATAAATTCACTAAGGAATTTATAAAGGAAAGGAGAATTTGTTTAAAAGTAAATGTTGATTTATTTTTGAAGTGTGAAATAATATATCTTGTAAAGATATTTTGGAAAATAAATAATTTGGAAAATTATTTGGAATCTGGTGATGTTGTGCATATCCATTGATAGTTCAATAACCGACTATCAATATTTCCCTTTGAATGGGTAATCGATGTGATTTGTTTGAATGTGAATGCTATACTTATTTTTGAATAAGCGCTCACTATTCGGGTTAACCGGGAAAGGACCATGGGGTCGTATAACCCATTCCGAATATGTGATACGTCGTTATAATTGCATTGAAGATCGGCGTTGAAGACCCGGTATTTGTGAGAGCGATAGGATGACCTGTCGATTTACTCTGCACCGAGTTGCTCCGGTATAGAGTTCTCCATATGTGATGGTGAATCCGATCAGGATTGTGAATATCCGGATTGCAAGGACTTCTTTGTAAGTGCCTTCGGTTTTGTTCGAGCCCGGAACAAACTTGTATGGATTGTGTGTCTGACATTACAAGTTGAGATGTAAAGCCGATTTCTTTCAAATATATTTCTGTTGGTGGCGAAGAATTTATTCTTTAGCTTAACACCCTTCTCTGAGACGTACGAGCTCAGAGGTTATATAGTTGAAGTTATCAGCGATATATTCCCAATTTGGTAATGTGATATGCTGAGTGATGCTGAAATGATAATTGTGTTGATTATTGTGATAGGATCGTTTATTTGATCATCTATCTTGGTGATCATTGTGTTGATCATTTGTTGACCCAAAGCATGGCTTTGTATAAAGTATGTTTTTGTGGACGTGACTTCGTCGAACCTCACACCCCGGAAATGGTCAAAACAGGAAAGATGCAGCAAGGTTATGAGGGGTAGCACCCTTTAGGGTATGTACATTTCCTTCTGGATAGAGGTTGTATCATGGTATGGAGCCCAGATATTTAACCTATGTGGTTACTGCGAATTTATTACTTTGTGGTTGTTGGCTTTCGGGATCCCGTGAGAAAGGTCGTTTACGATCGGGGAATGGCGTGCTCGTGTCAGTAGTTACCCAGTTAGGGGTAACCCGGCCTTGTGTTGGCAGAGTTCCGGTTTGGTTCTCGGGGATGTCTTTCCAGAGGCATTCTCATGTGGCAATGGGAAGTTCCTTGGCCTGACCATTTGTTGGAAATCCAAAGAAACAATACGTGACTTGTACGGTTTTAGTTGTATAACCTGCTATGGAATGTGGCGGTAACCTGCTATTGAACATAGTTAGCTATAGTAGGCATACGATAATGGTCGTATGTTGGCTAAGATTTATATTCTATTTTCAAAAATGAATTTTCCACTACACTATGCACTAGTAATAATATCAAATGTTATTTTAAATGCGTATCAAGCATCTTTGACTATCATAAGGAGAAATCTCCTCCGATTCTGCGTTTGCATTGTGTGTGTGTGCGGGAGGCCTTATGGTAGTCTCATTTTTAAAAGCATTGCGAATTGAATTTAAAAATATTCCTCTATTTTGATTTCAAAGATAAATAAACTGTTTTGAGTTCTCACACCAGTCACATGACTGACTTGGAGTTTATTGTTTTCCTTCCTAAACTCTGGGTGCCCACCAATTTCCACACGGGCAGTTAAGAGTTAAGGTTTATCAGGGTATTCTGGATATTCTGGAGTTGCTGGAGGCAAGATGGATGGCATGGCATATTACTTATATAGTATTTCTTTTTCCGCTGCATTGTTTGTTGTTGTTGATGTTGTACACTCTGATGATATGATGTAATGTAATGTATAAAATGTAATAACTGATAGTTCTTTGTTTAAAGATTATTCATTTATTATTATATGTTGTTCCGCTGCGAATTGTGAGATTCTGATGTTGTTCTGTTGTTTTCTGTTCCGTTCTATTTTAAAATCATGTTCTATTTTTCTTTCCCCTTCTATGTTCTCTATTTCACTTTTTCTTCTATTTTAAAATTTTCTATCTTCTTTTCCCTATCTAAATTTTCTATCTTTTTCTTTCTTCTTTCTTAAACCCATAACTATTCGGTTTTTCGGCAACGAAAATCCGCGTACGTTACAATAAATTGGAATGGAAGTCAATTTAATATAAACCAATTGGAATTAAAAGTGTTGGACCAAATTGAATGTAAATTAAATAATTTGGTTATGTTGAATATATATTGGTTGTTATATGGATGTTAGTTGATTGTATATGAATTCATTAAGCGTTAATGAAATTGAATTAGCAAAATTGGAAGCTAATGTAATTGAATTCAAATTGGAAGTTAAGTGAATCTCAAATAGAATTGAATTTGATTTGGAAATGAACCAACTTGAATATGAATTAGTAAATGTAAACTAATTGAATATGAATGAATATTGTTTTGGTTATGAATGATAGTTGGTTGATGGTTGCATTTGTTGATTGAATGCATTGCTATGTTGGCACATGTAGTTGATATGTTACTATATGTTGTATATTGATGTTATTTTCATACATACATGTTTCTCATGTTGTTATTGAGTGATTAGTAGGTGCGGATGGCGTTTGCTTGGCGTTTGGAGCTCGCTTTCGTGCTATATTAGCCGTATATGCTCGCAAATAATAAATAAGGTACATATCTCGAATTACATACCGTATTTTTACACCTTTTCCCCTGCGGGATGCCTTATCACTTGATGAGATGTATATTTTTGAAATATATACTGTCATTTTTTTTCCGGATCGAGCCGCGCAAAGGAGACTCTGGCGAATTTTTTCGAAAATTTAAGGCGTTAGAATATTTTTGAGAAAATTGGAAATTTTTTGGAAACTAATTTTGGATTTGAAAACTTAGTAAAGTTATTGTAAGAAGTTTAACTATGAATTTTGGAAAAGTTAAACACTTAAGAGATTTGAAAAATCTAAATTGAATGGTTTGTTTTGAGAAGTTAATGGATTCTGTAAATTTTTCTTACTTGGTAATTTCGAGGACGAAATTCTTTTAAGGGGGAAGTATGTAACGACCCAGAATTTCTACCAATTAAAATTTGAATATTTAATTGAATTTAAATATTAATAAGTGAAATTTGTAAGTCGAATAAATTTTATTTCAAATATTTAGATTTAATTGGATAATTAAATCGATAATTTAATAGTTGAAATTACGTAAATAATTGAAAATTGGGTTAAATATGATTGAAAATGATTTGTAAAATTTTATTTATCATATTGGAGTTAGAACGATATTTTAGAACTTTTAAAATTGAATTAAGAGTTAATTTGTGAAAATTGAATATTTTAATATTTACTTATCGACTGAAAAATAGCCAATTTTCGAACAGTCTCAGAATTGGACGAAACTAGTTCCATTGGATCCGTAATAGTTCTTTATTACCGAATTTTAATTTTCGTAGCAATCAGAGTTTTCGTTTGACCGTGGCAGCTCGAAACGCATTGAAATCGTTTTAATATTAATTCGGCGAGTTAAAATAGTCATTTTTCAAACAGTCTTGGATTTCGACGAAACTAGTTTCATCGGATCCGTAATGTTATATTATTGTATGGTTTCAAATTTCGTGTCAATCGGATTTACCGTTTGTCCGGTGCAAGCTAAAACGCATAGAAATTAGTTTAAATCAGTTTAATTTAAAATCGATCGTTTATTGCCATAACTCGCACAGATGATCGAATTAGCTTCCGAAACCTGTTCCATTGTGTCTGGAACGCGGGGTAAACCCTAGAAATGCTGGTCACCGCGCGTAAATCTTAGTTTGAAAAATTTGAAATGAATAGTGTTTTTCGTTATTTTCTATAAAAGGAACCCTTGCCCTTCATTTGCTCCAAACCCTAACCCTTATTCAGTAGCCGCCATTTTCGAAACCGATGGCCAGAATCTTTTGATTTTCTTCCCCCAAGATCTATCAATCCATAAACAATCACGACAAATGCTCAACTACAAAGATGAAGAGCTTCGCGAGGGCTTCGTATCCATACGGAGTTGATGGGAAAAGGCACGACGATGGTGGAGATTTCTGGCCGCGTTTGTCTTCGGTTGGGCACAGAATTCGAGGAGCATGGTGAGGCCGAGCTTGGACGCAACCTGGGCGTGGGTAGAGGGAGCTATGGTCGTCGTTGCTGTGGTCCTTGATCTCGATCTAATCGAGTGTGGTGGCTGCAAATGTTAACCCTAATTTCGAAATTTTGGGTTGCCGTGCGTGTTTCATCTCCTGTACGCGAACGTGAATGTGGAGAAGGAAATGCAAGTCATGGCCCTGATGCTTCCAAGAAGAACAAACGGCTTGGATTAGATTTTGGTATAAATTATAAAAAAAAACAGTGAATAATTATATTATATAAATCGTGTAACTTTAAAAATTCATATCTTTTTCATACGATGTCGAAAACGCACGAAACAAGTTGCGTTGGAACCTTATTGACGAGCACTGCGCTATGGAATTGGTTTGGAGTCGTTTAGAGCTAGCGAAAATTTCGGGTAAAATTAAACGTCAGTTTAATTTCATTCGAAATAAAACGCTACAAATTGCTATCGGAAAAATCAAGGTGAGAACTTCTCACTCAATCGAAATTGTTTGATGTTAATTTTAAATAGTTATATTTAAAATTCTTGATTGTATGTTTGAATGATGATTGTTATCTATTGATAGTTAAAATAGACATTATACGCCGTTAGTAAGCGGATGCTATTTATTAAAAACATATACCATGAATATTTCACCGTATAGTGAAATTGGTATTATTTATGTACTTGGAGTTGATTTCCCGCATTGTATAGCGGATGAGACCCTATTGCGCCGCATAATAGCGGATAATATATTTTTTAAATCCCATATACCGCGATAATTCCGTATTGAAACGGAATTGGTATTGTGCTAACATCTTTGGATGCAGTGAAACAGGTTGGAGGGATCCAAATGGATTCCTCAACTGTATTGATTATTTACAGATATTATGATAATTGTTGATTATCATATCGATATATGATATTTGGATGTCGTGATTGACAATTTGGTGCTGTTGCATCATCGGATCCATTTTCAAAGTTAAAAAATAACGATTTTGATTTTAAAGGGATTTTTAAAGCGATTTTTGAAATTATACGTTTATTCAAATTTTGAAATGATTCATCTTAAATAAAATAAACGTTAAAATTTTAATATTTTAAAATTATGATTTTTGCGAAATATAACTGAAATGTGATTTTTGAAATAAGTAGTTGATAAATTATAAAATAGTTTAAATTGAGATTTTTGAATTATTATAAACAATTTATATAAAAGTTGTATAAAATTGATATTTATAAATTAAAATATAGAAATTATAAAACGAGCTTTTATAAGTGCTAAAATAAAGGTTGAACCTAGATTCATAAATAAATAAAAAATTTTGATTTATAAATTATTGTTGATATAAAAGAATGGATTTGTGAATAAATGAATTATAAGTAATTTACTTGTAAACTGGATTTCGACATGTAAATGGAATATAAATAAAATTGGTTAATAAAGGAGATTTATAAAACCAAGTTGTTATAAAATATAGAAATGGAATTTATAGACATTGTTTATAAATCCGAAAATGACTTATTTTGATAAGTTAATTATTATAGCTTATCAAAGGAAGTATATTCACGATTTTGGACAGTGGATAATCCTTTAAATAAAAATGTATAGAAAAGTTGAATTTGGTTAACGAAGTATATTCACGCTTTTGGACAATAAATATATTATTAAATAAAATGGATTTATTTTGGGAAGTGATGTTTTAAATAGAATTAAAATGATTTAAAGATGTTTTAAAATATATTATGAATCGAAACTATAGATTTCAACATTTGTTGTTGAAATAGACGTTTTCGAGAAATAGAAGGAAATGATGGACTATAACACTGTTGTTATAGTAAATGGTTTCCGAAAGGAAATGTTTTATATAGTATTGGGATTTATATATCTATTTTAAATTTCGAATCCCTATACTAGTGATTTTGGGTTGTCGTAACGATGTTTTACGCAACATTTGTTTTGGCCCAAATAAATGTGTTTAAGTGAATGTTTTCCTTAAAGAATGAAATATATACTTACTTTCGATTTAAGTATATTGGATATTTTCCAAGTGTTGAAAATAAATGGGTTTGTGAATTACTTATTATTAAATAAGTATGGAAATGTTTTCCAATATGAAGTGAATGTTTTGAGATTTTATCTTTTAAAGATAAATTGAAAATGAATACTAGAAGTCGATTAGAAAATCATATATTCATAGATATTTTGGAAATGTAAATTCACTATGGAATTTATAAATGAAAAGGGGAATTTGTTTAAAAATAAACGTTGATTTATTTTTGAAGTGTGGGAATTAATTTACGGATTTAGAACGTAAATATAAAGTAAATCGTTAAGAATTTATTTAATTGGTTTAAATGAACCATGTTGAAATGAAAGTAATCTCGTATAGGGGAATGATTTGAAATTTGTTTTCAAAAGTGGTAAAGGTGAAAAGTGATTTGAAAATTGTTTTCAAATGGTTGAAGTGTGAAAATTATATATCTAGTAAAGATATTTTGGAAAATAAATAATTTGGGAATTTTTTTGGAATCTGGTGATGTTGAGCATGCCTATTGATAGTTAAATAATCCGACTATCAATATTTACCTTTAAATAGGTATTTGTTGTGATTGCTTGAATTTGAATGCCACACTTATTTCTGAATAAGCGCTCACTATTCGGGTTAGCCGGGAAAGGACCTTGGGGTCGTATAACCCTTTCCGAATATGTGATACGTCGTAATGGATTGCATTTGATGACCGGTGTTGAAGACCGGATATTTTTGAAAATGGAAGGATTACCGTTGAGTTACTCTTCATCGGCTGATCTCCGATATAGAGGTTTTATCACCCTTAGTGACGGGAAGTCCGTACGTGATTAGAAATTATCCGGAATGCAAGGACTTCTTTGTAAGTGCCTTCAGTTCTGTTCGAGCCCGGAACAGACTTGTATGGATTGTATGTCTGACATTATAAATTGAGATATAAAGCTGATTTCTTTCAAATATATTTCTGTTGGTGGCGGAGAATTTATTCTCTTAGCTTGACACCCTTCTCTGAGACGTACGAGCTCAGAGGTTATGTAGTTGAAGGTTATTAGTAATATACTCCCAATTTGGTAGCGTGGCATGCTGAGTGTTGCTGTGGGATGATTATTGTATGATCGTTTGTGATATGATCATTTGTTTGATCATTTATCTTGGTGATCATTACTTTGATCATTTGTTGACCCAAAGCACAGCTTTTGTATAAAGCGTGGCTTTGTGGTCGAGACTTCGTCGGACCTTACACCCCGGAAATGGTCAAAACAGGAAGGATGCGGCAAGGTTATTAGGGGGTTGCGCCCCTTTAGTGTATGTCATTCCTTCTGGATAGAGGTGGTATCATGGTATGGAGCCCAGATACTTAACCTATGTTGCTGCTGCAAATTTATTGCTTTGTGGTTGTTGGAAATCGAGGATCCTCGGATAGATCGGTTACGATGGGGGGATGACATATTCGTGTCAGTAGTTACCTAGTTAGGGTTAACCCGGCCTTGTGTTGGCAGAGATCCGGTTTGGTTCTCGGGTCGTCTTTCCAGAGGCGTACCCATGTGGCAATGGGAAGTTCCTTGGCCTGACCATTTGTTGGAAATCCAAAGAAACAATACGATCTTGTACGGTTTTAGTTGTAGAACCAATCATTCACTTATGGTGGCGCCCCACTGTTTGGATGGTAGCTATAGTAGGCATAAGTGCGAAATACCTATGCTGGCTAAGATTTATATCTTTACTTTCGAAATAATTTTCCTACACTATGCACTAGTAATAATATGAAATGTTTCTTTTTAATGCGTATCAAGCATCTTTGACTATCATAAGGAGAAATCTCCTCCGATTCTGCGTTTGCATTGTGTGTGTGTGCGGGAGGCCTTATGGTAGTCTCATTTTCTAAAAAGCATTGCGAATCTATTTTAAAATTATCCTGTTCTTTGTTTTAAAGATAAACTGTTTTAGTTCTCACACCAGTCACATGACTGACTCGGAGTTTATTGTTTTACTTCCTAAACTCTGGGTGCCCACCAATTTCCACACGGGCAGTCAAGAGTCAGGTTATCAGGATATTCTGGAATTCAGGAGTTGCTGGAGGCAAGCTGGATGGCATGACATATTATCTATTGTATATAATATTTCTTTTCCGCTGTATGTTGTTGTACACTCTGATGATGAAATGTAATATGATGTAATGTAATAACTGATATAGTTCTTTGTTTAAAGATTATTCATTTATCTATTATATGTTGTTCAGCTGCGATTGTGAGATTCTGTTCTGTTCTATCTTTTCTTATTCCTTCTATCTTTTTCTTCTACCTCTTCTTCTTTAACCCTAAAGACTCGTAAATTTGTTCCTCTTTGGCTGGGTTGTTGTGGAATGTTGCCAGCTCAAAGGAGTACGGATTTTCGGGCTTTTACACGGTGGAGATTCCAGAATGAAGTAGGATGGTGGCGGCGTTTCCTTTTACGTATATACGTGGACCCGACTCCCATGAGTTGGCATAAGGTGGCTAAAACAGGACGATTGATGGGCTAAGAAGGTAGCACCTTTTATCGGACACACTCCTTCGATACCATTCTATTTTGATTGATTGGGCCCTTTTGATTTTGGGGGTGTGGCTCGACGTGGGCGGTAGCTGCTACGCATTACCACCGGTCTGGAAACGTAATTGGTATATCTACCCTCACATTGCCTAGTTGTGCCATTTCACCTACCCTAGCACACCTTGTACGGGTTTGATTTGTGTCGTACCTATGGTGTATCCTCTGGTAGCCTCCTGATCAGGAAGTATTACGGAACTGTATAGACCATTGGCACTATTTACGTGTTAAGGGCTATATGGGTAACCCCTTAATGCTATTTAAAAGTAAGTTTATTTTACTATAGACATTATTATAATAGCATATATTACTACATAGTAAATCTTTAACGGATCCTTAGGAGATGTCAATCCCGAACATCTCTTAAGTGCACTCCCGTTTGACACTGGATATGAGATGTCAAATCCCGTAAACATCTCTGATGCCGTCCCACTCATATTATTTACCATTGGTTTGACTTACATAAGATATTTTTGTTCTGACTCGAATGTTTTGTCTTTTCAATTCGCTTGGGTCATCTGAGCATTTCAGGATTTGAAGACTTTATTTCTGGAGGACGAAGACGAAGATTTCATTACTATTATTTATTATATTATTCCACTACATTCATACTGTTCCGCTGCATTATTTATTATTCTCTGGTATGTGTAACTCTGATATGTGTTATATAAGTAAAATCAAATGTTTTATAAAACAACTTCATGAACTATTATTCGATTATTATATTTTGTCATTCCGCTACAAGATTCTGTTTTGTTTTATTTCTTTATCTGCTTTTCTTATTCACCCCGATAACAATTCGCCCTTTTGTATAGTTCGAGTCTGACGTGTGTGATTTATCGTCAATTTAAAGCGTACAAGAAGGCGGGATGTTACAACTGCTTTTCAACATTCCTTCACTTCTTTCCCTTTTATTACTCTGTCAGTACTAAACTCGCCATCTTCTGTAATTTTTTATTTTTATTTTTTTTATTTTCATTTTTTCTAATTATGATACAAAAGATATAAGATTAGGTATGTAATAAAATATAAAACATCTAATAAGAATAACATACTATAAAAGAATAACCATGATTAAATTTTAAGCAAATAGTGAGTATAAACAATTTATGAAAACCCAACTGTATTTTTGTACCATATCTGCATCTGTTTAGTAAAACATGATTGGATATTTGTACTCGTCAAATGACTAACTAGTTGACCAACACCTAAGTTAAAAAACATAATTTATTATATATTTAAATTTTGATTATGATACTAACTCTTCTCATTTTGATCAGCATGTATGCTTAAATAAACGTTATTATACATAACAAGAACTGATATAACATTTGTTAATTCGGTTAAAATGTCAAACATATCGTTATCATGGAGACCCCAAATGAATCGCGTACATGAATCTACATGCAGATACTTATATATCAAGATCTAAACATTCATTAAAGATTTAATAATGCATAGAAATATTTAAAAAAAGAAAAAGTAAAGATAACAAGGAATCAATGCACATGGTGATACACTAGGACAAGTCAGCTCCAGAATGATATGGCTATCTTAAATCTATGACAGAATCTACAATTTGAACATTTTATTATTGTGAACCTATAATTTTAGCTGTTTTCTTACTTGATGTATAAAATATAGTTCTAAAAACAAAATACCGATTTCGAGATAACAATCAATTACTAGTATATAAAAATTGTTTGCAAGTACTAAAATAAATTTAACTAGAGCTTTTCACTAAAATAGTTGACTTTACAGTAATATTCAAATTATTTTTTTAATTATGAATACACGTTCAATTAGGAAGGTTATGTAGGTTGAGGGAGGTAAAATTTGTAAAAAAAAGGAGCAGGTTGGTAAGTATGGTGCAAAGAGACGTGAATATTTTCAGAAGGACATAAATTGTAATAGGCAGAAATGGAGCAGGTTGGTAAATATGGTACATAAAGTGTGGATGGTTTATCTTTCTGTAGGTTGTTAAAGGCAGAAATGCAAATTGTTACATAGAAATGCACAGAAAGGAGAAAAAAAAATAGATTTTAATGCAAACATGGTGTAATGGAATTAACAATCAAGTTCTAGTTTAGCATTCAGTTTTAGTTTGTAATTCTTATGATTGTTAAACTCGTTTGCAAGTACTTTGCTATTTCGAAGTGAAGGCTGTCGGCAACAAGGAATTATTGGTAACCAAGCAATGAACAAGAGTTTAATTGTTATATATGTTGTCAAATTTTGTTAGTACTATCTGTGTAAACTTGTTTGTGAATGCTTGTAGTATGTGACTTATTTTGTTGAAAAACTACACCAAATTGATTATGGATATTATATTTAATTATGAGATTGGCATGTTTTTTCAATTATTTAAATATGATGATCATATGATGATTGATTGTTTATTTGTGTAAGTTAATTATGTGATTTAATTGTTCATTTGAATATGAAAATTATGTGATTGATCGCTCGTTTTAATATGAATATTATATAAGCGGTTGTTGGAAATGGTACAAGCCATCAACCGTAAATAACAGCATATAAAATGCTGCCAAACAACCAATAAATTTTAGTATGGTTTTAAGAATGCTACAAAAACAAATGTACTGGTATAATAAATTATGTAGTCGCACTTTAAAAATGCTACAGAAAGTCAAAAAAAATATACAAACAAAAATGCAACCAAAATACATTTCATTTTGGTAGCGTTTTGTAAACCCTATAGAAAAACCTATAGTTGCATTTCAAAACGCAACAATATGGTGATTTTTGGTAGCATTTACAACAACGCAACAAAAAGTTTCCGACTTTTAGTTGCATGTCGTATCGCAGCGTTCTCTAAAAGGCTAGGCTACTAAAAGTTATGGCAGCATTTTTTTCAATTCTCCAAAAGTCTTTTCTGGTGTAGTATATGCAGAAGATATCTTTTTGAATCCAATTATTATATTAAATTTCCAATATTAAAATCTACGCGTTTGGATCTCGCATGACTAAACGATTCATCTGATCCCTATGAAATTTGACGGTGTATTACAATTCATTATTATGGATCCAATGAAACCAGTTTTGTCAAAATCCAAGACGGTGTCCCAGAAAGCTTTTTTTATAAGTTAATTAGAACGTATTATTTTCGTAGTCAAGTAAATCACTTTTAAATCCAATTTAAAAGTTTTATTATCTTCATTCTTATTAAATAGAATTTAAATAAGCTTTGAAATTATTTTTATCCAGCTTAAAACCCAAGATTCAATTATTTGAACAATTTTAAATGATTAATTTCAACAACCAAATTATCAAATAAATCATTATATTTGAAATTTTAGCTATTTGACTTATAAAAATAATTATTCAATAGTTAAAATCAATTACATATTACAAAATCAGATGACTAAAATTCTGGGTCATTCCATCTCTCGTAGGGTACTCCTCAAGTTAGATGGTCCCATAAGATTGCATCGTTCGAAATGTTAATGCTGACCTATTTCTTGGACTCAACCTTGGGATAGATAATTCAACTCTGTAACATTCCACTTCACAACCACTTCTAGAATATAGAACTCATATACTAGTTTTGAAGTGGTATTTGGTAAGCAATCATTTACCAATACCAGACTCTTCAAAACCAATCGATGAATTTTTGGTTAACTCAATCCTAGATCTTTCAAAAGTAAGTGAGCGCTAAAAGCCTTTCATACCGATACTCCTCCTAGGGGTTCTTATTGGTATGAAATCATGAATTCTTTCGATTACTTCCTAAGTTATTTTTAAGTCAAGTTCGATAGTCGACTAATCGATTGTCTAGTACCAGATAGATATTTGTAAATGGAAACCAAGGGTAGGTTACTTTCCATAAAAAAATAAACACAAAAAACACTATCATCATCCAAAACACAATCAAGCCATATAAAGTATGATAAAGTTACTTAAGTGACTCCTAATCCCTTCCATTTAACTGATCTTTTTATTAATTAAAGCTTCTTTATTGTTAAACTTCACTTATCTAATAAACTTTTACTTTTCTATCTTTTTTCTAAAAATTCCTTCAAAATATCCATTTTAAGGATCTAAGTACTTTCGCAAATCCATTCAAAATGTCTAAGACGAATTTTACTCAAACATGATCACTGCAAACCCAAAACCATTTCGCGTTTTCTTATCTTTAAATCATTCTTTTAGAGATCTATTACAGTTCTTAAGTACAATCATAATGCGCTAAAAACGAATGTTATTAACATGTTATCACAACAAATTCAAATTATTATCATACTTGTTACTATCTTTACAAACATTTGTTTTAAGATCTAGTTCATATTCAGTCAAGTTCAGTATCGACGAGTTAACTGTCAAGTTCTAAAGATGATTGCTTATACAAATCATGAGTTGTATGATTAAATCATTTTCAACATTCCAACTTAACTTAGAATTTTAGACATTTGGTTTTGGAATAATAATTTATTTTAAATAATGAAAAGTTAATTTATAAGTTAAATAGACTTGAATTTCAAAAATAGTGGTTATCTGAATATTTGAAATTGTTCATATAATTGAACCTTGAATTTAATGTGAATAAAAATGATTTCGGAAGTTGATTTAAATTATATTTAAATAAGAATAAGGATAGCAAACTTTTGAATTTGAATTTAAAAATGATTAAACTTGTTTTATAATAATCATTTTATTTAACATGTGAAAATAACCTTTCGGGACACTATCTTGGATTTCGACGAAACTAGTTCCATTGGATCTGTAATAATGTACTATTGTATGTTAATGAATTTCATGGCGATCAGATGAAACATTTAGTCATGCAAGCTCGAAATTCTTAGGAACTAATTACTAAAATTAATATAATACAGCTAGGTTTGAAAAACTATCTTTTTTATATGATCGAATTAGGTCTCGAGAAAAGTTCCATTGTGTTCAGAATAAGGGTATTTAGTATGGAACGTTAGGCAGCCCGCCTTGTTTAGATTTTGAGTGCTTAGAATGAAATATTATAATATATATACTCTCCCCATCCCAAGCAGTTCACTCCATGTCTCAGCCATACTTGCCCACGTTCTCTAACCCATACCCATTTTCCCTTATTAAATCGCGTCAACTAGAGTAAAATAATTTTGTCCTTTTTCAAATTCTCCTTCTCTCCATTCAATGTCCCACAATCATCAAAGCCGTTAATGGCGTTTTCAGGCGAAGTATTCTACTGGAGATACGTCGACGACATCGAGTTGAGCATAATGGATAGTAAAGATCGACGATGATGGCTCAGGAAGGTGGCAGTTCTCAGATGAACATTGTAGGATATTTCGACAATACTGCCAATTTGGGTGATCGATTGATGATGGACTCTAAAGGAAAAGAGTAGGGGATGTGGAGGGCCAGGCTCGACCGAAGTTTCATTGCCAATGATCAACTATGGCGTTCGAAATCGCAAAATGAACATTGAAATAGTTGTGCTAGGTTCTCTTCAATGGCGGCGAATTGGTTGACAAGGCCAACGACAATGAGATTCTTGACGGCGGGGGAGCACGTGGTGATGATGTGGCATCATTTGGAGGCATGTAGATGAAGATAGAGGTTGATGGAGTCACGTTTTATGACTGGAGCATTCACATACGAGAGTGAAGGAGGGAGAAAGGATTAGTTTTATTAAGGGGTAATTAAGGAATTTAAATTATTTTAATTAATTCAAACGTTGTAAACTAATTATCTCATTCATACGAGGTCAAAATTTAACGCAACGAGTTGCATTAGGATTGTATTAGCCAATACTACATTATATACTTGGATTTGTGACGTTTGGAGCTAGTTGAAATGCTAAATTCGAACATTGTTCGAATTTCGGATGGATTCCAAAACGCCTGGGCGACAACTATAGTTTCGGTGAGTTAAACTCATAATGTTATATAGTTGGAAAAAATTGTTGATTGGATGTTTGGATGATTTACTGCTTTACAAGTTAGTTTGGATTTATTCCCACCCTTGGAGTGAATGACCTTTTATATATTCACCCGCCTAGTAGCGAATGACTCATATCATATGATTATATACTGTTTGTGATGCGTGGGGACGGGTTGGAGGGATCCAATAGGATTCCTCACCACTATGGAACTTTATATATATATATATCTCTGCGTGTGTGTGCATGTGTGTGTATGTATGTACATATGAGCTGTAATGTAGAGGAACATGTTGGAGGAATCCAATGAGATTCCTTGCCATTGTTATATGGTTTACTATAATATTCCTATTATATGAATTTTTGAAAATCAAACTTGATTGTTGACACTATGGGTTATGACATTGTTATATGCTCAAGCTTAAACCCTGTAGTGATAGAAAATCAAAATCGATATTGGTTAAGAGTTTGCTAGCTATTGGCCTTAAATTAGTATTTTGAAATACTATAGATTGCCATTTGGGTTGGGATTGATTCTTTGAGACGGAGAATGATTTAAAATCTAAAATTGGGTTTTGAAAATATTTTGTTTTAATGGATTTAACTTCTATTTTACTCTGACCATTTTATCTGTCTATCTAAGTTATTTATTTATATTTAATATTGTTTTAAGATCATTTATATTCAATATTGTTTTAAAGGTTATTTATTCATTTATATTTAATGTTGTTTTTAAGTTATTTATCAATAATTTAATATTCTAAAAAGCCAATTTTTTTAATAATTAATATGGATTGAAATTAATAATAATGACATATTAATAATGTTTTGAAAATAAAATATTACTATTTATAATATTTGTAAAGAATAACTGTTATTGTTCATTAAAGACATTTTGAAATTATTAATTATTATTTTTAAGATGTTTTAAGTTAATAATAATTATTATTTATTTATAATTTTTATTGTTGATAATTATTATTATATAATAGTGTTTGAAGTAAATGATTTTTATTTATTTATAAATGTTTTAGAGACTTATAAATGGAGCTTTATAAAATGGATTAGGGGCTTGAAGATTATTTACAACGTAAAGGAATTTTATAAATGTTTAGATATTTATAAATGAACTTTAGAAATGATTTTATAAAATTATAAAAGGAGTTTTATAATAAATTTTTTGGATTTATAAAGAGTCATAAAAGACTTGAGAAATAATTTATAAAGAAGAGATTATAAATGATTTGTAGGGAATTATAATGGAGTTTATAAAAGATTTTTGAATTGTATAAAAAGGGATATATTTCTTAGTCTTGTGAACATACTTATACAGTGGAGATAAGTATATATATTTTCTAAGTATTGAAAAATAAGAGTTTGTCAATATATTTTTATAAAACTATTTTGATACAAGTATTTACAAGATGAATTTAATCAATGGAAAGATTAAATAAGGAGGCTAGTGGTTGCTTATATGCTTAACTAAATGTTGGTTTTCCCCTTGAAAATAAATCCCTAAAATTTAATGAGTGTTGGTTAATAGTTAAATACGATTATCAAATATGGACCCAAAATGTAACTTTGGAAATATCTAAGAGAAACGCATGAGTTATATGGCACAGTTGTCTCCGATTATGCTGTACTATGCGTATATATATCATTTCATTCTTCTAGGACAAGTGATAAGAAAATATATCCACTAACGGTTAGGAGGTGATCTCTGCTCCTATCATTGACTGTTTATTTCCTAAACAACTAGGGTTGAGTTTACCGAAAACCATCGAATGCTGTTTCGAAGAGACCGGTATTGGATATGTTATCCGAAAACCACTTCAATCCAACTCAAGCGTTTCGAAGTGAAGACATCTTGAAGATGATGGAATTAAAGACAGAACTCTTTGAAGTGCAAAGGCTGCTTGCTACTAATCCTTAGGGTGATTCCAAAATGGATGTAGTAGAAGTAAAACCTTTAGTTTCTCCATCTCTTGGACAACTCATATGGATGAATGCTGGCATTGTATTGTTGCCTAGAGGGTAGTGTTAGTATTCCAAGTGGGAAGTTCTATATAAAAGGTAAAATCTATCCTCAAGCCTCATCAACCGAGAATGACTAAAATATGGAAGATGCAGTTGAGCGAGGTGGGTTGCTCCTATTAGGGTATGATCATCCCTATCTAGAGTCGATATTATCTCTCATTTATATGCTTCGGGGCCCAGTAACAAAGGGGTGATCATATTCAGTACTACCCAGTAAGGGATAGGCCAGTTCTGTGTTGGCAGGGGTCGATAGATTCTACCTCGGTGTTGTTTTACCTAGAGATGCACCGTGACGGGAGGTACCGCAGTATCCCGGTCATTATATGGAATCCTTTGTCCAATAAGCACCATATAGACTTAGTTATGCCCAACTATGTTGAAATGTGAGATGCAAGCATTTTATCTATATTCATATTTTACTTTAACCCTTAGACATTATTATAATATCAATGGATTTTCTATAGAAAATGTTTTAGTTATCGTAAGGTAAAACCCCATCCGTGTTTATGTGCAGCGTTGTCTTATAAGATACTTTTATTTTGAAAGGTTTGATAAAATGTACAAATTTATTTCAATGCTTGGGTTAGACCAATCATATTTATAGATTTCTTTGAATGCATTGGAGTTCAAGGGACGAGCTGGAGGTCCAAGACGTATCTACGTACTTCTTGTGCTCCATTGTATTTTCTATTGGTTGTGATTGTGAGCAATTGTAAGGACAAACTATTATAACCAACCGGCCTGAAATAGATTAGTGTGCTCTAATTGATGTATGTATATTACATTTTTTCTTTGTGTAAATATTTGTTGTATATTATAGATTATTCATTCCATTGCGGGATTCTATCTTGTTAGTTTTCTTTTTCACTTCTTTCTTTCTTCTCCCTTCTTTCTTTCCCCTAACCATTCGTCATTCTGTTAAATTTGAGTGGATCATATGTGGTTGATTGTCCGCTTAAACTGTACTTAAAAGTGGGTCATTACCTAATAATAAATCAACACGATTAACACATTTCTGACATTTTCCACTTAACTATTCCTCAATAAGAGTGAAGCTCGGTAGGTTTAGAGCACTATTAATCCGTTCTTACTTGACATCGATCTTTGCTATCACAAATTGATAAGATTACTTCATCGACTTATTAGTATTAAGCATAGTTAATTACTTTTCTAATAAGTAATTAGAAAAATTAACCATTTGGACATTAAGAAATTTCTAACCCCATTCTAAACCATTTGTTTATAATTTAAAACAATTTAAAAGGTAAGATATTTGCATAAGATATTTATATAAGACATTTTCTAAGATATTTATATAAGATATTTTATAAGGTATTTATATAAGATATTTATAATTTAAAATGCTTATAATATATTTTAAAACACTCGTTTAAAATATTACTTGGAAATAAAATTTTTTAAAAATCATTAAAAACTTGAAAACATGTTTTTTTAGATATTTACAAAATATCTCTTGTTTTAATATACACCACTTATTTCTTAAGAACTTTTAAAGAGCACAAACAGTTTTTAACTAAATATAGTTAGTAACCACTTGTAAAAGTAATGAAAAAACAAACTTAAATCAAAATATCTTTTAAAGCCTTTTAGTCCAAAAATCAAGTCTAAACGGGAAAGTTTTGCACTAGTGACACTTTGGCCATTTTCGGGATGTTACTTAACTTTTTACTATTCAATCTTTAAAAGCAAAAAACACATATATAAAACAATATAAATTTGATGAGAAACCTCTAAGGATCTCTCTACAAAGTTCCAAAGCAGTTGCCAAAAACAAGGCAATTCCAAACTGTTTCTATAGCGGCTATCGCTATAAGTGCACTTCTAAATCCAAGTCTGATCTTATCAAAGTCAATCTATAATCTATGTGCATTTTTCAAGGCCTTGTCTCAAGTCATACAAGTCCTTTCAAGTCTATTCTAAGTTTTTTCAAGTTCATGTACATGGATCACATAAGTCACTTACTTCTAAAGTAAGAATTCAAACTCAATGTTTTAACATAAGTTAACAACAATTCAAACAACTTAAACACCATTCAAACACAGCATATATGTATTATATTATTTTAAGTGAGTTGTTAAGTCACCTTTACCCCGCCCAAGACCAAGATTCAAGAACTAAATCCTAACCCCGCTTGTAACCACCTCCTTCCTTCCTCTTTCCTTTGCTTTCCACCTTACCTTTGCCTCTTCCCCTTACGTAAAGCTCATAGCCATCTCATGTGGGGTGAGCGTAGCTCCACTTCTTCGATTTCTAACATGATAGAAGGTGTTCTAATATTATACTAAGTCTTGTGGCAAAGTTTGAAGTGATTTGGAGTTGATTTGCAACAATTTATTTTTAGAACATAAGAGAGGAAGAAGAAGAGAAACCACTAATTTTATAACTCAAGCTTTGTAATTATTTTGTGATTATTCCTAAGGGTGTACCCCCTCCTTATACAAACTTAAGAACGTGATGGGAAAAGACCAAAAACCCCTTAAAACCTACTAGCATTAATTACTTCTATCATGAATACTTTATGTAAGCTTAAGGGTTAAGTGTTTCCATATTTGCTTACTTTCTTTTTTTTCCTTATTTTAAATTATCGTATCCTCTCTTACATCGTGCATGACTTCATCCTATTTAGTTAGCCATAAACATAAAACTATTTTTAGGTGCTAATTATCTCCTCAATGATTAATTAGACATGCACAAAAATTTGAACAACTTTTATTAGGAAAAATTTGTTTATCAATAAAAAGATTTTTGGTCACATTACCGATATTTTTCCAAACAATATATTTCTGTAAATGCTTTCCAAAAACAAGTTTCCTGTTATTAGTTATGATTTAAAAAGGGCTTAAAATGCTTTTTAAATCATTTTAATAACTTTTAATAAAAGATTCAAATATTTAAATAATTTAGATATTTAATTATAAAATGTCAAAAATTCTAGGTCGTTACAATGATTATACTACTTTACAATTTGTTTTCATATTAAATGTGTATTTTCATGGTTGTAATTTTAAAGATTGGATTTGTAGTTTTAAAGTTTGGATATTATTTTTATAATCCACTAAGAAATTTCATGTTATTGTATCTACTATTAATTAGTGTTTCAAAAGGAGGAAATTGAAAATAGCACCATATTATATTTTCTTTTAATTCTGATTTGATTAGATCTAGATTTCATGTGACACTTTATTTCCTTCTTTACTTCTAATCAAGCATTCCCTTACTTTGGAATTATCTAATTTTATTACATAGATTTGGCTTTATAATTTTATATATGTATATGTATTAAATATATATATATATGTTTGTGTGTGTGTGGCAATGAAAATATTATACATATGTGTGTGTGTAAACTATATATATGATATTAAATATATCAATGTACAAACCATATACATGTATTACAGTAAATCCGAATTTATGTATATACTTAGGCATTTATATTTTCGATATTCATGTCAAATTGTCACATATATGTGTGTATGAGTATAATATATGTACATGTAGTATATAAAAATCCCAATATCTATATGAATATATACATATTTATGTATATATTTATTTATTTATAATTATACACATGTTTAAATTTCTTTACGTCATATTGTTATATCGTTGAATGTATACATGATACATTTAACTAAAATATTTAGTTTGATTAATTAATGTGATTAATTAATAAATATAAAATAATATTAAATAAAATATAATTTTATTGAATAACTAGATTGGATCTAGTGAAACCCATTAGACTTCATAGGCCTAGTATGATCCAAATAGGATTTTTTTTTTGAAATCCGCCTATTTCACTTGTTGCTAGGCAGATTGAGTTTCTTCAAAAAGTTGATATTTGTAAGAGATGGAAAGAAAGCTTTTACGTACATTTAGCTATTTCTATAACTGAAGTCCTAAGTGAGTTTTCCCATGTGAAAACGACAAACTAACTTTGAAATTCCTTTCACACAACCTATCACAATACATTCTCCGCAAACATCATTATTCTTCAAAAACAAATGTATGTCCAATTAATGGATCATGGGATTAGAGTTTTATAGTTTTTGGGATACTTACCATGACTATGGACTTGAAAGCAGTCGATGTGAATATTAGTGATGAGGCACATACAATTATATTAATATGTTCAATGCCTTAAGAGTATATGATGTTTGTGAATTTATAGCCTACAAGAGATGTTCCACAATATGTATATTATGAATGTATGCTTACATAGTGGGGTGTTGATGAGTAGATTAGTAGGTGAGATTAAGATACTTATTATGAGGGATTTTTTGTTGAGAGAGTGGGTAATGAAGCTAAGCCTAAGATTAATGGAGCTAGAAGTAACTCAAGGTCTCTAGCTAAGGGATATATAAAAGGGGCTTGATTTCTTATAAGAACCAAGGGCATTTTAATGTTAAATATCCAAAGCTCATGGAAAGAAAGATAAAGCATTAGTATTAATAGTAGATTTGTAGCAAAAATCATTCTAGGTGTATTTCTAGGCCTAGCTAGGAAAGGCTTACCACTTCATAAAAGCATATAAATAGGTTTAGGCACTTCTAAGTAAGAGTTGAGGCTTGATGCATCGTATAAGCATTTACGTGCTAATTATAGGCATTCTAGTCACTTTGATACTCTAAGCCTATCCAACTCCCTAAATTTCAATCTAGAACAATTAACACCAAACCAGCTACTACAATTTTATTCAAAAGGCATTCAGTTATCGAAAATGCTTTGTTTTGATTAATCCCTAAATAAACGATTAAATCCTAGTCTATACTTACCGTCTACTATCCTCCTAGTGGTTTTTATAACCTTTAGTTTTACAGATAGATAATTTGGTTATAGACTGGATGATTGGTTCAAGAGCATCTTATTATATGATTCCATATAAAAGCTATTTGTAAGCTATAGGAGATTGATGAAAATGATGTTCTTATAGTGAATGTTACACCATGTCATGCTATGGGCATTGGAATTGTGAGGTTTAGGATAGTGCTACCATGATTATTAGGCATATTCTAATGTGGTTTAGGAGTTTTTTTATCAGAAGAAATTTGATTAAACTTTGGCTGAGGATTTTTGTGGATGAAAAGAGATGAGAGTGGAGACTGTCTTCTTGTTAGCGATGAAAGGTGCTCAAGTAAGTTATACTTATGCGCTATATTGAAATATAGTATTGAGAGAGCCAGTAGTTTCTAATTATTAGGGCACCTTTGGATATTGGTGAGTGGAGTCTTAAGGTATAACATAATTGAGGGATGATTGATGGTGATTATCGATCAAAGTTTAACTTTATGGATATTGTATTATTATGGAGTAGAAGCATGTCATGTTTGATGATAGGAAACATAGATCTACAAATTTTCATGAGTGTGTTTATTCATGTGTGTGGAGACCGACATCAAATGCATCTTTAGGTGAACAAACTTTCTTCATCACGTTTGTTGATGATTTATCATTGAATGTCAAGGTATATTTCTTGAATACCAAAGGTAAAAATTTATCTAGTTTTGTAAATGTAGAGAAATAGTAGGGTTACATTTGGGAATTCGTAGACATTGCAATAATATTGAATTTATGTCAAAAGAATTCATTAGCTATTTTGAGTCTGGAGGGGCAGTAGAAGATGTTACTATTTTTAGTCGGCCATAATGTTATAGAGTGTTGGAGAGTATGAGTTGGACTTTATTGTAGTGGATTAGTCTATTATGGAAAGGGAAGCCTTTTAGTACTTCATTGCATAAAATGTTTGGTTGTATATCTGATGTAGTAATGTATATAATAAGAGACATGATAAGATGAAGCCGATGGGAAACAAGCACATTTTACTAGGCAATAGAGAATGAGTGATTAGGTATTGTTAGGAAAAAATTTAGTCTAACACCCCCCAAAGAGATTACGAAGAACCAACAATTTGTAATGTATTTGTATTATAGTCATATGTGGATTTAGCCTTTAGTCTACATAAAACAATAAGTTCAAACTTGAACCTCAGGTCCTGCTTGTGGATAAATATTAATATATGCAATAATAAGAATAAATAGGTAAGGAAAAGTTAAAACGCCAAGTTTATAGTAGTTTGGCTATCCCTACGTCCACTTTGAATGATTTTATTAGTATTTTTCACTAGATTTTAGAGGTATTCTTCGACAGAATCATATGTACATGTGTATTTATAGGTGTAGTTGGCTGAATTTGGATCTTGGAGTCGAGATCTTCTTCGATGTAATCATCCAAAAATATCTTCAATACTAATTCAATTTAACACGAGAAATATTAAGATTTTATGTGAATAAGTTTATGAATAAATACCACTCCATCATGAATTTATTAATTGATAGATTTATGTATTTTTCTTTATTTTTTCCATTGATCCTTTGCTGCTTCATGCTTTAAACTTGTTTTATGCTCTAAAGCAAGATTACATAAGTATTCACTAAAATTTTAATGTTTTGATAGATCAGTATCAATCCACTATCGGTACTAATCATTATGCTTAGCACCTTTTCTTCCATGTTCTTTAGCATTGCCTTGCACTTGATCATCTAACATTCTAGTATCATTTCCTTTATCATTTCAAAATCCAGTATCATTGAATCATTGTTTGTAAACAAATCATGGAAAACACTGCTACTAAAAATACACTTATGTGAAAATAAGCATGTTTTGTTCAGAGGCAGGCCACTAAATCCTAAATCAAACTGACACTTCCATTGCTCTAACAACCTCCATGGAAGTCATGTTTTCCAAAAATGCTTCTATTCCACGTAGCCATTAGGTCATGTCATTTCAATCAATATAGATCCTAAAGTTTAGCAATGTATAAATCTCATCCTCTTCAATGAAAATTCCATCGATCCAAAAGTAAGTTGATGTCCATAAATTATAAAATCCCGTTTTCCATCACTAAGAATTAAAATTACCTAAAAAACGAAAAATAATTAATATTTATGGGTTGGTATCAATCCATTTCGTGGATCGGTATTGATTGGATCTACATATATATAATTTGGTCTTAGAAAATTTTCCTCTTCATCGTCCTCGTTTCTTTTTAGCCATCATCAATCTTTCCCAAGGTTTACTCTCTTTAGTAACTACGAATTCATCTAAAGCAATTTGAATTAGACTTAACAATTTATTAAGCGACACATTACCTGAATCCTCTACCACATACCACCATTTATACATTAATTTGCTCCCAAAATATCGATCCTCAAAATCAAGTCGATACATTATGGCAACAACATTTTGACGATTTGGAGCCTATCTTATATCTATCCGAACATCTATAGTGATTTTCTAAAGTATTATGTTAATCCTGTAACAATTTGGAAATTCTGAGTTGATTGCCAAAACCCTACATCGTTCGATGGTGATTGATGTAGGTAGAATAGTTTAATTTGAGGATTTTTTTTCTATTTTTGGTCGTTGAAATATCCAGGGATATTTATTCCATCACCAGTTTCCTTTAGCTATCCCAGAATTTCCAATTTCTTGAAGAATACACTATAAGGAAAAGACTTGTTAAAAACAACAGTTCCTACCTACCTGGATTAGTTGAGGACATTAGGTTAATAGTTTCCATCAAGTGCTTGGAACTCATTTACAAGCATTAGCGAGTAACAACTAGCACACTACCACAAACCATACGATCTGCGTTGCTCCATAGGATCCACCACTATAGTAGTTGCATCTGCCCCCATGTCTCTGGTAGTTGCATATATCTATGTTCTAGCCTCTTCTTCAGTGACTACTACTGGGCCATCCACTTCTCTTAGAGCACCCACAGATGCATATCCTTTCATGGTCATTATTTATCCTCCTATATTGGTGCTTTAGATGTAATTTTAGACGAGTAACCATGCTAGACAATCTGCTCGATTCTCCTCCATCTTGCCTTACCGTTTGGGATCCTTTCAGAATATTTCAAAATCCCCTAGGGCAAATTTAGGCTACCATAACTTTTTGAGCAAGCACATAACCCACCAGTTAGCTACATCACATGTAGTCAATATATTTTATTTTCTGGGCCGACTTGCCTTTCAATCCATTTTTGCGCTGAGTTCTTTAATTTATTATAATTTCTCCTTCTCAGTTGCATCTGAACGCTTAGTGCTTCTAAGTCTAAACATGTTTTCATCAATCGCTTCAGTCAAGATACACTCATGGTCGAGATTCGGTACTTATACACCTGAAGCAAAGGGATCCTAACACTCCTTACATTTTCTTTGAGGTGCACTACTCCCTAGGGTTGTAATCGACCTCCATAATAAGAGGAGCAACTTTAAAGAAAAATACTTCTTTATTCCCTCAAAGGCTTTGATTGTAAATGGTTCCTAGGATGTAAGATCTTTGCACCATAAATCGACCGTCCATCCATTAACTTTTTGCTCATTTTAAACTTTAACCTATCTTCGATTCCTTTCAAATATTCCTTAAAGGGTTGAAAATGATGTCATAAAACATGTATTTTCCATTCATAGAACGATCTCAGAGCCTGAGCAACATGTTTCTTTCCTCCACATAGACTTGAGGCTTCGAGGTACCTCTTTCTTCACAATGAACATTCTATCATCTATTAGCATCTTATGCTTTAAAATAGTGGAGGTAGAGTCTAGCCAATCCAAGATGTACCAGCAGAACAATATATATAGGCTTTTATTAAAGAAAGAATAATATTAGAGGAGGAAGAAGAAGAAGACTAACAAGACAAAATTGAGGAAGAAGGAGAAGGTGAAGGTTAAGAATAAGGGTATGATGAATTTAAAGAGGAGTCAACTAGGGACAATATCAATGAAACCTTTGAATCTCGATTCATTGGTTTAAACTTCTTTGTCGAGTTACTTCTGATTCTACGCCGGGTCTCTTATCGATCCAATTTGAAAGTGGTATTCCCATTGCATATCCAATTGATAATGTTGTTAGTCTCGCCAATGTGAACCACTTCTCCCAGTTTATAGTCTAAATAAAACTACACTATATATACGAAACTTAGGATTGCATCCACACATTAGCATGTATGCATGTTGCATCCCTTTACAAATATTAAGAACTATATTGACTTTATTTCTTTTACATTTATATATTATATGGGACAATATATATATTATGGCATCCGTTCTAAGCAACCAAAGTGTTGGGAATTCTTATCTCTGCCTCAAGGACCTCCCTACTGCGATGAAGATCAATGAGAGTTTCTAGAGATGAATTTCTCTAGGATGATAGAGATTATCAATACCATCATGATGAGTGACACGATAGGTATTACAACTATTGAAATAGAATATACACTCGTTGTCATCAGTTTCCATTGGATTTGGGTTCCTATCAATCAAGAGGACAATCTTCATTTTATACCGTTGTGAATCTCAATCCAGAAGGATTAGTTCTTCTCCATGACCTAATCTTCCTCCCTATACCTTTTCCATGGATTTTGTTATTTCTAAATCATTTGCGGTAATCCATCATTAAAAGCATTTGTAGCTCCTCTAGCCCTCTACGATAGATTCAACATCCGTAGGTACAATCATCAAGTCTTCATGTAATTGCTATAGGCCCCTAACTAGAGGGACCCTTGCTATCGCTATTGATTGTACATCTATTACTTCTTCCACTTCTACCACCTCTTCTAGGCCATATATGTATCTCAATCTTACTAACCTAAATTCAGCTTTAACTTAGATCTGCTCGTAGTTGGATCCATGGATGCATCTATTGATGTAATTAAGACGCCTAAATAAAGATATAAATTCTATCATGGTGTGGCATAGCATCTTAGTGACATTGATACGATTAACGAACACCTTTCAATGAGAAAAATAGGTCAAACTAAAGCAAACTAGAAAATAGATCACCAGCATAGATGTTGAAAGTTATGAATATGATGATGCAAAAAGACATCGGGCGAAGGAAAAAAATACCAATCAAGTTTATCTAAAGGCAGTGTGAAAATTGAAATATTCAATAAACAACTCTGAGTGGTTCGCTTCAATAATGGACCTCCTGCCACAGAGCTTGAAAAAGCAAAAGACCATTGTCAAAAATCTTTTGCCGAACAATCTCACGCATAGACTAAACTTTCCAAGGCCTGGAGTAACTTCCAAGAGATCAAGTCCTTATTTGAGACCAAACGATCACTAAACTTGAAGTTGAAATCGAAAGGAACAAGACTTCTCTTATAGACTCCAAAGTCGAACTAGCACAAGCCTATACATAACTTAAAGTTAAAGAGCAAGTTGTCACTGAATTTTACAACTGAATCTTCGGGTTCTATGAGAGGGTGTTCTACACCAAAAACCTCTATTAGCTAAAGGAAGACTATGATCGCATCTATGTTGATATTCATGCCAAACTAATGCAAGATGAACATGATCACACATAAAGAAAGGGCTACCCCTTCATGAAATGTGATGTTCTTGATCAAATTTTTGGCCTAAAAAACTTAGTAGCTCTTGAGATAGACCACAAAGTGCTTTTTGATGAGGAGGCCGGAAAAGTTACAAAGGGGATCACTGCTAAGCTCCGTACTAAAGATAGCAGATGCTCTTGTAACTGAAATCCACATCGATCCTACTCGTATGTTGTCAATTGCCTTCAACAATAAGCTTTGTATTGTTGAAGTTCTTATGTACCTCCTCCATCCTATAAGGTCCTAAGTGATGCCTTCAAGCCATATGTTGCCGATTTCCTTCATGCTCCTATTCCTGGAACCGATTTATTGTCAATAACAAAGGTGGAGCAAACTCCTAATCAAGGCACTACTACGTCGCTCTAAGAGGTCCTTACAGTTTCTACCAGCCTTCCATGGAAGTTATTCCAATTCATTCTCCTTTACTTTAGAAGCTACATTTATCACCCTTCCAAGCCTAAATTTTTTACCAATCTATTTTCCTTGATTCACATGCTTTGCAAAGTGATTATCCTTAAGGCCGCAATTGTTAACGAGACAATAACATCCGAACATGGACCAAATGCTCAAAAGATAAGTGCTCTCCTTTAAGGTCATGACTCTATTATCAATATGATAGAGAAAGGTGAGGTCAATCCTAAAAACGCTATTAGGAAAGAACCGTCTGTTCCTAATCCCTTCATCGCTTAGGAGTTGCCACTCATTCAGGAAAAAAAAAAAGAAATCAGAGGAAAACCTGGCTTAGAAATCTACATCTTCAACGCTAGCCAAAGATCCAAATACGTCAGGGTAGGAAAGGAAATGAAAGAAAGGAAGGCACCCTAAATCCATTTCTTATACTCCTCCCATAAAGAATTCTCTCCTAAGAAGAGGACTAAGCTAAAGCTAAGGCACCGAAGAAATAAGCTTATTCACATTTTGCACTTCTATTTCGAACCTTTTTTATGCATATGCGCATCGCTCCCACTTTTTTACTCATAAAAGAAAATGACTAATAAAGAAAAAAATTCCCAACCGTGTCTCTTTCCATCATCCATTTAGTTTTATGTATTTCCTTTACAGTACTTACATATATTCACATATGTTCTAATAATATTGTTACTATACCATATTGTGTTATAACTGCCTATATATATGATTCTATGTAGTACATCTACAGTGAATCTATATGAATAAATTAGCTACCATAATAATTACATAGGGCATTTTACATACTACCAGTTGAACTTATCCTTTTCAACCAGGAGTAAAATTTTGTTTTTTCATTTACTTTTATTTAATGGTTTTCCTCTGTAATGACCCGGATTTTTCTCATTTGATTTTGAGTATTTAAATGGGTTAAACATTGGATTTGAAACCTATAATTGAGTAAGTAAGTTTTTAAAACTAAAATTTCAAGCGACTTCGTTAATTTCAGAAATCGTTGATTTAATTGACGCATTAAAAATAGCAATCCGGGACACAGTCTCAGAATATGACGAAACCAGTTCCATTGGATCCGTAATAGTGTATTATTATTGGATTTTAAATTTCATAGTATTTAGAGTTATCGTTTGATCGTATGGAATAGAAAAGCATTGAAATTAATATCGAAATTTAATATAATGATTGGGTCCAAAAAGCTATCTTCTCCATGCGATTGATACAGGACTCGAAACCTTTTCCATTACATTTGCAATAGAGGTATAACATTATGAGCGCCTAGCGGCACATCTCAAAGGTTGAGATTTCACGGTATGTGATTCAAGATATTTAAAAATAAAAATAAATGATCAGATTAGCCTATTTCTTCCGAGGCAGATACATAGAGTCTCCTTATAGATGGTGTTTTCTTTCATTATCTTTGGCCTTTGATACTATTTCAGTTTTTTATGTACTTTCAACACCTTACTATCGGGCGGTGGCCATGACGGAGCTCGGTATTGGGGTGTAATGGGCGGTGGCTTTGCCGGAGCTCATTATAGGGATACATGTTTTTTACTTTGTTCCTAGTACATAGGTTTGTCACCTGCCAGGCATGTTGGCAGCACCTCATTATGTGTTATATATATAATTTCATGTGTGCTCTTTTATTAGAGGATCACACATTTTTCTTAAAAAATAAAAATAAATGGTCAGATCAAAAGGAACAGTTGATCCACCTTCAATACGTCTCGTTCCCTTATAAAACATGCGACTTTCCCCCTCTTTCCCCTTAATGGTTCAAAGCCTATTCAAATAAACAGAGCCTCCTTTCTCCCCCTTTCAGTTTTGAACGACAAGCAAAATCAAGAGAAAAAATAAATAAATAATAAATCACGCAATCGAAATTGAATCGCGATGGGAAGAAGAACGCACGGGAGGAGAGGAGAAGAGGGTGTTCTGCTCAAGCTCGTGCTAGTCACGGTTTTCTTAGCACGCGTGTTTGTATGCGACCAGGGTGAGGGTTGTGGCCTAACGCTTGAAGCGGCAGCGAAGAGGCAAAGAGGCGAGTCGAACTCGCGAAGTGGGGTTGCCAGGTAGCATAATTTTGGAAAGTGTAGATAGTGGGGTCGATTTCTTGTTTGCATGCGAATGGGAGGCCGAAGACTCAATTGATGGTCGAGCGATGCCTGGAGGTGCAGGCACACAGGGAGGTGGTTGAATTCCAAAGCGAAGCTGAACCTTGTAAGGGCAGTGATGATGCTGGCATATGGTAGTGTGGAGGAGACTGTGATCAAAGATATTGCTTTTGTAGAGATAGGGTGGGTTCTGATGGGTTTGGGTGAGGCAGCCAACCAGAGGGAAGGTGCGGCGAAGCTGTGGTGATGGGTTTGTTATGAGCGTGATATCCAGAAAGCTTCGCATGCGAAAGAGGTATATAAGATTTTATTTTATAAATTTTAACTGAAGAATAGTTAATTTATTAACTATAATTAAAATTGGAGTCATTAATTTATATATAATTTGTAATTTACTTTTGAGGTTCAATTGAACGGAGAGGATTTGTAGGATACGTAATAAAATTTGGAACCGCTTGCAATAAAAATCAAGGTGAGTAAAATCTCACACATTTGGGTAGCCAATATAATTTAAAAAATGTTGAATTTAAATTATTGATTGTTTGGATGAAATCATAATTTTTTACTTATTGGATGTTATATATATATATATATATATTTAACAGTATTTGGAGTGATATTCCCACACATTATAGCAGTTGAGACCATATGCGCCCCACGTTATAGCGGATGACTCTATATACTGCGATATCCCCCTCAAAGTGGGATTGGTATTTTTTATTTTATATTGACATTTGTGAATGCAAGGAAACAGGTTGGAAGGATCCAACTAGATTCCTCAAAATATTGAATTTTATTTCATATGTTGAATATATGGATTGTGTAGGGTAATCTAGTATAGATTAATGTAGTAATTGAAAATTATTGGATGTTATTGTAGCATTGGCCTAAATTTTGACATATTAAATACCATAAATATATTTTTAAAATAGAAGAAATTAAAAGGGTCTTTTGATAAAAAATATTCATTTTAGAATTTGGTTTATTTAAAAGAAATTGAATTAGAAAAAATATTGATTTTTGGTTATACTTAACTATGGTGAATTGTTAAATGGAGATTTTAAAAAAAAATGAATTTATATAAAAGAATTTATAAATGGTACTCTGGGAATATAAAAAGGAGTTAAAATCAATGTTAAAAATAGATTGGGAGTATAAATGGATTTATAAGAAATGAATTCATACATTGGAATTTTATAAACAAGATTTGTTTTATAAACAGATAAAACCGAAAGGGTTATAAAATTTATAAATGATGTTTATAAATAAAGGAATTTGATATTGGATGATAATTGGAAATATAAATTCATAAGGTGAATTTATATTAGAATTTGGAAATAGGATTGTGAGAAAAAATAGTAGATTCTATTTTTTTGAAATGAGAATGTTTAGGGGATCGACAATGAATCAATATGTTGTGTAATTGAGAGGAAATTATGAAAAATTAGTTATTGAGATTTTAAAATATTTTTTTTAAGAAGATAAGTTTGTTCTTCAAAGGGAAAACTTTATTACTTAAACTATGGAATTTTAAAACTAGTTAGTATTGGAATACTTAGGAAAATGGATTCTTAAATATTTAATATTTGTTGGAATAAAATTTTAATTTCTGTTATCAGCTTTATAAATTGGTTTTCTTTATTTTTTAATAAGTTATTGATGGTTTATTAAAAGTGTTTAATATTCTAAATAATAACTTAAAAAATATTTTAAAATGATAAAAATAAATTACTAGTCTTGAAAAATGTTCATTAATATATATATACACATAGTTTAAAATGATTAAAAATTTATTTATGAAATTCTCTCAAGATGGGTAAATAGGTTTAATTTAAAGATGAGATTTATAAGAGAAATCTTATAAACAGAATTCCAGAGACTGAAGAAAATTTCCAATTTTAAATACGATAACTTCGAAAAGAATTTGAATTAATTTAAGGAAGTTATAAAGGGTTGGAGGGTTTATAAACAAGTACAATTGGTTTGGAAATCATAGGAAGGATTTATTAAAATTCCGAAGACGTATGAGATAAGATACGAAAATTTTCCAAGTTTAATATTTAGATGATTTTGGAAATTTTACGTATAAATATTTCGCTAAAGTATTGAAAGGAATCTTTTGGAAATATTTTTAGTCTGAAATGGTTTGGGATAGAAATATATTCTAAATGTTATAAAAATGGAAGTTGAGAATACTTCTAATTATTGGAATGGTGAAATATCTTGTTATGGAAACAAGTGTGAAATTGCTTTCAAAGGATTTTGATAACTCTAATAATTCAAATTGAGTGTGTTTTCCTACGCTGGTTTTCCAGACCGACTCTGGTGTTATTTTATTATAATACTCGGGTCAGAACGAGTATTACAGATTCAGGATAGGATGCTATTGAGCTCAGAAGACGAGCTGGATAATAGAGATGTGTTTCTTACTTGACTTATATTTCCGCTGTATGGGGCAAGTTATTATAACTGTCTAGAATGATGTATTGATTATTGTACTCTAACGATTGTAAGTATATAAACTATTACAGATTCTTAGTGTAAAAATCTATTATTATATATTATATTTTGTTCCGCTGCGATTGTGAGATTCTGTGTTGTTGATTATTTTTCTTCTATGTCTTTCTTCTTCTTTACCCTAGTTATTCGCTCTTTCGTACAATTTGGGTTGAACATGAGTGAATTATTATCAACTCAAAGAGTATGGAACTGCGGGTTGCTACATTTGATATCGGAGATGAAGGTTAAGTGAGAACCCTAGCTTTGGTGGGTGACTACTCATTTGAGATAGAGTCAGTCGTATTCTAGAATGAGTTTAGTGTGTTAATAGATATGAGCGCATATTTGTAGTGAATATAAATGGTTTCATATTGTGTTGACTTACCTGTTGAGTGGTATATAAAAGTTGGTCGAATAGTGGGACGCCACATAAATTAAGAGGAGTTTCTAACACTCGAATAGAGTAATTCGACACATTATGATTTTGGAGCAGGTAAATGAAATAATTTTACACAAATTGTATTTTGATATAAAAAGAATAATTTTCTAGAAATTATTTTAATAGATTGATGTGTTTGGATTATTATTTTATAACCAAACTAAGATTTTAAAAACTTGGAATGGTTATAAATAAACCAAATTAGATTGTATAAGTGAAGTATATGAATAAAATAAAAAATAAAAATGGATTCAAACTAGGATTTGGAAAATTTAAATCCCGGAGATTTTTGAAAGTATTTTCCAAAATGTTTGAAGATAAATAATAGTATTATTATTTTGGAGATATTTTGAAGAGAAAATTTGTTCAAAATGTATTTTGGAAGTGATATAGCACTGAACTTACTTCAGTCGCTGGAAAATAATTCTGATGATGACGGCTGTATCATCAGTGTTCAATTTCGAGTTTTTAAGTAATGGGTTGCTCATTGATTTGGAGATTCTTGTTGAAAAACAAACGTTGTTAGAAATTCCAAGGGAATTTGTTTTGGAATAAAACCAAGTGATTTTGAAAATTCCAAAAGAAGTGGTTTGTTAAACCAGAAAGGGTGTGTGTGTGTGTGTGTATTTGATTTCAAAGTGATTCGAAATAACTACGGGTGTTTAAAAATTCGAAATCCTGTAGAAGATGATATTTATAAGGAGGGAGTGTGGAAATTAAAGTTGGAATAAAATTTAAAGTGAGGAAGTTAACATGGAATTCAACTTAAGTTAAGTCGGATAAATTAAATTTTGAAAATTTAATTGACTGGATTTGAATTGATTAATATAGCATCTTAAGGAAATGGGAGTTAACTTTGCAAAGAAATTGAAATATACAATGATAGTGAAAGGATTGAAAAATAAAATGTTGGATGAGATTCGGCCGAACCAACTCCCTCTCATGCATGCCGAACCAAAGACGCTCCACCATCCACAACCGGACCATCAACCCACCGAACCAACTCCATCTCCCTGCCGAACAAACCCACACTCCATCTCCCTGCCGAACCAACTCCATCTCCATGCACTACCGGACCAACCTACCTCGCCTACCACCGAATCACCTATCACCGGATCAAACCCCACCTCCATGCATAGCCGAACCAGAGAGCTACCGGACCAGCTTGTCCCCAAGCTACCACCAGACCAACTCCCCCGCTACCGAACCACCTACGATCGGACCAACCCACACTCCACCTACTACCGGTCCAAACAACATACCACCTCCTACCGAACCAACACGAGGAGGGCGTACCGGACTAGCACTACCAGGCCAGATTGCCTCAGCCCAGGCCCACCAGCAGCTATATACATCCAAGACCCCTGCCTCCAGCCTCACTCTATAAATAGAGGGGCAGGGGTACAACAATGGCAGACAAGTTTGAGAGCTCAAGCACGGATAGAACTTTCAAACAACTTTCAATTACTTGTAATCAAAGCTTTGTACTTGTAATCTGAAGAGAAAAGGGGAATAACATATAAAGTGGACGTAGGCACGTTCTGGCCGAACCAATATAAATCTGTGTGTCTTTTACAGTTTAGTCCCTGCTTTTTATATATTTGCGTAAATCACCCAAATCACTAGAAACAACATAAAATCAACTAATTCTCGGTTGGAAGGGGGACGCCCATATTTCCTCTGAAAAATGATGAACAAGTACACCAGGATAGCATAGGAATTGGGCTGAAGTTGGAATGGAGCCACCTTCAAATAGGTAAGAAAGCTAACTATCCAGGCATTGATTGGGGGAATGGCCCCGCACATACAATGGTATCGGCTGTAAGCAAAATATCCTTCAGGAGGATCATACGGCATCACACCATCTCCCGGCAACAGCATACTCCCCCTGTCAATCCCAAAGGAGCGAGCGATGACATCAAGTTGCCCTTCTTTGAGGGAGCTCGGAAAGCAATTGGGAGGAGAGTTCAGAAGCTCCTGAGGGCCATATCCGTCCACTAATGACCTCGGGGCAGGTCCATGTCGCGCTGGTCCCGGCTGGACTGGGGGCACAGCGGAAGACTCACCTCTGTCCGTAGATTTTTTTTTTCTGATCGGGTTTCCACTTTGTGAGACATTTATCTGCAACACAAGAAAGTACATCGTTAGAACAGAGGACATAAACAAACAAGTGTATATAGTCTACAACTTCACTCAAATTCAAAACTCAAAGGATAAAGGTTTTCGGGATCATTCGGTACATAAGGTCCCTGAACTCATTCGGCGTTGAATAGTTTTTTAGTTCATTCGGTACTAAGTTTCTCTATTCTCATTCGGTGAAACAAAGAAACCTCATTCGGCGAAAGGAACGCACCTGATTCGGCACTAAGATGATTCGGCAGTAAGTTGATTCGGCACTAAGATGATTCGTCACTAAGTTGATTCGGCACTAAGTTGATTCGGCACTTATGTGGTTCGACTGTCTCGTATGATGGAGGTTGAACGAAGGCCTGAAGCCCATACTTATAGGCAATTACGAACGACCGAATCGGTTGGTTTGGCACGCAGGGCCGAGTGAAGATATCCTAGCCAAAACAAAGCATTCCATGTGTATACACCTGCCCTACTTTGGGGGGCAAGTGTTGGATGAGATTCGGCCGAACCAACTCCCTCTCATGCATGCCGAACCAAAGACGCTCCACCATCCACAACCGGACCATCAACCCACCGAACCAACTCCATCTCCCTGCCGAACCAACCCACACTCCATCTCCCTGTCGTACCAACTCCATCTCCATGCACTACCGGACCAACCTACCTCGCCTACCACCGAATCACCTATCACCGGATCAAACCCCACCTCCATACATAACCGAACCAGAGAGCTACCGGACCAGCTTGTCCCCAAGCTACCACCGGACCAACTCCCCCGCTACCGAACCACCTACGACCGGACCAACCCTCACTCCACCTACTACCGGTCCAAACAACATACCACCTCCTACCGAACCAACACGAGGATGGCGTACCGGGCTAGCACTACCAGGCCAGATTGCCTCAGCCCAGGCCCACCAGCAACTATATACATCCAAGACCCCTGCCCCCAGCCTCACTCTATAAATAGAGGGGCAGGGGTACAACAATGGCAGACAAGTTTGAGAGCTCAAGCACGGATAGAACTTTCAAACAACTTTCAATTACTTGTAATCAAAGCTTTGTACTTGTAATCTGAAGAGAAAAGGGGAATAACATATAAAGTGGACGTAGGCACGTTCTGGCCGAACCACTATAAATCTGTGTGTCTTTTACAATTTAGTCCCTGCTTTTTATATATTTGCGTAAATCACCCAAATCACTAGAAACAACATAAAATTAACTAATTCATACGACTTGGAGGTGTTTGCCCATTTTTTGTGCTAACATTTTTGGTGCTTTCACTGAGAGAAGGTGTTCGAAGCTTCAGCTTCCCCCACTTAACCCTTTTTCTATCCGCGTCGTTCATTGCTTGGAAAACATGCCTCCCGGACGGAAGAAAGATGCTAACAAAGGAAAGAACATCGCAACTGACAGTATCCCAGATCCAGTGATCAGAGACCAAGACAATCGTCCTGTTCCAACAGCAAATTTAAATCAGGCAAATCCGACAGCCCCTGCTACGGAACAACCAATTACAAGGGCGGATCTGGACAGGGTTATGGCTGAAGTAACTAACCGCTTCGCATCTCAACAAGAAGCCTTAGTGGATCAACTCATGTCACGCTTAAGGGTTGTCGAAGAAACCAACCGCAATACTGAATCATGGGGTGAGTCCCAGTCTGGAGGATCTAGGAGACGACAAGGGTCTTTCTTCTTCGAAGAGGCTAACAACAGAAACAGCTATGGTAGGAGCTGAGCCCGGGCTCAGCCCGAATTCCAACCTGAGGAAATGCTTGGAACCGAACCCAACGGGGAAGGTACCAGGCAAGGGTCGGATGTAGCTGAGCCCGCCATGCTACCTAACCATACACCAAGGAACAGGGCCGAGCTGGAGTCCAGCCCGAAGTTGGACCCGAGGAAGTGTTGAGAAGAGAACCCAGCAGGGAAAGATAAAGCAAGGGCCAACTGTGGCTGACCCTAGCATGCCCCCGGAAGACCAGAGGCAACCATTGGAGAATGTCAGGAGTGATAGACGATACCATCCTTACAGGTCATCTGGACGGAATCGATCCCGTAGGGAAGAACCAAACTCATTTCTATCCGCTCCAAGTTCTGACGAGAGGATGGCGCGATTATTCAGGGAGTGCGTCCAACGGGAGCAAAGGGATCGGGGGATAGGTGCTAGGGTAACCAACCCCTTCACTCGCAATATCGAAACTTCCATCACCCCCCGGGAATGGAAAATGCCAACAATGGAACCTTACAAGGGAACCTCTGACCCCATCGTACACTTACTAAGATACACCCAGCATATGCTCATGAGCGGAGCAACAGAGGGAGTGTTGTGTAATTGCTTCCCACTATTCTTGGCACATCTAGCTACCTCCTGGTTCTGCCACCTACCCCAAGGGTCCATCAGCTCATTCCGCATTCATGTGGAACAATCCAAGGACGCTTATTCCTTATCTAATATCAAACAGAAACCCGGAGAGACAGTGCAATAATATCTAACCTGATTCAACGCCGCGGCGGCCGCAGTCCAAGATGCCGACGAAAAACTTATCCTAATGGCCCTCTGCAGTGGTGTACATCCGGATACTAAATTTGCTAGAAGACTAACCAAGGAAAAACCAGCTACTTTACCTGATTTCTTCCATGAAGCTGGAAAGTATATGAGACTTGAAGACGCTGCCACTGAGAGGCAGTCAGGGAAACGGGCTAAGACAGCTCCAGAAAGGATTCCCGCTGCAGCAAAGGATGTTCGGAGAAGTGACTCTAGAGACAATGCTGGGGGCAAGAAGGGAGAAAAGCGCTTATATCGACCAGGACCAAGATTTGACTCCTACACTCCTTTGAATGAAACAATCGAAAAAATCTTCCTAGCCACTCAAGACGAAGTTAGATACAAGCGGCCACCACACAAGAAGAAGTCAGATAACGCACTCAAGTCTGGAAAGTTCTGCCGCTTCCACGAATCCCATGGGCATGACACCAATGAATGCCACCATCTCCGGGACTTGATTGAAGAACACATCAGAAGGAATAGACTAGAACGCTATGTGAAAGGTCAGAACATGACTTCAACTCCTGTTAATGAGAACCCGGGGCTGCCCCTCCCGGAAGTAGGCGGAGGAAATCGCAACACTAGCGGCTCTAGTCAAGAGAAGATAGTGGTCCATACCATATCAGTAGGACCACACATTGCCGACAGAAGCTGGGAAGAGATGGAAGGATACGGTAAGTCACTTAGGAACGATGAAGGCTACGTTAATTCTATTATGGAAGAACGCCAACCCGGTACTGGTAAAGAATGCTAATGGGAAGTGGCGAACATGCATCGACTTCTCCAACTTAAATGACGCGTGTCCGAAGGACTGCTTCCCACTCCCCCGAATCGATCAGCTCGTGGACAGCACCGCCAGACACGAACTCTTATCCTTTATGGACGCATACTCAGGATATAACCAGATCCCTATGCACGCCCCCGATCAAGACCACACTAGTTTCATCACTGACCGGGGATTGTACTGCTACAGAGTAATGCCTTTTGGACTTAAAAACGCCGGAGCTACTTATCAGTGCCTCGTCAACAAAATGTTTGCGGAACTAACAGGACGAACTATGGAGGTTTATGTGGATGACATGCTGGTAAAATCGAGGAAAGCCAACGATCATATAAACCATCTGGACGAGATGTTTCAAGAACTTCGCCAATACGGAATGAAGCCGAACCCTCTAAAGTGCTCCTTCGGAGTGTCGTCGAGAAAGTTCTTGGGATTCATCGTCCATGCCAGGGGGATTGAAGCAAACCCCGAACAAGTTCGGGCTTTGCAAGATATCAAGATACCATCCACTCGAAGAGAGATGCAAAGCCTAAATGGGAAGGTGGCTGCCCTAAGCAGGTTCATCTCTAAAGCAACCGACAAATGCATCCCTTTCTTTGAAGCTCTAAAGAAAGACAAAGGGAAGTTCGAATGGACTGACGAATGCTCGACAACCTTCCTTAACTTAATCGGACACCTCCAGAGACCACCAATACTCTCAACTCCAAATGAAGGCGAGGAACTATACATATACCTTGCTGTATCGTCCCATGCTTTAAGCGCCGCTTTGGTGAGAGAAGACAACCGTGCGCAGCGGCCCGTATACTTTGTAAGAAAGAGATTTACAGGGGCAGAAGCCAGATACCCTAAACTTGAAAAACTAGCATACTGTCTGCTAATCACGTCACGGAAGCTGCGACACTATTTCCAATCTCATTCCATCAGAGTTTTAACCGATCAACCGTTAAGGCAGGTACTCCATCACCCCGACACTTCTGGGCGACTACTTAAATGGTGTATTGAACCGAGTCAATATGATATCACCTACCATCCTCGCACCGCTATCAAGGGGCAAGCCATAGCTGATTTCATTGCCGAATTCACTACTAACGAAGGTAAGGAGCAATCTGAAATAGCAGAAGATATCAAGTGGAATCTCTTCGTAGATGGAGCATCAAATGAACACGGCTCGGGGCAGATGTTGTGATAATCACCCCCAAGGGAAGGAAGTTGCACTACACCCTAAGGTTGGAATTCGCTGCCACCAACAATGACGCAGAATACGAAGCAGTGATAGCCGGATTAGAACTTGCCCTGGAGATTGGAGTCAGTTCTTTATGTCTCCATAGTGATTCTCAACTTATTGTAAATGAAATACTAGGAGAATTCCAGACTCGAGGAGAATGAATCACAGCATATCTAAAGAAGACCAAGCTGCTGCTCAATCAATTGGATCACTATTTAATCAAACACATTCCTCGAGAAGAGATTCAGGAGGCCGACGAACTGACAAAGCAAGCTAGCATGAAGGACGGCACTGCTTCCCGAACAATAACCATCTCAAAGCAACTGGCCCCGAGCTACGAGCCAATGAATATGATAGCTGCAATTGAAGAAGAAACTTGGATGACCCCCATCCGAAAGTACTTACAAAGTGGCGCACTGCCCGACGGACGTAACGAAACTAAGAAAATCTTAAGGAAAGCTTCCCGCTACACATTCCAAGAAGGCATCCTCTATCGGCGCGGCTTCTCTAATCCCTTATTAAGGTGTATTGCTGGAAGGGAAGCCAGGGAAGTCTTGTCCAACATCCATCAAGGAAGTTGCGGAGATCACACCGGAGGACAGACTCTAGCAAAGAAAATACTCCGATACGGGTATTACTGGCCCACTTTAAACAAAGACGCCTTAGACTTCGTCAAAAGATGTGACAGATGTCAGAAATTTGCTAAGATTCCTCGACTACCAACAAATAACATTACTCAAATGACCAGCCCTTGGCCCTTTGCAATATGGGGAATTGACTTGATTGGCGAACTGCCAATGGGCCGAGGCGGAGCCAAATATGCCATAGTGGCAGTCGACTATTTCACCAAATGGGTGGAAGCGGAACCTCTAAAAAAATATCTTCGGCAAAAGTTATTAACTTCTTGATCAAAAATGTTTTATGCAGGTACGGGGTTCCACTCAAAATCATATCGGACAACGGACTTCAATTTGACAGCGAAGAGTTCACCGACTGGTGCCAAGAGCATGGAATTCATAAAAGTTTCTCATCTGTAGCTTACCCCCAGGCAAACGGACAAGTTGAAGCTGTCAACAAAATTCTCAAAACTCTAGTCAAGAAGAAACTTGAAAAGTCAAAAGGCGCTTGGGTGGATGAACTTCCTACGGCACTTTGGGCCTACCGCACATCTTACAGAACATCAACAGGGCATACTCCTTTCTCTTTGGCATATGGATCGGAGGCCATGCTCCCAGTTGAAACTGTAGTGCCTTCCCACCGTAGGATCCACTACAACCCAGAAGAGAATGAAGAACTCCTACACATGTCTTTGGATCTAATTGAAGAAAGAAGAAATGATGCAGCACTTAAAGCGGCAGCTCACAAGCAAAAAGTGGCAGCACAATACAACTCCAAAGTCAAGCACCGCAGCTTACGAGAAGGATATCTTGTCCTCAAGCGGATCTTCCCGCGCCCCAGAGCGCTAAATCCAATCTGGGACGGACCCTATGTAATTCATAAAGATCTCCACACAACGGAGCTTATATTTTGTCAATAGTGGACGGAGAGGTGTTCCAGAGGGCATGGAACATCCAACACCTCCGTCGATACTTTTCTTAACTTGTACTAACCATATGAAGTGAATTAACAAAGAGAATCAATGGACGTAGGCATTTTCGTGCCGAACCACTTTAAAAATCTTGTCTCTTTTTAACTTGTTCCTTTATATCTTGGCTGCTTGTTAAGCTTTATCCTTTTCTGTTGAACAAAATCATGTTTAACGATATTTCCACTCTGAACACTTCACGGCACAACCTCGCCTGGACAAGACCCAACAGGTACTATGCGAATCTATGCACTCGCCAATGAGACACTTTTGCTCCAGCATCCCTCTACTGCGGGTTAACTCGTTGCTCACGACTGCCCTCAAAGCCAACTGTAATGAGCCGATTATAAGCCATCAGAAGGCCGACTATAGCCGATGGCAGCTCATTACGGCGTTCGGCTCGCCGACAACTGTGAACCTACTTTAAGCCCCAACATAAAGTGTGGCCAGCCAGGGGTAGGTCACGGTTGACGATCGGCACCCACGCTAGTCGGCCACAGTAAATCGAATAATACCCACGATTACGGGCCATAATGGCTCGGGTAGTTACTGTGCGTGATCTCGGCTCCGATATGTCTTAAGTGCGGCTGTGGTAAAAAAGATAAACTCCCCGCGGAGGCGTAAGATGGGTGACAAATGTCTCCAAGACCCACAGCTAGGGAAAGTGACTACAAAACCCATTTGCCACGAACTTAAGCATATCGACATCCTTCCATGATTGGAAGTTTTACTGTTTCTCATATTTCCATTTCATTTAAAAACTTTTCTCCTATCCTATATAACAGTCCCTAAAGTACAGGTCACAAAATAGGGGAACTCTCGCTTGTGGAAATATGAACTCACATCCGGATGACGGAACACTCAGCTACATTCCATACTCAGTCACGCAAGACATTCGAAGCAACCCTCTACAACTAAAACATGAAGGGCGGTACTTTCCTCTCTTGTATACAAATATGTAGCTTTAATTTATTCACACATCATATTGGCATTGCGAGACATGAAATAATATTTTAAGCAAGAACATAGCATCAAACACGATTGAAGCACATACATAGCTATATTTCTTATGCAACACATCAGAATAACAAAAGCATTCAAATATAGCAGAATCAGTTTATGTTATAAAATTACATAAAGTCGTTCGTTGCAATAACATAATTACAACCTGAAAGTACATTAATGTTTTAGAACTAGTGTATACAGGAATGTCAAGTAAAACCAAAAATGCCCAGATCAAGTCAAAATAGCCGGCAGCATCAGAACTTCATCTCTATCCTTCCAACCCCCCAAGATCTACTTGACCGCAGGATCAGAACTCCCAACATGCTGACCAGAGGTTCCACCTATCCAATTCAGGAGAAGAATCTATTAGACTAACGATAAGCAATCAAGTTGAGAAAAGATTAAAAAGGGAAGACTTACCAGCGTCCGCTCCCTGATCATCATCCTCCAATTGCACACCCACTTCCTCGGCGGCAAGCAGCCGCATGCCTTCCTTCACCGCCGCCTTCTCCTCCTTGGTGAACTGTGCAGTAACCACATCCATTCTGAAGGCCGCGCCACCCTCTTTATCCGCTTCAGCCTTGGCTTCCTCCAAAGCCCGGAGATAGATCCTAGCCATAACCCGGGGATAATCGTCTATCCAGGACAGGTTGCCCTGCCTCCAAGTACGGAAATACATGTCCTGAAGCATCTCATCCATCATCCCCTCGTTCTCCTCAAACTCTTTCATCCGGGCCTCAAAAGCCGACAGCCGTGCGACGACAGCATCTCTCTCCAATCGATATCTCGAGCAGTCAGCCTGAAGGGACTTCCACATCACTTCCATCTCCTCCTTCAGCTTGGCCTGAGCAAGCTCTGCGGCCTCAAGCCTCCCAGATAACTCCTCTACCTGCTCAAGATCCGCTTTCCGAACCTCGTTCACCGTTGCGATGGCTATGTCAATTCGTTCTTTGCAAACAGCCTCCATTTTTCGCAACTCAGCCTTGCTAGCCTCTTCCATGGTTTTCTTTAGTCGTCTGGTGGCCACCTCATGTTGGGATATCTGGATAGCCTGATCGGCAAGTTGCTTGTCCTGATCAGAAACCATCAGCCGCAACCGAATGTTAGCACTTCCGATTTCCTCTCCAGCCTTGGCCAGTCGAGCGTGATGCTCCATTAGCCTCTTGGTCTCTTCAGCCACCCGATCGATGTTTGCCTTGGCCTCATCCCCCATGGTCACAATCCGAGTAGTAAGCAAATCGAGGTCTAGGGACTTAGCCTCATCAAGCACCCGTACCATGGGATTGCGGGGAAGAAGATGCTCCCCCGTGGCCTCGTCAAAAGAAATGTCCTGAAAACTCGGGTCCAGATCCGGGTGGCCGACAAATGGGTTGCGAACCAAACCAGGGTGGTCTATCGGGGTGACGGTTGGATTTTCGGACGGATGTGGGGAAGGCATAAACTAAGTATCTTCCTCAGTAATATCATGGATAGGCTGGACTAGAGGCTGAGGGCCAGGTAAAGGTTCAAACAAAGATCGGCCCCTCTTCCTCTTTTGCATATCTTCTTCAATAACTCCGAGAAGAGGGCGATAGCCAACCACATCTCTGGGACGGCTAGTTGACGGCTTTGGTTTGGCGGAAGCTTCGAGTAGCTTGTACTGTTCAAGGCGGTGCCGAATATCTGATGTCTTGGCCACCTTACCCATTCCTAGAATAAAAACCAAGTGTTACAAGCATGCATGAAACTATGATCCGAGAAATATGTTAAGTTAAAAGGAGTAGGAAAATGCATTTATTTTACAAACCCTGAGGGGAAGTGAGATACTGCAACAAGTCCTGAATCTCATTCCAGGACGGGAGTTGGCCATAAAATATTACTAAGTCCTTATCATAAAGGGAGTCTGCGAGAGTTAAGAATTCACCTTGAACCGCCGGAGTTGCCTTAGCTGAAATACTCTCAGAAGATAGACTGGCGCCCGTCCCGGCCTTATCAGACTTCTTCGATTTCTCCACCAAGGCCGTCCCTTCCCCCAACCCCTCGAAGGCTTGACGGAAGGCATCGTCCGTCCACTCTTGAATCTCACCCGCTTGCCTAGAAGTCAAGGCACCAACGCCACTACCACTCTGCCCCTCGCCACCGTTACCACCGGCACCTTCTCCATCACCTCCGCTCTCCTCCTCGCCTCTTTCTTCCTCTCCACTTTCCTCTTCCGGAACATCTGGGCATGTGCTGGGAGAGGGTCCATCAGATTTCTTAAGCTTCTTCCCCCCGACGACTGGAGGTACCGAGAAAGGTATCATCTTGCTACTCTTCGCAGTAGCCCCGTCTTTAGCTTTGGCAGCCCTCTCCTCGGCTGTATCTCTCTGCTTAACCACAGATTGACGTGGCAGAATTAAGTTGTACTCCAGGAGAGTGACATTCCTGATCAGGTAAGAAGCCGACCTATCCCGTCCCGAAATGGCCTTTATTTCCGCAGCCATCCGAGCCAAGGAATCATTCTCCACGACCGCAAAGCCACCTATGGCTAGCAAGAAATAAAAGCATATAAGAGGAAGCATTGTAGTCGAAACAAGGAAAATATAAATGAAGTTCAACTTACAGCCGGAAGTGAAAAGACGGAAGGAAATAGAGTCATCCTTGATGAAGAACCATTCTTTCTTGAACATACTGAGCTTCGAATACAAATCCAGGATAGGCTTGAAGGGCACGGCCGCTTCCAAGCTGATATATGGAGACCCCTTCTTATAGCTTCTCAAGTTGCACAAATACCGGATCTCTCGGTTGGAAGGGGGACGCCCATATTTCCTCTGAAAAATGATGAACAAGTACACCAGGATAGCATAGGAATTGGGCTGAAGTTGGAATGGAGCCACCTTCAAATAGGTAAGAAAGCTAACTATCCAGGCATTGATTGGGGGAATGGCCCCGCACATACAATGGTATCGGCTGTAAGCAAAATATCCTTCAAGAGGATCATACGGCATCACACCATCTCCCGGCAACAGCATACTCCCCCTGTCAATCCCAAAGGAGCGAGCGATGACATCAAGTTGCCCTTCTTTGAGGGAGCTCGGAAAGCAATTGGGAGGAGAGTTCAGAAGCTCCTGAGGGCCATATCCATCCACTAATGACCTCGGGGCAGGTCCATGTCGCGCTGGTCCCGGCTGGACTGGGGGCACAGCGGAAGACTCACCTCTGTCCGTAGATTTTTTTCTTTTCTGATCGGGTTTCCACTTTGTGAGACATTTATCTGCAACACAAGAAAGTACATCGTTAGAACAGAGGACATAAACAAACAAGTGTATATAGTCTACAACTTCACTCAAATTCAAAACTCAAAGGATAAAGGTTTTCGGGATCATTCGGTACATAAGGTCCCTGAACTCATTCGGCGTTGAAAAGTTTTTTAGTTCATTCGGTACTAAGTTTCTCTATTCTCATTCGGTGAAACAAAGAAACCTCATTCGGCGAAAGGAACGCACCTGATTCGGCACTAAGATGATTCGGCAGTAAGTTGATTCGGCACTAAGATGATTCGTCACTAAGTTGATTCGGCACTAAGTTGATTCGGCACTTATGTGGTTCGACTGTCTCGTATGATGGAGGTTGAACGAAGGCCTGAAGCCCATACTTATAGGCAATTACGAACGACCGAATCAGTTGGTTTGGCACGCAGGGCCGAGTGAAGATATCCTAGCTAAAACAAAGCATTCCATGTGTATACACCTGCCCTACTTTGGGGGGCAAGTGTTGGATGAGATTCGGCCGAACCAACTCCCTCTCATGCATGCCGAACCAAAGACGCTCCACCATCCACAACCGGACCATCAACCCACCGAACCAACTCCATCTCCCTGCCGAACCAACCCACACTCCATCTCCCTGTCGTACCAACTCCATCTCCATGCACTACCGGACCAACCTACCTCGCCTACCACCGAATCACCTATCACCGGATCAAACCCCACCTCCATACATAGCCGAACCAGAGAGCTACCGGACCAGCTTGTCCCCAAGCTACCACCGGACCAACTCCCCCGCTACCGAACCACCTACGACCGGACCAACCCTCACTCCACCTACTACCGGTCCAAACAACATACCACCTCCTACCGAACCAACACGAGGATGGCGTACCGGGCTAGCACTACCAGGCCAGATTGCCTCAGCCCAGGCCCACCAGCAACTATATACATCCAAGACCCCTGCCCCCAGCCTCACTCTATAAATAGAGGGGTAGGGGTACAACAATGGCAGACAAGTTTGAGAGCTTAAACACGGATAGAACTTTCAAACAACTTTCAATTACTTGTAATCAAAGCTTTGTACTTGTAATCTGAAGAGAAAAGGGGAATAACATATAAAGTGGACGTAGGCACGTTCTGGCCGAACCAATATAAATCTGTGTGTCTTTTACAGTTTAGTCCCTGCTTTTTATATATTTGCGTAAATCACCCAAATCACTAGAAACAACATAAAATCAACTAATTCATACGACTTGGAGGTGTTTGCCCTTTTTTGTGCAAACATAAAATGGTTGGAAGTGGAATTTAATTTAAGTAGGGTTTTGGAATGATGATAAAGAAGAAATTGAAATTTTAAATAAAAAGGTGAATTGGATTTGAATCGTATGGGATGGAATTAAATATGCAAAAGTGAATTATAAAGTGACTATATAACCATAAGTTATAAAAGTTGGATTGAAGTAGAAATAATATCGAATTGAAGTAAATATAAATTTTGAATTGTGAAATAATTATATAACCATAAGTTAAAAATTTTGAATGAAATAAAATTTGAGTGAAAATTTGGAATTGTGAATAAATAAATTGGAACAGCTTATAAAAATTGAAATTTATGGAATGAAAATATACTTAGGCTATAAATAAATGATTCATATTAAGTTAAAAATAAAATATGAATACATTCGAGTATAGAATTGATGGAAATGTGAAAAAAATAGGTGGTGTGATGCATTGTACCTGTAAATTTTGATAAATAAATTGGTTAGTTTAATTTAAATTTTGCAATTAAATTAGGAAGAAATTTTTTTAATTAATAATGAAGCGAATGTTGAAAATGGAATAAAACCATGGACATTAAAGATAAGTATTAACAATTGAAATGAAATTTCGTATAATTGAAGTAATGTAAATTTGTTATACTAGGCTAAGATTTGAATATAAGAAAACAAAGGTAAATAGTGGATTAATTTAATGAATTAATATATGTTATTTATTTAGAGTATTGAATAAATTTGGTAATCCAATTGCAATTAATGGTAATAATGTTGATATAAGCTAATAAATTAAATTCCAATGCAATAGCCATTAATGGATGGAATGAAATGGGATTTATGTAAGTGTATACTAGGTTTTAAATCAAATGGTAGGAAACGAACGTCAATATCGAATTAATGAATGAATAAAACATATATTGAATAGTAACTGAATGTAAATTTAATGGTAATTGGATAAAATCAATATAACTAAAATGAACCGCAGCTGTATAAATGGAAGTTATTTGTTAATAAGTGGATGTAAATATTGAATTAATTAATGAAATAAATCTAAAGGTTATGTTTGGATAGAATATAGGTGAATGAAACTAGTAGTATGGAATATATGCCAACATTGATTGTAAGTAATAAAGGCTTATTTATGGGACTAAGAGTAACGGTAATGTTTATTTTGGGTTACCTATTTATTTATTTTGTTAATTGGAATTCGAGATAAATAGTAATAAATGTAAATAAATGTTATATTTGTGTGGAATGTAATACAATGGTTAGGTGTTTTTAGAATGGATATATTAAAGTAATGAATGGGAAAAACAAGGTAACTAAGTTTATATAGTAGTATAAAACTTAATAAAAGGATTTGAATTAAACGAATCAATTGATATATGTTTTATTTCTTTAGTATGTGCATAAAATTTGGAAAACAAATTGCAATTATAGGAATTTAGGTAGTACGTTATTTGGAAATTTGATAAATACATTAAGAGTAATAGTTATGAATCAAGTATAATTATACCATAGGATGAATTGATCGAATAATAATTGATTGGGTAAAAAAGGTTGGACTAAGGAAATTTTATTAATTGGTTTTGAAACCTTAATTAATATGTGAAATAGACAAGATTTCACATTTTAACCATTTATACAAATCTAAGACGTATATAGAAGTATCAATGTAATGAAACGTAAACAAATGTTAAATATAAGATAACGATTGTTTGAATAATAAGAATGGGAATGAACATTTATTTATTTAATTGAATTTAATTGCGGTAGTATGATTTATTGCAATTAAATGAAAATTTAATATTTAAATTATTGCCTAAAAGGGAATGTAGATGAAATCTAAGAAAATAAATGTAAACAATCGTGAACCAATGTAAATTGCACCCTTTTGATAACGATAAATTAAATAATAGAATGAAGGTGAATTTAATAGAATTATTGGAAATTTAATTATAATGAAATTGAGGATTTATATTGAAATTTATAAATTTATCAACTCTAATTTGACAGCTAAAATTGGTTTAAATCATTGTAAATGATTGGAAAATTTAAAATGATAAGAATTGGTAATTGATTAAATTGACTAAAATTTATTTATTTAATTAATATAAAAATAGCCATTTTGGCCACGGACTCGGATTTTGACGAAACCAGTTTCATCGGATCCGTATCGGTGAATTATTGTTGGGTTTCAAGTTTCGTAGCGATCGGGCTTGTCGTTTGATCGTACGGACTCGAAACGCTTTGAAATAAACGAAATTGAAATCAATCTGAAAAATATTGATTTTAACAAAAATTCTTCATATGAGGGAATTTGGACCTGAAACCTTTTCCATTGCGTTTAAAATATTTAAAAACATCTATTTTGATACATGGGTTGACCCAATGTCGTTCCGGAGTCAGAACGGGCTTTTTGGGCCAATAATCGTTTGGCACATTTATAATTTGGATCCATATGTCTATTCCAACTTTATCTATAAATACCCTGCTAAACCCTAGCCTACGCCTATTCTCATTTGTCTGCACGAAAAATTTCATTAGCTCCTCCTCTTCCTAAATGGATGCAAACCCTAGATCCAATTGCAAATTCAAAAATCTAATGAAAATCCAAACTCCTCAGAAAATTTCAAAAAAAATATATATTGAAGCTCTCGAAGAGCGTAATCTTCTGATGAAATTCGTTTTTCATTTTGGTTCATCGTATGATCAGTGAAAATCGAAGAAGTTTCGACCGTTCGTCGCTCGACGATGAACTTCGTCAGATCGGAAAACCCTTTCTGGGTTTTGCAAAGGGGACTGATGGGAGTCGATATATGTGGTTTGTTTCGAGAATCAAAGGTTAGATCACTGGGAATTTGCCGATTAGGGTTAAGAATAAAGGGGGCAGTCTGTTGCTGTGAGCATTGATTTTCGTGCTCGCGAGGCAGTTTGGAGGGAAGCGGTGGTCGCGGCGTCGGGGGGGGGGGGGGGGGGTATCGCGATCGATTTCGTGAGGTGGCATGTGTGTTATAGGATGGAGGCCGTGGATTGTTGACCGCGTGCGTGATAGGGTTAGCTCGCATGCGTATGTTTCCGGGAAGAAGGATGATGACGCTCTGGATGATGACGTGGCAAGTATTATGTTCTCTTTTGTTTAATTTAAAATTTAATTTTTCAATTGCTCTAACTAATATAACTTTCGCATACGAACTCCGTTTCACGCGGAGTTTCTTTTGTTATGATCGTATTGAAATTCCGGACTTGATGACGCAGGTCTGGACGAATTCTTAGATGGATAAATTTTTGGGTTTAAATTGGATTTAAATTCAATTTAAATTCAAAAGGTGAGTGTTTTAACCCACTCACAACTTCTAAAATTTCTTATGTTTGTTAAATAAATTTTGATGAGATTTAAAATTTATCTATGATTGGTTAAGCATATATTTAATCATCTCAGTTAGATTGCATTTATTTAAATTAAATTGTTATTTAATTTTATTATTGCATATAAATTTCCAGTTAAATTTATTTATCATTGCATATAAACTACCAGTTAAATAGTTATTTAATTTATTATTGAATTAAACTGCTATTTAACACCTATTGTTTATTTTCCGTTCTATATTGATGCTATTGTTGGTAATCGATGATGATTATGATAAATGTTTGATGGCTGATATTGGATGAATGGATGCTTTATTTCATATTGCTATAAACTGCAAGTTATTATGCATTTTCATCTCATTCGAGATTGCGGTTTGAAATGATATATAACCGTAATTTTTATTTTTTTAAATTGCGGATTGAAATGATTTATATCCGTATCACTTGACCATAGGGTAGAAAATTATATACAAGCACCGTGGTGTGTGTGTATATATGTGTGTGTGTGTGTGTGTGTGTGTGTGTGTGTATATATGAAAAAAATTTATATGGCTTTGTAAAGAAATATATATATGGTTTTATGAAATATTGATGTCGGATATTTGATAAAGGTTACTTTATATATGGTTAAATTCTTGGTTAAACTATGTATAAAGTTGTTCAAAGTACGAAGTAAGTTAAATAATTAAGTGGATTTTATTAAATTATATTATGGACAAGTATTTACTAAAATTATATTTTAATATAGAGTTTATATTGACTTTTATAAATTAAAGTTGAGGAGATAGTTTGAAATTGATTCGAGATTTCATTTAGTTAAAATCTCATTGAAATTTAGTTTTAAAAAGAATATGGTGTTATAACTAAATTAGGGTTTAAGACGATTTAAGTGAATATATCTAGTCTAAATTAATTGAGGAATATTCAATTATTGAATTTGCAAGTTTTATTAAAGGATACTGGATTTATTAAGCAGGTATTTCAAAACTAAATAATAGTAAAAGGAATTTGAGATATATATACGAATCAAAAATTTAGTTTTGAATTTTGGAATATTTGAAACTTTGAAGTATATGGAAATTTAAATGGTTTATTTGGGAATTCAAATCTGTATTTGGAATTGATTTAAGAAATTAAAAAGCTAATTTACTTTATAAAGCAATTTATTATTAAACCATTTAAGTATTGAAAATTTTGTTTCGAAGCTATGGGTTTAAAGTATATATATTTTGAAAGTAATATGATTTTTGAAAAAGGGATATATTTGAAATAAAAATGATATCATATTGATTTGGGTTTTAAAATAGAAATGATATCATATTTATATGGTTTTGAAATGGATATTTTATTCTGGTTTTAAAGTATAAACTATTTTGAAGAGACCGCGGTGTTATAATAACGTTTGGTTGTTAAAGAGACCGGGATCGGAAGTTGTCATACTCTCTGCCAACCCCGAAAACCACTTTAACAATGGTGTATGTGGTGGAGATTCCAGAATGAAGTAGGATGGTGGCGGCGCTTCCTTTGAGGTAAATACGTGGACCCAACTCCCGTGAGTTGGCATAAGGTGGCTAAAACAGGAGCGATTCTCGGGCCAATTGAGGTAGCACCTTTAATCGGACAAATCCCTTCGATTTTATACTTTGACTTTTGGTTTGATTCGGTGGCCACTTTTGATTTTCTTTTTGGGGGTGTGGCTCGAGGTGGTCAGTAGCTGCGGCTACGCGTTACCATCAGCCCGGATGCGTAATTGGTATATCTACCCTGGCATTGCCTAGTTGTGCCGTGTCACCTACCCTATCGCGCCTTGTACGAGTTTGGTTTTCTCCCGTAGCCCGTGGAATATTTAGGGTAGTCTCCCGATCTGGAGATGCACTGATATTGGATGAACTACTGGGACTATTATTGTGTTAAGGGAAAGATTGGGTAACTCCTTAATGCTATTTAAAAGTAAGTTTATTTTACTATAGACACTATTATAATAGCGAAATATACTACATAGTAAATTGTTTAACGGATCCTTAAGAGATGTAAATCCCGAGCATCTCTTGAGTTACTGCACTCATATTTATTTCTGTTGATTTAACTTACATAAGATCTTTTAGTTCTGACTCGAGTGTTTTGTCTTTCCAATTCGCTCGTGTCAGTCCGAGCGTTTCAGGATTTGAAGACTTTATTTCTAGAGGAAGATGACGAAGATTTCATTATTATTATTATTATATACTATATGGTTCCACTACACACCGTATTCCGTTGCATTGATATGTATTGGTATGCGAACTCTGATATTTATTGTATAAAGAAGAATCAAATGTTTTGAAATCGGTTTTTGAACTGTATATTGATTATTATATTTTATCCTTCCGCTGTGAGATTTTGTTTTGTTTTATTTCTTTCACGTTTTTCTTATTTACCCCATAACAATCCGCCTTTCCGTATGCTTTGAATTGGCACGTGTGTCGATTTAAAGCGTATAAAAAGGCGGGATGTTAAACGCATAAAATTGAAGAGTAAAATAGAAAACATAAAAATAAAAATGGTTTAATATTTAGTGAAGGAATTAAAATCTAAACTTTAAATATAATTGAACTCAAGTAACTTAAATGAAGTGATTTTTGAAATAAAAATCAGGGATTGAATCATAAATTTGAAGTGGACTAATTAGATCACTAATTAGTTAATTGAATATAGAATGGAGATTAAATTGGTTAAATTAAAATTGGATTGTGGACTGAAAATGGAAGTTGGTTGGAATGAAAATAAACTTAAGTTATAAGGCGGAAATGATATAAAATAACGGACTAACTTAAGTGAATATTGTTGAATAGAAGTTAGCTCGATTAATTTGTGAAATGGCCATTTAATAAATTAGCATGAAATGGTTCTGTAACGACCCAGAATTTCTGTCATTTGAAATTCGTATATTTAATTGATTTTAAATATTAACAAGTAAAATTTGTAAGTCGAATAAATTTTTATTTCGAATATCTAGATTTTATTCGATAAATAAATCGATAATTTAATATTTGAAATTACAGAAATAATTGGAAATTGGGTTTAATGTGATTAAAATTGATTTGTAAAGTTGTATTTAATCATATTGGAGTTAGAATGATGTTATTGAACTTTTAAAATTGAATTATAAGTTAATTTGCAGAAATTGAATATTTTAATATTTAATTGACGAGTAAAAATAGCCATTTTTCAAACAGTCTCGGATTTCGACGAAACTAGTTTCATCGGATCTGTAATGTTATATTATTGTATGATTTCAAATTTCGTGTCAATCGGATTTACAGTTTGTCCGGGGCAAGCTAAAACGCACTGAAATCGGTTTGAGTGAATTTTAAATTTAAATAATTCGATTTGAAAACTTATCTTTCAAATTTGATCGAATTGTCTCCCGATATATATTCCATTGCGTTCAGAATAGGGGTAAAACATTATAAACGCCAGGCGGCACGCTTCGTTTGGAGTTTGGAAATTTTTTGGATGAATTGTGCGTTGCCATTTTTCTATAAAAGGACCTTAAACATTTACAATTGCAAAGGAATTAGGGTTTCAGCCCTAGCCGCCACCTCCAATTCTAATGGCCGAAAATACTCGAAACTTTTCCCTCTATTATCTCCCAATCTATCATCTATTACCAAAAACGTTCAACTACGAAGTTGAAGAGCATTGAGAGATCTATCCATCCATACGGTGATGATCATCTTTAGAGCATCGTGGAGGCCAAATTTCTTCTGCAAAGTCATGCGCTTTGGTGCGTTTTTCTCGATATTTGTGAGGTCGAGCTCTGCCGTGTTTTGCATGATGGTGGCTCGCGTCATGGCCATTCAAATGGCAGTGTTTGATCGACCTAGAAGTGATAGGGAGTGGTGCGGCTATTAGGGTTTCGAACGTGGCCTATGGGTTGTTTTCGCGTGAAGTAACTGGAGAGGGAGAAGCATGAAGGTGCGGCCTGGATTTACAACAGGGGGATGAACGGTCCAGATGCATCTTAGGTTTAAAAAAAATAAAGAAATTGTAAATTAGTTTATATGTAAATCGTGTGATGTTTAGAACACTATAACTTTTTGATACGAGGTCTATTTCGCACGAAACAAATTGCATTGGCTTCGTATTGTCGAACACTACGCGGTGGAGCTGGATTGGAGTCGTTTGGAGCTAATGGGAATTTTGAATAAAATTAAACGCACGTTTAATTTTATTCGGAATAAAACACTGCAACTGTTATTGGAAGCAAGGTGAGAAATTCTCACTCAATCGAATTTTGTTTCGATTTAAATTTTAAATAGTTAGATTTAAAATTGCTTGATTGTGTGATTGAATGATAAATTATTATCTATTCTATTGAAATAGACCTTATACGCCGTATATTAAGCGGATGTTATTTATTAAACACATATACCGCGATATTCCACCTTGGAGTGGAATTGGTATTATATATGTACTTGGAGTTGATTTCCTGCATTATATAGCGGATGAGACCCTATTGCGCCGCATAATAGTAGATAATATTTTATATAAACCCATATACCGCGATATTCCGTCTTGAAACGGGATTGGTATGTGCTAACATCTGTGGATGCAGGGAAATAGGTTGGAGGGATCCAACTGGATTCCTCAACAGTACTGATTTATTTACGGATATTTGCGATATATTCTGTCATCATATTGATATATGGTGTTTGGATGCCGTGGTTCATTTATTGGTGTTGTTGCAGCATTGGGCCTATTTTTGGAGTTCTAAAAATGTTAAAGTAATGATTTTGAATTTAAAAGGATTTTTCAAGTGATGTTTTTTAAAGTATATGTTTTATTGAATTTTGGGATTGATTCATTTTAAATAAATAAATGTTATAATTTTTATGTTATAAAAATTATGATTTTGTGAAATATAACCGAAATGTGATTTTTGAAATAAGTAGTTGATTTATTTGTAAAATGGTTTAAATTGGGATTTTTGAATTATTATAAACAGTTTATATAAAAGATTTATAAAATTGATATTTATAAATTAAAATATTAGAATTTTAAAACGAGTTTTTATAAGTGTTAAAATGAAGTATAAATGGATTTCATAAGTGAATGAAATTTATAGATTTATAAATTGTGAAGTTATAAAATGAATATATTTTGTAAAATAAAAGATTTATAAGTAATTAACTTACAAATTGGATTTTGGCATTTAAATGAGATTTAAATAGAATTTTCTAATTAAGGGATTTTATAAGTTGAAGTTTTTATAAAATATATATAAATTTGAATTTATAACGTTGTTTATAAATTCGAAATCAATTGAATTTGATAAGTAAATATGAAAGCTTATTAAAGAAGATATATCCACAATTTTGGACAGTGGATAATCCTTTAATTAAATACGTAGAAGTGTTGAATTTGGTAAATGATTTATATTCACGATTTTGGACAGTGAATAATATATTAAAGAAAAGTTTTGGAAGTGATCTTTTAAATAAAATTAAAACGATTTGAAGTTGTTTTAAAATATGTTAAGGATCGAAACCATAGATTTCAACATTCATTGCTGAAATAGACGTTTTCGAGAAATAAGAAAATGGTGGACTATAACACTGTTGTTATAGTAAATGATTTCGAAAGAAAATGTTTTATATAGTATTGGGATTTATGTATCTATCTAAATGTCGAATCCCTATACTAGTGATTTTGGGTTGTCGTAACGATGTTTTATGCAACATTCGTTTTGACTCAAATGAATGCGTTTAAGAGAATGTTTTCCTTAAAGAATAAAATATATACTTAATTGTGATTTAAGTATATTGAATATTTTCCGAATGTTGAAAATAAATAGATTTGTGAATTACTTATTATTAAATAATTATGGAAATGTTTTCCAATATGAAGTGAAATGTTTTGAGGTTATATCTTTTAAAGATAAATTGAAAGTAAATATTTGAAATCGATTTGAAAATCATATATCAATGGATATTTGGAAATTTAAATTCACCATGGAATTTATAAAGGAAAGGGAAATTTGTTTAAAAATAAACATTGATTTATTTTTGAAGCGTGGAAAAATATATCTTGTAAAGATATTTTTGGAAAATAAATAATTTGGGAAATTATTTGGAATCCGGTAATGTTGTGCATATCTTTGATAGTTAAAGAACCGACTATCAATATTTACCTTTAAATGGGTATTTGTTGTGATTTGCTTGAATTTGGATGCTACACTTATTTTAAAATAAGCGCTCGTTATTCGGTTTAGCCGGGAGAGGACCTTTGGCTCATAAATCCCATTCCGAATAGCCATATGTCGTAATGGATAGCATTTGAAGACCGGATATTTTCGAAAATGGAAGGATTACCGTCGAATGACTCTGCATCGGCTGATCTCCGATATAGAGATTTTATCACCCTTTGTGATGGGAAGTCCGGACGTGATTAGTGAATATCCGGATTGCAAGGGCTTCTTTGGAAGTGCCTTCGGTTCCGTTCGATCCCGGAACGAACTTGTATGAATGTGTGTCTGACATTACAATTTGAGATGTAAAGCTGGTTTCTATCGAATACATTTCTGTTGGTGGCGGAGAATTTATTCTCTTAGCTTAACACCCTTCTCTGAGACGTACGAGCTCAGAGGTTATGTAGTTGATGGTTACTAGTGATACATTCTCAAATTGGTAATGTGGCATACAGAGTGCTGGTGATCATTTGTTGATCAAAGCATAGCTTTATGGACGAGACTTGGTTGTCTTAGTGAAATGTGATGGGGGGTTCTCGCTTTGCGGTTAGGTGGCGAACGGAAGACTCTTGCCCCCACATGTCCTCTTTACGGGGTTGGTTAGGCGTAACCCGTGACAGTCGAAAGGCTGGCCGTAAAAGCATGTTTCGGGTACCAGTGTGAGCCACGGTGGGTCTGGGATGGTTGCAAGGCCCACCGGTCGCCACTGTATGCGTATCGTTACATCTGGTATCATAGCATATGGTTAAGCGACAACCTTGGCTCTGTTGGGAATTACTCATTAGAGATAGAGTCAGTAGTACTCTAGAATGAGTGTGAGTGTAATAATAGATATCAGCACGTATTTGTTAGTGAATATAAAAATTGTTTTGTATTGTGTTGACTTATCGGTTGATTGTTTATAGATTCTGGTCGGTGCAGTCTGGCCAACTGTTTCGATAGGGGTTTCTAAACTCTTAAACGAGATAAACCGACATAGTATCATTTTAAATTGGGTATAGGAAATAATTTTACCTTGATTATATTTTATATATAAAGGAATAATTTTTCAGAAATTATTAAAGTGTATATAAATTGATTGTTTGGTTGTTGAAAATGTAAGAATATATATAAGTTAATTAAAAATATATATAAGTTAATTAAAAGAAAAATTGTATAAGCAAATGAATTATTAAGATGGAATTATAATTAATGTGATTTACAATTGTGAAATAATTTTATATATAAGAAGTGAAACTATATGAATATATTTATAAATATGAGTTGTAAATAAAAAAGAATTTGAACTATGAATTGAAATTGTTGAATATAAGTGAAACGAGTTGTGGACTTATAATATGAAATAATAAATTTGGATTTGGTAAGAATAAAGAATTTGGGTTAGTATAGTAAATATATGTTTTGGAATTTAACTAAAGGAAAGTTAAATAGAATTTACTTTAGAATTGGAATCTGAATTGGATTTATAAGTGGAAATTTAAGTTAAGTTAAACAAATGATGTTTGAAATGGAATATAACTTAAGTAATGTTGAATGAAGTTGATTTTGGTATCGAAGTAAAATAATAAAGTGGATTAAATGGATGTGAACTTGAGTTATATAAATGAAATTCAACCTTATTTATTAAATGAATTAGCAATTAAATTAATGAATTAATTGAATGTAAATCAATTGAGTGTAAATAAATTGATATGAAATAATGCATGTAAGTGTTAATTCATTAAAGCTAATTAAAAGTGATGAACCAAATTGAATGAATGTAAGCGAATTAAATAAATTTGGTTAAGTTGGTTATACGTTGGTTGTTAGTAGATTGTATAGAAAATTCGTATGAAATTCAATAAATGAAAATGAAAGCTATAAATCATTGAATTCAAATTGGAAGTAAGTAAATCTAAATAGAATTGAATTTGATTTGGAAGTGAACAAACATGAATAAAAATTAGTGAATGCAAACTAATTGAAATTGAATATGAATGAATGCTAGTAAATCCAATGTTAATGAATCAAATATGATTTAAATTGGAAAACAAATTCATTGAATATTAATGAGAAGTGAAAGTGTATTGATTTGGTTATGGATGTTAGTTGAATGCTAGTTGGTTGATGGTTGGATTTGTTGCTTTTGTTGCATTTGCTATATTGGCATATGTAGTTGTTGTAGTGATATATGTTGTATATTGATATTACTTTCATATATACATGTTCTCATTTGTTTGTTGAGTGTTTAGTAGGTGCGGATGGCGCTTGCTTCGCATTTGGAGCTCGCTTTCGCGCTATATTAGCCGTATATGCTCGCTAATAATATATAAGTACATATCTCGGATTACATATCGTACTTTTACATTTTTTACCTGCGGGATGCCTCGTTAATTTGATGAGATGTATGTTTGTGATATATATTTTGCCACTTTTTTTCGGATCGAGCCGCGCAAAGGAGGTTATGGCGAAATTTTCTGAAAATTTAAGGCGTTGGAATATTTTTGAGAAAATTGAATTTTTTTGAAAAGATAACTAAGTATGATTTGAAAACTTAGTAAAGTTATTGTAAGAAGTTTAACTATTGGATTTTGGGAAAGTTAAACACTTAAGTGAATTTGAAATCTAATTTGAATGGATGTTTGAAAAGTTAATGGATTCTGTAACTTTCTCTTACTTGGTAATTTCGAGGACGAAATTCTTTTAAGGGGGAAGTTTGTAATGACCCAGAATTTCTGTCATTTGAAATTCGTATATTTAATTGATTTTATATATTAACAAGTAAAATTTGTAAGTCGAATAAATTTTTATTTCGAATATCTAGATTTAATTGGATAATTAAATCGATAATTTAATATTTGAAATTACAGAAATAATTGAAAATTGGGTTTAATGTGATTAAAATTGATTTGTAAAGTTGTATTTAATCATATTGGAGTTAGAATGATGTTATAGAACTTTTAAAATTGAATTAAAAGTTAATTTGAAGAAATTGAATATTTTAATATTTAATTGACGAGTAAAAATAGCCATTTTTCAAACAGTATTGGATTTCGACGAAACCAGTTTCCTCGGATCCGTAAAGTTATATTATTGTATGGTTTCAAATTTCGTGTCAATCGGATTTACTGTTTGTCCAGGGCAAGCTAAAACGCACTGAAATCGGTTTGACTGAATTTTAAATTTAAATAATTCGATTCAAAAACTTATCTTTCAAATTTGATCGAATTGGCTCCCGATATATATTCCATTGCGTTCAGAATAGGGGTAAAACATTATAAACGCCAGGCGGCACGCTTCGTTTGGAGTTCGGAAATTTTTTGGATGAATTGTGCGTTGCCATTTTTCTATAAAAGGACCTTAAACATTTACAATTGCAAAGGAATTAGGGTTTCAGCCCTAGCCGCCACCTCCAATTCTAATGACCGAAAATACTCGAAACTTTTCCCTCTATTATCTCCCAATCCATCATCTATTACCAAAAACGTTCAACTACGACGTTGAAGAGCATCGAGAGATCTATCCATCCATATGGTGATGATCATCTTTAGAGCATCGTGGATGCCGAATTTCTGCTGCAAAATCATGCGCTTTGGCGCGTTTTTCTCGATATTTGTGAGGCTGAGCTCTACCGCATCTTGCACGATGGTGGCTCGCGTGATGGCCATCCAAATGGCAGTGTTTAATCGACCTAGAAGTGATGGGTAGAAGTGATGGGGAGTGGTGCGACTATTAGGGTTTCGAACGTGGCCTATGGGTTGTTTTCGGGTGAAGTAACTGGAGAGGGAGAAGCATGAAGGTGGGGCCTATATTTACAACAGGGGGATGAACGGTCCAGATGCATCTTAGGTTTAAATAATAATAATAAAGAAATCATAAATTAATTTATATATAAATCGTGTGATGTTTAAAACACTATAACTTTTTGATACGAGGTTCGTTTCGCACGAAACAAATTGCGTTGGCTTCGTATTGACGAACACTATGCGATGGAGCTGGATTTGAGTCGTTTGGAGCTAGTGAGAATTTTGGGTAAAATTAAACGCACGTTTAATTTTATTCGGAATAAAACACTGCAACTGTTATTGGAAGCAAGGTAAGAACTTCTCACTCAATCGAATTTTGTTTCGATTTAAATTTTAAGTAGTTAGATTTGAAATTGCTTGATTGTGTGATTGAATGATAAATTATTATCTATTGTATTTAAATAGACCCTATACGCCATATATTAAGCGGATGTTATTTATTAAACACATATACCGCGATATTCCACCTTGGAGTGGAATTGGTATTATATATGTACTTGGAGTTGATTTCTCGCATTATATAGCGGATGGGACCCTATTGCACCGCATAATAGCGGATAATATTTTATATAAACCCATATACCGTGATATTTCGTCTTGAAACGGGATCGGTATGTGCTAACATCTGTGGATGCAGGGAAACAGGTTGGAGGGATCCAACTGGATTCCTCAACAGCACTGATTTATTAACAGATATTTGCGATATATTCTGTTATCATATTGGTATATGATGTTTGGATGCCGTGGTTTATTTATTGGCGCTGTTGCAGCATTGTGCCTATTTTTGGAGTTTTAAAAATGTTAAAGTAACGATTTCGAATTTAAAAGGATTTTTCAAGTGATTTTTTTTAAAGTATACGTTTTATTGAATTTTGGAATTGATTCGTTTTAAATAAATAAACGTTATAATTTTTATGTTATAAAAATTATGATTTTGTCAAATATAACCGAAATGTGATTTTTGAAATAAGTAGTTGATTTATTTGTGAAATGGTTTAAATTGGGATTTTTGAATTATTATAAACGGTTTATATAAAAGATTTATAAAATTGATGTTTATAAATTAAAATATTGAAATTTTAAAACGGTTTTTATAAGTGTTAAAATGAAGTATAAATCGATTTCATAAGTGAATGAAATTTATAGATTTATAAATTGTGAAGTTATAAAATGAATAGATTTTGTAAAATAAAAGATTTATAAGTAATTAACTTATAAATTGAATTTTGGCATTTAAATAGAATGTGTAAATTAAGGAATTTTATAAGGTGAAGTTTTTATAAAATATATATAAATGTGAATTTATAACGTTGTTTATAAATCCAAAATCAATTGAATTTGATAAGTAAATATGAAAGCTTATTAAAGGAGATATATCCACGATTTTGGACAGTGGATAATCCTTTAATTAAATATGTAGAAGTGTTGAATTTGGTAAACGATTTATATTCATGATTTTGGACAGTGAATAATATGTTAAATAAATGTTTAGAAAGTGATCTTTTAAATAAAATTAAAACGATTTGAAGTTGTTTTAAAATGTGTTAAGGATCGAAACCATAGATTTCAACATTCATTGCTGAAATAGATGTTTTCCAGAAATAAGGAAATGGTGGACTATAACACTGTTGTTATAGTAAATAATTTCGAAAGGAAATGTTTTATATAGTATTTGAATTTATATATCTATCTAAATGTCCAATCCCTATACTAGTGATTTTGGGTTGTCGTAACGATGTTTTACGCAACATTCGTTTTGACTCAAATGAATGCGTTTAAGAGAATGTTTTCCTTAAAGAATAAAATATATACTTAATTGTGATTTAAGTATATTGAATATTTTCCAAATGTTGAAAATAAATAGATTTGTTGAATTACTTATTATAAAATAAGTATGGAAATGTTTTCCAATATGAAGTGAAATGTTTTGAGGTTATATCTTTTATAGATAAATTGAAAGTAAATATTTGAAATCGATTTGAAAATCGTATATCAGTGGATATTTGAAAATTTAAATTCACCATGGAATTTATAAAGGAAAGGGAAATTTGTTTAAAAATAAACATTAATTTATTTTTGAAGCGTGGAAAAATATATCTTGTAAATTTATTTTTGGAAAATAAATAATTTGGGAAATTATTTGGAATCCGGTAATGTTGTGCATATCTTTGATAGTTAAAGAACCGACTATCAATATTTACCTTTAAATGGGCATTTGTTGTGATTTGCTTGAATTTGAATGCTACACTTATTTTAAAATAAGCGCTCATTATTCGGTTTGGCCGGGAAAGGACCTTTGGGTCATAAATCCCATTCCGAACAGCGATATGTCGTAATGGATAGCATTTGAAGACCGGATGTTTTCGAAAAAGGAAGGATTACCTTCGAATGACTCTGCATCGGCTGATCTCCGATATAGAGATTTTATCACCCTTTGTGATGGGAAGTCCGGATGTGATTAGTGAATATTCGAATTGCAAGAGCTTCTTTGGAAGTGCCTTCGGTTCCGTTCGATCCCGAAACGAACTTGTATGGATGTGTGTCTGACGTTACAATTTGAGATGTAAAGCTGGTTTCTATTAAATATATTTCTGTTGGTGGCGGAGAATTTATTCTCTTAGCTTGACACCCTTCTCAGAGACGTATGAGCTCAGAGGTTATGTAGTTGATGGTTACTAGTGATACATTCTCAAATTGGTAATGTGGCATACAGAGTGTTGATGATCATTTGTTGATCAAAGCGTAGCTTTGTGGACGAGACTTCGTCGAACCTTACACCCCGGTAATGGTCAAAACAGGAAAGATGCAGCAAAGTTATTAGGGGATAGCGCCCCCATAGTGTATGGCATTTCCTTCTGGATAGAGGTGGTATTATGGTATGGACCCTAGATACTTAACCTATGTTGTTGCTGCAAACTTATCATTTTGTGGTTGTTGGTGAATCCTGAGATTTAGGTCGGTTACGACCAGGGGATGGCATACTCGTGTAAGTAGTTACCCAGCTAGGGGTAACCCGGCCTTGTGTTGGCAGAGATCCGGTTAGGTTCTCGGGGCATCCTCCAGAGGCGTACCCATGTGGCAATGGAAAGTTCCTTGGCCTGACCATTTGTTGGAAATCCAAACTCCAATACGTACCTTGTATGGTTTTAGTTGTAGAACCTGCCATTTACTTATGGTGGTCACCACTGTTTAGATGGTAGCTATAGTAGGCATACGATACTGGTCGTATGTTGGCTAAGATTTATATCATATTTTCGAAATGTTTTCCTACACTTTGCACTTATATAATAATATCAAAGAAATCTTTCAACGTATCAAGCATATTTAACTATCATAAGGAGAAATCTCCTCCGATTCTACGTTTGCATTGTGTGTGTGTGTGCGGAAGGCCTTATGGTAGTTTCATTTTCTAAAAACATTGCCGATCAATTTTAAAATATTTCTTTGTTTGTTTTTAAAGATATAACTGTTTTAAGTTCTCACACCAGTCCCATGACTGACTTGGAGTTTATTGTTCCCTTCCTAAACTCTGGGTGCCCATCATTTTCCACACGGGTAGTCTAGAGTTAGGTTATCAGGTTATTCTGGAATTCAGGAGTTGTTGTAATGGTCTGGAGGCAAGCTGTATGGCATGGGTATCAACTAGTATATTGTATTTCTTTTCTACCGTTTGATGTTGTAAACTCTGATAATTTAATGTAATGTGATATAATGTAATAACTGATATAGTTCTTTGATTTAAAGATTATTCATTTATCTATTATATGTTTTGTTCCGCTGCGATTGTGAGATTCTGATATTGTTTCAGTTGCTTTTTCTTTCTTCTTCTATCTTCTACGTCTTCTTTAACCCTAACGGTACGGTTTTCCGGCCTTCGATTGCTCGGCAGTTGATACAATGGACGTATTAATGTCGACTTTCGGGAGTCGAAAATCGTAAACGTTACAGGTTCCGAATTTAATAAAGTGGATTTGAATATAATAAATGTGAATATTAATGAAACGTAAATGAATTGATTGAGAATAAATTTGAAATGAAATAGATTTAAATATAAATTGATTTGGAATCAATTTAAAATAACTATAAGCTTAAATGGTTATTTTATAAAAAGAATATTGCCAAATTTGCATAGAAAAAATATATTGTTCGACGCAAATGAAAGTAAATACCATTTTATGAATTAATAGAATGTGAATAAATTGATTTTTAATCAATTTGGAATGGATATGAGTTGGTTTGGTTTAAAAATGAATTGAATGCAAATAATTTGGTTGTAAATCATCCGAATTAAATGAAATAGTATAGGAATTCGAGTGAAAGTAATTAAATTGGCATTGAAACATTGTAACTGCTTATGATTATGTGTTAGTAATGCATTGTTTATGAAATCTATGTGTTTTAACCATTTAAATAAGTGCAATGTTAATGAATTTGATGTTTTTGGATATTTACATGTTTAAAATTAGTAATTACAAGTACAAAGGGACTATTTGGCTAGATTTGGGTTGCGAAAATTGCTTTCAAAGTACATGCTCGCTTAATAATGCTTTAAAATGCTAAAATAAGGTACGTTTTTAGATTAAATATCGGAAAATATAAATATTGATATATATATATATACACATATATAAGTTTTGTTTTCCGAGCATATGGGTTGATGTATATATATTTAACTCTCTTGTCATATTATAAAATGCTCTTCGTACAAGGAAGACTCTGCCAAAAAAATTCGTAAATTTAGGGTATTAAAAAAAATTTGGTTAACGACAAACTGATTTCAAAATGAAATTGAAATAAAGGATTTTGAAATTAGAATTGAAAATTAACTGTTTTGGGCGAAACAAAAAGATTAGAAAAGTGAATATCAAACTTCAACTAAGTGAGTTTTGATAAGTAATGGGTTTGGAATATTTTTCCTGCCTTATCAATTTCGGGGATGAAACCAGTTCCATTGGATCCGTAATAGTGTACTATTATCGGATTTCAAATTTCATAGTGTTTGGAGTTAATCTTTTGATCATACGGAATAGAAACACGTTGAAATTAATATCGAAATTTAATATAATGATTGGGTCCAAAAAGCTATCTGCTTCATACGATCGAATTAGGACTCAAAACCTTTTACATTAAGTTCGTAATAGAGGTATAACATTATGAATTCCTAGTGGCACACCTCAATAGGAGGTCGAGATTTAACGGTATGTGATTTGAGATATTTAAAAAAAAATGGTCAGATCAAAAGGAACAGTTGAGCCGCCTTTAACACTTCTCGTTCCCTTATAAAACACGCGACATTCCCTCCTTTTCCCCTCATTCAGTTCAAAGCATATTCTAATAAACCGAGCCTCCTTTCTCCCCTTTTCAATTTCGAACGAAAAGCGAAATCAAGAGAGAAAAAATCGCGCGATCTAAATCGAATAGCGATGGGAATAAGAACGCATGGGAAAGGAGGAGAAGAGGGCATTCTGCTCAAGCTCATGCTAGTCACGATTTTCTTAGCATGCATGTTTGTGTGCGACTAGGGTGAGGGAGGTGGCCTAACGCCTAAAGCGGCAGCGAAGAGGCAAGTCGAACTCGCGAAGTGGGGTTGCCTGGTAGCGCGATTTTAGCAAACGTGGAGAGTAGGGTCGGTTTCTTATTTGCATGCGAATGGGAGGCCAGAGACTCAGTTGATGGTCGAGTGATGCCTGGAGGCGCTGGCAGATAGGGAGGCGATTGAATTCTAGAGGGAAGCTGAAGCTTGTGAGGGCGGTGATGATGCTGGCATATGGTTGTGAGGAGGAGATTGTGGTGGAAGATGTTGGTGTTGCAGAGTAGGGTGGGTTTTGATGGGTCTGGGTGAGGCATCTAAGCAGAGGGAAGGTGCTCCCAAGCCGTGGTGATGGGTTTGTCATGACTATGATATCCAGAAAGCTTCACATGTGAAAGAGGTATATAGGATTTTATTTTATAAATTATAATGGAAGAGTAGTTAGTATATTAACTATAGTTAAAATTGGAGTCGTTAATTTATATATAATTCATAATTTGCTTTCGAGGTTCCATCGACGGAGAGGATTCATTGGATACATAAGAAAATTTGGAAAGGCTTGTAATAAAAATCAAGGTGTGTAAAATCTCACACATTACTCTAGCTAGTATTATTTAAAAATGTTGAATTTAAATTATTGATTGTTTGGATGAATTCATAATTCTTTTTTTACCCGTTGGATGTTAGATATATATGTAGTGTGTGTGTGTGTGTGTGTATTAGTATTTGGAGTGATATTCCCGCACATTATAGCGGGTGACGCCCTATGCGCCCCGCATAATAGTGGATAACCTTATATACCGCGATATCACCCTCGAAGTGGGATTGGTGTTTTTTATGTTGTATTGACATCTGTGGATGTAGGGAAACATGTTGGAGGGATCTAACTAGATTCCTAAAAATGATGAATTTAATTTCATACATTGGATATATGGATTGTGTAGGATAATATAGTATAGATTATTGTAGTGATTGAAAATTATTGGACGCTATCGTAGCATTGGCATAAATTTTGACGTTTAAATACCCTAAATATATTTTAAAAATAGAAGAAATTAAAAGGGATTTTTGATATAAAAATATTTATATTGGAATTGGTTTATTTAAAAAAAATTGAATTAGAAAAAAATATTGATTTTTTGGTTATACTTAACTATGGTGAATTATTAAATGGAGATTTAAAAAAATCAATTTATATAAAAGAATTTGTAAATGGTATTCTGGGAATATAAAAAGGAGTTAAAATCAATGTTAAAAATAGATTGGAAGTATAAATGTATTTATAAGAAATGAATTAATACAATGGAATTTTATAAACAAGATCTGTTTTATAAACAGATAAAACCGAAGGGGTTATAAAATTTATGAAAGACGTTTATAAATAAAGGAATTTGATATCGAATCATAATTGGGAATATAAATTCATAGGATTAATTTATATTAGAATTTGGAAACAGGGTCAAGAAAAAAATAGTAGATTCTATTTTTTCGGAAATGAAAATGTTTAGGAGATCAATAATGAATCGATATGTTGTAAAATCGAGAGGAAGTTATAAATTAAATTGGTTTTTGAGATTTCAAAATATAGATTTTTTTAAGAAGATAAGTTCGTTCTTCAAAGGGAAAACCTTATTACTTAAAACTATGGAATTATAAAACTAGTTAGTATTGGAATACTTGAGAAAATGGATTTATAAATATTTAATATTTATTGGAATGAAATTTTAATTTTTGTAATCAGCTTTGTAAGTTGGTTTGTTTTATTTTTAAATAAGTTATTGATGGTTTATTAATAGTGTCAAATATTTTAAATAATAACTTAAAAAATATTTTAAAAAATAAAAATAAATTACTAGTCTTTGAAAATGTTCATTTATATATATGTATGTATGTATAGTTTGAAATGATCAAAAATTTATTTATAGAATTCTCTCGAGATGGGTAAACAGGTTTAATTTAAAGATGAGATTTATAAGAGAAGTCTTATAAACGGAATTCTAGAGACTTAAGAAAATTTTCAATGTTAGATGCGATAACTTTAGAAAGAATTTGAATTCATTTAAGGAAGTTATAAAGGGTTGGTTTGGTTTATAAACAAGTATAATCAGTTTGGAAATTGTAGGAAGGATTTACTGAAATTCCTGAGACTTTTGAGATAAAAATATGAAATATTTCCTAGCTTAATATTTGGATGATTTTGGATATTTTACGTATAAATATTTCCCTAAGTATTGATAGGAAGGTTTTGGAAATATTTTAAGTGGGAAATGGTTTGGGATAGAAATATTTTCTGAGTGTTATAACGTTGGAAGTTGGAAATATTTCTAAGTATTGGGAATGGTGAAATATCTTGTTATGGATACAAGTGTGAAATTGTTTTGAAATATAGAAATATGAAAGAGACTGAATATACATCTTGGTGAAGATGTTTTGGGATAAATATTGGAGATGGATAAAATTAGGCCTAGTGACTGCTTTTGGATGTTTTATTTATAGTTAAATAACTGACTATCAATATCGGCCAAATTTCATTAAACGGTTCGAAGAGACCAAGATCGGATTTAACTATCCAAAAACCACTTTGATCTAGTTTGAACGTAACGAATGAATACCGTAAAGACGGTGAAGACGGTGATTCGGTTTGTCCAGATCCAAGACAACTTATATGGACGAATGCTATCAGAACATCATCATTGGAGGACGGTGAGCATTCTAAGTAAAATTGTACTTGGAAGGTAACGCTTAGCCTCGAACCTCATCAACCGAGAATGACTAAATCATGGAGATGCAGCAAGGCTAAGTGGGTTACACCCAATTATGGTATGCTATCACTTTTCTAAATGTCCTCGAAAACCTTTATATTATGGATATGGTTGTGCATGAAAGAAGGAGCGCCTAATAGTAAGGGTGGGAACACCCAGAGTGATAACATATTCGGTCTATCCAGGTTAGGGGTAGGCCAGTCTTGTGTAGCAGGGGATCCCAGTGATGGTCCTCGGTACGTTGTTCTAGAGGTGTACTTGATGGACGGTACCCCAGTGGCCCAGTCATTCATATGGAATCCATTCTCCAATACGAGCCTCACAGTTTTGTTTGTAGAGCCTAGTATGTTGGAATTTAATTAATGTAACAATTTTGGCTATTTGAATAAGTATTTGTACTTAAACACTATTATGATATCAAATGATTTTGAAAAAAATTGTTTGGTTATCGTAAGGGAAAAAACCCGTCATGTTTATGTATGACGTGGTCTTACGAGATACCTTTGCTTTCAAAGGATTTTGATAACTCTAATAATTCAAATTGAGTGTGTTTTCTCACGCTGGTTTTCCAGACTGAGTCGAGTATTATTTTATTATAATACTCGGGTCAGACCGAGTATTACATATTCAAGATAGGATGCTATAGAGGCCAGGAGACGAGTTGGATGATAGAGATATGTTTTCGTACTTGAGTTATATTTCCTTTGTATGGGAAAGTTATTATAACTGTCCGAATTGATGTATTGATTATTGAAAGTCTATAGGGTGGATCGTATAGTGTATATGCAAGTATATGTGATTAATTATATGATGCAACTAAGATAAAATTAATCTAGGTAAATATAGAATAAGCACACCAGGATTTTATACTGGTTCGGACCTCCCATCCTACGTCCAGTCCCGAAGCTCCCCTCCGGAATTCGACTATCAAACACCATCACTTCGCTTGGAGGAATAGGCTTGGTTACAATAGCTTGTTCTTGTCAACTATGTGTTCTACAACACGGATGTTGACTATTAAGTACAAATGCATCCAATATATATATCTAGTGAATATTGATTGAGGAGATCTGAATATATGGAAGAGTGAAATACAAGTGTAGATTGCTAGAGATCAAGAATATATCAGAGTATAAAGGTAAAGAGCTCAAGTAAGTAAGATGAGTTCTTCTCTTTGATTCTTGATGTTAATTATAGTGGTAGAGAGATTCCATGAGTAGTTGCATCTATTAACAAGTGTTCTATAGTCGCTTCTGATGGTGATTTGTAGCAAAGAGAAGCGAAGATGTCTTTTCAAGTGCGCCAGTTGTAGTTTGAATTTCAAAACCGGAGTTCAGTACCAGACATCTGGTATTTGTTTCAGACGTCTCGCTATATTTTTTTTGTATATATAGCCTTTCAGATTTATAAGTACATTAACCAGACGTCTGATTCTGTCTGGTTCATAATCCAGAGGATTTCTTCAGACGTCTGGCTAGTGCACCTAGACGTCTGAACCCTGTGCATGTTGCTTTTGTGCATCTATGTCATTGCTCTATTGATCTTATCAACTTGTTGTCTCCTATAACGTTCATTAAGCCTTGTTCTTGTCTCTCGAGTGATGTCACTTTAGCAATTACCTGTAAATAGAAATATATATGTATATTCGATTTCCATTGTATAGTTGTTGTCATCGAAACCATAGATTTGATTTCCTAACAATCTCCCCCTTTTTGATGATGACAACTACACAATGTACTTATATATAATTTATAAATCTCCCCATGAATATGTGCTTATATCAGATGTTTTATAAATATACTTATATTTCTCCCCTTTGACATTATCAAAAAGAATTATAGAATTTTAGCCAATCATCAAAGATAACACACAAAAAGAAAATTTCATTAATAATTTGAAATTGAGTACATTCATAGATATTATCTAGTTACATAAGTTTCAAGCCTAAAATCTATGAGTTTTTTAGAGAATCCTTTTCTTGACCATCTCCTTTTTCTTCTTTTTGGGAAGAGATAGGCTTCATAGGAGATGTCGAAGCTTGTTTTAAAGGTTCGTCCTCAAAAAGTTTGGAATGTTTTGCGGGAGGAGAAGACACTGGGGTCGTCCAATCTTCAGAAGGAGGTGTCGGACCGCGAACCCTTTGAAGTACCTCTTTAAGAACCAATAGTACAGTTGAAAGTGATTCTTCAAGTGTTGCTAGGCATGTGGAAAAAGAAGTTTCAAAGCTATCGAATCGCTTAGCCAAAACTTTTTGATTTTAAGACAATATATGTTGATTTTTGAGTGTGAGATCTCGAACGCTTTCACTTGGATTTTTTTCTGTTCGAGTTTCTAAAATCTCATCTTGGCTTGGATAATCAAATGGTGCAGGAGGAGGAGGAGTTGTCTCACGATATTTTTCCATCTCCTGTGATGGTTCATTTTGTGGTTGAGGTGTAGGCCCAACTTGTTTCGCTTGACGATTGTGTGTCCAATCTTCAAAAGAGATAATTTCCGGAGGAATTTCCGATAAGTGCATTAGTGAGAAAAACTTTGTGGAAGCATATTTTGGAGAGATTTCTTCAAAAGTTGACAGGTAGGAAGGGATGTAGTGGGCACGTAGAAGTCTCGTGATGTATGTGAGGTAGATAATTGATGGCCGTGATCGAGTCCAAAAATGTTTGAGCTCGTCAAAAATAAATTTGGCCCAGTTCACCCTTGTTATGCTAAATAGAGCATATAAAGCTTTATGTTCTAGCTCGGTTATCTACTCATGACTTCCTAGACATGGAACGATGGTATTGACTATCATTCGAGTAAGAAGTCTTGCTTTTGGTCGTAGATATTTAGAGGCAAATTTTGGCATTTCATCCTTTCAAATTTGATGTGTTATACTATTCCTTGGTTTAAAGCATATTGGAAATATCGTATAAATCTTCGCCCGTGTCAGAACATCCTAGAGTTCTACCTATTATTCCAAGAGTGAGTCTAATCGTGTTGCCAAACATGCTAGAACATTATCAATTGTCTTCATCTTCAGTGTTCCATACTGACGTGCTATCCAAATTTGCGTAAAAAAGAAATATTGCCAGTTGATCGATTTGGATGTCATTGGGAGTAAATGATATCAATGTGTCTAGACCGGCGTTCTCACACATTTCATCCAAATCATACATTGGAAATTTAAGTAGGTTATAAAATAGACCTGTGTGAAGTTTCTTCTTTTGTATATCCTCATATCTCTTGATTGAGCGTGGTGCCCTATTCATTCATCTTTCGATTTGATCATCCGAGCAAACTTGAGGATTTGAGGATGATGTTGGTTGGTCTTGTTTTCTTTGGGATATCTTGGGATTTTTAGTTCTAGGAGGCATTTTGATCGAACGATTGTAAGTAGAAAAGATTTTTGGAAAATTTTTTCTATAGACAATTCGTAGTTGAAAATAGAAATGAAAGAAGAAAAAAATGACATTATCTGGATGTTTTTAAAGTGCCGATTGAATTTCAGACGTCTGGAAGTCAATTCAGACATCTGGTTTACCCTAATTCGAACATAGTAGTTAATTTAAGATGACTGGTTTATTTGCTAGACGTCTGGTTTGGTTGATTTTTGAAAATATGATAGTCAGAGAGTTTTTTCAGACATCTAGGTAAAATATCAAACGTCTGAAATAGGTCGAGTTTTTAAAACATGGTGGCAGAGACATAACTCAGACGTCCGGATCAAAGTTTGGACGTTTGAAATAGTCTGATATCTATTTCTAGGAGGCAGAGCAAATTTTTAGACGTTTGGAGGATTATAACACACGTTTGACATATGCACGGTGATAAAAAAAATCGAGGTATATCAGAGTGTCAAACGTCTCAGGTCCATATCCAAACATTTGAAACGGGCAATTTTTCTAATAATAGCCTAAGTTTTAATGGTTTTGCTTATTTCTCGATTCTATAATTTTCTAAATGAAATATAGTATTATTTATGTGAAACAAAATTACAAATAAATATAGATACATTCAAAAAATAAAAGCCTTGGTGAAGGGTCCAAAGGTGTACGATACGAGGAAGAGGGATCCAAGGAACTGCAAGGCATCGGAAGTGGTTCATGGACATCTTTCTTCCGTGAAGTACAAAACTTCATTGCTACTTGCTCAAAAATGCTTAGTCGACGTGCTGTAACTTTTTGTTCAAAATATAGTTCACGTTGTAAATCTATTTGTTGTTTTTGACAGTGATGAATTTCATCAGTTTTCTCCTTCGTGTTAGGAGAGACAAACAAAGATTGTTTGATCTTCTTGCTATCATGAGTGAATCCCGTGTGATATGAGGACCATCTATACGTTGGTTCCTGATTTGGTGTGGGTGTAGAAACCGTTGTGGTGTGTCAGTCGAGCTATCCGTTGTAGGTGTCGATATGGATATATAAGAATTTTCAGAAGCCATGACTATATTTTGAAAAAAAATTAAATTGTATACATATTTTTATTTCTTGTTATATAACTGTTTATATATAATTTTTAAAAATTATTTACAGAAAATTTGTAAAAACCAACTAACTAAAAAATCAAAGGTGCAAAATTATTAATAGCAATTTGTGGATAGAAAATCATAGCCTAAATGAAGGAGTGATTATTAAGTGAACAGATCATGAAGAGAGAAAATTCCTATATCACGACGGAGTTTAAGAAAAGTTTATTTATTTAGTGGTTTTGTAAAGATATCTGCTATTTGATTCTCCGTATTTACGTATTCTAATGAAATAGTTCCTTTTTCAACATTGTCTTGTAAAAAACGATGCCATATATCTACATGTTTAGTTCGCAAGTGATTTACAGGATTTTTTGATAAATTTATTGCACTAGTGTTATCACAATATATTGGAGATTTATTGATAATTTTGCCAAAATTTGTAAGTGTTTGTTGCATGTATATCACTTATGCACATGCTAGAGCTGCTGAAATATATTCTGCTTCGCAAGTAGATAAAGAAATACAATTTTGATTTTTTCTAAACCATGAAATTAATGATTGTCCAATAAAGTGACATGTTATACTAGTACTCTTACAATCTGTTCTACATCCACCGAAATCCGCATCGCTATATGAAACTAGCTCAAAGGATGATCCTTTAAGGTAAAACAAACCATAATCTCTAGTACTAGATAGATATCGTAAGATACGTTTAACAGCTCTTAGGTGAGATTCTTTTGGTTTTGCTTGAAATCGAGCACAGAGACATACACTCATCATAATATCGGGTTGACTAGCCGTCAAATAGAGTAAAGAACCAATCATGCTATGATATAATCTTTCATCAAAATCTTTCCATTACCATCCTTTTCTAAATGAACAGTAGTACTCATTGGTGTTGGTTTGCTTGAAGTTTTATCCATTTCAAAACAACGAAATAGATCGTTACAATATTTTTCTTGATGAATAAAAATACCATTTTCAAGTTGTTTTATTTGTAAACCTAAGAGAAAATTTAATTCTCCTATGTGTGACATTTCAAATTCATTTTTCATAATATTTAAAAATAGATCACATAGATTTTCGTTGGTTGAACCAAAAATAATATCGTCAACGTAAATTTGTACAACTAAAATATCATTATTTTCTCATTTAATAAATAAAGTTGTATCAATTTTGCATATTTGAAAACCAGATGTAACTAAGTGATTTTAAGACGTTCATACCATGCACGAGGAGCTTGTTTTAATTCATATAATGCTTTGTGCAATTTAAAAACATGGTCGGGATATTTTTCATGAACAAATAATGGGGGTTGTTCGACATATACGTTTTCTTTAATAAAACCATTTAAAAAAAGCACTTTCGACAGCCATTTGAAATAGTTTAAAATTGTGATGATTTGCAAAGGCGAGTAATGTACGAATGGCCTCCAGTCTTGCTACTGGAGCAAAGGTTTCGTCATAGTCGATACCCTCTTCTTGATATGAGCTTGAGCAACTAAACGTTCTTTATTTCTAACAATATTTCCATTTTCATCTGCTTTGTTTTTAAATACCCATTTTCTTCCTATAACCGATTGATCTTCTGGTCTTGGTACTAATTCCCAAACATTATTACGTTCAAATTGATTTAATTCCTCTTGCATAGCAATTACCCAAAAATTATCATTTGAAGCTTCTTTATAATTTTTTGGTTCAAAATTTGACACAAATGTTATATGGCTTATTTGATTAAGTTGATTTCTAGTTACTCTAGAATTAAGATCTCCAATGATATTATCTATTGGATGATCCTTAAGAATTCTAGGAGATGATATCAAAGCATTATTTTTGCATATTTGCCTCATTATTAATAGAGTTTGTTGTATTTGTTATTGGAATTATTTCTTCATCATCATTAATATGATGGTTAAGAAAATTTTCGTCGAATGAAACATGTAAACTTTCTTCAATAGTATTATTTCGTTTATTAAAAATTCTATATGCTTTGCATTGATCCAAATATCAAACAAAGAATCCTTCATCGGCCTTTGGGTCAAATTTTCCTAAATTATCTTTTGTATTTAATATAAAACATTTTGATCCGAAAGTTTTAAAGTATGATACTTTATGTTTTCTTCCAAAAAATATTTCAAAACAAGTTTGTTTAGTCATAAGACGTATAGTTACTCGATTCAACACATAACAAGCTGTGGCTATAGCTTCAGCCCAAAAGTGTTTTGGCAGACCACTACTGTTTAGTAGTGTTGGTGCATATTCTTGTAACGTATGATTTTTTCTTTCTACTACACCATTCTGTTAAGGCGTACGAGGAAAAGAAAAATTATGACTTATTACTTTCTTATTGCAAAAATTAGTAAAAAGATCATTTTTGAATTCTCCACCGTGATCACTTCAAATATTTTTCCTTTTCAAGTCCATTTGTTTTTTAATTCTTTTAGCAAATATTTTTAACATACCAAAGGTATCGCTTTTATATTTTAAAAATAATGTCCAAGTATATCTCGAAAAATATCAACTATTACAAAAACATATTTGTTGTGATTTATAGATCGTACTTGCGTTGGACCAAATAAATCTAGATGTAATAATTCTAATTGTTGTTTTGTAGAAATATTATTTTTAGATTTAAAAGAACTTTTCTTTAGTTTTCCAATTTGACAATCGTCACATATATTTTCTACTTTATAATTTATTTTAGGTAAACCTCTAACTGCTCATATTTTGCTAACTTATTATTATATTTAAAATTGACACAACAAAATCGTTTATGCCATAACTATGGATCATCATGTTTGGCGGTTAAACACAAATTTGAATTCTTATTTACATTCATGTTTAAGACATAAATATTTTTGTTTCTATAACATTCAAATATAAGTTGTTTGTTATTATCGAAAATATTGCATGTATCTTTTTCTAAATTGATTTGAAAACCTTTATCGCATAATTAACTAATACTTAGTAGGCTGTGTTTTAGATTTTCTACTAATAAAACATTTGTAATAATAGAAGAGTTAGAAATACAAGAGTAGATGACTTCTCCAATGCCCACGACATATCCTTTTGAATCATCTCCAAAGGTTACCGTTCCACCATCGATGTATGTTATATTTGATAGCATTTTTGAATTTTCAGTCATATGCTTGGAGCATCTGCTACCTAGTATCCATTTCTCCTTATTTTTTATTTTGGATACCTCATTATTTTGTGCCACAAAACACACATTAGCATGTTCTCCATCACTATCGCTATCACTTTCAGATGATGAAGAATCCAAGTCATCCCATGTTACTTTAAAAGCCTACTTCTTTTTGACCTTTTTAAATTTACTCTTCTTTTTATCATTATTGAGCTTGGGACAATCTTTCTTCATATGTCCAAATTGATCACATTCATAGAATTTGATTGATGTTTTATTTGTTGAATTTGATTTTCCTCCTTTCTGAAATTTTGTTATTTTTCGAAACTTCTTGACTTTGTTGTAATTTTTGCAATAAATACAATTTATTCTTCGTCTAAGTCGGAGTCTTCAATTGTTGCTGGGAATGCTATGTTCATCTTTTTCGAATTTAATTCTTTACGTGCTTGCAAATTAGCTTCATAGGACATTAAATTTCCTATCAACTTTCAACTAAGAGTGCTGAGAGATCATTAGCTTCTTCCGATAGCAAATACTTTTCTTTCCCACTCTAGAGTTAAAGAATTGAGTATTCTAGATACTAAATCAAAATTTGTGAATTTGACTCCAAGTGCCGTTAAATCATGTTGAATGGTTTGGAATCTAGAGTACATATCTACTATAGATTCATTTTGTTTCATTTTAAATGATGAAAATTGATTTTGTAAAATAGAAATCTTAGTTTGTTTAACTTTGTTTGTGCCTTCGTGTGTAACTTGTAAGGTACACCAAATATCAAATGCAGTGTTACATAACATGACACGTGAAAATTCATTTTTATCTAATGAGAAAAATAAAATATTCATAGCTTTGGCACTATTAGATGCTGCTGTTTTTTATGCATCGGTCCATGTGTTCATAGCAGTAGTAGGTGCTTCATATTTATCTTGAGTGGTTGACTAAATTTCTAGACCATTAGCTTCGATAAAAATACTCATACGTATTGACCAATACGCATAGTTAGAGCCATCAAAAAGTGGAGGGTCGTGCTGTGCATTGACCTTCTTGAAAAATACTTGCCATATTAAAATTATTCAAAAACGTGTTACTGTATTTTGATCAAACCTTGCTCTGATACCAATTGAAAGTCTATAGGGTGGATCGTATAGTGTATACGCAAGTATATGTGACTAATTATACGATGCAACTAAGATAAAATTAATCTAGGTAAATATAGAATAAGCACAGTAGGATTTTATACTAGTTTGGACCTCCCGTCCTACGTCCAGTCTCGAAGCTCCCCTTCAGAATTCGACTATCAAACACCCTCACTTCGCCTGGAGGAATAGGCTTGGTTACAATAGCTTGTTCTTGTCAAGTATGTGTTCTACAACACAGATATTGACTATTAAGTACAAATGCTTCTAATGTATATATTTAGAGAATATTAATTGAGGATATCTGAATATATGGAAGAGTGAGATACAAGTGTAGATTGCTAGAGATCAAGAATATATCAGAGTATAAAAGTAAAGAGCACAAGTAAGTTAGGTGAGTTGTTCTCTTTGATTTTTTTGATGCTATTTATAGTGGTAGAGAGATTACTTGAGTAGTTGCATCCATTAACTAGTGTTCTATAGTCGCTTTTGATGGTGATGAAGAGTTATGGCGAAGAGAAGTGAAGATGTCTTTTCAAGTGCGGCAATTATGGTTTGAATTTCAAAACCGAGTTCAGTACCAGACGTCTGGCTATATATATTTTTGGTATATAGTAGCCTTTCAGACGTCTGTGTACATTAACCAGACGTCTAGTTCTGTCTGGTTTATAATCCAGAGGATTTCTTCAGACGTCTGGCTAGTGCACCCATATGTCTAAACCCTGTGCATGTTGCTTTCGTGCATCTATGTCATTGCTCTATTGATCCTATCGACTTGTAGTCTCTTGTAACGTTCTTTGAGCCTTTTTCTTATCTCTCTAGTGATCTTACTTTAGCAATTTCCTATAAATAGAAATATATATATGTATATTCGATTTCCATTGTGTAGTTGTTGTCATCGAAATCGTAGATTTGATTTCCTAACAATTATTGTACTCTGATGATTGTAAGCATATAAACTGTTACATATTGTTTTGTGTAAAAATCTGTTATTATATATTATATTTCTTTCCGCCGTGACTGTAAGATTCTATGTTGTTGATTATTTTTCTTCTATCTCTTTTTTCTTCTTTACCCTAGTTATTCGCTCTTTCGTACAATTTGGGTTGAACAGGAGTGAATTATTATCAACTCCAAGGGTACGTAACTATGGGTTGCTATGTCCTCTTATGTTCATGCAAGCCATTTTATTCTTTGTTAAGTATGTTTTACTTTGTGTAACGTCTCATCCTTAGGCCTATATTACCCAAGAATGTTACAAGTAAGACCATCCATGTTTATTCCCTTGGGCTAACACTACCATATTTTACCTTTTTGTTGAAGAAATATAATGATGTGAATAGTCTCAGCACAAAGCAACACATACATTCGCTAATATCAAACAAAATAATATATCACATAATAAACAATAAAGAACCACAGATCATAATAGAAAATATACTATAGATCATATCACATAAAGTATGGCAACAAAAAGGGTGCATAGGACCCATAAAATTATACATATCTGAGGAGCTCTAACAAGTCTTAAAAGAGTATATACATATATCCAAAAGGAGTCACTACCTCATACAAGATACCTAAGTTGCATATAAGTCAAGCCCAAAATACACACACAAGTTACATACACATATATAGATAGAGTATACATAATAGCTAACCAAATCCATAGTCAAAGAGTTCATAACCTATCAATTTCGGCCTGACCCACGTATTTCTAAAATAAACGAGTCACACTCTTTCTAAATACAATTGGGTGAGATCACATAATAACATATACTATGCGCTAGATATTACAATATCTATATAATGGTCACATTTATTTACACGTATCAAGACAAAATCATTGTATTAAAATGTCATATCATGATCATAAATAGTTATCATTTCATTATAGTATAAATAAGATACAATCAAACATAATAATGCATAACAGCAACACACATCAAACATAAAGTTGTACTACTTTTAGTTAAAACAAAAGTATATGATACAGCAAGAACAGAATTCATATAGTAGATCCTATTAGTGTTTAGATTATAGGGAAAATTATTACTTATTCGAGTTACTCTATTCCAAGGGAAGACTTACAATACATGCTCATGCAGTCGTTATATACCAACCCTCTTAACATAAGGCAAATATACAGTACTACCTGTTGGCATTAGTGGTCATGGGAAATCACTAACACGGATTACATTCTATCACTGACATGGATATATCACTAATATGGATATCATGACTCGGGAGCGACCCTATAGTTAGCTTACAAGGTAATGCAGATAATATGCATTTTTAAATTAATGAGTTATCGTCATAGTGTATTTTCCCAATACACGGTTTAATACTGAAATGTGATATACCATCGAAGGGTAATCACTAAAGTAGCACTGGATCTTCCTAAACACTTGGTGTTGCTAGAGTATCTACTATAATTTAGTAAATACCACTCACTTAATTATTCCATAAGATAAGTTGTACAATCTACCGAATAAGTGGCACGCAATGTTTCATACAATTTGGTGTTACTACATTGATTCATTATATTTCTTGTCCTATAGAAGTAGCAATATGCATAAAATATTATTTCTAAGGACCTATAGAAATTCTATAAGTTTGACAATTCTGGTGTAAATGCAATGAATTGTCAAAGGATGAATTATTGTTCACAAGCAATTGATTTTCTCTTTCAACTCATGCGTAATACTTTAAAATCCAATTCAAGTTAAATAACCCCAAAATTTGTAAAAATCACAACATGAAAGTTATATATAATTGTCTTAGATTTTTAAAAAGAAAAAATTCAACAAATTTGGACTTACATTTCAAAAGTTATGGCTAACTCATTTTCGGATACAAACTTAGAAAAATCACTATAAAGACAGAGCCATGACTATATGTTCAAATCCATTTTAGATCATTTAATCCTCATAATTTTGTAAAACTAACAGCGTGAAAATTATAGATAAGAGTCTTATCTTTCCATCATGTAAAAGATCAACAAATTTAGACTTATGTTTCAAAAGTGACGGCCAAATCAATTTTAGGTACAAACTCAAAAAAATCATAATAAAGACATAGCTATGACTACTAGAATTGGCCCGTGCTTCGCACACGGGATGTTTATATTATTGTCAACGGAAAGCAAAGGACATTTTCAGAATTTCGAAAAGACGCCGAGTAAATTAATTCAACGAATTTTCTTTATTAGTAGTAGAGATATGTTCAAATCCATTTCAGATCATTTAAATGGCTAATTATTAAAAAGTTACCAAAAGAGAAATTTTTGCAAATTTAATATATTTTCTAACCAAAATGATTAACCCCAAACGGGTTAAGGAAGTACAAGTTATCGCTATTTTACGACAACCACTTTCTATATAAATTTTCAGCTATCACCTTAAGTTTCAAAGAAGCATACTTTCAATCATAACATAACGACGACAATTTAATTCAATTTAACAACTTAAATCATTAGTTAAATCGATCTAAACAAATATGCAAACAGTTTTAGAAAGAGTGGTAAGGATTACTCACCATATCTTCTTGAATTCCTTGCCAAAACAATCAAAATACACTTGTTTTCTCTATTTCAGCCAAGCCCTAGAACCAAAATTACACAAGGGAGCAAAAATAGGATTCAATCACTATAAAATCTAAAATTAACGAGTCAAAAAGGTAGAAAAAGGGATTGAAATCATCACCTTGAATTTAGTAGAATTTCTGAGAATTTATATGAATTGATTTTGGAGCTGTTCTTGCCTTGGTTTAGAAAACACTTAGCAATTTTTCTTCTTTTTGGTTTTGAACATACTCTAAAGAAGAGAAGTGAGAAACTTCTCCTTTGTTATGTTTTAGTTTGGCTTGGTTTTGAAACAAGAACCAATAGTATAAGAATTTATTTTTATTTCTTTTTATTCTCTTATGGCCTCTTCTTTTGTAACGACCCATAATTTTCGATGCTTAAAATTTGTTAATTTAATAAGATTTTGATAATTAAATCTGAAAAAAATAAAAATTTGAAATTTGTTAATGAATTAATAACGGGAATGAAATGTAAGAATGTTACTGCAAGTTAATAAATAACTAATTTAGTGCAATCCCAATTGATTGAAATAATTGTAGGGTTATAATTGATTGTATATAGTAAAAGTTGGAAATAAATTCAAAGTTATATTAATTGATGAAATAATACGCAATAAACTGTATTTTGATAAAATCAATGTTAGATAAGTAATTATAATATTGGTATGGAATGATAAACTTATAAAAGTATGATTGAAAGTTAATGGCAACAATCATTATAAGTTACATATGTATTTAATCTGTTAAATTGACTTGGAATTATCGTAATAAGTCTAAATTAAATATTATGTCAATGAAAATCTAGATAATAAGAAATAATGTTAATTTTATCCATAACAATAGGTTGAATAAAAAGAATGAAAATCAAGATTTATTAATTTATTGGAATATAAATTTAATAATTGGATTAATTGCAAATAAATGAAATCTAATATTCAAATATTACGAAAATAGGTATTTAGATGAAATTTGAAGATCTTAATGTAATAAATCATGAACCAATGTTAGTTATATCCTTATTGTAATAAAAGACATGAATAATAAGGTTTAAAAAATTTAATAAATGGATTTTAGGAGTTTTAATTTATGATTTCTGAACTTAATGAAATTGAAATTGAACACTAAAATTGATGAATTAATCAACTTTAAGTTGACATCAAAATTTGTTTAAATTATTGTAAATGATTAAGAAACTAAAAATGATAAAAGCTGTAAATTATTAAAATATAAATTGGAAAGTGATTTAATTAATAAATTATTAATTTATTTAATTAACTCGATTATAGCCATACTGGCCACTGACTCGGATTTCGACGAAACCAGTTTCATCGGATCCGTAACAGTGTATTATTATAGAATTTCAGGTTTCGTAATGATCGGGCATGTCGTCTGATCGTACAGGCTCGAAACGCCTGGAAATCAAATTAATTGAAATCAATTGAAGTCAATTTGAAATATCTTGATTTTAGCATAACTTCTTCATACGATAGAATTTGGACTTAAAACATGTTCCATTGCGTTCAAAATATTTAAAAACATCTATTTTGATATATGGGCTGACTCATTTTCGTTCTGGAGTCAGAACGGGCTTTTCAGGCCGTTGGTCGTTTAAACTTTCAATCCAAATCAATCCGGTCCATTCTATTTTCAGCTTTGCCAATATATACCTCATTATAAACTCTAGCCACTTCTTATTCTTATTTTTCTGTATGTACATCTCCTTCTCAACTCCTTATGGCAGACAAACAAATTCTAGATCCAATTGCAAATCAAAACCAAATTAAAAATTCAAACTCCGCAAACTATATCAAATTATATATCAAATTGAAGCTCTCGACGCATTCCTAATATGCAGCTAGTTTTCCGATTTGGGTTTCATTACAGCCAGAATTGGACAAATTTGTTTTGGCCGTTCATCGTGACGAGATGAACGACGATCGATCAAAGATTCGTGGGCATGGTGTTGGAGAGAACTTCGAGCGTAATGCATTGTTACTTTTCGCGTGGCCTGTTAACGGTTGGATTTTTCACGAAAGTTCACTAGGGTTTCAAATACAGTGGCGGAGGCTGTGTAATAAGGGCATCGATCGGTGTCCGGTCGATCGGCGTCGTAGTCTATGGAGGAAGGTCGCGTAGGCGTAAAGGGGATTGCGGCCTTGGTCAACGTTGACCGATTTGGTGGTGGCGTCTTGTGGCGTGTTGGGTTTTAGCGTTTTTTGCAAATTGAGTGAGCAGATGTTGACATGGCTTGTAGTGTATGGGCCTTTGTTTTATTATTCTATTTTATATAATTTTGACTTTAAAATGTTCTAATCGGTATAACTTTCGCGCACAAGGTCCAATTCACGCGCGGTTTTCTCCGTTAGGTTCATATTGGAATTCTGGATATTTTGATGCTGGTTTGGACGAAATTCAGAGACTGTTTTAATTTTGGGTTTAAATTGGATTAAAATTCAATTTAAATTCAGAAAGGTGAGTGTTTTAACCCACTCACAACTTCTAAAATTTCTTATGTTTGTTAAATTTAATTCATGATTTGATTAGGAATTTATTTATGATTGTTTGGTATATTTTAATCATCATCTCGGTTAAATTGAATTTATTTGGATTAAACTGTTATTTAATTTACGGTTGCATATAAAATGCCAGTTAAATACCTGTTATTTGTTATAAGTTTCTATATTGATGTTTATGGATTGTTTTGGATGATGATTGTGATGGATGTTGATTGTTGATATAAGTTGAACGGATGTTTAGTTGATATCGTTATAAATTGCAAGTTCTTTATGGATTATTATTAATTCGGGATTGCGGTTTGAAATGATATACAACCGTAAAATATTAAATTGCGAATTAAAATGATAAATATTCGTATCACTTGACCATAGGATAGAAAATTATATACAGACACCATGGTCTATATATAAAAATATTTTGAAATGATTTCTATGGTTCTGTAAAGAAATATATGGTTTTATATAAATATTGATCTTAGAGATTATATAAACGTTAATTTATTCTTGTTTTTAAGCTATGTATAAATTTGTTTTAATATAGAATAAGTGGATAATAAAGTTGGATTTTATTAAAGATAATATGGTTAAGTACTTAAATTATATTTTAATATAGAGTTTATAATGATTTAACTAAATTAAGCTTGGAAGATAAATTTGAAATTGAATTTATTTAAGAACTAAACTCAAGTAAGTTTGATGTGAAATTTATTAAATTTTAAAAGGTATGATTTTTATAACGTGATTTTGGTTTAAGGTGAATTAAATGAATATTTCAAGTGTAAATAAATTAAAGGAAATATTTGGTTATTTATAATTTGGGTTTATTTAAATGATAATGAACTTATTAAGTAAAATATTTAAAAACTAAATAATAGAAAATTGAATTTGATATATATATATATATGAAATTACCAAACTTATTTTTGGAATTGTCGAATACTAAAAGTTTGAAATATATTGAATTTGAAATGGCTTATTCTATGGATCAAATCTGTTTTGAAATCGACATAATTTAGAATTGTTTATTTGGAAACTGAATTGAATTGAAATTTATGATTTGAGATTTGGTTAAATTTGAAATTTATAAATTCGAGTTATTTTGGAAATGATTTGTGAAATTGAAGAAGCTATTTTATTATATAAATATTTTAAATATTTAAACCATTTAAGTGGTGGAAGTTATGCCTCAAAGTTGCGAGTTTCAAGGTATTACGATTTGAAAGTGTTACATTTCAAGTGTTTTGATTTCGAAATGTTATAACTTTGAAAGTGTTATGATTTTAGAAAAGGATATATTTGAAATGAAAATGATAGCGTATTTATTTGGTTTTGAAAGGGCAATGATATTTGATTTTAAAGTATAAACTATTTTGAAAATGACCGCGGTGTTATAATAACGTTTGGTTGTTAAAGAGACCGGGATCGAAAGTTGTCATACTCTCTGCCAACTTCGAAAACTACTTTAACAACCGTGTACGCTGTGGAGATTCCAAAATGAAGTAGGATGATGGCGACGTTCTATTGAGGCATATACGTGGACCCGATTCCCGAGAGTTGGCATAAGGTGACTAAAACAGGAGCGATTGACGGACTAAGAAGGTAGCTCCTCTTATAGAACACACTCCTTCGATGCTATTCTATTACTTTGTGATTGATTGGGGTTCTTTTGATTTTGAGGGTGTGGCTCGAGGGGGGCGGCAGTAGCTGCTACGCGTTACCACCGGTCCGGAAGCGTAATTCGTATATCTACCCTGGCATTGCCTAGTTATGACGTGTCACCTACACTAGCGAGCCTTGTACGAGTTTGATTTGTGTCGTACTTATGGGGTATCTTCTCGTAGCCTCCCGATCAGGAGGTACGCAGCTGCTGTATAGACTATTGGCACTATTTATGTGTCAAGGTGGAAAATGTAAAGCATTACCGGACGATATGTCCCTGCGACAGGACGTCGGATTGGACGAAATCTCACAAGCCTTAGTTTTAAGCGAGTCTTTTCCCACTGGTGTGGCAGTCATATCCGGTTGGTCGGGGGGTTGCACATTCATACATATTTCACAACACTGTAGGAGATTTGCAACCGGACATACTCCTTTTTCTCTATCTTATGGCTCGGAAGCCGTTATTCCAGTCGAGATGGAAGTATCTTCTCATCGTGTGGCGTACTACGATCCGAAAACAAATGCCATACTACTTGTGGAATCTCTGGATTTACTCGATGAAAATCGTGAAGAGGCTGATAAAGTAAGTTGATTTTACTTTAGACACTATTATAATAGCATATATTACTACATAGTAGATAGTTTAACAGATCCTTAGGAGATGTGAATCCCGAGCATCTCTTAAGTTACTGCACTTACGTTAGACACTGGACAGGAGATTCAAATCCCGTAAACATCTATGACGCCGTTCCACTCATATTATTTACTTTTGATTTAACTTAAATAAGATCTTTTAGTTCTGACTCGAGTGTTTTGTCCTCTCAATTCGCTCGGGTTAGCCTGATCATTTTAGGGTTTGAAGACCTTACTTCTGGAGGACGAAGACGAAAATTGTATTACTATTATTTACTATATTGTTCCACTGCATCACATTGTTCCGCTGCATTGTTATTTATTATTCTTTGGTATGTGTAACTCTGATTCTGTGTTGTATAAGTATAATCAAATGTTTTGTAAAACAGCTTCATGAACTGTATATTTGATTATTATATTTTGTCGTTCTGCTATAAGATTCTGTTTTGTTTTTTCTTTCTCTGCCTTTTCTTATTCACCCCAATAACAATCCACCCTTCTATATGGTCTAAGTCTGACATGTGTGGTTTATCGTCGACTTAAAGCATACAAAAATGCGGAATGTTACATCTTTTTTTAAGGTTTTGTTAATACATCATGAAACAAAAAACTAACCCACTTCAATTAAAAGTTATAATTCCATTTAGTAACCATTTTTAAAGAATAAATTAATTTTATATATTTCCTTTGAACTAAAATGTCAAACAATAATTTAAAAATAATTTCCAACACTTTGAAATTTCTTTTATATTCTATAAAAGATTTATCAACCTAAAATTCTTCGTAGTCCCATACACATAGATACATTCAAAATATAAAATTATAATTTTCCAACTCTATACTAAATTTAGAATTAAACATTCTAAAATAATTCATCAGCTCTTAAAAAGGACAAAACCTTAAAATAACCTCATTTAAAATTTAATTTTTTTTAAATTCCCATCTAAAGTTTCCAAATTAAGTTATTGTAGGTTTAATCAAAGTGATTCTAAGATCAGGGTTGTTACACTTTGAACAATGTCTATATACCAATGCTTATCTCTAAGCATTCATGTTCATTGACGATTTCTTCACGCGCCTTTATTTGTTGGTACTTATCTTTGGACATCTTATGGTTTATCTCTAGGCGTCGATCAAGAATTAATGTATTGGGGTGATGTGATGACCCAGAATTTTGAGCAATATCAATTTAATAATCTTTGTTAATAATTAAATTGATTTGATAATTTTATATTATAAATTGACAAGTTAAAATTCTTTTAAAGGCAAATAATAATAATTTGACAATATCTATTAACATTTTTCCTAACAACATAAAATTGGCAAGTTTAATTCTTTTGGAAACTAATAATATTTTAATTTGGAAATATTTATTCTAGCAATTTAAAATTGGCAAGATTTATTTTTCAAAAGCTAATCAAAATGTTTTCTATTTATAATGTATATATAGGTGTATATTGTAAATAGGAAGTCTCTAATGTAATAAAAGCTATGTTTTCAAATTGTATAATATATATATATATATATATATATATATGTATATATATTGTGATTTGAAATTGTGTTTTAAAATTCAATATAGTGATTATCAAAACTAATGTTAAAAATGTTTTCCATTTAAAATAAATATATATTTGTATATATTGAAAATGGAAAAGTATTGATTTAAATTTAATAAAGTGTTTTCAAACTTTAATATATATAGTTTGTAATTTGGAAATTATAATTTGACGTAATACTTTTAAAGTGATATTTGAGATTTAAATTTTAATAACAAAGATAATTTCTTATTTATTTGAAATATATATTTTAAGCTTGAGTTTAAAATAGAATTTAGTTAAAAGTTCATTTGTTCTTAATGTTCTTTCATTTTTAAAATTCTAACATAAGATAAATTTGGTTTGGAAATTTTATATATAGAGTTAAAATAAAATTGTCAAGCTTATAAACATATGATGCATTTATTTTGATCAAAGTATAAGTTATTTATAAATAAATGTTTACATGAATTCACATGTATATTTACTAAAAACTAAAAGCTTAAATTATAAAAAAGATAAATACACATTACATTCATGTAAATATTACATAATTACATATACATAACTTAAATAAATTATAAAAAAAGAAAAGTAACACTTGTAAATCATTAATAAAGCATTAAAACACTTGTAAACATTATAATACATGTTAGAGACATTATAAACATATAAGCTTAGGTGTAAGCTAATTAAAACATAAAAGGGACAAATGGCATTTCTTTTGATAATTTAATTTAAGATTGAAATTGTAAAAGATGAAGAAAAGATTTACTTTTAGCTGAATTCTTTCTTCATTTCAACCAAAATGAATACAAATCAAAGATCAAAAAGAAAGAAATAAAATCAGGAATCAAAGATCAAAGAGGATAAGCTGGAAATTCAAATCAGAGGCAAGAAGATTAATCAAAAGTTCAAGTTCTTAAATCAAAGGCAAGGGAAAATACAACATAAATCTTTAGATTTTCAAATATAACCTAGGAATCAGATAAAGAAATCAACTGCAGCAGGATTAAATTCAACACGGAAAAGAAAATTCAAGGGCTAATAAAAATTCAGGAGCCTGGAAACAAATATAGTCTCTGTCCTCTGCATTTCTAGGTGAGTAAGCAGATTTTAAAAACAGTTTAAATCTTGTTCTTCTCTTGATATATGTATGGAAAATCAAGATGTTTGCCTGTGTTTTTGAATTGAATTGGATGCATGTTTGTTTTTTTTGTATTTTAATGCCTGTGTAGACTTAAAAGAATGTATTCTGTTGTTTTTACAGGTTTTAAATTCTCTTTTTGATCCAATATCTCATCTGTGATTTAAAATTAGCTTTGATTTGTAAAAGAGAAAATGTTTGAAATCATGTAATAACACTGTTTGCACCAAAATTGGTCACAACACTCTTCGGGAGTCGTTGAAGAGATAATAATGAAGAATATAGATTCAAAACGAATATTATCTAACAAAAACTCCAATCAACAGTAAAGTAAATGCGTAGACAAGCGATTTATAGTGGTTCGGCGTGTTGCCTACGTCCACTGTGAAGTTTTTTGATGTTTTATTGATTCTCTTTCAACGATTACAAGTTGTTACAACAATCAACAACAAGTTACAACTGGAAATTCGAAATCAACAGCAAAGTTATGATGTAGGATGATGGAGATCTCGATCCGGCAGAGTCTGGGCGCTTCAGAGTCGAAAGATCCTTTTTCTGTTGGCTCTGGGCTCTATTTTAGGCGTAGGATGCTGATATTTCGCTGAAAACTCGGGAGACCACTTCTGGAACGTGAGGGGGCCCACGCGCCCGGCCTTAGGAAGTTTGGGCCCACTTTGGCATCGATTCGAACTCCATTCGAATCGATCAGAAATTCATCCAATCGAGGTGAAATTTGATGTGGACATTCTTTAACATGTATGCAGGCTTCTGTGAAAATTTCGTGGCATTTGGATCAGTAGATTGAGAGATATGATGGATTCGAGATGGGATTCATTGCGTGGCTGTTTGGTTCGAAACCATCCCTTTAAATCGATGGTTTCGAATCGATGGTGGCACGTGTCTTCGTGTTGACGTGGAGCGCACGCTTCGCCTCGATCCGGGTTTTGCTCCGAGTTGACCACTTCGACTCCATATATCTCGGCGCATTCGAACCGATGAAAGACACGTCACCATAGCTAGTTGACTCAGTGGATTCGAACGAAGCTTCACTGATGGATTCGAATAGAGCTTCACAGATGGGTTCGAACAAGGCTTCAATGATGGGTTCTGTTTGCGCAAAAAATGGGCAAACACCTCCAAGTCGTACGATTTAGTTGATTATATGTCGTTCTTAGTGATTTGGATGATTTATGCAAATATATAAAAAGCAGGGATTAAACTGTAAAAGACACATAGATTTATAGTGGTTCGGCCAGAACGTGTCTACATCCACTTTATATGTTATTCTCGTTTTTCTTTCAGATTATAAGTACAAAGCTTTGCATACAAGTATATGAAAGTTGTTTGAAAGTTCCTTCCGTGCTTGAGCTCTCAAACTTCTTCCATTGTTGTACCCCTGCCCCTCTATTTATAAAGTGAGGCTGGGGGAAGGGGTCTTGGATGTATATAGCTGCTGGTGGGCCTGGGCTGATGCAATCTGGACTGGCAACTTTGGTTCGGCAAGGGCTTGGTTCGGTAGTTCATGGAAGTGGAGTTGGTTCGGTGGGACGTTGGTTCGGTGAAGGTGTATCCGGTGGTGAGTGGATGGAGCTTGGTTCGGCTATGTAGGGAGCGGTGTTGGACCGGTAGGGCTTTGGTCCGGTGGTAGGAGTATGGTGGTTCGGCAAGGGCTCGTGTACTTTGGTTCGGCAGTGGCTAAGGTCTGGTTCGGTGGAAGATGGAGAAGCTTTTGGACCGGTGGTGCCTTCCTCCTGGATCGGTGGTGTGTAGTAGGTGGAGTGCCGAATGAACTTCTATATTTGGGAGTGCTGAATGAGCTCTTGTATTGGGAATGCCGGATGAACCAAGGCATCTTGAATGCCGAATGAGATTTCGCTCTACATTGCCGAATGAAACTTTAAATCTTTGATACCGAATGGACTTTTATACTTGAATCATGAGTGAAATCCCAGACTTATATACGCTTGTTGGCTGCTTCTTCTTGGTTCGGCCGTGGTGGAAATGCACACAATATTGATATTCCAGTTTTGACCAAAAATGGGATAACACTTTGCCCCCCAAAACATGCCTTGCGATAGGAAGGCGTGTTTTGTAATGCCATGAGCTGGATGTTCATATCCTGTTGACAACCTGTAAAGAGCTTGATATTTTATATGGCCCCAAATGACGACTGTTCGGGATCGAGCTATTTGGGATGAAGCGCGGTCGTTCATGGTCAAGCGCCTAACTTCAAATGACGACCGTTCGTGATCGAGTCATTTGAGGTGAAGTGCGACCGTTCGCGGTCAAGCGCCTAAATCCATACGACGATCGTTTGAGATCGAGTCATTTGCGGTGGAATGTGATCGTTCACGGTCAAGCGCTTTACTTCAAATGATGACCGTTCGGGATCGAGCCATTCGAGGTAAAGTGCGACCGAGCCCGGTCAGAGGGCGGACCTCAAATGGCGACCGTTCGCGATCAAGCCACTTGGGGTGAAATTTGACCGTTCACGGCCGGTGCCGTTCGCGGCAAAAGATGAAATGGGACCGTTCGCGGTCAAGCGCCTTACTTCGGATGACGATCGTTCGAGATCGAGCCATTCGTGGTAAGGTGCGACTATTGGCGGTCAGGGGGTGGACCTCAAATGGCGACCTTTCGCGATCGAGCCATTTGTGGCGAGATGAGTTGTGCCGTTCGAGGCAAGTTTGTGACTGTTCGAAGTCGGGTGCCGTTCGAGGCGAATTGTGACCGTTCGAGGTCGGGTGCCGTTCGAGGCGAGTTGTGACCGTTCGCGATCGGGTGCCGTTCGAGGCGAATTGTGATTGTTCGAAGTCGGGTGCCGTTCGAGGCGAATTGTGACTGTTCGAAGTCGGGTGCCGTTCGAGGCAAATGAGTGTGCCCGGGAGGGACTTAATATTATCAGTGCCGGAGTTATTGTTTGGGGGAGTTTCCAAATCAAAGACTTCGGCAGTTCACTGCCATGCAAGAGGTGCTCGTGGACCGTTCGCGATCCACGGGCATACAAGTAATTTTTCCATAGAATTGTAAATGTTAAAGCAATAATCATATGAACCTTACAGCAGACATGTCCAAACAGGAAGAATTTAAATGTTCAAATCAAAATCAAAGCAAAGAGCAGAATGAAGATGTCAAAGCGTAAACTCTTACTATAATGCGACTGGTAGTCATTCAGAGCATGCCTATGGATCGTGCGCGATCGCTCACATGTGTAAATGATTTAACAGTGTTAGCGAGAGGTTTACAACTTGTTCATCGTTATTTTAATCAAGCAATCAATGGATAATCAAACGGTGCCCCGATCCAGGGTCACCTCTAACCGATGTAGACGGTGGTCGCTCTGGCTCCACAGCTGGAGTTCGCCTCCTCACATACTTGTAGGATCTAGATTAACCCTAGAGGGGGGGGGGGTTGAATAGGGTTATAGCAAATTTTATCGATTTAAACACAGAAATAAACTGTAGAAATAAATATGCTGAAAAGTAAATCACACACAAAATTTACCCAGCTTCGGCAACCCCTGCCTACTGCTGCATTCACAGATTTCTATTAGAATTAAACAGTATCACGCTTACAAACACTCTACTAGACTCGCAGACATTTGCTCCCGCTCACAAACACTCTACTAGACTCGCACACCCTGCTCGCAAACATTTGCTCCCGCTCACAAACACTCTACTAGACTCGCACACCCTGCTCCGCCTATAGAGTTTCGCTTACTCGCAAACTTTGCTTCCCGCCTATAGAGCTTCGCTTACTCGCAAACTCTGCTCCCGCCTATACAGCTTTGTAAACTCGCACACCCTGCTCACTGAACTAATTCTAACTAGACAATCTGACACTACCTAAACCCTAGGTGGTGATTTACAAATTCTTTGATTCGTAAAATAAAAACAATAATTAAAAAACAATAGAAAATAACCCTAAACCCTAATTAACAATATAATAAAGCCCTTTTATAAAAATTAAAACACAAAACCCCTTTTTTAATAATAAGGCCAGCCCACTCCCTTATTTCACCCGATCCTTTTGTCTCGTTCGTGAGAGTAATGGCGGCTTTGTCCTGTTTAGGGCTTCGTTCCCTTTGTTCCAATTAGGGCTTTGGCTCTTGTGTAAATCAGGGCTTCAATTTCTTCATTCGATCTGAGATATGTTGCCCTAGCTCGCTGCTTCTCTGATGGTTGACTATCGCTCGTTTGCAGTTGCTTGATCGAGTTCGTTGTTTGTGAATTCGGTATGTACTGTTTCCTTTTGCTTTACTAAGTTGATACTTGAACTCGATGCTTGAAATTGCCAGTGATGATTGGGTTATATATGCGTTCGAATTCCTTGAATTACGTTCGTCTAAATATATTTGAATTTTTCAATTCCTTTTTCTCTGCCGCTTGATGATGTTTGAACGATTGATGATTAATCTGACTTGTTCAATACGACTATTTCTAGTAGCTTGATTCACACGGCTTTGAATTGCCTTGCTTATCACGGTTTTGATTTTTCTGGTTCGACTTGGCATTGACTGTTTCAATTTGTCTCACACTTGATTTCTGATTTGTGAATTATTCAACCTTGTTCATCATGGTACTGACATTTGCTTTGACCAGTTGATTTACTTTGGCTATACTGTTGAAATAGTTCTTCACTGTGAACTTGTAGTCTTTTGTTTGTGTGCTCGAGTTTGCATTGTTACATTTCACTGGACTGTTTCTGGTCATGTATATGTTTGTGCATGATCTCATATGCATTGAACTCTGGTTTGGATATCATGGTGTACATTTCATTTGCAGCCTTGACGTGATTTTTTTCACTGATGTTCACTGATATAATTCATGATGTATTCATTTTGTTTACATGAAATCTTGTTCATTGTTGTTGTTTAAGTTAGTCTGCACTTTTACTTGAACTTGTAGTCTGCCTTGATCATCTTGTAACCTGGTCTGGTGCACCTTGTTTCATTATCTATTGCATACATGAGATTGACACTGTACTTTATTCATGCTTGTTGTGTTCAGTTTGCACTTGTTCATCATGTAGCTTGTTGGTCTTCATTTGAAGTCGTAGCATTCATGTTTGACATATATGCACTGTGTGGTCTTGAGCATTTGCACATTTGTTCACCTACACTGTTGCCTTGTTGACTGCATCACCATACTCTCTGTTTTGATTTGCATTTGCATTGCATTTCTCAATGAGCTCCACTTCACTTTGTTGCATTTAAAGATTCATCTGATCACTGCTGTGTCTTGTTTAACTGGTTTTGGTCGTTGCATTTGCTGGCTTGTACTGTCCACTGCCCTGATCTTGTTTGTTTGATCACTTTGCTGTTCCATGGTCTATTTGATGTTTTGTTTATTTGAGACATCTTAGCCATGTTGCATTCATGCTGGTTTATTCTTGCACTTGTGGTTGCCTCTGGTTAATTGCCTGGTGGTCTTGTGGTTGGTCACTGATTCATACATGAACTGTTGCACGTGTGTACTTTGTATTCATATGTGCCTGTCGAGTTCCTGACCCTTCCATATACTCTCTGATAACTGTTTGGACTGGTGCATACTGTTGCGGCCTGTACTTGTGTGATATTTGAACTTCTGGTATGTTGTTTGCAACTGTGTTGCACTTGTATCACTTGTATTTGAACTAAACTTGTGTATCTTGTAGCTTTCATCACTGGTGCATGTACATTGCTTCATGTTGCCTTCAGTAGCTTCACTGTTGCATTTGTATTACTGGTTCATTGCACTGTTTCATGCATGCTCGACATTGTGACTTGAGCTTTGTACTTCAGTTGAGGATATTGGACTTGTTGTACATTGCATAGTGCATTGCTTTGTTTGTTGTGAAGTTGTGCTTGCACACTTGCTATTGTTGGCTGCGCACACGAGTTGGCGAGGCAGTGCACACGTGTATGAATGTACACGTGTGTATTGCAGCCACTTATGGTTACATGTCCCTGTAATATCTATATGCACGACTTTGTGATGAAAACAAGTGTGAATGATGACGAACAACCCAAATAACTGAGGCAAATCATATTTTCAAAAACCATATTTCATTTTATATTGCAAAAACATTTCTTTTTCAATTTTACTGCGTTAGTGAATATTTTTGCAAATTTCTCAGATGCTGGATTTAAACTAGAAGGAAGTTGAAGAAAAATACGAGTGTGAGTGATATGTAATGAGGTTAACTGTAAATGTGAAATGTGATATGATTGTAATCAAAGTTGTATAGTTATAGTGAGAGATTGAAATTGTACTATTCAAAATTGTAATAAATATTTGTTTGAATAAAATTTCTGTTTGAATTCAAATTCTGTGTCATTTAATTTTATTCAGCAAATATTTATTTATTCTATGAAAAATAAAATAGTATATTAACAAATACATTTAAACGAATGTATATATGTTTATTATCATCAAACAAAAATCATATAAGCGCAAAGCGCATATTCAACAATACTGAAGGAGCATACCGTTCCTGATATGCCCTTCCACCTCGTCCTTCAAATGCCTACAATCATTAGTGTTATGACCGTTTAATTCATGGAATACACAAAACTTATCTGATTTTCTTTCGTCAGAGGTTGGATCCCTTCGTATCGGTCTACGATACGGAACATGCTCCTTGGTATCCTGATAAATTCGTTCCAGACTCTCATTCAGCTCAGTGTGAGTGGTGAATCGCGGCTCCCTCCATTGCCTCTTTGTCCTGCCATCATTATCCTCAGCCTTTCTCTTTCCTTTGCTAGTCTCTGCACCCTTTCCAGGTGGGTTTCCGCTCTTGATTGCGTAAACGTCATCTTATTCCTCTCTTTCTACACTAGCATCTTCCAAACGCAGAAACTTTTCAGCCTCATGATAGAACTCTCCCAGATTCATAGGCGGGTCCTTGGTTAATGAATTCTTGAACTCTGTACTATAAGCTATTCCAGATACAGCCGCCATCATGACCATAGATGGATCTGGTCGATCCACAGATGCTGCCACCGCATTAAATCGCGTTAGAAAGCTCCTCAAAGTCTCTCCAGTTTTCTGCTTCAAGGTTGCCAAAGTCATCACATTCTTGGGTCTCGCAATATGAACCCTGAATTGCCTCATGAATCTCTCAGTTAAATCTGCCCACGTTCCAATGGAGCCGCTCTCCAGTTGCCTAAACCATAACGCTGCAATGTCCGTCAAATACAGTGGAAAGCACCTGGCCATGACTTCCTGTGATGCCCCCAGCACTTCCATGTGCCTCATATACTTAGTAAGATGGACCGGAGGGTCTGTCCTCCCATCGTACATCTCTACTGATGGTAGCTTGAATTCTGGTGGGTTTCTAGCCATCCTAATCGCAGATGAAAAAGGACTCATGTTTACATCTTCCAAGTCTCTGTTTACTAAACCGCCTCTCATAGCTCTTCTAACCATCTCTGATAATCTGTCATTGTCTCCAAGCTGTAGTCCTCGTTCACTGCCTTCGACCTGCCCCCCGAGTCCGTGGGAGTTTTCACGTGTATGCCTCCCCGGCTGAACGTTCATTCCTCTATTGCTACCAGGTGGCTCGGATGCCCCCATCTCTCTTCCCGGGGTCGGATCAACATGCTCTGCGTGAGTGCCCCCTAGCTCTGGTGCTACGCCAGATGGTCCTGCTCCGTTCTGAACTCCAGTTGCTCCTTGGTTTTGTGCTCCAAGTTGCCCAATTTGCTGAAGCAACTTCTGGATCATCTCTTCTTGTCTTCTCATCATAGCCTCCATCTCATCCCTGGTGATGAAGGCTGAAGCTTGGTTTGCTCCTGAGGAAGCCTCTTGACTCCCTTCCTGTTGACACTGCTCTGGCCTTGGCCTTCTGCTTGATTGTCTCGCCATGACTCTTCCAATCTGAATCTCTAAACTCTCAAATTCAATTTCCAAGCGGTAGGTCCCTGAGTTCAATTCTCAGTGAAAGCACCAAAAATGTTTGCGCAAAAAATGGGCAAACACCTCCAAGTCGTACGATTTAGTTGATTATATGTTGTTCTTAGTGATTTGGATGATTTATGCAAATATATAAACAGCAGGGACTAAATTGTAAAAGACACACAGATTTATAGTGGTTCGGCCAGAACGTGCCTACATCCACTTTATATGTTATTCTCCTTTTTCTTTCAGATTACAAGTACAAAGCTTTGCATACAAGTATATGAAAGTTGTTTGAAAGTTCCTTCTGTGCTTGAGCTCTCAAACTTCTTCCATTGTTGTACCCCTGCCCCTCTATTTATAAAGTGAGGCTGGGGGCAGGGGTCTTGGATGTATATAGCTGCTGGTAGGCCTGGGCTGATGCAATCTGGACTGGAAACTTTGGTTCGACAAGGGCTTGGTTCGGTAGTTCATGGAAGTGGAGTTGGTCCGGTGGGACGTTGGTTCGGTGAAGGTGTATCCGGTGGTGAGTGGATGGAGCTTGGTTCGGCTATGCAGGGAGCGGTGTTGGACCGGTAGGGCTTTGGTCCGGTGGTAGGAGTATGGTGGTTCGGCAAGGGCTCGTGTACTTTGGTTCGGTAGTGGCTAAGGTCTGGTTCGGTGGAAGATGGAGAAGCTTTTGGACCGGTGGTGCCTTCCTCCTGGATCGGTGGTGTGTAGTAGGTGGAGTGCTGAACGAACTTCTATATTTGGGAGTGCCGAATGAGCACTTGTATTGGGAATGCCGGATGAACCAAGGCATCTTGAATGTCGAATGAGATTTCGCTCTACATTGCCGAATGAAACTTTAAACCTTTGATACCGAATGGACTTTTATACTTGAATCATGAGTGAAATCCCAGACTTATATACGCTTGCTGGCTGCTTCTTCTTGGTTCGGTCGTGGTGGAAATGCACACAACATTGATATTCCAGTTTTGACCATAAATGGGATAACACTTTGCCCCCCAAAACATGCCTTGCGATAGGAAGGCGTGTTTTGTAATGCCATGAGCTGGAAGTTCATATCCTGTTGACAACCTGTAAAGAGCTTGATATTTTATATGGCCCCAAATGACGACCGTTCGGGATCGAGCTATTTGGGATGAAGCGCGGCCGTTCATGGTCAAGCGTCTAACTTCAAATGACGACCGTTCGTGATCGAGTCATTTGAGGTGAAGTGCGACCGTTCGCGGTCAAGCGTCTAAATCCATGCGACGGTCGTTCGAGATCGAGTCATTTGCGGTGGAATGTGATCGTTCACGGTCAAGCGCTTTACTTCAAATGACGACCGTTCGGGATCGAGCCATTCGAGGTAAAGTGCGACCGAGCCCGGTCAGAGGGCGGACCTCAAATGGCGACCGTTCGCGATCAAGCCAATTGGGGTGAAATGTGACCGTTCACGGCCGGTTCCGTTCGCGGCAAAAGATGAAATGGGACCGTTCGCGGTCAAGCGCCTTACTTCGGATGACGATCGTTCGAGATCGAGCCATTCGTGGTAAGGTGCGACTGTTGGCGGTCAGGGTCTATATACAAATACTTATAAAATAGCCGAAATTGTTACATGATTAAATTCCAGCTACTAGCCACAGAGTGGGTAATACAAACAAAACTCGTACAAGGCTCGTAGGGAGAATGGATTTCCAACTAATGACTAGGCACTGGGTACCACCTGCCACAGTACGGGGCCTAGATCACGGTACCGAGGAGTACGCCCGCTCCCCTGCAACACAAGGCCGGGACTACCCCTTACTGGATAATCCCGAGTAAGATCATTCCGCGGTTGGGATCAGCAACCGCCCACTAAGCCGAAATAAAAAGAGACATCTAGACTTGAATGACCTCAACCTGCTTGGGTGCTACCCACCTAGCCTTTCCGCATATCCTCTGATTTTCAGTCATTCCCATTTGATGAGGCTTGAGGCTAAGCATTACCTTTATAGAATATATCCCTTAGAATGCCCATCGTCCACCTGACAATCTTTCGCAAGCATTCATCCATACAAGTCCGTCCCGGGTTCGAACGGAACCGAAGACACTATTCCTACTACATCCATTTTGGAAATATCCTCAGGATTAGTAGCGACTAGCCCTTGCACTTCACTGCTCCATCTTCGAATCCAAAATCGTTTTCATGAATCGTAAAAATCGGATCGAAGTGGTTTTCGAGAAATTAATCTCGATCCCGGTCTATTCGAAACGATCAACGCAGTTGGCCAATATTGATAGTCGGCTATTTAACTATCAATTAATATTCACAAACATCCATCAAACAATAAATAATTTCCCAAATTATTTATTTATCTCAAAGATATCTTCACAAGATATATTTCTATTTTCAATCCTTTGAAAACAGTTTCAAAACCATCTTTCTTTTCAGAATAAACTTTCCCAAATATTTTCTATCTCCTCTGAAATTACCAAGCACAAAACTAGATTTTAAAATAATTAAAAACACTTTACTTTGAATATATACTTTAAAAAATTTAAATTAAAACTACTTTAATAATTTGTTAAAAATGCATCTTATATTAATATTTGAAAATAAAGTTATTTAATAAAATATAAAACTAGATTTTCACTTTTGAAACAAAATACTAAGTCACTTTTTAAATAATTACTACTATAATAGATTTGAGAAAATACTTACTTTAGAATTTAAATATTAGAAATAATAAATTTTTCAAAACATACCTTTTAAAACAATTTTAAAACTATTAACTTATATTTAAAAATTTACTTGAAAACGTACTTAGTTATCCAGGGAGAATTCCAACTTCAATCACTTAAATCAATTTTCCAAATTGATTCCCAATTTATTCCATTTGAAATAAGTTTCTTTAATTACTCAATTCATTTCAAATTTCATTAATTATGCACTTAATTATTATTTTTATTATTTTCCATTTGATTTTAAATCTTTCAACTGAAATATACAAATTTCAGCTTTTCCCAACTTCTTCTTTATTTTTTTTCAAAAATTTAAATCTTAAATTTTAAATAAATGTTTTATTCTTTTAATTAATATCATTGAAGATTAAAATTCATTAACTTCCTGTTTATTCAAATTTCCATTCTATACCAGGATCTATTTAGTAGAATTTTAAAGTCGCTTTATTTCTTTCCAATTCATTTAAAAATTTATTCAAATTTCTATAATTATTTCACTTACAATTTCACTTCTTTTATTATCTTACCAAAATCCAATTTATGTATTTTTAGTAATTCATCATACCCAATGATATCCAATCTAACCATGGCATTCAATATTCCAATAAAGATCATCATAGGATATCAAATAAATCACAACAGAGGGTTTTAAATAATTTAAATAAATATTGAGGGATCCAGTTGGACCCCTCCAACCTGTTTTCCCTCCATCCACAGATGTTAGCACAATATAAAATGCAAATTCCAAATATATACCACACTACAGCACATAAATCAATTCAACCATTACAAACAATTATTTAAATTTAATCATTTAAATTTAAATTTACCTGAGTGAGATTAGCTCACCTTTGATTTTGCATTCGCCATTCACTCCAATATTCCCTTGGTTTTCTCGATTTTTTGACCTTGAATAAAATATTATATGATTTATTAATATTTGAATTAATCGAGCAACTCTATTTTTATTTATTCCTTTAATTAAACCTTGTATAAATATTTATACCATTTATAAATAGTTGTACTGATTGAACAATTTAAATTTCCAGTGATAATTAACTAAAAATTTGGGTTTCAACTCGTAAATTTGATTTTGAACAAATTTTCTTTTAATAAATTATTTCTAGCAACTAAAATAAATTAAGTAAAAATTCCTTCTTCTTTTGTTTTTCGTAACATTCATATACATAAGTTATTAAATTAAAACATGAAGAATAATAAAAAAAGACAACTACATAAATATCTTACTGTTACATCTATATGAGCAGAATATTACTTTATATTTTATTTTTCCTTTAAACCATATATATATATCTTCCATCTATATGAGCATTAAATTAGAATTAATTGAAAGAAGTACAATTCGAATACCTCGCTTTCCCAAACCCTAGCTCGAACTCGCGTGCCTCAAAAAAATCGCGACACCCACCTCGTATCGAGCACAACAAGCCAACCTCCCCAAACCCTAACTTGAAGCTCGGCTGAGACGAACTGCCCTCCTTCTTATCCCACACGCGAAAGTGCTAGTGACGCGGCCACGACTTCGGTGCTCAGCCGAATCAACGCTCGCGAGATCCCCCTCAACCCAGATTGATGACGACGTCGCGATATCCTCGCGTGTTCGAGCACGCGAGTTTCCCCCATGCTGTTCCAAAATTTGCTTTCAAAGTCGTCGTTCGAAAATGAAGAACGAGAGTTTTATTTATTCGGCCATTAATGATTTCGCTCGGCCTTCAATTGAATCGAGATACGATTTGAAAAATGAAGACGGTTATTAGTTTGGGGATTTTAATTCAAGAGAGAAGGGTTTCGGTAAGTTTCCAGAGCGAACAGAAATATCTAACTCTTTTTTTCTTTTCTTTTTTTCTTTTTATTATTATTAAAGAAGAAGCGTATTGAAGAATGTAATGCTATTTCAATTATTATTTCTAAACCCTATACGTGATGCTAGCTACAGTATTCAATATAATTTCAGCGCGTTTATATATATCGTACACTCACACTCTACTCCAAAAGCTACGAAATTTGAAATCCGATAACAATTCAATATCACGGACCCAATGGAAATGGTTTCGTCAAGTTCCGAGATTGTGGTAAAGGCTATTTTTAAATTCAATTTAAACGATTAAATTTCAAAACGGACCAATTCGGTGTTAGATTCAATTTTAACACTTTTATTATATTCAATGTTATCAATATAAATTTTATAAGCTTTCAAATTATATTTTTAACATGCTTAAAATCTCAGGTTTCATATTTTATTCAATTCAAATTATCCAATTCAACAATCTTATTGTCAAATAATTTATGATATTCGTAATTTAAGTTGATAATTAACCTTTAAATAATTAAAATCAATTACATATTCCGATTTTAAATGCTTGAAAATTTCGGGTCGTCACATTCCTCCCCCCATAAAAGAATTTCGTCCCCGAAATTACTAATTAGGAAGAATGGTCCAATACCCGTTACTATTTTCCCTAAAACCAAACAGTTCAACATTCTACCAACTATCCTTTTATAAAAGACCATTATCATTCTTATTAACTTCTCTACTCGTCCATAGTTTTCAAACTATACTATTTGATTAACCATTCAAGTTTAAATTTAAAACTAAATCTTGAATTATCAAAATTTTCTCAAAATTTTTCTAACTCCCTAAATTGCCGAAAAATTTCGCCAGCGTCTCCTTTGCGCGGCTGACTCGGTACAACTACAAAATGGCCCTACGGCCTCCCAAATCCAAAAAGAAAATCAAAAAGCCAAGCGGCTCGATCCAAAAACCCAATCCAATTTCATACCAAAATTTAAATACATACCTTTTTGTCGAGCATTTCAAATTTATCTTCTTGAAATCAAAAACCAATTCTCTTTTCCCTTTTATAATATCTGCATAACCTGCTTAGCACTAATATCCAATCACAACATCCCAAAAACATTTTATCGATTTCCTTACCAAATGTCAATATTCATCCAAATATCAACTTAGAATATATTTGCAATAGTCAATTTCCAATTAAGAATTAACCATTCCTTACTTAAGTTAACATAAGCATGTTATATGTTTCTTTATTTATTTTCATCTTACCACTTTAGTTTATATTTATTCCCATTCAAATCGATTCTTTCATTTTCACATGAATCCAATTTATCTTTAACTCTGAATATTTAAATTTTATTTTTCATTTATAACCAATTCATGCCATTGTTTAAGTTAGTTTCATTTACTAATTATATTTCAATTTTCAGTTTGAAATCGTTTTGTCGTTAACAAAAATTCTCCAAAAATTTTCAAAAATTTTCTAACTCCCAAAATTTTCGAAATTTTTTGGCAGGGTCCCCTTTGTATGGAGGAGCTTTTGCAATTTGACAAAAGAGATAAATATATATATACATCGACCCACACGGTCGGAAAAACCAAAAATAGTTCATATTTCATATTTTTATTGCGTAGGCGTACCTTATTTAGCATTTTTAAGCAAGTAGGTTATTATTTAGCAGTTAATGCAACCCAAATCCAGCCATACGGCTTCCACGTACCTGTACTTACTCAATTTAAACATGTAAGTGCCAAATATATGAAGTTTAACAGCATATCACTTATTTGCAATAGTTAAAACATATGAATTCTAAAAGAAATGCATATCAAACATTTTCCGTAAGCAATTTATACAAATTTCATACTAATTCAATTGTTTCAATTTATTTATAAACCATTTTAAAACTCGATCACTTACATTTAATTTATTTTTAAGCAAACTGATCTCATATTTAATTCAATTGCTTCCAAAATCAATTTATTTTACTTCTATCAACTCGTAGAATTTTAATTACTCATATTCACATCCAGTGACAATTTATTCTATGTAATTTGACGAGATTTATGTGAATAAACAAGTATTTATGTTTTATAATCAATTTAAATGGACTACCACACAAATTATACTTAATTCTATTCTATTTTTAAATTTATTCACAATCCATCTATTCTCATTTTCATTGCATTTCAGATTTGAATCCATTCACTTGATTTCCTTCTACTAACCAAACTAGTTCATACAAAACTATTAACATCTTAGGTTCGTCTTCATTACCAATTTAATTTCCCTTTTGTTTTAATTCATTCACAATTATTTATTTAGCTCGACACATTCCATTTAAATTTCATTCACAATCCATTCATTTACGTTTTATTCCATATTTGTTTATTCCAAACTATTTTATTTAGCTCAAAACAAACCAAGCTATATCATTCAATAACCATTTCTCAACTTATTTAAACCATGCTTAATTTGGTTCTTATTTATCCCATCCATTCATTTATTCAATATAATTAGTTTATCCACTCAATCCATTTTGAATTTTCATTTTCTTAAATTTTATTTACAACCCACCAAATTCTATTTTGATTCAAATTTATTTTTACTTGATTTAAATCCAACCCAATATCATTACACTTAGTTTTAAGTTGAATTTAATCCAACTCTTTCATTTGTTTAGCTTAAGTCAATTTACTTCATTTTATACTTAAGCTCATTTTCATTTTACAAGTAAATTTTTTTTCCTCTTTACTATTCAACTTAATTCTCTCTCTCAATTAAATCTCATTTTAAATTTTCAATTTCATTTGATTGGTTATTTTAGAATTTAACTTCCCAGATTCAACTCATTCAATTTATTACCTCGCTATTTTCCAATTTATCTTCACTTATTTGGATTTTATTACTATTTTAATCCATTTCCATTTTTATTCGATACATTTCAATTATATTTAATTTGTTAACACTTCAAACTAAATTTAATTTATAACTCAAGTTCTTAATCCACTAGCCATTTTCAATTCACCATTCACTTTTATGAATTCACAATGCAATTTCATTCTCAATTCATTTAATTAATTGCGAGGCTACTTTCAATTATATTTTCTTCACTAATGATTCAAGTCGAATTTGATTTATAACTTGAGTTTTATTTTCAAACTTCAATATTAACTCACCAATTCAGCTTTCATTTAGCTACATTGGTTATCATTATATATTTCGTTATCTAATTTATTATCTATTTAGTTTTTCCTTAATTTACAATTCAATACTTGAATTTTAATTTCAAATATCACTTCATTTAATTTTCTTAAGTTCAACTTCGTTTCAAAATTAAAGTTTGGATTTTCATCTTATTTTATTCTCCAATTCATCAATAATATTTATTTTGGAGTTTTGTATCTCGCTTTTCAAATTTAATAAGTCACAACTTATTATTTACACAATTCCACATAGGCTTGAATATATTATTCTTTTATTTTTAACTCAAGCCTTATGCTTATTTATAACCCAAGCATATTTTTATTTCTATGGATTTTTAATTTCTCTTATAAGTTATTCTGATTTATTTATTTCAATGCAATCCTTATCCAACTCATTTTCCATTAATTCAAGTAAGAATCTAATTCCATTCAATAATTCAATTTTATTCTCATCCCAATTCAATTTCAAACACTTGAATCAATTTCCAAATTGATTTCTCATTTACTCCCTTTTTAACTCAAAATCTATTAATTTCAGGTTTCATTTCTTAATTATGATTTACAGTACTTTAACTAAAAATTCCAATTTTTAGATTTCTCAATTACTTCTTTATCCTTTTATATAAATTTAAAACTTAAGTTTAAAATAGTTCTTTATTCCCTTAAATTAATACCACATAATTTACAATTCATTAATTACTGTTTATTTAAACTCTTTCCTTTCATACTTGAAGTTATTTATTTTTCATATTACTTCTATTTCCTTTCAACTCATTCTTAATTTCAATCCAGTCAAATTCTTATTTTCCAATCCAAGTTAATTTCATTTTTAACCTTTCTTTTAAATTTAAATTCCAACATTCAAAGCTTATATTTCCTTCCTGATTTAAAAATCATCTCTATTTATAAGCTTACAACTATCTCATCTGGATTTTTAAACACCCGACTTTTGGGTTCAAATCATTTTGAAATCTTCAACATCTCAAATCACATTTCTCAAAATTTTTAAACCAATCCTGGTTTTATTCTCAACAAATTTCCCTTCAAATTTTCAAAAACAAACAGTTTTTCTTGAACAAATCAAATTGGCAGCAATTCATCACTTCGAAACTCGAAAATGAACATCGATGATGCTGTAGTCATCACCGAAGTTATTTTCCAGCGACTGAAGTGAATTCAATGCTATATCCCTTTCCAAAATTTATTTAAAACAATTTCCTTTCAGAAATACCCCAAAAACAACAATGCTATCATTTATCTTCAAAATACTTCCAAATCTCCGGGATTTTAATTCGGATTTAGTTCAAATTTTAACTATAATTCATTTGTATAGTTTATACCTATACAAATCTCCATTTGATTATATTTCAATTTATAATTTACATTTATAATTCATATTTATAAATTCCATTTTATAATGAATTTATTCCCTTAACCTTTAGTTATGTTTTAAATTTCTAGTTAAATTTTTACACAACGATGATAATAATTTAATATTATCATTTCTAACATCCAAGCAACCATATATTAGCTAAAATAGTTTACAAAAACTTTTCTTTATATCAAAATATATTTTTGAGTAAAATTAATTCATTTACCCACATTTAAAACAATACCGTGTCAATTGTTCTATTCAAGTGTTTAGAAACCCCTTCGATACAGTTGCGCAAACTGTGTCGACGAAGGTTCATATGCCACTCAATAAACCAATCAACACAATATTAAAACAATTTATATTCACTAACAAATAGGCGCTCATATCTATTAATACGCTCAAACTCATTCTTGAGTACTACGGACTCTAATTTAAATGAGTAATTCCCACCAAAGCTAAGGTTATCACCAACCTAAGCTCTGATACCAAGTGCAACAGCCCGCAAATCCGTACCCCTTGAGTCAACACTATTCTACGTAAATCAACTCAAGTTGCACAGAAATGCAAACCATTTGGTTAAAGAAGAAGAGAGGTAGAAGAAGAAAATAGAAATCAACATCAGAATCTAACCATCGCAGCGGAATAAAATATAATAGGTAATAAATAATTTTTATTCAAAACTTAAATATCTCTGTTTATATATTACATCATCAGAGTACATCAATCACATCTCAACATCAATATCATACAAATGGATACACAACAACTCAAACAGCGGAATATATATATATATATATATATATATATATATATATATATGTAACAAGTACGAATGTACGTATCGCCATCCAGCTCGTCTCCTGAGCTCCACAGCATCATATCCTGTATCCTATAATACTCGGTCTGACCCGAGCATTACAGTTAAATAATACCCGAGTCAGTCTGGAATACCAGCGTGAGAAAATCACACCCAATTGATTATTAAAGTTTTTAAAAATCCTTTGAAAACAAAAGCATCTCGTAAGACCACGCCACAAATAATTATGTTGGGTTTTTACCTTACGATAGCTAAAACAATTTTTATGGAAATCCTCTAATATTATAATAGGGTCTATATACAAATACTTATAAAATAGCCGAAATTGTTACATGATTAAATTCCAGCTACTAGCCACAGAGTGGGTAATACAAACAAAACTCGTACAAGGCTCGTAGGGAGAATGGATTTCCAACTAATGACTAGGCACTGGGTACCACCTGCCACAGTACGGGGCCTAGATCATGGTACCGAGGAGTACGCCCGCTCCCTGCAACACAAGGCCGGGACTACCCCTTACTGGATAATCCCGAGTGAGATCATTCCGCGGTTGGGATCAGCAACCGCCCACTAAGCCGAAATCAAAAGAGACATCTAGACTGGAATGACCTCACCCTGCTTGGGTGCTACCCACCTAGCCTTGCTGCATATCCTCTGATTTTCAGTCATTTCCATTTGATGAGGCTTGAGGCTAAGCGTTACCTTTATAGAATATATCCCTTAGAATGCCCATCATCCACCTGACGATCTTTCGCAAGCATTCATCCATACAAGTCCGTCCCGGGTTCGAACGGAACCGAAGACACTATTCCTACTACATCCATTTTGGAAATATCCTCAGGATTAGTAGCGACTAGCCCTTGCACTTCACTGCTCCATCTTCGAATCCAAAATCGTTTTCACGAATCGTACAAACCGGATCGAAGTGGTTTTCGAGAAATTAATCTCGATCCCGGTCTCTTCGAAACGATCAACGCAGTTGGCCAATATTGATAGTCGGTTATTTAACTATCAATTAATATTCACAAACATCCATCAAACAATAAATAATTTCCCAAATTATTTATTTATCTCAAAGATATCTTCACAAGATATATTTCTATTTTCAATCCTTTGAAAACAGTTTCAAAACCATCTTTTTTTCAGAATAAACTTTCCCAAATATTTTCTATCTCCTCTGAAATTACCAAGCACAAAACTAGATTTTAAAATTATTTAAAACACATTACTTTGAAATATATACTTTTAAAACATTTAAATTAAAACTACTTTAATAATTTGTTAAAAATACATCTTATATGAATATTTGAAAATAAAGTTATTTAATAAAATATAAAACTAGATTTTCACTTTTGAAACAAAATACTAAGTCACTTTTTAAATAATTACTACTATAATAGATTTGAGAAAATACTTACTTTAGAATTTAAATATTAGAAATAATAAATTTTTCAAAACATACCTTTTAAAACAATTTTAAAACTATTAACTTATATTTAAAAATTTACGTGAAAACGTACTTAGTTATCCAGGGAGAATTCCAACTTCAATCACTTAAATCAATTTTCCAAATTGATTCCCAATTTATTCCATTTGAAATAAGTTTCTTTAATTACTCAATTCATTTCAAATTTCATTAATTATGCACTTAATTATTATTGTTATTATTTCCCATTTGATTTTAAATCTTTTAACTAAAATGTACAAATTTCATCTTTTCCCAACTTCTTCTTTATTTTTTTCTCAAAAATTTAAATCTTAAATTTTAAATAAATGTTTTTTTCTTTTAATTAATATCATTGAAGATTAAAATTCATTAACTTCTTGTTTATTCAAATTTCCATTCTATACCAGGATCTATTTAGTAGAATTTTAAAGTCACTTTATTTCTTTCCCATTCATTTTAAAATTTATTCAAATTTCTATAATTATTCCACTTACAATTTCACTTCTTTTATTATCTTACCAAAATCCAATTTATGTATTTTTGGTAATTCATCATACCCAATGATATCCAATCTCACCATGGCATTCAATATTCCAATAAAGATCATCATAGGATATCAAATAAATCACAACAGAGGGTTTTAAATAATTTAAATAAATATTGAGGGATCCAGTTGGATCCCTCCAACCTGTTTTCCCTGCATCCACAGATGTTAGCATAATATAAAATGCAAATTCCAAATATATACCACACTACAGCACATAAATCAATTCAACCATTACAAACAATTATTTAAATTTAATCATTTAAATATAAATTTACCTAAGTGAGATTAACTCACCTTTGATTTTGCATTCGCCATTCACTCCAATATTCCCTTGGTTTTCTCGATTTTTTGACCTTGAATAAAATATTATATGATTTATTAATATTTGAATTAATCGAGCAACTCTATTTTTATTTATTCCTTTAATTAAACCTTGTATAAATATTTATACCATTTATAAATAGTTGTACTGATCAAACAATTTAAATTTCCAGTGATAATTAACTAAAAATTTGGGTTTCAACTCGTAAATTTGATTTTGAACAAATTTTCTTTTAATAAATTATTTCTAGCAACTAAAATAAATTAAGTAAAAATTCCTTCTTCTTTTGTTTTCTGTAACATTCATATACATAAGTTATTAAATTAAAACATGAAGAATAATAAAAAAAAGACAACTACATAAATATCTTACTGTTACATCTATATGAGTAGAATATTACTTTATATTTTATTTTTCCTTTAAAACATATATATATATCTTCCATCTATATGAGCATTAAATCAGAATTAATTGAAAGAAGTAAAATTCGAATACCTCGCTTTCCCAAACCCTAGCTCGAACTCGCGTGCCTCAAAAAAATCACGACACTCACCTCGTATCGAGCACAACAAGCCAACCTCCCCAAACCCTAACTTGAAGCTTGGCTGAGACGAACTGCCCTCCTTCTTATCCCACACGCGAAAGTGCTAGCGATGCGGCCATGACTTCGGTGCTCAGCCGAATCAACGCTCGCGAGATCCCCCTCAACCCAGATCGATGACGACGTCGTGATATCCTCTCGTGTTCGAGCACGCGAGTTTCCCCCATGCTATTCCGAAATTTGCTTTCAAAGCCGTCGTTCGAAAATGAAGAACGTGAGTTTTATTTATTCGGCCATTAATGATTTCGCTCGGCCTTCAATTGAATCGAGATACGATTTGAAAAATGAAGAGGGTTATTAGTTTGGGGATTTTAATTCAAGAGAGAAGGGTTTCGGTAAGTTTCCAGAACGAACAAAAATATCTAACTCTTTTTTTCTTTTCTTTTTTTCTTTTTATTATTATTAAAGAAGAAGCGTATTGAAGAATGTAACGCTATTTCAATTATTATTTCTAAACCCTATACGTGATGCTAGCTACAGTATTCAATATAATTTCAGCGCGTTTATATATATCGTACACTCACACTCTACTCCAAAAGCTACGAAATTTGAAATCCGATAACAATTCAATATTACGGACCCAATGGAAATGGTTTCGTCAAGTTTCGAGATTGTGCCTCAAAAGGCTATTTTTAAATTCAATTTAAATGATTAAATTTCAAAACTGACCAATTCAGTGTTAGATTCCATTTTAACACTTTTATTATATTCAATGTTATCAATATAAATTTTATAAGCTTTCAAATTATATTTTTAACAGGCTTAAAATCTCAGGTTTCATATTTTACTCAATTCAAATTATTTAATTCAACAATCTAATTGTCAAATAATTTATGATATTCGTAATTTAAGTTGATAATTAACCTTTAAATAATTAAAATCAATTAAATATTCCGATTTTAATTGCTTGAAAATTTTGGGGTCGTCACAGGTCCATTCGAATCGATGGATTCGAATCCATCAGCTATCGGTTCGAAGTTCTCAACTTTACATCGATACGAAAGGTATCGATTCGAACATGATCGATGTTAAGTTGAGGGTTTCCTGATCGGTACGAACCAGTTAACCAAGGATCGATTCGATGTCATCCTTCATTGATCGATTTGAACTTGACACCTGATCATCGATTCGAAGCGCGCCTTTCTGCATCGATTCGAAGTGATGTTAGGATGGGTTTGAATGAGTTCCTTGTGATCGGTTCGAACCCTCTATGATGGATACCAAAGTTTGACATTTTCTAAGCATAATTTCGACGAGCTTTATCCTTGCATATTTGGACTTGATAATTAAACTGCATACTTGACCACCTTTTGAAGCTCGTCGATGGAACCATAACAACTTCTATCCGAATCAATTTCCATCATATAAATGGTTTAGTGATGACGGTAAGCGATGACGGTCATTATAACCGGACTTCGTAGCTTTGTCGTTTGCATATTTCCTTTAATTCTGCGACATTTATTCAAGTAATGCACGGCACTGTACAACATACATTCATACATTTTACACTAGGGAACGCACGGGTCCTTTGTCATCCAACGATGGTTTCTCATGAGTTAGCTAGTCTTGGAACCTTCAAGTTCGCAGCAGCAGGAGGTTCAAAGCACAGTCACTCCGAGACTAGAGGTTCCGGATATTGAACCTGAGATCATCGGTCCAGCCCCGGACGAATTCCCTAATGCGTCTTTCATTGCCAATCCGTCGGATTCCGTTCAATCCAATATTTCTGAAGATATGTTGGGGAGAATATGCTTGAGGTATGGCCTGTCATTGGATGACGTGTTATTGCCAGGGCCGAATGATAGACCACACAATCCGCCGGAGGGATATACAGCATTTAATCGCCACATGTGCGCGGCCGGAACGCTTCCTCCGTTCAACGAGTATATTAGGGAAGTATTGTCTTTTTTGAGGATCGCTCCATCTCAACTACACCCGAACGGTTATGCTTCTGTGAACAGCTTGTTCATCGTCTTCATGGAGTACCTTCATAGACCACCGATCCCGACCGAGATCAGATATCTATTCAATTTCAAAACCCGAGGTGATTACCCTTCCTTCACATTTCTGGAAGCAGTGAGGAATTGCCAAGTGGTCAGTAGGTCCTGGACCAGGTTGAGTTATTACCGGACGGAATGGTTCTATGTCAGATGTCCTCCGGGGTTTGCTCGGCGATGGTTATTCAGACGTGAGTGTAGTTGAGTTCTCAAAGAATTACTAAGGCAATTGCAATCAAAGTGAAACTTATGTTTTTTTCCTTTTTTACAGTGACGATTCAGCGATCAGAAGGTGAACACTTTAAGGAGATGGTGCGAGTACTTCGAGAAGTCTCGGACGAAGATAGGGATATCGAGTCGCTTTTGACAGATAGGAATCTCCGGACTTACGAGTTGATCGAACGAGGGCAGAGCATAAAGTTTGACGGGGCATTAAGGACCGTTTCGAAAAAATGAATCAAGCACAAGAAGCCCAAAGTTATTATAGCTGAGGAGGCTGATTCTGAAAGAACTCATACTGATGACGAGCCATTGTCGGAGCCTACAGACGTAGTTCAGGATGTCGCAGAGCAGAGAAAAGGCAAGGCGGCTGTTGTCAAGTCAACTAAGAAGGGGAGATGGAAATCGTTTGTCACGGCCCGATCCTCTCCCGGAGTTAGAATTTCGGAGATGTCTCCTTCGAGAACTGAAAGTCTTTATGAAGGGCTCGTCGATATTCCAATTCCGGACGATGTGTCCCTGCAGCATGATCACTGATTGGAAGAACTTTCAGAAACTTTAGTTTTGAGCGAGTCTTTTCCCACTGGTGTGGCAGACACATCCGGTTGGTCGGGGGGTTGCACATTCATACATATTTCACAACACTGCATAACCTTTGACTATAAACTACCTGTATCGAAGGGTGATTAATCCTACTTTATTTTGCTCTGCAGATACCATGTCCGGGAGAGGTTCAATGTTAGGGAGTCTCCGACATATGCGCAAGTCTTCATATCATGGGTCGCGCAGACGAGAAGGGGACAGAGATTACGACCAGGGACGCGTTGGGTATTCTGGTCAAGAAAGATATGATACAAATAGAGGCTATAAGCGTCGATCTCGATCGCGTACTCCTCCTCCTCCCAGAGATCCCATACAACCTCCTGCTCATGTCTCCCGTCCCTCTGAATCTTCACACTACATGTCGGTTTCTCAATCTTCTAGGCATGAATCCTGCCATTCTAGGAGCGAAACAATAACTGCTGCCGTTACAGAACAGCCCCCCCGTGGAAATTTCAAGGGAAGGAGCAATCAAGCTTGCTTAGCTGAAGAAAGACTTTCCAAATATCTGCTTTGACAACTACATCTTTCCTCCTCATTTAAAAGGGATCCCAGAGGAAGCCGAGCAGTTAGTGCATGACTACGTGTACGACTTTTATGCCCAGTACAAAGCGTGGGCGAAAGCGGCTGACAAAGCATCGGCATTGGCCTTTTAGCGTGGGGCCACCATCGAGAGGTTGCAGGCTGAGTTAGCTCAAAAGAGCCGTATTATTGAGGTGCTAAATACTGAAGCTGAATCTTCTCGGAAATCTGAAATGGAGGCTATCAAAAAAGCCGACGAAGCCCAGGCAACGATGGATAGGATGAAATGTGAGCATTATGCCATGGTAGAGGATATGGGCCATCGAAACACCCTGGTCACTGCCGAGAGGGACGCAGCCCCGAAGGAGCTAAATGAGCTTAAGTCCAAATTTGCCGAAATCGCCAAGGATAGGGATGATGCGAACAACGCAGCCAAGGAGGCATGCGAACAAGCCGTGATGCTTCGGAATGAACAGGATGCGGCAGTAGCCAAGGTCCAGGCGGTTGAGACGGAGGTTGAAGAGAAAGTTCAACAAGCGGAGGCCAGGATGGAGGCCGATATTGAAGATCTGCTCATCACTTACAATGCCAATGTGTTGAGACACAGAAATTTGGCCTGGCTTTAGGATTACCCGGCACACCTCCATAGCGCTTGGGGTCGATTGGTTGAGGAGGAAGACGAGGCGCATCCGGATGAATCGATCGACCGATTTGAACTCGAAAACTGGTTGCTTGACAAATGATGAGAAAAAGATCCTCCATGACGCTATTATTGCTCATGAGAAGGAGATGATTGGTGGCCGATCTCTGGAGGTTGGAGAGGGATCAAGTGTTAGGCATCACGCTACTGTTATTGAAATCACCGCTCCACCTTCGTTAGAGCCTATATCTGTGGTTGGTTCACAATCTGTTCCTGCTTATGACCCAGAACAGCCGCGGTTACCTCCTATTCGGGAGCACGTCTATGAGGCCGTCCAACCGTCAACGAGTCAAACTGAGGAAGGTACTTTGAACATATCTCAAGTGTGTTTCTATTAGAGCGTTTTTTTTTGAAGTGATTACTTATAACTCCTTCTCTTCTTTATTCAGTAACCGAAACTACTCCGGCATCTTCGGCTCAGGAGTCTATTCAAGGGCAAAAGGCCAATACCATCGAAACGACTGTCGTGACGACGGCAGTGTCTACTGAGATGGCGCAGGGGAGATCCTTATCTCTCGGCGAACAAAAGGTGAGTGAGCTGCTTGGCCAACATGGTGACCCTTTTACATACTTTCCATTTATCATCAGTGATCTTCTACCGGCCTCTAGTTTTGTAACGCAGACCACAGCTGCCCCAAGCCAGGCCCAATCAGCTCGAGACGAGGAAATCTTGGCCGAGATCAACGCCGAAATAGAGGCTGCGGGGCGTGAGGGCAGTGCTGGAGTTAGGACTACGATGCATAGTCCAACAACTCTAAATGTGATATTGCCAAGAGGCTCTGCGGCCGGTACTCGGGTGTCCGCCCCGTCTTCTGTTACAGACCCAGTCCCTTCTACTCCTCCGGTGGAAGGCCTTCACGTAGATTCGAGCTCTGAGGAGGACATTGACATTATGTCCCCAGCCGAAGAGCAGCCGCCGGAGAGGAAGCACTCCAAATGAAGAATCTCTGTTTCTAGCGAGTCCGATGACGAACCGCTGATAAGGAGATTCAAAAAGAAGAAGTAGATGGGCCGTTTAAGTGGACTTTTTGGTAGATAGGAACTGGTGTTTGTTTTTTGTTAGTAGGCCGTGTATAGATGCAGGTTCGGCCCCTGCTAGTAGGAATTCTTTTTTGGAAGAACTTGTTTTCATGTAAGTTCTTGTCTCTAGTTACTTGAAATAAAATTCAGTCTCTTTGTTTCAATTCTCATTTCATTTGTGCTTAAGTATTTGCAGTGTTTAGCTTTTAGTCCGGTGTACTTGTGACATTTTTACTGTCTAGTAGAGTTCATTTTATTTGCTAAGTCTGAAAGTCTTAGTCATATGCTGTTATCGATGAATAAGTTGAACTTCGGACATTGTATCACTTTGGCTAGTGACTAACACTTAGCTTTTTGCCCCCCAGTCTCGGGGAACAACATTTGTATTTCGGTGGTTGATCGCATTCATTGCAAATCTTTAGCACATGTCCACATTCTGGGGACTTAGATAATTTGAGATCGATAATCCGGTTCGCACTCTGGAAATTTGAGAGTTATCAATATCTGTAACACGGTTCGTGTTCCGAGAACCTGGAATCTATGTTTATACTCCGCTTCACAGTCTGGGAACTTGGAGTTAGTATTGATACTTCGGTTCGCACTCCGGGAACTTTGACGTAGTATTTGTGCTCCAATCCGCACTCTGGGAATTTGGAGTTAGCATGTATGTTTGGGTTCGCGCTCCGGGAACCTGTAATTTATGTTTGTACTCCATTCACGCTTTGGGAAGTTGGAGTTGGCCGATAGATGGTCAGTCACACCTATTTGGGCTCTTTTAGGAATTCGTTCACACTCCGGAAACGATGGATTTGATGAATGTTTATACTCCAATTCACACCCTGGGAAGTTGGAGTCCGTTTGCGCTCTGGGAACGAGTTATCGAATGTTTATACTCCAATTTGCGCTCTGGGAAGTTGGAGTCCGTTCGCACTCTGGGAACGAGTTATCGAATGTTGATACTCCAATTCGCGCTCTGGGAAGTTGGAGTCCATTCGCGCTCTGGGAACGAGTTATTGAATGTTTATACTCCAATTCACGCTCTGGGAAGTTGGAGTCCGTTCGCGCTCTGGGAACAAGTTATTGAATGTTTATACTCCAATTCGTGCTCTGGGAAGTTGGAGTCCGTTCGCGCTCTGGGAACGAGTTGTTGAATGTTTATACTCCAATTCACGCTCTGGGAAGTTGGAGTCCGTTCGTGCTCTAGGAATGTGTTGTTGAATGTTTATACTCCAATTCACGCTCTGGGAAGTTGGAGTCCGTTCGCGCTCTGGGAACGAGTTGTTGAATGTTTATACTCCAATTCACGCTCTGGGAAGTTGGAGTCCGTTCGCGCTCTGGGAACGAGTTGTTGAATGTTTATACTCCAATTCACGCTCTGGGAAGTTGGAGTCCGTTCGCGCTCTGGGAACGAGTTGTTGAGTGTTTATACTCCAATTCACGCTCTGGGAAGTTGGAGTCCGTTCGCGCTCCGGGAACGAGTTGTTGAATGGACTGTCATGTGTTGGTCCAGTTCAGCCTTTGATGTGTTGGCTTGCCCCCAAGCTGGGGTTTCACTTAGTGAGTGGCCGGTCGTATCACAGCCACTCGCTATTTGAATAAATTCCATTGTTTGATGGAATTTAGCTCTTCATGTGTCGTGATTGTTGAATGTTGCATTCGGTGAATCACAACTTTAGCTTGAAGAGATAGTACTTTATTGCTGAAATAAGAAAATATGGCAAAGTCAGTGCCTTATTACAAATTCAAATTTCAGAATGTAAAAGAAACTGCAAAGTATTCATAGATTGAGTGAGCCTGTCATGTGTGACAGTGACGAAGATCTTCGTCATTCCAGGCTCCTTAGAAAGTTGGTCCGCCACTGATGGCGTTTATCACCAATCTTCCGCGGGGACAAGTCGAGTCCTCCTGTCTCGGTCGATTGGGTTCATTGTTCTGATTTGATGGGCCCGCTTCTCTGGGCTGCGGTGTCCGCACAAACTGTTCCAACTTCCTTTCTCTGATCAGTTTTTCAATGAGATCTTGTAAGTGACGACACTCGTTCGTATTGTGCCCGTAGCTTTCATGGAACCTGCAAAACTTTCCCGTCTGGATTTGTCTCTCTGACGACGGCCTTGGTGCGGGTTTTTGGTACCAAATTGTATCACAGGTTTGTAAGTACAACTCCTCTAGTGATGTATTCAGAGGGGTGTAACTGTCAAACATTGGATTCTTGCGCTGCGGGCCAAGATTTTGATCTCGTTTTCTGGTTTGATTCACGCTCTCTCTTCGCCGAGCTTGTTTGTTTTTAACGTTCAACTGAACTTTTCCGGAGCTCTCGCCGGACTGTTTGATTGCAACATTGCTTTGGATCCCTTTCGTACTTGGTCCTTCATCAGTTTGCTTCCTAGACTGTTTCGCATCTTTCCGTCTCAGGAATTGAGCCGCCTTGGCCTGGAAACGGTCCAATGATGCAGGTGGTTTTCCAGCTAGCCAGTTACCAAATTCAGAATCGGGGTCGATCCCCTTAGTCAACGCCATAAGGATGGAGTTATCGTTTGGATTACTAATCTCCGCGCATGCAGTATGGAATCTCACTAAGTAGTGTCTCAGCGTTTCTCTAGGAGCTTGAGTGACACTAGACAGAGTGTTGACATCTTTGGGCCTTGCGATGTGCATGCGGAATTGCTCAACGAATTTTGTGGCCAACTGGTCGAATGAAGAGTTGGATCGAGGTGGCAGTCGAGTGAACCACATGGTAGCGATGCCCCCCAAGGATATGGGGAAACTACGACATTTCACTGCATCGTCAGCTCTGGCAGCGGTTATTGACCATTCATATTTCAGAATATGTTGGTTGGGGTCGGAGTTTCCTTCGTACATGGGTAGAGTTGGCATTTTGAATCGCCGTGGAGGTTCAGCAGTAAGGACATCGTTCGTGAAAGGAGTGTGACTTTGGGAAACTCCCCAATCGTCATTTGTGAATCCCTGGCTCTCACGGATCATCTGACGTATCATAGTGGAAAGATCCGGCATTTGCGCTGGAGTATGATTACGTTCCATACTTTGGGTTTGAACCAGATGTCGTCGACGGTCCAAGTCTTGCCTTCTTGGGTCATAGTCCTCTGGGACGTATGGTTCAGGAGTACGTCCGCTATGACGACGGTCCAGGTCCGACTGATCTTGGACGTCGACCCCTGGTTCAGCCGCAACGTTAGTAGTGTGGTATTCTGTAGTGTGGTGAGGGATGGCACCTCCTCGGAAGGAGGGTCCGGTTTGGAAACTGGCCGATGGACCAACTCTCAGTTGTCCAACGGTCAGTGTGGGTTGATCTCTAGCAGCTGGCATGCGAATCCCATCTAGTCGGGGTCGTGGAGATCGATTGTGATAATCAGAAGATGAAGAACTCTCGCTAGAGGAGCGAGACGCGTGGTTTCTTGTGGATCTCTTTCGCTTCTGGCGATCCAGCTTGTTGATCAGCTCGGCATTAGCACGTAGCTGTTCTGCTAGTTGTTGCCGACTCTGGGTCAGCTCTTGGAGTAGTAACTGTAACTCTTGTCGGGTAACCGGACCTGATGGTTTCGAGTGCCCAGTAGCATCTTGATTAGATGGAGGTGGCGGAGCAGGATTCTGTCTATCCTGTTCTTCTTGATTGACAGTGTTAGAGGTGGTTCTCGTACTAACCATCTTGAAAGTTGAATTCCTTTCCTAGACTTTGTGCAAATCTGAATAGAAGGGAAGGAACTTGGATTTGATGATCTGGATCTTTCTCTTAGATTTATTCAATCCGGTATCGATGACAGATCCAAAGAGCAGGAAAATTTTGAGTTTTCTCAGTGAAAGCACCAAAGTGTTTGCACCAAAATTGGTCACAACACTCTTCGGGAGTCGTTGAAGAGATAATAATGAAGAATATAGATTCAAAACGAATATTATCTAACAAAAACTCCAATCAACAGTAAAGTAAATGCGTAGACAAGCGATTTATAGTGGTTCGGCGTGTTGCCTACGTCCGCTGTGAAGTTTTTTGATGTTTTATTGATTCTCTTTCAATGATTACAAGTTGTTGCAGCAATCAACAGCAAGTTACAACTGGAAATTCGAAATCAACAGCAAAGTTATGATGTAGGATAATGGAGATCTCGATCCGGCAGAGTCTGGGCACTTCAGAGTCGAAAGATCCTTTTTCTGTTGGCTCTGGGGCTCTATTTATAGGCATAGGATGCTGATATTTCGCTGAAAACTCGAGAGACCACTTCTGGCACGTGAGGGGGCCCACGCGCCCGGCCTTAGGAAGTTTGGGCCCACTTTGGCATCGATTCGAACTCCATTCGAATTGATCAGAAATTCATCCAATCGAGGTGAAATTTGGTGTGTACATTCTTCAACATGTATTCAGGCTTCTGGGAACATTTCATGGCATTTGGATCAGTAGATTGAGAGATATGATGGATTCGAGATGTGATTCATTGCGTGGCTGTTTGGTTCGAAACCATCCCTTCGAATCGATGGTTTCGAATCGATGGTGGCACGTGTCTTCGTGTTGACGTAGAGCGCACACTTCGCCTCAATCCGGGTGTTGCTCCGAGTTGACCACTTCGACTCCATATATCTCGGCGCATTCGAACCGATGAAAGACACGTCACCATGGCTAGTTGACTCAGTGGATTCGAACGAAGCTTCACCGATGGATTCGAACAGGGCTTCACAGATGGGTTCGAACAAGGCTTCAATGATGGGTTCGAACGAGGCTTCATCGATGGGTTCGAACGACCGGTGCTTGCTGGATACGAACCCGCATTTCTCTGATGGATACGAGCTTTGTAACTTCTCTATGGATGTGAAGTCAATTGATACGAACTTGAACCCTTCTATGGATTCGAAGTTGATGGAGTAAAACCCGAGGTACTTCAATGGATTCGAAGGTGATCGATACGAAGGTGATCGGTTCGAAACAGTGTTTGGTGATGGGTTCGAAATCTAGGTTTCTCCCTTCAAATTGAATCGATCATAACTTGAGCGTATGAACTCGGATTGACATGAAATTTTAGATGCGGACTTCTACGATCTTTCTTGTCATGTCCTATCAATTGTAGCTCAATCGTGACTCAGACAAAATTCAGTGATATCCATAGCGAAACGAAGTATGACCAATCTCCGAGACGAACTGTTCTCCGTTTTCGATCGATCTTTTGGTATCGCGGCTTTGCCAAAAAGCGGGATAACAAACATTATTAAAAATAATTACACGAAATTACATTGGATATTGCCTGGAAATTTTTAAATTTACAGTAAAATCTTAGTTTTGGTCAAAATTTAATCAATTCAATTTTAAGATTGAATTACATAATTGAATTCGTGATGCAAAACCATGAATTTTAATGGTTATATCATGAATTTTAATTTGGTAATTGGTGTGAATTCTCGGGTTGTCTATTTTGGACAAATTGGCCAAATTACGGCGATCGACGGCGAACTCGATGACGTGGTTGAGCTTGAAGGTCGAGCGGAAGTAGGAGTTCATCAGAAAATTGGTGTTGGAATTTTTAGATGGCAGGCGTGGATATGCGAAGGCAAAGTAGGGTTTTTCTTCCCTGTGTTTGTCGTGAGCATTCAATTGAATCTCGCGATGCTTATATGTGACCGGAGTTAATCGCATGACGTTCTGGAGGTGCTGGAGGTCGTGACGTAGCTTCAGAGAGAATGGCGTGATGTCTCGAGTGTTGGATCATCGGCGGCGATCAGTTTCCTGATGATATTTGGTTCAGGTCGTATGGGTTTAGGGGTCGATATTGATTCTCGTTAGAATCGTGGATTCTGGGTTGTCGCGAGTTGTTGTCATGGTCGAGAGTGATGTGTCGGAGGCCGGAGTAGAGATCATCGGTGGTCAGGGGAGTTGTGCATTTGGATGTGCACGATTTGTGCATCGGGAATGTTGGTTTTGGAGAGGAAGATGGGTGCTCGGGTTTTTGTTCAGGGTTATTCGAGTTTTACTCGAAGCAGGAGAAGGGGTGGGGAAACTCAGGTTTTCATTCGAGCATTTGGAAGTTTCTCTCGAAGCAGTATAGGGTCTTGGTAGTTTTAAGGCTTAAGAATTTAACAGCAAATGTTATTAATTAAAAATTAAGTGTAATTAATAAAGTGATTAATTACTTGTTAGATAATTAATTAGAAAGGATTTGATTATCGTAAGTGATAACTAATTAAATAATTAATTGTTAATTAATTATTAAAGGATAATTAATCTATAATTAAGTTTTGATTACCAAATATAATTAAAAAGTGATTAATCAAGTTTGATTAATTAAAAAGTGATTAATCAGGTATGATTAGTTTAAAAGGGTAACTAAGAGATAATTACTTAGTGTAATTAAAAGATAATTAATCAAGGATGATTATTTTAAAAGGGTAATTAAGAGATAATTACTTGGTATAATTAAGAAGTAATTAATCAAGATGATTAATTAATATTATAATTAAGGAATAATTACTTAAAGTAATAAAGTAATAATTAATCAAGGGAGATTAATTAAAGTGGATAATTAAGTGATGATTGATTAATTAATTTAATTAATGGTAAGAAAGTTGGATTAACGATAATCCAAGTGATTAAGTAAGGAATTAAATTAATTAATAATTAATTAAATTAATTAAGAGTAGTCCAAACTTGTTTATGGATGATTAATGATTGGATCATAAATATCATTGGATGAATTAATGATATTGGATGATATTAGATGTCATTAGTTGATATTTGATGGTGTGAATGTGATATAACTGAGATGTGATATATATGCTGCTTTGTGATATGTGTGGATGAATTAGATAATAGTGGATCATCTATCTGTGTGTTATGAATCATCCATTTATGTAAGTGATATTCTGAATATCTACTGTTAAACCCTTAAGTACAGCTTGGACATTAAAATGGCGTTTTGGATTCGATGAGACCGGGATCGGGTTTTATATCCGAAAACCACATCGATCCAAATTAACGTTAGGTCGTAAATCCAAGTGAAGTGTAGTGAAGACTCGAAGTGTAAGAACTATATATCGTTATAACTCCGAGGGTGATTCCAAAATGAGTTTAACAAAGATAGTACTTTCAGATTCGAGATGAAGATTCAGAGTGCAAGGGCTATTGTCGTTAACTCTGAGGGTGATTCCAAAACGAGTGTAACGAGATAGTGCCTTCGGTTCTGTTCGAACCCGGAACAGACTTGTATGGATTGAATGCTTTCAGAACATCGTTAGGTGGACGATGAGCATTCTAAGATAGATGTGTCCTATAAAGGTAATCGCAGCCTCAAGCCTCATCAACCGAGAATGGCTAAAACAGCAGAGATGCAGCAAGGCTAAGTGGTTCATGCTCAAGGAGGACGAGATTTACCCATGTCTAGATGTCCCTTTTTATTCAGCTGTGTGGGTAGTTGGATCTACAGCCAACTACGGGGTTGTCTTGTTCGGGACTGTTCAGTAAGGAATGGTCCCAGCCTTGTGTTGCAGGGGATTCAGGGTGGATCCTCGGTACGGTGATCTAGGCCACATACTATGACGGGCGGTACCCCAGTAGCCCTGCCATTGATGGAAACCCATTCTTCTTACGTTCCCTTACAGTTTTGATTGTATTACCCACTTTTGTGGCTAGTAGCTGGAATTTAATAGATGTAACAATTTCGGCTATTTCTTATTTACTTGAAAACCCTAAAACCTATTATAATATCACTGAATTTCCAATCAAATGTTTTGGTTAGCGTAAGGTAAATTTTTTTCCATGTTTATGTGTGGGAAGTCTTACGTGATACCCTTTCTTTTCAAAGGATTTTCTAAAGTTAAGAAATTTTAAACCGTTTACTCACGCCAGACCCCTGTTTGAACCAAGTGTTTATTTTTTGTTTTATTAAACTCTTGGGTACTCATATTATGTATGAGTAGTCGAGGGATTCAGGTTATCCTTGGAGAATTCTGGAGGAGTTTTGGAGCAGAAGGCTTCAGCGTGTAGATATATAGATAGAGTTTCCGCTGTGATGTTATTCTGTATGGATGTTCTTGTATTGTACATTAGACAGAAATGTTATAACTGTCTAAATTAAGATGTATAGTTGTGTACTCCGATGTATATGATACTATATATATGATATATATTATATTTCATTCGTTCCGCTGTGAGATTCTGATATGTTGTTGTTCTTTCTTCTCTTTCTTTCTTCTTCTTTTATCCCTTTCTTTCTTAAGTAATGATATGTCTTTCTGGTGATAGAAAGGCGGGTCGCTACAGTTGGTATCAGAGCGCTAGGTTGAGTGAATACCTAGGCTTTGGAGTGACTTCTTTCTTGAGAGAGCGTACTTGTAATATATATATATATATATATATATATATATATATATATATATATATATATATATATATATATATATATATATATATAGACACACACACACACACCTAATCTGTTGGGTTATCTGTTCGGATTTTCCAACATAGGTTATAAAGGTAGATAAGGTAGGAGTGTGTGTAACACGACTACCACTAATGGAAGAGGCTCATATGTTGTGGTTGGAGGTGTATCTGTCGAGACTAATACCGTCTCGAATAAGCTTTGTAGATTGGTGAAAGGATTTCATTGATCGCAGAGAAAGTCTTTTCAAGGATTAGAGTATATTTTTGAAGTGTGAGGTTGATTTACTCTCGAGTGAGCGTGATTTCCAAGAGTTGAATTTGTCGGATGAGCGGAAGCAGGTGATGGCATCTTGGTGACTTCAGGAAGGAATAGCTGTGTGGTGAGATGTAGTATCCATAGATGGTTCTGAAGATGTTCTTTTGGAGCAAGATTAAGATGGTGTTGGAGGAACAGTGATGCCTACTGCAGGGAAGATTCGGATATTTAGGAATCTTCTTGATCTCAAGTAAGGGAGTCTTATCTACATTGAAGTATGAGACTAAGGTCGATGAGTTACCTCATTTCGGACATGGTCTCATTGTTTTCCTTAAGAAGAACAAGTAGTTGGTGTTTCGTTTGGAGCCCGAGTTTCTTGAGAAGATGTCTACCCATCTCAAGGATCTTTTAGTGGAATTGGTTGATAGTTTTGAGTTTCAAGGAGCTTTAGGTTAAGGAAGATCTTTTGGCTTAGCAGTATCATTGAAGTGAAGTTTGAAAGTAGTGGCGTGGATCCGTTTCTTCGATAATTCAAATTTTTTTGGGATTCTACTATCGACAGACCAGGCAGATAGTGAAGGCTTATCCATTTCTTCGGAAGGCTCAACAGATCAGGATATTTGTTGGTAGGTGATCTATCAGTTTTTCTGATAAATAAGTCATTCTTGAAGAATTGACCTTGATTAGGAAAGCTATTCTAGTTGGTGAAGAGAGAACAGTTTCTTTGGAATCTGTACTGAGTAGGATCGCAAAAGTGACTTATGATTAGTTTGGGAAATCTTTGAGTATTCTTTGGTTTGAGATTGTGGCATCTCATGTGGAGGTAAAAGCTATTAAAGCAAGTCAGAGATTTTCCAGTTGTTTTTGAGGAAATCAGAAGTCTACCCACATCGGAGATTGAGTTCCTTATCGACTTGGATTCCAGAAGCAATACTAATGATTCAACCTAGTAGAGGGAGGACTCTTAGAGCGAGAAGAGTTTGGTGAAGCAGCTCAGATTTCTTTGGAGAGGGATTGATCACATCTAGTTTTCTAGTTAAGATTTTGCTGGGATGTTTTGACCAAGTAGAATGGTCACTAGGATTTTATGGGTCGGATAAACAGTGTATGGAGAATGTTTATGCTTGAGTTTTTCGGTGGTATTCACATCTACTCCAGATCAGATTTGTGCAGCGGAAGCGAGATAGCAGTTATTCTAGAATGGGAGTAACCGGGAGTTGCAGTTTTCCTGGATTAGAGGATTTCTACAGGAAATTCAAGTATGAAGGAATTTTCAGGATTTGAAGGCAAGGTCGTCAAGTGCAACTATTTTGGCTATTCCAGATAAGAGAAGTAGGTCTGAAGTCCACTAATACATGTGGAGTTGAGTTGTGTTTGGATTTCGGAAATTTTTTGGGAGAACCATATTGTTGAGTGGGATCTAGAAATTGGTTTGATTTTGGTCCAGTTTGTTTCATGAAGCAATCAGCAAGGGTTAAGCTGATCAGGAAAGATGAAGGTGACCTAGGATCGTAAGAAGGGTTATGCAATTAAGAATTGAGGAGATTTGGAATATGAAGTGGGAATTTGGATATTGTTTTAGTTTTATCCAATCAAAGGAGATATAAGATTGGGTAAAACTGGAGAGCTAGCTCCGAAGGTATTTTGAGATTTTCCTGTGTTCTTTGGAGATTAGATTTTGATCCATAGGATTGAATTGCCAGTTTGGATAGCTGAAATTCATTGTATCTCACGTATCTCTAAGGGAATACGTGTATGATTCATCTGGTTGTAGAATTAGCATTTCAGAAGGATCTGGCAGTTGAGCTAGTTTTGAGTTTGGTTTGATTTTTGGTTCAGATTTTTGATCAGAGTAAGAGAAAGCTCTTGATCATAGTAGTGTAGTTACTTAAGATTCTGTAGAGCGAGTATTCCAGTATAGGTACCTGGAAACTCTAGATAATATTAGGAAGTTCTATCCAGAATTTTATCTGGATAATTAGAATTGGTTGTTTGAATTGGTTGCTAGGATAGCTGATTGAAATTAAAACTTTTGCTGGGTTATTAAATTATATTTGCTTTTAAATTTCGTGGACGAAATTCTTTTAAGGAGGAGGAATGTGATGACCCGAAATTTTGAGCAATATCAATTTAATAATCTTTGTTAATAATTAAATTGATTTGATAATTTTATATTGTAAATTGACAAGTTAAAATTCTTTTAAAGGCTAATAATAATAATTTGACAATATCTATTAACATTTTTCCTAACAACATAAAATTGGCAAGTTTAATTCTTTTGGAAACTAATAATATTTTAATTTGGAAATATTTATTCTAACAATTTAAAATTGGTAAGATTTATTTTTCAAAAGCTAATCAAAATGTTTTCTATTTATAATGTATATATAGGTATATATTGTAAATAGGATTTCCCTAATGTAATAAAAGCTATGTTTTCAAATTGTAATATATATATATATATATATATATGTGTGTGTGTGTGTGTGTGTATGTATATATATTATGATTTGAAATTGTGTTTCAAAATTCAATATAGTGATTATCAAAACTAATGTTAAAAATGTTTTCCATTTAAAATAAATATATATTTGTATATATTGAAAATGGGAAAGTATTGATTTAAATTTAATAAAGTGTTTTCAAACTTTAATATATATAGTTTGTAATTTGGAAATTATAATCTGACTTAATACTTTTAAAGTGATATTTGAGATTTAAATTTTAATAACAAAGATAATTTCTCATTTATTTGAAATATATATTTTAAGCTTGAGTTTAAAATAGAATTTAATTAAAAGTTCATTTGTTCTAAATACTCTTTCATTTTTAAAATTCTAACGTAAGATAAATTTGGTTTGGAAATTTTATATATAGAGTTAAAATAAAATTCTCAAGCTTATAAACATATGATGCATTTAATTTGATCAAAGTATAAGTTATTTATAAATAAATGTTTACATGAATTCACATATATATTTACTAAAAACTAAAAGGTTAAATTATAAAAAAGATAAATACACATTACATTCATGTAAATATTACATAATTACATATACATAACTTAAATAAATTATGAAAAAAGAAAAGTAACACCTGTAAATCATTAATAAAGCATTAAAACACTTATAAACATTATAATACATGTTGGAGACATTTGTAAACATATAAGCTTAGGTGTAAGCTACTTAAAACATAAAGGGGACAAATGGCATTTCTCTTGATAATTTAATTTAAAATTAAAATTGTAAAAGATGAAGAAAAGATTTACTTTCAACTTAATTATTTCTTCATTTCAACCAAAATGAATACAAATCAAAGATCAAAAAGAAAGAAACAAAATCAGGAATCAAAGATCAAAGAGGATAAGCTGGAAATTCAAATCAGAGGCAAGAAGATTAATCAACAGTTCAAGTTCTTAAATCGATGGCAAGGGAAAATACAACATAAATCTTCAGATTTTCAAATATAACCTGGGAATCAGATAAAGAAATCAACAGCAGCAGGATTAAATTCAACATGCAAAAGAAAATTCAAGAGCTAATAAAAATTCAAGAGCCTGGAAACAAATATAGTCTCTGTCCTCTGCATTTCTAGGTGAGTAAGCATATTTTAAAAACAGTTTAAATCTTGTTCTTCTCTTGATATATGTATGAAAAATCAAGATGTTTTCCTGTGTTCTTGAATTGAATTAGATGCACGTTTGTTTTTTTGTACTTGAATGCCTGTGTAGGCTTAAAAGAATGTACTTTGTTGTTTTTACAGGTTTTGAATTCTCTTTTTGATCAATATCTCATCTGTGATTTAAAATTAGCTTTGATTTGTAAAAGCGAAAATGTTTGAAATCATGTAATAACACTATTAAAAATCATTACAGGAAATTACATTGGATATTGCCTGGAAATTTTTAAATTTACAGTAAAATCTTAGTTTTGGTCAAAATTTAATCAATTCAATTTTAAGATTAAATTACATAATTGAATTCGTGATGCAAAACCATGAATTTTAATGGTTATATCATGATTTTTAGTTTGGTAATTGGTGTGAATTCTCGGGTTGTCTATTTTGGACAAATTGGCCAAATTACGGCGATCGACGGCGAACTCGATGACGTGGTTGAGCTTGAAGGTCGAGGGGAAGTAGGAGTTCATCAGAAAATTGGTGTTGGGATTTTTAGATGGCTGGCGTGGATATGCGAAGGAAAAGTAGGGTTTTTCTTCCCTGTGTTTGTCGTGAGCATTCAATTGAATCTCGCGATGCTTATAAGTGACTGGAGTTGATCGCATGACGTTCTGGAGGTGTTAGAGGTCGTGATGTAGCTTCGGAGAGAATGGCGTGGTGTCTCGAGTGTTAGATCGTCGATTGACGATTAGTTTCCTGATGATATTTGGTTCAGGTCGTATTGGTTTGGGGGTCGATATTGATTCTCGTTTGAATAGTGGATTCTAGGTTGTCGCGAGTTGTTGCCTTGGTCGAGAGTGATGTGTCGGAGGCCGGAGTAGAGATCATCGTTGGCCAGGGGAGTTGTGCACATGGATGTGCACGATTTGTGCACTTGGAATGTTGGTTTTGGAGAGGAGGATGGGTGCTTGTGTTTTTGTTCAGGGTTATTCGAGTTTTACTCGAAGCAGGAGAAGGGGTGGGGAAACTCGGGTTTTCATTCGAGCATTTGGAAGTTTTGCTCGAAGCAGTATAGGGTCTTGGTAGTTTTAAGGCTTAAGAATTTAACAGCAAATGTCAAAAACAATTTTAAGCAAAGAAAATTGCTTTTGTAAATGATTCAAGTTTTAAACACAGTTAAACAAGTTTTACTATTATGAAAATAAATTGCTTTCAAAGAAATTTGATCTTTGGAATGTTTATAAAGTTTTAAAACAAAAGTATAACAAGTTTTTACTTATAAAACTAATTTGTTTCAAAGTTAAGTTTTAAATAAGTTTTATATATATTGAAATATAAAAGTTTTTAAAATAAAATAAGTGGATTTTCAAAAATGAGATTTGTATTAAATTTTATTAAATAACTGTGGAAAGTTTTTAAAATTTAAAAGTTTAATTTGAATGTTTAAATTGTTTTAATTATAGTTGATTTCTAAAATATTTTATTTTAAATAAATTTTAATGATTAAGATTTAGAAATCAATTATAATAAAGATTTATCTTAAGAAATTAAGAATTTTGATTAATTAAAGATAAACAAATGTGTGAAGGTAATTAAAATAATTCAATTATTATTAATAATTAAAAATTTATTTGTTAATATTAATAACTTAATTAAGATAATGATTTTCTTACTTAAGGATCTTTTTTATATAATAAGTTAAAGAATTATTTAATTAAATTTAAATGATTAGTTAAATAATTAACTAAGTAATTAACTAGTGGTTAATTAAAGATAATCACTTATGATTTAAATTAATTAAGTGTAGTTACATGGTGAAGTAATTAAGTAATTAATTACTGGAGGTAATTAAGTAAAATAAAATTATTTAACAAAGTAATTAGAGGTTAATTACTTTATGAAAGTGATTAGGTGGAAGTGATTAAGGATTAATCACTTAGTATTATTAATTAAAGAATTAATTAATATAATTAATTAAAGGTTTAAATTAATTAATTAAAGAATAATTAATTAAAAATTAAGAGTAATTAATAAAGTGATTAAGTACTTGTTAGATAATTAATTAGAAAGGATTTGATTAATGGAATTGATAATTAATTAAATAATTAATTAATAATTAATAATTAATAATTAAAGGGTAATTAATCTATAATTAAGTTTTGATTACCAAATGTAATTAAAAAGTAATTAATCAAGTTTGATTAATTAAAAAGTGATTAATTAGGTATGATTAGTTTAAAAGGGTAATTAAGAGATAATTGCTAGGGTTATTAAAAGATAATTAATCAAGGATGATTATTTTAAAAGGTTAATTAAGAGATAATTACTTGGTATAATTAAGAAGCAATTAATCAAGATGATTAATTAAAATTGTAATTAAGGAATAATTACTTAAAGTAATAAAGTAATAAGTAATCAAGGGAGATTAATTAAAGTGTATAATTAAGGGATGATTGATTAATTAATTTGTAATTAATTAATGGTAAGAAAGTTAGATTAATGATAGTCCAAGTGATTAAGCAAGGAATTAAATTAATTAAGAATTAATTAAATTAATTAAGAGTAGTCCAAACTTGTTTATGGATGATTAATGGTTGGATGATAAATATCATTGGATGTTAATGATATTGGATGTCATTAGTTGATATTTGATGGTTTAAATGTGATATAACTGAGATGTGATATATATGCTACTTTGTGATATGTGTGGATGAATTAGGTAATAGTGGATTATCTATCTGTGTGTTATGAATCATCCATTTATGTAAGTGATATTCTGAATATCTACTGTTAAACCCTTAAGTACAACTTGGACATTAAAATGGCGTTTTGGATTCGATGAGACCGGGATCGGGTTTTATATCCGAAAACCACATCGATCCAAATTAACGTTAGGTCGTAAACCCAAATGAAGTGAAGTGAAGACTCGAAGTGTAAGAACTATATATCATTATAACTCCGAGGGTGATTCCAAAATGAGTTTAACGAAGATAGTACTTTCAGATTCGAGATGAAGATTCAGAGTGCAAGGGCTATTGTTGTTAACTCTGAGGGTGATTCCAAAATGAGTGTCACGAGATAGTGCCTTCGGTTCCGTTCGAACCCGGAATGGACTTGTATGGATTGAATGCTTTCAGAACATCGTCAGGTGGACGATAAGCATTCTAAGATAGATATGTGCTATAAAGGTAATTGCAGCCTCGAGCCTCATCAACCGGGAATGGCTAAAACAGCGGAGGTGCAGCAAGGCTAAGTGGGTCATGCCCAAGTAGGACGAGATTTACCCTTGTCTAGATGTCCCTTTTTATTCGGCTGTGTGGGCAGTTGGATCTGCAGCCAACCGCGGGGTTGTCTTGTTCGGGACTGTTCAGTAAGGAATGGCCTGGCCTTGTGTTGCAGGGGATTTAGGCTGTATCCTCGGTACGGTGATCTAGGCCACGTACCGTGACTGGAGGTACCCCAGTAGCCCTGCCATTGATGGAAACCCATTCTTCCTGCGTGCCCTTACGGTTTTGATTGTATAACCCACTTTTGTGGCTAGTAGCTGGAATTTAATAGATGTAATAATTTCGGCTATTTCTTATTTACTTGAAAACCCTAGACACTATTATAGTATCATTGGATTTCCTATCAAATATTTTGGTTAGCATAAGGTAAAAACTTTTCCATGTTTATGTGTGGGAAGTCTTACGTGATACCCTTTCTTTTCAAAGGATTTTCTAAAGTTAAGCAATTTTAAACCGTTTACTCACACCAAACCCCTGTCTGAACCAAGTGTTTATTTTTCTGTTTTATTAAACTCTTGGGTACTCATATTATGTATGAGTAGTCGAGGGATTCAAGTTATCCTTGACGAATTCTGGAGGAGCTTTGGAGCAGAAGGCTTCAGCGTGTAGATATATAGATAGAGTTTCCGCTGTGATGTTATTCTGTATGGATGTTCTTGTATTGTACATTAGACAGAAATGTTATTACTGTCTAAATTGAGATCTATAGTTGTGTACTCCGATGTATATGATACTATATATATGATATATATTATATTTCATTCATTCCGTTGTGAGATTCTGATATGTTGTTGTTCTTTCTTCTCTTTCTTTCTTCTTCTATCCCTTTCTTTCTTAAGTAATGATGCGTCTTTCTGGTGATAGAAAGGTGGGTCGCTACAGGTGAATTATCAATATCACCCTAGTTAGATTATACTCTAAGGAAACAGTCCCTATTCAAAGGAATTTGTCGATACCTATAACTCTAATGGGGCTCTGAAGACTAACAACTTGTAATGTATTTTTCGATTATAATTATACATGGATTTAGTCTCGGACTATGTGAAACAATGAGTCTTAAACCTATGGTTTGATCTATGCAAAATAATATTATATGCAAAGATAAGAAGAAATAAGCAAGGTAGAGTAAGAAAACCAAGTTTATAGTGGTTTGACTATGCCTATGCCGACTTTAAATTATTTTATTAGTAATTTTCATTAGATTCCAAAGGTAATTATAATTGCAATCTCAAAATTATAGCAAGGTCAGAGAATAAAAAAATGTAGCACCTCCTCTAAGTGAAAATAGTTTGATCCCATGCTTGATTCATATACACTTGTATTTAGAGGTATAAAGGGATGATTTGGGCTTCAAAGTCAAGATCTTCTTCTATATAATCGTCTAAAAATACTTTCAATCCATATCAAATTAAATAGAAGAAATATTAGGATCTGATATAAGTTAGTTATAGATTGATACCGATCCATCCTTGGATTGGTACTAATCGATAAACTTTCTTATTTTACTTCATTTTGTCTATTGCTATTTAATGCTTCAACAGTTTTCCATGTTCCAAATTCGGATTTCCACAATAATTCATTGAGAATTTATTGTTTTGTTGGACTAATATCAATTCAACCATGGATCAGTATCAATTATTATACTTAGCATGTTTTCTTCCCTGTTCTTTAGCATTACCTTGCACTCGATAATCTGGGAGTCAATATCCTTTCTTTCATTACTTGGAAATACAGTATCATCAAATTGTTGCATGTGAACAACCATGGATTATAAGAATAGGTTGTGGCATCTACCAACTATGAATATTTTGACTGATAAGCATGTGATATTTGATGAAAGGCATTTACTGAAGGTGGAGCCTCTATATACCGATGAGTTTATGTGGAAAACAATGTCAAACACGTCAAATGCCACTAAAATATTTCCATGTTTGGAGAGTAGGTGATAGTTCCAACAATTTCCTGATTAATGAAAAGATTTCAAATGTTTGGACTCAAGGTAGAACTCATTTGTAGGCAAGATAGCTTGATTTAATTGGTCTTATTAGTTAAGATATTGCTATAAATAATTCTTCAACTTATGCATTTGATGATGTGGAGCTCAATAGGGAATTCGATAGTATAGTCTTTGCAAAGAGGAGGAAAGTTCTTAGGAAGAAGTTCGTAGTAAATTAAATCGAGTATGCCCACACTTGGTATGGTATGGAGAAGGTGAAGCTAGCTACAAGTTATTTATTAGTGGCTTCGTGTATGGTATCTATAAGTTTATCTTCTATATTGAGTCTGTTAAGGAATTTTGGTGTTCGACAATTTGAGCTTCGCTTATTGATGTGCATTGTTTCATTCTTATGATGAATTTGGAAATTTTTTAGGAGTAGCACCCAAATGTTTTAATCTCTTAGTTAAGCATTATGCCATAAGGTGGTGACCCAGAAACTTTTAGCTGATAATTGATTGAATTTGAGAGTTTGGGTATTTGAATTGAGGTGAATTAAATTTATATGGCTTAAATATGTTATAAATTAGATTCCATGTTGAAGAGGAGTTCAAGACTTTTAAAATTGGAGAATTGGAAGGTCGTTGGGGGTTACGGTTTAAATGTTATGGAGATTTGAAGTTAGATAAACAAACAAAGAAATGGCTAGTTTACAGTCTAAACCCTAATAGTCAACCACCGTAGTTTTAGATTTGAACCAAATTCTTCCTTATTTGTTCATTCCACTAACGGTTGACCATTGGGATGCTAAATTATAAATCAAGAGTTGATTTATAGGAATTAGTCAACCTCTCGCCTTAACATGTATGGGAATGATGTTATTATATTTGGTTTTAAGTAGAGTTTTCACTATTTCAATGATGATGATTGGAGTGTTTGTAATTCCACAGTTGGTGTTCATTGAGGAAGCTATAACATAACCATACTCTTCATCCTTCTACTTTAATGAGAGTATGTAGAACAAAATTAGCAAATTGAATACCTAATTCATTGCTTTTCTATATAAGGGCCTTTAACCTAAGTGGACTATTTTTATTTAGATTGTACTTATTTTTCTACGTTAAAGCTACTCACTCAGATTTCATAAGAAATAATCATTTGTCATGTGAATATTATTTTTTAGTCTCTCTCGTACATGATGATAAAGAAATAAAAGAAGTTGTTAGGTCTCCATAGACAGGCCTATTTGATAGAACCATGGTAAATTGTTGTGTCATATTTTATTTCAGTTTTTTCTATTTGTTAATATATCCTTCTTGAATCTAAAAATTGTTGTTCGCCAGTAGACTAGATTTTTGGTGTTTTATTGATATTTTAACTATAATTCCACCATCGATGTGATACTTTATATCCATTTTGAGTAAGATATTTTTATTATTGACTTGAAAAAATTATTATAAGACAAGAAATTGGTTTATCACCCCTATAGAGGCTATGAAGAGCCAACGATTATGAATGTGAACATTGATTTAGGTTTATATGGATTTTAGCCTATATAATTCATTATGTTGAGTTCGAACTATTGGATATTAGGTTAAAATATGATAAAAACTATAGAAGGAAAGCAAAAGGATATACAAAATATTTTATGATGGTTCGTCTATGTCTTCTCTAGTTTGATTGTTTCTTAATTTTTTCAAGATTCCAAAGAGATTACAACTATAAAACTCGAAATGAAGGTTAAACTTCATTTTGAAAGCCTTTAGACTCTCCCTTAGAATCGATCCCCGCTTTATTGGGTGGACATTGTATTTATAGTTACATGTTGGCTAGAGCCTTAATTTACTTAGTTTGTCTTGGCAAGGAAGATTCTGTCCAGATCCACAAAAATAGGCAATAGAATAGGGTTACATCGACTTGGCCAATAGTGTAAATTTCTTAAAAATCGACAGTGGTTGATGCCTTTATCTTTCATTCATCGCTACATAGCTAGATATCCACTGTAGCTTCATGCCTTAGTTTTAAACCATGATCCAAGACCAGATTCCATCGAGTGATTGTTGAAATTCCACCAACCTATCAATCAGTACCGATCCATATTTCAGTCGGTATCGATTAGTGGTACATAGGTAAGTACTTCATATCCCTTCGTACCATCATCCCTTGCACTTGATTTTCCATAAGTTTTGTATCCATTTCGATGTCATCATTCTGAAGTTGAATAACATTAGATCATCGAGTGAAAAAAATTATGGATAAACTTGCCAAATGTACGTTTCTACGAATAAAAAGGCTGCTTCGTTTGGAGAAAAATACTTGAATGCTTAATCAATAAGACATGTCTATTAATCAGGTCATTACCATGAAAAGATATATCCTGCAAAGAATGGTTTAATTCCACATAATTATTGAGTATCATTTATTCAGTCAGTATAAGTACGTGACCTTTGTCATTCAGAAACACATCCTTTCAAGCAAAAATTCCATCCATCCATAGGTTACTCATAGTCCATAATTTTACAAAATCTAGTTGTAAATTCCATGAGGCCAAGTAATTTGGAGAAATTTGTGTAATTATCAATTATACAATTGATGAGTATCGATACATAGGGCAATTACCAGTAATGATCTATGCTTTCTTATATATAAATCGACAATCAGTAAATTTCCTTCGCAATCCATTCTAGTCGCTACAACTTTGCCATAAACGAATACACTCATTCCAAATTGATCAAAAACAATCTTGGATCTCTTCCAAATTTTCAAACTTAACAAATTAATCGGTATACAATTAATTTTGAACATAATCGCATCAAACATCCATCGATTCTACATTAATTTGGCTAAATTCTTACAACTACCGATTAATGAAAGACGAATGATTTCCAATAAATGAATTTTATCTAAGCTACATATCTTATCAAAAATGAAGCATCAATTCCATAATAATTTCTACATATTTGCATCGATTCTCTAAACACTAGGTTGATGGATATAGATCCATGAATGGTTGGACTTTCCATTATGGATATTTGGATCTTCTAAGAGTGCACATTCCATTGCAACTCGTGACTAGAAACTACTAAATCTTTATTTCTTAGTAAAAAACTAGTCTTAGGAAAAATCTAGTGAAGAATGCGATTGCTTGCCTATACGCGATGGTCTGGGATTATTTATGTCGTCATATTTTAATAATTACAGTATACAAATAGTTCAATTACATGTTGGATTGATACACACCGTATCAGGAGTGCGAGTTCATACATACTCCATTTCTTATTTTTAAGCACAAGATGGCATTCATGTTATGTATCATACTACGATATAAAATACATCACGGTATAACATACATGCAAATTTAGGATAGTATGTTCCCTAGTCGACATACAATACCCGATTGATTGGCACATACCAACATCCATTTGATATTGCACTATGACCACACCAAGGAAAGTAGCTTATCACATTTATATAAAACTAGAGAAATTATATTATAAATGCTACTTATATGATTCCATGCTCATTGTTTTTTATTTAGCTTTAAGACATTAGATACCAATCACTGGCGGCAATCTTCCAAACTTGCCATTATCATTGGGTTGCCACCTTCCACATCTCCTACAACTTCTCTGACTTCTATGCAAGATTTTACTTCAGTGATCACTGTTTTTCCTTTTACTTTCCCTAAATCATCTATTACTGTAGCTCCAGTTGTTGTACTTGTCACTCCTTTATAGAAGTTTCCACCCACAAAGGAAAAATTGGATTTTGTGTTCATTCTAGATAACCCTTCGAATTCCATCTTCCACACTTACTTCTGCTGATCTCTTATGTGTTTAGCAAAGATATTGCATTCTAGAGAATGAAGTTAGGCTTACAAAGCCTTGGGAGAGATCACATAAGCCACCTAAGGGTTATATGCCTACAGTCGATTCATGTGCCTCGCGGGTGTTTTTCCACCTTATGTGCTTTCATCCACCATGTCATTTTTTCTCTAATCATAGCTTCATCGCAACTGCACTCGAATTTATACTCGGTGTTACTATGTGCACACTTTTCAAGCAGAGATTTGGTTATGCACAATACATATATAAATTCCAATTCTTGTATCACATCAAGCAATAAGGAGCAAACTCCTCATTCATTTTTCTCAAAGTGCATTGCTTATACCAAGTTGTTCTAGGCATCCCAAATAAATGCAATGCCTTTAAAGGTTTTTTTACTTCTTCGTTAGGGACCAATAGGGTTGTCCCTATAACTAGCTTTCTGGATTTAAATATTCACTCTTATGCTCTAAGTATTTGATGTCAATTATTTCTCAATCCACCTTTCTAAAGTTTTTCATTGCACCATAGGTATCCTAGTAAGAGTCGAGAATAATGATATATAACACATGGTCCTCCAGCTGTTGGCCATTCTCAAAGACAAACGAGCTTCATATCTCTTAGCAAATGCGAAGTTGCATAAATATCAACTCACTTGAGATAATCAATCCATTCACTAAGATCATTTTCCTCTAAAGATCAAAAGAGGAAGTGCTCCACTTGCTCCATGAGTCCTAGTAAGGGTTGAAGAAGAAGAAGAGAGAGAAGATGAGGCAGAAACTATGGTTCTAAATTCTGGTCGGGGCGTCGAAATTCTGGCCATTTCGGGATGGATCCGGTGCTGAGTGGGACGGGATTTGGTTAGAATCCCGTTTCTGGTGATTCTTATTAAAATAAAGAAAAAAAGAAAAAAACTTGTTCATAGCCAACCTAATAAAATTAAGTAAACCAAATACATGAAAAGCATTAAACAAGAAAAATGGAAGCATCGACAATTGAGAATTTGGATTAACCAAAATTTAGGGTTTTGTTTGAGAGCAGGAGAAATTGCAAGCAAAGCGAGAGTTTTCGAGACTAAAAGAGAAACCTTGCACGAGAAAAGAGAAATAGATTGCTTCACCTTCAGTAGAAAATATTTTAAGGCTTGAAAATGTACATTATTGCTGAACGTTGTACAAGGCTATTAGTGGAGTGGTTAGGCCTTGTTTATTATAAGAGAATATCAAAATGAAATTTTAAAGTTTACTGTTATCTGATTGGAAATGTAAAAATGTTAATTTAACTAATTAGATCTAGTTATACTTTAATTTGTTATATTACACCTACAATAAAAAAATTAAAGCACTTAATAATATGTTAATATGTCAAAAACCTCAAAAAAAGCGAAATTCGAAACCGGAACTATAATGGAATTTCCAAAATTTCTAAAACAAAGCCGAAAATATGCAAATTTCAATTCACCGGAATGGAATCGAAAACCGGAATTTTGAACCTTGGTAGAAACTAAGTAGGAAGGAGAAGAGGAGGCGAATTCCAACGTTTGGTCCACTAGCGAAAATACTAATACGGACGAAGATTTGGACTTCATGATTCGGTTCCCTAGTAAATGCCTAAGTAGATCTACTTATGATGATGCTACTAGCCGAACTTCTACTTGTATTGAAAGTGGCCATCGAAGCACTAGCAGATCGATTGTGGCCTGACTAAACTTAATTGATATTTGAAGCAAATAACAAAGTATAAGTTAAATATAAATGCTGCCAAAAATAAAGCAAATAGATAAGCATGTTCGGGATTATACTTGTTTGAGGAAATCCGGTACTACGACCAGTCCCAAAAATCCTTTTTAAAATATTACTGCTCAATAACTCTTACTTAATCTTGATGAATAAATTTACAATGACTGCATGAAGATCTCCAACAAAACTTCACAATAATTTGAAAGTAAGAAGTGGACAATGTTGTACCTTCTTTATAAAGATTTTTTTCGATTTTGTATAGATATTTTTATAACCTTTCACAAATATCTGAAGTTTAACTGGTGAATAGGATTAATATGATTAGTGGTTTGGAATAGAATTTTAATTGAAATTGTGGGAAAAAAGCAACAGACAACATAGAAACCAAAATATGCAGCATAAAGTAAGAATGGGTAAGTTATTATTACATTCGCAAATGATGGAATTTTATAAGAATGTAGCGGAGATTCCATTGAAAGATACATTTTTTATGAAATATGTTTTAAGGAAGATGCATCAAAGAGTTGGGACTGAGTTTGAATTGAATGATAATACTGTTTAGTTTAAAACATAGCAGGTTGACCAATTGAAGTATACCTAGTCAACATTTTGTATTAACTATTCAAACTATTATACTTTAGCTAGTCTTTCAATCAATTTTAAACTAGGTAGTAATGCCCAATTTAAAAAATAATTTAAAAAAATTCTTAAAATATCATGAGGGATATTTAAGAGTTACTTAATGATGTGGAAAAGTTTGGAGTAATTCTAAGATAGTTTACTGGATTTTAATAGATCTATTAAAAAATAATCAGATATAGATATGAAAATACATACTCTATCCATATCTATGTAATCCTTCTCTATGACTCTTCTTAAATTCCACAGGATTTATTAAATTCCTTTGTTTCTTCTAAGTCTTTGTAAATCGTTCCGTTGTAACTTAGCTTCAATAGCCTTAATGTATGTATTCATTGCTATAATGCTCTCTTATTTATATTGCAACTTCTCATAACTAACAATTAATATCTTAAACTTGTTAAATTTTTTATTAGTTCTATCTTAACATTGATATCATCAAAACCAAGAACTATAATTTCTAACATCCTTCCCCTATTTAATGATGAAAAGTCTACAATGTTGAATAAAGAATACTATAGTTGTTTATAATAGCACAGCCCATATATCCATGCCATCAAAGAGTATATGTCTAAGAGAATAGAATATGGGACACTTAATGAGAATTCTAGTATATATACTCCCTAGGGATAACACTAATTTGGTATAAATAAAATATAACTTACCAAACTTGCTCAGTATTAACACAAAGATATAGTACATGGATATTTCCTAGAATAGAATAATACATGCTAATGAAATGTAAGAAATACCCAAATTTCATGGCTACAATATAACATGCACATATTTAGAGGATACAAAAAATAACTATCGGTGGGTAAGTATAACCAATAAGACACTGCATTTGAATATACATATATCTTCCAAAATATAAATATCGACATATCTTACATCAATGACAAAACTAAAAGGCCAAAATACAAAAAGTAATCATATGGCTGTAGATGAATCTAAGAAGTATCCAAAATACATATGAATTTGGTATCCTACAATTCAAGAATGTCAGACAGGCCCAGGATTATAAATAAATATAATAAATGGGTCACACGATGTTTAGTATAGGCGAAGTCATATGTAATAGGAAAATAGTGTAATAATTATAGTTTAAGCATTTAATAGGAAATAATGATGAATCATAACTAAATCCTAAACTCAAATCAAGTAATAGGTAAACATTATTCCACCATCGAAACATTTCATTTAATGTGAAAGAGAAATGAATAAACATCGTAGTAGTAATCGAGCGTCCCATATTATTCAATTATTATCCACCAATTATTCAATTATGTTTTATTTAATATGAAAGAGAAATGAATAAACACTGTAGTAATAATCATTTATCACATACTACCTGATTATTATATGTGGTTATTCAATATTAACATACGAATTGTAATGACCCACCTTTTCGACTCTCAAAAGTCGATGTTAATACGTCCTCGACTTTCACGCACCAAACATCCAAGTGTCGAAAAGATAGATTGCTAGGGTAAAAGAAAATAAAAGACAAAACATAAACTCGGATCTTGATGAGTAATGTATAATTAACAATAGATCTTTACAAAAAAAAACTTTAATATGCACACAACAAATCAGAGTAACTAACCTATCGGCATCCTGGGCAGTTATAACAACCTATTCTTACAATTTCTGATAGATACAAAAACAATAAATACAATGGAAAATAAAATACGTCGGGTCTTGGAGACATCGAGCTCGTCTTTTGAATCTCTAAGTGTAACGACCCAACTTCCAGACTCCAGAAAGTTGCATCGTTAATAAGAAAGAAAGGGATAGAGAATAGAAAGAAAGAGTAGAAGAAATAAACAACACATCAGAATCTAAACAGCGGAACGAATAAATTATATTAATAACATAAGTAGTACATAGTATACCACACTAATCAGAGTTACACAACATATACATCATATACTAGACAGTTATAAACACCTGTCTAGTTATACAACTCAATACAATACAACACAGAGATACCAATACAGAGAACACACAGCGGAACTATATATCTAACGCAGAAGCCTCCAGCTCCATTGCTCCTCCATAATTCGTCAAAGCTAACCTGAATCCCTTGGCTACTCGTAAAAATTTGAGTACCCAGGAGTTTATGAAAAATAAAAATAAACTCCGGGTCAGACATGGGTCTGGTGTGAGTAACGGGTTAAAGTTGCTTAATTTTTTGAAAAACCTTTGAAAAGAAAAAGTATCACGTAAGACGTCCCACACATAAACATGGAAAAGTTTTTTCCTTACGCTAACCAAAACATTTGATAGGAAATCCATTGATATTATAATAGGTCTAGGGTTTTCAAGTAAATATGAAATAGCCGAAATTGTTACATCTATTAAATTCCAGCTACTAGCCACAAAAGTGGGTAATACAATCAAAACCGTTGTCACCTATTGGATTTTTGATTCCATCAATGGTAGGGCTACTGGGGTACCGCCCGTCACAGTACGTGACCTAGATCAATGTAACGAGGACCACTCCCGATCCCCTGCAACACAAGACCAGAACCATCCCTTACTGGACAGTCCCGAACAAGACAACCCCGCAGTTGGCGTACGTTCCAACCGCCCACACAGCCGAATAAAAAGGGACTTCTAGACAGGGGAAAATCTTGCTCTCAAGTAGGGGCTACCCACGAAGTCTTGCTGCACCTCCCCTGTTTTAGCCATTCCCGGTTGATGAGGCTTGAGGATACGATTACCTTTAGAGAACACATCTCTTAGAATGCTCATCGTCCACCTGACGATGTTCTAAAAGCATTCAATCCATATAAGTTCGTTCCGGGTTCGAACGAAACCGAAGGCATTATCTCGCTACACTCGTATTGGAATCACACTCAGAGTTAACGACGATAACCCTTGCACTCTAAATCTGCATCTCGAACCTATAAGTACTATTCCGTCAAACTCATTACGGAATCACCCACAGAGTTATACTGACGTATAGCCCTTACACCTCGAGTCTTCACTCGCTCCACTTGGATTCACGACCTAATGTTAATTTGGATCGATGTGGTTTTCGGATATCCAAATATGGAAACCCGATCCCGGTCTCGTCGAAATCCAAAGCGTGCCTTTTAAGGCCAAGTTGTTTTAAAGTTTTAAAATAATACAACTATCTATATACACACAGATAGATAAATCATAGATTCACAACTGATAATCAACATTATCACTATATCAGATAAACCCTATTATCATCATCCAAAAAGATAATCTATATCAACATCATAATGCAACCAATGCATCCATATTACCCAACATTATTTATCCCATATCTGAGATTCAAACCAATCAAGGCAAACTATATCATCCATCCATATAAGCAATGATCTATAATCACCATTTATAATTAATTTAAAGTGAATTAAATTAACTGCATCATTTCCTAATTAATTTAAAGTGAATTAAATTAATTACTTCATCAATAAAAATCTTGCTTATTACCATTAATTTAATACAAATTAATTAATTAATCATCTTTCAATTTATCACCTTAATTAATCACCTTTGACTAATTATTCCTTAATTACATTTAAGTAATTATTCTTTAATTAATTTTACAAATCAATTATACTTAACCAAATACAGTAATTAACCTTTAATTACTTCACAAATTAATTACTATAATTAATTATATTAATCCTTAATTAATTACATTAATTAATTACCTTAATCACTTGTTATTGATTAACTATTCTTAATTAATCAATCTTAATTACATTATTAATTATATTAATTAATGATCTCTAATTACATTTAAATTAATTACCTTATTTAAATTAATTACATTAAGAAATTAATCTTAATTTAACCCATAATTGTTAATCACCGTCGATTAACCCCATTTAGTAATTAACTACCTTTAATTACTTTACCAAATAAATCAACTACTCCATAATCAATTGTCTCAAATTAATTCCTTGATTAATTCACAAAGTAATTATACTTAAATTACTTTAATTATCAAATCATCTTCAATTAATTACATATGGTAATTACCCATTGATTACTTCTCTAAGTAATTTCTCTTTATTTAATTACATTAAGTAATTATACTTCACAAATCATCAAATCATTATTTTTAAATTAATTAAACTGAATTAATTAACTTAATCAAATCAAACTAACTCAATTAATTACAATAAGTAATTAATTCCTTAATTACTTCATTAAGTAATTATACTTAACAAATTACACAAATGATTATCTTTAAATTAATTAATCTAATTAATAATTAAAATTAATCACATTAATTAATTATTAAATAATCCTTAGTTAATGACCTTCATTAACTATTAAACAATTCATTTATTATTTATCTAAAATAATCAACTTATTTTAAATCATTATTAATTTCAAATTAATTAATCATTAGTAACTCATTAATTAATCCCTAATTAATTAAATAATTAAGTATTAATTAAAGCTTAATTAATCCATTATTACTTAATTAATTGATTATTAATCATTAATTAAAATCAAACCTTATTTAATTAATTATTCTTAATTACAAGTTAATTATTCTAAAAATAATTAACCTTAAACCCTTAATTACTTTGAGTAATTATTCATTTCATTAATTTCTTAAATAAATTAATTATTCATTTAATTACCCTAATAATTAAATGAAATACAAATTATTAAATTATAATTTAACTTTAACAAGTTTTAAAAATCAATCTAAAACCTTTAAATGATAAATAATACTTTTATTATAAAATAATTTTTTTCAAAAGTTAAAACAAATTTCCTTTTAAATTGAAAACCATTTAAACTTTATATTATTACTCAAATTTGTTTCAAACAGTTATATTTATAAAGCTTAAATTTAATTTGAAACAAAGATTCAAATCCTAAATTTGAGTCAATTTTAAACTTTGTTTAAACATTACTTTATATTTCAATTTCCAAATTTAAATTCAAATTTCTTTAAATCATTTCTAAACAATAAACCCCTTTAAAGTTTATTTAAACAAATTTGAATTTAAAACTTAATCATTTCCAACTATGATTCAAATCAAAACTTGAATCCATAATACAAAATCAGATTTAAAACACATTTTAAATCTTTGCTTAATGATTTAAATTTTCAGTTTTTAAAATTTGAAACATGACAAAAAATTTTAAACTGCAAACTAACCAGAACTCAAAGGATTCACTCGAGTAAACGCTAAATAAACTCAAGTAAAACTAGAGTAGCTTTCATTTGCACTATTCTAACATATGGTTACTGACAGGTTTAACAAATCCTGTAACAATAGAATACCCGTGACCTCAACTCAAAGACTTCGAGTCATCCACACATCTGCTTCGAGCTAAAGCATGCAACACCCCGGACATCACTCGAGTATACTTCTTCCCCAAACAATCACCTGATATACCAAAATCCACGTGCACTTGCACCGTCACGCCGTCCCCTCCGACTCCTTCGCGACCATCCACGCAAGTCATCGGTCAACTCTCCATACTATTCCGATCATAAATTACACTGCAGAACCCCTAAAACGAAATCGAGCATTCGAGCTCAAACACAGTAGCAATGTCGAAACCAGAAATTGCCTCAACCACCGTACTCCGACCACCAGAGGAACTCCACCTCCGGCCTCTACTTCTCCCACACTCCATCAATCATCTACTAGCACCTGGAAGCACTCGATCACTTAAAAAGCCCGCGGTGATCAATTTACTGATCAACAATGAAAACTAGGGCTTAAATCTTTGATTCAAAATCACTACTGCCTAAATGCATTAATCCCTTTAACAAAAAATTTCCCTGAAACTTTGTTCACCAATCCCTCACCAGAATCAATACTGGCCACTTCGACCATCAAAATTTACAGAACCTCCCAAAAATATGATTTCTGGTTAAACCAGAATTTCTCAATCAATTACAATCTATAAATTCTAATTTTAGTTTTAAAATTCATGTTTTTGATCATGTAATTGATTTATAAACTTAAATCGAAGATTCTAGATGATGAAATTTTCACTTCCAAAAGATTGCTCTGTTGAACTTTATTCTTTCCAGAGACATTACAGTTTTTATCATCATGTTTTTCATATTAAAATAAATTAGAGCTTTAACTTATATTACATACATACTTTGTTTAAATCTTAAATATTAACAGGGTTTTTAATATGAGATCATTAATTTGGTCAGGATTTAATCCTGAATCCTAGAACAGACCCAAAAACCTCATTTCAACAGCAAGCATGCACAATTTCATATACTAGTAATAACTTGCAAATAGCTCACAACCACATTTATTCCCAGAGTATAATAAGCAACTAAATTTATACTTAAATTAGTTTATATAAAATTGCTACTCACCTTAATTTTAGGAGCAGAGCCCTTGTTTTAGAAAAGCCTGAACTTGAATTGCTTAGAACAGAAAACTTCAAGTTGCTTCTTTATTCTTGCTTATGAATTTCAACTTCAGTTTGCCTTTTAAACTGCAGACGCTTTGCTTTTTAAACTTAAAGTAGTGGTAGTACTTTGTGTTTCCCAGGATTACAGTTGCATATTTGTTTCCAGGTTGATAAAAATGCAGACATTCATTTAGCTTTGAAGTTGCAAATGAATTTCAAATGCATGCAGGTTAATGAATTGAAGAGCTATTTTCAGTTTTACATGCATTTCAGTTTTAAGATGGTTTTGGTTTTAGAGGAACATTGTTTCCAGAGAAAGAAATGCAGGCTAGTGGCTTCCAACAAAAATGCAAAGATCTGTAGTCTTTGAATTTGCAGAATAATTTCAGGTTAATGTATTTGGAGAGAATTTTCAGGTGAAACTTTGATTTGCACTTCAGTTTACTTTGATTTCTGGTTTGGATTTAGTTTGTGAGAGGGGAATTTACAGGATTTAGTTTAGAACAGAATTTTTTTTTTGAAATGAAGATGATTTCAGATTTTCTCAAGTTGAAAATGAAGAACAGAAAAAAGAATGAGATGAGAAGAAATGTATTAATATAAGTAGATTTTTGATTTAATAAAAAAAATGAATTAGGACATTTGTTCAAATTTTAACATTTGTCACAATGCTTACTTTATGGCTTAACACATGTAATTTAAGTATCTTAAGAGTTTTACACATGTCTTTTAAGTATATTGTAATTTAAATTAAATGGGTTATAAAAGCTTTTAAATCTTAATTAACTATCCTTATGTGTATATATAAATGAGTTTATCTTTTTTTAAATTGAAATGAAAACAAACAAATATAAATACAAGCTTATTCAAATATCTTTATGTATTTACTCTTTTAAATTTTCAAACATCAAATTCAAATTTAAAATTAATTTATCAAATCCATTTTTAAAAATCAAGTTACATATATATGCATATATAACTGTTATTAAAATTAAAAATAACTAATCCTATTTCTAACAAAATTTATTTATATTTATAAAAACTAAGTATTCTCAATATCATTTGAAAATAACAAATTAAACAATATTTAAAATGATTTATAAAAGATATCATAAATTACTTCTATTACTTAATAAATTAAGATCATATGTAAATTTTATTTTAAATTCTTATATATAAATTCAAGCAATAATTTAAAAAGAAAATAAAACTAAGTTTTTAATGGTAATCTAATTTAAATTCATATTCAAGTTAATTAAATATAAATTTAAACAAATAAAATTTTCCTTTAATATAACCTATATAATTATTTATTAAATTGTTTAGAACAATTAAATGTTAAATTTAAATCAAATTTCCAATTTTACCAAATATAAATAAAAATTAAAAATTGATTCATTTACTAAGTTTTAAATCAAAGTTTATCCATTTACAAGATATACAATTTTATATATATATATATATATATGTATATATATATATATATAAACAGAAAACAGTTTATTAGCATTAAAAGATAAAATCTACTAATTTAAATATTTATTAGAAGAAGATTATTAAATCAATTCAAATTTTATTATCAAAAATTATCAAATCAAATTAATTTCTAACACAGATTATTAAATTTATATTGCCCAATTTCCGGGATATCACATTCCTCCCCCCTTAAAAGAATTTCGTCCCCGAAATTTAAAAGCAAAGGTAATTTAATAATCTATCCTAAGATTTAATTTTAAAACACAAGCATATATATCAAACATATGCTAACAACCATAGCAACCAATTTACCAAATCAAAACAAATCTAATTATCCAGAAAAATTCTGGATAAAATTTTATCAAGTTTCCCCAGGTATATATATATATATATATATATATACACACACACACACACACATACCGGGATACTCGCTCTAGAGAATCCAAACAATCAATACTATGAAGCTACAAAGCTCCTATACAACTATATCTATAAAACTAGACAAGATATCAGACTACGAGTCTGACTCAACAACCAAAACTCCAGAACTGCTAGTTCACAACTAGAGATAGATCATACACTTACTCCCTCAGAGATACGTGAAATTCATCGAATCCCAGTTATCCAAACTGGCAATTCAACTTTGAAAATCAACTCCAATCCTCACAAGAATATAGAAAAGATCCAATACACCTCGGATCTGACTTACCCAGTCTTACCCAATCTTACAGCTCCTTAAATCAGAGAAAACTTACCCAAAAATCAAATCTCCAACTCAGGAATCCAAATTCTTTCGTCTCTTACCCACAGAACACTTCTGATGATCCTGGGCTGCCCTCAACTCTACTGATCAGCTCAACCCTTGTTGATTCCTCTAGAAACAAACAGAACCAAAACTTATCAACCGAATGATCTCCTCAAGATCAATTCCAAACCAAGAACACCAACTCTACTCCACAAACATCCGAAGACCAACTTACTTCTCCTATCCGGAAAAGATAAAACAAAAGCACTTCCAATTGCTTTCGCTGCACAACCCTGATCTGAAGTAGAAGAGAATGCTTGAAGAAGAACGCAAGCACAATCAGGACAACACACCCCAGAGATATGGTTCTACAAATCCATAAGAAACTCAGAAATTCCCCTAAAACTTGAGCTGCTATACCAACTAAATCTCTTGGAACCATTCTTCTATTAAGCTGAACCACCGATACCACTCCTGGAATCCCAGTTGATAAGAAAACTCAGCCTCCAGGTGCGGACAAACTTCTCATAGCTCAAGAGAACACTCAAACTATCGCAAGTCACTTTTGCGATCAACCCGTCCAATATCCAAAGAAAACTGTTCTCTCATTACTAATCAAAACAATCTATGCTTAACTAGCCAACCCAACAAAGAAATGAATCTACCTGGCTGCTTCTGAACTCCTTCAGAAAAACTGCTAACCGGAAATCCTTCTTGTCAGCATAGAACACTCCGAGCTGTACTGCTGATACCGATGCCAAAGACTTCCTAATCCAAAATTCTTCGAGAAACTCGGGTCTCAAACCAGACAGAAATATCCTGCTAAACCCAGCCACAACATCGAAGCAAACATACTTCTAAAACTTGTTCCAAAGAAAAATCTTCGGAAACATCTATAGTCACCGTGCCTCATTACACAACTACTCATTCCTCAAGTATCGAGATACCATCATTTCCTTCTGCCCAACCGACAGATCCAAACTCTACTCATCCAACTCAGAGATGATCTCCGAACCTTTACAGGTTACCTTCAGAGGTCTATGAAACCCTTCATCACTACAAGGCTCACTCGAGACGGTATTAGGTCTACAGTCTCGACAAATACACTTCCAACCTCAACACTCAAAACTCTAACCATTGGTAGTAGTCGTGTTACACACACTACTACCCCATCTACTTTTATAACTTATGTTGGAAAACCTGAACGGGTAACCCAACAGATAGGTAGAAATAAATATATTTATATATATAAAAATTACAAATACGCTCTCTCAAGAAAGACACCACTACAGAGCCTAGGTATTCACTCAACCTAACGCTCTGATACCACTGTAACGACCCAACTTCCAGACTCCAGGAAGTCGCATCGTTAATAAGAAAGAAAGGGATAGAGAATAGAAAGAAAGAGAAGAAGAAAGAAACAACACATCAGAATCTAAACAGCGGAACGAATAAATTATATTAATAACATAAGTATTACATAGTATACCACACTAATCAGAGTTACACAACATATACATCATATACTAGATAGTTATAAACACCTGTCTAGTTATACAACTCAATACAATACAACATAGAGATACCAATACAGAGAACACACAGCGGAACTATATATCTAACGCAGAAGCCTCCTGCTCCATTGCTCCTCCATAATTCGTCAAAGCTAACCTGAATCCCTTGGCTACTCGTAAAAATTTGAGTACCCAAGAGTTTATGAAAAACAAAAATAAACTTCGGGTCAGACATGGGTCTGGTGTGAGTAACGGGTTAAAGTTGCTTAATTTTTTGAAAAACCTTTGAAAAGAAAAGGTATCACGTAAGACTTCCCACACATAAACATGGAAAAGTTTTTACCTTACGCTAACCAAAACAGTTGATAGGAAATGCAGTGATATTATAATAGGTCTAGGGTTTTCAAGTAAATATGAAATAGCCGAAATTATTACATCTATTAAATTCCAGCTACTAGCCACAAAAGTGGGTAATACAATCAAAACCGTTGTCACTTATTGGATTTTGGATTCCATCAATGGCAGGGCTACTGGGGTACCGCCCGTCACAGTACGTGGCCTAGATCAACGTACCGAGGACCACTCCCGATCCCCTGCAACACAAGACCGGAACCATCCCTTACTGGACAGCCCCGAACAAGACAACCCCGCAGTTGGCGTACGTTCCAACCGTCCACACAGCCGAATAAAAAGGGACTTCTAGACAGGGGAAAATCTTACTCTCAAGTGGGGGCTACCCACGAAGTCTTGCTGCACCTCCCCTGTTTTAGCCATTCCCGGTTGATGAGGCTTGAGGCCACGATTACCTTTAGAGAACACATCTCTTAGAATGCTCATCGTCCACCCGACGATGTTCTGAAAGCATTCAATCCATATAAGTTCGTTCCGGGTTCGAACGAAACCAAAGGCATTATCTCGCTACACTCGTATTGGAATCACCCTTAGAGTTAACGACGATAACCCTTGCACTCTAAATCTACATCTCGAACCTATAAGTACTATTCCGTCAAACTCATTACGGAATCACCCACAGAGTTATACTGACGTATAGCCCTTACACCTTGAGTCTTCACTCGCTCCACTTGGATTCACGACCTAACGTTAATTTGGATCGATGTGGTTTTTGGATATCCAAATATGGAAACCCGATCCCGATCTCATCGAAATCCAATGCGTGTCTTTTAAGGCCAAGTTGTTTTAAAGTTTTAAAACAATACAATTATCTATGTACACACAGATAGATAAATCATAGATTCACAACTGATAATCAGCATTATCACTATATCAGATAAACCCTATTATCATCATCCAAAAAGATAATCTATATCTACATCATAATGCAACCAATGCATCCATATTACTCAACATTATTTATCTCATATCTGAGATTCAAACCAATCAAGGCAAACTATATCATCCATCCATATAAGCAATGATCTATAATCACCATTTATAATTAATTTAAAGTGAATTAAATTAACTACATCATTTCCTAATTAATTTAAAGTGAATTAAATTAATTGCTTAATTAATAAAAATCTTGCTTATTACCATTAATTTATTACAAATTAATTAATTAATCATCTTTCAATTTATCACTTAATTGATCACCTTTGACTAATTATTCCTTAATTACATTTAAGTAATTATTCTTTAATTAATTTTACAAATCAATTATACTTAACCAAATACAGTAATTAACCTTTAATTACTTCACAAATTAATTACTACAATTAATTATATTAATCCTTAATTAATTACATTAATTAATTACCTTAATCACTTATTATTGATTAACTAATCTTAATTAATCAATCTTAATTAATCATTAATTATATTAATTAATGATCTCTAATTACATTTAAATTAATTACCTTATTTAAATTAATTACATTAAGAAATTAATCTTAATTTAACACATAATTGTTAATCACCGTTGATTAACCCTATTTAGTAATTAACTACCATTAATTACTTTACCAAATAAATCAACTACTCCATAATCAATTGTCTCAAATTAATTCCTTGATTAATTCACAAAGTAATTATACTTAAATTACTTCAATTATCAAATCATCTTCAATTAATTACATATGGTAATTACCCATTGATTACTTCTCTAAGTAATTTCTCTTTATTTAATTACATTAAGTAATTATACTTCACAAATCATCAAATGATTATTTTGTAATTAATTAAACTGAATTAATTAACTTAATCAAATCAAACTAACTCAATTAATTACTATAAGTAATTAATTCCTTAATTACTTCATTAAGTAATTATACTGAACAAATTACACAAATGATTATCTTTAAATTAATTAATCTAATTAATAATTAAAATTAATCACATTAATTAATTATTAAATAATCCTTAGTTAATGACCTTCATTAACTATTAAACAATTCATTAATTATTTATCTAAAATAATTAACTTATTTTAAATCATTATTAATTTCAAATTAATTAATCATTAGTAACTCATTAATTAATCCCTAATTAATTAAATAATTAAGTATTAATTAAAACTTAATTAATCCATTATTACTTAATTAATTGATTATTAATCATTAATTAAAATCAAACCTTATTTAATTAATTATTCTTAATTACAAGTTAATTATTCTAAAAATAATTAACCTTAAACCCTTAATTACTTTGAGTAATTATTCATTTCATTAATTTATTAAATAAATTAATTATTCATTTAATTACCCTAATAATTAAATGAAATACAAATTATTAAATTATAATTTAACTTTAACAAGTTTTAAAAATCAATCTAGAACCTTTAAATGATAAATAATACTTTTATTATAAAATAATTTTTTTCAAAAGTTAAAACAAATTTCCTTTTATATTGAAAACCATTTAAACTTTATATTATTACTCAAATTTGTTTCAAACACTTATATTTATAAAGCTTAAATTTAATTTGAAACAAAGATTCAAATCCCAACATATTCAAATTTCACTTTACCTCTCATGTCCGCTCCTGATGACCCACCTCTTTCCCCTCTTGTCCTCTCAACTGCTCCTACCATACCCGCTTTCTCTGCCCCTCCATCTCTAGTGCAGGTAGTACTTTCCTCTGCTCCAACGCTTCCAACGTCCCTCCCTTCTGTCCCATCATCTGTCCCTTTTCTCCTCAAAGCCAAAAAGCCACTGTCTAATCCTGTTCCTCCTCCTTTTGCTCAACACCCCTTGTCTAATCCTGTAGCACCACCTCCGCCCTCTTCAGATCCTCTCCTTACTACGAATCCTACCCTAGTTTCTTCTCTTCCGCTTTCACTTCCTTACAATCCTCAAACCATAGCTCCTACCCAGCCTTCTGCAGTTCACGCTCCCCCATCACAGCAACTCGTCTCCTCTGGCTTGAGTGAACGGAAATGGACTTCTCTGTTTAAGCGAAAACCAAGAAATGCAGGCAAGTACATACCCGTTGACATGTCTCCAGTTTATGAAGAAGAAGCATTGGTGCCACCCAAAGAAGTTTTAGAGGCTGGTGCAGCTATCTGGAATGACACCGTTGTCGGCTTCTTCCTTGATAAGCCACTGTCGTATACCGCTGTTGTCCAAAAGTTAAAGTTTATTTGGAAGCTTAAAGGCACTGTTAAGGTGAAATCTGATGGTACCATATTTTTATTCAACTTCACTTGTTGTGAAGACAGAGAATCTATTTTGCAGAGTGATCCAATTATTATGAATAACAAACTTTTTATTATTAAACCTTATGATGCCACAGTGAGTAATGTTACTGGTTCAGTCACTGCTGTGCCTGTCTGGGTTCACATGCACAACCTTCCTATTTTTGCTTGGTCCCCTCTAGGTATTAACTGGCTTTGCAGTCACTTGGGTAAAATGCTATGCATGGATGAGATGACTGAAAAACAAGATAGGCTTAGCTATGCGAAGTGCTTGATAGAAATTAGACCGGATAGAGAACTAGTGGAAGAATTTATGGTGAAATTAGTTGAGGGAGGACAACAAAAGATATATGTGCAATATTTATGGCAGCCAGATGTATGTGTGAAGTGCAGGAAATTTGGACACAAAACAATAGATTGTGATAACTTTATTAGTAGTGAGGCTAAAGGAGAAAAGGAAAATGGTAAAGATAAAACCGTAGAAGTAAAGGAAGTGAGAACGGAGAAGGAACAAACTTATAATTATTCAAGACCAGTCAAGAAACAAAATATTAGAATATGGCAACGTGTAGCGAGGAAGAAAATTGGACCGGCGGGAACTGATAAGAATGTGAAACATGCTCAAGTGGAAGGAGTACAGTTAGCAGAAGACAAAGATAGTAAAGAATTACGTGCTAATGATAATGCTGGTGAGCAGGATAGGAAGGTTAGTGAGACTGAGCAAAATGATGAAGATTGTGTTGAACAAGGTCAGGAGGAAAGGAGACAGGATGATAGAGAAGAACAGCAGAGTAAGACTAATATGAATCAGGATGGGTCAATTAATCAGAAAGAAATAATTTTTGAACAAGGTGAATTTGAGGAAAACATTTGTACTTTCAATAAATTTGATATACTTAGTAATATAGAGGAAGGTGAAATTATTAGTACAATAGATAGAATCCAAGTGGTTGAGGAAAGTAATGTACAAGAAGCAATAAATGAAAGTAGTAAAGGAGTGCAAAATAGAGACAAAGCAATCCAAAAGGAGCAAAAGGAAAGTACTAGTGAAGCAAACCAACAAGATGTCAGGAGGATTTCAGACCATTTGAAGGAAAAGGCAAAAAATGTAATTACTGAAGATGCATCATTTCCTGTTCAAATACCCAGTAGAATGAAACATGATAGTGAAAGTGACCCAGAAGAGTTAAAGAATGAAAAGAAGAATAAAAGAAATATGAAAAACAAAACAGTGCAGAACAATATACCACACAAAAAGCATAATGCATGCGTGCACAACAATGCACGTACATCTCTGAACGACCAGAACACCAATTCTACAACTGCTCTTGCCATATCTTCCCCAGTCTACTTCAATTTAAAACCTCCCCCAGCTTTCAAACCACCACCGCCAATAAACACTCCGACCACCTCTCCTCCTCTACCCATTTTGAAAACTCCACCATCCAAAAATGCCAATTCCGCTCGAGAAGTTACTCCACTTTCTGTTGACATCCCCAACTATTTAAACTCTTCGCAAGCTATGACGAGGAGTATGAAAATTGAAATTATTAATGCGCGTGCTCTCCAATGATGGTTAATATTGGAGTATGGAATATACGAGGAGGTCATCATGTAATCAAGCTTGATCAATGTAGAGACCTTATCTGTGCTCATCAGTTATCCATTATTGCTATGCTAGAAACTAAGCTAAACCATGATCTGACGATCAAAGCGGCTAATTATATCAGGCCTGCTTGGAATTATGTTCATAATCTGGATGAAGCTGAATACGGTAGAATATTGATCCTTTACAACCCCCTTCATGTTCATATCAACCCTATTCTTTCCACTCCACAAATGATACACTGCCATGCTAAATCAGTCTATGATAATACATCATTCTACATTACTTTTGTTTACGCACTTAACTCTGTCTCCGGTAGAGCTAAGTTGTTCGATATTATTCCTGCTCTCCGACAAAACTCTCATCCTTGGCTTTTATCGGGAGACTTCAACTGCTGTTATAAATTATCTGATAGAGACGGTGGTAACCCTCTCTCTTTGAATGAAATCAATCCGCTTGTTTCTACTCTTAATCTTGCGGAAATTATTCCTGTGAAAACTGTTGGTTTGCAGTTCACATGGAACAATAAGAGAAGACATGGAAGGAGAACTTTCTCGCGAATTGATCACTCCTTTTCCAATCTGAATGCTCTTGAAAAATGGCCCTTCCTTTACTGCCTTCTGCCCCCTCCTCTCCTATCTGACCATTCACCACAAATCATCCACCTTCGTGGAGCTGATATGAGAGGGAAATCAAGTTTTAAATTTTTTAACTCTTGGATTAAAGATCCAGACTTTAAAACAATTGTATCTAATGCCTGGAATAAAGGTAAGTATGGTAATCCGCTGTTTATTTTGCAGGAGAAAATAAAGGAAGTAAAATGTATTCTGAAGCAGTGGTCATTCAAAAACTTTGGCAAAGGTGATAAGTTGAGCATGTCTATTGGTCAGAAACTTGCAGAGGTTCAAAAAGAGATGATGACCAACGTTGACAATGAAGATCTTTCTGCTGCAGAATATACCTTAAATCAACAATATAGTGAAGCTTTAGTTAATGAAAGTGACATGATCAAACAGAAAAGCAGAATAAAATGGAAAGAAGACGGTGATAGAAATAGTGCGTTCTTCCATGCTAGTCTTAAGAACAAACAGCGCAGAGAGAATATCACTACTATTTTATCTAAAGACGACAACCTTCAGACAACTGAGAATGACGTTCAAGATGCTTTTGTGAATTACTTTTCTTCCATTTATGGCAACGAATGCGACTTCATACCAAAACTTGATGAAATCCCAACTGACATTCTTCCTAGATTAAGTGGAGCTGATTATTCTTTCCTATGCTCTGAAGTAACTACTGAAGAAATCAAAGATGCGATGTTCTCTCTGAACAGCAATTCTTGCGGTGGCCCAGATGGTTTAAATGCCAAATTCTATACTACCTGTTGGTCAATTGTGGCAAATGATGTTTTCAAAGCAATTAAACATTTCTTCAAAAAGGCAAAGCTTTATAGATCATTTAACTACACTAATATTGCACTTGTTCCTAAGGTTCCCAATGCTCACCATGTCAGAGATTTTCGACCCATATCATGTTGCAATACATTTTACAAATGTATTTCCAAAGTTATAGCATCCAGACTCAAAATTGTTCTGCCAAGAGTTATTTCCAAAAACCAAGCAGCATTCTTGCCGGGAAGGAATATTCTTGATAATATACTTCTTGCTCATGAGCTGCTTAAGGGGTACTCCCGTAAAACATCTATTCCTAAAGCTATGTTCAAACTTGACATCATGAAGGCGTTTGATATGTTACAATGGGATAGTATCATTCGTATCATGGGATATATGGATTTCCCTCCACATTTTCTTGCTTGGATATACGAATGCATTTCTACACCAACATTTTCGGTCATTATCAATGGTTCTCCGGCTGGTTTCTTCCGCTGTAGACAAGGCATAAGGCAAGGAGACCCGATTTCGGCGTATATTTTCATTGTTGTCATGGAGCTCCTGACCAGAATGATAGACGGTCTAATTTCGCAAGGTAAGTTTAAGTGCCATCATCTCTGCAGTCAACCTAGTATCTCAACGCTTATGTTTGCTGATGACCTCGTGGTGTTTTGCACGCCTGATAATGATACTATCAACAACTTAATGAATGTTTTATCGCAGTTCTATGAGATGACTGGGTTGAAAATCAACATACACAAATCTGAAATAATTGTTGCTGGGGTGAATAATGATCAATTGCACGTTATTTCTCAAGCTACTGGCTTATATCCTAACCCTAACACTGTTTCTTACCTGGGGATGCCCCTGATAACTTCTAGGATAACTACTAATCTTTGCCTACCCTTATATGAAAGAATTACTGCAAGATTATACAGCTGGACGACATTGAAGCTGAGCCAAGCTGGTAGGTTAACTCTTGTGAAGTCAGTAATATTTGCAATGCAAGTGTACTGGGCTAGAACTTATGTTCTTCCCATGAAGCTAATGAAAATGATACGAAGTGCGTTTATGCGCTTTCTATGGACGGGAAGAACTGCAGGTAAATATATTGCGCCTGTCAACTTTAAAATTGTTCAACTGCCGCTCTCTAAAGGTGGATTAGGTATCATCAACTTAAAAGAATGGAACAAAGCGGCGGTGGCTAAACACATCGATACATACTTCAATAGTTATGACAGCAACTGGGCTACTTGGTCTCGCCGGAATGTTATCAAAGGTAGAAGTTTATGGACTATGCGTATGCCGCAGAACTTGAGTTGGACGTGGAGGAGCATATTCAAACTAAAGGGTGACATCTTACCTCTCTTGCAGATGAGTATTAATAATCGATTTACTGTTAGTTTTTGGAATGACCCTTGGCTTGAGAAAGGGTTGATTCTGAAAAGTAGGTTGGCTTATAATGAAATGATTCAAACTGGGATCCATCTTGAAGCAAAAGTCATAGATGTTGTACATAATATACAAAGTTCTGCTGTCTTCTCGTCTAATCAAAGAATACAACAATTATGGAACCAGATAAAAGGAAATGCTACCCTATCTACTTCCAATAAGCAGCTGGTATGGGGTGACAAAGATGCTTCTTTTACTATTAGCAAAGTATATAACTTTCTGACTAAGAACTATCAAAAAACTGACTGGACATGGAGCAAGCGAACATGGCACAAGGATAGCAGTTTTAGAGATAACTTGTTACTCTGGAAAGTGTTGCACCGTGCTATTCATACAAAGGCAAGACTTGTCTGCATTGGGATGGATGTGGATATGCAGTGTGTCTTCTGCAGTGATGGTGTGGAGACTGTGGAACACTTATTTTTTGAGTGTGAATTCATAAACCATGTTTGGGGTAATATAAAGGACAAGCTGCGTGTGAATGACCCTTCTACAAGCAACAACAACATAGCGGAATGGAGCTCTATTTTAGGGAAGACTGGTCATGCTCACAATCATAAGAGACTGTACCTTGTTGTGTTGAAGTGTTTTATATCACAAGTGTGGTATGAGCGAAATTCTAGAGTGTTTGATGCTGAAAGAGCTAAGTCAGGCCCTATGTTCTTGCTTTCAGTTTCTTATGCGATTAGATCTCTGCTGAAAACACTCTCTTTTGCTATTGAACCTGGTATATCTCTCTCCTTTTAAGTTCTTGTTTGTGTAGTTTTTCCTGTTTCTTCTTTTTTCCTTTTAGTCTCAAGTTTATTTTGTAGCGCTTTGTTTCCCTTGTATTCTTTGAGTTCGCTCAATGTCTTTGTTGTAATCTCTTTGGTGCTGCAATAAAGTGGTCGGGGACCATCCAACCCCGTCGGCCTTGCCAAAAAAAAAAGATTCAAATCCCAAATTTGAGTCAAATTTAAACTTTGTTTAAACATTACTTTATATTTCAATTTCCAAATTTAAATTCAAATTTCTTTAAATCATTTCTAAACAATAAACCCCTTTAAAGTTTATTTAAACAAATTTGAATTTAAAACTTAATCATTTCCAACTATGATTCAAATCAAAACTTGAATCCATAATACAAAATTAGATTTAAAACACATTTTAAATCTTTGCTTAATGATTTAAACTTTCAGTTTTTAAAATTTGAAACATGACAAAAAATTTTAAACTGCAAACTAACCCGAACTCAAAGGATTCACTCGAGTAAACGCTAAATAAACTCAAGTAAAACTGGAGTAGCTTTCATTTGCACTATTCTAACATATGGTTACTCACAGGTTTAACAAATCCTGTAACAATAGAATACCCGTGACCTCAACTCAAAGACTTCGAGTCATCCACACATCTGCTTCGAGCTAAAGCATGCAACACCCCGGACATCACTCGAGTATACTTATTCCCCAAACAATCACCTGATATACCAAAATCCACGTGCACCTGCACCGTCACGCCGTCCCCTCCGACTCCTTCGCGACCATCCACGCAAGTCATTGGTCAACTCTCCATACTATTCCGATCATAAATTTCACTGCAGAACCCCTAAAACAAAATCGAGCATTCGAGCTCAAACACAGTAGCAATGTCGAAACCAGAAATTGCCTCAACCACCTTACTCCGACCACCAGAGGAACTCCACCTCTGGCCTCTACTTCTCCCACACTCCATCAATCATCTACTAGCACCTGGAAGCACTCGATCACTTAAAAAGCCCGCGGTAATCAATTTACTGATCAACAATGAAAACTAGGGCTTAAATCTTTGATTCAAAATCACTACTGCCTAAATGCATTAATCCCTTTAACAAAAATTTTCCCTGAAACTTTGTTCACCAATCCCTCACCAGAATCAATACTGGCCACTTCGACCATCAAAATTTACAGAACCTCCCAAAAATATGATTTCTGGTTAAACCGGAATTTCTCAATTAATTACAATCTATAAATTCTAATTCTAGTTTTAAAATTCATGTTTTTGATCATGTAATTGATTTATAAACTTAAATCGAAGATTCTAGATGATGAAATTTTCACTTCCAAAAGATTGCTCTGTTGAACTTTATTCTTTCCAGAGACATTACAGTTTTTATCATCATGTTTTTCATATTAAAATAAATTAGAGCTTTAACTTATATTACATACACACTTTGTTTAAATCTTAAATATTAACAGGGTTTTTAATATGAGATCATTAATTTGGTCAGGATTTAATCCTGAATCCTAGAACAGACCCAAAAACCACATTTCAACAGCAAGCATGCACAATTTCATATACTAGTAATAACTTGCAAATAGCTCACAACCACATTTATTCCCAGAGTATAATAAGCAACTAAATTTATACTTAAATCAGTTTATATAAAATTGTTACTCACCTTAATTTTAGGAGCAGAGCCCTTGTTTTAGAAAAGCCTGAACTTGAATTGCTTAGAACAGAAAACTTCAAGTTGCTTCTTTGTTCTTGCTTATGAATTTGAACTTCAGTTTGCCTTTTAAACTGCAGATGCTTTGCTTTTTAAACTTGAAGTAGTGGTAGTACTTTGTGTTTCCCAGGATTACAGTTGCATATTTGTTTCCAGGTTGATAAAAATGCAGACATTCATTTAGCTTTAAAGTTGCAAATGAATTTCAGGTGCATGCAGGTTAATGAATTGAAGAGCTATTTTCAGGTTTACATGCATTTCAGTTTGAAGATGGTTTTGGTTTTAGAGGAACATTGTTTCCAGAGAAAGAAATGCAGGCTAGTGGCTTCCAACAAAAATGCAAAGATCTGTAGTCTTTGAATTTGCAGAATAATTTCAGGTTAATGTATTTGGAGAGAATTTTCTGGTGAAACTTTGATTTGCACTTCAGTTTACTTTGATTTCTGGTTTGGATTTAGTTTGTGAGAGGGGAATTTACAGGATTTAGTTTAGAACAGAATTTTGTTTTTGAAATGAAGATGATTTCAGATTTTCTCAAGTTGAAAATGAAGAACAGAAAAAAGAATGAGATGAGAAGAAATGTATTAATATAAGTAGATTTTTGATTTAATAAAAAAAAATGAATTAGGACATTTGTTCAAATTTTAACATTTGTCACAATGCTTACTTTATGGCTTAACACATGTAATTTAAGTATCTTAAGAGTTTTACACATGTCTTTTAAGTGTATTTTAATTTAAATTAAATGGGTTATAAAAGCTTTTAAATCTTAATTAACTATCCTTATGTGTATATATAAATGAGTTTAGCTTTTTTTAAATTGAAATGAAAACAAACAAATATAAATAAAAGCTTATTCAAATATCTTTATGTATTTACTCTTTTATATTTTCAAACATCAAATTCAAATTTAAAATTAATTTATCAAATCCATTTTTAAAAATCAAGTTACATATATATGCATATATAACTCTTATTAAAATTAAAAATAACAAATCCTATTTCGAACAAAAATTATTTATATTTATAAAAACTAAGTATTCTCAATATCATTTGAAAATAACAAATTAAACAATATTTAAAATGATTTATAAAAGATATCATAAATTACTTCTATTACTTAATAAATTAAGATCATATGTAAATTTTATTTTAAATTCTTATATATAAATTCAAGCAATAATTTAAAAAGAAAATACAACTAAGTTTTTAATGTTAATCTAATTTAAATTCATATTCAAGTTAATTAAATATAAATTTAAACAAATAAAATTTTCCTTTAATATAACCTATATAATTATTTATTAAATTGTTTAGAACAATTAAATGTTAAATTTAAATCAAATTTCCAATTTTACCAAATATAAATAAAAATTAAAAATTGATTCGTTTACTAAGTTTTAAATCAAAGTTTGTCCATTTACAAGATATAAAATTATATATATATATATATATATATATATATATAAACAGAAAACAGTTTATTAGCTTTAAAAGATAAAATCTACTAATTTAAATATTTATTAGAAGAAGATTATTAAATCAATTCAAATTTTGTTATCAAAAATTATCAAATCAAATTAATTTCTAACACAGATTATTAAATTTATATTGCCCAATTTCTGGGATATCACACTAAGCGTCCAAGGCTAAATTTGGAAAAGTACTGGGGTCTGACCCGAGCATTATAAGAAAATAACACTCGGATCGGTCGGGTAAACCAACATGAGAAACACAAATCATTTGAATTATTTAATGTCATAAAACCCTTCAAATAAAGGCATCTCCTAAGACCACACCGCACGTTAACATAGATGGACCTTATGATAAACAAATCATTTTATTAAAAAACGTAATGATATCATAGAAGATGTCTAGGGTTTAAAATAAATATTTAACATAGTCGAAATGGTTACATTAATTACATTTAACAATATATTTAGTATACAACTAAATCTACAATGGCACGTATTAGAAAATGGATTCCATACAATGATAAGGCTAGAGTGGTAACGTCTCCCACAGCACACCACTAGAAAAATGTACCGAGAGCCTTAGTTGACTCCCTGAAAATCAGGACCCTCCTACCCCTTTCTAAATAGTATCGAATATGTCATCACCTCGGTTGCCGCTTACAACCGTACAAGGCACCGAGCATACATAAATCCATAAATACCGATCGAGATTGGGTGATAACCATAGACTAAGCATATTACATGTTTTAGTTATTACTGGGTGTGAGGCTTGAGGGTGCATTTTACCTTTTTAGCAAATCCCTCTTGGAATGCTAACACCCATCATGGCAAGAATGCAATGCTAACATTCATCCATGCAAGTTTTTCAGGATATGAACAAATCGAAGGCACTACCTCTACCATATCTTTTTTTAAATCACCCTCAGGAATAGTACCAAGTAGCCCTTGCACTTCAAAGAACTCAATCTTCGATTTCCATCATCTTCAAGATGTCCCCAATTCGAATGTTTATGTCAGTTTGATGTGGTTTTCGGATAACTCATGCTTTTCTGATCTTGGCCTCTCTGATCCGACAATCGATAGTTTCAAAACTTACCAAGATTTTGTGATAGGTTATTTAACTATCAAATAAGAAAGAACCAAATCTGAGAATTAATTTCATATGGAAACCAAGCATGATTAAGCACATAAGCACCCACTGAGCCACTTTAATTAATCCTTTCATTATTTAAAAAAAATTTGTAAATACTTATACCGAATGTTATCCGAGTTATTAACCCAGTAGGATCCAAGAGAAGTCGGAACAACTTGGTCCTGTTGGACTGGTTGATAAGTCAACCAAAAGAACTAGAGTAATAAGCCAAAGGAAGCCAGGAAAAAAGATTGAGAAAATCACTAAGGACATGGATCACTTGCGATCCATAGCCTATGAATCGCTATCGATCCATGGGATTAGCTAAGGGTTCAACCAATTCTCTTGCTTCATGATCCAAACACACATTCTAGAAGGAATAACTATTTGACAACATTCCGAGTTAGTTAAATTAAGAGACAAGCATCCATCCAGTCCAATCAGCGGCTGAATACAACAAGCAAGTAAATTGTCATCAAAACTTGGCGACATGAAACAAGACTACATGAACAACATCAGCACAAGACAACAAAGCCACTCCCGACACCAAAGTCCAAATATATGCTAAGTGTATGGATCGCCAACGATCCATACATCCTCATAGGGTCGCTGCGATTCAAACGAAACAAAGCAGGGAGTAAATACTAAGGGATTGGTCCGCATTCGAGCATGCACTATGGATCGCTAGCGATCCATAGATCATGGATCGTTAGTGACCCATGGTTTTGGCTCGGATCGCGAGGCATACAACAGTGCTCCTTCCTATAGTCATCTGCAAGTGGTTGGCGAACATGCTTGGCCCAATAACCCTCCGACCTATATAAATACTCTCCCACCTGCAATATAAATTGGATCCTGTGGACTGGTGGCTGAAACTCTAGTGGAAGCTTTCTTCACTCTTAATCTCCCTCACAAAAGTTTTCAAAAGGTGTTCACTGTGATTCTCCATTGGATTCCAACCATGGAGATTCAATCTAAATAAGGGTATTCTAGAGCTTTGTAATCAAATATATCTTATAATAGTAATCAGTCTATAATAAAAACTATAAAGTGGACATAGGCTTCGTAAACAGCCGAACCACTATAAAAATATTCTTGTCTCCTTTTGATTTCTTCTTTCTTTTTATATCTATTATCCATATTATTGCCCTATAAGAAAGAGCTGGTGCTTTCATACTCAAACCAGGGTGTTGATCCATTTTTTAGGTTAACATTTTGGTTCTTTCACTGAAAACCAAACTCAAGGACTAGATCTAGCTATCTACTTTGGATCAGATAGGTCTAGAAGTTAGGTCCTAAATCTTTGCTTGAAAATTCTTTTGTTTGGAATCAATGGCTCTAGAGAGGAAGAGAATTTTCTCTGGAAGGTCCATTGGGGTAGTGATAGTTGGAAAAGATACGAATGGTCAGCAAATTGGAGTAAATGGTTCTAGCTTGAGAGATCAAGCACCAACATCCTCCAGTTAACGCGAAGTCATTACATGGGATGAGTTGAACAAAATGGTGAACAAAATGGTTGATGAGATCAACCAAAAAAATGTAAAACAGTCAGAAGGCTCTAATGGATAAACTTAATGCTCTCCTAACCCTATTGTCAAACCCTGCTCCAAGAACTATGACTGAACTTGTGGCTATTATAAAACAAGAAAATTCTTTCATTTCTTGTCTAAACTAAAGAAACGAAAACAGCCGCAAAGAAGGGTGACAGTAGGAACCATGGGACTCAATGTAGAAGGAAATACAAGTGCTCCGCAGGCCGCATGGCAACTAACTCTGAACTTGAATCAAGGGGCGAAGACCCCATAAGAAGATATAGCTTTGAACCTCTCTGACTCAGAAGACGGAGAATAATTCAATGATGATAAGTTGGAAGAGAATGCCAATGCGTTTGATAATACTGGAAATGTCAAGGCTACCGTACTCAGAACAACCTTAAGCCAATGGGATCCCGAGGGAGTGGCTCTCCCAAAGATAGGAGAGCCTAGGCTTCAGCCCACTCGCCAAGACCGTTTGCAAAGTCAAACACCTGATGCAGGTTCTGGAAGCCGTCTCCAGGACTATAGGACATCAGAGGCATTTATTGTGGAAATGGTTAAACGATTGATGGATGAGAATAAAAATATAAGAGATGATGAGTGGGGATCCGCACTAAGTCGAACTCCCTTTACTAGTGAGATCTTGAATGAGCGATAGTTGAAAAAGTTCACAATGTCAACTATTCCATCCTATGATGGGATGAAGGACCCAAAACCCCATTTGTACGAAAACGCTTCAAAATCTGTTCGATGTAGATGTTTTCCCATCTTTCCGGAAGGAATTGCATCCATGTGGTCCAGTAGGCTTCCACCGAGATCCATCTTCACTTTCGACTAACTAACAACAAGATTCCTTAATCAGTTCAGGCTCCATACCGAGCAACCAAAGATGTGGTGTCCCTGTTCGGATTATTCCAAGGACAAAATGAATCACTGAAGCCTTTCATGGCCCGGTTCAATACCACAGTGACAGAGGTTAGTAGTCCAAATGACGACATGGTTTTCAAGGCTTTGATTCAAGCCATTCATCTCAAAACTGAGTTTGGAAAGTGGATCAAGATAAAGCAACCCACTACAATGAAGGATTTCAAGTGCAAAATATGTCAATACTTGAGATTGGAGGAGATGTAGGAGCTAGAAAGGAAGTCTACAAGCATGCAACTGATGAATTTCAGATAGAGTAACATGGCAATGAATCAGAATATAAACACTTCCGGAACTACTGAAGGTATCACAAGGAAAGATGCAAATCAGAGAAGGAAGAATCATAATTCCAATAAGAAAAATGGAAACATAAACGCCTTAAACGTTTTAGGCCTAAAGATTACACCCTATCAACGAAACTCTGAAAAACATTTATTTCGCTACACAAAGGTCCGAGGAATATAAAAAAACCATAAGAAGTAAGTAACCGAGCAACAAAAGCGCTCAGGGAAGTTTTTCCGCTTCCACGAGATGCATGGTCACAATACAAATGAATGCCACCACATAAAGAACTTGATTGAAGAGCTGGTTTGGGAGAACAATCTCCAGCAATGTGTGAGAAAACCACAGAATCCTGACTAGCCCGTGTATCCTCAAGCCCCTAGAAATCAAATAAACCAAGCCAGAACAGTAAAGATGGGTCAAAGCAAACTAACTAGAGACTCATTATTGGAACAATAACTGGAGGCCCACATCCTGCACAGAGAGGTTGGAAGAGATGGAGCAGTATGCAAGTTCATTAAAGCATGCTCCAAAGGAATCATGTCTCACAATAGAAGATGAGGATCCAACCAAGTAGCAGAAAACTTTGAATGATGATATTGTATTCAAAAACCAAGATATCGAAGCGATTGAATCTCCAACTCTCTTTTTGATTATTGTGATAGCAGGGATCGAACCCGTTGTGGTCTGACGAGTATTTGTCAACAACGGTAATTTTGTCAATATAGTTTTCAAAAGTACCTTTGACTAAATGAAGATTGGAATGAAAAGTGTGTCTACGTGCCAAATAAAAGGCCAAGGATTTACTGGTGAATCCAAACAACCCATAGGGACAATTGACTTGCTAGTCGGGCTTGGAGAGGGCGATCAAAGAGTTACCCTCATTCAAACCTTCGTAATTGTGGATGAAACTTCTGTGTATAATGCCTTCTTTGGACGGCCCGCCATAGCTGATTTCAGAATCACTCTAGCCTAATGGTGCCTTACCATGAAGTTCCCGGCTATAAACAAAATCGAGATGGTCAAAGGAGATCAACGCGCCGCTAGAGAATGTTATGTTACAGAGTTACGCGAATCCAAAAGAAGGTAAAAGGGGAAGGATGTGAGGAGAACTCTCTACATTCGCGAACCTTCTAAATAGCAACTGTAGAGCCACCCCTGGCTCAGGGACCATAGTCGATTCGATAAGGCTTTGGACCCTAAAAAATAAGAGTTCGGGGGAGGATGGGACAACATCGACAAAACTAACGGCGTCTGTCCCAGTCGATATGGATGATCCTACAAGAGTCTTGAAAATTGGATCGCACCATAGAATCAAGATGCGATTGGAACTTATTAAATTTCTTCATGCCAAATTAGATATGTTCGCTTGGTCACACTCAGATATGTGTGGGGTATCATCGAAAATCGCATGCCACACACTCAACATTGACCCCAAGTTCACACCAGTAAAGCAAAAGAGGCATAGCCTAGCCCTGAATGGTCCAAGGCATTAAGAGAATAGGTAGACAAGATAATGGCCAATGGTTTTATTCGTGACGCAACTTACCCTTAATGGGTATCTAAGCCCGTCTTAGTCAAAAAATCCAATGGGAAATGGAGCCCGTATCGACTATTCAGACTTAAAAAAAGCTTGCCCGAAAGATGGCTTCCCTCTACCTAGAGTCGATCGACTTACGGATGGAACGGCGGGGCACAAACTGCTATCATTCATAGATGCATATTCGGGGTACAACCAGATCCTGATGCATGAACCAAATAAAGAGAACACTAGCTTCATCACCGATCTAGGCCTATACTGCTATAGCGTAATTCCATTCGGTCTAAAGAATGCTGGGGAAACATACCAAAGATTAGTGAATACATGTTCAAGCGCTAGATTGGGAAGACTATGGACGTTTATATGGACGACATGTTGGTCAAATAACGAGTACCTACCAATCACCTGGATAATCTTGCTAAAATTTAAATATTCCGAAAATACGGAATGAAACTCAATCCACTTAAATGTCACTTCGGAGTAGCTTCCAGAAAGTTCTTAGGATTCATCGTAAGTGCCAGGTGTATTGAAGCGAATCCAGAGCAAATAACGGCCCTGCGAGAAGTCCAAGCATAGAAGAACAAGAAAGAATTGCATAGCTTAAATGGGAAGGTCGTAGATATAAGTTGATTTATCTCGAAAGCCATCGAAAAGTGCATCCCGTTCTTTGATGCATTAAAGAGAGGAAAGAAAAGCTTCGAATGGAGTGCGGCATGTCAAAATACATTTGAAGAATTGCTACGACACATGGAAGCCCCGCCAATCATGTCAAAGCCAGTGGATGGAGCGGACTTATTCATTTACCTAGCAATCTCACCTCATCCATTGAGCGCTGCCCTTGTGCGTGAAGAAGAAAAAATCCAGTGACTTATATACAACATTAGCAAGCAGTTTACCCGAGCCGAGAAAAATTGCCCAAAGTTGGAAAAGCTAGCGTACTGCCTCCTGATCGCGTCTAGGAAGTTACTACTGTATTTCCAAGCACATCCAATCAAAGTACTGACTAATCAGCCTCTGAAGCAAGTACTATATAGACCCGAAACTTCCAGACGGCTTCTCAAGTAGAACTTCGAACCGAGCCAATGTGATATCAATTACCATCCGAGAAAGTCTATCAATGGGCAAGCGCTGGCAGATTTCATCGCCAAGTTTACCATACGAGATGACGAAGAAGAAACACAGCTAGAAGTGTGACGTAATGGAAACTCTTTGTTGATGGTGCATCTAACAACCTCTGTTTGGGGGCGGGGGTAGTGCTTGAAGCCCCCGAAGGACGAGCCATTTGCTATGCCTTATGCTTGGAATTCCCTGCAACAAACAACAAAGAAGAATATGAAGCATTAATAGCAAGGCTAAAAGTTGTGAAAGAACTCTGATATAAAGTGCGTTCACATCTATAACGACTCTCAGCTAGTCGTTTGCCACGTAAAAGGCGAGTACCAGGCTCGAGGGGAGAACCTTGCCCCGTATCTATCCAAAGTACAAGAGTTGCTGAGCGAAGTTAAGAATTATACCATAACTCAAATTCAGGGGGAGAAAAACACCAAAGCTGACTACTTAGCTAAATTGGCAAGCTCCGGAGAAACTCAATCGTTTCGACTAGTCCCAGTTGAAACTCTAACTGCCCTGAGTATAGACGAAATGGATGTTGACTAGATACTCGAGACCACTGCCAAACCGGAAACATTGATGACGCCAATCAAGAACTATTTACTTACAGGGACCGTTCCACTGACCAGAATCAATGGAAAAAGCTTCTCCAAAATGCGCTGCGATTCGTAATACAGGATGGGATACTTTACCGAAGAGTATTCTCAACCCTCCTTCTTCGATGTGTGACCGACGATGAAGCTTGATGGATCCTAAAGGAACTGCACGAAGGCGATTGTGAAGATCGTACTGGAGGGCAAACCCTTACAAAGAAAGTTCTTCGGTATGGTTATTTTTGGCCAATAATTAACCGCGATGCAGCAAATTACGCCAGACGATGTGATTGTTGCCAAAGATTTAGCAACATGAAAAGAACTCCCTCAACAAAATTAACACGGATGCTCAGCCCATGGCCATTTGTGATGTGGGGAATCGACTTGGTTGGCGTACTACCAATAGCTAAAGAATGGGCCAAATATGCTTTAGTTACCATTGACAATCTCACAAAATGGGCCGAAGCCGAACCGCTGGCCACTATTATTATAAAGAAAGTCATTAATTGTTACTAAAAATATTATTTGCAGGTTTGGTGTGCCATGAAAAACCATCGCTGATAATTGGACTAAATTCGAAAGTGCTGAGTTCAAAGACTTCTACTAAAGTGAAGATGAATATAAGAAGTATATAAAATAGTTATATTGAATTTAGGAAAGGGATGGTGGAATTTTTAAGTAAATTGGTATTGGGAAAATATTCTAAGTTAATATTGAAAGAAGTTTTAATAAGGGTGGTAAGAAAGGATATTTGTGAATAAGTGAATGGAATTCAAGATAAGTGTGAATAAAAAAAGAATTGATATAGCTAATAATCAATTGGGATAAATACGTAGGATTTATGTACATTATTTTATTCGCATAGCGATTTGATCCAGATTTGAGCACATAATTTCGAGATAATTATATCAGGCCGAGTAGGAACTTTTCACTCGAGTTTTGACGGCGAACCCTGGATATGGATTTTGATTGATTCTAGAAATTCTTTATCATAGTTATGGCTATGAAAGGAGAATGACGGGTTCTGATCAAGAAACCAGATCAGAGTCCGCACTAGGAAGTTGGGTGGACGATACTAGTTTGGAAGTGAAATTATGTGATCGAGTGAGCGATTGAATTTGGTATTGTATACGGATAAAATATGTACATCGTATGGACTTGAATGAAATAGATATTAAAACTTTTGTAAAGAAATGTAAAAAATGATTTTGAGTGCTATGATTGGATATTATTGTTAAGTATGATATACAAGTGTTATAAAGGAAAAGGGAATTGGTGTTTTGATTTTAGAAGATAAAATTTAATTACTCAACAAAAGGTATGTATTTAAATTTATGTATGGAATTTGATGATTTTCTGGTCTAGCCACTTGTCTTTTGTTTTTCTCTTGAAATCTGGGTCCCGTAGAGGCATTTTGTAGTTGTACCGATCTAGCCGAGCAAAGAAGACGCTGGCGAAATTTTTCGAAGATATAGAGAGTTAGAAAAATTTTTGAGAAATATTTTGATAATTTAAAATTTGGATTAAAATTTAAATTTGAATTGTTGAGTAAATAACTTTGTTGGAAGTTATGGAAGAGTCTGGGAAGTTAGTAAGAATGATAATGGGTCTTTTATGAAAAGATGGTTGGTACGTCGTTGAACTATTAGAATCGGGAAATAGTTAAAAGGCAAGGGACCATTCCACTTAACTAGTAATTTCGAGAACGAAATTCTTTTAAGGGGGGAGGAATGTGACAACCCGGAATTTTTAAATAATTGAAATTGGAATATTTAATTAATTTTAAATATTTGAAAGTTGGTTTAACTTGAATTTCGAATATCATTATTATTTGGCAATTAATTATTGAATTTAATAATAAAAAACTGGGTAAAATATTAAATCTTGAGTTTTATGCTGGTTAAAAATATTTCAATGGCTTATAAAATTTATATTGATTATATTAGAGAAAGTAGAAGTATCAAACTTGAGTTTGAGGGTGTTTTGTTCAGTTTGGAATTTATATCGTTCAAATTGATATTAAAAATAGCCTTCCGAGACACAGTCTCATATTTCGACGAAGCCAGTTCCATTGGATCCGTAATAGTGTATTATTATGGGATTTCATATTTTCGTAGTGTTTGGAGTGATCGTGTGGCCATACGATAGATAAACGTGTTGAAATTTATATCGAAATTTAATTTAATAACTGGGTCCAAAAGCTATCGTCTCCATACGACCAAGTTTGGACTCGAAACCTTTTCTAGTGCTTTCGAAATAGGGGTGTAACATTATGAACGCCCGGTGGCCCGCCCGACTGAAGACCGAGATTTTGAGTTGCGAAAATCGAGACGATTTGAATTTGAATTTAAATTAAAAATATATAGTCACATACAATGGAAAATTAGACACGTTTCATCCCTTAAAACACGTGTCTCCTTTTTCACTCTTTCTTTTGAAACATGTCATTTTTCTTTCTTCCTGATAAAAAAATATATGGCAGAAGAAAAAGAATTAAAATCGAATTCAACCACAAAAAAATCGAAAACCCTTCTCTTCGTTCAAAATCAACTAAGTAACCTCAAAATTTAAATGGCCGAACATAGATTTTTTAAGAAATAAAAAAAAGATGGCAACGAAATCACGCTCAATCCATGTTCGATTCGAACCAGATGCCGCATTCGAGCATTGTAGATTCGCATCGCGATGAATCTAGTGAGGGCTGTCGAACGGCGAGGCCAGTGGTTCTGCAATGTAACATCCCTCCCTTTTGACCACCCACGGATTTTTATTTAGTTTATAGAGTTTAAACAGAATCAGCCACAGAATCACAAAATAATAACATTTCGAAAAAAAATGAAATCTTTTTTTTTTCTTACAAATATCAGAGTTTATACAATGTATTGAATTTATACAACGGAATATTTCTTTAAATACAAAATCCCCGAACTAAAGTGAGCATTTCCCCCTCTCTCTCTAATTTCGCTGCCCGTAAACCTTCAAGCTGTAAAATACTCGGTCTGACCCGAGTATCACATTCAAAAGAAAATAATACACGGGTCAGTCTAATTCAAACTCAGTTATTAGTGCATAGAGACAATAATAATAAAATAGATGACAGTCACAATAATTCTCGTCTATCCGACCCTTTTAATAAAAAAATCGGATAACGGTAAATATAACACTTAACAGTGTTAAACAACAAATCAGCAGAATCAAATTATCAACAAGATAAATGAAAAGATTATCAATGAAGATAATTTAGAAAACATCAGAATTGCCTAAACGGAAATTAACAACAAATTTCAATTATTAAGTAAATAATTAGAAACTCATAATCTAATTATCAAATTGATAATTAGACAACAACAAAATGATCAAATCAAACAAATCAGAATACAATTGACAACATATTGAATTGAATAAACGAAACCGTTCAAACAATTGAAATATCAATTAAAACGCCAATACTGATTGCCTGCAGTACATGCACGCGTGCACTGCCTCGCCAATACAGCCTATGTATTACATAAAAGCTCAGTGAATTAAAACAAATGAATATAGTGGTAAGTGCAATGCACGACCCAATCTAAACCGCAGCCACCACAAGAATACAAGGGAAGAACTGCAGCCACCACAATATCACAAGGGCAAGGCTGCAACAAAAACTCAGATGCAAGCACAAAACTCGAAATTTTCTGAGCATAAGCAAGAAGGCTCAAAGCTATGCAGTGAAACCAAAAGAACAAAATGAAACAGAGAAGGCACATGGATGTGCAGGCCAAAAGATGCAGCTTCAACAGTGCATCAATGGTGAACTGCACATAACAAGTTTAGCAACAACATGAAAATATCATGAAGGAGCTCAAATGCAACAAACCCAACATGTACTCAAACAACATGTTTTACTAGTTTCAAATCAAATGAAGTCACAATGGAACTGCACTGGACAAGTGCAGACAAATAAACACAGTGCTACCAGAGATCAAACTACAGCATGGCAAAAATGTAATTGATCAGAGGTGGTAACCTGGCATCAGACTAAGCAGGGCACTCAAGGAACAGTGCCGAAGCAAATGGTAAAGTTCTCCCAATTTCTCAATGACAAGGATGCACAAATTCAGGAACTCAACAACTTCAATAACAAAGTAAACAACATAAAAATGATGTATGTAATGATACTAACATCTCATTTTGAATGGTGCATGTGCGGTGACCAGAAGCACTACAATGACGACCCAATCTACTATGCAACATAAACAAAGAAACATCATCATCAAAGTGATGCAACAGTAGAGAAAAATGACTCCACACAAGTGTACATAAGCAACAATGCACTGTACATTAAGTGATACAACAATGCAACACCAATGACAACTTTAAAACCAAGTATAAAGCAGTGTCAATGAATAATGCAAGCAAGACCAGGGTGCAACTACACAAGACAGGTTAGCAAAGTGCAGACACAAGTGGAACAAGACATGCAAACTGTCTCAACAAATGATATCAAAACTTCATGAATAAACAAACTTCAAGTGTAGTACATATGTCAATAAAGTTACAACTCAAACTGCAGTCCAAATCAAGTACAAAGAGCAACACTGTGAACACAGTGAGCCCAATCAAGGCAGCAAGTAAATCAAGTTGAAGCCATGGTCAACAGAATTGAAGTCATGCAAGAAATCAACATCTCCAAGTAAATTTAGATGTACATGATCAAAAGCAATGCAAGCAAAGTTAACAACTACATATACTGTAGTGTAGCACATATCAAGTGAAGGCTAGCACATCAAAGAGCAACAAAATTGTTTGTGTCAAAATTGGGCACAACACTCTTCGGGAGTCGTTGAAGAGATAATAGTCAAGAATGCAAGTTCAAAACAGATATTATCTAACAAAAACTCCAATCAACAGTAAAGTAAATGTGTGGACAAGCGATTTATAGTGGTTCGGCGTGTTGCCTACGTCCACTGTGAAGTTTTTGATGTTTTATTGATTCTCTTTTAGTGATTACAAGTTGTTACAGCGATCCACAGCAAGTTACAACTGGAAATTCGAAATCAACAATAGGATTATGATGTAGGATGATGGAGATCTTGATCCGGCAGAGTCTCGGCGTCTCAGAGTCAGAAGAAGATCCCTTTTCTGTTGGCCCTGGGGCTCTATTTATAGGTGTAGGCTGCTGGTATCTCGCTGAAAACTCGGGAGACCACTTCTGGCACGTGAGGGGGCCCACACGTACGGTCTCAGGAAGTTTGGGCCCACTTTGGCATCGGTTCGAACTCCATTCGAACCGATCAAGAATTCATCCAATCGAGGTGAAATTTGGTGAGGACATTCTTCAACATGTATGCTAGCATCTGTGAAAATTTCATGACATTTGGATCAGTAGATTGGGAGATATGATGGGTTCGAAATAGGATTCACGGCACGGCTGTTTGTTTCGAACCCATGGTTTCGAAACGATGGTTTCGAATCCATCATGGCATGCGACTCCGTGGTGACGTGGAGCGCAAGTTTCGAACCGATCCGGACTTCGCTCCGTGTTGACCGCTTCGACTCCGTGTATCTCGGTGATTTCGAACCGATGGAAGACACGTGGGTTGACCCAGTGGGTTCGAACAAGGCAACACAGGATGGTTTCGAAGAAGCCCTTTGTGATGGGTTCGAAGCATGGCTCTATGATGGGTTCGAACACGACTTCAGGGATGGGTTCGAACGAAGCTTATGTATGGGTTCGAAGCATGCATGTCCGATGGTTTCGAACTGAGGCAGCCGAGTATGGGTTCGAACCAGCTACTCTCTGATGGGTTCGAGGTCGAGGCATCCCGAGGGTTTCGAAGGTGATGGTTTCGAACTTGATGGGTTCGAAGCGATGGTTTCGAACTGGGGCGTGACGATGGATTCGAAGACAACCATCATCATGGATTCGAAATCAGTGTGTTCCCTCCAAGTTGCCTCGATCATAACTTGAGCATACGAACTCGGATCGACTTGAAATTTGAAATGCTGACTCCTGTGGCCTTTCTAGCAGTGTCCCATCAATTGTAGCTCATTCTGGACTCGGATAAAATTCAGTGATATCCATGGCGAAGGAAAATACGATCAACCTCTGAGGCGAACCGTCCTTCCTTTTCAATCGCTCTTTTGGTATCGCAGCTTTGCCAAAAAGCGGGATAACATTTTGCCCCCCAAAGTACGTCATGTGGGAACATGACGTGCTTTGAATAGCTGCCATTTCTATCTGAAAAATCATTGCTCTCTTTTTTGTTGAAACTCGTATGCTGTATTGCCGTAACCTTGCGTTGATATGATTGACTGCTGTATAATAGTGCTTAGCCGTTGGCTGTCGCATTTGTAACGGGAATAGTGTTTGATCCCTGTGAATATTCAAAATCGAATGTTAGTCCGACATGTATGCACATATGTTAATTTGGACCTTGTTAACGTCGTGCGTCCACGAGTCGTTGTCAGTTAGGTTTGCTGCAGAATTTCGTATCGATTCTCTCCTGAACCGATTTTGAAATTTGAATTGAGACAACGCTTGGCGGTTGTTGTGGAAATTTCCTCCGTATCGATCCTCTCCTGAACCGATATTGAAGGTTGAAGAAATAGAATTTGTATTGCGCAAGTGTAATGTTTCGAACCGATGCACTTGAGCGTTGATGGGTTCGAAATTCATGTTTGTATGGGCGCGGTATGCCCGTGCAATGATGGGTTATATGAATATGAGATTTCGAATCGATGCATTGGAGCATTGATGGATTCGAAATTGGCATTCGAAACGGCCTGAAAGTATGGAGTATACTTGTGTGGTGATGGGTTCGAAATTGTCATTCGAACCGATGTGAAAGGATGGTTTCGAATAAGTAGTTCGTTCCTGTGGTTTCGAAAATGATCTTCGAATCGATGATTTGGATGGGTACGAAACCATTGTTCACGGCAGTGGTCTGTGTGCTTCACACGATGGAGCCCCAAGCGTATGGGTTCGAAGATTGGTTTCGAAACGACTCTGCCTTCTGACCTGTTGCAATCGGTCAACTTCACCGGAACTCGAACCGTCCCGGTCATCATCAACCCTCCATATAAATAGCAGTGGACCTGCTAGTTTTTCACTTTTTACTTTTTCACTGCGCTCTCCATCGCTTCGAAGCTTCTAAGGAGAAAATACTGCGTCGTGTTTTCGAATCCATCAAGATTTAAGACTTAAATCTCTCGAATCCATTGTTTAAACTAGGTAATTAGCTTCGGATTCAAGCGACGAAATTATTTTGAAACCATTTCTCTTCATCGATTGCATAGCTTCGAGATTGGCAAAACCAGATCTGGTTTGGGAGGGATTCGAATCGATGTGTGGGCTCGAGTTCGAAGCGACGACGGTGGTGTGTTTCCATTGGATTTTGAATCGATCCTTGGAATGTCCTTGTTGGGATGCGTAGTTCGCACCGATTGGGGGATTCGAGGGATCCTTTCGAATCGATGGATTCGAACCCTTAGGCTTTCGTTTCGAAGTCCACAACCTCGCATCGATTCGAAGTGGATCGTTTCGAACGCGACCGATGTCAAGTTAAGGGTTTCTGTATCGGTTCGAATTTGTCATTTGGCCATCGTTTCGAAGCGCGCCTGAATGCATGGTTTCGAAACGATGTCAGGATGGGTTCGAACGCATGGGTTCGAAGCATTGTCATGATGGTTTCGAATGCATGGGTTCGAACGAAGTTTGGATGGGTTCGAAGGAAGAGGTGTTCGGTTGGGTTCGAACGAAGCCTCTGTGATGGTTTCGAACCCTATATGATGGATTCCAAAATTTGAAATTTTTCAAACATAACTCCGACGAGCTTCATTCCTGCATATCTGGACTTGAATATTGAACTGCATATTTGATTGCCTTTTGAAGCTCGTCGATGGAACTATAACAACTTCTATTTGAACCGACTTCCATCATATAAACGATTTAGTGATGACGGTCAGCGATGACGGTCATTATAGCTGAACTTCGTAGCTTTGTCGTTTGAATGTTCACTTTAACTCTGCAACATTTGTTCAAGCAATGCATGGCACGGTACCACACACATTCATACACTTTACACTGGGGAACACACGGGTTCTTTGTCGTCTAACGATGGTTTCTCCTGAGTTAGCTAGTTATGGAACCTTCAAGTTCACAGCAGCAGGAGATTCAAGGTACAGCCCCTCCGAGGCTAGAAGTTCCGGATATAGATCCTGAGATCATCGGTCCGGCTCCGGACGAACTTCCTGATGCGTCGTTCATTGCCAATCCATCAGATTCCGTTCCATCGAATATCTCTGAAGACATGTTGGGAAGAATTTGTTTGAGGCACGGCTTGTCACTGGACGATGTGTTACTGCCGGGGCCGAATGATAGACCACATAACCCGCCAGAAGGGTATACAGCATTTAATCGCCACGCGTGTGCGGCCGGGACACTTCCCCCGTTCAACGAGTATATAAGAGAAGTATTGTCGTTTTTGAGGATCGCCCCATCTCAGCTGCATCCGAACGGATATGCGTCGATCAATAGCTTGTTCATTGCATTTATGGAATGTCTCCATCGACCGCCGCTTCCGATCGAAATTAGATACTTGTTCAACTTCAAAACTCGTGGTGATTATCCTTCTTTCACATTTCTGGAGGCGGTGAGAAACTGTCAAGTGGTCACCGGATCCTGGACAAGGCTGAGTTACTATAGGACAGAATGGTTTTATGTCAGATGTCCTCCAGGATTTGCCCGACGATGGTTATTCAGACGTGAGTATAACCGAGTTCTTAAATAGTTACTACGACAATTGTTGCCGAAGTGGAACTTATATTAATTTTTTCCTTTTACAGCAACGATCCCGCGACCCGAAGGTGAAGAGTTTAAGGAGATGGTGCGAGTACTTCGAGAAGTCCCGAGCGAAGATAGGGGCATCGAGTTGCTTTTGACCGATAGGAATCTCCGGACCTTTGGGCTGATTGAACGAGGACAGAGTATAAGGTTTGAGGTGGCACAAAGGATCGTTCCTAAGAAACGAGTCAAACATAAGAAGCCCGAAGTTGTCATAGCCGAGGAGGCTGACTCTGAAAGAACTCATACTGACGATGAGCCGCTGATCGAGCCTACGGATGTAGCTTCGGACGTCGCGGAGCAGAGAAAAGGCAAGGCTGCCATGGTTAAGTCAACTAAGCGGGGGAGAAGGAAATCGGTTGTCATTGCCCGGCCCTCTTCCGGAGTTAGAATCTCTGAGATGTCTCCTCCGCGTACTGAAAGTCTCTACGAAGGGCTTGCCGACCTTCCAATCCCGGAAGATGTGTCTTTTCAACATGATGCCGGGTTGGAGGAGTTCCATCGTAATCTAGAATTGAGCGAGCCTCTTATTACTAGCGAGGTCGACATTTCTGGTTGGTCGGGGGGAATGCATATTCACACACACTTCACGACACTGCATAACTTTTGATTGTAAACTACCTGATTTGAAGAGTGACTAATTCGATTTTACTTTGCTTTGCAGATACTATGTCTAAACGAGGTTCAATGCTAGGGAGTCTTCGACATGCCCGCAAGTCTTCTTATTATGATTCGCGCAGGCGAGAGGGGGATAGAGATTATGATCAGGGACGCCCTGGGCATTATGACCAAGGACGTTCCGGATATTCTAGTCATGAGAGATACGATTCGGACAAGGGCCATAGGCGTCGATCGCGATCGCGCACCCCTCCTCCTTCCAGAGATCCCGTACAACCTCCCGTTCGCGTCCCTCGTGACTCTTCTCGACATGTGTCGGTTTCTCAAGCTTCTAGATCTGAGGTGTCGGCGCCGACAGTTGCGGAGGAACCTCCTACTGAAATCACGGGAGAAGGAGCGATTAGGCTTGCGCAGCTGAAGAGAGAGTTCCCGAATATCTGCTTCGACAATTATGTCTTTCCCCCGAACTTGAAAAGAATCCCACCGGAGGCCGAGCGGTGGGCGCTTGATTATGTGCACGACTTCTATGCACAGTATAAGGTGTGGTATAAGGCAGCTGAAAAAGCATCGGCGCTGGCCTTCGAACGAGCGGCCACCATTGAAAAATTGCAAGCCGAGTTAGCACAAAAAGATCGCATCATTCAAGTGCTGAATACTGAGGCTGAATCATCCCGCAAATCTGAAATAGAGGCCACTAAAAAAGCCGATGAAGCCCAGGCAATCATGGATAGGATGAAACGCGAACACTACGCCACGGTTGAGGACATGGGTCATCGAAACACATTGGTTACTGCAGAGAGGGACGCAGCCCTGAAGGAGCTGAACGAGCTTAAGTCAAAATTTGCTGAAATCGCCAAGGAAAGGGATGATGCGAATAGCGCAGCTCAGGAAGCGTGTGAACAAGCTGTGATTCTTCGCACCGAAAGGGATGCTGCGGTGGTGAAAGTTCAAGCGGTCGAGACAGAGGTGGAGGAGAAAGTTCAACAAGCAGAGGCCAGGCTAGAGGCCGATATCGAAGATCTGCTTATAACTTATAACGCCAACGTGTTAAAACACCGAAATTTAGCCTGGCTTCAAGATTATCCCGTTCACCTTCGCAGCGCTTGGGAACGATTGGTCGAGGAAGAGGGGGAAGCGCATCCGGGCGAATCGGTTGATCGATTCGAGCTTGAGAACCGGCTATTAACTGAGGATGAAAAGAAGGTCCTTCACGATGCTATCATTGCTCATGAGAAGGAGATGGTGGGTGGTCGTTCCCTGGAAGTTGGAGAGGGATCGGGTGTTGAGCACCATGCGGATGTCACTGAAGTCACCACATCGCCTTTGTCAGTGCCTGCGTCTGCGGTCAGCTTGCCACGTGTTCCTGCTTACGACCCGGAGCGGCCGCACTTATCTCCTATCCATGAGCACACTTCCGAGGTCGTTCAGCCGTCTGCGAGTCAAACTGGAGAAGGTATTTCGAAATTATCTCAAGTGTTTTCTAAATAAAGAGTTTGTTTTGAAGAAGTTACTAATAACTTATTGTTTTTGCCTAGTGACGGAGGTTGCGCCGACAGTCACGGCTCAAGAATCAAGCCAAAAGGTTGAGGCCATCGCCACCGAGACCACTGCTGTAGCTGCGATATCGACCGAGATGGCACAGGGGAGTGGGTTATCTCTCGAGGAACAGATGGTGAGCGAGCTGCTCGGTGAACCGGGCGGTTTCTCCACGGACTTACCGTTTATCATCGTCAGTGATCCCCCGCCGACCTCAAGCTCTTCGATGCAAGTTGCGGATGCCCCCAGCCAAGCCCAAGCGACTCGAGAAGAGGAAATTTTGGCTGAAATCAGCGCTGAAATAGAAGCTGCGGGGCACAGTGGTAGCGCCGGTGGCAGCGCGACGGCGCATAGCTCAACACCTGCTAGGATAGTACCATCGGGTGGCACTATCTCAATTTCCGTCACAGATCCAGTCCCCCCTACTCCTCCGGCGGGAAGCCTCCCTGTAGATTCGAGCTCTGAGGAGGACATCGATATCATGCCCCCAGCCGAAGAGTCACCGCCGAAGAGGAGGCACTCAAAAAGAATTTCTGTCGCTAGTGATTCTGATAATGATGAGCCACTAATAAGGAAGACGAAAAAGAGGAAGAAATAGACTGGCTTTACAAGTAGATGTTTTGGTAGATAGGTACTTGTTTCTTGTTTTTTGTTAGTAAGCCGTGTATAAATGCAGGTTCGGCTCCTGCTAGTAGGGATTGTTTTTGGGAAAACTTTTTCATATGTAAGCCCTCATTTTTGGTTAGTTGAAATAAACTTTAGTTTCTTTGTTTCAACTCTTGCTTTATTTGTGCTTAAGTACTTGCAATGCCTTGTTTTCGGTCCGGTGTACTTGTGGTGTTTTTATCGTTTAAGTAGAGCTCGTTTCATTTGCCACGCCTGAGAACCTTGGTCACAAGTTGCGATTGATGAATGAGTTGAACTTTGGACGTTGTATCACTTCGGTGAGTGATTGACACTTAGCTTTCGTGCCCCCCAGTCTTGGGGAACAACACTTATATTTTTGGCAGTCGGTTGCACTTGTTGCAAATCTTAAGTACACGTCCGCCTTCCGGGGACTTAGAGTAATTTGAGATCGATAACCTGGTTTGCATTCCAGGAGTTCAAGTGTTATTGATGCTTGTAACATGGTTCGCGCTCCGGGAACTTGGGAATGGTGTTCACATTCCAACTTGCACTCTACTAACTCGGAGCTAGTATTAACGCTTTAGTTCGCACTACGGGAACTTTGACTTGGTGTTGGTGCTCCAATTCACACGCCGGGAGCTTGGATAACACATGTATGTTTGGGCTCGTACTTCAGGAACCCGGAATTGACATTTATACTCCAACTCGCACTTCGGGAATATGGAGTTTGCACGGATGCTTCGGTTCGCGCTCCGGGAACCCGTAACTTATGTTTATACTCCAATTCACACTCTGGGAATTTGGAGTCCGCATTGATGGGTTGGTTCGCGCAGCGGGAACGAATTATTGAATGCTTATACTCCAATTCACGCTGTGGGAAGTTGGAGTCCGTACGCACTTCGGGAACGAATTATTAAGTGTTTATACTCCAATTCGCGCTCTGGGAATTTGGAGTCCGCTCGCACTCCGGGAACGAATTATTAAATGTTTATACTCCAATTCACGCTGTGGGAAGTTGGAGTCCGTTCGCACTCCGGGAACGAATTGTTAAATGTTTATACTCCAATTCACGCTGTGGGAAGTTGGAGTCCGTTCGCACTCCGGGAACGAATTATTAAATGTTTATACTCCAATTCACGCTGTGGGAAGTTGGAGTCCGTTCGCACTCCGGGAACAAATTATTAAATGTTTATACTCCAATTCACGCTGCGGGAAGTTGGAGTCCGTTCGCACTCCGGGAATGAATTATTAAATGTTTATACTCCAATTCACGCAGTGGGAAGTTGGAGTCCGTTCGCACTCCGGGAATGAATTGTTAAATATTTATACTCCAATTCACGCAGTGGGAAGTTGGAGTCCGTTCGCGCTCCGGGAACGAGTTGTTGAATGTTTATACTCCAACTTCCCACTAATTCCGGGTTCCTGAGAAAGTCGGTCTGCCACTGATGGCGTTTATCACCAATCTCCCGCGAGGACCATTGGAGTCCTCATGCCTCGGTCGATCGGGTTCACTGTTTTGATTTGATGGACCTGCTTCCCTGGGTTGCGGTGTCCGCACAAATCGATCAAGCTTCCTCTCCCTGATCATATTTTCAACGAGGTCCTGTAAGTGACGACACTCGTTCGTATCGTGCCCGTAGCTTTCATGGAACCTGCAAAACTTTCCTGTTTGGATTTGTCTCTCTGACGACGGTCTCGGAACAGGTTTTTCATATTGAATCGCGTTATGGGTCCGCAAATACAAGTCCTCCAATGAAGTATTCAAAGGAGTATAACTGTCGAACTTCGGATTTTTGCGTTGCGGACCGCGATTTTGATCTTGTTTTTTAATTTGATTCACGCTCTCTCTTCGCCGAGCTTGTTTATTTTTAATGTTCAACTGAACCTTTCCAGAGTTCTCACCAGATTGTTTTATTGCAACATTGCTTTGGGTTCCTCCCGCGTTTGATCCTGCGTCAGTTTGCTTCCTAGACTGTTTCGCGTCTTCCCGTCTCAGGAATTGAGCTGCTTTGGCATGGAAACGGTCCAATGACGCAGGTGGTTTTCCAGCTAGCCAATTGCCGAATTCAGAGTCGGGGTCGATCCCCTTAGTTAACGCCATAAGGATGGAGTTATCATTTGGATTACTAATCTCCGCACATGCAGTGTGGAATCTTTCTAAGTAGTGTCTGAGCGTCTCTCCGGGAGCTTGTGTGACACTAGATAGAGTGTTGACATCTTTCGGCCTCGCGACGTGCATGCGGAATTGCTCAACGAATTTTGTGGCTAACTGGTCGAATGATGAGATGGATCGAGGTGGCAATCGAGTGAACCACATGGTAGCGATGCCCCCCAAGGATATGGGAAAACTTCGACACTTTACTGCATCGTCGGCACGGGCTGCAGTCATCGACCATTCATATTTTAGGATATGTTGGTTGGGGTCGGAGTTTCCTTCGTACATGGGTAAAGTTGGCATCCGGAATCGCCGTGGGGGTTCAGCATTAAGAATGTCGTCCGTAAAGGGAGTGTGACTTCGGAAAACTCCCCAATCGTCGTTTGTGAATCCCTGACTCTCACGAATCATCTGTCGTATCATAGTTGATAGATCCGGCATTTGCGCCGGAGTATGGTCACGTTCCATACTTTGGGTTCGAACCGGATATCGTTGACGGTTCAAATCTCGCCTTCTCGGCTCATAGTCCTCTGGGACGTACGGTTCAGGAGTATGACCGCTTTGACGACGGTCCGGGTCCGACTGATCTCGAGCGTCGACCCCTGGTTCAGCCGCAACGCTAGCGGTGCGGTATTCAGCGGCGTGGTGAGTAATGGCACCCCCTCGGGAGGAGGGTCCGGTTTGGAAGCTGGCTGACGGACCAACTCTTATCTGTCCAACGGTCAATATCGGTTGGTTTCCAGCGGATGGCATACGACCCTCATCTAACCGGGGTCGTGGGGGTCGGTTATGATAATCAGAAGATAAAGAACTTTCGCTAGAAGAGCGATAAGCACGATCTCTCGTGGATCGTTTTCGTTTCTGGCGATCCAGCTGGTTGATTAGCTCAGCGTTGGCGCGTAGCTGTTCTTCTAGTTGTCGCCGACTCTGGGTCAGCTCTTGAAGTAACAACTGTAATTCTTGTCGGGTAACCGGACCCGACGGTTCTGAGTGCCCAGCGGCATCTTGATTAGGTGGAGGCAGAGGGGCAGGATTCTGTCTATCCTGTCCTTCTTGATTGACGGCGTTCGAGGTGGTTCTTGTGCTAACCATTTTTACAGTTGAGTTCCTTTCCTAGACTTTATGCAAATCTGAATAGAAGGGAAGGAAGTTGGATTTAACAATCTGGATCTCTCTCTTAGATTTATTCAATCCGATATCGATGACAGATCCAATGAGCAGGAGAAAATCTGGGTTTTCTCAGTGAAAGCACCAAAGTGTTTGTGTCAAAATTGGGCACAACACTCTTCGGGAGTCGTTGAAGAGATAATAGTCAAGAATGCAAGTTCAAAACAGATATTATCTAACAAAAACTCCAATCAACAGTAAAGTAAATGTGTGGACAAGCGATTTATAGTGGTTCGGCGTGTTGCCTACATCCACTGTGAAGTTTTTGATGTTTTATTGATTCTCTTTTAGTGATTACAAGTTGTTACAGCGATCCACAGCAAGTTACAACTGGAAATTCGAAATCAACAATAGGATTATGATGTAGGATGATGGAGATCTTGATCCGGCAGAGTCTCGGTGTCTCAGAGTCAGAAGAAGATCCCTTTTCTGTTGGCCCTGGGTCTCTATTTATAGGTGTAGGCTGCTGGTATCTCGTTGAAAACTCGGGAGACCACTTCTGGCACGTGAGGGGGCCCACACGTACGGTCTCGGGAAGTTTGGGCCCACTTTGGCATCGGTTCGAACTCCATTCGAACCGATCAAGAATTCATCCAATCGAGGTGAAATTTGGTGAGGACATTCTTCAACATGTATGCTAGCATCTGTGAAAATTTTATGACATTTGGATCAGTAGATTGGGAGATATGATGGGTTCGAAATAGGATTCACGGCACGGCTGTTTGTTTCGAACCCATGGTTTCGAATCCATCATGGCACGCGACTCCGTGGTGACGTGGAGCGCAAGTTTCGAACCAATCCGGACTTCGCTCCGTGTTGACCGCTTCGACTCCGTGTATCTCGGTGATTTCGAACCGATGGAAGACACGTGGGTTGACCCAGTGGGTTCGAACAAGGCAACATAGGATGGTTTCGAAGAAGCCCTTTGTGATGGGTTCGAATCATGGCTCTATGATGGGTTCGAACACGACTTCAGGGATGGGTTCGAACGAAGCTTATGTATGGGTTCGAAGCATGCATGTCCGATGGTTTCGAACTGAGGCAGCCGAGTATGGGTTCGAACCAGCTACTCTCTGATGGGTTCGAGGTCGAGGCATCCCGAGGGTTTCGAAGGTGATGGTTTCGAACTTGATGGGTTCGAAGCGATGGTTTCGAACTGGGGCGTGACGATGGATTCGAAGACAACCATCATCATGGATTCGAAATCAGTGTGTTCCCTCCAAGTTGCCTCGATCATAACTTGAGCATACGAACTCGGATCGACTTGAAATTTGAAATGCTGACTCCTGTGGCCTTTCTAGCAGTGTCCCATCAATTGTAGCTCATTCTGGACTCGGATAAAATTCAGTGATATCCATGGCGAAGGAAAATACGATCAACCTCTGAGGCGAACCGTCCTTCCTTTTCAATCGCTCTTTTGGTATCGCAGCTTTGCCAAAAAGCGGGATAACAAAAATGATATGAAGTTCCAAATCACAAAAGTCAGTGACTCAGAGGTCAAATAATACCCAAGGCATGTTTGAACTATTACAAATAAAAGCCACGGTTGCCCAAGAAATTCGAACAGGTCAAAAATGCACAAAATCAAACTCAAGCACAAAGGCTACAACAGCAGGTAAAAGTCACGTGTGTTACAGAGATGAACCGAAGTGACAAAGTCATAAATGACCGAAGTAAAAAAGAAACCACCGTGATGAACAAGTCATCATCAAATCATGCCAAATTTGACAAAATCAGAGAAACATCAACACCAAAACAAAAATCGAATGGCAAAAGAACCATTTTAGAGATGAATTAGATGTGAGTATGTAGAATTGATCACCTTTGTCTCGACGCAAAAAGAAGCAACGACGGCAACAAGGAGCTACTCGCAATTGTCCACGCGATCGATCAACTTAAAGTCGACGCTTCCAAAAAGCCCTAATTTTTTAAAAGAGGAACGAACGAGAACGAAGCCGCCGTTATTTTTTTTTCCGATTGATTAGGGCTTGCGAATGGAAGTGAAAATGGAGGAACGGCTTATAGGATTTTCGAACGAATGCAAATAAAGGGGGGGGGGGGAATCACGTATTTTATGAGGAAGGGGGAGCGTGATTCCAGGCTGAAACAAAGGAGAGTTACGTGATTTAAGGAAGACAGCAGTATGGGAGGAACAAGGCTACTGTGGCATGATGGGAAGGGATGTAGCTGATGTTGACTAATTTCAAATTTAAATTTTTAATTGAATTTGATTTAATTTCAACGCGTTTATATGTCGTACGCTCACACAACAACTCCAAACGCTACGAAAATTGAAATCCGATAATAATACAATATTCCGGATCCAATGGAACCGGTTTCGTCGAATTTCGAGACTGTGCCTCGGGAGGCTATTTTTTTTTAAAATATCGACTCAAACGATATAATTTCAAAACTGATCAAATCACTTTCAAATTCAATTCTGAAGCTTCCAATATCTCCAGCATTGTCAATATATATTTTACAAGCCTTTGAAATATTTTTAATAAGCTTAAAACTGAAGATTCAAATTATTATTCAACTTTCAATAGATTAAGTTTTAAAATTTAATTGCCAATTTCATTCTGATAATTTGAAATTCAAGTCAAACCATCATTCAAATATTTAAAATTAATTAAATATTTTCAATTAAATTATTCAAAATTCTGGGTCGTTACAACCTTCCTCCCTTAAAAGAATTTCGTCCTAAAATTACAAGTTAGGAAAAATGGTCCTTAACTCGTCTACTATTTTTCACAATCCAAATAGTTTTATCAACTTACTAACCTAAATCTTTTTTTAAAGATCCATTATCATTTCAATTAACTATCCAACCTCACTGATAAGTTTCAAACAACATTGTTTCCTTCTCAATTCAAATTTAAATTTAAATTCAAATTTTAAACTTTCAAAAATTTCTAACACTTTAAATTTTCGAAAAATTTCGCCAGCGTCTCCTTTGCGCGGCTAACTCGGTACGACTACAAAATGCCACATCGGTCCCCCAATTTCGAAAAGAAAAAAAACCAAGCGGCTAGACAAGAAAATCATCAAATCTCATATCGAAATTGAAATACGCACCTTTTTGTCGAGCAATTTAATTTTTTATCTTCAAATCAAAAATTTCCAATTCCTTTTATACACCTGTATATCCTGCTAGTAATAGTATCGAATTCCAACATTCAAATCATTTTGCCAATTCCATTTCAAGGTTTTTCGATATATGCTTCTTATACACTTTTACTTCCCTATTGAAGTTATATGTTCATTTTCATTCAATTTTACATTTCAAATTTCATCTGAATTCAATTCACAATTTCAATTCTATTTGATTTCAATTTATCTTCCAAATATTGAATTTTATCGATTAACTTTCATTTACTACTGCACTATTTTAAATTAGTTCCAATTACTAATTCATTACAAATTACAATTCATTTTATTCAAAATTGTTTTCAATTCACTATTTTGGTTTATAACCATTCATATTTAAACTTGAAATTCTTCATGTTAGAGATTTGCATATTATATCTTTTCCAAAGCTGTGGACTTTCAAGACATTTTAAAGATCTTCTTCCTTAGTTTATTAGGTTGGAATTATGCAATTTTAATTTCAGACTATTGATTTGCTATTTAAAGTTCAAAAATACTTACTAACTCGAAGTTTAACAAGTCTGTCGTCGTTCTTACAGACATTAGGCATACGCTGGCCAGGCGCAGGACTAAAAATCTCCAAGTACTAAATATACTTGCTTCAACTCCCAGTGAAAATACTTAAAAATCCTTTTTAAAATAGATATGGAAAGCACGTTCCCCCATGGAACACAGTTACTTGGCGGTTACGCTACTATCCCAGTAGAATCGCTTGTAATCTGTAGATTTCACATCTCTTGAATTTCGCCATGGTTGTTGCCATAGATCGCAGTTCACCCGGCGGTTACGCCACTATCCCAGTGGAATCGCTTGTAACCATAGGCATCTCGCCCCTCGAATTTCGCTATGGCATCTAGATCGCAGTTTACACGGCGGTTGCGCCACTATCCCAGTGGAATCGCTTGTAACTTTAGGCATCACACCCCTCGAATTACGCTAGTATACATCATCATCAATCAACATGTTCCCATCAACATGATCCCATCATGAGGTATTCCAATTAAAATGGACACTCCAACTTATGGAAATTCTATGTAGCTATGAATTTCAAATGGACATTCATACCGAGTTCATACACCTTCACAAATTTTCAATGGAAGGTACTTTTCCATATCCTCAGTTTAGAAAACATAATGTCATATATATAGTACTTCATTTCACATTTCGTACATATCATATCTATGTAAACTTACATAGGATTTCCATAACAATTACTTTCCAAACTGATGGTTTTCGAATTTACTACATTCTCATATATAAGTTTCGAAAACCTCCGTATCCCATACCCATAACAAATAGAGGATTCCTGAAATTTCCATCTCGTTATCAATTTAAAATTTTCCTCTAAATCGATTTGGAAGTTTAAGGTTATCTCAAACCCAATTTGTATTCATAATTCAATTTATTATCGACTTCACACTCGATTTGGATTTTACGTTACATTGTCAATTCTCAACACTACCGATATATGACCTCTGAGCTCGTACGTCTCAGAGAAGGGTGTATATAGCTAAGATAATAAATTCTCCGCCACCAAACAGATATATATTTAATAGAGATCAATTGCTATGTCATCAATTCACAATGTTAGACATACAATCCAAACCGACCATCCGAAATTCAAAGCTCAAATTATATTGTTTTTGGTGTCGAAGTTAAACTCAATTTAACCCAAGATCCAATCTTTTTGAAAATTTTCAAGTTGAACTAATTGTTCAAATTTCCCATTTAACTTTTTCAACTTCGACTTAATTCATAGTTTGAATTCCTCATACTTTTCACAATATTAGTTTTAAACCGACTTCAAACTTTCCAATATTAAGTTTTCCACTTAACTTAATTCTTCGCGCGTTTAAATTCAAATTCATCACTGAATCTATTAAACCTATTATGGATCATCATGTTGACAAATTTCAAATTTGAAATCTAAATCCCATTTGAACCTTGCATTTGCTTTCTATTTTCAAAATAATCAACTAGTTCTTTAGTAAGCCATTCATCGACTTGGTTCCATTAGATTCATATATCCACATTAACTATTTTAGGCATTAGTCTAAACTTGAAATATAAGCTTTACATCAAAACTAGTTTGATTCATAGAGTTAAGTCGAAAAATAGATTTCCTTCCCAAGACGCTATTTTATTAAAATATTTCTTTCCGTACAAAACTATACATAGCTTAATACTTTTTATAATACGTACATAGAAGATTTTGGATTACAAAAGATAGTCTTACAAAATATACTGATTGCTTCAAATATACTGATTGGTTTAAGATTCAGAATTATTGAGGACTATCGACTTCCTGTCTGGTAGTACGCATCTTTGTCAAACTTCCCTCTTTGGTTTGCACTATTTCAGGTTGTATTAAAGGAGGATTAACACATTCAAAGTCAACATGTCCCCAATTCCTGCAGTTCCCGCAAAATTATGAGATGTTTCCATCCTTATCTATCCTCCTCACACTTTTCAATCTAGCTGATCGGGCTATAGCTTGCTTTCCATGCTGCCTTTCGGTGCAGTTTCTGGCTATATGTCCAGTCTAGCGACAATGGTATCAGATTGTCAATCTGTCGACTGGTAAATCGAGTGCGCGCTTCTTCCTTTTCACTTCAGGGCAATGACTAAGAAAATGCCCTTTTCCCTGACATTTAAAACACACAATCTCAGGACGAGCGAACCGGTCATCCACATTCCTTTTCTTTCTCTTCTCTCGGCACATAACGGCATAATGTCCCTTTTTATGACATCGATAACAGATAACATCATCATAGGGACCAGGTCCTTGCCTTTCATTGATTTTCCTTTCGATTTCCACATGTGCCACTTCTGCTTCTCTACGGGCGATTACTCTTTGTTCACGGCATGTTGCTTTTTGTGCTTTGGTTTTCGCCATTATAATTAACAAGATGTTTTCGAAGTTTCCTATTAAAATTTGCAATCCCTATTAGCAAAGGTTGGATTATTCAATCATTTTCCCAAGACAATTTGCAAATTTACATTATCCTGATATATAGGATTATTATTCAACCAAAATTGAGATTCAACTCCGGATTTTATTTCAAACATTTGAAATATACATATATATACATACTTGCGTATCAACCCTTGCTTGAAACATAAAAATAAAAATTATTTAATTTTATTATTTTCAAAATTCTTCAAAACATTTGAAACCAATTTTCAAAAGAATTCAGAATCAAATTCCCAAGTTATAGTTCACTGATCCCCTTGGCTATAACTAAATTGACATGTCATTTTATTTCCCAATTATTACCTTGGAGAGATATTCAAAATATTTGATTTAAACCAATTCATTAATTTACTTAACTTTAATTTTATTTTTCATAAATCTCAGCAATTCGATAATGGGTTTTCGAGTGATCGGAACTCAAATCTAAGGAGACTTTACCGAAGAGAAACTATCGTAAACCTAAATTTAGAGAGGGGGATTTCCGAAAAGGATTTGAATTTTCAAAATACCTTTTATTTTTCAAATTTTTTTTTTATACTTCTTTAGATTTGAAAAACACTTTCTTTAAAGTGATCCTAGTGACTATTCATATTAAACATCATAAACTAAGCTTTGTATAAACCAAAGCTCTGATACCACTTTGTAACATCCCGCCCTTTTGATCGCCCCTAGTCGGTAATTAAACCAACTTGAAACATTCAAAATGACGGATTGTTATTTAGTTTATAGAGTTTAAACAGAATCAGCCACAGAATCACAGAATAATAATATTTCGAAAAAAATGAATCTTTTTTTCTTACAAATATCAGAGTTTATACAATGTATTGAATTTATACAATGGAATATTTCTTTAAATACAAAATCCCTGAACTAAAGTGAGCGTTTTCCCCCTCTCTCTCTAACTTCGCTGCCCGGAAACCTTCAAGCTGTAAAATACTCGGTCTGACCCGAGTATCACATTCAAAAGAAAATAATACACGAGTCAGTCTAATTCAAACTCAGTTATTAGTTCATAGAGGCAATAATAATCAAATAGACGATAGTAACAATAATTCTCCTCTATCCGACACTTTTAATAAAGAAATCGGATAACGGTAAATATAACACTTAACAATGTTAAACAACAAATCAGCAGAATCAAATTATGAACAAGATAAATGAAAAGATTATCAATGAAGATAATTTAGAAAACATCAGAATTGCCTAAACGGCAATTAACAACAAATTTCAATTATTAAGTAAATAATTAGAAACTCATAATCTAATTATCAAATTGATAATTAGACAACAACAAAATGATCAAATCAAACAAATCAAAATACAATTCAAAACATATTGAATCGAATAAACGAAACCATTCAAACAATTGAAATATCAATTAAAACGCCAATACTGATTGGCTGCAGTACACGCACGAATGCACTGCCTCGCCAATACAGCCTATGTATTACATAAAAGCTTAGCGAATCAAAACAAATGAATATAGTGGTAAGTGCAATGCACGACCCAATCTAAACCGCAGCCACCACAAGAATACAAGGGCAAAACTGCAACAAGAACTGCAGCCACCACAATATCACAAGGGCAAGGCTGCAACAAAAACTCAGATGCAAGCACAAAACTCAAAATGTTCTGAGCATAAGCAAGAAGGCTCAAAGCTATGCAGTGAAACCAAAAGAACAAAATGAAACAGAGAAGGCATATGGATGTGCAGGCCAAAAGATGCAGCTTCAACAGTGCATCAATAGTGAACCGCACATAACAAGTTTAGCAACAACATGAAAATATCATGAAGGAGCTCAAATGCAACAAACCCAACATGTACTCAAACAGCATGTTTTACTAGTTTCAAATCAAATGAAGTCACAATGGAACTGCACTGGACAAATGCAGACAAATAAATACAGTGCTACCAGAGATCAAACTACAGCATGGCAAAAATGTAATTGATCAGAGGTGGTAACCTGGCATCAGACTAAGCAGGGCACTCAAGGAACAGTGCCGAAGCAAATGGTAAAGTTCTCCCAATTTCTCAAAGACAAGGATGCACAAATTTAGGAACTCAACAACTTCAATAACAAAGTAAACAACATAAAAATGATGTATGTAATGATACTAACATCTCATTTTTAATGGTGCATGTGCAGTGAACAGAAGCACTACAATGACGACCCAATCTACTATGCAACATAAACAAAGAAACATCATCATCAAAGTGATGCAACAGTCGAGCAAAATGACTCCACACAAGCGTACATAAGCAACAATGCACTGTACATCAAGTGATACAACAATGCAACACCAATGACAACATTAAAACCAATGTTAAAGCAGTGTCAATGAATAATGCAAGCAAGACCAGGATGCAACTACACAAGACAGGTTAGCAAAGGGAAGACATGCAAACTGTCTCAACAAATGATATCAAAACTTCATGAATAAACAAACTTCAAGTGTAGTACATATGTTAATAAAGTCACAACTCAAACTGCAACCCAAATCAAGTACAAAGAGCAACAATATGAACACAGTGAGCCCAATCAAGGCAGCAAGTAAATCAAGTTGAAGCCATGGTCAACAGAATTGAAGTCATGCAAGAAATCAACATCTCCAAGTAAATTTAGATGTACATGATCAAAAGCAATGCAAGCAAAGTTAACAACTACATATACTGTAGTGTAGCACATATCAAGTGAAGGCTAGCACATCAAAGAGCAACAAAATGATGAAGTTCCAAATCACAAAAGTCAGTGACTCAGAGGTCAAATAATACCCAAGGCATGTTCGAACTATTACAAATAAAAGCAATGGTTGCGCAAGAAATTCGAACAGGTCAAAAATGCACAAAATCAAACTCAAGCACAAAGGCTACAACAGCAGGTAAAAGTCACGCGTGCTACAGAGATGAACCGAGGTGACAAAGTCATAAATGATCGAAGTCAAAAAGAAACCACCGTGATGAACAAGTCATCATCAAATCATGCCAAATTTGACAAAATCAGAGAAACATCAACACCAAAACAAAAATCGAATGGCAGAAGAACCATTTTAGAGATGAATTAGATGTGAGTATGTAGAATTGATCACCTTTGTCTCGACGCAAAAAGAAGCAACGACAGCAATAAGGAGCTACTCGCAATTGTCCACGCGATCGATCAACTTAAAGTCGACGCTTCCAAAAAGCCCTAATTTTTTAAAAGAGGAACGAACGAGAACGAAGCCGCCGTTATTTTTTTTTCCGATTGATTAGGGCTTGCGAATGGAAGTGAAAATGGAGGAATGGCTTATAGGATTTTCGAACGAATGCAAATAAAGGGGGGGGGGGAATCACGTATTTTATGAGGAAGGGGGAGCGTGATTGCAGGCTGAAACAAAGGAGAGTTGCGTGATTTAAGAAAGACAGCAGTATGGGAGAAACAAGGCTACTGTGTCGTGATGGGAAGGGAAGTAGCTGATGTTGACCAATTTCAAATTTAAATTTTAATTGAATTTGATTTAATTTCAACGCGTTTATATGTCGTACACTCACACAACAACTCCAAACGCTACGAAATTTGAAATCCGATAATAATACAATATTCCGGATCCAATGGAACTGGTTTTGTCGAATTTCAAGACTGTGCCTCGGGAGGCTATTTCTTTTTTAATATCGACTCAAACGATATAATTTCAAAACTGACCAAATCACTTTCAAATTCAATTCTGAAGCTTCCAATATCTCCAGAATTGTCAATATATATTTTACAAGCCTTTGAAATATTTTTAATCAGCTTAAAACTGAAGATTCAAATTATTATTCAACTTTCAATAGATTAAGTTTTAAAATTTAATTGCCAATTTCATTCTGATAATTTGAAATTCAAGTCAAACCATCATTCAAATATTTAAAATTAATTAAATATTTTCAATTAAATAGTTCAAAATTCTGGGTCGTTACATACAAGGCTAGAGAAGCGGTTCGCATGAGCCAGCAGACATTGTCGTGTGGTGCGGTGTTCTAGTGAGGTTGCCATCGAGATGAGTTTGGGTGACTGCTTGCGTACATGAACTCATAGGCGACTTCTAGAAGGGGCAGAGTATTGAGGGAAATCAACGACAGTGTGGCCGATGGGATCTCGTTCGTCGTGATTTGGATTGAGGTTCGTGAGCTCGTGACTTGCAGAGTGAGGCAGTAAGGCGTAATTTTGTAATTAATTTATTTTAGTTTAATTTCTGAGGCAGTAAGGTATATATGTTAATAACTTATTTTCAAATCTAAAGCTAATTTAATAAATGTACTTATATACAAATAGTAGATTGTTGTTGTTATTTACTGGAACTTTATTTCAGTAAGTATAAAAGAATTTAATTTTTAATCTAGTAAATATATATATATATATATATATGCTTATGCATGTTCTAATTTAAACATATATATATGATTTTGGGTAAATATAGGAATTTTAAAAAAATGTATATGTAGATAAACGGAAGATAAAAATTTATTTTATACATAAAAGATTTTGGGAAAAATATATGAAGATTTTTAAGTGTTTAATTCTTTTTATAAAAACTAGATTTTTGAATCTATATAAGTTAATTTTATAAGTATATGGGTTTCAAAGGACAGAAAAGAAAATGTAGGTATATGTATGTATCTATGTAAGAATATATATATATATTTGGACTTACTAATTTATTTTAAAAATAATGTATTATGAAGACAAATTTGTTTAATAAAGTTAATTAATTATTTTAGTCGCTAAAAATATTTTATTAAAAGAAAATTAGTTTGAAATTAAATTATTGAATAAAATTATTGAATAAAATTATTAAATGGAGATTGATTTGTCCAATTGTTTCCAATATTAATTAATTGCATGATGTTTATACAAGGTTTAAAATCAAGGAAATAAGCCAGTTTGGAATGGATTGCAAACAGCAAAATAAAAGGTGAGTTAATCTCACTCATATGGACCACCATTAAATTTAAATTGTTAAAATTTAAATTATGGATTGATTGCTTGCATTAATAATTATTATCAGTCTGGATATGATAGTATATATAGTAATATATATATATATATATATATATATATATATATATATATATATATACTGGAGTGATTGATTTCCCGCATTATATTGCGGATGAGACCCTATGCGCCCCGCATAATAGCGGATGACCCTTTATACCACGATATCCCGCCTTGAAGCGGTATTGGTATTTTAAATTGTTGTGTTAACATCTGTGGATACAGGGAAACATGTTGGAGGGATCAACATGGATTCCTCAAATATTGGAATTTATTTTCATATTCTGTGATGTGACTATTTGATAATCGGTGATAGATTATATTGGTAATTGGAATTATTGAATCCTTTGTATGGCTGAGTATATTTTGGAATTTTAAGTTATCGAAATATAAAGGTTAGTTTTTGAAGAGAAATAAAAAGAGAACTTTCAAGTAAAATAATTTTAGTTAATTTGGATAAATCCAAAGAATGGAAATTGGGAAGGAATAAAGTTGATTTTTAAATTCTAGAAGGTAGATTCCGGTATGGGAAAGAGATTTTTGAATAATAAATGAATTTTTAAGCTTTAGTAATATTATTTAAAGAAATAAAAGATTTATTTTAAATTAAGGATTTAAAATGGTTTGGGAGAAACAAAGGAAGCATTTTAAAATTAAGTATGAAATTAATATTTAGATTTTAAATAAGATTTTAAATCATAATATTGAAGTGAATATGGAAATTAATTGTAACGTATACGGATTTTCGTTGCCGAAAAACCGAGATGTTATGGGTTTTAAAAAGAATTTAAGAAAAGAAAAGTAGAAAAGAAGAAGAAGAGAAGAAGAAAGAAAATTTAGATAGGGAAAAGAAGATAGAAAATTTTAAAATAGAAAGAAAAGAGAAGAGAAAGGAAAAAGAAAAACAGAAGAAAATAGGACGGAACAGAAAACAACAGAACAACATCAGAATCTCACAATTCGCAGCGGAACAACATATAATAATAAATGAATAATCTTTAAATAAAGAACTATATCAGTTATTACATTACATACATTTCATTACATCATATCATCAGAGTATACAACATCAACAACATCAAACAGTGCAGCGGAAAAAGAAATACTATATAAGTACTATGCCATGCCATCCAGCTTGCCTCCAGCAACTCCAGAATATCCAGAATATCCTGATAAACCTTAACTCTTGACTGCCCGTGTGCAAATTGGTGGGCACCCAGAGTTTAGGAAGGAAAACAATAAACTCCGAGTCAGTCATGTGACTGGTGTGAGAACTCAAAACAGTTTATTTATCTTTAAAATCAAAATAGAGGAATATTTTTAATCAATTCGCAATGCTTTTAAAAAATGAGACTACCATAAGGCCTCCCACACACACACACAATGCAAACGCAGAATCGGAGGAGATTTCTCCTTATGATAGTCAAAGATGCTTGATACGCATTTAAAAGAACATTTCATATTATTATTAGTGCATAGTGTAGAGAAAAATTCATTTCGAAAGTAGAATATAAATCTTAGCCAACATACGACCATTATCGTATGCCTACTATAGCTACCATCCAAACAGTGGTGACCACCATAAGTGAATAGCAGGTTCTACAACTAATACCGTACAAGTTTCGTATTGGGAATTGGATTTCCAACAAATGGTCAGGCCAAGGAACTTCCCATTGCCACTGAGAATGCCTCTGGATGGACATCCCCGAGAACCAAACCGGATCTCAACCAACACAAGGCCGGGTTACTCCTAACTGAGCAACAACTGACCGAATATGCCATCCCCCGGTCCTTTGGGACCTTTTTCCGAGAGCGCTCTCTAATCAATTCACACAATCATAACAAAGTGTTTTCAACATGAGTAAGTATCTGGGCTCCATACCATGATACCACCCTTTTCCAGAAGGAAATGGACACATCCTAAAGGGTGCTACCCCTCATAACCTTGCTGCTTCTTTCCTGTTTTGACCATTTCCGGGATGTGAGGCTCGACGAATTCACGTCCACAAAAACATACTTTATACAAAAGCCATGCTTTGGGTCAACAAATGATCAACACAATGATCACTAAGATAGACGATCAAATAAATGATCCTATCACAATAATCAACACAATGATCATTTCAGCATCACTCAGCATGTCACATTACCAAACTGGGAATATATCGCTGATAACTTCAACTATATAACCTTTGAGCACATACGTCTCAAAGAAGGGTGTTAAGCAAAGAATAAATTCTCAGCCACCAACAGAAATATATTTGAAAGAAATCGGCTTTATATCTCAACTTGTAATGTCAGGCATACAATCCATACAAGTCTGTTCCGGGCTCGAACAAAACCGAAGGCACTTACAAAGAAGTCCTTGCAATCCGGATATTCACAATCCTGATCAGATTTCCCATCACTTAGGGAGTTTCTATACCGGCGCGACTCGGTGCAGAAACAATCGATAGGTCATCCTATCGCTCTCGCAAATACCGGTCTTCAACACCGATCTTCAATGCAATTTCACAACGACGTATCACATATTCGGAGTGGGTTATACGACCCCATGGTCCTTTCCCGGTTAACCCGAATAGTGAGCGCTTATTCAAAAATAAGTGTGCATTCAAATTCAATCAAATCACATCAAATACCCATTCAAAGGGAAATATTGATAGTCGGCTATTGAACTATCAATGGATATGCACACATCACCAGATTCCAAATAATTTTCCAAATTATTTATTTTCCAAAATATCTTTACAAGATATAAAATTCCAACACTTCAAAAAATAAATCAATATTTATTTTCAAACAAATTCCACTTTCACATATAAATTCCTTAGTGAATTTATATTTCAAAATATTCATGCATATCGTTTCAATTATTCATTTTCAATTTATCTTCAAAAAGATAAATTCTAATTTTTCACTTCATATTGGAAAACAATTCCATACTTATTTAATAAGTAATTCACAAATTTTATTTATTTTCAACACTTGGAAAATATTCAATATACTTAAATCGAAATTAAGTATATATTTCATTCTATTAAGGAAATCATTCTCTTAAACATATTTACTTGGGCTAAAACGAATGTTACGTAAAACATCGTTACGACAACCCAAAATCATTAGTATAGGGATTCGAAATTAAATAGATATATAAATCCCAATACTATACAAAACATTTCCTTTCAGAAATCATTTACTATAACAACAGTGTTATAGTCCACCATTCCCTTTTATTTCTCGAAAACATCTATTTCAACAATAAATGTTGAAATCTATTGTTTCGAATCTTAACATGTTTAAAACATTGTTAGATCGTTTAATTCAATTTAAACATCTCATTCAAAACAATTTCTTTAACATATCATTCACTATTCAAAAACGTGAAAATACTTCTTTAACAAATTCCATCCTTTCATTCATTTTAATTCAAAGGATTATTCACTATTCAAAATGTGAATATAACTCTATTTCTAAGTTATAACAATTAACTTATCAAAATAAGTCGTTTGCGAATTTATAAAACAACGTTTATAAACTCCATTTCTATTTATTTATAAAAACTTCCTTTTTATAAATTCCTTTATTAACCTATTCCAGTTTATAACTAAATTATAAACTAAAAGTTCATATTATAAGTTAAATACTTATAAAACGATTATTTTACAAAATCGTTCTTTTTAAAGACTTTTCAATTTATAAACCTTATAACTTATAAGATTTATTTATTTAATCAATCTATTCTTCAAATAATTTCACCAAATTTATAAATCTTACTATTTATAAATTTCATTTATAACTTCACAGTTTATAGTTCTATAAATTTCATTCATTTATGAAATTCATTTTCACTACATTCAAACACTTATAAAAACTCGTTTTATAATGTCTATATTTCAATTTATAAATATCCATTTATAAATCTCTTAATATAAATCAGTTTATATTATTATTCTAAAACGTCTTTAAATTCCTTTATAATTTCATCATTTCGATTTATAAAATAATCAAATTTTATAAATCCTATATTTAAACTTTTATCATATATTCAAAAATCCAATCTAAATTATTTTATAAAATCATTAGTTCATATTTCTCAAAAATCGACTTTTAATCGTATTTCTAAAAATCAGCTTTTTAACTATATTTCACAAAAACCATAATTTTTATAACTTTAAAAATTATAACGTTTATTTATTTATAATGGATCAATTCCAAAAATATAGTATATTTTCAAAATCACTTTTAAAATCATTTTAAAATCCCAAAATCTGGGTCCAATGATGCTACACACCAAATAGTCAATCACGACTACAACGATATCATATATCGATATGATAATCCATCAAATATCAAAATATCTGTAATAAAATAAATACTGTTGAGGAATCCAGTTGGATCCCTCCAACCTGTTTCCTGCATCCAAAAACATTAGCACAATACCAATTTCGCTCCAGTACGAAATTATCGCGGTACATGTTCTTAATAAATATTATCCGCTTACTAACGGCGTAATAGGGTCTCATCCGCTAAACAAAAAAATGCGGGAAATCAATCAACTGCAATATATACATATGCCAATATATATATATTGATATTATATATAATACCAATTTCACTGTTTATGAAATATTCGCGGTACATGTTTATATTAAATAACATCCGCTTACTAACGGCGCATAATGTCTATTTCAACAATCAATAATTTACAGTCAATCATTCAAACATGCATTCAAATATTTTAAATCTAACTATTTAAAATAAAATCGAAATCTATTCGATTGAGTGAGAAATTCTCACCTTGGTTTTAATTTCCGTTTTAGCTTTTATTTCGAATAAAATTAAACGCGCGTTTAATTTTACCCGAAATTCTCACTAACTCCAAACGACTCCAAACCAACTCCATCGCGTAGTGCTCGTCCATACGATTCCAACGCAACTGAGTTTGCATTTTTTCGACCTCGTATGAAAAAGTTATGCATTTTATAAGATCGTACATGATTTAAATAACTTAATTTACAACTAACTTAACTATTTTAAACCCACTTCAAATCCAAGCCTTAGGATCTTGCTCCAACCTCATCACCACCGTTCACATGCTTCTTTCCTCTTGCGTTTGCATCTCCAGGAAGACAATATTTTGGCCGAACCCATTCATGTAGATTAGGGTTAAACATTTCAACTTCAATGCTCAACGATACTTCATCACACTACCACCAACGCGAAGCTCTCGACAAGAGCTATCTCCACCTGCCACCATTGGAAGTTCGCCCCCCCCCCTAGCCTAGGGTTGCGTGCGCAGGTCTGAACTGTTGGCCCCACCTATCTCTCCCTCCGTCGCACCATTTCCGATCACATCCGTATGGATTTCAAGCTCTCTTCGTGCTCTATAACTTTCGTGTTGAGAGTTTCTTCTAATTCCTTGTAGATTGGGAGAGATTAATGAATGAAAGAGGATGATTTCTGGCCTTAGGTTATATAAGTGGCGGCTACAAGTTTTTAGGGTTAGGGTTTTGTGATTTTAGCAAATTATGAAGAGGTGGGTCTATTTATAAGGAACGAGCGACACTATTCATCCCGGAAATTCCGAACTCCGATTTAGACGCCGTAACCAGCGTACCTAGGGTTTATCCCGCGTTCCGGACACAATGGAACAGGTTTCGGAAGCTAATTCGGAAGTATGTGCGAGTTATGACTGTAAACGCTCAATTTAAATTAAACCGATTTAAATCGATTTCTAGGCGTTTTAATTTGTACAGGACAAACGGTAAATCCAAACGAATTGAAATTTGAAACCTTACAATAATATCACATTACGGATCCGATGAAACTGGTTTCGTCGAAATCCGAGACTTTTTGAAAAATGGCTATTTTGACTCGTCAAATTTAAATTAAAAACGATTCGATGCGTTTCGAGCTGCCACGATCAAACGATAGCTCCGATTGACACAAAATTTGAAATCCGGTAATAACTAACTATTACGGATCCAATGGAACTGGTTTCGTTCAATTCTGAGACTGTTCAAAAATTGGCTATTTTACAGTCGATTATTAAATATTAAAATATTCAATTTTCACAAATTAACTTTTAATTCGATTTTAAAAGTTCTAAAATATTTCTATAACTCCAGTATGATTAAATAAAATTTTACAAATTATTTTCTATCATTTTTAACTCGATTTTCAATTATTTCCATAATTTAACGTATTAAATTATCGATTTAATTATCCAATTAAATCCAATAATTCAAATAAAAATTTATTCGACTTATAAATTCAATTATAAATATTTAAAATTAATTAAATATTCAAATTTTAATTAATAAAAATTCTGGGTCGTTACAATCTTTCCCCCTTAAAAGAATTTCGTCCTCGAAATTACAAGTAAGAAAAGTACAGAATCCATTAATTTTCCCAAAATTCATAGTTAAACTTCTTACAATAACTTTACTAAGCTTTCAAAATCATACTTAGTTATCTTTTCAAAAGCAGCTATTATTGTTTAACTTTCAATTCCAAAATCAAAGTTAAAGTTTTCCAAAATTTTCCCAATTTTCTCAAAAATTTTCTAACGCCTTAAATTTTCGAAAAAATTCGCCATAGTCTCCTTTGCGCGGCTCGATCCGAAAAAAAAATGACAGTATATATATCACAAATATACATCTCATCAAGTAATGAGGCATCCCGCAGGGAAAAAAGTATAAAAGTGCGATATTTAATCCGAGATATGTACCTTATATTTTTATTAGCAAGCATATACGGCTAATATAGCGCTAAAGCGAACTCCAAATGCGAAGCAAACGCGATCCGCACCTACTAAACTCAACAAACAACATGAGAATCATGCATATATGAAAATAGTATCAACAGACATCATATAGCAATATAATAACTATATATGTCAACATATCAAATGAAACAAAAGCAATATATATTCAACCATCAACCAACTATCATCCATAACCGATCAATGTTCATTTATATTCTCATTAATATTAAATGAAATAGGTTTTCACTCTAAATCATATTTGATTTATTAACATTGGATTTTATCAACATTCATTCTCAATTTTAATTAGTTTGCATTCACTAATTAAATCCAATTCACGTTCAATTCTATTCAAATTTATTTATCTTTAATTTGAATTCAATTACATAGCTTTCAATTTCATTAACACTTAATGAATTTCATACAATCAATCAACAATCATATAACAATCAATGTATATTAATTTCAACCAAATTCCTTTACTTATATTCATTCAATTTGGTTTAACACCATCACTTTCAATTGGTTTAATTAAATTGATTTTCATTCAATTATTCAACTTTCTAATAACATTAGATTTTAATGAATTATCACTTATATTCATTATTTCATATCAATCTAATTTACATTTAATTGCTTAACATTCAATCCATTCATTCAATTCGATTACAAAGTTGAATTCTATTACATAGCTCAAGTTTATATCCATCACTTAACTTAATTAATTTAGTTTGATACCAATATCAACTTCATTCAACAATTCTTAAGTTATACTTCCATTTAACTTTAAATTCATTTCTTATTTATAACTCATATTCATAAATATATTCATATAGTTTCACTTCTTATATATATAAGTTTATTTCACAATTGTAAATTACTTTAATTATAATTTCAATTCTTATAATTCATTTGCTTATACAATTATTCTTTTATTTAGATTATTCAAACAACCTAACAATCAACTTATATACACTTTAATAATTCTGAAAAATTATTCCTTTACATATAAAAATATAATCAAGGCAAAATTATTCCATTTACCCAATTTAAAATCAATATTGTGTCGAATTGTTCTATTCAAGTGTTTAGAAACCCCTTCGGCTCAGTTTCGAGGCTGTGCTGACGAAAGTTCATATGCCACTCAATAAACCAATCATCACAATATAAAACAATTTTATATTCACTAACAAATACGCTCTCATAGCTATTATTACACTCAAACTCATTCTAGAGTACTGCTGACTCTATCTCTAATGAATTATACCCAACAGAACCATGGTTGTCGCTTAACCATCAGAGCTCTGATACCAAATGTAACGTATACGGATTTTCGTTGCCGAAAAACCGAGATGTTATGGGTTTTAAAAAGAATTTAAGAAAAGAAAAGTAGAAAAGAAGAAGAAGAGAAGAAGAAAGAAAATTTAGATAGGGAAAAGAAGATAGAAAATTTTAAAATAGAAAGAAAAGAGAAGAGAAAGGAAAAAGAAAAACAGAAGAAAATAGGACGGAACAGAAAACAACAGAACAACATCAGAATCTCACAATTCGCAGCGGAACAACATATAATAATAAATGAATAATCTTTAAATAAAGAACTATATCAGTTATTACATTACATACATTTCATTACATCATATCATCAGAGTATACAACATCAACAACATCAAACAGTGCAGCGGAAAAAGAAATACTATATAAGTACTATGCCATGCCATCCAGCTTGCCTCCAGCAACTCCAGAATATCCAGAATATCCTGATAAACCTTAACTCTTGACTGCCCGTGTGCAAATTGGTGGGCACCCAGAGTTTAGGAAGGAAAACAATAAACTCCGAGTCAGTCATGTGACTGGTGTGAGAACTCAAAACAGTTTATTTATCTTTAAAATCAAAATAGAGGAATATTTTTAATCAATTCGCAATGCTTTTAAAAAATGAGACTACCATAAGGCCTCCCACACACACACACAATGCAAACGCAGAATCGGAGGAGATTTCTCCTTATGATAGTCAAAGATGCTTGATACGCATTTAAAAGAACATTTCATATTATTATTAGTGCATAGTGTAGAGAAAAATTCATTTCGAAAGTAGAATATAAATCTTAGCCAACATACGACCATTATCGTATGCCTACTATAGCTACCATCCAAACAGTGGTGACCACCATAAGTGAATAGCAGGTTCTACAACTAATACCGTACAAGTTTCGTATTGGGAATTGGATTTCCAACAAATGGTCAGGCCAAGGAACTTCCCATTGCCACTGAGAATGCCTCTGGATGGACATCCCCGAGAACCAAACCGGATCTCAACCAACACAAGGCCGGGTTACTCCTAACTGAGCAACAACTGACCGAATATGCCATCCCCCGGTCCTTTGGGACCTTTTTCCGAGAGCGCTCTCTAATCAATTCACACAATCATAACAAAGTGTTTTCAACATGAGTAAGTATCTGGGCTCCATACCATGATACCACCCTTTTCCAGAAGGAAATGGACACATCCTAAAGGGTGCTACCCCTCATAACCTTGCTGCTTCTTTCCTGTTTTGACCATTTCCGGGATGTGAGGCTCGACGAATTCACGTCCACAAAAACATACTTTATACAAAAGCCATGCTTTGGGTCAACAAATGATCAACACAATGATCACTAAGATAGACGATCAAATAAATGATCCTATCACAATAATCAACACAATGATCATTTCAGCATCACTCAGCATGTCACATTACCAAACTGGGAATATATCGCTGATAACTTCAACTATATAACCTTTGAGCACATACGTCTCAAAGAAGGGTGTTAAGCAAAGAATAAATTCTCAGCCACCAACAGAAATATATTTGAAAGAAATCGGCTTTATATCTCAACTTGTAATGTCAGGCATACAATCCATACAAGTCTGTTCCGGGCTCGAACAAAACCGAAGGCACTTACAAAGAAGTCCTTGCAATCCGGATATTCACAATCCTGATCGGATTTCCCATCACTTAGGGAGTTTCTATACCGGCGCGACTCGGTGCAGAAACAATCGATAGGTCATCCTATCGCTCTCGCAAATACCGGTCTTCAACACCGATCTTCAATGCAATTTCACAACGACGTATCACATATTCGGAGTGGGTTATACGACCCCATGGTCCTTTCCCGGTTAACCCGAATAGTGAGCGCTTATTCAAAAATAAGTGTGCATTCAAATTCAATCAAATCACATCAAATACCCATTCAAAGGGAAATATTGATAGTCGGCTATTGAACTATCAATGGATATGCACACATCACCAGATTCCAAATAATTTTCCAAATTATTTATTTTCCAAAATATCTTTACAAGATATAAAATTCCAACACTTCAAAAAATAAATCAATATTTATTTTCAAACAAATTCCACTTTCACATATAAATTCCTTAGTGAATTTATATTTCAAAATATTCATGCATATCGTTTCAATTATTCATTTTCAATTTATCTTCAAAAAGATAAATTCTAATTTTTCACTTCATATTGGAAAACAATTCCATACTTATTTAATAAGTAATTCACAAATTTTATTTATTTTCAACACTTGGAAAATATTCAATATACTTAAATCGAAATTAAGTATATATTTCATTCTATTAAGGAAATCATTCTCTTAAACATATTTACTTGGGCTAAAACGAATGTTACGTAAAACATCGTTACGACAACCCAAAATCATTAGTATAGGGATTCGAAATTAAATAGATATATAAATCCCAATACTATACAAAACATTTCCTTTCAGAAATCATTTACTATAACAACAGTGTTATAGTCCACCATTCCCTTTTATTTCTCGAAAACATCTATTTCAACAATAAATGTTGAAATCTATTGTTTCGAATCTTAACATGTTTAAAACATTGTTAGATCGTTTAATTCAATTTAAACATCTCATTCAAAACAATTTCTTTAACATATCATTCACTATTCAAAAACGTGAAAATACTTCTTTAACAAATTCCATCCTTTCATTCATTTTAATTCAAAGGATTATTCACTATTCAAAATGTGAATATAACTCTATTTCTAAGTTATAACAATTAACTTATCAAAATAAGTCGTTTGCGAATTTATAAAACAACGTTTATAAACTCCATTTCTATTTATTTATAAAAACTTCCTTTTTATAAATTCCTTTATTAACCTATTCCAGTTTATAACTAAATTATAAACTAAAAGTTCATATTATAAGTTAAATACTTATAAAACGATTATTTTACAAAATCGTTCTTTTTAAAGACTTTTCAATTTATAAACCTTATAACTTATAAGATTTATTTATTTAATCAATCTATTCTTCAAATAATTTCACCAAATTTATAAATCTTACTATTTATAAATTTCATTTATAACTTCACAGTTTATAGTTCTATAAATTTCATTCATTTATGAAATTCATTTTCACTACATTCAAACACTTATAAAAACTCGTTTTATAATGTCTATATTTCAATTTATAAATATCCATTTATAAATCTCTTAATATAAATCAGTTTATATTATTATTCTAAAACGTCTTTAAATTCCTTTATAATTTCATCATTTCGATTTATAAAATAATCAAATTTTATAAATCCTATATTTAAACTTTTATCATATATTCAAAAATCCAATCTAAATTATTTTATAAAATCATTAGTTCATATTTCTCAAAAATCGACTTTTAATCGTATTTCTAAAAATCAGCTTTTTAATTATATTTCACAAAAACCATAATTTTTATAACTTTAAAAATTATAACGTTTATTTATTTATAATGGATCAATTCCAAAAATATAGTATATTTTCAAAATCACTTTTAAAATCATTTTAAAATCCCAAAATCTGGGTCCAATGATGCTACACACCAAATAGTCAATCACGACTACAACGATATCATATATCGATATGATAATCCATCAAATATCAAAATATCTGTAATAAAATAAATACTGTTGAGGAATCCAGTTGGATCCCTCCAACCTGTTTCCTGCATCCAAAAACATTAGCACAATACCAATTTCGCTCCAGTACGAAATTATCGCGGTACATGTTCTTAATAAATATTATCCGCTTACTAACGGCGTAATAGGGTCTCATCCGCTAAACAAAAAAATGCGGGAAATCAATCAACTGCAATATATACATATGCCAATATATATATATTGATATTATATATAATACCAATTTCACTGTTTATGAAATATTCGCGGTACATGTTTATATTAAATAACATCCGCTTACTAACGGCGCATAATGTCTATTTCAACAATCAATAATTTACAGTCAATCATTCAAACATGCATTCAAATATTTTAAATCTAACTATTTAAAATAAAATCGAAATCTATTCGATTGAGTGAGAAATTCTCACCTTGGTTTTAATTTCCGTTTTAGCTTTTATTTCGAATAAAATTAAACGCGCGTTTAATTTTACCCGAAATTCTCACTAACTCCAAACGACTCCAAACCAACTCCATCGCGTAGTGCTCGTCCATACGATTCCAACGCAACTGAGTTTGCATTTTTTCGACCTCGTATGAAAAAGTTATGCATTTTATAAGATCGTACATGATTTAAATAACTTAATTTACAACTAACTTAACTATTTTAAACCCACTTCAAATCCAAGCCTTAGGATCTTGCTCCAACCTCATCACCACCGTTCACATGCTTCTTTCCTCTTGCGTTTGCATCTCCAGGAAGACAATATTTTGGCCGAACCCATTCATGTAGATTAGGGTTAAACATTTCAACTTCAATGCTCAACGATACTTCATCACACTACCACCAACGCGAAGCTCTCGACAAGAGCTATCTCCACCTGCCACCATTGGAAGTTCGGCCCCCCCCCTAGCCTAGGGTTGCGTGCGCAGGTCTGAACTGTTGGCCCCACCTATCTCTCCCTCCGTCGCACCATTTCCGATCACATCCGTATGGATTTCAAGCTCTCTTCGTGCTCTATAACTTTCGTGTTGAGAGTTTCTTCTAATTCCTTGTAGATTGGGAGAGATTAATGAATGAAAGAGGATGATTTCTGGCCTTAGGTTATATAAGTGGCGGCTACAAGTTTTTAGGGTTAGGGTTTTGTGATTTTAGCAAATTATGAAGAGGTGGGTCTATTTATAAGGAACGAGCGACACTATTCATCCCGGAAATTCCGAACTCCGATTTAGACGCCGTAACCAGCGTACCTAGGGTTTATCCCGCGTTCCGGACACAATGGAACAGGTTTCGGAAGCTAATTCGGAAGTATGTGCGAGTTATGACTGTAAACGCTCAATTTAAATTAAACCGATTTAAATCGATTTCTAGGCGTTTTAATTTGTACAGGACAAACGGTAAATCCAAACGACTTGAAATTTGAAACCTTACAATAATATCACATTACGGATCCGATGAAACTGGTTTCGTCGAAATCCGAGACTTTTTGAAAAATGGCTATTTTGACTCGTCAAATTTAAATTAAAAACGATTCGATGCGTTTCGAGCTGCCACGATCAAACGATAGCTCCGATTGACACAAAATTTGAAATCCGGTAATAACTAACTATTACGGATCCAATGGAACTGGTTTCGTTCAATTCTGAGACTGTTCAAAAATTGGCTATTTTACAGTCGATTATTAAATATTAAAATATTCAATTTTCACAAATTAACTTTTAATTCGATTTTAAAAGTTCTAAAATATTTCTATAACTCCAGTATGATTAAATAAAATTTTACAAATTATTTTCTATCATTTTTAACTCGATTTTCAATTATTTCCATAATTTAACGTATTAAATTATCGATTTAATTATCCAATTAAATCCAATAATTCAAATAAAAATTTATTCGACTTATAAATTCAATTATAAATATTTAAAATTAATTAAATATTCAAATTTTAATTAATAAAAATTCTGGGTCGTTACATTAATGGTTTTGAAATAAATTGAGTAAGTAAAGGAATTTGTTTTTAAATGATGTAAATTTTGGAAATCGTTTTGAAAACTGATCAAGAGTTTGAAACTTTGATTTAAAAGGAGTATGAGACTATGGAATTCATAAACTAGGTTTATAAAGTGAAATACGATATCAGTGGATATTTAGAAGTATAAATTCACAATGGGAATTTATAAAGGAATAGGTAATTTGTTTTAAAAACAAGTAGTGGTTTATTTTTACAAGGTGTGAAAGAAAAGTGTATTTTCCTGAAAAGCCAAGTACGTTTTCAAAGCAGATTTTTAAGTATAAGTTAAAAGTTTTAAAGTTGTTTAAAGGAATGTTTTTTAGAAATTATTATTTAAGTTATTAAATTTTTAAAGGTAATTATTTATTAAATTAGTTATAGCAGTAATAATTTTAAAAGGTTAATTGGTATTATGTTTTAAAAAGATAATTATTAATATTTATATTTTATAAAGTAGTTTTATTTTAAAGATAGTTTGGTTAAAGTTTTATTTGAAAACTTTTATAGAATTTCGTAACTCTTTTTTTATAATTTAGTTTGGCTTAACTTTTATTTTAAAAATTAGTTTCATATTTTATAAAGTAGTTTTATTTTAAATAGTTTTAAAGTATTTTTTTGAATAAAGTGTTTAAGTAGTTTTAATTTAAATGTTTTAAAGTATATTTTAGAATAAAGTGAATTAAATTATTTTAAAATATAAAGTGTTTAGACTTGGTGATTTTCAATGGAAATAAACAATATTTGGAATTTATTCCGCAAGAGGAAGTGATTTGGAAATTGTTTCAAAAAGGTTGAAATGTAGAAAGTATCTTGCAAGGATATTTTGAAAAATAAATAATTTGGAAAATTATTAATGCCTGATGGTTGTTTGTGAATGTTATATGATAGTTAGATAAACGACTATCAATATTGCCCAATGCGCTGATCATTTCGAAGAGATCGGGATAGAGATTTATTTCCCGAAAACCACTTCGGTCAGGTTTGAACGTTTTGTGCGGAAGACAAGAGCTTGGAGTCGCAGATGGAGCAGTGAAGTGCAAAGGCTAATCGCTACTACTCCTGAGGGTGATTCCAAAATGGATGTAATAGGAGTAGTGCCATTGATGGAAATTCATTCTCCCTACGTGCCTTTACATTTTTGTTTGTAGAACCTACTTTGTGGCTAGTAGCTGGAATTTAATAATGTAAAAGTTTCAGCTATTTAAATAAGATTTGTATATATGCACTACTATAATATCATAGGATTTTATAAGAAATGTTTTGGTCATCGTAAGGTAAAAACCCGGCATGTTTATTTGTGGCATGGTCTTACGAGATACCTTTGATTTCAAATGGTTTTGTAACTTTAATAATCCAACCGAGTGTGTTTTCTCACATTGGTTTTTCGGACTGACTCGGGTGTTATTTAACTATAATGCTCGGGTCAGACTGAGTATTATAGAGTACAAATTTAGGATGGACTGCTATGGAGCTCAGGAGACGAGCTGGATGGTGAGACGTATCACATGTATTTGATGTATTATCCGCTGTGTATGACTTGCTGCAAATTCATTTTCTATGTGGACAAGTTATCATAATTGTCCAGTGTTGTATTTTGTTAATGTTGTACTCTGATGATGTATGTATAAAACAGATACAGTTTCTTTTGTGTAAAGATCAGTTATTATCCATTATATTTTATTCAGCTACTTTGGTAAGATTCTGATATTGTTTCTATTTCTTCTTCTACCACCTTCTTCTTTAACCCTAATGGTTTGTTTTTCGGTATTCAATTGTTCGGCATTTGACACAGTGGACGTATTAATGACGATTTTCAGGCGTTGAGAAATCGAGTCGTTACAAGTGGTGATGCTGAAGACCGCACTAGGGAAACTGAGGATATAATGAGAAAATCTTATCCTGAGTTTAGGGTTGATGCATAGTTTGCATATTGTATCGATGTAGTGTACTCATCGCTTGTGGTGTAGTCACTTATCATATCTTTGTACTCCATCATGTCTAATATATTACTTTTGAGTTATCTTCTTCTTGTCATAAATTTCAAGGAAGAAATTCATTTATGGGCAAAGCCTATAATGACCCGTGAATTTATTACTTTGGAAAATAATATTTAATTTAAAAATATTCAAATATAAGGTTTTTAACACAAATTATATCATTTTAAACAATGATTAATAATGGTAATCTTATTTTGAACAAGTAATTACAAAATATACTCTTTGGAAAAATATCGATAAAGTGTCCGAAAATCATATCGATAAACTGTATGTCAACCATAAGAAATCACAAACGAGTCTAGATACATGTACTTATTTATCTATATAGCTATGAATATGTAATAAAATGATTTATTTTCTTTTAGAAAGTATATTTATAACATCATCAATGTTATCAACATTTTCAAATAATCAAATTTTGAATTTAAATTGAGTCTAAATGATTTAATATTTATTTTAAAATCAAATAAGGACCTTTGGATTATTAAATAAAAATAAAAAATATTATTTTCAAACTTTATTTTCCAATATAAATAGTTTAACTAAGAAATGAAAATATGACCAAAAATTGGAATCAGAATTCGTAATGATTTGACGTAAAGAAGCTATGCAACATTATAGGTTATATGTGACATACATATACACATATACACATCCCTAAACATATGAAAACACTTAAGAATTAACATTTACATTTCATATTTACTAATGGTAAAATAGTATAAATATCATGATATTTCCTAACCAAAACAAACAAAACTCTCCATCACTTATACACACATGGGTATGGCACATAGGGGGGGTGGGTATAGTTTGACCATGAGGATGATGCAATTGTGATGTGTGGCAAAATAAATATCATGATATTTTTCTCATATTTTTGCCAATAAATACAAACCATCCATCCTCACTTTCATTCATACTCACTTCTCTTTATTTCCTAAGCTTCTTTGTCTTCTTCCTTCTCCATATTGATGGCTTCCATAGCCTCTTAGGAAAATTCGAAAATTGCATCGATGTACTATCAAAATAAGTCGTAAAATATAAATGGATATACCACTTCGAGTTTGGGATAGTGATCTTCTCGTTCTTTTCCTACCAAGGCCATACCCATCAAAGTATCCCACCACCCTTGCAAGCAGAGCTATAGTCGATTGAATGTTAGATCAAAAGCATATCAAATGAGAACGTCTACTTATTTTTATTATAAATTATAGCGTGATATGTATGCTTGTTTTCTATGGTTGTTTATAGTATTTGAATGATGTAACGACCTAGAATTTGACCACTTTAAAGTATACTATATAAAGTGATTTTAAATATAAAATAGATAAGGTTATTTGATTCAAACAGTATTAAATATGATTTGGAAAAATAAGTATACACAAAATAGTAGCATTTGCTTATATCGACAAAAATGACAAAATGCTGACTTTAGAAAAGTAAGTTTCAATGGTTAAATAAATTATTTTAATTTATTTATGAGTGTTTATACATTGAAATAACATTATACAAATTTATTTTTAAATTTTGTTTACATAAATAAATAGTTTAACTAAAACATCAAAATGTGACTGTAAAATATTTTGTCAAAAAACAACGTTTTTTCTATTAAAAGTTGTCGCACATTTATTTTCTTATATATGAACATATATTCAAATATTATAAGTATTAATTAATTCACTATGCAAGTTTACTTTTACTAAACATATTTAGAATATTCTAGAATGTAATTAACAAAAAGTAAGCATAAAAATATAAAAAGTGTTATAGAAGTCAAAAAGTAAACATCAAATCAAACCAAACATAATTATTATATCCTTAACTTGAAAATTACATAAAGTAATGATTTGGCATTTGTTGTTAAGTGTTACTTTGCTTAAAATTAAAGTAAGGATATTTTGGTCATTTTACATAATAATATTTTATTATAAACTTTTTTCTATAAATACCTACCACTTCTTTCACAAATTCCACACACTTTCCATTCTTTTTCTTCTTCCTTTTCTAAGCTTTCTTCTTCTTCCTTAAAGCTTTAATGGCTTCTTCTCTTTCATTCCTTGCTAACTTTTTCAAAACCATATCAACCACAGTCAAAACTCCACCAAACTTTGCCAAAAACCTTAGAATATCACCAAAACATGGTTTAACATCTAAGAAGTGAAGAAATAATGGAGGAAAGGGAAGATAAAAGGGAGCCCGAGCCTTATTGATGTTGTTGGAATGTTTGGCCAAGATTAAAGAGGAAGGAAAAGACATGTGGTCGAGTTTAAGTAGAAGTGAAGTGATGGCCGAACACTAAAAAGTGAGATGGAGTTGTTTTGGTGACAGTTTGATAAAATTAAGATGATTTAGTGAAGTGTTGGATTAAAAGAACGTTGGCAGGAAGTTAACCGATTCGGTTAAAGGTGAGTACTCATATTTTAAATCACTAATTCTTAAAAATATATTTCAAGTTAATTATTTGAAAAGTTTGTTATATGTTGGTTGATTTGATGGATGATAACTTGGTTGATATTATGGTTGATTATATGTTAGTGATATGGATGATAACTTGGTTTGATAAATGATAAGACAAATGGTTAGTAAGTATAGTTAATTAAATGTAAATTAAATTCATATAAATGTGTGTATGGAAATTATTTAGCCTCTTAATGATTTCAAAATATCGAAAAAGAGTTGAAAATGATATTGTAATAATATAATATTATAGTATGAAATGAAATGAAAAATGAGTTTGAAATGATGAAAATATTGTTTTAAATAAGTTAAAATAGTTTAAATATGGTTTAAAACAGATTCGAAGTATTGCGGACAAGTTCCGAAGCAATTCAAAAAATTGGTCAAAAGCGAGCTCATCGCCTAGCGGCAGCTTGTAAATTTTGATCCGTAACTTAAAATTAACTAGAGAATGATTTATGTTTGCGCCATAAATGGTTAGAAACCCTAAATGTCGTGAAAGCACCAGTATATGAACATAGATCACAGATTCAGGTAATGTAGAGAATGAAAAATGATGAGTAATAACTTAAAACGGAAAGATATGAATAGAGACACATGATTTATAGTGGTTTGGCTATCTTCGGCCTACATCCACTTCAAAAATTAATCTTTTATTGACTTTTCTCCCAGATTACAAATAATTACAACGGATTACAGTGATAAAATTCGAGTACAACAAAAGCCTTGTAGTGAAGAAAAGTTTCCGGCAAAGTCTGGTGTGAGATCGCTAAAAGATCCCCTTTCTATGGGCTCCGAAGTGCTATTTATAGGCGTAGGCTGCACATATCTCACTCAAATCTTGGGAGACTACTTCTAGCATGTGAGTGGGTTCTTCATATCGATCAACAATCGATCGATACGAAATTCTTATCCAAGTTCCTACGATCACTGCTCCATCATTCATATCGATTCAAGCCCTAATCGATTTGAAATGCTTCGACATACTTTGCCATCCAATCGATACGTATGTATCGATACAAAATCCGTAGCCTATGTTCATCCCGATCGATACGAATGCGTCAACCCAGAGTAAGTAGCCGAGCCCACTCCTATCGATACGAAATGTATCGATGCGAAATCATCGGTACGTAATCAGTCCCTTCCAATATTGATTCACCTATATCTTGATCATACGGACTCTGATTGACCTGAAATTCGAGTTGTTGCCTCTCCTAGCCTTGAATTCTTTCCCAATCGATCCACCCTTGATTGGATCTCGGCCAAATTTTGACGACATCGATCATAAGCTTGTTTTCAATTGATCTCCAATCCTGATATCCATCCATTCCAACCAATTTGTTGATATTCCATCCTTGACCACAGGGTAGGATAACATTTGCCCCCCAAAACATTTCTTGTGATAAGAAGGCGTGTTTTGAATAGTTTTGAATCCAATATCCAAAGTCCATATTCCGTCTGTAGCCAATAAACGAATCCAAGACCTCTCCGGGTCGATATTCAAATCCTTTGCCATTCATAGCCGATATCTGTATCCTTAAACTCTCTGGGTTCTTGTCAAGCGCAATCCACACCTAACGACCGTGGTCCAATATCCCTGAACGTTGAGTAATGCCATGGCTTAAGTCCTAAGCCGAATCCTAGTCGCTTCGGACCCTTTTCGAGCATAGTCCATACTCGGCGACTTGAAATAGTAACCGATAATATAGGACCTAAGTCCTAGACCGAATCTTAGTCTCTTCGGACACTTGCCGAGCATAATCCATACTTGGCGATTGGAATAAGCTAATTCACTGTGTTCGGATGAAGAGACTTACCCCTTGCCAGGCATAATCCATACCCGATGACCATTTACCGAAAAATCAGATAAAAACCCAATCAAAATCCAATCTAAAATCAATCCAAACCAATATACAAACATGAAAACAATCATCCAAACAAAAGTCCAAACCAGGAAACTAACAGAATCAGGAGTCCAAACCAAACTCCTAAATAAAACTAAAAAAATGAGCGTCCAATCCAAAAACAAAAAACAGATTTCACAAACCATAGCATCACGGTTTATCATCATTCAGAGCATGCCTAGGAGCCATCTCCATCCCCGTACATGAGTAAATGACTTGGCCTTTGTTTGTAGTTTTCTACTTGTTCCATATCATCCCTGTCAGTTAATAACCAACCGACCATAATTCCTGGGCCTCGCACCATCGTTGTTTGAGGTAGATGGTGGCTGCTCCTGTTCCACCATCGCATTTCGATCCCCAACGTATTGTGGTAACTGGCTATTCCTTACATGCTCCTCAATTATATCCTTCAGATGCATGCAACTGTTGGTACCATGTCCATCCAAATCATGGAAGAGATAGTGCCTTCCTGATGCCCTTTCACGTTCTGAGGGTTCTTTCCTTGCTGGCCTTCGATATGGAAGGAAATTTCAAGTCTCCATGAATATCCGCTCTAACGTCTTGTTCAACCTTGTGTAAGTGGAAAATTTTGGCTCTCTCCATCGCTTCCTAGCTTTTCCTGTTTCACCATCTAGCTTCCTTTTTCTTTTTTTCCCTATCTTTGACCGAGCTTCCGCTGGATAGCCCTCCATCCTTAGCTACGTTCACCTCTTTTAACTTCAAATATGTACATGCTTCTTCCTACCGAAGAAAGCTCTCATCTTCATGATAGAATTCCTCGAGATCCATTGGTGGGTCCCGTATTAGAGACATTTTGAAATCCGAATTCTCTCTGACTCCTGACACTACTACCATTAAAACCATTGATGGATCCAGCCGATCCACTAAAGCAACCACTGCATTGAAACGAGTTAAGAAACCTCTGAGCTATTCATCTGTCCTTTGCTTTACCGATGTTACCGTCCTTACATTCTTCGGCCTTTTGATATGAACCCGAAACTGCTTCAGAAACTGTCCACCAATTCTGTCCATGTCCTGATAGATCCGTCTTCCAGCTATCTGTACCACATAACAGCTATATCCGTCAAGTACAAAGGGAATCATCAGGCCATAACTACCTCCGATGCCCCCAGCACTGCCATATGTCTTGTGTATCTCATCAAGTGATCAGTTGGACCAGCCTTGCCATCGTATACCTCTAGCATAGGTAGCTTGAATTCTGGTGGATTCGATCCATTCTGATATCACAAGTAAACGGACTCCTGTTCACTCCTTCCAGATCCATATTCGTCAAACCTCCACGCATAGTTCGTCTGATAATCTCAGCCAATCAGCATTGTCCGTCAAGGGTTGCCCCCAAGCCTTCGAGGGAATTCTGGCACGTACTCTTATCACGTGCTCCCGTACTCCTGCCAGCACCCGTTGTGTGGTATCTCCTAGAATTCCTCCAGGAATCGGTCCATCATTGCCATGTGGCATGCCCCTGAGCCTAGATCCTTCCGGGTTTATGGTTGTGTGCTGATTAGGGGCTGCGCCCTGTTGAGCTGCTCCATTTGATTGCCTGTTTGATCCTTCTGCTCCAGCTCCGTGGGTCTGGACCCCTGAAGCCCCAGCTGTCCCTGCCTGACCGAACTGTCTGAGGATGTTTCGCATCATTTCCTCCTACCTTTTGAGAAACTCTTCATGCATAGCTCCCATCATCATCTCTATTTCGTCTCAGGTGATGAAAGCTGAAGTCTGATTGGCCTCTGATGAAGCCTCCTGGCTTCCTTCATGCTGACTTCTCTCTGTTCTTTGTCTTTTACTCGACCGCGTTATCATAGTTTTTCATATCTGACTCCTTAAGTATTCAAATTCAACTTCCAAGCAATAGAATCCCTAAGTTCGGTTCTCAATGAAAGCACCAAAGTGTTTGCGCCAGAATTGATCATAAACCCCAAATGTCATGAAAGCACCTGTATATGAACACAGGCAATAGATTCAGGTAATGTAGAGAATGAATAATGAAGAGTAATAACTTAAAACGAAAAGAAATAGACAGAGACACATGATTTATAGTGGTTCGGCTCTCTACGGCCTACGTCCACTTCAAAAGTTGATCTTTTATTGAATTTTCTCGCAGATTACAAATGATTACAGCCGATTACAGTGATAAAATTCGAGTACGACAACAGCCTTGTAGTGAAGAAAAGTTTTTGACAAAGTCTGGACGTCAGATCACTAAAAGATTCCCTTTCTATAGGCTCTGAAGTGCTATTTATAGGTGTAGGCTGCACATATCTCACTCAAATCTCGAGAGACTTCTTCTGGAACGTGAGTGGCTTCTTCATGTCAATCAACAATCGATTGATACAAAATGCTTATCCATGTTCCTGCGATCATTGCTCCATCCTCCGTATCGTTTCTAGCCCTGATCGATACAAAATGCTTGGACATACTTTGCCATATGTATGTATCGATACGAAATCCGTAGCCTGAGTCCATCTTGATTGATACAAATGCATCGACCTAGAGTAAGTAGCCAAACCCACTCCTATCGATACGAACTGTATCGATACGAAATGTATCAATACAAAGTCATCGGTACGAAATCAGTCCCTTCCAAAATTGATTCACCCATATCTTGAGCATACGGATTCCGACTGACCTGAAATTCGAGACTTTGCCTCTCCTAGCCTTGATCATCATTCCCAATCGATCCCGCCTTGATTGGAGATCGGCCAAATTTTGACGACATCGATCATAACCTTGTTTCCAATCGATCTCCAATCCTGATATCCATCCATTCCAACCAATTTGTTGATATTCCAGCCTTGACCAAAGGGTGGGATAACAATTTATAAGTTGGATTTCTTCGAAATAAATATTCTTTGGTCCACAATAATAATAGTTTTCCAATGAAAAAAGAAAAGAAAAGTTTCATCAAGTAGATTTTGAAATATGTCAAAAATAATTTTCTAAAAACATCGCGGTTTTGCAGTTCGGAATCTAAAAAGGGATTTCTTTATAAATGATATCTTTAAATGATTAAAAATATGAAATAAATTTGATAAACCTTTTAAAATGTTTTAAAAGAGATTTAAGTTGAAATATGGATTTTTAAATGATACAAAAGTCATTTTGAAGAGTATAGCTTTTAAAACACTATTTGCATCACTTTTTGCAACGCTTTTCGCAGTAGTGTTATATAACTTTTGAAACGTAATTTTGAACTTAGCCATTCTTTCCTAAATCTTTTATAAACTATTTAAAAGAATAATTACATAATTTAAAGATGATGTGGAAGTTTTAATCAAAGTTTGAATAAATGATTAAGAGAAATTGTTTGTAACACTTAAACAAAAGGTGAAGAAGATCGAATATAATAACCAACCGAGTAAAACGACTAATACATTTTTCCTGCTTGTGAGATCTAAAAAGATAAAATAAGGTGTTTTACTAAGGTTAGAGATGGAGGAACCAGTGCTCAAAACTTACCTGGCCTACGTTTTCTCTTTTTAGGCGAGGGGTGGAATAGATCGAAAGGAAAGCCCGAATGCTCTAAAAGATCATATTTAAGTTTTTCCAGATAAAAAGAAAAAAGATTTAGAATATTAAAATCTTTTTATCTATGATTAGTAGGAAGGAACTGGGATTGAATTTGGGTGATACTTATCCAAAAAACCGGGATAAGATTTGGGTGGTTCCTATCCGAAAACCCCTTCAAACTAATTTTCGAAATAAAACATATTGAAAACAAAATCATTGAAGACAAAGATCTCCATAATGTAAGATTACTTTCCACTAGTCATTGGAGGTGAAATTTACCATATTTAAAGTGGAAATAATGCTTTGTTATGAAACTCTTCGATTTGCAGGAATATGATTTAAAGTTAAGAAGGCAATCTTTGATTAAAATTTAATGAATGATTTGAGAATATTTTCCCTAAGTTAATAATTATAACCTGAATATAAGAAATATTTGATTAAGATATAATGAATGATTTGGAAAGATTTTCCTAAGTAAAACAGAAAATTATTTTGAATTACTCCAGGATTTAAGAAAGGTTTAAATAAATCGAAAGATTTGATAAATGAGGCTTAATGATTCCATATACTCTTAAAAAGAAAATGGAATAAACTGAAAAGAATATATCAGAGAAATATATTTGATTTAAATAAAAGATGAAGGAATTAATTGATGATTGATATCCACATAAGAACTTAACATCTTTTAAATCGATAATTGGGTTCGAAGGAACGAGATGGGATTTGGGTGATTCCTATCCGAAAACCACTTCGAGCTAATATATACGTTCGAAAGTGAAGATATCTTAAAGATGATGATTATTGAAGACCGAGGAACTTCATTGCATGAGGAATGCTTGTTGACATGCTCTAGGTTGCTCCCATTATAGAGTTATTTATAGCAGTGGTCTCCCCATTGTTGAGATTTTTTGGATTGCAAGGACTACTCGCTACTAGTGGTAGTAGGAGAGTTCCTTCGATCCCGTTCAGTCCCAGAATAAACTTGTACGGATGTTTGTTTGACATTGTATTCTAAATCACATTTGAGCGGTTTCTATAAAAGTATATTAGTTGGTGGCGGAGAAGGCAACTTCTTTTAGCTTAACACCTTTTACCGAGACATACGAGTTCAGTAAGTTATACTTTTTTAGAAATCAGTCATGTGACGTGGAAGGACAATGTGGCATTCAAATTGGAACCTATTTATATCAAAGCATGGTTTTGTATGAAAATCATGGCTTTGAAGAAATTGAGCATAGCCTTACTAGCCGTACATCCTGGAAGATGATATGGGATACTATTTCATCTAACAGACATAAAATTCAGAGTAAGTGAGTATGTATGGTGGTGTCCAATACGCTGGACCCTTTAGGGGATATGTCCCTCAAGGAATTTATTGCCCCATTTTGATAAAGTGGTTAGCGTGAGAAAAGTAGGAACTACCAGTTATCAGTGGTAGTATAGCAAGTACAGTTCCAAGTGGCAAGTTTGAGAAAAGCGATTAAGGCACCGCGGGAACTATGTTATGCGTGGATCGGAGAAAAAGCCACTAGTTCCCTATCATGTTGGAAATCCAATCCCAATACGAGATTTACGGTTTTGATTGTATTCCCAAAATAGCTGTAATGACTTGAAAAAATTCCAGCTACCCCTTTTGGTATCATATATTCTATTTCGAATATTCCATTGACCCAGTCCAGATATATTCCTTTGGACTTAGTCCCAGTATTGATAACTTATTTGAATAAGTTTAGTGTAAAAAGATGTTTTCCAAAAGAATGTCATTAAAGATAATATAAAGTGAATTTTGGTATAAAAGTGTTTTGGTTATCATAAGGTAAAAACGCGTCGGTGTTTATATGTGAATGTGGTCTTATGAGATATCCTTCTTTTCAAAAGTTTTGATATTCTAGTATCTCACACTGGTTTATCAAGCCTGATCTGGGTATTTTTAATACTCGGGTCAGATCAAAGTAGTTTCAGATTTAGTTGAAGATGGCTGGAGTTTCCAAAGGAGAGCTGGAGACCTTCATCATCATATGAACGTATTCTATTATCCGCTGTATCTATTTCATTTTTTGTTGTTTTCAGCATTTGTAAGGACATGGGTTTATAACTATCCAGGATGAATCTAGGTTAGACTCTGATATTGTATTTTAAAATTTTTTGCTGTAAAGATTATTATTAAAATAATATATGTTATTGCATTCGTGTGAGATTTTGTTCTGTTTTTATTTTCTTTCTACCCTCAATGATCCATCTTTTCGTGCAATTTGAGTTAGACATGTGTGGTTTACTGTCGATTCAAAGGGTATGGAAAAATGGATCGTTACGGATGGGATGATATGTTTGTTTGATTGTGGAAATAATTCACGTTAAATACATGTTAAATTTACACAATGGAAATCACTTTTCTATATGAAATTATAAAAGTATTACAGCTTAGTAAACCTCTTTAAAATGATTTAAAACAGTTTATAAATCTTTTATAAACATTGAAATTAAATTTGAAAATGTTTTGACAAGAGTTGAAATTGGAGTCAAAAATAGGCATGTTGTGTAACGATACTTCGCGATGTCACGCCGTAAATTTAAATCACTATGTAAAATGGAATATAGCTCAAATGATTCAAAATAAGAATTTTTCAAACTCTTATAACTATGGTTTTCAAATAAAGAAGAAAAATCAATAGATAATTAAGTAAAATTTTAGTTGTGTCCAAATCAAGTTTTCAAAAACGTCATGTTTTCGTAGTTCAAAAAAGGCAAAATCATTAAAATGGATATTTTAAATCTGTAAAACATGAAATAAATTCCACAAATAAAATATTATTTTTAAAATGGATTTGAGTTATAAAAATGGACATATTTGGAATGAAGTTAATGTTTTGATCAAAGAAGCTTTTAAAAACACTCCATAACACGTTTTGTAGTGCTTTTTGGTAACTTTTGAAATTAAGATTTAAATTTTGGATTTGCTTCCCAAATCTTTTGTAAATGCTTTTAAATAATAAACCATGTATTCTAAAGGGCTTAGAGTTGATCAAATAAATCGACCGCCTTATAGGTGACGGAGAAATAGTCTTTAAACTTGAGTTTGGAAAACCAGTTGCCTACTCTCCCTAGCTATTTGACTAGCTCAATAGAGGGGATAGTAAATTTGATTTACTCAGACCGCATTTTCCTAATAAAAAATTGATTTGGAGATTCCAAAAAATTAAACAAGATTTTAAATAATAAGATTTTGGTGATATATGAAACATACTGGTTAAACTGTATATAAATTTTCGAGGAGGGAACTCGCACTATCCGTATGAATTCAAAATGTGATTTCACCGTTATTTGATGAATTTTATAGGTTGAATACAGAAATTAGTATTGAGCATAATTAATATAATTCCCATTGATCCCATTTACCCAATACTAACTGGTTTTAAATTTACCATCTTAGATAATAGGGTTTTAGCCCATTTAATAAATATGTTTTGAAAATATGAAAGCTCTATTATGGACATATTTTCCTATATAATTAATGAGAAATGGTTTTGTAACAACCCAAAATTTAAGGAGGAATTAATAAATAATTATAAGTGGAAAGAAATAGTGTTTATAATTAGAATTCATTTGAAATCAGTATTGAAATTAATTGGTAGTAGATTTATTGAAATGTTTCAATTACAAAGGGAAAAAGGAATTAAATTGTAATGATTATGTTTAATATAAGAACCAGCATTTTTGTCAAAATGGAATGAACATTTAATAAAAATAAATGCATGTTTTAAGATAAATAAAATAAACCACTCATTTTTTGATATATGAATGATTTTATAAACATGGAGTTTGTTTTGTTACAAAAGACAAAAAAATTGGTATAATAGTGTATTTAAAAAGAAGGCATCCATTTTTATAAATTTAGATGATGATGTTCAAATGAGATGGGTTATTGTAAAGTAGAGAAAATGCAACTATATATTTATAAAAAAAGGCATTTAATAAAATAAACATTATATTTTGAAAAGAAAAGGAAAGAGTGTATTATGGAACGATTACATTTCTTACAGAAAATATAATATATGTTATTTCTTTATTCCTAAAGAATAAGGGTCGGCTTGATTTTTTTAAACATAAAAACATTAATACCAATCAATTAATGTAATTGTTGCTCAATTTAAAGGTAAAGAATTAGGTTACTAATTAGTACACAACATATATACACGTTTGTGGACATATATTATTTATTTAATTACAACAGATGTGAATACGAAGAAAAAAATGTAAACATAACAATTCATATGTTGCTTAATGGATTCAGATTTGATTATGTAGAATATTAACATAACAATTCACATGTTATTCATCCAATTGATTCAAACATGAATATGTACAATACTGGCATAGGAATTTCTAGTTATTTATTAATTTATTTTAGACATAAACATGGAGAAATATTGACATGTTAATTTACTTATTTCAGATGTAAATGTGGAGAGATATTGATATATTGTTTGTTTATTTATTTCAGATGTAAACATGCAAATTAAATGGGATGTTGAAAATTGAAATGAAACACGCGAATAAAGAGAGATGCATGGAAATTTAATACAAAATAAAATGTCACAAATTAGAAATTAATTAAGGAGAAGAATACGTTATTTATAGTTTGTATATTATTGAGGGTGTAATTAATTGTATTAGATATGAGATAAGGCGCTGACAAGGCGCATTTTAAGATTTGACACAACAATGAGTCATCAGAAGTTTCTACTGATACTAATCTACGGTTGAAAGCACACCAAAAACACTATAAATAGGACCTAAAATAACCTAGGTTTTCACTTTGAAATCAAAACCTAGCCTCCATTTCTCTCTCACAAATATTTACCTACATTCTTCATTTATAAAATAAAATTATAATACACACACACACACACACACAAATAAAAGATGGAGATTGTACAAATTAGAGGAGATTTCTAGAGAATTTTGGTTGTTGTAAAAAAAGGGATTCTAGCTTTTGTATCAGGTAAGTGATTGTAATAATTTAGATATTTAAGTAATTTAAAATAAAAGGGTTTCCAATAGTTGTAGTTTTACTATGATTTTTTGAATAACCTTTTTAGTAGTTTATTTACAGTTTTTAGAATTATTTTCAGTCTATTTCTTTTAGATATTCTTTTCAGTTGATTTCAGTTTATTTTTTTAATTATAGCTTTTCCATTTAATTACAGTTTATTTACAGTATTTTAATTTATTTAATGTTATTTATGCGTTATTTACATCCTTTTCCTACGCTTTATATTTTCTTCTATTTTTAGTTTTCTTTTTTTCTCCTTCTTCTTCGTGCGTAGATTAGAATAGATTCAACGCGAATATGGATTAAAATTATAAGAATACTGAAATAACGGAAGATAAGATATAAATTGTAAAGACTGTAATAAAAATGGAATGAAGACTGAAACTGAGCCTAATTATGGTATTAATGTTAGAATTGGACTAAATTAAAGATATTGGCCAAGTTATAACTTGGAATTATATGTAAAAAAGAGTAAAAGATGAAAAACACTTATTTTTACACTTAGACCTTGGGTTAAGTAATAAGCATAATTATAACATAGGTTATAATAAGAAAAAGAACAAAATGAGGCTTATTTTAAGACTTAGAATAAGTTAATAAGCAATTATAGTAAAGGATAAATAGTAGAGGCTTATTTAAAAAGACATATACAAAATTAATAAGCAAAGATAAAGATAGTGCTCATACCGGCCACAATCCCCTTATGTTGTTAGGGTTGATAAGTGGTCAATAATTAAAAAGTAAGATCCCTACCAGCAACTTTTCCCTTATGCTGTTTAGGGTAGACAAGTGGTCAATACTTAAAAAAAAAGAGCCGTACCAGCAGCATTTCCCATATGTTGTTTAGGGTAGATAAGTGGTCAATACTTAAAAGAAAAGATCCATATCGACAGCATTTCCCTTATGCTGTTTAGGGTAGATAAGTGGTCAACGCTTAAAAGGAAAGATCCGTACCGACAACATTTTCCTTAGGACATGCTTATGCTGTTTAGGGTAGACAAGAGGTCAATAATTAAAAGACTAAATCATGGGGATTTGGACAAGGGATGAAACTAGATTTTGTTTGACAAAGACGAGTACCAATAGCCTTCCCTATTTTCTATGGACACGTGTCTCACAATAGCCTGAAGTGAGATAAGGGCACGCTTATGCTATCTAGGGTAAATAAAAGGTTAAAAGAGGGAGCAATAGATAGTGCAAACCAGTGGTGACCGAACGTGCGACATCAATTAGGGGAGATAAGTCGCTATTAAGTTCCAAGCGCTTAGTATGTATGTTTTTCGTAGACACCATTGCCTTCTGTGTAGGGAGCTATATAACGTCTAGTCCATTATAGATACTTTGCGTGCCTTTCGTAGACACCATTGCCTTTTGTGTAGGGAGCTATATAGCATCTAGTTTGCAGTAGGTCTATGGGATAGTAGGCCGATCAAAGGGTAGAATTAGGATTTCCGCCTAATAATAAGATTAGGAATTCAGCCTAATCAAAGAAGCTATCAAAGACAAGTGCAAATGTTTAATCAATTATGTCACTTTAGTTAATTCTTATTTATTTCCATCTTATTCCTTCTCTCTATTTCCTTTGCTTCCTTTTATATAATAGAAATGTTGCAAAATCTATTACTTTTACTTCGCTTAAAGATTCTAGTAATTACTATCATTCACCATACTTTTAGTCTGACCAACTCCTCCATTTTCTCCTTTCCCCCCATAGGCTAGAAAGAGCAAGGACGATAGATTGTAGACACTTGGAGACTTTTTTGGCAGAGATTTCTTATGTATTTATCTTCTTTATTTTCAGTTTTTAGCTTATTCCATGTACTAGCACTTTGTGAGGGATAGTTTGTACTCTGATATTTATGAGACCAAGGTTTTGATTTCATGAGACATATATTGGTGTTTTGAGACATATGATGTATTTGGTTTTATAATTCTATATTATGAAGTTTGACTTTTAGCAAATTATTATTTTAATTGTTTCCGCTGTTTTTATCTATTTTGTCTTGTGAATCTTAGTCTCTCCTAGTTTTAAATATATTTACAACGCACCACATCTAATAGTGTGTCCTTTGGGAAATACTAAAGGGTGTGTGGTGTTATACTTGGTATCAGAGCCTAAGTTTACAGGATTCCTAAAACAAATTTAAAAAAAAAGTAGAGTATTTTTCATATTAACTGGTTTTAATAGTATTTTTCAGAAAAGAAGCTCTTTAATTTAGAATTATTTCACAAATAATAAAGAGTTTTTCTGAAAAATCCCCTCAAAGTCCAGTTCAAACTCCTTTCGATTCCAGAATATCACACTCTTCCATCTCTATTTCTTTGGTAGGTTGTTTGCACTTAGACATCTCTTTAATAGTTGACCCCATTATTGTATTAAACCCCATAGGAGGATCGGCACACTTGTCTATGATTTGTAGGATTTTGAAAAATTTTATACTAGGCGTAGAGTTTGATTGTGCTGCCTATGTACTAGGATTTTCAGGGTATAGGATGGTTTCGGGAATGGATTGGTTATCCACTTTTGGTGCAATATTAGACTGTAAGAAGGGAGTCACTAGATTAGGGACATGTAGCAGATGGATTTTCGAAGTTTCTTATGACCCATACGGTTCAGTCATGTTGAGCATCCTTTATTCCCTTGAATCATCACTATGAGAGCTAGATTCTACTCTAGCCGTTAAAGATTTTCAAGACATTTTGAGAAGGTTTTTTGTACACTTCGCATTCAATGGTTGAAGGCAAAATTCTTCAAGTGGCACTTTTGGAGCAAGGAAGTGCATTTTTTGGGGCATAGAGAAGGTCAACTCATTGAAAGAGTTTGAGAAATGGTTTTGTACATTTAGGCTCGGATTGTGAAAATCCAAAGAGTGATAGGATAAGGATTAGAGATGTACAATAGATGCAGTTGATAAGAAAAGAAGAAAGCTCATGTGTAGTAATTACAAAGATTATAGTTGTATTAACTTGAGGTGGATATAAGCATACAAGAGGATAGGAACAAAAGACTTCAGTAGGGATATGAGATTTCCAAGGTTTAGGGAGGATACTCGTAGGATAGTAAATAGGAAAATCTACTTTATGTCCAGCTCAATAAAATTAAATTATTGGAATTGAAATATTTACTTATGGAAAATAAATATGGGGTTTTTGGAAATTTGCATGAAATTTAAATTGGTTGTTATATGATATAAATACAAGTAAGATTCTTTTTGAAGAATTATAGCTTGCTAGTTTCTTTATAGAAAAACAAAAAATTTAATATAAAAACCAAGATTTTATTAAGTATCAAAAGCACTGGCTACAACATTTATTATTGTAATAGATGCTTTCGTGGAAAATAAAAGGAGCATAGGCTATAATACTATTGTTATAGCAGGTGACTCCGAAAGGAAATGTTTTTACATAGTATATAAGGTTTATTAGTTTTTATTTTTATTTAAATTCATACACTATAATTTTTGGGTTGTAGTAACAGTTTTTTACGCAACATCTATTTTAAACCCAAATAAAAATGAATTTTAAAAAGATAATTCTAAGAGTTAAAATAAAAGCGATTTGTAAAATACACTTATATAAGAAAATGGTTTTAGTTATGGATATATTAAAGCAGTTTTGGAGATGAGTTTTTCTGAAAAGAAAAGGGTAAGTTAGATATTAGAAGATGTCTACCATAAGAGAATGTGAATTAAACATATTTTAATCTGTTGAAATGAAAAAAAGTAATGGTATAATTTTCTATGAAACCAATAAAAATGTTTTGTGCAAGTTACAATGAATACATGATAGATATGTACAAGGTACGAGAAGTAACATATTGTATATAGCCTATTTCGAAAGTATAAAATAAGTTCCTTATAGTTTCACCTAAACATGAAGTCCCTTTTTTAAAAAGGTTCATAGAAGATTTTAGTGTTGATAATTTCTCATAGGAGAAAGTAGTTCCAATACATTAAGGTACGAGACTGTTAGGTATAATGAGAAGATGTTTTGAAAACACATAAGGATATTTCAAAGATATTTCAAAAGAAAATAGTTTGGTGGAAAAGTAAATAAGTGTTTGGAATACTTAATAATAAGTAAAATTTAAAAATTAATTTTTTTTATAGAAAACTAAAAAGGACTTGAAAAGAAAATGAGGAATAAGTTTTGGACTTAAAAGTTTTTCCCTCTAGGTTTGGGAAATAATGTAAATTCAAAAGGCTGTAAATATTCAAGTCTAGAGAGATAAGATTTTAAGTAACATAGTATTTTTGAATTTAATGGAAACTTAAAGATAACACTTTTGAAGATGAAGGTTTTGGGATTTGATGTTTTAAAAATTTAGAAACCTTAATTTTTAAAACGGAACTATAAACACCAAACCAAACTCCTAATTGTGAAATAGATAGAAACCATTTCCTAGGTGTAACGGAAAAGGGGTAAGGCTACAAAGGAGACATTAGTAATTAATTTTGAAAGTAATAATAGAGTTTTCGTAAAGTGTATAGGACCCTAGTGAGAACTTAGGAATGTTGATTCATGTGAGCAGACTAAAGAAGTACAATAAAATGGAGTTAGTAAAATTGTAAGACGCAAATGGTTGAGAATGGATATTCCTGATTTTGGAATAACTTGGAAAAAGCATCTTTGTTTAGTGGAAATCGCATAAGATAGTAGTTCTCAAGCTAACACTGGAATGACACCTTTCAAAGCCCTTTATGAAAGACCACGCAAGTACCCTTCGTGTTGGACAGAGTCTACAGAGAGATTGCCATGGTTTCGACATAGTTAAGGAGACTTCGGAGAAGACTAAATTTGATTTGGAGAAAGTTCGCATCTCATATCCACCTCTCTTTGATAAGAAGCTTTTGAATTTCCTATTTCCATCATTAGTTTTGAATAGGTACTTTCCTTTATCACCCCTTGGAAGGGTAGAACTTAGGATTTAACCTATGGATGTTCCACATGTTATGTTTGATGGATGCTAGTGGTTGCAAGTGTTTGCTAGTGGATGCTAATGGACGCATATACTTACACTAGGCACTATTTTTTATGGATTGGCCTAACTACACTAGAGCATATGCATATGGCTGTGTGTGCGTTTGCATTTTATTTTATTCCATGGTTGCTATAAATGGATGATTATCATATGATTGTTGCATTTGGATTATGATTGTAGCACGCATATAGAACTATCAGTTATCATTAGGGAATTTTTGCATTCATTTGGATGCATGGCACAGACATAGTTGCATAAAAGAAGGTCAATTGAATCAGTGAACCGCTTAACCTTTTGCATTAGTTAGGGGCATTGACACTACACTAATTGCAAAAGTATCATAAATCGTATTAGAAAAACTTATGGAAAATGGATGTAATGGGTGATGGTTGAGTAGTTGGTTGTAGAACTTGGTTGAATTTTTTTTATTTCATTCTCCTATCCTTAGAGATTTTGGGGACAAAATCCCTTAAGGAGGGAAGAATGTGACAACCCAAAATTTAAGGAGGAATTAATAAATAATTATAATTGAAAAGAAATAGTGTTTATAACTAGAATTCGTTTGAAATTAGATATTAATTAGCGGTAGATTTACTGAAATGTTTCAATTAGAAAGGGAAAAAGGAATTAAATTGTAATTATTGTGTCTAATATAAGAACATGCATTTGTATCAAAATGGAATGAACATTTTAAATAAAAATAAATGCATGTTTTGAGATAAATAAAATAAACTTCTCATTTTTGAATATATGTATGATTTTATAAACAGAGAGTTTGTTTTGTTACAAAAGAGAAAAAAGGTACCACAGTGTATTTGGAAAGAAGGCATCCACTTTTATAAACTAGATGACGATGTTCAAATGAGATGGGTTATTGTAAATGAGAGAAAATATAACCATACATTTATAAAAAGAAGGCATATAATAAAATAAACGTTATATTTGAAAAAGAAAAGGCATGCGTGTATTATGGAAGGATTACATTTATTACAGAAAATATAAGGTATGTTATTTTTTTGTTAGTAAAGAATAAGGGTCAGTTTGAATTTCTTAAACATAAATACATTTATGCCAATCAACTAATGTAATTGATTGCTCAATATAAAGGTAAAGAATTAGGTAACTAATTAATATACAACATACATACGCGTTTGTGGACATATGTTATTTATCTAATTACTACAGATGTGAATATAGAAAAAAAATGTGGACATAACAGTTCACATATTATTTAATGAATTCAGATTTGAATATATAGAATATTGACATAAGAATTCACATGTTATTCATCAAATTAATTCAAACGTGAATATGTACAATACTGTCATAAGAATTTCTAGTTATTTATTAGTATATTTTAGACATAAACATAGAGAAGTATTGATATGTTAATTTACTTATTTCAGATGTAAATGTGGAGAGATATTGATATGTTGTTTGTTTGTTTATTTCAGACGTAAACATGTAAATTAAATGGGATATTGAAAACTGAAATGAGCGAATAAAGAGGGACGCATGGAAACTTAATATGAAATAAAATGCCACAGATTAGAAATTAATTGAGGAGAAGAAAATGTTATTTATAGTTTTAATATTATTAACGGTGTAAATAATTAAATATAAGATAAGGCATAGGCATGGCGCATTGTAAGATTTGACGAAGCAATGAGTCAGAAGAAGTTTCTGGAGATTCTAATCTACGGTTCAAAGCACACCAAAAAAAACTATAAATAGGACCAAAACTAACGTAGGTTTTCTCTCTAAAATAAAAAACTAGCCTCCATTTCTCCCTCTCAAATATTTACCTACACTCTTCATTTATAAAATAAAATAATATTATATACATACATTCAAATAAAAGATGGAGATTGTACAAATTAGAGGAGATTTCTATAGAATTTTGGTTGCTGTAAAAAAAAGGGATTCTAGCTTTTTTCTCAAGTGAGTGATCATAATTATTTAGATTTTTAAGTAATTTAAAATAATAGGATTTCCAATAGTTGCAGTTTTACTATGATTTTTGGAATAATCTTTTTAGTAGTTTATTTACTGTTTTTAGAATTTTTTTCTATTTATTTTAGCTATTCTTTTCAATTGATTTTAGTTTATTTTTGTTAATTATAGATTTTCCATTTAATTACAATTTATTTACAGCGTTTTAATTTATTTACTGTTTTATGTGTTATTTACATCCTTTTCCTATGCTTTGGATTTTCTTCCATTTTATGTTTTCTTTTATTTCTCATTCTTGTTCGCTTATGGATTAGAATAGATTAAATGTGAATATGGATTAAAATTATAATAATACTGAAATAACGGAAGATAATATGTTAATTGTAAAGACTGTAATAAAAATGGAATTAGGACTGAAATTGAGCCTAATTATGTTAGAACTGGTCTAAATTAAAGATATTGACCTAGTTATAACTTAGAATTATAGCTAAAAAGAGTAAAAGATGAAAAAAGCTTATTTTTACACTTATACCTTGGGTTAAGTGATAAGCACGATTATAACATAGGTTATAATAAGTAAAAGAACAAAATGAAACTTATTTTAAGACTTGGAATAAGTTAATAAGAAATTATAGTAAAGGACAAACGGTAGATGCTTATTTAAAAAGACTTATACTAAGTTAATAAGCAAAGATAAAGATAGGACCCATACCAGCAGCATTCCCGTTATGATGTTTAGGGTAGATAAATGGTCAATAATAAAAAAGTAAGATCCGTGCCGGCATCATTTCCCTTATGCTGACATTTCCCTTATGTTGTTAAGGGTAGGTAAGTGATCAATACTTAAAAGAAAATATTTGTAACAGTAGCATTTCCCTTGTGCTGTTTAGGGTAGATAATTGGTCAATACTTAAAAGAAAAGATCCGTACTGGCAACATTTCCCTTGGGACACGCTTATGATGTTTAGGGTAGATAAGAGGTCAGTAATTAAAAGACTAAATCATAGGGATTTGGACAAGGGATGCAACTAGATTTTGTTTGACAGGGACCAGTGCCAACAACATTCCCTATTTTCTATGGACACGGTGTACCACAATAGCCTGAAGTGACATGAGGGCAGATTATGCTGTCTAGGGTAAATAAAAGGTCGAAAGAAGGAGCAATGGATAATGCGAACCGACAATGACCAAGCATGCGACATCGATTAGGGGAGATAAGTCGCTATTGATTTCCAAATGCTTAGTATGTGTGTCTTTCGTTGAAACCATTCCTTCTGTATAGGGAGCTATATAATGTCTAGTCCATAATAGATACATTGTGTGTCATTCGTAGACACCATTACCTTCTATGTAGGGAGCTATATAACGTCTAGTCCGTAGTAGTTCTACGGAGTAGCTGGCCGATCAAAGGGTAGAATTCGGATTTTAGCCTAATTATAGGATTAGGAATTCCGCCTAATCAAAGCAGCTATCAAAGACAAGTGCAAAAAATCAAAGTTAATCAATTATGCCAATTTAGCTAATTCGTATTTATTTCCAGCTTATTCCTTCTCTTTGTTTCCGTTGTTTCCTTTTATATACTAGAACCGTTGTAAAGTCTATTACTTTTACTTTGCTTAAAGATTCTAGTAAGTTCTATCATTCACCAGACTTTTAGTTTGACCCACTCCTCCATTTTCCCCTTTCCCCCCATAGGCTAGCAAGAGCAAGGACGATAGATTGCAGACACTTGGAGACTCTTTGCAGAGATTTCTTAAGTTTTTCTCTTCTTTATTTTCAGTTTTTAGCTTATTCTATGTACTGGAACTTTGTGAGGGATAGTTTGTACTCTAATATTTGTGAAATTGAGGTTTTGATTTCATGAGACATATATTAGTATTTTGAGACAATATGATGTATTTGGTTTTATAATTCTATATTACGAAGGTTGACTTTTAACAATTTATTATTTTAATTTTTCCGCTGTTCTTTTCTACTTTATCTTGTGTCTGTTAGTTTTAGTTATACCTACAACACACCACAATTTTTGGTGTGTCCTTTTGGGTATACCAAGGGGTGTGAGGTGTTACAGGTTTGGCGTTTCCAAATTTAAAAAGAGGTTTAATGATTTTGTATATACTGAAAAAGTAATGGTTTAATGATGTATATCTCTAGATGATATTTTATCTGAATGCATGATATTGATAAATTAAATAATAATCATCCACATACTTAAAATCTATTATCGATAAATTGGTTCGGAGGAACCGCGGTCGGATTTGGGTGATTCCTATTCGAAAACTACTTCAAACCAATATACGTTCGAAAGTGGAAACATGCTGAAGAAATTGATTTTGAAGACGGAGATCTTCATAATGTAGGGGTGCTTGCCACTAACCTTTAGAGTAATTTCTTTATCATATATATAGTGGCTGTGGTTCCTTCAATTTGAAATCTCCGATGCAAGGTTACCGGCTACTAATCCTAGGGGTGATTCCCGAGTAGGATTTTGTGGGAGAAGTGCCTTCGGTTTGTCTTGTTTCTGGATAACTTGTATGGAAGAATGTTTGACATTGCATTTCTAAAACCACATACACCGATCTCTATAAACGTACAACCACTACAAGGAATATAATGATTTCCGATGGCTTTCAGTCTTTGGCGGCCATTAGGAGCTAGAGAAAATCCCGTCGGTATATAGAACATGTATTTCGTCTATTTGCGATAGAAACGACAACGTTGTTTCGATGGCTTTCACCGGCTTTTTCAATGACAGTTCCGAAGTTTTTCCAATGGTTTAGACGTCTATGTGGCGTGGAAATTGCAGGAAAACCATCGCTGATATTCGATCGATAGACCGTCGGGAGCAATCGAAAATCATCGCTGAAGTTTGGTCGATAGGCTGTCGGGAGCCGTCCAAAATCTTGGTGAATTTTTTTTATTTTAGCAGCCAAACCTCACACCAATATCAATATATATCACAACACATTGAAATAACTATATATCAGATATATAAGATAAAATCAATATCAATATCAATATTGTTTGCGCCAAAATTGGTCACAAACCCCAAATATCATGAAAGCACCAGTGTATGAACACAAATCAAAAGTACATGATCACAAATCATAGATCTAGGTAAGGTAGAGAGTGAAAAATGAAGAATAATAAACTTAAAACCAAAAGAAATAGACAGAGACACAAGATTTATAGTGGTTCGCCTATCTTCGGCCTATGTCCACATCAAAAATTAATCTTTTATTGACTTTCCTTGCTGATTACAGCCGATTATAGTCGATTACAATGATAATATTCGAGTACAAGAACAGCCTTGTAGTGCAAAGATGTTTTTGACAGAGTCAGGACGTCGGATAGCCAAAAAGATCCTTTTTTCTATAGATTCTGAGGAGCTATTTATAGGCGTAGGCTGTAAATATCTCGCTCAAATCTCGGAAGACTTATTCTGGTATGTGAGTGGGCCCACGCGATCGATTCCAGGTGCTTTCGACTCGATCTGTGATTGATACGAACGAATTTTGTATCGATCAAGATTTGATCCAATCGAGTCAAAATTTGGCATGAAAATTCTTTAAGTTGTACGTAAGCTTCTATGAAAATTTCATAGCATTTGTATTTGTGAACCTCGAGTTATGATCTATACGAATTAGAGTGTTCGTTTAGCGTTTTATTCGTATCGGTTCATTTCATATTGATACTGGCTCGTATCGATACCATGCACATGCTTGTTGATGACGTGGTCCTATCTTCGAGGCTCGATCCATTTTTCATGCCGCATTGAACATCTCTTCCTTCAATTCACACACATTTCTAGTTCGTATCCAATTCGCTGTTTGGCTTCGCATCCACCTGTTCATATCTGTTACTTCGCATCCATGAAACCCACCTTCTTTGTATCCTTCCCAAGCGCCTTCTTCGCATCGATCCACAAGCGATCGATATGAAATGTCCAAGCAGAGTCCTGAAACCATTGCTTCCCCTTCACATGGATCCAGCAACGATTGATACGAAGTATACCTATGCATCCATCCAATGGATTCGCACTGCATCAATGCGAAGTCTATCGATTCGAAGAAAGCTCCTACGTTAATCTTGATCGATACGAAATAATCGAGTCGAATATACCATCATGTACCCGCCTATTCGATCCAAGTCCATAGCCATTGAGTCGAAAATTACTTTACCTTCCTTGCTGATCGATGCGAATGCCTTGTTCGTATCCATAGGCATCGATACGAAACGTAGGGATACGAACAATATCGATCCCAAACTAGTTTCTTTCAATATTGATCCGTCCATATCTTGAGCATACGAACTCCGATTGAACTGAAATTTAAAACGTAGCCTCTCCTAGCTTTGATCATCATTCCCAATCGATCTCGCTTTGCTTGGAGCTCGGCTAAATTTTGACGACATCGATCATAGCCTTGTTTCCAATCGATCCCCAATCCTGATATCCATCCTTTCCAGTCAATTTGTTGATATTCCGGCCTTGACTAAAAGGTGGGATAACATTACAACTCAAAACATACCTTGTGATAAGAAGGTGTGTTTTAAATAGTTCTAAATTCGACATCCAAAGTCCATATTCCGTCTATAGCCATACCATCCGATTCATAATACAATCCGTTACCAAGCCATCCCATCTGCGTGCATTATTCTTTATAGTTCCAAGTCGATGTTCGATTCCAAATCCACTAACCAAAGCCTTAGCCAATTCCATATCCATCCGAACCCGATAACCAATTCCTAATCCATCCCTATCCAATAACTAATAACTGAATCTGGGACTCTTCGGGTCGATATCCAAATCCTTTGCCATTCATAGACGATATTCATATCCATAACTTCTTTGGGTTCTTGTCAAGCGTAATCCACACTCAACGACCTGAGCCAAGCAATACCTTGGTATCCGTGGTCCAGTGTCCCTGAACGTTGAGTAGTGCCATGACTTAAGTCCTAAGCCGAATCCTGACCGCTACGGACCCTTGCCGAGCATAGTCCATACTCGATGACCTAAAATAGTAACCAATAAATAGAGCCAAGTCCTAGGCCGAATCCTGGTCACTTCGGAACCATGTTGAGCATAGTCCATATTCAACGACTTGAATAAGCCAATTTGCCGCGTTCAGACGAAGAGACTTACCCCTTGCCAGGCATAATCCATACCCGACGACAATTTATTAAAAGCCAGGTAAAAACTCAATCAAAGACCAATCCGAAATCCAGATCAAATCAGCAAACCAAAAATCCTTGCTAGAAATCCAAATCAATAACCAAACCATAAAATAATCATTCAAGAAAAAGTCCAGACCAGAAAACAAATAAAACCAGGAGTTCAAACCAAACTCCAAAAGCAAACCAAAAAAAGCAAATGTCCAAACCAAAAGAAAATATAAATTTTACAAAACATAGCATCGCGACTTATCATCATTCAGAGCATGCCTATAGGCCATCTTCGTCCCCGTAGTGAGTAAATGACTTGGTTATTTGCCTGTAGCTTGCTAATTTTTTCATATCATCCCTATCAATTGATAAACAATCAGTCATCATTACTGAGCCTCACGCCATTGTTGTTTGAGGTAGATGGTGGCTGCACTTGTTCCACCGCCACATTCCGAGCCCTGATGTATTGTCGTAACTGGCCATTCCTTACATGCTCTTTGATTACATCCTTTAGATGCCCGCAGCTATTGGTATCATGTCCATCCAACTCATAAAAGAGGCAGTGCCTTCTCGATGCCCTCTCACATTCCGATGGTTCTCTCCTAGCTGACCTTCGGTAGGGATGCGGTTCTGAGTCTCCATTAATATCTGTTCTAACTTCTCGTTCAATCCCGTGTAAGTGGAAATTTTTGGCTCTCTCCATCGCTTCCTAGCTTTACCTGATTCGTCATCCAGCTTCCTTTTTCCTTTATCTTTATCTTTATTCGAGCCTCCACTGGATGGCCTTCCATCCTCAGCCGCGTTCACCTCCTTTAATTTCATATCTTAACATGCATCTTCATGCCAGGGGAACCTCTCAGCTTCATGAAAAATTCCCTAGGATCCATTGGTGGGTCCCGTATTAAAGACACCTTGAAATCTAAATTCTCTCTGACTCCTGATACAGCTGCCATTAAAACCATCGATGGATCCGGCCGATCCACCGAAGCAACCGCTGCATTGAATCGAGTTAAGAAAGCTCTAAGTGATTCCTCTGTACTTTGCTTTACCGATGTTAGTGTCATTACGTTCTTCGGCCTTTTGATATGAACCCGAAACTGCTCAGAAACTTGTGCACCAATTTCATCCATGTCCTGATAGATCCCTCTTCCAGCTGTCTGAACCACATAGCAGCTATATTCGTCAAGTACAAAGGGAAACATCAGGCCATCACTTCCTCTGATGCCCCCAACGCTTCCATATGTCTTGTGTATTTCATCAAGTGATCAGTTGGATCAGCCTTGCTATTGTATACCTCTAGGGTAGGTAGCTTGAATTCTGGTGGATTCCGAACCATTCCGATGTCACAAGTAAATAGACTTCTATTTACTCCTTCCAGATCTCTATTTGTCAAGCCTCCGCGCATAGTTCGCCGGATAATCTCAGCCACTCCAGCATTGTCCGCCAAGGGTTGTCCCCCGAGTCCCCGAGGGAATTTCGGCACGTACTCTTCATCACGCGCTCCCGTACTCCTTCCAGCATCTTGTTGCGTGGTATCACTTGGAATTCCTCCATGCACTGGTCCATTGTTGCTAGGTGGTATGCCCCTGAGCCTAGGTACATCCAGATTAGCAGTTGTGTGCTGATTAGGGGCTGCGCCCTATTTAGCTACTCCATCTAATTACCTGCTGGGTCCTTCTGTTCCAACTCCGTGGATCTGAACTCCAGCAACTCCAGCTGTCCCCACCTGTCCAAACTATCTGAGAAGGTTCTGCATCATTTCATCCTGCCTTTTCAGAAAATATTCATGCATAGATCCCATCATCATCTTCATCTCGTCTCTGGTGATGAAAGCCGAAGTCTGATTGTCCCCTGTTGATGCCTCCTAGCTTCCTTCATGCCGACTTCTCTCCGCTTTTTGTCTTCTAGTTGATGCCTTATCATAGCTTTTCAGATCTGAGTCCTTGAGCCTTTCAAATCTAAACTCCAAGTATGGTACAACAGGTGCTAGCTCTTCTTAGTGAAAGCATCAAAGTGTTTGCACCAAAATTGGTCGCAAACCCCAAATATTGTGCAAGCATCAGTGTATGAACACAGATCAATAGTATATGATCAAAAATCACAGATCTAGGTAGGGCAGAGAGTGAAAAATGAAGAATAATAAATTTAAAACTGAAAGAAATAAACAGAGACACAAGATTTATATTGGTTCGGCTATCTCTGGCCTACATCCACTTCAAATTTAACCTTTTATTGACTTTCCTTGCTAGTTACAGTTGATTACAGTGGATTACAATGATAAAATTCGAGTACAATAGCAGCCTTGTAGTGCAAATATGTTTCCGGCAGAGTCTGGACGTCTTATAGCCAAAAAGATCCCTTTCTTTATAGGCTCTGAGGAGCTATTTATAGGCGTAGGCTGCAAATATCTCGCTCAAATCTTGAGAGACTTCTTTTGGCTTGTGTGTGGGCCCACACGATCGATGCCAAGTGATTTCGACTCGATCCGTGATCAATACGAATAAATTTCGTATTGATCAAAACTTGACCCAATCGAGTCGAAATTTAGCATGAACATTCTTTAGGTTGTACGTAAGCTCCTTGAAAATTTCATAGCATTTGGACTTGTGAATCTCGATTTATAATCGATACAAATCACAGTGTTCGTGTTGGTTTTTATTCGTATCGGTTCATTTCATATCGATACTGGCTCGTATCGATACCATGCACATGCTTGTTGATGACGTGGCCCTATCTTTAAGGCTCGATCCATTTTCCATGTCGCGTTGAACATCTCTTCCTTCAATTCATGCAAATTTCTAGGTCGCATCCAATTCGCTATTTGGCTTCGCATCCACCTGTTTGTGTCTGTTACTTCGCATCCACGAAACAAACCTTCTTCGTATCCTTCCCAAGTGCCTTCTTAGCATCGATCCACAAGCGATCGATATGAAATGTCCAAGCAGAGTCCTGAAACCATTACTTCCCTTTCATACCGGTCCAGCAAAGATCGATACGAAGTATGTAACAACCCTGTATTTTATGATTATTTTAATTGTGTATTTTAATTATTTTAATTGAATTTCCTGATGTAAAAAACTTTATTTTATTTATTAAAGTGAATAGTTTTATTATTTTAAATATAACTTTGATTTTGATATGAATTATCATTCCAAAACATGACTAAAAAGAATATTTTCCAAAAAGTGAATTTTGGTCAATATGGTCAAACTTTGACTTTTAAATTTGAAATTTGAAAAGTTTTAAAATTTGAATTTTATCTTTTATTATGAAAGTAAATAAAATTTTAAGAACACTGCTTTTCGTTTCATTGAAATCTGATTTATATTGTCAAAGTTATGCCCTTTTAACTATTGAATGAAATTTGCTGTATTTAACAAAATTGTTTATTTTAAATTATATAAATAATATTTAATTTGGTCATGTAATGTTCTAATTTATGTTTATATGGTTAAAATAACATGTTATGTATATATTTTTGTTTCAAAACATTTTTGAAAGCGTAATTGACATTTTTCAGTATCAGTTGTATTTTTTTTGACAATTTCTAATTTCCAATTTCAATTAAATAAAGAAATTCTTTATTTATTTTTCTATTTTTTCAAGATCTTATTTTATTCTCATTCCCACTTTATTTTGTTCCTCATTTATTTATTTACTTGACTTTTCATTTGTTTTAAAGTGGAATAGAAATTTTTCTAAAACTAGTGATATTTTATTTGTAATTTTCATGTCCTGTTTCCAATTTTTAAACAATTTCTTTAATTATTTTTCTATTTTCTCTAAAGTTAATTATTTATTTCACTTTGAATATGTTTAAAAAATTATTTTATTTCAAAATTTTGCTTTAGAATATTTTTAAAATGAAGTAGATATTTTTCCAAAGCCAGTGAGGTTTTATCTGAAATTTTTGAACCCTGTTTTGAATTTTAAGCAATTTCTTTAATTCTTTTTCCCTTTTTTTATAAATTTATTATTTATTTTCATTTTATTTCACTTTGTTTCGGTTTTAAAATGTATTTACTTAATTTATTTGGTTATATTTCTTTAGAAAGGAATGGTAAATTGAAGAGACAAGACTCTTTCTTTTCCTATGGCTTTTCAATGCTAGACTTTTCATTTTCCATAACTTTTCATTAATTTCTTCTAGCTATGTAAATTTTTACTGTGTTTAGCCATGAGTTTCAGCACTTCTCATGCACAAAAACTCTTTCTCATTTTTCATTCACGGCTTGGAAAAATATTCTTGGTAATGGCCTCCTTGTTTTTCCTTTTTCTTCTTATTTTTCATATATTTTGCCTTGTTTTCTCATGTGTATTACTCGGCCTCTCCTCTATAGCCACGGCCACCACCTCCTACACCTCTTCCCTTCCATCATCACCAGCTACTCCTCTGGTCTTGAACAAGGCCAATCCCACCATGGTGCAAAAAACTACCAAAATGCAACCTAAAGCCTTGAAAGCATGTTGTTTGACCACCACTTGTTCACCACTTCCATTTCCACCACCACCATCACCTAAGGCCGCACCACCACCTCTATCCAGACCCTTACTCACCCCTCCTACCCCTATCTAGACCCACACCCCACTGGCCGAGCATAATCATGTCCAAACCCAAGAAAATCCAACCCCTAGGCCGTGCAAAATAGTATAGGAAGCAAGGCAAAAATTGTTGCATTCAAATTGCTTTTGATTTCAAAGTTATTCAATTTCAATGTTATGTTGAATTTTAACTTTATTTGGTTTTGTTTTGGGTTGTACACAAGATCTATAGCTTGGATCTCGCTCTCCACACGAATTCATAGTCTTGTCATTGTGCTCTTGATTCCGTTGTGTCAGTTGTATTGCAATCTCCAGCATTTAGAGGTGAGTAAATCTCACACGACATTTTACACTTATACAATTGTGAAGCGGCAACATTTGAATGTGTAGAATTCAAATAATGCTATAACTGCCTGTAATTATTTATATATGATGTTAAACCTGTTAAATTACAAGTCATATCACCTTTTACTGTTATGTATTGTTAAACTGCTCATTTATATCTGTTTATCACACTGCAAGTTCCCTATTAGATTAGAAATCACTATGGGTTGAAATGGTACATACCTGAACGGACTTTATAATAGGAAAAATCATTATGGGATGAAATGATAGGCCTGAACGGTTTTTAATTATTTATTTTGACTTGGGACTGCGGGTTTGAAATGATAGAACCCATATTTTTATTTCTAAACTGCAGATTGAAATGATATGTATCTGTATCACTTGACCTAGGTTATAAAACTATATACAGGCCCGTGGTTATTTTATAAAGTGTTTTGGATATTTTTAGTTTTTTTTTTAAATTAAAGAAATTTGATTTAAATAGATTTTGAATGTTTTAAAACAAAGAAATTATGATTTTTCTATGAGTTAAAAATGTAATTAATGAATTGTAACAACCCAATATTTTTGAAATTAATTTTAGTTGAATTTATTTCACTTTGAAAATGTTTTAGAAATTATTTTACTTATATTTTTGTTTTAAAATATTTTTAAAGTGAAGTAGGAATTTTTCTAGAGTTGATGGCAATTTTTTTGTAATTTTCATGCCCTGTTTTCAATTTTTAAACAATTTCTTTAGTTCGTTTTCTATTTTTCTCCAATTTAATTATGATTTTTTATTTGAGAAATGATAAATAAATTATTTTATTTCAAATTTTTGCTTTATAATATTTTGAAAATGAAGTGAATATTTTTTCAAGGCTAGTGATGATTTATTGTAATTTTTGGACACTATTTTGGATTTTTAAGCAATTTATTTTATTCTTTTTATATTTTCTTTAAAATTAATAACTTATTTTCATATTATTTCACTTGGTTTCGGTTTTTAGACGTATTTGCTGAAATTATTTTGTTTTATTTTTTTTAAAATAAATGGAAATTTGAAGAGGCAAAGACTCTTCCTTTTCTTTTGACTTTTGACTTTCTAGAATTTTCAATTTCATAATTCTTCATTATTTTTCTTTTGTCGGGTAAATTTTTGGTGTTTAGCCATGTATCTCATTTACTTTTCACGCAAAAAATTATTTCCTTCATTCTCGTTCACGGCTTGAGAGAAATTTGGTAATGGCTTCACTTCTTTTTCTACTTTTCTTCCTTATTTTTCATGCATTTTTGCCTTGTTTCTCATGTATGTTTGATAGGCCTCTCCACCATAGCCATGGCCACCACCTCCTACACCTCTTCCTTGCCATCACTACTAGCTGCTCCACTGATCTTGACCAAGGCCGAGCCCTCCATGGTGATCAAACCCCTCAAAAATGCAACCTAAAGCTTAAAACCATGCTAGTTTGACCCTCATTGCCTCATCTACTTCAACCACCACCTTAACCACCACCATAGCCGCCACCACTCGACTGACCTGACCACCACACACCCCTCCATCCACTGTCCAGTCATGGTGCACCCACAGGCCGAGCCCACTTCCCATGGCTGAACCACTTTGATGACCAAAAAATCCACTATGTTGCATAAACTCTTCATATTCTCATGTTATAACCTCTTCTCCATGTTCCCACTACCTTGGCCGTGCATTTACATGACCACACCCGAGCCATGTCATGTCCAAACCTGACCATATGCAACCCTTAGGCCGTGCACAGCATATAAGAAAGCAAGGCAAAAGATTTGACATTCAAATCTCTTTTCGTTTAAAAGTTATTTCATTTCAAAATGGTATTGAATTTTTAATTTGTTTTGATTTTTTTTGTCTGGGTTGTAAAACAAGATTTGTAGCTTGGATTTTCTCTCCACTCAAAGTTTGTAGTCTTGTCATCATGCTTTTGAATCCGTTGTAGCATTGGTTTGGTTATCTCCAGCATATAGAGGTGAGTAAATCTCACACGACAATATATACTTATGCAATTGTGAAGCAACAATATTTGAATGTGTAGAATTATAAATGATGCCATAACTACCTTTGATTATTTATATATGATGTTAAACCTGTTAAATTACATGTCATATCACCTGTTACTGTTGTATAATGTTAAACTGTTCATTTATATCTGTTTATCACACTGCAAGTTCCCTGTTAGATTAGAAATCACTATGGGTTGAAATGATACATACCCGAACAGACTTTAGAATAGGGAAAAATTGTTATGGGCTGAAATGATAGGCCTGAACGGTTTTTAAATTATTTATTTTGAGTTGGGACTGTGGGTTTGAAATGATAGATCCCGGATTTTTATTTGTAAACGGCGGATTGAAATGATATATATCCGTATCACTTGACGTAGGTTAGAAAACTATATACAGGCCCGTGGTTATTCTTATAAAATTTTCTGGAATTTTTAAGTAATTTAAAAAGTGTATATATATATGAATTTTTTTTAAATTGGATTTCTAAATAATTAATATAAAAAATTGGAATTTTCTATAAGTTAAAAATGTTGGAAAAATGAATAGTTACATTGAATTTTGAAAATATAACTTAGGTGGATAATTGGAATTTGGTTAAATAAAAATTTAGTTATATAAATAAAAATGGAAATTAAATTTTATTTGAAAAAAAAATGGAGAAAGTTTAAGTGTTAAGTTGTTTACTTAAAAATGTGAAGGATCGGAAACTTTTACACTTGAATTTTATTAAGTAATTTGTTGAAATTGGATTTAATTATAAGAAATTTATTTTATAAAAATAATATGTTAAATGATATGTTAATGAACATTTTTAGTATAAAAATATGATTTTTGACAATGTTTAAAAGGTTAAAATGAAGTTTATCAATTGCTGGAAATACACTAAAATTTGGAAATCACTTTTAATAGCATTCAGAAGTGCTATGGTTTCTGGAAATGAATTAAAGGAGCTATTACAGCAGTTCTGAAATGCTGTAGTTGCTGTTGTTGAACTAATAGGCTAAAAAATTAACTCAGGCCTATTACAGCAGTTCTGTAAATGCTGTAGTGGTTTGCTATCTTTGCAGAAATGAATAAAAACCCTTGTTTTGAAACCTGAGCTATTACAGATTTATGGAAATGCTGTCTTTGATGTTTTGGACTAAAATTTAACTAAAACTGAATTTTAACAGCAGTTTTAAGTGCTGTCTTTACTGAATTTAAATGTTTTCAAGTGTAACTTATAGGAGCTTTTTCTGAATGCTGCGAAAGGCTGAAATTTTAATAATTATGGGTTTTGGCTTAGTAAATGAGCTCAGAATGACTTGAAACTTTGAAATTTGAATACTTGACTTGAAAGAATAATAACTTCACTTTAAAATGATTTAAATGAATAAATTATGTGGGAAAATGAATCATTTTAAAAGATGATTTGAATTGAATTAAATGAATGTTATCTTTGAATTTTAAAAGTATATTTAAACTGGATATTTAGATTTGAATTCAAATAATGATTTAAAAAGGGGGTTTTGAAAGCTATGATATTTTGATATTGAAATGTTTTGGAAATGATTTGATCTTTATTTTGATAAAGATTTGGATTTGAATTGATATTTATTTTGAAGTATAAAATATTGTTTTGAAAGTTATAACCACGGGTTATAATAACGATTGGTTGGCAAAGAGACCGGGATCAGACATGGCTGTCAATACCGAAAACCACTTTGACAACTGTGTACACGGTGGAGATTCCAGAATGATGTAGATGGTGGCGACGTTCTTGTGGTATGTTACGTGGACACAACTCCCGTGAATTTGCTTAAGGTGGCTAAAACAGGAGCGATCTCGGGCCAAAAGGGGTAGCTCCTCTGGTCGGACGCATTTCTTCAATACCATTCTATTACTTTGTGATTGTTTGGTGCCCACTCTCTGATTTGGGAATGTGTTCCGAGGTGGGCGTCTATGGCTGCTGCGTTACCACCAGCCCATGTGCGTAATTGGTATATCTACTCTGGCATTGCCTCATTGTGCCGTGTCACCTACCATATCGAGCCTTTACTATGAGTTTGGTTTTCTCCCATTGCCCATGCGTATCTTCTCGTAGTCTCCCGATCAGGAGATATGCATATATTGGATGGACTACTGGGACTATTACGTATCTAGGGCTATATGGGTAACCCTGTGATGTTATTTTAAAGTATGTTTATTTTACTGATAGACACTATTATAATAGCGCAATATTACTATATAGTAAATAGTTTAACGGATCCTTAGAGGGTGGACGGTCCGAAGCATCTTCTAAGTTACTTGTACCTTTACTACAATTCACTTTAGTTGGTTTACATTGGATAAATATGTATGTCCTAACTCGAGTGTTTGTGTTTTATTTACACTCGGGTCAGCATGAGTTATTCGTAGAATTGGATTTCCACTCTCTGGAGGTTTGGAATTGCTGGAGATTTATCAGCTTATCTAGTTATCTTTATTTCAGTTCTGTTGTTCTGTTGTCAGCTTTGTATTTGTGGACTTCTTTGTATTTGGGATTTTATGTTGTATCTGTTTTCAGACTGATAGTATATATTTCGTTTTGAGACTTTGTGATAGTAGCTTCATGAACTACTATGGTATTTTATTTTCCGCTGCGAGATATTCTGTGTCTGAGATTATGTGATTTGATTTTATTTACTCCGAATTTTTATTTCAATCTGTTATTTTGTACTATTCAAGTCTGGCATGTTTGGCTTATTGTCGATTTGAATGGTGGAAAATAATGGGTCGTTACAGTTGGTATCAGAGCTTTGGTTTTTAGGCAAACCTTAGCCTACGGAGCAAAAACTCATTAGAGATAGGGTAGAAATACCCTAGAATGAGTGAAATCAACTTCAGAATCATTTCTTTGTGAGAGAAAGTATTTTCAAAGTATAAAATGATTTTAAAATGATTTTTAAAGGTTTTTCAAAGATTATTTTGATATAAAATTTTCTTGTTTTAAAAGCAAATTTTCTAACTTTTTTCCTTTCGTATCTACCTTTTTAGAAATTTCTGCAATTAGGATGTTCATCCAAGTGAATTTATCTTGTTTTGTCTTATCTTATCTTCAACTTATCTCTACCTTTGTCCTAAGATTAATTCTTGAATTTGAGGATGAATCGTAGAAATGCTAGAGATCAGGGTCGTAGTGCTGCCCCAGTTCCATCCCCAGCTCCTGTCCATTTCACTGTTCTTTGCAAAGAATTTACTCAGCTTGGTGGAACCAAGTTCACTGATTCTGAGTCTATCATTGAGGCTCAGCAATGGCTGAGGAGTATCGAGAGGATATTTACTAGTCTTGAGATTACTGATGCCCAGAAGCGTCAGTTAGCTGCATGGCAGTTGCAGGAGGCTGCCCAAGATTGGTGGGAGTCTGTTACGGCTAACACCATAGAGGCTAATCTTACTTGGGAATAGTTCACATATCTTCTAGTGTTTCTTTGAATTCTGTTTTTCTATCTTTTCGTGCCTTTTCAAGCTTATTTATCATTCTTCTCAGGGAGGCTTTCGTTGCTAAGTGGATGCCCGAAGCCGAGAAATCCCAGCTTTATAGGGAGTTTATGAACCTCAAGTAGGGAAGCATGTCTTTTTCAGAGTATGAGAGGAAGTTTAACAAACTTTCTAAGTTCGGACCTGGTCTGATAGACACTCCTCTGAAGAAGAATGAGTATTTTATTGCTGGTGCTCATCCCGAGTACTATAGTCGGCTTATTTCTCATGTTCATGGAACTTTTACCTAGCTTATGAATATGGCTCTTCGTTATAAGAACCCTACTTCTAAGGGTCCTGCTTCGGTTGGTGCTCCTTCTTCTGCAAATTCTAAGAAGAGAACGCTCAGTTTCCAACAGCATAAGAAGAATTGGCTCAAGAATCCTGGTTTGGGATCTTCATCATCTGCTCCATCTCAGAGGCAGCTAGTTGACCTTTCTTTCATCACTTGCTTCAAGTGTGACCATAAGGGACACTATGCGAATAGTTGTCCTACCATTGTTGGTACTACCATTCCTACCCCTGCTCAGCCAGCTAGGCGTGATCTTTGCCACATCTGTCTCCAGCCTAGCCATTTCAGGAAAGATTGCCTTACCCAACAAAGGGGTAAGCCTTCTGGTATCTTTGTTGTCACCTCTGCCTCCTCTCCTGCACTTTCTCCTCTAGCTCCTAGTGATGACCAAGGTACTCTCCAGGGTTCTTTTTCTTTATTTTTGCATCATGTCCGTATTCTATTTGATACTGGTACATCCCACAGTTTTATATCTGTTGATTTGTGTGATAAGTTTGAGAATCTCCTTTCTCCTGTGTACATTTCTGAATCCTCATGTGTTTCAAATCCAATTGGGGGTCCCGAAAACCATAGTATGATTTGTAAGCAAGTGAAGCTTCTCTATTCTGATCATCGCTTCAGTAGTGATTTTTATGTTTTGGGCTTTGATGCTTTTGATTTGTTGCTTGGAAGTGATTTTCTTGGCAGGAATAATGCTCATATCTCTTGTAAAGCGCTGTCTGTTTATCTTGAGGATGATCTGTGTACTTCCTTTGTTATTCCATGTCGCATGCCTCAGGATTTTGCAGGCAGTTTTATTTATTCTCTAGATTCTTCTTCTGGTGATCTTCATTCGACCCGTGTGGTCAAACTCTCTCCTGATGTTTTTGGTGAAGTCACTGCTTTTCCTCCTAAGCGGGAGATAGATTTCCGTATTGATCTTATTCCTGGTGCTCGACCTATAGTTCTTCCTCCTAGAAGAATGGCACCTCGTGAGAAGCTTGAGTTGGGAAAGCAGATTGAGGACTTGTCTTCCAAAGGTCTGATCAGACCTAGCCATTCCGAATAGGGAGCTGCAGTGGTCTTTGTCACTAAGTCGGATGGTTCTTTGAAGATGTGTGTTGACTATAGGGAGCTGAACAAGCTCACTATGAAAAACAGATATCCAATGCCTCGCATCAATGATATGTTTGATCAGCTTTATGGTGCTACTTGTTTCTTTCAGCTTGATTTTGCCTCAGGTTTTCACCAGCTCAGAGTTGCTGAGGAAAGCATTCCCAAGATAGCCTTTTGGACTGAGAATGGGTTTTATGAATGGTTAGTCATGCCTTTTGCTTTGACTAATGCTCCTGCTTTCTTTGTGAATCTTATGAATCGTGTTTTTCGTGCTGTGCTTAAAAAATTTGTTTTAGTCTTTATTGATGATATCTTGGTCTTCTCTAAGTCCGAGGGTGAACATGAGTCACATTTGCAGTATGTTCTAGAGACTCTCAGAAATCATCAGTTGAAAGCTAAATTTTCTAAATGCCATTTCTGGAAGGATGAAGTCCGATTCCTCGGGCATATTGTTTCTGTCAATGGAGTTTCTGTTGATCCAGTCAAGATCGTTGCGATCAACGTAAGTCTTTCCTTCTTTCTCTTTTCCTTTATCATTTAATTATTCTATCTCTTTTGTGGTTCTTATTTTCCCTATTTCTGTTACAGGATTGGGAAACTCCTAAGACTCCTTCTGAGATTCGTAGTTTTCTGGGCCTTGCCGGTTACTACCGGAGATTTATTGAGAATTTTGCTCATATTGCTGCACCTCTCACTGGTTTGACTCGTAAGAATGTTAATTTTATCTGGGATGAGAAGTGTAAAGCTGCATTCAACGAGTTAAAGAGCAAGCTAACTTCCGCCCCAGTTCTTACCATTCCGAACGGAAGTGAGGGATTGACGGTATATACTGATGCTTGTCGTGAGGGATTGGGTGTTGTTCTTATGCAGGATAGTAGAGTCATTGCCTATGCCAACCGTCAGTTGAAAGCCCATGAAGCTAATTATGTTGCCCATGATTTAAAGTTGCTTGTTGTTGTCTTTCCTTTGAAGCTTTGGAGGCATCATCCGCTAGGAACCAAGTTTGAGCTTTTCACCGATCATCAGCCTCTGAAATATATCTTCTTCTAGAAGGATTTGAACTAGAGGAAAGTCCGTTGGCTTGATTTTTTGGCTTCTTATGACTCGATATTAGCTATACTCCCGGTAAATCTAATGTTGTGGCCGATGCTCCGAGTCGAAAGAAGGCTTTGTTGTGTCAGATAGTTGTTTCTTCTTCTCCTCTTTTGGAGCGCATCGTAGCTAAGCAAGATGAGGATGAGATGCTTAGATTGATGAAGGAGAGTATTTGGAGCAGAGTTGGTGGTAGTAGTAGTGGTAGTAGTGGAGCTCAGATCGATGATAGAGGGATTTTGAGGATTAATGGTAGGATTTGTGTCCCGAATGTAGATGATTTGAGGCTAGAGTTACTTCGAGAGAATCATCGATCTAGACTTTCTATCCATCCTGGTGTCGAAGATGTATTAGGATATGAAGAGGCTTTATTGGTGGAAGGGTATGAAGCGGGATGTCTCTATCTTTGTTAGTAGGTATGCAACTTGTCAGCAGGTCAAGGCCGATCATCAAAAGACCCCTGGTTTGTTGCAGCCTCTTGAGATTCCCAACTGGAAGTGGGAACAGGTTTCCATGGATTTCATTGATGGATTGCCGAGGTCTAGGAAAGGCAATGAGAGTACCTGGGTTATTATGGATAGGCTGACCAAATCTGCTCATTTCATTCCGGTCAAGTTTACCCGTTCTGCTTTTAACTTGTCTGAGATCTACATGAGGGAGATTGTTCATCTCCATGGTGTTCCTCTCCGTATTGTTTGTGATCATGATCCTATCTTTACCAGCCAGTTTTGGAAAGCTTTTCAGGAATCTTTGGGTACTCATCTGAATCTGAGCACTGCTTATCATCCATAGACCGGCGGTCCAACTGAAAGAGTGAATCAGATACTCGAAGATCTTCTTCGTGCTTGTTTGCTTGACTATGATGGATCTTCGGAAGATCATTTGCATCTTGTCGAGTTCACCTGCAATAATAGTTATCAGGTATAATTTTATCTTTTGATTTAAGCTTATCTTAATCTTTTATCTGTCTCTTTCTATCTTTGAATTCAGGCCAGTATCAAGACATCTCCATTTGCTACTTTGTATTATCGATCTCCATCTTGCTGGATTGAATCCGGTAATCGTCTGGTTCTTGGTCCTGATATGATTTTGGAAGCTTCGGAGAGAGTTGAGGAGATTAAGAGAAGGTTGAGGGTTGCTCAGGATAAGCAGAAGAAGTATGTTGATAGGCGTAGGGGGAGTTTGGAGTTTGCTATTGGTGATCTGGTTTTCTTAAGGTCTCTCCCTTAAGGAATGTTATTCGCTTTGGTCATAAAGGGAAGCTTTCTCCTAGGTTCATTGGTCCTTTCTGTATTGTGGAAAGAGTTGGTTCATTGGATTATCGTCTGGAGTTACCGAGAAGCTTTCTAGAGTGCATGATGTATTCCACGTCTCACATCTTCGTCGATATCTCCATGACCCATCTTTGTTTGTTCAGCCATCTGCTCTTGACAGCTTGGATATTGAGCCTAATCTGACCGTCGAGAGGAAGCCACTTCGTATTATCGATAGAGGTATGAAGCAGCTAAGAAGGAAATCTGTTAGTCTGGTCAAAGTACAGTGGAGTACTGATGATCGTGATTGTACTTGGGAGACGGAGGAGAGCATTCGTGCTTCGAATCCGGAATTGTTTATTCCAAGTACTATTTTGTTTTTCTATCTTGTTTTCCTTATTTCCTTGTTTCCGTTCGTTTCGAGGACGAAAAGGTTTGAGTGGGGGAGAGTGTAACAACCCAATATTTTTGAAATTAACTTTAATTGAATTTATTTCACTTTGAAAATGTTTTAGAAATTATTTTGCCTAAATTTTTGTTTTAAAATATTTTTAAAGTGAAGTAGGAATTTTTCTAGAGTTAATGGTAATTTTTTTGTAATTTTCATGCCTTGTTTTCAATTTTTAAACAATTTCTTTAGTTCTTTTTTATTTTTATCCAATTTAATTAATTATTTTTTATTTGAGAAATGATAAATAAATTATTTTATTTCAAATTTTTTCTTTATATTATTTTTAAAATGAAGTGGATATTTTTCCAAGGCTAATGATGATTTATTTGTAATTTCTAGACACTGTTTTTATTCTTTTTATATTTTCTTTAAAATTAATTATTTATTTTCATATTATTTCACTTGGTTTAGGTTTATAGAGGTATTTTCTGAAATTATTTTGTTTTATTTGTTTAAAAGAAATGGAAATTTGAAGAGGCAAAGACTTTTCCTTTTCTTTTGACTTTTCAATTTCGTAAATCTTCATTAATTTTCTTTTGCCATGTAAATTTTGGTGTTTAGCCGTGTACCTCATTTACTTTTCACACAAAAAATTATTTCCTTCATTCTCATTCACGGCTTGAGAGAAATTTGGCAATGGCTTCACTTCTTTTTCTACTTTTTTTCCTCATTTTTCATGCATTTTTGCGTTGTTTCTCATGTATGTTTGATAGGCCTCTCCTCCATAGCCATGGCCACCACCTGCTACACCTCTTCCTTGCCATCACCACTAGCTACTACCTGATATTGACCAAGGTCGAGCCCTCCATGGTGATCAAACCCCTTAAAAATGCAACCTAAAGCTCAAAACCATGCTAGTTTGACCCTCATTGCCTCATCTACTTCAACCACCACCCTAACCACCACCATAGCCGCCACCACTCCACTGACCTGACCACTACACCCCACCAGCCACTATCTATTCATGGTGCACCTACAGGACGAGCCCACTTCCCATGGCCAAACCACTTTGATGACCAAAAACTCTACTATATTGCATAAACTCTTCACATTCTCATGTTATAACCTCCTCTCCATGTTCCTTCTACCTTGGCCATGCATTTACATGACCACACCCGAGCCATGTCATGTCCAAACCTGACCATATGCAACCCTTAGGCCGTGCATAGCATATGAGAAAGCAAGGTAAAAGATTTGACGTTCAAATCTATTTTCATTTAAAAGTTATTTCATTTCAAAATGGTATTGAATTTTTAATTTGTTTTGATTTTTTTTGTTTGGGTTGTAACACAATATTTGTAGCTTGGATTTGCTCTCCACTCAAAGTCCATAGTCTTGTCATCGTGCTTTTGATTCCTTTATGTCATTGGTTTTATTATCTCCAGCATTTACAAGTGTGTATATATCTCACACGACAATATATGCAATTGTGATGCAACAACATTTGAATGTGTAGAATTATAAATGATGCCATAACTGTCTGTGATTATTTATATATGACGTTAAACCTGTTAAATTACATGTCATATCACCTATTACTGTTGTATAATGTTAAACTGTTCATTTATATCTGTTTATCACACTGCAAGTTCCCTGTTAGATAGAAATCACTATGGGTTGAAATGATACATACCTGAACGGACTTTAGAATAAGGAAAAATCATTATGGGCTGAAATGATGGGCCTGAACGGTTTTTAAATTATTTATTTTGACTTGGGACTGTGGGTTTGAAATGATAGAACCCGGATTTTTATTTGTAAACTGCAGATTGAAATGATATATATCCGTATAACTTGACCTAGGTTAGAAAACTATATACAGGCCCGTGGTTATTCTTATAAAATTTTATGGAATTTTTAAGTAATTTAAAAAGTGTATATACATACATACATATATATATATATATATATATATATATATGAAAATTTGTTTTAAATTGGATTTATAAATATTTAATATAGAAATTTGGAATTTTTATAAGTTAAAAATATTGGAAAAATGAATAGTTACATTGAATTTTGAAAATGTAACTTAAGTGGAAAATTAGAATTTGGTTAAATAAAAATTTGGTTATGTAAATAAAAATGGAAATTAAATTTTATTTGAAAAAAAATAGAGAAAATTTAAGTATTAAGTTGTTTATTTGAAAATGTGAAGAATTGAAAACTTTTACACTTGAATTTTATTAAATAATTTGTTGAAATTGGATTTAATTATAAGAAATTTATTTTATAAAAATAATATGTTAAAGGATGTGTCATTGAACATTTTAGTGTAAAAATATGATTTTTGACAATGTTTAAAATGAAGTTTATCAATTGCTGGAAATGAATTAAAATCTGGAAATCACTTTTAATAGCATTTAGAAGTGCTATGGTTTCTGGAAATGAACTAAAGGAGCTATTACAGCAGTTATGAAATGCTGTTGTTGCTGTAGTTGAACTAATGGGTTAAAAACTTAACTCAGGCCTATTACAACAGTTCTGTAAATGCTGTAGTGGTCTGCTGTCTTTGCAGAAATGAATAAAAACCATTGTTTTGAAAGCTGAGCTATTACAGCATTTCTAGAAATGCTGTCTATGCTGTTCTGAACTAAAATTTAACTAAAACTAAGTTTTAATAGCAGTTTTTAAGTGCTGTCTTTGCTGAATTTAAATGTTTTTAAGTGAACTTATAGCAGCTTTTTCTGAATGCTGCGAAAGGCTGAAATTTTAATAATTATGGGTTTTGACTTAGTAAATGAGCTCAGAATGACTTGAAAATTTGAAATTTGAATACTTAACTTGAAAAAAATAATAACTTCACTTTAATATGATTTAAATGAATAAATTTAATGGGAAAATGAATCTTTTTAAAAGATGATTTGAATTGAAATAAATGAATGTTATCTTTGAATTTTAAAAGGGTATTTAAATTGGATATTTGGATTTGAATTCAAATAATGATTTGAAAAGGGAGTTTTGAAAGATATGATATTTTGATATTGAAATGTTTGGAAATGATTTGATCTTTATTTTGATAAAGATTTGGATTTGAATCGATATTTATTTTGAAGTATAAAATATTGTTTTGAAAGTTATAACCACGGGTTGTAATAACGATTGGTTGGCAAAGAGACCCGGATCGGATATGGACATACTCTCTGTCGATACCGAAAACCACTATGACAACTGTGTATGCGGTGGAGATTCTAGAATGAAGTAGGATGGTGGCGATGTTCTTGTGGTATGTTACGTGGACCCAACTTCCGTGAGTTGGCTTAAGGTGGCTAAAACATGAGCGATCTCGGGCCAAAAGAGGTAGCTTCTCTGGTCGGACCCATTTCTTCGATACCATTCTATTACTTTGTGATTGTTTGGTGGCCACCCTCCGATTTGGGAATGTGTTCCGAGGTGGGTGTATGTGGCTGCTGCATTACCACCAGCCTATGTGCGTAATTGGTATATCTACCTTGGCATTGCGTCGTTGTGCCGTGTCACCTACCATATCGAGCCTTTACTACGAGTTTGGTTTTCTCCCGTAGCCCATGCGTATCTTCTCGTAGTCTCCCGATCAGGAGATATGCAGATATTTGATGGACTACTGGGACTATTACGTGTCTGGGGCTATATGGGTAACCCCGTAATGCTATTTTAAAGTATGTTTATTTTACTGATAGACACTATTATAATAGTGCAATATTACTATATAGTAAATAGTTTAACGGATTCTTAGAGGATGGGTGGTCCCAAGCATCTTCTAAGTTACTTATACCTTTACTAGAGTTCACTTGAGTTGGTTTACATTGGATAAGTATGTATGTCCTGACTCGAGTGTTTGTGTTTTATTTACGCTCGGGTCAGCCTCAATTATTCGCAGGTTTGGATTTCCACTCTTTGGAGATCTCGAATTGCTGGAGATTTATCAACTTATCTAATTATCTTTATTTTAGTTCTGTTTTTCTATTGTCAGCTTTGTATTTGTGGACTTCTTTGTATTTGGGATTTTATGTTGTATCTGTTTTCAGACTGATAGTATGTATTTGGTTTTGAGACTTTGTGATAGTAGCTTCATGAACTACTATGGTATTTTATTTTCTGCTGCGAGATATTCTGATGCTCTGTGTCTGTGATTCTGTGATTTGATTTTATTTGCTCCGAATTTTTATTTCAATCTATTATTTTGTACTGTTCAAGTCTTGCTTGTGTGGATTATTGTCGATTTGAATGGTGGAAAATAACGGGTCATTACATGAATGGTTAAATTTGATTATTGAAATATAACTTAAGTTTGGAAATTTGAAATTTTGGTTAAAAATGATATTTAAGTTATATAAATAAAATGGAAATTTGATTATATTTGGAAAATGGTAAATATGATAATTTGATTTACATTTGAATTTAAGTGATTTATTAAAGTATTATCGATTTTTTTATGAATTTAAATGGTTAAATAAATGAATGCTTAAATGTATAATTTTAAAATACAACTGACTTGGAAATGTGAAATTTGGTTTAATTAAAGGTTTAAGTTAAATGAAATCAATTGGAAGTTTAGTTTAATTTGTGAAAAGTGGAAACTTAAAAATGTAAGTGTTAATAAATTGCATAAGTGAAGAAAAGGAAATTATACACTTGAATTAATAAGTGAAATTATTGAAATTTGGATTTATTTATAAGAAATTGGTTTTATAAAAATCATATGTTAAAGGTATGTTAATGAACATTTTTAAATGTTAAAATATGATTTTTATAATGTTTAAAGGGTTTAAATTGAAGTTTATTGTTTGCTAGAAATGCACTAATGGCGCTTCCTTGGTAGAGAACCACCCTCCTAAGTCTCTGTGCTTTCATGGACTTTTGGGACTTCTTCCTCTCCTTTTCAGTCGGGCCAGTTTGAACTTCCGTAGTTCCTTTACTACTAGAATACCTGAGATCAGGGAAGAGTTCTAGTCTAGACCGAGGGCAGTCCTCTAATAAAAGATATGCAGTTTAGAAGACCTGATCAAACTTCCTTCGGGCGCCTTGTTGGTTGACAAGGATGGATTTGTGAATGAAAAATAAAACTTCCCCAGATTCATGGGAATGAATGGGTGAATGGAAAATTGCTCAAGTGGGCTGTGGCTGTACTCTGGAAAATACTTTCAATAGCATTCAGAAATGCTATGGTTTCTGTAAATGAACTAAAACCTAATATACAGCAATTCTGAAATGCTGCAGTTGCTGAAGTAAACTAAAAGGCTAAAAACTTAATAAATGCCTATTACAGCAGTTCTATAAATGCTGTGGTTGCCTGTTGTCTTTGCTGAATTGAATTAAAACCCTTAATTTGAATCTGAGCTATTAGAAAATTCCTGGAAATGCTGTCTTTGCTGTTTTAAACTAAAAATTCAACTAAAATGAGATTTAACAGTAGTTTTGAATGCTGTCTTTGCCGAATAAAAATGTTTTCAAGTATGACTTGTAACAGCTTTTTCTAAATGATGAGAAAGGCTGAAATTTTCAATGTTTATGGTTTTTAACTAAGTAAAAGAGCTCAGAATGGTTTGAAACTTTGGAAATTGAATATTTGACTTGAAAGAATAATAACTTCACTTTTAAATGATTTAAATGAATAAATTTAATTGGAAAATAAATCATTTTAAAGGTGACTTGAAAGGATAATAAATGAATGTTATCTTGAATTTAGAAGGCATTTAAAGTTGAATATTTGGATTTGAACTTATATGGTGATTTGAAAATAAAGTTTCTGAAAGATATGATATTTTGATATTAAAATGATTTGAAAACGAAGTTCTGAAAAGATATGATATTTTGATATTAAAATGACTTGAAAATGAAGTTTTTGAAAGATATAATATTTTGATATTAAAATGATTTGAAAATGAAGTTCTGAAAGATATGATATTTTGATACTAAAATGATTTGAAAATGAAGTTCTGAAAAAATATGATATTTTGATATTAAAATGATTTGAAAATGAAGTTTTTGTAAGACATGATATTTTGATATTAAAATGATTTGAAAATGAAGTTATGAAAGATATGCTATTTTGATATTAAAATGATTTTTTAAAATAAAGTTCTGAAAGATATGATATTTTGATATTAAAATGATTTGAAATGAAGTTCTGAAGGATATGATATTTTAATGTATTAAAATGATTTGAAAGGAAGTTTTGGAAGGATATGATAATTTAGTATATTGAAATGGTTGGAAATGACTTGATATTTATTTTGATGAATATTTGAATTTGAAAGATATGGTATGTTGATATATTGAAATGGTTTGGAAATGATTTAATCTTTATTTTGATAAAGATTTGGATTGAAATGATATTTTATTTTGAAGTATAAAATATTATTTTAAAGTTATAACCATGGGTTATAATAACGATTGGTTGGCAAAGAGACCAGGACCGGATATGGGCATACTCTCTGTCGATACCGGAAACCACTTTGAAAACCGTGTACGCAGTGGAGATTCCAGAATGAAGTAGGATGGTGGCGACGTTCTTGAGGTATGTTACGTGGACCCAACTCCCGTGAGTTGGCATAAGGTGGCAGACACATGAGCGGTCTCGGGCCAAAAGGGGTAGCTCCTCTGGTCGGACGCATTTCTTCGATACCATTCTATTTCTTTTGTGATTGTTTGGGCGCCCCTCAGATTTTGAGAACGTGTTCCGAGCTGGGCGTATGTGGCTGCTGCATTACCACCAGCCCAGGTATCGTAATTGGTATATCTACCCTGGCATTGCCTTGTGTGCCGCGTCACCAACCATATCGAGCCTTTACTACGAGTTTCTATTTGTGTTGTACCTATGGAGTATCTTCTCATAGTCTCCTGATCAAGAGATATGCAGATACTTTATAGACTGTTGGCATTATTTGTGTTAAAGGGAATATTGGGTCACTTCTTAACACTATTTTAAAGTAAGTTTATTTTACTGTAGACATTATTATAATAACGCAATATACTACATAGTAAATAGTTTAACAGATCCTTAGAGGATGGGTGGTCCCATGCATCTGTTAAGTTATTGTACCTTTACTACAGTTCACTTGAGTTGGTTTACATTGCATAACTATGTATGTCCTGACTCGAGTGTTTGTATTTTTTTATTTATGGTAGGGTCATCCTGAGTATTCATAGATTTGGATTTCCACTTTCTGGAGATCGGAGTCACTGGAGATTATCTACTTGTCTAGGTTTATCTTTCTCGGTCTGTTGTACCTTTCAGCTCTTGTATTAGTAGACTTCTATGTATTGAGACTTCTTTTGTACCTCATCTCATTTGTTGTATCTTATGTAACTTTGATATATTTACATAGTAGCTTCATGAACTACTATTTCATTTGCTTCTGCTGCACTTTTATTACTCTGTGTCTGTGACCTATGATTTTTATTTACTATATATTCTGAGATTTGCCAAATTTTATTTACAACGCGGTACTTTGAGCAATTCAAGTCCGACATGTACGTGATGCAAAAGGTTGAAAAAATTCGGGTGCTACATTGGCTTTGAGGCAAAACTTAGAATATAAGGTAAATTTATTTATAGAATCACTTTCGTTCGAGTTTGAGTCTTTTCCTCTTTGATTCGTATTTCCTTTGAATTTTGGAACGTTCCCTACAGTTCCAAAACCCATTCGTGTCCCTCACTATTCATCTTCTTTTGATTCTGGAGTATCCCATAACTCCACTTCGAATGATCTTTTTAGTGAGTTGGCGGTCTCGCCAATTTCTAATTGAATTGTAAAGGGAGGAAACTCCTTTACAATTAACATCGATTCACCAGGGATTTATATCTATCTGTGCTTTAGATGCTAATATCTTTTGTTATTCCAAACTCTATCTCTTGAGATCGAATGTAGATTTACCCTAGAAAAATCCACATTGATCTTATTTTTTATGTCACGGTTGGCCCTGTTAAGGTCGCCCGCGATCTACTTAAGCTTACCCATCTCCCTACTCTGTTATTTAATCATCTTTACTTTTTTTTCCAATCTATTCTTCCAAACATTTTGAATTGTACTTGTAAATCTATGTTTTGTTTTATATATTGTGTTGTTTGAGTTGTTGATGTTGATTTGGGTTTTCGATCAATTCGTCTGATCAATGCTATCGATAGGATTTCTAAGACACTTTGACAGAACAAACTGGCACAATATTATTTTAAAATTTGGTTAATGAAATAAATTTTGATATATAAGTAAATTTATGGAACTTAATAAATTGATTTAAATTGATTATTTGAAATGATAATTCTTGATTTATCATTTACTGTTCTATAAATGAATTTATAAATAATTGTTTATGAATTGATTTGGGAGCTGAAATGAATTTAAAACAAGAAATTTGAGAATTTAATTTTCGATGGTTTCAAACTCGTGTTTAAGTTTTAAAGTATTTTCGAATAAGAATATGTTTCCAAAGAATTTTAAAGTTTAAAAATCAGTGCTCTTCTCTTTGTCGCTGGGAAATAATTTCGGCGATGACTGTAGCATCATCGACATTCATTTTCGAGGTGTAGAGACCGCTCTGTAGTCTTGCTATAGCTTTGTTTTGGGAAATCAAATTGATTTGAATTTCTAAAATATGACTTGATTTATAATATGTATAGATATATGATATAAATTTGATTTGATAAATTATATACATACATTTATTTATCTCTAAATGATTTGAAGAAATTGGAAATTTAATTCTTAAATTTAATTCTAAAGAATAATATCAATTATAAAAAGAAATCAAAATTTTTGATGAATATTCAAGCATGATATGATTTAATTGGAAAGTTTTATTTGTATAATACAATGGCATTCAAATATAACTTACCTTAATTTCAGAAGTTAACAATGTAATTGGATAATGTACAATATAGAAAGATTTTTATAAATAAAATTTGAGTTGTTATCATAATTGTTATACACTTAAATTTTATTTATAAAATGATTAACAGAGGTGAATATAATAAAGGATAATTGAATAACTTACAATAAAATAATGTTAAAAGAATTATTAATAAAATAAAGCAGTTATAATAAGTGTAAGTATATTTAACATAAGTGATAAATATATTGAGAGGAATAAATTTAATTTTTATTAGGAATAAAGAAGAATTAAATTTATTAAGTACATTATGAGTATAATAAATGATTTTTTTTTTCAAACCCATGGTTTTAAAATTGTTAATAAAAGATGATTGATAATAAGATAATGAAATTTGAGATAGTTAAGATTTATTTAACTTGTGTAAAAATTTATTTTATATTTAAGTTGAAATTTCCATGGTTTCAAACTTATTCCCTTATTTTGTTTTTCAAACTATCTTTTGGCTGTCCTTATTATCCTTATCTTGCTACAGTATAGGCATCTTTCTATAATCTTGCTGTTTAGAAATCTTTCTATAATCTTTGGTACACATTTTGAATGCACCTTTTTCGTGCTTGTGTTCTTGATTCTGGAGGATCTTGGAAAGATCATCTCCACCTTGTTAAACTTACCTATAACAACAGTTATCAGGTATAATCTCAATCTTCTTCTCACCTTGTCTTAATCTTATTTCATTTCTATATTTTCTGTGCTTTCCCGTACCTCATTCCTTTTCTGGGACGAAAAGTTTGAGTGGGGGAGAGTGTAACAACCCTGTATTTTGTGATTATTTTAATTATATATTTTAATTATTTTAATTGAATTTCCTGATGTAAAAAAACTTTATTTTATTTATTAAAGTGAATAGTTTTGTTATTTTTAATATAAATTTCGATTTTGATATGAATTATCATTCCAAAACATGACTAAAAAGAATATTTTCCAAAAAGTGAATTTTGGTCAATATGGTCAAACTTTGACTTTTAAATTAAAAGTTTGAGAATTTGAATTTTATCTTTTATTATGAAAGTAAATAAAATTTTAAGAACACTACTTTTTGTTTCATTGAAATCTGATTTATATTGTGAAAATTATACCCTTTTAACTATTGAATGAAATTTGCTATATTTAACAAAATTGTTTATTTTAAATTATATAAATAATATTTTATTTGGTCATGTAATGTTCTAATTTATGTTTTTATGGGTAAAATAACATGTTATGTATATATTTTTGTTTTAAAACATTTTTGAAAGTGTAATTGACATTTTCCAGTGTCAGTTGTATTTTTTTTACAATTTCTAATTTTCAGTTTCAATTAATTAAACAAATTCTTTATTTATTTCTCTATTTTCTCAAAATCTTATTTTATTCTCATTTCCACTTTATTTTGTTCCTCATTTATTTATTTATTTATTTTACTTTTCATTTGTTTTAAAGTGAAATAGAAATTTTTCTGAAACTAGTGATATTTTATTTGTAATTTTCATGTCCTATTTCCAATTTTTAAACAAGTTCTTTAATTATTTTTCTATTTTCTCTAAATTTAATTATTTATTTCACTTTAAATATGTTTAAAAATTATTTTATTTCAAAATTTTGCTTTAGAATATTTTTAAAATGAAGTAGATATTTTTCCAAAGCCAGTGAGCTTTTATTTGAAATTTTTGAACCCTGTTTTGAATTTTAAGCAATTTCTTTAATTCGTTTTCCATTTTTTTAAATTTATTATTTTTTTTCATTTTATTTCACTTTATTTCGGTTTTAAAACGTATTTACTGAATTTATTTTGTTATATTTCTTTAAAAAGAAATGGTAAATTGAAGAGACAAGACTCTTCCTTTTCCAATGGCTTTTCAAATGCTAGACTTTTCATTTTCCATAATTTTTCATTAGTTTCTTCTAGTCAATTAAATTTTTACTGTGTTTAGCCTAGAGTTTCATTACTTCTCATGCTCAAAAACATCTTTCTCATTTTTCATTCACGGGTTGGAAAAATATTCTTGGCAATGGCTCCTTGGTTTTTCTTTTTCTTCTTATTTTTCATATATTTTGCCTTGTTTTCTCATGTGTATTGCTCGGCCTCTCCTCCATAGCCATGTCCAACACCTCCTACACCTCTTCCCTGCCATCATCACCAGCTACCCCTCTGGTCTTGACCAAGGTCGAGCCCACCATGATGCAAAAATCCACCAAAATGCAACCTAAAGCCTTGAAAGCATGTTGTTTGACCACCAGTTGTTCACCACTTCCATTTCCACCACCACCATCACCTTAGGCCGCCACCACTACCTCTGTCCAGACCCTTACTCACCCCTCCTACCCCTTTCCAGACCCACACCCCACTGGCCGAGCCAAGTGCCTCCAAGGCCGAGCCCTTTTGCTGACCAAAATCACACTACATTGCCTGAAACCCCTTCACGTTCTCATGTTATAAACTCCCCTCCATGTTCTAGCATTTAGGCCGTACATTCATATGCTTATACCTAAGCCTAATCATTTCCAAACCCAAGCAAATCCAACCCCTGGGCCGTGCAAAATAATATAGGAAGCAAGGCAAAAAATTGTTGCATTCAAATTGCTTTTGATTTCATAGTTATTTTATTTCAAAGTTATGTTGAATTTTAACTTTATTTGGTTTTGTTTTGGGTTGTAACACATGATCTATAGCTTGGATCTTGCTCTCTACACAAATTCGTAGTCTTGTCATTGTGCTCTTGATTCCGTTGTGTCAGTTGTATTGCAATCTCCAGCATTTAGAGGTGAGTCAATCTCACACGACATTTTATACTTTTGCAATTGTGAAGCGACAACATTTGAATGTGTTGAATTTAAATGATGCTATAACTGCCTGTGATTATTTGTATATGATGTTAAACCTGTTAAATTACATGTCATAACATCTGTTACTGTTATATATTGTTAAACTGTTCATTTGTATCTTTTTATCACACTGCAAGTTCCCTATTAGATTAGAAATCACCATGGGTTGAAATGATACATACCCGAACGGACTTTAGAATAGGGAAAAATCGTTATGGGCTGAAATAATAGGCCTGAATGTTTTTTAATTATTTATTTCGTCTTAGCATTGCGGGTTTGAAATGATAGAACCCGGATTTTTATTTGTAAACTGCGGATTGAAATGATATATATCTGTATGACTTGACCTAGGTTAGAAAACTATATACAGGCCCGTGGTTATTTTATAAAGTGTTTTGGATATTTCTAAGTATTTTAAAATAAAAATTTATGAAATTTGATTTAAATAGATTTTGAAATGTTTTAAAATAAAGTAATTATGATTTTCTATGAGTTAAAAATGTAATTAATGAATGGTTAAATTTGATTATTGAAATATTATTTAAGTTTGGAAATTTGGAATTTTGGTTAAAAATGATATGCAAGTTATATAAATAAAATGGAAATTTAATTATATTTGGAAAATGGTAAATATGATAATTTGATTTAAATTTGAATTTAAGTGATTTATTAAAGTATTATCGATTTTTCTATGAATTTAAATGGTTAACTAAATGAATGCTTAAATGTGTAATTTTAAAATACAACTTGATTTTGAACTGTGAAATTTGGTTTAATTAAAGGTTTTAGTTAAATGAAATCAATTGGTAATTTAGTTTAATTGGTGAAAAATGGAAACTTAAAAAGGTAAGTGTTAATAAATTGCATAAGTGAAGAAAGGGAAATTATACACTTGAATTAATAAGTGAAATTATTGAAATTTGGATTTATTTATAAGAAATTGGTTTTATAAAAATCATATGGTATTGGTATGTTAATGAACATTTTTAAATGTTAAAATATGATTTTTATAATGTTTAAAGGGTTTAAATTGAAGTTTACTATTTGCTGGAAATACACTAAAATCTGGAAAATACTTTCAATAGCATTCAGAAATGCTATGGTTTCTGTAAATGAACTAAAACCTAATAAAAAAGCTATTACAGCAGTTCTAAAACGCTGTAGTTGCTGAAGTAAACTAAAAGGCTAAATACTTAATAAAGGCCTACTACAGCAGTTCTTTAAATGCTGTGGTTGCCTGCTGTCTTTGCTGAATTGAATTAAAACCCTTAATTTGAATCTGAGCTATTACAGCATTTCTAGAAATGCTGTCTTTGCTGTTTTAATCTAAAAATTCAACTAAAATGAGATTTAACAGCAGTTTTAAATGTTGTCTTTGCTGAATAAAAATGTTTTCAAGTATAACTTGTAATAGCTTTTTCTAAATGCTGCGAAAGGCTGAAATTTTCAATGTTTATGGTTTTTAACTAAGTAAATGAGCTCAGAATGGTTTGAAACTTTGGAATTTGAATACTTGACTTGAAAAAATAATAACTTCACTTTTAAATGATTTAAATGAATAAATTTAATTGGAGAATAAATCACTTTAAAGGTGACTTGAAAGGATAATAAATCAATGTTATCTTGAATTTAGAAGGTATTTAAAGTTGAATATTTGGATTTGAACTTATATGATGATTTGAAAATAAAGTTTTTGAAAGATATGATATTTTGATATTAAATGATTTGAAAATGAAGTTCTGAAAAGATATGATATTTTGATATCAAAATGATTTGAAAATGAAGTTTTTTAAAGATATGATATTTTGATATTAAAATGATTTGAAAATGAAGTTATAAAAGATATTATATTTTGATATTAAAATGATCTGAAAATGAAGTTCTTAAAAGATATGATAATTTGATATTAAAATGATTTGAAAATGAAGTTTTTGAAAGATATGATATTTTGATATTAAAATGATTGGAAAATGAAGTTCTGAAAGATATGATATTTTGATATTAAAATTATTCGAAAATGAAGTTCTGAAATATATGATATTTTGATATTAAAATGATTCGAAAATGAAGTTCTGAAATATATGATATTTTGATATTAAAATGATTTGAAATGAAGTTCTGAAGGATATGATATTTTAATGTATTAAAATGATTTGAAAGGAAGTTTTGAAATGATATGATAATTTAATATATTGAAATAGTTGGAAATGACTTGATATTTATTTTGATAAATATTTGAATTTGAAAGATATGGTATGTTGATATATTGAAATGGTTTGGAAATGATTTGATCTTTATTTTGATAAAGATTTGGATTGAAATGATATTTTATTTTTAAGTATAAAATATTATTTTAATGTTATAACCATGGGTTATAATAACGATTGGTTGGCAAAGAGACCAGGATCGGATATGGGCATTCTCTCTGTCGATACCGAAAACCACTTTGACAACGATGTGCACGGTGGAGATTCCAGAATGAAGTAGGATGGTGGCGACATTCTTGAGGTACGTTACATGGACCCAACTCCCGTGAGTTGGCATTAGGTGGCAGAAACAGAAGCGGTCTCGGGCCAAAAGGGGTAGCTCCTCTGGTCGGACGTATTTCTTCGATACCATTCTATTGCTTTTGTGATTATTTGGGTGCCTCTCCGATTTTAGGAACGTGTTCCGCGGTGGGCGTATGTGGCTGCTGCGTTACCACCAGCCCGGGTATCGTAATTGGTATATCTACCCTGGCATTGCCTTGTGTGCCGTGTCACCTACCATATCGAGCCTTTACTATGAGTTTCTATTTGTGTCGTGCCTATGGAGTATCTTCTCATAGTCTTACGATCAGGAAATATGCAGGTACTATATAGACTATTGGCATTATTTGTGTTAAGGGGAATATTGGGTCACTCCTTAACGCTATTTTAAAGTAATTTTATTTTACTGTAGACATTATTATAATAGCGCAATATACTACATAGTAAATTGTATAACGGATCCTTAGAGGATGGGCGGTCCCAAGCATCCTTTAAGTTACTTGTACCTTTACTATAGTTCACTTGAGTTGGTTTACATTGTATAAGTATATATGTCCTGACTCGAGTGTTTGTATTTTTTTATTTACGCTCGAGTCAGCCTGAGTATTCACAAATTTGGATTTCCACTTTCTGGAGATTGGAATTGCTGGAGATTATCTACTTGTCTAGTTTTATCTTTTTCAGTCTGTTGTTCCTTTCAGCTCGTGTATTAGTAGACTTCTTTTGTACCTTATTTCTTCTATTGTATCTTATGTAACTCTGATATATTTACATAGTAGCTTCATGAACTACTATTTCATTTACTTCCGCTACGCTATTATTACTCTGTGTCTGTGATCTATGATTTTTATTTACTGTATATTCTGAGATTTGCCAAATTTTATTTACAACGCGATATTTTAAGCAATTCAAGTCTGACATGTGCATATGCGAAAGGTTGAAAATATCCTGGTGTTACAAAGTATACCTGTGCATCTATCTGATGGATTCGCACTGCATCGATGCGAAGTCTACCAATTCGAAGTAAGCTCCTACGTTCCATCCTGATCGATACGAAATAATCGAGTCGAACAGACCATCATGTGCTCGCCTATTCGATCCAAGTCCATAGCCATCGATTCGAAAACCACTTTACCTTCCTTACTAATCGATGCGAACGCCTTGCTCATGTCCATAGGTAACGATGCGAAACGTAGGGACACGAACAGTATCGATACCAAACTAGTCTCTTTCAACATTGATCCATCCATATCTCGAGCATACGAACTCCGATTGACCTAAAATTTGAAACGTAGCCTCTCTTAGCCTTAATCATCATTCCCAAACGATCCCACCTTGATTGGAGCTCAGCTGAATTTTGACGACAGCGTTCATAGCCTTGTTTCTAATCGATCCCCAATCCTGATATCCATCCTTTCCAGCTAATTTGTTGATATTCCGACCTTGATCAAAAGGTGGGATAACAAATATCAATATAAAAAATAATATAAAACTTAAACATTACCATCTCAATCACAAACTCAAACTCAAACTTTACCATTAAAAAAAATAACCGTCCACCATCAATCTCACACACCCAACTGCAGTATGTACATCCAACGTCAATGTACAACATATACAATGTCTAAAATGCTAACCAAACACATCCATCCAATAAATCAACCCCAAAGATCAACATCAAACACCACATTTCCACAAATCAACCTCACCATCTATCGTTGTATATATACACAAGTTTCAAAAATAAAAACTGCAAAATGTACCTCATGACTCGTCCCCGGCTCCAAAACCACTAGAATGACGCTCCATGTACTTGGCCAAACGCCGGTTCCGTTGCTCCATTTGCGCTACTCGGAGGTGGCCATATTCCTACAGCTATGCAATCTGCTGTCGACGCTCATTAATCTCAGCATTGTCCTGAGCTTTTGATAAGCCTTTTGTGAGGCCCGAGCCTATAAAACAAGTCAAAATATATTTAAGTTATCACGTAACTTTTATAAAAATTAAGCAATTTTTACCACTTAGTAAGTTTTTATAAATTACCGCTTGATTACTATAGTCGTAGTTCCTATTTCACCATGTCGAGTCCATAACAGAGTCGAAGATAGCGTCCTCCTTATCAATGGTCAATTTCTCCCATCCCGATTTCTTGAGCATCCATGCACATGCTTGCATAAATCTTTCCTGCAACGCAAAATAAAAAACAATTAAATATCACACGACATTATTATAATATTTTATAACTAATCAATTGAAATGACCGTTATTAATAACTTATAACTTAAAATATACTTACATGTGTGGCGTATGCCTTATCATCCTAATTCCACTCATACGTTACCGATCCCCCATCGTTGGTCTGCCTGGCGGCATGAGTATGTGCAAATACGTCAATATATGAGAGAGGAACACCACGCGCTCTTTTCTGCAATAGTTGGTGCATATTTTTGTTGTTTATACAATTTTATGAAAAAAAATTTAATAATACCAGGTCCTCACGATGATGCTGAAATAAAATGATTTTGAGCCACCACGGTGTGTGACTAGATTTTTCTGCCTGTTCGCTGAGTTCTTATCTTACTTCGCCTGTAAATTAAAAACTAAGATTATATTTTACAGGTTTAAATTATGTATTCTCTGCTGAAAAATTAAGGTGATATATGATAGACTTACCCTGAATTCATCGCTTTTTCACCATGCGACGTAAGCATCCCATATGCTGGCGTCCATCCAGCTTGGCTTCTTCCCATATTTTCTAATGGTAGACATCTTATCCTGGTAATTCTTTGCAACTTTAGAGTTTCACTGGCATTGGCAAAGAGAAACTCCTCTTTTTGTAGGTCTACCGCCCCCTGTATTTATTTTGAAAAATATAAGTTATACATTTACACTTATTCAGTAAATTGTAAAGCGATTATATATAATGATATATAAATTTACGGTTACCAAAAATTTCCGCCAGATGCCCTCCCATATATGCTTTGGGTCCTACTCCATTTGCGCCAGCATGTAGTCATACGGCTCATGTGTGCCTGCTTAGAAATGCTGAGAACTATATTTGAAGACTCAAGCACAAAACTCCTGCATTAAACATGATAAAGACAAATCATGACTAACATATCATGCAAAATATTTATACTGTTGAAGTAAATTTAATACTTACGAGTCATCTTCCTTCGGTAGCAATCTGACCACTGTACATGGCGCCTCCTGCGATATACCGCTGCCATTAGCTCCACATTAGATGGTCCTTCTCTGAGACGAAGAGGTGGAACTGGACTGCGAAGAATTCCGACGCCTGAAGAAAGACATCAATAATACTTGCTGGATACGTATTATTTTATTTTGGCATCATTCAATTATGAGTAAACATATCAAGACTTAACATCAATAATCGCATATAACATACAAAAAATGTAACATCAATACTCCCACAAATTACCCTTTTTCAACATATATACTATTAATCAGTCCTTGTTGTTTTCGGATTCAGACTCGGTCTCGTACTCTTTAATGTGTTCCTCAGTGGTCTCAAATGCTTCTACTAATACATTTGATTCATCATTTAGAGGTCCAAAATCGGTTTGATCATCTGTTATTGTAATTTCGCTATTTTCCTCTATATCCGCTTGGTATGCTTGTTTGTTTGAATATTCTTTCAGTCAAACGTAAATCTTGCCATCGTTTTAAAAGCTGCCGGTCAATCTTCTTTATCTATTTTTATAGATGGATAAGAAGCATAATAAACATGTAGGGCTAGTTTTGCTAGTATAAACGGATCGTACTTATGATAACGTGATGTATGCTTTATTTCAGTAATATTGTATTTTTGGTGCATGTTAATTGCAGAACTTGGAACATTACTGAACCAATTGCATCTAAACAAATAAAATTGTTCCACATGTCTGGTGAAATATGTTAGTTGCAAAACCTAAGTTAACATGCCATAAAAATTACATACGTGATCATTTGGACCATCACTACCTTTAACATATACACATGTATTTTTAGTTAATTTTTCAGCACCATATTCTTTGGTGTTGAATTTGTATCCATTGACGAAGAATATTGGATATGACTTGACTTTTCTTTTTGGTCCCATTACAAAATGTTCAATCCTTCGTCGACCACATAATTTTGCCAGATCGTGGACGTGGTTCGAAAATCAAGTAGCAAAATTTTTGTTGATATCGCCGCTTGGATGCCGTGATTCGTAAATACTATGTAGATAATATATTGCATTATAATTAATAAACATACGTATTGTTTAAGTAAATAATTTTAGATGTTTTATTTAATAATACCTAACAATTGGCGCAACTTCTGCATACTTAAGAAGAACATATGTGTGCGCTACATGCTAATCTCTATCATTTAACCATACTTCCATATATTTTCCAACAGGGCGTCCCTTCTGTCTCTAAAAATAGATAGCATTAATTCAAAAGAATCTTATTCAATGCCTTCATCATTTCGCATTGCATTTCAAAAGATAAATTCACATGGTCACTGAAATAATGAGAAAAAGAATGAAGCTTCTTCTTCAATATAGGATTTGCGTATCGAACCTTCAACTCGTGCTTTTTATCTCACTCTTTTCTTTAGATGATTTAAGTACCTGTTAAGAATAATTGTAATTAAATTTTAGTACATGTAATTAAACTAAAATTTAACATACTCAATATTAATACCTTTCAAATGGATACATCCATCCATATTGCACAGGACCTCGAAGAAGTGCTTTAAACAAAAGATGAACATGTAAATGCTCCATTACATTAAAGAAACCCGGAGGAAATATTTCTCAAGTTTATAGATAAGTATAGGAATTTCTTCCTCAAGTTTACGTAGATGATCAAATATTAACGTAGTTGAACAAAGCTCCTTATAAAACAAACTAAGTCTTGTTACAACTATCCAAAATTTTGTAGGCAACAGTTCTTTGAAAGCAATGGGTAACAAGTGTTCCATCATTACATCACAATCATGATTTTTCATCCCACTCGGTTTACCGTCCTTATAGTCCACACATATACAAACATAAGAGAAAATCCCATCAGGAAATCTTTGTCCTTTCACCCACTTTAACAGTACTATAACTTGGTTACTATCTAGCTCATAGCATGCTGTCAGTTTTTGTGTGATTTGACTTCATATGATGCTCAAGAGGATTTCATATTGCCTCCACATCACGTCTTGATCTCTAATCATCCTTAGTCTTTCCTTTAACATTTAGAACTGTGTTAAATACATTACCGAACACATTTTTCTCGCTGTGCATCACGTCGATATATGACGAATTAGGAGATTTTTCCAATAAGGCTGTATCGACCCGTAATTTTGCTACTTCGAAAATAAGAGATTTCGTTTGTTTTAAATTTAAAAAAGTTTAAAACTTAAATAAATAAGTTAAATATAATAAATAATAATAGAGAAATTATTTATTCTTACAGTTGATATTTTAAAAAGTATAAATTTGGATTTTAGAACAAATCAACAAAAATTAAGTTTTGTTAAAATAAATAAATGCTTAAATAAATAGGTTTAAATGTTTATTAAAAAAGATAAATATCATTGAAAACATTTAATAAAGATAATAAAAGTATATTAAAATATCTAAAAGTATGTTAATAATCGTTTAACAAAAATAACCAAATTTTGTCGCATTTTGTCAGTTTTACATACAACGTAAAATTAGAGGTTTTGATATTATTTAAATATGATTTTAAAATACAAAGAGCCGTATTTTAATTTATTTAAAAGAAGTAAAAAGTTCATTTTTAAATTTGGTTTACATAAGTAAATAGTTTAACTAAAACGTCATAATATGACCGTAAAATTTTTTGTCGAAACACAACGTTTTGTCGACTAAAAGTTGTTACAACATCGTCGCACCTTTATTTTCTTATGTAGGAACATATATTCAAATAGTGTAGGTATTAATTAATTTACTAATCAATTTTACTTTTACTAAACAAGGTTAGAAACTTCTAGAAAACAATTAAGAAAAAGTAAGCACAAAAAGACAAAAATGTCATTTCAAAGTAAAAAGTAAAACATCAAATCAAAGAAATATAATTATTACTTTCTTTAATTAATATCTAAGTGAAAATGACATAAAGTAATGATTTGAAATATGATGTTAAGTGTTGAAAAAAAATAAGATTACTTTAGAAGTAAGTAAGGTTATTTTGGTTATTTGGTAAAGGGATATTCTGGTAACTTACCACTTCATTTCTTTTTCTATAAATACCAATCACTTTTTTTGCTTCTTTTTCACACTTTTCATTCTTCTTCTTATTCCTTTTTTAAGCTCTCTTCTTCTTCTTCTTTAGAGCTTTAATGGCTTATTCTTCTCTTCCAAATACTTACTAACTTTTTCAAAATCATATCAATCAACTCTAAACACCACCAAACTTTTTCAAAGATCTTAGAATACCATTAGAACATGGTTTAGCATCTAATAAGTGAAGAAATGATAGAGGAAGGGGATGATCAAGGCAAGGCCGAACATATGTAAAAGAAGGAGCAAGTCGTGAAGCTTCGAAGCGAGAAAAAGAGGCTGTCGGGATCAAAAGGAAAGTCTAGGGAAAAGATTTGGTGAAGATAAAAGGATTTAGTGAAGTGTTAGATGATATGAATGTTGGTAGGAAGTGAACAATTTGGTTAAAGGCGAGTACTCTTATCTACTAATAAATCCATAAATTATTTCAAGTATAATGATTTGAAAAGTTTAAATATGTTGAACGATTAAATGTTTGATAACTTTGTTTCAAAATTGGTTGATTATATGATTTTTTATTTGGTTGTTAACTTGTTTGATAAATGATAAGAGAAATGATTAGGAATTAACCATGGTTAATTCAATGGAAATTAAATCCATATAAATGTGTGTATGGAAGTCATTTAGCCTCTTAATGATTTTAAGTGAGTTAAAATAGTTTAAATATGGTTTAAAACAAATTTGAAGTGCTTCAGACAAGTTTCGAAACAATTCACAAAATTGATCACATTCGAGCTCGTCGCGTAGCGATAGTTCGTAAATTTGGACCTGTAACTTCAAATTAATGTAGAGAATGACTTATAAGTTGGATTTCTTCGAAATAAAAATTCTTTGGTCCACAATGATAATATTTTTCCAACATAGAAAGAAATTCAAGATTTCATCGAGTAGATATCGAAACATGTCTAAAATAATTTTCTAAAACATCGTAGTTTATGATATTTTTAAATGATTAAAAATATGAAATAAATTTTGTAAATCTATTAAAATGGTATAAAAGAAATTTGGAATGGAAAATATGAATTTTCAAATATTAAAAAGTTGTTTTAATCAAATAAGCTTACAAAGTACTTTCCGCAGCACTTTTCTGCTACTGTTGCTATGACTTTTTAAAAGGATATTTAAACTTAACAATTATTTCCTAAAACTTTTGTGAACGATTTAAAGGAATAACTAAGTTATGTAAAGATGATTTGGAAGTTTTAATAAGAGTTTGAATAAATTGTTAAGAGGAATTGTTTATAGCACTTAAATAAAAAGTGAAGAATATTGAATGTAATAACATACAGAGTATGCGGAAACGACTAGTATATTTGTCCCATCTGTGAGATCTGGGAAAGTAAAACAAGGTGTTTAAGTAAGGTTGGGAATGGAGCAACCCGTGCCTTGAACTTACCTTGCCTATGTTTTCTCTTTTTAGACGAGGGGTGGTTTAGATCGAAAGGAAAGCCCAAATGCTCTAAAAGATCATATTTAAGTTTTTCCAAGATAAAAGAAAAGAAACAAATTCTTGGAATGTTAATTAACCATTTAACTTCTTTTATTCGATGGTTTGTACAAAGGAACCGAGATCGGATTTAGGCGATTCCTATCCAAAAGCCCGTTCAAACTAATTTTCAAAATAAAACATATTAAAGACAAAGATCTTCATGGTGTAGGATTTCTTGTCATTAGTCTCAGGAGGTGAAACTTGTCATTAGTCCCCAGAGGTGAAACTTGCCGTTAGTCCCTTGAGGTGAAAATTACCATATTTAAGATGATAGTAGTGCTTTGTTATGAAAATATTTGATTTGCAAGAATATGATTTGAAGTTAAGAAAGAAATCTTTGATTACGATTTAATGAATGATTTGGAAATATTTCCCTAAGTTAAAAGTTATAATTTGAATATAAGAAATCATTAATTAAGAATAAAGGTATGATTTGGAAAGGTTTTCCTAAGTAAAAAAGAAAATGATTTGGAATTATTCCAGGACTTAAGAAAGGTTTAAATAAATCAAATGATTTGATAAATGAGGCATAATGATTCCATATACATTTGAAAAGAAAATGGAATAAATTGAAAAGAATATATCTAATAAAGATATTTGATTTAAATAAAAGATGAAGTAATTGATTGATAATTGATATCCACTTAAGAACTTAACATCTTTAAAATCGATGGTCGGCTTCGAAGGAACGGGGTCAGATCTGGGTAATTCCAATTCGAAAACCACTTCGAACCAATGTATACGTTCGAATGTGAAGACATGTTGAAGATGATGATTATTGAAAATCAGGGATCTTCATAAGGTGAAGACTGCTTGTTGAACACGCTCTGCTTGGCCCCCATTATAGAGTTATTTATAGCAGTGGTCTCCTCGTGATGGAGATTTTTTGGATTACAAGGACTACTCGCTACTAGTGGTAGTAAGAGAGTGCCTTCGGTTTCGTTCATTCCCAGAACGAACTTGTATGGACGAATGTCCGACATTGCATTTCTAAGACACAACGTTATCTTTTACAAATGTACATCTGTGGTGGCAGAGAAGGCAATTGCTCTTAGCTTAACACCCTTCTCTGAGACATACGAGCTCAGAAGTTGTATGCTTGTGGGAGACAAATAATGATTAAAGGTATGGCAGTGTGGCATTTAAAGTGGAACCTGTTATGATCAAAGCGTGGTTTTGTATGAAAAACATGGCTTTGAAGAATATGAGAGTAGCCTCGTGAGCCTCACACCCCAGTTATGATGGGATTCTATGTGGTTAGATGTATGCCCGCATTTCGGATAGTAGTTATTTGGGTTATAAGATGTTTTGAGCCCCGTTACCAGATACGTCTGGGCCTCATTGCAGCGATGCGCGAATTCCGAGTCCTTAGATGTTATTCGCAGATTGAATCCACTTTTATTCATTTGTGTTGTGGTATAACGGCGTCTAAGTCATGGACGTAAGCCTGGATATAGATTGATGTTTCCACTAGTTTCTTATCATGTTGGAAATCCAATCCCAATACGAGATTTACGGTTTTAATTGTATTCCCAAAATAGCTGTAATGACTTGCAAACATTTCAGCTACCCCTTTTGGTATCAAATATTCCGTTCGGATATTCCTTTGACCTAGTACAGGATATTGCCTTAGACTTAGTCCAGGTATTGATATCTTGTTTGAATAAGTTTATTTGAAAAGTGTTTTAATGTCATTAACAATAATATCAAGTGTATTTTGCTATAAAAATTTTTTGGTTATCATAAGGTAAAAACCCGTCCATGTTTATGTGTGGGTGTGGTCGTATGAGATACCCTTCTTTTCAAAGGTTTTGATAACAACGCCATGATCTATACATTTAAATTTCGAGTATCTCACGCTGGTTTATCAAGCCTGATCCGGGTATTTTTAATACTCGGGTCAGATCCGAGTAGTTTCAGGTTTAGTTGAAGACGGTTGGAGTTTCCAAAGGAGATTTGGAGATCTTCATCATCGTATGGACGTATTCTATTATCCGATGTGCTTTGTTAGTTTTAGTTTGATCTTTGTCAGCAATTGTAAGGACAGGTTTTTATAACCGTCCAAGCTGAATTTATGTTAGACTCATATATTGTATTTAAAATTTTCCGCTGTAAAGATTATTATTTAAATAATATATGTTATTTCATTCATATGAGATTCTGTTCTGTCTTTATTTTCTTTCTACCCTTATTAATCAGCTTGTTCGTGCAATTTGAGTTGGATATGTGTGGTTTATTGTCGATTCAAATGATACAGAAAAACGGGCCATTACATTTGGAATCAGAGCTGAAGGTTAAGCGAGAACCTTGGTTTTGGTCAGGTAAAGACTCATCAGAGATATGGTTTGTAATACCGAGGATGAGTAACTCATTAGAGATACGGTTAGTAACACCCAAGAATGAGTCTAAGTGTATTATATATGAGCGCATATTTGCTAGTGACTAATAAAAATGTTTTGTGTTGATTTATCTGTTGAGTGATTTATGGATTCTGATCGATGCGCCTGATCACCGTTATCAATGAGGGTTCTTAAACATTTAAACAAGGCGAACCGACACATTGTTTTGAAAATATTATATTTTACATATAAAGGATTGTCTTTCAAAAGATACAAAATTTTGTGTAGTTAGGGAAATTTATAAGATACTTTCCCTTAGGGATGCCCCATGGATAAGGTCTTAATTCGTCTAGTGATGATTAAAATAATCTTCTAAGTATCAATCATATGTTGGCTTAGGCAAACGGTATGGAGCACTTGGTAAATTATTCTTCTTATCATTGGAGGATGAAGGCAAGTTCAAATCCAAACAAGTTGAGTTAAGGATTTAGATAAAAGATGTTTGAATAAGATGAAATGGAAATAGTATAAACACTTCTAATCTTATCTTGAAATATCACTTAGGGGCAGAATGGCTTATTATACGTCAAGTAATGAGTTTTGGATGACTCCAAAGCAGGCACAAAGAGCATGTGCAGAAAGAGAAGCAGAAAAGAAACAAAATCTAGGAGCATATGTTGGCATCTACTACTTTAGGTGTTTTCAAGAAGGGAATTATGCAGTTTGTTGTGATAGGAAAATAAAGTAACAGAAGGAAAAAAAACCTGTTCGAAAAGATATACGCTGTTTTAAGTGTAAGAAGTTAGGACATTTTCTACATGATTGCCCTAGAACAAAGAACAAACCCAAAGCCCCAAAAGGGAAGGAAAACTGTTGTCATCGATGCAAAGAGTTAGGACACATAGTCAAAGATTGCAATTTAAAGAAAGGAGAAAAATAGGCAAAGGTGCATACCACTCAGATAGCCACAATTTCATGGCCTTGCAGATCATGTTGTAAATATGGACAATCAGAGAAGGACTGTCCAAGGAAAAGGTCAGATGACGTAAGCCCAAAAGATAAAGCACCGTCTACCTCAAAAGGAATTCAAGAATAGTATATAGTAGTCTAAGTATCTATATAATGGTAGTAAGTGATAGGCTATATTCCTTAGGGAAGTTATCTCTAAAATTTTGTAATGCCAGCTAGAGATAGAAATAGATGTATGAATATGATGTTAATTAATAAACTTCCTTTTGATTATCCTCTCGATGCACTTCTTCAATCTTATATCCGATCAAATCTAAATAAGATATTTAGAAATAAAAAGTTCAAAGGAATATTATAAAGAAATAGCTTTATAAAATAATGTGTTTAAAGTTTAGAAAATTTTTTAAAAATAAAAGGATGAAACTATGGAAATTTGATCATAATCTTTTGAAATTTTTTTAAAAAAATAAAGGAAAGTTATTTAAACTTAAAATAATTTTGAAAATAAAATCTATAATAAGATGTATTAGTAAAGAAAATTCAAAAAAAAAGAGGAAATGTGTTATATTATAATATGGTTTTGAAAAAAAAAATTGGAATAAAATGTTCCCTTTTAAAATAATAAATATTTTGAAATTTATAAAGATTTTTAAAAGATAAATAATCATTCGAGAAAAAAATGATTTCCTTGGAATGTTTTCCTTTAATAAAAATATTTGGAAACAAATAATTAAAGGGATTATACAAAGAAGAACCTTTATAAAATGTTTAAACTTAAGATAAAGTTTTTATGAAAGCTTTTTTTAAAGTTAATAAATACATATATTATATATAGATCATTTCATCACACAAATGTTGATCTAATATTCGAGTTCGTAACATTGAGGTGTTTACACCAATCCGAAAAAGGATTTATCACTCGATTCTTGACGGCGAACATTGATTAGGGTTTATGACTGGGTACTTGAGTTTTCTATTATAGTTGAGAGCTATGCAAGGAAAGCAAAGGTTTCTAAGTAAAGAACCTGATTAACGTCCGCACTACTAGTTCGAAAGTGAAGTTTTGTATTTGAATAGTAGATCGAATAAGATATTTCATATCGATGATCTGTGTATATTATATGGAATTAATTTTGAAGATAAATGTTTTGGGCAAACTTTTGTTTGGGTAATTTCGAGGACGAAATTCTTTGAAGTAGGGGAGAATGTAACGAGCTGTAATTTCGCTACTTCGAAAATGAGAGATTTTGTTTGTTTTAAATTTAAAAGGTTTATAACTTAAATAAATAAGTTAAATATAATAGATAATAATAGAGAAATTATTTATTCTTATATTTGATAATTTAAAAGGTATAAATTTGGATTTTAGAACAAATCAACAAAAGTTAAGTTTTGTTAAAAATAAATAAATGCTTAAATAAATAGGTTTAAATGTTTATTAAAAAAGATAAATATCATTGAAAACATCTAATAAATATAATAAAAGTATATTAAAATATTTAAAAGTATGTTAATAATCGTTTAACGAAAATAACCAAATTTCGTCGCATTTTGTCAGTTTTACATACACCGTAAAATTAGATGTTTTGATATTATTTAAATATAATTTTAAAATATAAAGAGACATGTTTTAATTTATTTAAAAGAAGTAAAAATTTCATTTTTAAATTTGGTTTACATAAATAAATAGTTTAACTAAAACGTCAAAATATGACCGTAAAACATTTTGTCGAAACATGACGTTTTGTCGATTAAAAGTTGTCGCAATGCCGCCGCATCTTTATTTTCTTATATAGGAACATATATTCAAATAGTGTAAGTATTAATTAATTCACTAATCAATTTTACTTTTACTAAACAAGGTTAGAAACTTCTAAAAAACAATTAAGAAAAAGTAAGCACAAAAGACAAAAATGTCATTTTAAAGCAAAAGGTAAAACATCAAATCAAAGAAACTTAATTATTACTTACATTACTTAATATCTAGGTGAAAACGACATAAAGTAATGATTTGAAATGTGATGTTAAGTGTTAAAAAAAATAAGATTACTTTAGAAGTAAGTAAGGTTATTTTGGTAATTTGGTAAAGGGATATTTTGGTAACTTACCACTTCATTTCTTTTTCCATAAATACCAACCACTTTCTCGCTTCTTTTTCACACTTTTCATTCTTCTTCTTTCTTTTCTAAGCTCTCTTCTTCTTCTTCTTTAGAGCTCTAATGGCTTCTTCTTCTCTTCCAAATGCTTACTAACTTTTTCAAAATCATATCAAATCAACTCCAAATACCACCAAACTTTGCTAAAGACCTTATAATACCATTAGAACATGGTTTAGCATCTAATAAGTGAAGAAATGATGGAGGAAGGGGATGATCAAGGAAAGGCCAAACATATGTAAGAGAAGGAGAAAGTCGTGAAGCTTCGAAGCGAGAAAAAGAGAAGGAAGTGCTGCCGGGATCAAAAGGAAAGTCTAGAAAAAAGATTTGGTGAAGATAAAAGGATTTAGTGAATTGTTGGATGATATGAATGTTGGTAGGAAGTGAACAATTTGGTTAAAGGTGAGTACTCTTATCTACAAATAAATCCATAAATTATTTCAAGTAAATGATTTGAAAAGTTTAAATATGTTGAATGATTAAATGTTTGATAACTTGGTTTCAAGATTGGTTGATTATATGATTGTTTATTTAGTTGATAACCTATTTGATAAATGATAAGAGAAATGATTAGGAATTAACCATAGTTAATTCAATGGAAATTCAATCCATAAAAATGCGTGTATGGAAATTATTTAGCCTCTTAATGATTTTAAGTGAGTTAAAATGGTTTAAATATGGTTTAAAACAAATTTAAAGTGTTTCAGACAAGTTCCGAAGCAATTTCACAAAATTGATCACATTCGAGCTCGTCGCGTAGCGACAGATCGTAAATTTTGACCTGTAACTTCAAATTGACGCAGAGAATGATTTATAAGTCGGATTTCTTCGAAATAAAATTCTTTTGGTCCATAATGATAATAGTTTTCCAACGAAGAAAGAAATCAGGATTTCTTCTAGTAGAGTTTGAAATATGTCCGAAATAATTTTCTAAAACATCGTAGTTTTGCAGTTCGAAATGCAGAAAGGGATTTCTTTATAAATGATATTTTTAATGATTAAAAATATGAAATAAATTTGATATATCTACTAAAATGGTATAAAAGAGATTTGGAATGGAAAATATGAATTTTCAAATATTAAATAGTTGTTTTAATAAAATAAGCTTATAAAGTACTTTCCGCAGCACTTTTCTGCTGCCGTTGCCACGGCTTTTTAAAAGAAGATTTAAACTTAACAACTTTTTCCTAAATCTTTTATGAACGATTTTAAAGAAATAATTAAGTAATGTAAAGATGATTTGGAAGTTTTAATAAGAGCTAATAAATTGTTAAGATAAATTGTTTATACCACTTAAATAAAAAGTGAAGAATATTGAATGTAATAACATACAGTGTATGCGGAAGCGACTAATATATTTGTCCCTCCTGTGAGATCTAGGAAGGTAAAAAAAGGTGTTTAACTAAGGTTAAGGATGGAGAAACCAGTGCCTTGAACTTACCTGGCCTGTGTTTTCTTTTTTCAGGCGAGGGGTGGAATAGATCCAAAGGAAAGCCCGGATGCTCCAAAAGATCATATCTAAGTTTTTCCAAGATAAAAGAAAAGAAACAAATTCTTTGAATGTTAATTAAACATTTAACACCTTTTATTTGATGGTTTGTACAAAAAAACCGAGATCGGATTTAGGCGATTCCTATCTGAAAGCCCCTTCAGACTAATTTTCAAAATAAAACATATTAAAGACAAAGATCTTCATGGTGTAGGATTTCTTGTCATTAGTCCCTGGAGGTGAAACTTCTCATTAGTCCCTAGAGGTGAAACTTGCCATTAGTCCCTTGTAACGTTCCGCCTTTTCGCACGCTTTAAATCGACGCATGTGTCAATTCAAACCATACGGAAGGGCGGATGTTATGGGGTAAATAAGAAAAGCAGGGAAAAAAAACAAATCAGAATCTTGCAGCGGAACGATAAAATATAATAATCAATATACAGTTCATAAAACTGTTTTACGAAACATTTGATTTTTCTTTGTATAATAAATATCAGAGTTCCCATACCAAAGGATAATAAGACTACAGCGGAATAAAATGGTGTAGTGGAATAATATAGTAGATAATAGTACTATAAATCTTCGTCTTCGTCCTCCGGAATAAAATCTTCAGATCTTGAAACGCTCGGACTGACCCGAGCGAATTTAAAAGACAAAACACTCGAGTCAGAACTAAAAGATCTTATGTAAGTTAAATCCATAGAAATAAATATGAGTGCAGTAACTCAAGAGATGCTCGAGATTTACATCTCTTAAGGATCCGTTAGACTATTTACTATGTATTATATTTCGCTATTATAATAGTGTCTAACTCTAAAATAAACTTACTTTTAAATAGTGTTAAGGGGTTACCCATATAGCCCTTAACACAAATAATGCCAATAGTCTATACAGTACCGTAATACCTCCTGATCGGGAGGCTACCAGAGGATACTCCATAGGTACGACACAAATAGAAACTCATACAAGGCGCGATAGGGTAGGTGACACGGCACAACTAGGCAATGCCAGGGTAGATATACCAATTACGCTTCCGGGTCGGTGGTAAAGCATAGCCGCAGCTACCGCCCACCTCGAGCCACACCTCCAAATAAAAATCAAAAGTGGCCACCGAATCAATCCAAAAGTCAAAGTATATTATCGAAGGGATGTGTCCGATCAAAGGTGCTACCTCAATTAACCCGTCAATCGCTCCTGTTTTAGCCACCTTATGCCAACTCACGGTAGTTGGGTCCACGTATTTACCTCAAAGGAAACACCGCCACCATCCTACTTCATTCTGGAATCTCCACCGCGTACACGGTTGTTAAAGTGGTTTTCGGAGTTGGCAGAGAGTATGACAACTTCCGATCCCGGTCTCTTCAACAACCAATCGTTATTATAACACCGCGGTCATTTCAAAATAATTTATACTTTAAAACCAGAATATCATATCCCTTTCAAAACCATATAAATACGATGTCATTTTTTTTAAACCCCAAATCAATATGATATCATTTTTATTTTAAATATATCCCTTTTCCCAAAATCATAATAATTTCAAATGTATATCTTAAACCCCCTAGCTTTGATCAAAATTTCTAATACTTAAGTGGTTTAAGTATTAAACCGCTTTACATAACAAAATAGCTTTTAAATTTCACAAATAAATTCCAAATATAGATTTAAATTCCTAAATAAACCATTTCAATTTCCATATATTTCAAAGCTTTAAATATTTCCACCATTTCGAAACTTATTCTTTGATAATTTAATATACATCAATTCCAACTATTATTATTTAGATTTGAAACGTTACTAAATAAATCAAATATCGTTTTAGTAAAACTTTTAGATTCAAATAACTGGATACTCTCCAATTAAATTAACTTGATAATATTCAATTTAATAAATTTGATAATCATTTAAATCCTCTAAATAAAAATCAAGTTATAAAATCATACCTTTTTAAATCTAAATTTATTTACATTCCAAATCCAATTTATTCAAGAACAATTCTTAAATAATTCAATTCAACCCAATTTCATATTTATCTTCCAACTTTAATTTTTTTTGAGTCATTATAAATTCTATATATATAATACCTTAAATAGGTACTTACCCGTATAATATAAACCATCAAACTCCATTATTAAACTCTTTTTTATTAAACAATTTTATACATAACTTAAATTCAAGAATTTAACTATATATATATAAAATAATATTTATATAACATCATAATTTGTATTTAATAAACCGTATATTCCTTTCCAAAGCCATAGAAAATCACTTCAAAATATTTTTATATATTGACCGCGGTGCCTGTATATAATTTCCTATCCTATGGTCAAGTGATACGGATATTTATCATTTCAATCCGCAATTTAAAACAAAAATTACGGTTATATATCATTTCAAACCGCAATCCCGAGTGAGATGAAAATGCATAATAACTTGCAGTTTATAACAATATAATATACAGCATCCAATCATCCAATATCAATCATCAACCATTTATCGCAATCATCATCAAATTCAGCAATAGCATCAATATAGAAGGGAAAATAAACAACAGGTATTAAATAGCAGTGTAATTCAATAATAAATTAAATAACTGTTTAACTGGCCGTTTATAAGCAATGAATAATTAATTAACAAATTTAATAGGCAGTTTAAATGCAATGAATAAATTAAATAGCAATTAAATTTAAATAAATGAAATTAACCGAGATGATGATAAAAAATTATGCCAAACAACCATAATAAATTTTAAATCACATCATATATCAATTTAACAAACATAAGAAATTTTAGAAGTTGTGAGTGAGTTAAAACACTCACCTTTTGAATTTAAATTGAATTAAAATTCAATTTAAACCTAAAAATTTGACAGTCTACAAATTCATCCAAGCCAGCGTCAAAGTGTCCGGAATTTTATTATGATCCTAACAAAAAAAAAATTGCATGTGAAACGGAGTTCGTATGTGAGAATTATAGCGATTATTGTGATTGAAATTCAAATTTAAAAAAAAGGAGAACACAATCACCTCCCCCAAAACAGAAGCCACGTCACCCATTTTTCACTCAATAGCAAAACGCGCACGCCAATAGGCCGCCATGCACCAACCTCGTACGCACGGCAACACTACCGCTTCCAAACGACACGCCGCACTCCAGAACCGCGGCCTACCGAACCTCTCCACACGAACGCCCATGCTCCCCCTCCAACGACGCCATCTCGAGCTCCAATAAACGCAGCCGCCGCCCCCATATGTTAAAACCTAGCCACAAATTCCTGGCGATCTAACCGTTGATTCTCGAAACAAACCATATAGATCGACTCCCCTCAGTCCCCTCTGCAAAACCCAAAAAAGATTTGTCGATCCGACAACTTTCACCGACGCGTGATGGATGGCTGAGACTTCTTCGATTTTTACCGGTCAAACGACAAACTGAATCGAAAAACGAACACCACCAGTGAATTCCGCTAGTCGAGAGCTTCAACATATGCTTTTTCCAGATTTTTCTGAGGACTTTGAATTTTATGCTTTGGATATGATTTGCAATTGGATCTAGAAATATAGAATTTTTTCTGCCATTGAGGGAGAGGAATAGAATGAATTTACGTACAGACAAATGAGAATTAGGGAGGCAAGGGTTTATAGCAGGATATTTATAGAGAAAGTTGGAATAGAATAAATAGATCGGGTTGAATACGCGCTAACGACAAAGTGTCCCAAAAAGCCCGTTCTGACCCCGGAACGAAATTGTGTAAACCCATATATCAAAATAGGTGTTTTAAAATATTTTAAACGAAATGGAAAAGGTTTCACGTCCAAATTCCATCGTATGAAGAAGTTATGCTAAAATCAATATTTTCAAATTGATTTCAAATAAATTGATTTAAATTGATTTCAAGGCGTTTCAAGCCCATAAGATCAAACGATAAGTCCGATCGATACGAAACTTGAAATCCTATAATAATTCACCGATACGGATCCGATGAAACTAGTTTCGTCGAATTCTGAGTCAGTGGCCAAAATGGCTATTTTTCCATTAATTAAATAAATTAAAATTAATTAATTAAATCAACTTTTCAATTTCAATTCGAAAATTTTCCAAATTTCATCACTTATGATTTCTCAATCATTTACAATGGTTAACCAAATTGAAATGTCAATTTAGAGTTGAATAATTTATAAATTTCAATATTAACCTCAATTTCATTAAATTAAAAATTTAATTTCCAAAATTTCTATTAATTTACTTTTCATTCTACTATTCAATTCATTATTAACAAATGGACGAAATAAATATTGGAATCAAAAATCCATTATATTAACGTTCTTACTTTTCATCTAAATTCTCATTTATGAAATATTTTAATATTATATCCCACTTATTTGCAATTAATCCACTTATCAAATTCCATATTTCAAATAAATTAATAAATCTTGGTTTTCACTCCTTAAATCAACCAATCCTCATATTATAAATAAAATTAACATTTATTACATCTTATAGAATTAACCATCTGCAATGACAAATTAAATCTACCCTAACTGCACAAATTAAGACAATTAATTGCAATTTATTTCACATTAAGCTTCATAAATTATCAATTGAAAACTAAATAAAACCGTTTATTTATTTAAAATCTTGTTATTCAATAAATTGACAATTTATGGGTAAAATTAACATTGATTCCTGGATTATTACTTAAATACATCACAAGATGTTAAATTTAGATTCACTACAATTGATTACCAAAAATTTATTTAATGCAATCAATTATGCCCTTTACAATTTTTGTACATTCATTAATTGTCAATTACCATTCAAATAAATCAATTCATTTGATTTCCTTCCAATAAACTAAAATTGATTTCTGTAAATTGATTTGATTTCATTGCCAAATATATACGTAAATTACTATTAAATGTCCTCAATAAATTTTATTTACTTGGTTTCAAATTTTTTATTACATCAATTACTGCCTTATAAAATAAACTTACGTTTCTATTAAATTTGCATTCACACTTCCGTTACTACACTTGTTTCCATTAAAGTAATATTTATTGTCAACAACAAACATTAAAATTTACTTATCTAAACATTAATTGTACAAACTTTCAATTTATTACACATTACTTCCTTAGTTAATATAACTTCAGAATTTATTCCCCGATTCTCTAATTTAAATCAATTATAACCTTACAAGTTGTTTCAATTAATAGGTATTGCACAAATTTAGTTATTCAATCAATTTCATTACGATACAATTATCATGGGTTATACTATAGTGCATTAATATTCTTTTTATATCTTAATTTCAAATGATGTAATATTAAATTCCATTTACTACATTAGATCCAATTAATTAAAATTTAAAATCAATAAGTCCTTTTAAATTTTTATTCAACAAATTTCTATAATTTCATACATTATATTGAATTCATTCAATCACCCCTAATTATATCATTTCGCTAGTGAAATCAATATTCCCATTTGTTTTCTTATATTATACTTATAACCAAGGATGACAATTTACATTATTTCAACCAATTCAATTTCATTTTTGATTGTTAATTTTTATTGCAACTGCTACACTTAAGTTTCTAACATTCGCTTCATTATAAATTATAATATTTTTATTTCTTTCTAAATTTAATTAAAAATATTATTAATTTAACTCATTTTAATCATCGAATTTTACGGGTCGTTACACTCTCCCACACTCAAAACTTTTCGTCCCCGAAAAGGAAAAGAAGGGAAAAGAAGAATTAAGAAATCAATATATCTTATTCAAAACATTTATTTTATAAACAATTAAATTTACAAAATTAATTAATTTAGATAAAATATATCAATTTATAACCATTAAATCTTTTTATACTTAAATTATTAAAGTTTGGAAAACATTTTCAAAAATTTTCTAAGTCCAAATTTTTGTACAAAAAATTTCGGCAAAGTCTCCTTTGTACGAAGAGGCTTGGGAGAAAATATAAATCAAAAATAACAATATATACATATATTTTCCAAAATAATATATCCCAATCTGGGAACAATATAATAGCGCTATAAAACCGTAATCCGAAAACGTACCAATCAGTCGGCAATAACGCTTAAATTATGAAACCAAAAGCAGTAGCAATTACTTCCATAACCTGTATTTCACTTATATAATCCAAAAAGGTCAACAATTATATAAATGAAATATTTAAGTTGTTTTAATCACAAACAACCAAATCAATACAACAACAACCAATTTCAACAAACAGCATACAACCATCACATAGAATCAATAAAATCAATCACTCATACACATCAACAAAACAAATAGTTGTTCGGGTTTAAAACTTTATATTGTATAGAATGAAAAATAAACTACTAAGCGCACCTTTTACTCAAAAATCTCTGATGAAGCTAAATAGATTATTCATACATCCAAACAATTTTACAGTATCCTTACCCAAACAACCATAAACCAAAACAAACAACACCTCCAAACAAGAAATCAAATTAAATTTTCCAACTTCATAGCATTTATTGTTTGATTTCTTTTTTTTATTCATATAATGATTTACCTTTTTTTCTTTATCTTCATTTATTTGCAATATTCATCTTTCTGCTTATTTTATTAATAAATAGCTTCAATCTTTTACTTAAGCTTATTATCTTTCATATATACTACTTAAATTTATTTATTTACTTTCATTTATTACTAAATTCCATTTATAATACTTACCTTTCTTATTTTAATTAATAGCTTTTATTTTTATACTTAAGTTCATTCCAACTCTAACACCAAATTCATATTTGTTAAGGAATTTCATTGAATACTTTCATTATTTTAGATTTACTTGTATAATATTCTATTACAATTTCTTATTAAACATTTCAACTTTTTTATATCTTTTGGTAAGTTATATATATGCCTTTAAGAATGTAATTGAAAATCATACATGTTTATCTTATTTCCTTTAAAATTATTCAATGTTCAATAATCATATCCTTTATATTATAGGTTACACATTTCAGATTTCTTTTAATTTCATTCATAACTTATCATTAAATTTCTTATTTTAATTGAAGGTTCTAATTTACATTCAATTACACTACAATAACTGAAACTATTAATCAACAGAAACTTAAGAATTAAATACAGGGTTTTATTCAAATCATTTAAAATAACAGATAAATATACACTTACAAATTTATATATATCAAATTTATTTAAACAATTTAAAATTTATATTTGTTTATCAAAACAACTCAGTAGTAAAACACTACAGTGGCCTTCCCACTTCGAAACTCGAAAATGAATGTCGATGATGCGTGCACTCATCACCGAAATTATTTTCCAGCGACAGAGAGGGGAGTACAGAACTTATTTATTTTCCAAATTTCCCTTAAAACATTTCTTTCAAATTATATTGAAATATTTATGTCGTAAAATACTTCTAAAATGTTATTACTATATTCCAAAATCATTTGAAAGAAATTTTCCAAACCCCGGAACTTAAGTTCTAAAATCTCAAATTTGATTTATTTTATTTTCAATCTTGTTTCACTGTTATTTATAAATTTCATTACCCAGCAACCAATATATAGCAACCAAATATATCTTATTTATAAAAATTTATTTTATATATAGAAAATATAATAGGCAAAATTATTTCATTCACCTATATTAAAATAAATATTGTGTCGGTCTATCCTATTAAGTGTTTAGAAATCCCTATTGATGTCATAGCGTCCCATGCATCAACCAGAATTTATAAATACAAAACGAAACAAATTAACCCAATATTAAAACCTTTTAATAACACTATCAAATACGCTCTCTCATACATATACACTCAGCGACTCCCATAGGGTATTACTACCCTATTAGTGAAGAGCCAGACCCCACAAAGCTAAGGTTTATCGCTAAACTAAAGCTCTGATACCAGATGTAAGGTCCCGCCTTTTCGCACGCTTTAAATCCACACACGTCAATTCAAACCATACGGAAGGGCGGATGTTATAGGGTAAATAAGAAAAGAAGGGAAAGAAAAAAAACAAATCAGAATCTTGCAGCGGAACGATAAAATATAATAATCAATATACAGTTCATAAAACGGTTTTACGAAATATTTGAATTTTCTTTGTACAATAAATATCAGAGTTCCCATACCAAAGGATAATAAGACTGCAGCGGAATAAAATGGTGTAGTGGAATAATATAGTAGATAATAGTACTACAAATCTTCGTCTTTGTCCTCTGGAATAAAATCTTCAAATCCTGAAATGTTCGGACTGACCCAAGAAAATTTAAAAGACAAAACACTCGAGTCAGAACTAAAAGATCTTATGTAAGTTAAATCAATAGAAATAAATATGAGTGTAGTAACTCAAGAGATGCTCGGGATATACATCTCTTAAGGATCCGTTAAACTATTTACCATGTATTATATTTCGCTTTTATAATAGTGTCTAATTGTAAAATAAACTTACTTTTAAATAGTGTTAAGGGGTTACCCATATAGCCCTTAACACAAATAATGCCAAGAGTCTATACAGTACCGTAATACCTCCGGATCGGGAGGCTACCAGAGGATACTCCATAGGTACGACACAAATAGAAACTCGTACAAGGCACGATAGGATAGGAGACACGGCACAACTAGGCAATGCCAGGGTAGACATACCAATTGCGCTTCTGGGTCGGTGGTAACGCGTTGACGCAGCTACCGCCCACCTCGAGCCACACCCCCAAATAAAAATCAAAAGTGGCCACCGAATCAATCCAAAAGTCAAAGTATAATATCGAAGGGATGTGTTCGATCAAAGGTGCTACCTCAATTAACCCGTCAATCGCTCCCGTTTTAGCCACCTTATGCCAACTCACGGGAATTGGGTCCACGTATTTACCTCATAGGAAACGCCGCCGCCATCCTACTTCATTTTGGAATCTCCGCCGCGTACACGGTTGTTAAAGTGGTTTTCGGAGTTGGCAGAGAGTATGACAACTTCCGATCCCGGTCTCCTCAACAACCAAGCGTTATTATAACACCGCGGTCATTTCAAAATAATTTATACTTTAAAACCAGAATATAATATCCCTTTCAAAACAATATAAATACGATATCATTTATATTTTTTTAAAACCCTAAATCGATATGATATTATTTTTATTTTAAATATATCCCTTTTCCCAAAATCATAATAATTTCAAATATATATCTTAAACCCCTTAGCTTTGAACAAAATTTCTATTACTTAAATGGGTTAAGTATTAAACCGCTTGACATAACAAAATAGCTTTTAAATTTCATAAATATATTCCAAATATAGGTTTAAATTCCTAAATAAACCATTTCAATTTCCATATATTTCAAAGCTTTAAATATTTCCACCATTTCAAAACTTATTCTTTGATAATTTCATATACATCAATTCCAACTACTATTATTTAGATTTGAAACGTTACTAAATAAATGAAATATCGTTTTAGTAAAACTTTTAGACTTCAAATAACTGGATACTCTCCAATTAAATTAACTTGATAATATTCAATTTAATAAATTTGATAATCATTTAAATCCTCTAAATAAAAATCAAGTTATAAAATCATACCTTTTGAAATCTAAATTTATTTACATTCCAAATCCAATTTATTCAAGAACAATTCTTAAATAATTCAATTCAACCCAATTTCATATTTATCTTCCAACTTTAATTTTTTTTGAGTCATTATAAATTCTATATATATAATACCTTAAATAGGTACTTACCCATATAATATAAATCATCAAACTCCATTATTAAACTCATTTTTATTAAACAATTTTATACATAACTAAAATTCAAGAATTTAACTATATATATAAAATAATATTTATATAACATCAGAATTTGTATTTAATAAACCGTATATTCCTTTCCAAAACCATAGAAAATCACTTCAAAATATTTTTATATATTGACCGCGGTGCCTGTATATAATTTCCTATCCTATGGTCAAGTGATACGGATATTTATCCTTTCAATCCGCAATTTATAATAAAAATTACGGTTATATATCATTTCAAACCGCAATCTCGAGTGAGATGAAAATGCATAATAACTTGCAGTTTATAAAAATATAAAATACAGCATCCAATCATCCAATATCAATCATCAACCATTTATCGCAATCAACATCAAATTCAGCAATAGCATCAATATAGAACGGAAAATAAACAACAGGTATTAAATAGCAGTTTAATTCAATAATAATTAAATAACTGTTTAACTGGCAGTTTATATGCAATGAATAATTAATCAACAAATTTAATAGGCAGTTTAAATGCAATAAATAAATTAAATAGTAATTAAATTTAAATAACTGAAATTAACTGAGATGATGATAAAAAATATGTCAAACAACCATAAATAAATTTTAAATCACATCATATATCGATTTAACAAACATAAGAAATTTTAGAAGTTGTGAGTGGGTTAAAACACTCACCTTTTGAATTTAAATTGAATTAAAATTCAATTTAAACCCAAAAATTTGACAGTCTCCAAATGCGTCCAAGCTAGCGTCAAAGTGTCAGGAATTTTATTACGATCCTAACAAAAAAAATTGCGTGTGAAAGGGAGTTCGTATGTGAGAGTTATAGCGATTATTGTGATTGAAATTCAAATTTTAAAAAAAAGGAGAACACAATCACCTCCCCCAAAACAGAAGCCACGTCACCCATTTTTCACTCAACACCAAATGCGCACGCCAACAGGCATCCACGCACCAACCTCGTACACACGGCAACACTGCCACTTCCAAACGACACGCGGCATGCCAGAACCGCGGCCTACCGAACCTCTCCACGCGAATGCCCATGCTCCTCCTCCAGCGATGCCATCTCGAGCTCTAATAAATGCAGCCGCCTCCCCCATATGTTAAACCCTAGCCACAAATTCCCGGCAATCTAACTGTTGATTCTCGAAACAAACCACATAGTTCGACTCCCCTCAGTCCCCTCTGCAAAACCTAGAAAGGGTTTGTCGATCCGACAACTTTCACCGACGCGTGATGGACAGCCGAGAATTCTTCGATTTTTACCGGTCAAATGATAAACTGAATCGAAAAACGAACACCACCAGGGAATTCCGCTAGTCGAGAGTTTCGACATATATTTTTTCCAGATTTTTTCGAGAAATTTGAATTTTATGCTTTAGATTTGATTTGCAATTGGATCTGGAAATATAGAATTTTGTCTACCATTGAGGGAGAGGAGGAATATAATGAATTTATGTACAGACAAATGAGAATTAGGGAGGCTAGGTTTTATAGCAGGATATTTATATAGAAAGTTGGAATAGAATAAATAGATCGGGTTGAATACGCGCTAACGACAAAGTGGCCCAAAAAGCCCGTTCTGACCCCGGAATGAAATTGGGTAAACCCATATATCAAAATAGGTGTTTTAAAATATTTTAAACGCAATGGAAAATATTTCACGTCCAAATTCCATCATATGAAGAAGTTATGCTAAAATCAATATTTTCAAATTGATTTCAGTTGATTTCAATTAAATTGATTTCAATTAAATTGATTTCGAGGCGTTTCAATGCCATACGATCAAATGACAAGTCCGATCGATACGAAACTTGAAATCCTACAATAATTCACCAATACAGTTCCGATGAAACTGGTTTCGTCGAAATTCGAGTCAGTGGCCAAAATAGTTATTTTTCCATTAATTAAATAAATTAAAATTAATTAAGTACATCAACTTTTCAATTTCAATTCGAAAATTTGCCAAATTTCATCACTTATAATTTCTTAATCATTTACATTGATTAACCAAATTTAAATGTCAACTTAGAGGTGAATAATTTATAAATTTCAATATTAACCTCAATTTCATTAAATTATAAATTTAATTTCCAAAATTTCTATTAATTTACTTTTCATTCTACTATTCAATTCATTATTGATAAATGGATGAAATAAATATTGGAATAAAAAATCCATTACATTAAAATTCTTACTTTTCATCTTAATTCTCATTTGTGTAATATTTTAATATTATATCCCACTTATTTGCAATTAATCCACTTATCAAATTCCATATTTCAAATAAATTAATAAATCTTGGTTTTCACTCCTTAAATCAACCAATCCTCATATTATAAAACTAACATTTATTACATCTTATAGAATTAACCATCTGCAATGACAAATTAAATCTACCCTAACTACACAAATTCAGACAATTAATTGCAATTTATTTCACATTAAGCTTCATAAATTATCAATTCAAAACTAAATAAAACCGTTTATTTATTTAAAATGTTGCTATTCAATAAATTGACAATTTATGGGTATAATTAACATTGATTCTCAATTATTACTTAAATACATCACAAGACGTTAAATTTTAGATTCATTACAATTGATTACCAAAAATTTGTTTAATGCAATCAATTATGCCCTTTACAATTTTTGTACATTCATTAGTTGTCAATTACCATTCGAATAAATCCATTCATTTGATTTCCTTCCAATAAATTAAAATTGATTTCTATAAATCGATTTGATTTCATTGCCAAATATATACATAAATTACTATTAAATGTCCTCAATAAATTTTATTTACTTGGTTTCAAACTTTTTACTACATCAATTACCGCCATATAAAATAAACTTATGTTTCTATTAAATTTGCATTCACACTTCCGTTACTACACTTATTTCTATTAAAGTAATATTTATTATCAACAACAAACATTAAAATTTACTTATCTAAACATTGATTGTAGAAACTTTCAATTTATTACACATTACTTCCTTAGTTAATATAACTTCAGAATTTATTCCCCGATTCCCTAATTTAAATCAATTATAACCTTACAAGTTGTTTCAATCAATAGGTATTGCACAAATTTAGCTATTCAATCAATATCATTAACGATACAATTATCATGGGTTATACTATAGTGCATTAATATTCTTTTTATATCTTAATTTCAAATGATGTAATATTAAATTCCATTTCCTACACTAGATCCAATTAATTAAAATATAATATCAATAAGTCCTTTTAAATTTTTATTCAACAAATTTCTATAATTTCATACATAATATTGAATTCATTCAATCACCCCTAATTATATCATTTCACTAGTTAAATCAATATTCCCATTTGTTTTCTTATACTAAACTTATAACCAAGGATGACAATTTACATTTTTTCAACTAATTCAATTTCATTATTGATTGTTAATTTTTATTACAACTGCTACACTTGAATTTCTAACATTCGCTTCATTATAAATTATAAGATTTTATTTCTTTCTAAATATAATTAAAAATCTTATTAATTTAACTCATTTTAATCATCGAATTTTACGGGTCGTTACATCCCTGGAGGTGAAAATTACCATATTTATGATGGCAGTAGTGCTCTGTTATGAAAATATTCGATCTGCAAGAATATGATTTGAAGTTAAGAAAGAAATCTTTGATTAAGATTTAATGAATGATTTCGGAATATTTCCCTAAGTTAAAAGTTATAATTTGAATATAAGAAATCATTAATTAAGAGTATAAAAAATGATTTGGAAAGGTTTTCCTAAGTAAAAGAGAAAATGATTTGGAATTATTCCAGGATTTAAGAAAGGTTTACATAAATCAAATGATTTGATAAATGAGGCTTAATTATTCCATATACATTTGAAAAGAAAATGGAATAAATTGAAAAGAATATATCTAAGAAAGATATTTGATTTAAGTAAAAGATGAAGTAATTGATTGATAATTGATATCCATTTATGAACTTAACATCTTTAAAATCGATGGTTGGCTTCGTAGGAACCGGGTTCAGATCTGGCTAATTCCTATTCGAAAACCACTTCGAACCAATGTATATGTTCAAATGTGAAGACATGTTGAAGATGATGATTACTGAAAACCGAGGATCTTCATAGCGTGAAGACTGCTTGTTGAACATGCTCTGGTTGGCCTCCATTATTGAGTTATTTATATCAGTGGTCTCCTCGTGATGGAGATTTTCAGATTGCAAGGGCTACTCGCTACTAGTGGTAGTAGGAGAGTGCCTTTGGTTTTGTTCAGTCCCAGAACGAACATGTACGGACGAATGTCCGATATTGCATTTCTGAGACACAACGTTGTCTTTTACAAATGTACATCTGTGGTGGCGGAGAAGGCAACTTCTCTTTGCTTAACATCTTCTCTATGACATACGAGCTCAGAGGTTGTATGCTTGTGGGAGTCAAATAGTGATCATAGGTATGGCAGTGTGGCACTCAAAGTGGAACCTGTTATGATCAAAGTGTGGTTTTTTATGAAAAACATGGCTTTGAAGAAATTGAGCATAGCCTCGCACCTCGGTTATGATGGGATTCTATGTTGTCAGATGTATGCTCGCATTCCAGATAGTAGTGATTTGGGTTATCAGATGTTCTGAGGCCCAGGTACCAGATACGTCTAGGCCTCATGGCAGGGATGCACAAAGTCTGAGTCCTTGGATGTTATTCGTATATTGCATCCACTTTTAGCCATTTGTGTTATTGTATAACGTCGTCTGAGTCATGGACATAAGCTGTGGATACAGATTGTTCTTTCCACTAGTTTCCTATCAAGTTGGAAGTCCAATCCCAATATGAGATTTACGCTTTTGATTGTATTCCCAAAATAGCTGTAATGACTTGCAAACATTTCAGCTACCCCTTTTGGTATCATATATTTCGTTGGGATATTCTGTTGACCTAGTCCAGGATATTACCTTAGACTTAGTCCAGGTATTGATACCTTATTTGAATAAGTTTATTTGAAAAGTGTTCTCAAAAGAATGTCATTAAAAACAATATCAAGTGTATTTTGGTATAAAAATGTTTTGGTTATCATAAGGTAAAAACCCGTCCGTGTTTATTTGTGGGCATGGTCTTATGAGATACCCTTATTTTCAAAGGTTTTGATTACAACGTTATGATCTATACATTTAAATTTTGAGTATCTCAAGCTGGTTTATCAAGCCTGATCCTTGTATTTTTAATACTCGGGTCAGATCTGAGTAGTTTCAAGTTTAGTTGAAGACGGTTGGAGTTTCCAGAGGAGAGCTGGAGATCTTCATCATCGTATGGACGTATTCTATTATCCGCTGTGCTTTATTAGTTTTGGTTTGATGTCTGTCAGCAATTGTAAGGAGAGGTGTTTATAACTGTCCAAGCTGAATTTAGGTTAGACTCTGATGTTGTATTTAAAATTTTCCGCTGTAAAGATTATTATTGAAATAATATATGTTATTCCATTTGTGTGAGATTCTGTTCTGTCTTTATTTTCTTTCTACCCTTAATGATCCGCTTGTTCGTGCAATTTGAGTTGGACATGTGCAGTTTATTGTCGATTCAAACGGTACGGAAAAATGGGCCGCTACAAAGGCGACACCCAAATTATATTTCGTTTTCACTAATTATGAATCTTCGATTTACCTTGAATTTCAATTTGTTTTCCAGTTTCATATATCTTTGTATAATCCTTTACAAGGTCATAAATATCTTCATTTGACTAAATCGTTGGTGGTCGTATGGTCTCAAGTCTATTACTTGTAAAGGTTTTCTTATCTTTTCTAAAAGGATGATTAATATGGAGAAAACACCAATGACGGTCAAACCATGATATTTTCTTTCCATGCGGTAAATAAAATACCTGTCTTTCTTCTATCCAATAAGGACAAGCTAGATGACCAGCCGTACTCCAACCCGAAATCATTGCATGCGTAGGAAAATCGCTTATCGTCTACCGTAGAGTAGTGAACATATGAAAATTCTTTTTTTTTGAAATGTCGTATGTTTCAACACCTTCATACCATAATGTTTTCAACTCTTCAATCAACAGTTGTAAATATACATCGATTCCTTGTGTCGGATCATCAGGGCTAGGGATGACAATAGTGAGAAACATATGCACAGTTTTCATACACATCTATGGGTTTAAATTGTAAGGTGTAACGATTATAGACCAAGACGGATATTTTGAACCAAATTGAGAGAATGGTGAAAATCAGTCAGTACATAAACCAAGTCTAACTTACGGCTCTCTACTGCAAAAGCGAGGTATGTCTTATCAAAATACATCCATGCTTCTCAATCAGCTAGGTGTGTTAACGTACCTTCTTCCTATGTTATCACACAATGTCATCTCATATGATGCGCGGTTACAGAAGATGCATATAACCTTTGAAGCCTAGGAGTGATGGGTAAGTAATGCATATGCTTGTACAGAACTTCCTTTCCCTTCTTTTTTCTTGGTTTGTATCTTTCTTGCTTACATATTTTACAATCCTAAGATTAATGTCTTCTATCCAAAACAACGTGCAACATAATTTTTTTTACTTCATAATGATTTTCACACATTAAATTATTGGGTGGCATATGCCGTTTTGCAGCTTGTACTATAGCTGTAAACTCGGCTTCTGTGAAGTTGTATTTTGATTTCATCGCAATGTATTCTGCAGTTACTGATAGTTGAGTAGCGCTTGTACAACGATCTCAAAAGAGTTTCTTAGCAGCATCTAATAAATAATAAATGTTTTTGGCTCTAATACTTGGTTCTTCTTCAACATTAACATCGTTACCATCAATTTCAATAGTAGAAAACATTGAACATGTTGCATCTCCCACCATATCTTCTATGATATTCGTCGGAACAATTTTATTATCAACCTCCTCTTCCGAAAGTACAGGATTAGGTGTTATAAGTTCTCCATGACGATCCCACACCAAATAATTTGGCACAAAACCATATTAGCGAAATTGAACTATTACCATATCTGGTACCAAATGCTTCAATAATTTGAACCTACTGCAGGGAAATTGAATTTCTTTGTCGTTTCCATTATTATTTAAAGCTAATTCAATAAAATCGTGTATACAATTTTGAAAATGTTCACTTATTGAGCCTCCAATTACTCTTCTTTGTTGGTACATCTAGCTCCAATCGATAAAATAGTTTACCATTTTCCTTACTTAAAAAAATAAAAACGTATTAATCATTTACGTATTGACATTTTATTTTTCAGTTAAATCATACATTTAAAATTTTCAAATATATAATATTATTCAATTTAATTTTATTTTCAAATGGACATACACAAATTACATGAATATAATCTATAAATTTTAGGTTATCATTTTACACTTTGATGGTTAGTCATCCTACTTACCATTATAAACATAGTAATAATTATATTTTGTAAATTATTTCATTTTAAATGATTCAACAAAATTTTGGCAGCGGTTCCCCTTTGTTCCCTATATCGTACACATATGTGTGAAAACAAGGAACAAAAAGAATGTGTTATCGAAATTTTATGAACTGTTTAAAATGTAACGATTTGCAAAATATAAATGTCCATTTCGTGATAAACGAATATCCATATAATGATATATGCAATACTCTTCAGACGGGGCCAAAAACTATCTAAGCTATTTATAAAAAGTAAAGCGCATTATATGATAATTTTTACAATAATTTATTTACGTTCTAAAAAACATATACGCTAAATCACCATTTTCGTCATCTTAAAAACACATACTAAATCCTGAGCATCAACTCTAATTAATCCAAACTTGCCCTAATGCGCGTATGCGCTAATTAATCAACACATATATACTAATTAATGCACAAATACACTAAAAAAATTATTTTTCTCAACACTTAAATTATAAAAAATTATAATAACAACCTAATTAACATTCAATAGTGTATAATAAACAACTATTGCGGTATCATAAACAACTATAACAACAAACTAACCCTAATTTACCAAATCAAAATTAAATAGGGTTTATAAATTAAACCTCTTTGAAGAGCGATAGGTAGTGGAGAGACTTTAAGATTGAAGATAGAGATAGCCATGGAGGCATGAAGGCTTGCTGAAGGCATGGATGAGTTGAAGAAGGTGGTGAAGGGGAGATTTAGGATGGTAAATAATGAAGGAGAATTGTCGGCCTGGGTTAGGTTATTCGCAACTTTTCGACGGCTTCCAACGGTCGCCGACGGCTGTATTTACGACGGCTTCCAACGGCTACTGGCGGTTAGTTTATTTTATTTTTAGTAATTCCACGACAATTACTCACCGTCGGTAGTCGTCTCAAAAAAAGATGAGCCGTCGGCGGCCATCGAAAATTGGCGTCATAGTAAATAATATTTCTAGTAGTGGTTTGTTCGTGATGTAGGAGGCAACCACTTCTATAATTAACACCCTTCTCTGAGACGTATAAGCTTAGAGGTTGTACTTTTGTGGGAATCAATAGTGTGTTGTTAGAAATGACAATGTGGCATTTAAAGAAGGATTTGTTCTATGAAAGGTTGAACGTTATCTTAAGCCTTGCCCATCGAGAATGACAAAAAATGGGTAAATGTGTCAAGGCTACGTAGGGTTACCTAATAGGATATGGTCATCAACTTTCTAGATTACCCTCTATATTTCAAGCATGCTGGTTATGCTTTGGGATTCTGGTAAAGGTCGAAATGACCAAGGTGATATCATATTCGACACTATTTATGGTAAAGGTGGGTCGGTTCTTTGTTGGTAGAGGTTGAAGCCTTAGGCGCATCCCTCTAGAGATGTACTATCAAAAGGTAGTCCTTTACCTTGTCATTGTACAAAATTCATTCTATAATACGAGCCTTTACGGTGTTAATTGTAAACCTATTAAATTTCAATTTAATAAATGTAATAATTTCCACTAAGAATATACATATTTATTTGAAAGGGTTTTCAAAGAATATCATTAAAAATAATATCTCTTATTTTACATAGCAAATGGTTTGGTTATCATAAGATAAAAGCCCGTTTATATTTATGTGCGGCATGGTGTTATGGGATACCCTTTGTTTCCAAAAGCTCATGTTTTGAGCTTTCTCACACTAGTCCCATGACTGACCTAGAGTTTATTTTTTTCCCCTTAAACTCTAGGTGCCCTATTTTTTTGGGCAGCCAAATAGTTAGGTAGCTTGGAGCATTTTGGAAGGAGCATGAAGCATAAAGCTGGAGGGTCATACGTAGATAGTTATCTATTTCTATTTTCGCTGTATTATATATAAGTACCTACGAGCATCTGTAGCGATAGGCAGTTATAACTATCCCTAGCTGGGTTAGTACTTGCTATGGCTCTGGTATCTCATTTTGAGAGTGATTATATTTACTTTCAATATGTATAATTACAAGTTGTTAAATGCGATGTGAGAATCTATTTTGTTCTTTCTTCTATCTTTATTTTTCTTTCCCCCCTGATTATCTACCTCTCCAGCACTTGAATTTGCAGTATGTGAATACCGCGGATGTATTAATGTCGATCTTCGAGGGTCGAAAAGGCGAGTCGTTACACATCAACTTCCTTTTTAGAAAATCATTTTCAACTTCTTTCAAAAATAAATTCAAATATATTTTCAAATAGTTTTCTTTAAAAATACCATAATAGCTTTAAATATTCATATCCTATTTTTCAAATAAATAATTCAAATCACTCATTTTAATTTAATTTTTCTATTGTCCAAAACAATCAATATCAACATACATGCATTCCATTCAACCATATTCATCCATTTCAAACAATCATTCATAACTTATGAAACATTCCTAGCAATTCAATCACGATAGACTACCAAGCCATCATCAAACAACATAAAAATCGAATTTAATTCAAGCATTAATTAAAAAATTATCAACCTAGTATCAATCTAAAAAAAATATCAAGTTAATATACTTTAAGTAAACAAAAATAATAATTCATAACCCTTTATTTGTGATTGATATACCCATTGGGCCATTGTAAGATTAAAAGAAGTCATTATACTCTTAGAAATCATTTACTATCATTTAAAAAAAATCGAAGATGACACTCACTGTTAATCCATTTTAATCTCTAATCGAAATCACGTTCACCACCAACTCCCTTGGACACGCACAGCTGCCCCATAATGAAATCGCTGCTACCAATCTCATGTAAGTCGCTCTTGCTTGTCGTCATCCATATGTGAACAACAGGAGGTTGTCGCCTCAACCTCCTAGGGTTGTCGTAATGCCAGGCTTGCTTCTACCAAGCATAATGCTAACATTGCACCTCCATACCTCTTACATTCTAGTTGAGAGTGCCTTCTTACTAGCACTACCCGGGAGCCTCTTCTTTTTTTCGATTTTGTTATCGTGAGTGAATTTATGGCTGAGGAATTTGTTTTATGAAGGAGATAAAATAACGAGATACGAATGAAAGGTGGTGATGGGTTGCACGTGGGTTCAAAGGGTTTGGTCCAATATGAGAAGATGAGAGTTTAATTTTTCTTTTTAAATCATTTTGAACCCTTAACCGCTTTATTTTTCGACTGTTGTTCAATACCAGATTAAAATTCCAATCGAGACATTGTAATTCGAATTTTATTTTCTATTTTTAATCATTTTTTATATAATTTTATATTTTCAAATCAATACTCTACTTTTTATTATCGAATAAATCCAAAATTCAATTTTTTAATTAAATTCATAATATATTCACAATAAATTTTTAACTATATGTATTTAAATATAATTTGAATCTCTTCAAAATTTTATACTCAAATATTTGAATTTCTAATTCAAATATCCAACTAAAATTTTCCAAAATATTTTAATATATATATTTTTTATTTTACTCCGAAATAGGATGTTACAGACTCCTCAAAGAATTGCATCACTACAATTTACTGGAGAGTATTGCATATGATTTAATTATATAAAATTAGCAACAAAATATAATATACATATCCTAAGTGACTGCACTTTCGCTGCACCACTCTGATAAATTTTTTTTTGAAAAGCAATGGGCTAAGGGATCCCTGCCCATTTTATTCAACAAAGAGAGATTACAGAATATCAGTTCATCCTTATAACAATACACGTATCACAATGATCAGTAACTCACTTAATAACACAAAAATTAATTCTTGTTCATTGCATTCCTTCTATCATTCAGTCCACTAATCCTTTTTAGTATTCTCGTATTTATTATACTGTATATAGCATCTGAGTCTTCCATCTTCATGTTAAATATTCTTCTATTTCTTTCACTCCAAATTTCATATGCAAAAGCCTTCAAGACAACCATAAGAATCATTGCATCTGGAGTTTTCCACCTTGTTGCTTTGAAAATATTGAACGTCAATTCTTGAGGTTCTGTCAGGCTTGTGAAAGTTTTCATTTTCCAGCAACCTGCACCAAATTCTATAAGTAAAATCACATTCAAAAAATAAATGGATATTTGTTTCCGATTGACTATGACAAAGCACACAATCTTCATTGCTTATCACACCCAGGTATGACAATCTCTGCTTTGTATTTAAAGCATTTGCCATGATTTTCCATAGTAATAAATTTTCTTTTGCAGGAGATTTATCATTCCAGATTCTTGTTGCCCATGGGAAATTATCTGAATTTATATTTTCAACCAGAGTTTTATACACCAAAGATATTGAATATGCCTTTCCTTTTCTGGACCAGAGAACTTTAGTCTTTGATGATGGTAGAGCCAAAGATGATAATGTTTGCTATAACTTTTTAACCAGGTTTGAACTGCAGTAAGGAAGAAGAATAGATCTTTCACTAATATATGCTGAAGCTTTTGCATTAAAAGGAATACCAGTCTGCTTTTTTAAGAGTAAGATAAACTTTCTTGAATAATGAAACCATTTTTTGCCCAAGGAGATGAACAGAATGATAAATCATTATTCACTAGAGGATTACACTGAATCATTGGAAGAAAGGTACTACTAAGTTTTAATAAACTTCTCCAACTCTAGCTGCAAATATTTGGAAAGTTCATTGACCAGAGATCCTTATATTTTATTAGAATTTTCTTAATCCACTATGTCCATAGATCATCTTTATCAGATAGAATTTTATCAAATTATACAGAAACAGCTGCAATATTCCACAGTTTCAGATTTATAATGCCAAGTCCTCATTTATTCTTTGGTAGCTGAATCTTTTTATATGAAATTGGAATGAGCTTTTTTGAAAAAGAATCACCATGCCAAAAAAACCTATTCAGTGCACTATTAACCATAGATATAAGTTTATTTGGAAGAATATAGTGCCTCATCCAGTAACTTTCCATTGCACTTGCTATACTCTGAGCTATAACCAGTCTTCCTGCTTGTGATAATTTTGTATTTGGCCATGTAGATAATTTTTCAGTAATCTTCTCGTATAAAGGAAGACAATCAGTTTTAGTAATTCTTGTAGTAATCAGAGGTAAACCAAGGTATTTAACATTATGATTCATTTCCTTTAGACCAGAAAGAGCTATAATTTCATCTTTCTGCCTACCACTAAGTCCTGCCAATAAGATGTGTGATTTACCAAAGTTTATCTTTAAACCAATAATATCATAAAAAATCTTCAGAACATCAAGAAAGCAGAAATATTATTTGAAGCTGGTTTGATAAAAATTACTAGATCATCAGCAAACAGAAGATGTGTTATAAATGGATCTTTGCATTTAGGATGCAGTTCCAATTTCTTTAATTTTACTTGTTCAATTAAAAGAGAATTTAGGATTTCCATCACAATAATAAATAAAAGAGTAGATATTGCATCACCTTGACGAACCCCTTGAGTTCCTTTGAAAAATCCTTTTGCACATCCATTTCTTATTATAGAATAGTGTGTGGTTGATATACATGTATAAATCCAGGCTATCATTGGTTTAGGGAAATTCATTCTAGATAGAATTTCTATAATTGAGTTCCATGAAACAGAATCAAATGCTTTTTGAATGTCAAGCTTCAACATACATCTAGGAGAAATACTTGCAATTCCATAACCTCTTAAAAGTTCCTGAGTTAACAAAATATTATCACTGATATTTCTCTAGGGCAAGAAAGCAACTTGATTTTTGGAAATAATAGATGGAAGAATGGTTTGTAGTCTACTTGCAATAATCTTGGCTATGATTTTGTATAAGACATTGCAGCATGATATTGGTTTGAAATCTGCTACATTGACTGGATTGTTACTCTTTGGCACCAGAACTATATTAGTTGCATTTACACCAATAGGTAATTTATTATGTGAGAAAAAATATTGGATAGCTTTGATAACATCTAATATAATAATTTTCCATGAATTCTCAAAGAAAAAAACATTATATCCATCAGGGCCACCACTACTATCAGGCTTTAGAGAAAAGATTGCTCTTTCAATTTCCTCTGATGTTACCTCCTGAATCACATTATTAGCTTGATGATCATCCAAGAATGGAGTTTGTAAGTTATATAGAGGTAATATATTAGGAATCACTGGCTTAGGATTTGATAGAATAGATGAGAAATAATCTATGAAGGCTTTTGTAATTGAATCATCATTCTCCTACAAAGTTCTATTCAAATCTTTAATGCACAAAATCCTTCCTTTTGCCTGTTTAACTTTAATTGCATCGTGGAATTATTTTGTATTCCTATCTCCATGCTTTTCATAAATTTCATGTAATACTTCTTTCCTCATTATAGCTTCAACTTCTAGTGCCTCATGCAATGCCTTTGATAATTCAGATTCTTGGCAAGCTAATATTGTACTCATTGGATTAAGCTGCAGTTGTTGTTGAATGTGAATAAGCTGATTTCTTATTCCATCAGATATTTTAGAACCATCACCATAATTATCTTTAACCCAAACTTTTAGTTTGAATTTAAATCTTTTAATCTTTGCTTTGAGAGAATACATAGGATTTCCAAATATTAATTCCTCCCATAACTGTAATACAATGCTATGAAAATCTTTATGATTAGTCCAAGATTTATAAAATTTGAAGGAAGGGTTCCTGTTTAAAATAAAAACACCCCATGTTAAAATGATTGGAGAGTGATCAGATACTGAAGGGCTAAGAAATTTGCATAATAGTTTAGGCCAAAGATTAATATAATGAATATTTTGAAATGCATGATCAAGTTTACAAAAAAGTTCTAGGACCATTTTTGCTTTTATTGTTCCAACTAAATTCAGCTCGAACAAAATTTATATGACTGAGAGATGAATTGATTAAAGCTTGTTTCAATGGAGTAATTTCTTTTAAAGAAAGAGGAATACCACCAGTTTTTTGTTCAGAGGAAAACGTGCAATTAAAATCACCAAGAACTATCCAAGGAAGATTAAGCTGGACAAGAGATGATAGATTGGACTAATCATAAAAAAAGAAAAGAAAACAGTTGGTTATATTCAAATATATCACATAATATTAAACATAATGATCAATGTATATATAGCTTTCAATGGTCAATTTAAAAGAAATTCTCTGGTTTCAAAATGTATTGAATTTCTGTAAAAAATTCTAAGCGTCAAAAATTTTGAAAAATTTCGAGAGGGTCTCGTTTTCATGGAGAGGCTTTCAGAAATATGTTAAATAAATATACATTGACCAAAATATGGTCGGAAATAATTTATATATCAAAATTTGCCACACAGCATATAATCAAAAAAATATATAAATAAGCGAGTTCGCTTTATTTTAAAGCAAATAAGTGCCAAATCCAATCCATAGTGTTCATGTACCTATAATCATCTCGAATAAAATATTGTTTGTGGGCCACTTATAGTACAAATATATTATTTATTTAATGTGTCATTACATGGTTATTGATTGTACTCGTCTCATTATTTGTCACTCCATCACTTGCTGTTTTTTGTTACTAAGTAGAAATGTAGTTCAGATTAAAATTTTAATAGAACATAAAATCTCGAGTGTCGTTACTCTATAAAAATTAATAAAAATTGACTTTATTTCAAGTTTATGCATTCAAAGGGTAGTAATATTACCTCAACTTCATTCTTAATAACTAAAGGCAGTTCGTAGTATTATTAAATATTAAAAGATTATTATAGTTTAGCTTATGTTAATATGAAATAAAATGTTCACAGCAAAAAAGATAACCAGTTTCTCATCTTTGGGACCATTTTCTGTTATTATATAAGGTAAATGGTCATCTAATAGTCTGGTCATGGAAAAGGAATTAAGAATAAACTAATTAAGATAAACTTTGTGTAACAACCTGTATATTTAACTATTTTAAATTATTAAATTTAATATGATTATTGAATAAAAATGATTAAAAATAAAAAATAAATGATATATTAATTTTGTTATTAAATATGAACTCGAATAAAATTTTGAAATAACTAATTTCGAAGATTTTGGCAACAACAAGTATTGAAACAAAATTCTATATATTGAACCTGTTTATAATCAATAGTTGGAATTGAATAATGAATATTGAATTATTGTAAAATGAAAGCTGTTTCATTGTTTAAATTCATTTTAAAATTAAATTTTATAAGTTAAATAACGTGTATTGAAATATGGTGATTTATTGGATAACAAACTGTTTAAATTTAATATTGGAAAATTTATATATAATTGAATCTTGAATTTAATATGAATGAAAATGATTTCGAAAGTTGATTTAAATTTTATTTAAATAAGAATGAAGATCTTTTACTTTTAAAATTGAATTTAAAGTGAATGAATAGAAATCGAAAATTTTATATTTTTAATTTACGAGTAAAAATAGCTACTTTGGCCATTGTCTCGGATTTCGACGAAACAAGTTTTATCAGATCCGTAATAGTGTGTTATTGTAGTATTCTAAGTTCCGTAGTAATCAGACTTATCATTTGGTCGTGCGAGCTAGAAATGCGTAGAAATTAATTTAAGGAGTTTAATTAAAATTATTTGATTTCGAAAAGCTATCTTCTACATACGATCGAATTCGGTCTCGAAACATGTTCCACTAGATTCGAAATAGGGGTATAACATATAGAATGCAAGGCTTCACGCTTCGTTTGGAGTTTAGAATTTCGTGGGTCAATCGGGTGAGATAATTTCTAATTATAGTGTATATATTCTTTCTCTCAACCATTCGTACATTTTTTCCTACCTTTTGTCTCCCTAACCCCTTTCTTCTTTCATTCTCAAAAATCAATCGATCGAATAAAATAAAAAAAGAAAGAGGAAAAAAAGAAGCAATCGATGCAATCGCATTCGTCTTAAGGAGAGGTGGGTCATGCGAGGTCGATGATTAGAGAAATAGAGTTGAGGGCGGCGTTGTCATCGACGGTGACGAGTTATATTTGGTCGACGCGGCCTCCGGCCTGAGAGCGGCGGTGGATCGAGTGGCAACGTGGAATTCCTGGGGCAGGGTTGAGCACGTAGTAGGGCTGGGGTCGCGTTAGGTTTTTCTTGGCTAGGTTGCGTGCGACACTGTGCTATCGAGAGAGAACTAGCAGTCACAATTGGAAGGTAGCAGTTCGCGTGCAGCCTGGGACAAGCAGAGTTGACTAGGGTATGTTGTTGGGTTGTTTAATTTTAATTTTAATTTGAATTAATTTATGTTAGTGATAACTTTAATTATTTCAAATAATGATAAAATCGTTAATTTTCATACCATGCCCATTTTGGACAAAACAATATGTTGGAATCGTATTGATGCTGTCTATGCTACGGAGTTAAAATTGTTGCAATTCACTTCATTCAAATTTTCAAATTCGAATAATGGTGGGTATTTAATGCTTACAACGTACTATAATATTTTTATGGTCATTAAATTGAGATCGCGAAGTTAACTAATTTTATTGACTGTTGTTTGAAAATGAAATTGGATATAGAAATTAAAATTAACAGTTAAATTTAGAATTGGAATTAAATTGCTAGAAAAATACCCGATGTTGATAATTATGTAATTGTTGTGGATCATTGGCAGATTTGTATTTTGATAGAGATTGAATGCTATTGGTTGATATATTAGATGGTTGGAAGTTTATTTATTTTATATATATCTAGTTATCACCATGTATATCATTTGGCAGTATATAATTGTTATTTGAATTATTTCAAATAAATTATGAAATTGGTTGAAATGATATATACCTATGACACTTTGATATTGGTTTGAAATGATGTATATATCCATCCTTGGAATCAAATATTGAAATAACAGATCAATTGGCCATAAGATAGAAAATTATATACGCACACCGGATTAGTTAAACTAAAAGGTTTTAAAATTCTTGGTTTTGAAAATTTTCAATGATATTGTTTTGAAAGAAAATTTTAAATTTATGATAATTAAATTATTTTCAATTAGAGTTCTGAAATGTTGAATATGAAATTAGTTAAAGGAAATTGTTTAAAGAATTTGATTTGAAATTTAAAGCTATAATCGAAATATAATTTGAATTATGGAAATTGATTTGTTTTAAAAGATTTGAACTTTTTATTCGAACTTTGAAATAAATCCAAGTAAAAGTGATTTTAGTTGATATTTCAAAATTGAGCTCGAAATTGAATTATTTTAAAAGTATTGAACCTTAAATTGAATATTGAAGTTTAAATTGATTTAAATCGAGACTTTGAAATTAAACTCAAAATTTATATAAGTTGAAATGGGTTAAAAATTAAGAATTGAATTGAAATTTAAACCATTGAATTGAAACATTTTGAAATTGAAATCAATGTGAATTGAAATCGAAATAAAAGTTAATTTGAATTGAAATTGAAATTGGAGTTAATTCGAATTAAAATTGAAATTGAATTGATTTGAATTGGAATCAAAATTGAGTCAATGAAAATTGAATTGAAAGATTTCGAATTGAATCAGTTTGACTTTGAAACTATTTTCAAAATAATTTATTTTGAAAAATTATCTTTTTAAATATTCAAATTATTTTTGAATTTCCAAACTATTCTCCTATATAAACCATTTTAATACTTAAACCATTTTATATCAAGAATATTTTAACTATTTTAACTTTTTCTAAAAATTCTAACTAGTCAAAGATGGCAATTGTTAATATTTAAATCATGGATTTAAATGCGAGTTTGGTTAAATTGAAGCTATAACCTAAGTTGAAATACGAAATGATTTTGGAAAGCATAATTGAGATTGAAATGAAATTGATTCTGAAGTGAATGAAATTATTTGTGAAACGAAATTGATTTCGAACGGAATAAAATGGCTTTTGAATGAAATTGATTTCGATGGGAACAAAAAGTTGTTTCGAACTGAATTGACATATTTTGATTAAATATGAGGTTGTTTGAAACGAATGATATTTTGAAGTGAATATGATATTTTGATATCATGTGAATCGTTTTCGAAATGCAAAAGAACCGACCAGTATGTAAAATGACGTTTGGTTGTTAAAGAGACTAGAGCCTCTTATTAGCATACTCACTGTCAATATTGAGACTCTAGAATGAAGTGGTTGAATTTAGCATCGTTTGTTGGATTTTGAAGAAAAAGAACGATGATGGATAGACCTCAACACTTGTACCAATTTGAAATGTCTAAAACAGGCCAAGTAGGCTAGTTACCCCTATTGGACACCTGTTCTTCGATTTTTCTTGTGCACTCGGTCCATACTGTTATCTTTGTTGTAGATTTCGATTGGTGCACTTTGATTGGGATGATTCCCTTTTGACTCGATATAGGACGGGTGGACATGGTGGGCGGTCGTTGTAGCAATGCGTTACCACCAGCCTTGCGACTCGAACTGGTAGTGTCCTACCACAGACATTGTCTCGCGTGCCTTGCCATACTTTTATCCTTATAAGAGACAACTATGATTTGGGTTTAGTTTTGTCATATCACAGTGCATTCCTATCTACCAACGTTTTACTGGTTGTGTTATATGCAAACTCAATGACAATGTTCATAAACACATTAAGGGGGTTTAATGTAAAGCCTTAACGCTAGGAAAAATATTTATTTTATTGCTTAGACATTACATATATAGCGTACTCTACTATATATGTAGATATGTTGACGAATCCTTAAGAGATGGAAAATCCTGTAATATCTCATGAGTTATGGCACGCACATTATACACTTGATAGAAGATGTAAAACCCCGTAAACATCTCTGACACTATTACTGACCTATTATATGTGATTTTGATTTAACTCATATAAGTATATTTTAGTCTTGACCCAAATGTTTTGTCTTTTGTTACACTCGGTTCATCCTTGAGTTTTTCAGTGCACTGAAGATTATTTTCTGGAGGACGAAGACAAAGATTGGTATACTATTACTAGTATTATTTTCACCTCATTATTGTTCAACTGCATTGTTGTATTCTATTATTTTGTTCTATGTATAACTTTGATAAATGTTATATAAATTATAATGAAATGTAGTATAAATAGCTTCATGAACTGTTTATTTGATAACTATATTTTGTCATTCCGCTACAAGATTACGTGTTTGTTTTCTTCTTTTATTATTTTTCTTAATTAACCTCATTGATTATCTATGTTCCGGATTGTTTGAGTTGGACATGCTTGGATTATTGTCGATTTAAACCTTTCGAAATGAAGGTCGTCGGAGGTGGTACTAGAGCTTTGGTTTAGTGATAACCTAAGCTTTGTGGGGTTTGACTCGTTTGAGATAGGGTAGTAATACCCTAGAATGAGTTTGTTTGAGTGTCTATGTATATATACACATATATATACATATACATATACATACATACATATATATATATATATATATGAGAGTGCGTACTTGTTAGTGTTATAAAATGTTCTATATTTTGTTTACTTATCTGTTGAGTTTTTTTTATGAATTCTAGTTGGTACATGAGGCGCTATGTTATTGATAAGGGTTTCTAAACACTTAGACAAGGAAAGTTAACATAATATTGTTTTAAAATTGAGAAATGAAGTAATTTTACCTATATTATATTATATATATAAAATGATAATTTTTAATGAATGTTAGTTGTTAGGAGATGATAATATTTAACTATCACCAATTATTTTTGAATTAAACTAAATACGAATACTTTGTGAACTCTATTTCAAGAAGCGTTCGATGATTAAATTGAATTGAAATCAAATTACAATAAGAATTGTTACAATAATAAAGATGTAATTTAATCGAATGTTTTCATAATAAGGTAATGAATTGTATGAGTATAATTATAATATGGCTTATAAATAGAAAGGATTTAAAAGTTGAAATTTTAGAAATTGAATCATGTTGCTTTCCAAAATTGTTTTCAAAGCCTTTAGAATTAATAATAATATTATTTTAACGTGTTTTGACTAAATAATACATTTTGAAAAGATTTTTGAAAGAAATAAAAGCATTGAACTCGCTTTAGTCACTAGGAAGTCATTCTGAGGATGACTGCAGCATCGCCAGCATTCATTTTCAAGTTTCTAAGTGAGAATTGCTACCAAAAAGAAATTTATTTTCGATTAAAACAAGTTTTGATGGTGAGAAAAAAATTCCAATTATGATTTGATAAATATATGGAAATGGTTTTGAGCTTATAAATTAAAATTAGTATATATAAGAAACATGTCTATAACTTACGAAACTGAACAAGGATATAAAAAAACCGAATTTTAAAATGGTTGAACATTTCCTTAAGCAAACAAGAGAAAATTTGAATTTGAGATATGAAACAGAAGAATTAACTTAGAAAGTTAGATAAATTTAGTAAATAAAATGAAATTTATCTTAAGATGTAAAATTGATAATGGAACTAAGAAATGGAAATGACTTAAGTTATTAATTGTGATTCAACTTGAGTTAAAAAAAAGATAATTGAATATATTTTAGAATGTTGTTTATAGAAACAAATAGGAATTTAAGTTTAAAGTGTAATAAACAAAGTAATGGATTGAATGGAATAATGTTTAAATTTAATAAAAGATTAAATGAATTGAATTGGATTTGAATTGAACTATATCAATTAGTAAAGTGAATTAAATCCACTTAAGCTATAAAATGAATTAATAGAATGAATACAAACTTGAGTTATAAATTGAAATGCAATTTGAGTTATTGAAGAAATTGAATGTGAATAAATGAGTGTGAGTAAAAATTAATATGAGTAACTGGATTTGATTTAAATTGGATGTAAATAAATTAAATGCAAAGGAATGAATTTTAATAAATTGAAGGATAACTAATTGAATATGAAATAAGTGAATGTTAAATCAAGGAATGTTTATTAACTTAACAAAATTAGTAAGTGATAATTTAAACTTAAGTTCAATTTATGAAATGAATGGATTTATAAAATAAATTGAATATGAAGTGAATAGGTTATACAAACCAAGTTTGAAAATATTAACTTAACTAATTTGAGTTTATGATGTTTATAAACTTAAGTAGAGTCTAAACTTAGTTTAAGTAAAAAGAATGAAGTGAAATTGAGAATTTGAGAACTTGAATTCCGTGCTTTTGAAAATTGTTTTCTAAGATTTTAAAAATAATATTAGTATTATTTAAAAATATTTACGAATAGAAATTGTTTCAAAAGTGGATTTTAAAAAAAGGAAGTCATGTACTCCCCTCTTCTATCACTGAAAAATAATTTCTATGATGACGGCCACATCATCGACATTCATTTTCGACCTCAAAGTAAGGGAGGCCTCTTAGTAGCTTTGCTACGCATTTGGTACGATAAACAAATTTTAATCCAAAATTTACAAATTTTATTTAATATATATATATATATATATAATAAATGAATATATATATTATTTCAAAATGATTTGGAAAAAAACACCGGTGTTTATTTCTTACATTCTCTGCAAATTAATAATTTTCACTTATTGAAATGAAACGAATTTATAAAATGATTTTTATGAATGCTCCATGAATGAATAGATATGAAATGGGTTAACATAAAGTGAAATAATTTAAATTTAAATAAATTGATTTTAAATATTGTAGATGTGAATAAATTGGAAGTAAACCAATTAAATGTTAATGAAGAATGAATGTTAATAAAAAAATGATAGTGTATAAATTAAATATTGACATTGGAAAATGTAAATTGTGATAGTTATAAATTAATTGGATGAATATTATTTGTTAAATGGTTTCTTTCGTCACAAACCATTGTTGAAATTGCTTTTAATCGCATATGATTATTTTTAGGGTGCTTATGCTCATGATTTGGATTCAAAATTCGTGATTATATAGTTCTATTAAACTCATACATGTTTCAATATCTTTTATAAGTGACTAATATTCTAATCGGGTTGAGAGAGGTACATATGAAGACAATTTTGACGTATACGTGGATTATATTTGCTTTTGCTTGCTTAATGTGAGTGAACTCGCTCGTATTAATAATAATAAGGTACATATCTCGGATTATATACCGTGCTTTCATATTTTTCCCTACAAGATGCCTCATCGTTGAGATGAGATGTATATTTAATATATATACTATAATGTAAATTTTTACGATCGAACCGCGCAATGGAGACACTGTCGAAATTTTCAGTAAATCCGGGTGTTAAAAAAATTAGATTTTAAAATTTTATAACTGGTTTTATATATAAGTTGTAATTTCCATAAAGCTGGTATCGATGTGGCATAGTGGAAGCTAGTGATGATTTTGTAAACAAGACTTTAATGTTTATAAGTTGTTTCTTTGAATAAAATATATCAAATGTTAAATTCTGTACTTTTCCCCTTTTCGAGGACGAAAAGTTTTGAGTGGAGGAGTATGCAACGACCGGTATTTTTAACTATTATAAATTATTAAATTTAATATGATTATTGAATAAAAATGATTAAAAATAAAAAAACTAATGACTTATTAATGTAGTTATTTTATATGAACTCAAATAAAATTTTGAAATAACTAATTTTGAAGATTTTGGCAATAAAAAGTATTGAAACGAAATTCTATATGTCGAACGTGTTTATAATCAATAGTCAAAATTGAATAATGAATATTGAATTACAATAAAATTAAAGTAGTTGTTTTATTATTTGAATTTGTTTTAAAATTAAAATTTATAAGTTACATAACTTATATTGAAATATGGTGATTTATTGGATAATTAAATTCTTTAAATTTAATACTGGAAATTATTTAAATAATTAAATCCAGAATTTAATATGAATGAAAATAATTTCAAAATTTGATTTAAATTTTATTTAAACAATAATAAAGATCGTTTATTTTAAAATTGAATTTAAAGTGAATAAATAGAAATCGAAAATTTTATATTTTTAATTAATGAGTAAAAATAGCCATTTTGGCCACTCTCTCAGATTTCGACGAAACAAGTTTCATCAGATCCGTAATAGTGAGTTATTGTAGGATTTCAAGTTTCATAGTGATCAGACTTATTATTTGATCGTGCGAGCTCGAAATGCGTAGAAATCGATTAATGGAATTTAAATGTATTTGATTTTGAAAGCTAACTTCTGCATACAATGGAATTAGGATTTGAAACTAGTTTCATTGAGTTTAAGAATATCGACAACCAATATTTTGATATACTGGATGACCTATTGTCATTTTGGGGAACGAAACGGGCTTTTCGGGTCGTTGTTATCGTTTTGACCCAATTCGATCCGTCGGTTCGTTCTTATCCATCTGTCCATATATATTGTTTTTCTAAAACCCTAGCTATCTATTCCATTTTTTAGTACGTATCTGTTCAATTATCTCCTTCCTTCTTCCCAATGTCAGACAATTCCAAAACCATAATCCCCAATTTCAAATCAATCTTTAAAATTCAAACTCCACAAACCATAGCAAATTATATATCGTTGGAAAGCTCTCGATGAGCGTAATCTAGATCTTCTATTCATTTTTGCAGTTGAGTCTCAGCTTGGCCAAAAATCGTTGATTTAGTTTTAATACAAGATGAGTATATACGTAATCTAGAATTGGAATTTAATTGCCAGAAAAATTTCCAAACTATTTTCCTATATAAAACAATTTAATACTTAAACCATTTTATATCAAAATTAACTTTTTTTAACTATTTAAAATTTTCAAACTATTTCTAAAAATTCAAACGGTTCAAAGATGGGAACTATTTATATTTAAATCATGGATTTAAATACGAATTTGGTTAAAATGAATTTATAAAATAAGTTGAAATATGAAACGATTTTGGAAAGCATAATTGAGATTTTGAAATGGAATTGATTTTAAAGTGAATGAAATGATATTCGAAATGAAATTGATTTCGAACGGAATAAATTTTTTGAATGAAATTGATTTCGATGTGAACAAAACGACATTTCAAACTGAATTGACATATTTTGAGTAAATATGAGGATGTTTGAAACGAATTATATTTTGAAGTGAAAATGACATTTTGATATCAAGTGAATCGTTTTCGAAATGAAAAAGTACCAGCCAGTGTGTAAAACGACGTTTGGTTGCTAAAGAAACCGGGGCCTCTTATTGGCATACTGTCTATCAATATGGAAACTACTTTAACAATTGTGTATGTGGAGGATACTCCAGAATGAAGTGGTTGGATTTGGCGTTGTTTTCTGGATTTGAAGAAAGAGAATGATGATGGACGGACCCCGACACTTGTGCCAATATGAAGTGACTAAAATAGAACGTCTTGATCCAGACCAAGTGGGCTAGCTACTCCTAGCTGTAACGACCCGTATTTTACGTGTCGATAAATCGTGTAATAGTTGCACTAAGTCGTTTGGAGCTTGAGAAGTTAAGTCGTGTGGAACTTAAGTCGTGACCGACTTAGAGGATGGAGCGACTTAGGGTAGGTGGCCGACTCATGGGGTCAACGGTTTATAGGTTGGCCGACTTATAGGAGTGAGTGGTGGTTATCTCTCACGCGGACCCAAAGGAGTATATTGGTTTGGTGGTTTGTTGGAGTGTTGTAGATAGTGATTTTATGCATTTTTCCTTAGATCCAAGTGTAGATCCACTACTCATGAAGATGTTTACTTATACAAGTTCATTTATCGAGTTGAAGAGACAAAACCCATGATTTATATTTATTAGATCTATGCTAAAAACCCATGATTCATGTATGTTAGATCTATGCTCATTTATTTACGAAATTGCCATTATCATTGTAATTGTTTATTTAGATCTTGTTTGAATGATTGATTGCTTGGATTAATGTTTGAATTGATTGATTAGTTGATATATAACTTGATTTGATCAAGTTGGTTGATGATGATTCAAAAGCTAAGTGGAAAGGCTCTTGAATAAGGAAAGCTGCTTGTGGCATATGAAGCGGATGTTGAAGCTCATATGTATGGATTAGATGATGTTGAGATGGGACTTTGCCATGATGCAATGAGGCAAGCCATGATGTTGAGATGAGACTTTGCTATGATGCGATAAAGCGAAGCATGATGTGAGATAGCCTTGGTTTAATCCAGACGGGATCATCCCAAGCATGTTGATAACTCGATGATGCGATGCGAGTTGGTTGATAATGGTTAGCTTAAGAGGCGCTTGAGCTAGTATGGAAATAGTCGTCGAGGAGGATGACTAGGAGGCTGAGATCTCATCGTTGTTGAAGGTTCTAGCATGCTCAAAGCAAGAGTAAGTTGGAACGGGCTGCGACGACGTTCCAAGCACGGGCTGCGACGACGTGCTAGTACTCTGGGTAGTTGCAAAAATTCCTAGGCACGGGCTGCGACGACGTGCGGAGTTATGTCTAGAACCGGGGTTACCATTAGTCCTTGACAGGCGGTCATTCAACTAACGGTGAAATCAAGGCAATGATAACAGTGATAGCCAGAGTCATGGATGTTTGGACGTTTGGTTGTATCATCATTCGGTCTCAAGAGCGGTGTTTTCCGGGTGCTTATCTGATCTTGGTTTAGGCCTTGGGGGTTTGTATTTGGAAAACATCGACCTTGACTCGAATGATTATTTCTTTACTTTAATTGTCTGCCATGTTATGCTTGCTTCTCCTTAGTGTGTGTCTGGGGGCTATCACTGTAGAAAGAGGCGGAGTGGGATGGTTTGGTTCCTATTCCTTTTGTCCCTTATGCTCTTTTGGTATGTTTGATAGCTGATTTACTGCTCACTAAGACTTTGTCTGACTCAAGGTTTTATGTCTCCTCTTATTACCTTAGGCTGTTCATCCATGTTGGGATGGGCAGACTAGGTAGCAGGTGACAGGTGCTGTTCTTGGAGATCTACGTTGATGATGACGAAGACGAGCAGGAGGCTTTTGCATATTATTTCATATTATGTACTGGGTGTTCCGCTGTATATACTTTGAGTGCTTTGTAGTGAGGTTTTGATGTATTGACTGTTCTGATGATTGTATCAAACTTCTAAGATGCTTATTTGATGATATTCTGTTATGAAGCTTCACTATACATATATTTCTCTATTGTATTTTATCTATGCGCTGTGAGTTATGCGATAGATTCTGCGATGTTTATTCTACCCTTGACGGTTACCCATGGCTTCCTGGCACGCCTTTCAGCGCATTATTTCCTTGTTTTGGTGCGGGAGTCATGGGCGGTCGTCACATTTGGTATCAGAGCTTTGGTTAATCGACTTTAGCCAACGCTCGCTGACGTAACTACGTATGAGAGACGTAATTGTATTTTGATGAATGATTACTATATATAATATAGTAGTTTAGAAGGATTTGAACTCCTTATGTAGTTGTTTCTCAAGGTGTTCTAAGTTATTCCTTTTTGTAGATATTAAGGATGAGTCGAAGGGGGAGACCAGCTGCTAGGGAAGGTCGTGCTGCTAGGGAAGCTGTTGATTATGCTCCTATGTTTGAGGCCATGATGACTTCGATCATGAGAAGGATACCAGTCTCGGGGCCATCAGTAGATGTTGGAGTTCAAGTTCAAGCTCCAAGACCAGTGGATTTTGCTAAGCTTTGCAAGGACTATACTTCTCTTGGAGGAAAGGTTTTCTTGGGAACGGAATCAACCATTGAAGTGCAAAGATGGATTGATGCTTGTAGAAGGATCTTTGGTGACTTGGGAGTTGAGGATGCAACTAAGAGGAAGCTTGCATCAAGGCAACTTCAAGGGAGAGCTTCGGATTGGTGGAATTCTATCACCATTGATACTCCGGAGGAGGAGATTACTTGGGAGCAATTCCAAGCTAGATTCGAAGCTAAGTTCATCTCTACGGCTCAAAAATCTGTCTTGTTTAAAAAGTTTGTGGAGCTCAAGCAAGGTGGAAGACCCGTTCTTGAGTATGTTTCTGAGTTTGAAGCATTGTCCAAGTATGCCAGATCGTATATTGATTCTCCCTATCAGAAGAATGAGAAGTTTGTGACCGGTTTGGATGCTTATCTTGGAAGACAGTTGGTGGATCATCTGGACGATCCGTTTGAGAAGCTTGTGGAGAAAGCTCTCAGGCATGAGAGTTTGTTTCCTAGGGAGAGTTCCGTTGTTGCTGTAACCAAGGAAGGGTTTAAGCCACAGAAGGGTGGAAACAAGAAGAGGAAGCAACAGCAAAATAAGGGTAAGGATGGCCAGAAGAAGCCGAGGGGCGAAATGACTAGCTATAATTGCCAACAGAAGGGCCATCTCTCCAAGGATTGTAGGAATCCAAAGGCGCCGACGAAATGCCATAGCTGTGACAAGCCAGGGCATTTCAGGAAAGATTGTCCAGAACCGAGGAAGGACAGGCAGATTGTGCAAGCTTATGCTTTGGGAGCTGTGTCGTCGTTTTCAAAAGCTCTTACTGCTGAAGAGAAAGGGAAGAGTGTGGTGGTTCAAGGTACTCTTTCCATTTGTGGTGTTCCAGTTAGAGTGTTGTTTGATACTGGAGCGTCGCATTCTTTTATTTGTGATGATCTTGTAGGCCGGTTAGGTTTGGAACCAGATATTGTTGATAGGCCATTGGTTGTGACTAATCCAGTTGGGGGTTCGTCATGTTTGTGTATGATATGCCGTGGTCTAGTTGTGTCGAGTCATGATTGCTCTTTTGTTTGTGATTGTTTTGTTCTGAACTTTGCGGGGTTCGAAATTATTTTGGGTATGGACTGGCTTAGGAAGTACGCGACAAGGATTGATTGTGAGAGGCTGGAGGTGACAGTCGGGAATGTGGAAGGGCGAAAGGTTGTGATACGATATAAGCATGAGGAAGGCGTCTTCATGAGCTTCATGTACTCGCTGGTTGTTCCACGGGATGGACTGTCATCGGTGCCTATTGTGAATGGATTTAAGGATGTCTTTGACGAAGTCAAAGGATTACCGCCGCATAGGGAGATCGAGTTTCGTATCGATCTAGTTGAGGGAGCCAGACCTGTTGTGATGCCTCTTAGGCGGATGGCGCCTAGGGAGCAACAAGAGTTGAAGGTGCAAGTTGATGACCTTTTGCAGAAAGGATTCATTCGGCGTAGTGTGTCCGAATGGGGTGCACCAGTTGTGTTCGCAACCAAAGCAGATGGATCGTTGAGGTTGTGTGTGGATTATCGTGAGCTGAATAAAGTGACTAAGAAGAACAAGTATCCATTGCCGAGAATAGATGACTTGTTTGATCAGCTTCACGATGCTAAGGTGTTTTCTCAGATGGATTTGGCAACGGGATTTCACCAATTGAGAGTGGCAAAGGATAGTGTGCCGAAGACTGCTTTTAGGACACCATCCGGTTTTTATGAGTGGCTGGTAATGCCGTTTGGATTGACTAACGCACCAGCATATTTTGTGGATCTTATGAATAGAGTGTTCAGAGATCAGTTGAATAAGTTCGTGCTTGTGTTCGTGGATGATATTCTGATTTATTCCAGAACTGAGGAAGAGCACAAGACGCACTTGCGTATTGTTTTGGAAATCTTACGGAAACATCAGCTGAAGGCTAAGTTTTCGAAGTGTCACTTCTGGAAGAGTGAAGTGAGATTCTTAGGCCATGTTATCTCTGGAAATGGAATAGCGGTTGATCCCGCTAAGGTGGCAGCGATCCAGGATTGGGTTAGACCTAAGAATGCATCTGATGTGAGAAGTTTTCTTGGATTAGTTGGACATTATCGATGGTTTATCAAAGACTTTTCCAAGATAGCTGCACCGTTAACAGGATTGACGAAAAAGAACCAAGTGTTCAGATGGGATGATAAGTGTGAGCAAGCTTTCGTAATCCTGAAAGAGCGACTGACGAGTACTCCTGTTTTGACTATTCCAAGTGGGAATGATGAGATGGCGGTTTACACCGATGCATGTGGTACTGGACTTGGAGCAGTACTAATGCAGAAGAATAAAGTTGTTGCATATGCAAGTCGACAACTGAAGCCGCATGAAAGGAATTACCCGACTCATGATTTGGAGTTAGCGGCAATTGTTTTTGCTTTGAAGATGTGGAGACATTATCTATTGGGAGTTAGATTCGAGTTGTTTACAGATCATAAGTAGTTGAAGTATCTGTTCTCTCAAAAGGATTTGAATCTTCGACAGCAACGGTGGCTAGAGTTCTTGGCATCGTATGATTTTGGTATAGCCTATACTCCGGGAAAAGGTAACGCAGTGGCTGATGCGTTAAGTCGAAGACATGTCGGATTGGGAGCCATGTTTTCGGAATGGGAGAGTCTCGAGTATTTGGCTGGATTTGATTTCAGGCCCAGATGTGAATTGGAACCTGAGATGTTGGCAAAATTATCAATAAGGCCTACTCTTGTGGAAAGGATTGGCGAGAGTCAAAAGCGAGACGATAAGCTTGTCAAGATTATCCGTGATTTGGAATCTGGATTGGACCCAGAGAAGGATAAGGGATTCGAAGTCGATTGAGAGGGTTGGCTTCGGAAGCAAGGACGATTGGTTGTTCCCGACATAGATGAATTGAGAGATGAAGTTCTGAAGGAAAGTCATCACTCGAAGTTGACAATTCATCCAGGTGGAAATAAGATGTATCGGGATATGAAGAGAACTTATTACTGGGAAAGTATGAAGAAGGATGTTGGGAATTTTATTTCCAAGTGTATGAATTGCCAGTTGGTTAAGGCAGAGCAGAAGAAGCCAAGTGGATTGCTTCATCCATTAGAAGTTCCTATGTGGAAGTGGGAACAGATATCGATGGATTTTATCGATGGTCTACCTAGAACAAGAGCAGGAAATGAAGGGATTTGGGTCATAGAAGATCGGTTGACCAAGAGTGCAAGATTCATTCCTGTTCGATCGACTAGGACTGCATCGAAGTTGGCTGAGTTGTATGTTAAGTGGATAGTTCGATTCCATGGTATTCCGAAGAGTATAGTGAGCGATCGAGACCCATTGTTCACTAGTGGATTTTGGAAGAGCTTCCAGGAAGTTTTGGGAACCGAGTTATGTTTGAGTACAGCTTATCATCCCCAAACAGATGGTCAGACTGAGAGAGTCAACCGAGTTTTCGAAGATCTTCTCAGAGCTTGTGTTTTGGACTTCGGAGGACCATGGGAAGATCATCTTCATTTGGTGGAATTTGCATACAATAACAGTTATCAGTCGAGTATTGGTATGGCACCATATGAGGCATTGTATGGAAGACCGTGTAACTCTCCGACATGTTGGTTGGAAACTGGAGAAAAGCTGATACTTGGGCCAGAGATGATTCGACAGACTACGGATTGTATAGAGATCATTCGGCAACGAATGAAGGCAGCCCAAGATCGTCAGAAGAGTTATGCCGATAAGCGTCGTAAGGATTTGGAATTCGATGTGGGTGATATGGTTTTTGTGAAGATTTCTCCACTGAAGAATGTTATTAGATTCGGGAAGAAAGGAAAGTTAACTCTGAGATTTGTTGGACCATTCCCGATTATCGAGCGAATTGGAAAGCTCGCTTATAGATTGAAGTTACCGGAGAAGATGGCGGGTGTGCACAATGTCTTTCATGTATCTTATCTACGGAAGTATGTGCATGACTCGAATACGGTGGTTTCTGCTGATAGCTGTGAAGACTTGGGGGTTGATCCAGTGGTTACGAGACCTCGTAAGCCGCTTCGTGTTGTTGAAACCGACACGAAACAGCTTAGGAGGAAGACGATTACGTTGCTCAAGATACAATAGAGTGATGATGTTAACGACTGTACGTGGGAGGAGGAAGAGAGGATGAAGGCAGCTCATCCTGAACTCTTCGAGGTATGGCCCTAAGGTGTCGTGACATCCCATGAATTTGTAACTTGTTCTAATCTTAGAATTTTGCATGCTAGGCTTATAATTGGATGCATGGTTTGTTGATTGCTATGGATGGTAGGCATGCAGAATAGTTTTGATTGCTCTTGTTTGTTTGGAATTTCGGGGGCGAAATTCCTAAGGGGGAGAGAATGTAACGACCCGTATTTTACGTGTCGATAAATCGTATAATAGTTGCATTAAGTCGTTTGGAGCTTGAGTCGTTCTAGAGATAAGTCGTGTTAAAGTTAAGTCGTGTGGAACTTAAGTCGTGACCGACTTAGAGGATGGAGCGACTTAGGGTAGGTGGCCGACTCATGGGGTCAACGGTTTATAGGTTGGCCGACTTATAGGAGTGAGTGGTGGTTATCTCTCACGCGGACCCAAAGGAGTATATTGGTTTGGTGGTTTGTTGGAGTGTTGTAGATAGTGATTTTATGTATTTTTCCTTAGATCCAAGTGTAGATCCACTACTCATGAAGATGTTTACTTATACAAGTTCATTTATCGAGTTGAAGAGACAAAACCCATGATTTATATTTATTAGATCTATGCTAAAAACCCATGATTCATGTATGTTAGATCTATGCTCATTTATTTACGAAATTGCCATTATCATTGTAATTGTTTATTTAGATCTTGTTTGAATGATTGATTGCTTGGATTAATGTTTGAATTGATTGATTAGTTGATATATAGCTTGATTTGATCAAGTTGGTTGATGATGATTCAAAAGCTAAGTGGAAAGGCTCTTGAATAAGGAAAGTTACTTGTGGCATATGAAGCGGATGTTGAAGCTCATATGTATGGATTAGATGATGTTGAGATGGGAATTTGCCATGATGCGATGAGGCAAGCCATGATGTTGAGATGAGACTTTGTTATGATGCGATAAAGCGAAGCATGATGTGAGATAGCCTTGGTTTAATCCAGACGGGATCATCCCAAGCATGTTGATAACTCGATGATGCGATGCGAGTTGGTTGATAATGGTTAGCTTGAGAGGCGCTTGAGCTAGTATGGAAATAGTCGTCGAGGAGGATGACTTGGAGGCTGAGATCTCATCGTTGTTGAAGGTTCTAGCATGCTCAAAGCAAGAGTACGTTGGAACGGGCTGCGACGACGTTCCAAGCACGGGCTGCGACGACGTGCTAGTACTCTGGGTAGTTGCAAAAATTCCTATGCACGGGCTGCGACGACGTGCGGAGTTATGTCTAGAACCGGGGTTACCATTAGTCCTTGACAGGCGGTCATTCAACTAACGGTGAAATCAAGGCAATGATAACAGTGATAGCCAGAGTCATGGATGTTTGGACGTTTGGTTGTATCATCATTCGGTCTCAAGAGCGGTGTTTTCCGGGTGCTTATCTGATCTTGGTTTAGGCCTTGGGGGTTTGTATTTGGAAAACATCGACCTTGACTCGAATGATTATTGCTTTACTTTAATTGTCTGCCATGTTATGCTTGCTTCTCCTTAGTGTGTGTCTGGGGGCTATCACTGTAGAAAGAGACGGAGTGGGATGGTTTGGTTCCTATTCCTTTTGTCCCTTATGCTCTTTTGGTATGTTTGATAACTGATTTACTGCTCACTAAGACTTTGTCTGACTCAAGGTTTTATGTCTCCTCTTATTACCTTGGGCTGTTCATCCATGTTGGGATGGGCAGACTAGGTAGCAGGTGACAGGTGCTGTTCTTGGAGATCTACGTTGATGATGACGAAGACGAGCAGGAGGCTTTTGCATATTATTTCATATTATGTACTGGGTGTTCCGCTGTATATACTTTGAGTGCTTTGTAGTGAGGTTTTGATGTATTGACTGTTCTGATGATTGTATCAAACTTCTAAGATGCTTATTTGATGATATTCTGTTATGAAGCTTCACTATACATATATTTCTCTATTGTATTTTATCCATGCGCTGTGAGTTATGCGATAGATTCTGCGATGTTTATTCTACCCTTGACGGTCACCCATGGCTGCCTGGCACGCCTTTCAGCGCATTATTTCCTTGTTTTGGTGCGGGAGTCATGGGCGGTCGTCACACTAGCGGACGTCTGTTCTTCGATTTTTCTTGTGGACAAAGTCCATACTATTACCTTTGTTGTTGATTACGATTGGTTCAGTTTGATTAGGATGATTTCCCTTTGACTTGATATTGGATGGGTGGATGCGGTGGGTGGTCGTTGCGGCGATGCGTTACCTATAGCCTTGCGACTCGAACTGGTAGTATCCTACCTTGGGCATTATGTAATGTGCCTTGTCATACTTTTATCCGTATAAAAGACAATTACAATTTTGAATTAGTGTTTTCATATCACGGTGCATCTCTATATACCGACATTCTACTGGTGTGTTACATGCAAACTATATGACAATGCTTAAAAATGCATCAAGGGAGATTAGTGTAAAGCCTTAATGATAGTAAAAATATTTATTATATTGCTTAGACTTTACACATATAGCGTATTATACTATATATAGATATTTTGGTGAATCCTTAAGAGATGAAAAATCCCATAACATCTTTTGAATTAGGGCACGCACTTTATACACTGGATAGAGGATGTAAAACCCTGTAAAAATTTCTGATGCTATTACACTCCTATTATATATGATTTTGATTTGACTCACATAAGGATATTTTAGTCTCGACTCGAGTGTTTTGTCTTTTCATTACGCTCGGGTCAGCCTTGAGTTTTCAGTGCATTGAAGATTATTTTCTATAGGATGAAGACGAAGATTGGTATACTATTACTAGTATTATTTTCACCATCATTGTTATTCTGCTGCACTTTTATATTCTATTATTCTGTTATCTGTATAACTCTGATAAATGTTGTATAGATTATAATCAAATGTATAGTATAAACAGTTTAATGAATCGTTAATTTGATTATTATATTTCATCATTCCGCTGCGAGATTCTGTGTTTGTTTTCTTCTTTTCTTCTTTTCTTAGTTAACCCCATTGATTATCTATGTTCCAGATTGTTTGAGTTGGACATTTATGAATTATTGTCGATTTAAATCTTTCGAAATGTGAGTCATCATAGTTTGTAATGTTATTTTCCAGTGTAAAAGAACTATAATTATGCATAGGTATCAATATAAGCACAATTGAATACTTAGTTCATATTTAGTATCACTTTTAGGTCAATATCATGGTTTACCGTATTATTGTATAATTATGCATGTCAGCCAAGGTGATGCCTAAATGAAGTGATAAGTATGAATCCAAGAGCATACATCAAATATGTCAAACTTAAGGTTTAAATTAAATAATAATAAAAATTTGTGTGTGGCTGTTCATTCATAAGCACAAACAAAATGGATATCATGTTAATCTCAAGTTGTTATATTTCATCATACCTTTTTGTAATGTTCAAGGTTTAATGAAGGTGGAACAACCTAGAATTTCAGTCATTTGAATTTGAACTATTAGTTAATTTTAAGTATTGAAAAGTTAAATTTATAAGTTAAATAGACTATATTTCAAATGTAAGAGTTATTTGAATAATTGGAATTGTTTAAATAATTGAATCTTGAATTTAATATGAATAAAAATGAATTTGTAAGGTAATTTAAATTATATTTAAATAAGAATGAAGATAGTAAACTTTGAATTTGAAATAAAAGTGAATAAACTAGTTTTAATAATAATCATTTTAATTAATATGTGAAAATGGTCTTTCGGGACATTATCTCGGATTTCTACGAAACAGTACCATTGGATCCATAACAATAAACTATTATATGATGACGAATTTTGTGGCAATCAGACCTATTCTTTTTGGTAGTGCGAGCTCGAAACACATAAAAATTAATTAAAGGAATTTAAATTAGTATAATTTTATTTCAGAAAGCTAACTTCTGTATACTTTGAAATTGGGTCTCGATTGTAAAGGCCCAGAAATCTACCCAGTTCAAGCTGACAATAAACCACAACGTCTCGTCCAAACTGAATGGAAAACAGAATCTTTAAAGGAAAGAAAGAACAGAAAAGAAGAGAAAGAAGAAGAAGAGAGAAAGAAGAAAGGAAGAGAGAGAGAGAGAGAGAAGAGAAGAAGAAACAGGGACAATCTAGAATAAGTATAGAATGTCACAATCCAGCGGAAAAACATATAATATCTTATCAATGATCTTTACAGAACAGAAACTATAATATATATACATAAATTAATCAGAGTACAACAACCAAATCAGAATCATCAACCTGGTAGCTATAATAACATGTTCTTCAATTGTTGATAATTCAAATAACAATGCAGCGGAAAACAAACATATACGTAGGATACGACTCGAAGATATCCAGCCCGTCTGCTGAAGCTCCAAAGCATCCAAATCCGAATCTGTAAATATACCCGATCTGACACGAGCATTGAAAGGGAAGAATGCCCGGACCAGTCTGGTAAACCAGCGCGAGAAAACACATCGCAACTGAATTTATTTTAAAGTTATCAAAGTGTTATTTTATCAAAACAAATGTATCTCGTAAGACAAGCCCACACATATACAAGGATGGTTTTTTATCTTACGATAACCAAAATATTTCATATCAAATCATGTTATATTATACTAATGTCTAGTATACAAATAATAATTCAAATAGCCAAAATTTTACCATTATTAAAATCCAGAATACTAGGCTCTACAAACAAAATGGTAGGCATGTATTGGAGAATGGATTCTGTACAAATGACAAGGTAAAGGACTACCTTCCGTACAATACATCTCTAGAAAAAGGTACATAAGGTCCAAATTCTAAAAGCCTAAACCAACATAGAACCGGCTTACCCCTTACTGGATAGTACTGAATATGACCTACCGTGGTCATTTCTGACCTATCCTTGGCCACAGCATACACAACATACCTGACATATAGAGAGTAATCTAGAAAGGTGATGACTATATCCTTATGGGAGCGACCTCACATAGCCCTACCGCTTCTATCATGTTTTTGTCATTTTCGGGTGATGAGGCATACGGTCATGATTACCATTCACACAACACATTCCACTTTGAATGCAACATTGCCCTTCAACCACTGTATTAACTTTCACAAAAATATAACCTTCGAGCTCATATGTCTCAGAGAAGGGTGTTAAGCTAAGAGAAGTTGCCTTCTCTGCCACCAAACATGTGTACATTTATAAAAGTCAACAAACAATCTCAAAAATGCAATGGCAGACATCCTTCCATACAAGTTGTCCAGGAATAGGGTAAACCGAAGGCACTCTCTTACCACGTCCTATCGGGAATTACCTCTAAAATTAGTAGCGAGAAGCCCTTGCATATCGTAGATTTTCTCAACGAAGCCCTACGACCACCATAAATATGGGATATGTTAAATTTCACCTCGAAGGACTAGCTGTAAGTAGCCCTACATCATAAAGATCTCCGTCTTCAAAATCATAAATATAAACTTGCACTTTCGATCGCACGCATTGGTCTGAAGTGGTTCTCAATAAATATAACCCCGGTCTCTCCAAACCAACAACATTAAAGAGGCCAAAGTATTTGATAGTCGGTTGTTTAACTATCAAAGCAAACAAACAAATCTAGCACCATAAGCAATCACTGGGCTATTTAATTAGTTTTTATTAATTAAATAAATTTCCAAATATTTTCTTCAAATATCTTTCAAAAGATATATCCCCAAAACTGTTTCAAATCTTTCAATATTGGAAAATATCTCCATATACTTATATCAACGGTATAAGCGTATTCACAAACCACTTCACTTTCAACATTTAGGAAATACCTTCATATACATTAATTAGTAATAAATATATTTATAAATCATTTTAGGAAAGCTTCGTGTTTTTCAAAATACGCTTTATTGGTTCAAAACGGATGTTGCGTAAAACATCATTATGACAACCCAAAAACATTAGTGTAGGGATTCGATAAATAAATATATATAGATAAATAAATATATATAGATAAATAAATCCTATGTACTATATAAAATATTTCCCTTCGGAAATCATTTACTATAATAATAGTGTTATAGTCCAAGCCTTCCTCACTTCTCGAAAACGTGTATTACAACAATAAATGTTGAAATCTATGTTTTTCGACATATATCATATTTTAAAACATTCCCCCAAACAATTAAATTCCATTTTAAAATATTTACTTCCCAAAACCTTACTACCAAAAGATAATTTACTTTTAAAAAATTAACTCCATCAAAATATTTCTTCCAAAGCTCCTTTAAACAAAAATCCATACTTACATCTCAATATAAATCATTCCCAAATTCATAAAAACTATTTTATAAATCTCCACTTGATTTTATAAAACTTTTATTTTAAAAAATTCCTTTATTTTCAAAATCCTCTTTACAACCCATTCTTTTATAAAACTAATTTTACTATTAAAGTATTTAGCAAAGCTAACCGGCTTTATAGTGGGTCGTGCCACTGTACATAAATAAAGAACAGGAGGTCTATACATGCATAGAGCAGCTGGTTAAAGTGGACAACCCACTGACAAACTAAGGAAAAGGAGATAGACAAATTGGCATATACTACTACAAAAGAACTTGCTTATCCCTCCGAAGGGGAGGAAGGACAAGCACAACCATCATCTGACACTGGACCGGTAACATCAGCATACCTAACGAAAAGTATAGCCAAGTCAGAAGCATAACCAACAGAAGTAGGAGAGTAAATAAACTTCCTATCCCATGAAACATCATAGAACTTACTTCTTTCACCCCACCAATCTCACCCTCCCCAGTGAGGGCAAGGTCCTCACCATCAATATGGTAAATAAGACTTCTAATTTCCTCTACAGAGTCACCGATGAAAGCATAAAAGGTATTACTCTTAGGTGAGAACCTCATGTCCGAAGGTAGGTCTAGCCAAGCATGCTCATGAGTGTCCCAAAAAATAGTATCAGAGGAAGGTCCATCACTCAAAGGGTCAGAAGAAACATCCACGACCATGTCAATAACAGGTGGAGGTAATTTAGGAGGAACAACCTGAATGATGTTATCAGAAGGAAGGGAAGGAATAACTGGGGCAGCTTTCGAAACCCACTTCCTAATAAGGGGTCTAAGAAGCGAGATCCGCGAAGACAAAAGAGCAGGAGTGTAACAACTCTGGTTTTTATGATTACCTGTAATACTGAATTATAACGATGGTTATATATTAATATTGGAGAAATAAAATAAATTGGAGAAATAAATTTGTTTATTTTAAATAAACAATGGGTTTTAAATAGTGAATAATGATATTTTGTAAATTTGGTGGTTAATTAACTGAATTAAGTGAGATAAAAGAGTTTAATGATAAAGCTTTAAAAACTTCATTATATTAGTTGTGATAATAATGAGCACTTTATGATTTTAATTTAGTAAAGTGCAATATTTTTGCAAACTATTGCCAATTGTTGAATTTTGATAATTTTAATGAAGTAATAAAACTTTATATAGTAAATAAGGTAAATAAAAGGTGGAATTTTATTCAAAAATAATATTTGAATGTAAAAATGATGTTAATATGATTTATTACATCTAATTGTGCAAGAAAATAATTTTTGTGTAAATTTTGGTTGTTAAAATAGTGTTTTATATAAATTAAATGTAAATCGAGTATGTAATTAAAAATAGAGTTTTTAATAATGGAAAATAATTTTTACAGCTAAATTACCTTTTATTTGTTGATAAAATATTTTTGTTAAACATTAAAATATGTTTGTTTGATTTTATTAAACTTGAAGTATGAGAATATGTGTTGAAATTATATATAAATGGAAGTGTTTAAGTTTATTGAGTGTTAATTAGTTTTGTAGCTAATTGTTTTCTTAATAGGTTAAGCCCAATTACAGTTTAAACCCACTAGAGAAAGTTTCTTCTCCTCCAGTTAGTATGTACAATTTATTTTCAAGCTGTAAACAAAACAATGAAACTTCAAAAAACCCTCTTTCTCTAAAAATCTAGAATTTAAATCTTCAAAAAATTCTCCATTTCTTTCCCAAATTTAATCAATTTAAGCCAATTTTTTCAGGTAATTAGAGCCAAAACCAAAGTTTATTTCATCCATTTTAAATTTTAGAGATTGGTTGTCTGTAACTTAGTTTTTTTGTTTGCATGCCTCTACAATCCTTTCTTTTCAAGTTCCTGAGGCACATTCAAGAGAAAAGCTTACATCTTCCTCCAAATTGGTCAAATTTGCTTAATAATTTGCAAAGGTAATTTGCAAACTCATGAATTCTGGTTGAAACAGAAGTTTGCATGTTAAAACTGCTCAAAAATTACTTACTGTAACAATTTCTGTAGTTCGATTATTTATAGTGAAAAACTATTTCAGGTTATTCCATTGTGTCCATATATCTCAATTCTGAAATCACGCCGGAATTTTTTCGGATTGTAGCCTAGGTGTTGTAGTTTTAGTACGTCAAATTTAATTGTCAAAATCGTTTGGGAACTGCTTGAAAATAGTGTGCAAAATCTAGTTTGAACAAGGAAAAAGTGATTGCGACCTGCAGGTCGACCAACATAGTGCTCAGTTCGACCCTAGGGTCGACCCAAGCATCCATAGGTCAACCTATGGATCGACCTGGGCTTTTTAAATTTGCCTAAGTCAATTCGTTTTCTCCTCTTTTCCTTGAATTGACCAATGTATAGATTCCATTGACTTTCTTGGCTTTTTTTGGGGATATTCTTCAATGTTTTGAAGGGCATAAAGCCTATCAATAGACAAGCCAATATTTTAGCGAATTCGTAATTCAGATTGACTCATTTTTGAGATGATTTCATATGCCCCATTTTCAGTGTTTTCGGTGATTTTTGATGTTTTTAGACATGGGTTTTTAGAAAAGATTTCGAAATGATTCTTATAATAATATAGCTTTTGAAATAAATATTTTACAATATTTATAATTATTATTTTTTACTATTTTTAAAGCTAAAAAATTATATTCTCTATAATAAAGAGAATTTCAAAGGCAAAAATTTGCAAAACGATTTCAATTTTTTTTTTTTAAATTTATTTCTCAAAACAAATTATTTTCTATATAAAATACACATTTTTGTACTCTTCAAGCGTATGAGAAAGAGGAATAAATGATTTAGTAAAACATGTGGTATGGGACACATGCGTTTACTTTTCCAGTTAATTTCGGACTTGTTCATTTGAAGCTACAAATTCATTGACATTTGGGTTGTACATGCCGATGATATGAGGCGAGTATTTGTGATATAAATGATTTTTTTTCTAATGCGGCATTGAGTAATAGTTCGTAAACCGATAAGTGAGAACTTGCAGTATGGGACGCATAGTTATCACTTTTTGGGTTCCAATATGAGAGTTTGTGACATATTCACGAGTTATTGCCAGTACTTGGGTTGTTGGGTCCTTTGTGTACATATTTAACTGTTGGGCTAATCATGGACTGTTGGTTCTTATTTGAAGCTGTTGGGTATCTTACACACTGTATTGGCAGGCTGTTGGGCCATTGATTGGGCTGTTGGGTCCTTTCTACATTTATAGATGTTGGGCTATTATTGGGATGTTCGGTCATATTCTTTATATTGTTGTTTTTTCTAGATTTATCTATGTTGATTTCTAGAAACTTTGATGATTTATAAATGTTTTCACCATAGTTGCCTCTGTTGGATTATTTATATAGCATGAATGTTATCGTATTGTTTATTATATGGTGAACACATTTTGGAGTTTTGAACTCTTAATCGAGTTCTATATATATTGATTTGTAGTGTCGTCCTTTGGCCTTTTTGAGGTTTATAATCTCCTATTTAGGAGTTATTGTGTTGATAGACACCATTATATTGGTTGTTGATGATGATGATATAAGGCGTTGATTTGTGATTAGTTGATATTATTGTTGAATTTTGCTCTTGTGTGAAACCCCTTATGACATTTAGTCGTCGACACAAATTTAATGTTTCTTCTTCTCTTACAAGAAGAATTGTTATTATTTATCCATGTACATTACCTACCATGTGCTAATCAGTTATATAATCTAGAATGACCCATGTATTTTTATATACTCGGGTCAGACCGAGTTGTTTTATGATACTCACCTACCATAGGACCTTGCTATGCTGCTGCTGCTACTGCTTTGGACTTTCTGCTAGTCTCCTTTTGTGTAGTTTCTGTAGTGTTTTATAAACTCTGATATGTATCTATTCATTTTGACTCGATGTGTATATTGTGGTCCTTGTACCACTCCAATTGTATCACTCTGTATTATAGCATGATGTATCTGTTTATATGTATATATGTGTGACTGTTGTTCTGTGATATGTTGTATTTATTGTTGTTGTATTTTGTTCTAATAGTTCTGCTAGCCACCGTATTTTCGTATTAATTATTTATTGAGTATATCGATCCACTTGAGAAAGAGAAAGATTTATAGCACCTAATCGATGTATTCAATAGATGTTTAAGAAAAATGCTATGGATGGTCGCTCCTAACAAGCCAAATTCTCTGCATAAGTAGCTAGTATTACTCAGCAATACTCTTTTTTAACGTGGATCTCAGGATGGGGCATAACAAGGAGCAACAACTCTCCCACACGTACAAGAATCAGTGGAATTCCCAAAAAACTAACAGGACGTACATATATATGGCTTCCAACTATAACGTCCAAGAATCTTAGTTTTATGACCATCAGGAAGACAAACCCGAAGTGTAGATGGTAAGGGTTCGGTAGGAGTTATCTCAATCAAAGCTTTATCGTAAACTAGTCTCTTCCTTGCCACTATATTAGCGTCATAACAAATCACCTTGCGAACGCGGCCGGCCAGCCTGTCAATACCAATCATTGGTTGTAGCACTAGGAATATAAGAAAATTGAGCACAGAAAGGAATAGATAAAACCTGCTCAATTTCCCTATCAATGGATGGATTCCAGGAAGTGATAATGAATGGCTTCCTTGAAATTAGAATCAAATCAGATTCAAGGATATGTTGCCTCTCATCAAAACGAGAGAACTTGAAATAGTACATAGCATTATCAAAGTGAACGCTAAGACCTCCTCTGGGCTTCCATACTTGGTTGCATCTCGCTTTAACAAAATGACAGTCCGGTTTCAAAGCCAAGAAAATCCCAACCAAGTAGTCCTTCCAATAGTCAATGCCTTCTCGTATCACTTTGGAAAGCGGAACGATAGCTCCTTCAAGCTCAACATTATCAAACGATCTTGGAGAGTGAACACTCGCATTGCTAGGTAGCTTTGTGAATAGAGAAATCCACTTATAAATCCATTTCTTTATAAATCAAATTTATTCATAAAATCCATTTATAAATCCATTTACTAAATCAACTTCAAAACCATTTACTATCATGTATAAATTTGGATTATATGTCTATTTCTTTATTTATAGAAATATCACCTTTATAAATCTATTATATAAACTTATTCAGAATTCTATTTTCAAAGTATTTCTCAAACTATGTTTTTAAAACATCAAAAATCATAGCTTTTATTTTTTTTGTAAACAAAAATCATTTCTTTTAATAAGTAAAAATCATTAAAAATGTATATACTTCCAAAATCGCTTCAAAACCCTTTTCAAATCAAAATCATCATTTCCAACATTTCAAAATATCAAACAAGCCCTAGTGCTACTATAGCACTAAATAAGTCAAATCACATCAAAAGGTTATCATGACATCCATCACATCATATATCATGATATACATGACAATAAAATCAACAGTGTTGAGGTATCATTTTGTATCCCTTAGACCTGTCCCCTGCATCACAAATCACATGCTACGAATTATAAATAAATATGTGTACATAAATAATCAACAATGGTGAGGAATCCTATTGGATCCCTCCAACCAATACAACATATGAGAAAACGTACAATGTCTGCTTCGAGGCCGACATGCATAAAAAGGGTCATCCGCTCATACACGGGAACATATAGGGTCTCATCCGCTCCAATAGGCGGGAATATATCCAAATCCACTTATAAATATAATAAATCATCCAAACAAGCATCAATCATCATAAATAAATTTATTCCCATTTATATAAAAATATGAGTAGGCCAGATAGGTGAGTTTACTCACTTTGGTTGCATTCAACGTTGGAGCATTTGTTTCGGTTAAAAAAGAACAGGCGTTCGAATTTAACCAAAATTCCTACGTGCTCCAATCAAGTCCAAACTAGCTCTAAAATGTAGTGCTCGCTGATAAAAATCCAACGCATTTCGTTTCGTGCAAAATTGACCATGTATAAAAGATTTATGAATTTTTAAACGTTCGAATTATATAATATAATTAACAATGTCATTCGCTTAATTAATTAACTAATTAATTTACCCTAATCATCTTCCTCTCTCACGCGCTAAACTCTCGCAGGCCGTGAAAAAGAGCCTACTCATACATGCAAACATCTGATAGCCGCTCCCTCCACGTCGATTGAAACGACGATCCACCATCACCACGTCGAAGAGTACTTCAACACGCACCACCGAGCCAAGTGCGGCCTCCCCCTATAACGCCTACCTCAATAAAACAAACTCGAACAGCCATACGAACAGAAGCAGATCCCTCCCCCAATCGACGACGATAACACGATCCATCGATATGGATTTGAAGATCTCGACGTGCTCTACAACTTTATAGTTGGGAGTTTTTGCTAATTGTTGCTGGGTTGAGAGATAATTGAGGAAGAAGATGGTGTGTTTCTAGCCATTCATATGTAGGGTGGCTGCTGCGTTAAAGAATGGGCTAGGTTTTGAGAAATGGGGTCATTTTATAGCTACTTACAAACACTATTCACTCGAATATTTTCTTAACTCCAAACGATGCATGCCGCCGGGCGTTTCTAATATTTTACCCCTATTTCGAACACAATGGAATATATATCGAATGCCAATTCCATCATATATAGATGATAGGTTTTCAAAATCGAATTATTTTAATTAAAACCCTTTAATTAATTTCTATGCGTTTCGAACTCGCACGATCAAACGATAAGTCCAATCAACACGAAATTCGACAGCATACTATATTTCACCATTATGGCTCCAATGAAACTAGTTTCATCGAAATCCGAGACAGTGTCAAAAAATGACTATATTTACTCGTTAGTTAAAATATAGAATTTTCAAAATCAAATTAATTACTTCTAATTGAAATTTAAAATTTTGTTATCTTCATTCTAATTCAAATAGAATTTAAATTAACTTCATAAATCATTTTCTTTATATTAAATCCAAGATTCTGTTATCTAAACAATTTCAAATATTAAATTGAAAATTTTAATTATCCAATTAAATCACTATATTCAAAATATAAGTTATTTAACCTACAAAATTAACTTTTTTATATTTAAAATAAATTAAATATTCCGAATTCGGATGACAGAATTCTGGGTAGTTACACCGATACTAGTACCATTATATTCAGAATAGGGGTATTACATATAGAATGCTTAGCGACACGCTTCAATTGGAGTTCGAAAATTTCACGTGTGAATAGTATTTCACAAAACTTCTATGTAAGGATCTTCAAAATTCACCTTTTCAAAAAACCAAATAGAGAAACCCTAGCCATCATTAAATAACAGCCTAATCCAACGGCTGACATCCATCGGTGCCACCATGGCCCGACCTAACCCTCGCCCTTAAATGAAAAACGACGGCGATAACTTTACAAAGCTATTCAACGGTTGTGATGTATTATGGAGGAGGGTTGTGACGTGAATTCACCTCCAAAGTCAACACAGTCTATGGTCGATTCTAGATGATCAACGCGAATTAGTTAACATGACCACTGACAGTTGGAAGTGCAAAGTCAAGGCTGCCCTAGAAAGGAAGCGCGGTGGTCGCAAGTTGGATAGAACGGCGAGAAGGAGCGATGGAAGTTGGCGCCTTTGCTTTCATGAACGAACGAAGAAGACGAGGGTTCCAAAGATGAATGCTTGGGATTAAAACATGGTTAATGCAATTAAACTAATTATGTAATTAATTAATATAATAATGTTGTTTAAAATTCGAATGCTTATAATGGTTATAACTTTTTCATACGAGGTTGGAATCGAATGAGATCAGTCACATTGTGCTCATTACAGCGAACACTACGATTAGGATTTTGATTGGAGTAATTTGGAGCTATTGGAATTTCATACGATTTTAGATGAAACCGAAATGCTTCAAGAAAACTAGAATCAAAGTGAGTTAAACTCACCTATGTGGCCCACTTATATTTCTATGTAAGTGTGGATAATTTTATTGTTGATTGTTTGTTGACTGTTTGGATGATTTACTTTTTATTAGTTGCTTTGGATATATTCCCGCCTCTATAGTGGATGAGACCTTATTACATTCCCATGTTAGGGTAGATGACCCTTTGTATACAATCCAGCCTCAAAGCGGTTGACTTATATTATTTGATTATATATTGTATGTGATGTAGGGGAATATGTTGGAGGGATCCAGAATTCTTCGCCACTGTTGATTTTTATTTACATATATTTATGTATATGCTGTACCATGTGATTTATGATGTAAGGGAACAGGTTAGAGGGATCCAACTGGATTCCTCACTACGTTGATTTTACTTTTCATATACTATGATATATGATGCGTTGAATACTATATTTGATGACATGGATCATTTCACCTATTTAGTGTTATAGTAGCACTGGGCCTTATTTTTAGTATTTTGAAATACTATAAAATAATGATTCTGATTTGAAACGATTTTAAAATGATCTTGAAATTTTATATGTTTTTAATAATTATTATTGAATTAATAAAAGGAATGAATTTATTTTAAATAAATAAAATGTATGATTTTTTATGTCATAAGATTGGTAGTTTTGTAAAATATTTAAATAGAGATTTCTGAATGGTTTATATAAAAGATTTATAAAGGAAATATTTTATAATAAAGAAATAGATTTATAAACGGAGTTTTTATAAATATTAGAAATGAATTTTATAAATAAATTAGATTTATAAAGAAAAAGGATTTATAAATGGACTTTGATAATAAATAATATTTATAAAGAAATTGATTTATAATGGAATTTTATAAATAAAGAGATCTCATAAGAAAAGAAGTTTTATAAAATAGAAAGGAGATTTATAAACATTGTTTTATAAATATGGAAATGAACTTTTATTGAGATTTAAATATGGATTTTACATAAAGGAAATACATCCACGTTTTAAAGTTAGAATAATCTTTTAAAATGAATGTTTTGAAAGTGTATTTCCAAATGGAGTTTAAATGGTTTTTAAAAGCGATTTAAAATGTGTTAAGTGGAGTAAACATGGATTTCAACATTTGTTGTTGTAATAAACATTTTCGAGGAAAGTGAGGAAGGCATGGACTATAACACTGTTGTTTTAGTAAATGATTTCAGAAAGGATATGTTTTCTATAGTATATAGTGTGTGTGTGTGTGTATATATATCCTATATTTGATGTTAATATTCAAAATGTGTAACTTTTATTGAATTAGAAATTAAAAATGTTGTTCAATCAAGGTCCGAAAGGTAATGAAACCTTAAATTGAATGGCTTCATTGTTAACTAATAAATAATTGAAGTTCGACATTAAAGATTAATGTTAAGTATAATTAGTCGAATCCTTATACTAATGTGTTTGGATTATCGTAACGATGTTTTACACAACATATGTTTGAACCCAAATAAAGTGCGTTTTGAAGAATACTTTCTTCAAGATTTGTGTGTATATATATATATATTTATTTCCATTTTAAGCACACAAAGATATTTTTTAAGTGTTGAAATGAAATGGTTTGTGAATATACTTACACCATTGATATAAGTATATGGAAATGTTTTCCAATATCAAAAGTTTAAAGTGTTTTTGAGAATATATCTTTTTAAGGATAATTTGAAGTAAATTTTTCCAAAGTGATTTAATTAATAAAAGACCAATTAATTGGGCATAGTGACTACTTGTGTGCTAGATTTTATTTGCTCTTTGATAGTTAAATAACCGACTATCAAATTTGGCCAATTTAAGTTCCTCAGCTTAATGTGGAAACTAATTAGTTTTGCACTTAGCACGAAATCGACTGAGTAGGCTTGATTATCGTTTAGTGTTAAGAATGATGGTTCGAGTAGGGCGGAGTGAATATGGTACTCCAATCTACCAGGCTTCCTTCTTGGTCGAAGGATAGCAAATTAAGAGTTAGGGATGTGATAAGTCTACGAGACTTGGTTTTTGTATGAGGTTGAGGGCCTCTTATCATTGTTGCTCCAGAAAAACTGGGATCGAATTTATTCAGAAACCACTTTGGACCAATATATGCATTCGAAAATGCAGCGTTATGATAATGATTCTTGAAGACGGAGATCTTTATGACACAGGGCCACATGCCACTAGACCAGTGATGCATATTATATACATGATGGAAGTAGTGCTTCGTTATGGAAATCTTTGATAAACAAGGACTTTTTGCTACTAATCCTAGAGATGATCTCGATAGGATGTAGTAGAAGAGTACCTTCGGTTTGTCCTATTTTTGGACAACTTATACGTAACACCCCTAAATTGTGTGATTTATTTTAATTGCTTATTTTAATTATCTAAACTGAAACGCTTGATTTAACTTTATTATATTTATTAAAATTAATAAATTTTGTTATTTTAAGAGAATATTTTGTTTTTTGTGTGAATTATAATTTCAAACCTGAATAAATAGGATATTTCCAAAAAAAGTGGATCTTTGGTCAATCTGGTCAAAGTTTGACTTTTAAATTTAAAATTTCAATATTTGAATTTTTTAATTTTATCCTTTATTATGAAAATTCATTTAATTTTGAGAATACTGCTTTTCGTTTCGTTGAAATCTGATTAATATTGTGAAAGTTATGCATTTTACAATATTGTGTACATTAATTTATTTAACATTATTGTTTATTTTAATTTATATAAATAATATTTTTATTTTTCAAATAATGTTATAATATGTGTTATATGACATGTTAGGTATTTTTTTTATTTTAAAACATTTCTAAAGTGATGTTTAAATTTTTCCAAAGTTTATTGAATTTATTTTCAAATTTTAAAGCCTAGTTTCCAATTTTTAGCTATTTTCTCAATTTAATTATATTTAATTAAAATTAATTTATTTATTTTTTGTGCATTCATCATATTTTAGTTTTTTTATCTTTATTTATAAGTATTTTTCATGTATTTAAAATTGCCAAAAGAATTAAGGATTTGAATAGTTTTGTGACCTTTTAAGTGCTTTGTCTTTTCCTATTCTAATCACCTTTTCACCAATCAATGCACCAGTTCAATTTGCTCGCTAATACTCTTTTGCTTCAGCCGACCATTTCACTCCTACTCACGTGAAAATTTTGTCTCTAACCTTAGAAAAACTATTGGCCATTCCGGAAGCAAGATTTTTGGTAAAACGTTCATTTCTTTTTACATTTTCTACTTGATTTTGTAGATTTTTGCACATGCATTCATCTCTTATGTTCGGCCCCTCCTTACTCCAGCACTGTAACATCCCGCCTTTTCGCACACTTTAAACCGACACACGTGCCAATTAAAAGCATACGCAAGGGCGGATTGTTATGGGGTAAATAAGAAAAACAGAGAAGAAATAAAACAAAATAGAATCTCACAGCGGAAGGATAAAATATAATAATAAATATACAGTTCATAAACGGTTACAAAACAGTTAATTCTTCTTTATACAATAAATATCAGAGTTACACATACCAATACAAACAATGCAGCGGAACAGTATGAGTGTGGTGCAATACTATAGATAATAATAATACGACTCCTTCGTCTTCGTCCTTCAAAGATAAAGTCTTCGATCCTGAAACGCTCGGACTGACCCGAGCGAATTTGAAAAGACAAAAACACTCGAGTCAGAACTAAAAGATCTTATGTGAGTTAAATTAACAGAAATAAATATGAGTACAGTAACTCAAGAGATGCTCGGGATTTACATCTCCTAAGGATCCGTTAAACTATTTACTATGTAGTATATTGCGCTATTATAATAGTGTCTATTTATAAAATAAACTTACTTTTTAATAGCGTTAAGGGGTTACCCATATAGCCCTTAACACAAATAATGCCAATAGTCTATACAGTACCGTAATACCTCCTGATCGGGAAGCTACCAGAGGATACTCCATAGGTACGACACAAATAGAAACTCGTAGTAAAGGCTCGGTATGGTAGGTGACACGGCACAACTAGGCAATGCCAGGGTAGATATACCAATTGCTATCCAGGCTGGTGGAAACGCGTAGCCGCAGTTACCGCCCACCTCGGACTAACTCCCCAAAATCAAAATATAGAAGTGGCCACTGAATCAATCCAAGTCAAAGTATAATATCGAAGAGGAGGGTCCGATCAGAGGAATGACCTCATTGGCCTGAGAATCGCTCCTGTTTTAGCCACCTTATGCCAACTCACGGGAGTCGGGTCCACGTATTTACCTTACAGGAAACGTCGCCACCACCTTCTTCATTCTGCAATCTCCACCGCGTACACGGTTAGTCAAAGTGGTTTTCGGTATCGACAGAGAGTATGTCCATATCCGATCCCGGTCTCTTTGCCAACCCATCGTTATTATAACACCGCGGTCATTTAAAAATAGGTTATACTTTAAAAATCAGAATAAACATTCCATTTCATAACCATGAATACGATATCATTTCAAAACCCAAAACCATATTTTATCACTTATCCCAAATATAATTCTTTTCCAAAATCATAATGCTTTAACTTCATAATGTCTAAAAATCAAATATTTTCAAAGCATAATATTTTGAAAATCATAATTTAAAACCATAACTTCTAAAAAAAACTTGAATGGTTTGGACATTCAACGGTATATGAATTAAATGGTTTAATTTAAATGTTACTTTGTAAAGAAAATAGTTCTCATGGCTTTACAAATACATTTCTTTATTAAAGTCTAAACCAAAATTTATATTATCTCTCTCAAGTTCCAAAACCACTTCAATTTACTTATATATACGTATATCCATTTTGAGTAACAATATTTCAAACTAAAATTGGATTTTATTCTTTCAACAGATCAATTGTTCTATTAATTTGTCTTGAATATTCACATAAAATCCATAAATAATAAGACTTCAATTTCTAGTAATAAAATATATATATTTTCCCAATTCAATTTATACTAGAATATTCATTTCAATTTATTTTGGGAAAAATCCAATTATAAATATCATATCTTAAAATTTCCAAACTTAACATTTAAACATATGATATAAATTATTAAACTCCATTTTCTTAATTTTCTTCCATTTTTAATAAAGATTTTTATACACCTTTTAATTTCAAAATTTTCAACTTCATATGTATATATATATGGAAGAAAAATATTTATACAATATAAAATTCAAGATTATTATAAACCGTATTCCATCCAAACCATAGAAATCACATTAAAATAGTTATATATAGATCGCGGTGCCTGTATATAATTTTCTATCCTATGGTCAAGTGATACGGATATTTATCATTTCAATCCGCAATTTAAAAGATATAAAATTTTGCGGTTGTATATCATTTCAAACCACAATCCCGAATGAAAAGAAATATGCATGATAATTTGCAATTTTATGAAATACAATAAAACATCCATCAACATCACCCATCATCCAATCACAATCATCAAGCAATATCAATCAATAACAATTTATATTTGATAATAAATAACAGGTAATAACTAGCAATTTTATTCAGATTAAATTTAACTACTATTAATCTAACAGTTTATACTCAATAATAATCTATATAACTGTTAACTATCAGTTTATAGGCAAACAAATATATTCTAACTATCAATTAATACGCAATAAATAAATTAAATTAACAGTTAAATTTAATAAATGCAATTCAACAAATATGAGTGAAATAAACATGCCAAATACTCATAAATAAATTTCTATTCATTTCTAAAATTAATTTAACAAACATAAAAGCTTCTAGTAGTTGTGAGTGGGTTAAAACACTCACCTTTTGAATTTAAATTGAATTCAAATCCAATTTAAACCCAAAATTTTGACGGTCTCAGAATTTGTCCAAACCAGTATCAAAACGTCAGAAATTCCGATACGATCCCATCAAAACAAACCGCGCGCGAATCCGAGCTCGTATGCAAAAGTTATGAAAATTTGAAAAATGAAAAATTCTGGTCCTGGGTGGACTTCGGGTTCGACTTCGGTGCGCCGCCTCAATTCCCCGGTGCTTGCTTGGAGTTTTCGCCAAAACGACCCGGAGCGACCTGGGTCATTTTCTTCCTGACCCGAAGTTGCTCTAGGGTTTTTTCCCCTGAAACCCGAAGCGCGACCAGAAGTTGCTGCAGATCCAATTTTTTTTTTTTTTTTTTTTTTTTAAATTTGAATTTTTTTTTTGAACTGACTGGATCTAGGGTTAGCCCCCATTGAAGAAGAAGAGAAGCTTGAAGAAGATGAACGTACAGCAAATAGACAATAGAATGGAGCTAGGGTTTATAACTGTATATTTATAGGTAGGGTTGGGTTAGAGTAGATAGACTAGATAGATAAACGTACGAAACAAACTAAGGCCCAAAAAGCCCGTTCTGACCCCGGAACGAAATTTGTCAAACCCATATATCCAGATAGGTATTTTAAAATATTCTAAACGCGATGGAAAAAGTTTCACGTCCAAATTTGATCGTATGAAGAAGTTATGCTGAAAACAAAATTTTCAAATTGATTTTAATTAATTCGATTTCAAGGCGTTTCGCGTCCGTACGATCAAACGACAGGTCCGATCGATACGAAACTTGAAACCCTATAATAATTCACCGATACGGATCCGATGAAACTAGTTTCGTCGAAATCCAAGTCCGTGGCCAAAATGGCTATTTTTAATATTCATTACATAAATTAAATAAATTATAAAAATCCAATTTTATATTAAAACTCTATAATTGACTAAATTTTATCGCCAAAAAAATTCATAATCAAATTTAAATGACCTAACAAGTTTAGCTGTGAATTAAAGTTGACAAGTACATTAATTGCAATGTTAATTTCTACACTTTCTTATATTTAAGAATTTTATAAATTAAATCCTCAAAACCCATACTTAAGATTTTTTTTTTAACCTTTATATTCTAAACTTTTACCTAAAATAAAGATGCTACTAACATTAGTTCAAGATTTCACTATAATGTTTACAAATTCCATTTTAATTAATATTTTACGTTTAATTCCATTTTATTTGTAATAATAAATACCATTTGTTGAATTAAATACTCAAATTAAAAATTATAAATCTCGCTTTCTAAAGTCTATATCAACCAATGGTCCAATTAAAATAAAATTAGTATAGACCTCACCTTATAGAACTAATTACTGCAATTACAAACCAAAACTACGCAACTGCAAAAATTTAGTGAATACATTTGGGATTTGATTTCGAAATAAACTTAACAACAAATAAGATAGGTAACGAACAATAATTATTGTTGTCAAATCTATTTCAAAAGTCTACACTCAAATATTACCTTAAAGTAAGTCTTACGTTTCTATAAATTTATTCATACTTCCGTTACTATATTTATGCTTAATAAAGTAACGTTCATTCTTAATAACAACATTATAACTATCCAACACATAAAAGAACTCTATTCCCAAATACATTCATTGACAAATAAGTTAGGAAATTTATAATGGTTGTTATTCTTTCTTAAATTTACCTCCAAATTAACGTACTATCAAATTTCATTCACTTATGTTCTATCCAACATTCCTTTATATTTTATTTCCATAAATTTGTTAATATTTACATTCATTTATTAACAATTTACTTCCATAATACAATTGCAATCTATTAAAGTTTTTATTACATTAATACTATTTCAACTTATTCTTTTAGTATTAATTAAACAATCGTATTAAATTAAGAGATTATAATGATTTTCACTGTTTATATATACTCCATTAAACCCAACAGTCGTTCCAATCGCCCTTGTATTGCATTAAATTGGTTATCCCTCACTGCCATTTATTTTACTTCCTAAATTCCCATATAGTTACAATTTTACCAATATATATAAACACGTAGGAAATTTAAATTCTTGTCATAAATTCTTAAATTTATATTTTTATTCAAGTGCAACAATTACGCTATTTCCCTATTTATATTTCACCTAATTTTTCAACAATTAGATTAAATAACCATTTCTACAATTCATAATTAACTATACATTTAAATCTCCTATACAGTAATTAAACAAATTTGTGGGTATAAATAACCTTTGCTTATATACATTTCACTTGTGCATTCCTTTTTATTTTTATAAACTCTCCCTTATTAACTAGGCACATAAACAACCCAAAAAAATCTATTCAGATCTATTTCAAACTATTTCCATTCTTAACAAAATAAAATAAATGGTCAACCTACACTTGTCATTCTTTTATATCCAAATTCACTAACAACATTATTAACAACAATGTTGCTATAGACTTTAATAAAATAAATTATATGAATGGTAAAATTTGGTAATTATGGCAAACGCCCAAATATATGCATAAATTTACTACTTGTTATTATGAATCCCATCTATTACTTTCTAAATGCCTTTGTCTTCTCATATCCCATTTACTACCAAACTGCAAATTTAGTTATAGCTTATCGATACATAATCACCTAAACAAACAAATTTTATTACCCTTTTAAGTGCGTTTATTATTGACCATTTATGAAAATTACTTACCTTCACATATTGCATTGGTTTATTCAACGGTCACTTTTACTTAGTCTCTATTTATAATTACAACCAAATGTACAATCACCACTGTTTATTTTATATTAATTGAATTCCATTCTAGTAAATATTTTTATTAATATCCACTGATTCAACATTTGTATGTTTCTTAAAATTAACTTTCAACAAAATGTGACAATTTACATTAATACAAATCTATTGTCATAAATTTTATTGTTACTTTAAATTCCAATTACTATAACAAATTTCTACACTTACTCAAATAAAATCTTAAGACTTTATTTCATTCTAAATTAGATTAGAACATATTATATTAATTCATTTAATGTTACCAAATTTAACGGGTCGTTACAATCTCCCCCACTCAAAACTTTTCGTCCCCGAAAAGGAAAAAGAAGGGAGAAAGAAGAATAAACAGTACATCTTATTTCAAATATTATTTATAAACAATGATTTACTAAATTTATTTTCTTAAATACAATATACCTGTTTATAATCATTATATTCTTTTATACTTAGATTATTAAAGCTGGAAAACATTTTCACAAAATTCTAAGTCCAAAATTTACGGAAAATTTTGGCAGAGTCTCCTCTGTACGGTGAGGCTCGGGAGAAAATATAATATCAAAATATACAAATATATTACATATATTATCAAAATATTATATCCCAACACGGGAAAATAGCGCTTTAACGTAATCCGAAAACGTACCTATTTGTCGAGCAATATACGCTTATTATTTTGGAACCAAAAGCAGTAGCAGTTGCTTCCATCACCTGTATTCACTTATATAATCTAAAAGGTTAAATATTTATATGAAAGTGAAATGTTTAGGTGGTTTCGACCATTAATCAACCAATCAAATGCAACAACCATAGATTTTTAACAAACAGCACACACCACAAACAAGCAACCATTAATCCATCAACCAATTTGTTGTTTGGGTTCAAACTTGAAATTTGTATGAAATGAAATTAACTATCAAGTGCATCCTTTACTCAACAGTCTTAGATGGAACAAAGATAGATTATTTATTCATCCAACAACTTCAAGTTCCTTACCCCACAATCATAAATCAAACAATACAATTCAAACCAACAACCAAATTAACTTATTATACATTTATTTCATGCTTCAGTGGTTTGATTTTCTTTCTTTCATTTATGGAGGGATTTCTTTATTTCTTACAATTTTCGTTTTCCATTTATTACAAAATTCATTATATTTGCATTCCAATTTATTGACTAAAGTTTATATCATCTATTTATACTACTTACCTTTACTTATATAGTAAAATTTCCAATTTAACTTAAGTTTATACAATTAATTCTCATTAATATCAGCAAATTTATTGAATACCTTTATTACCTCAAGCTTCACTTGTAAGATTTCCCCTTACATTTTCTTACTAACATTGCAACTTTTATTATATGGTAAGTTATGTATGTTTTAAGAATGTAAGTGAAAATTTACAAGTTTCTTCTCAATTCCTTTAATTAATATATATTTGTTTTATAAATTACAATTTCAACTTACCTTTAATTTCATTCATTTATTTAATGTTGAAGTTTCTATTATATTTAATAGTAGTAACAATTTAATTACCCACTTTCTATTATATTTAATTACAGTAACCCCTTTTTTAATTACACTTAAATTATTAACCCTTTAACCTTCATTCTTAAAATAAAGGATTTTATTAATTTATTTCATAGGGTTTACAGTCATTTATATATATTACCTACCCCTTTTTTTATATATATACTAGTAGCATTTAAATCATACTTAAGTTAAAATCAACTATTTATAATACTTACCTTTCTTATAAGTTAAAATTTTAACTTCCTTTATACTTAGCATTCATTCTCTTACCTAAATTAGAGGTTTTCAATCCATTTATCTCTTACTTAAATTTAGAGGTTTCAATTCATTACTTACCTACCTTTTATTCCACTAAAATAGTTCAAACAATTTAATTAATGGAAATTTTAGAATTAAATGCCGGGTCAAATTTCCATTTATTTCAAATTAATAGATAATTTGTTTCCTACAACTTTATATCTCAGTTATATTTAAAACAAACAAATTCAGATATTTCCAACATAAATCTACAGTAGAATTTACTACAGTGGCCTTTCCCCTTCGAAACTCGAAAATAGAAGTCGATGATGCGCCCGCCATCACCGAAATTATTTTCTAGCCACAGAGAGGAAAGTACAAAATTTATATTCTCCAAAATCTTCTTTAAAATAATTTTTCCGAATTATACTAAGTATTTATATAAGAAAATACTTATAAACCAAATCCCTATATCCCATAAATCCATTGAAAATAGATTTTCAAAATCCCGGACTTAAGTTCTAAAATCTCCAATTTGATTTATTAAAATTCAACTTAGCTTTAATTCATTACAAATATTTTTATTACCTAACACCCAACTATAGCAACCAAAATATATCTTTATAAAAATATTTTATAGAAAATATAATAGGCAAAATTATTCCATTCACCTTAAAAACAAATATTATGTCGGTCTGTCCTATTAAGTGTTTAGAAATCCCTATTGATGACATAGCGTCCCATGCATCAACCATAATTTATAAATACAAAGCGGAACAGATTAACACAATATCAAAATCCTTTATTAATACTAACAAATACGCTCTCTCATATATATACACTCAGCGACTCCCATAGGGTATTACTACCCTATTAATAAAGAGTCAAACCCCACAAAGCCAAGGTTTATCGCTAAACCAAAGCTCTGATACCAACTGTAAAAGCATACGCAAGGGCGGATTGTTATGGGGTAAATAAGAAAAACAGAGAAGAAATAAAACAAAATAGAATCTCACAGCGGAAGGATAAAATCTAATAATAAATATACAGTTCATAAACGGTTACAAAACAGTTAATTCTTCTTTATACAATAAATATCAGAGTTACACATACCAATACAAACAATGCAGCGGAACAGTATGAGTGTGGTGCAATACTATAGATAATAATAATACGACTCCTTCGTCTTCGTCCTTCAAAGATAAAGTCTTCGATCCTGAAACGCTCGGACTGACCCGAGCGAATTTGAAAAGACAAAAACACTCGAGTCAGAACTAAAAGATCTTATGTGAGTTAAATTAACAGAAATAAATATGAGTACAGTAACTCAAGAGATGCTCGGGATTTACATCTCCTAAGGATCCGTTAAACTATTTACTATGTAGTATATTGCGCTATTATAATAGTGTCTATTTATAAAATAAACTTACTTTTTAATAGCGTTAAGGGGTTACCCATATAGCCCTTAACACAAATAATGCCAATAGTCTATACAGTACCGTAATACCTCCTGATCGGGAAGCTACCATAGGATACTCCATAGGTACGACACAAATAGAAACTCGTAGTAAAGGCTCGGTATGGTAGGTGACACGGCACAACTAGGCAATGCCAGGGTAGATATACCAATTGCTATCCAGGCTGGTGGAAACGCGTAGCCGCAGTTACCGCCCACCTCGGACTAACTCCCCAAAATCAAAATATAGAAGTGGCCACTGAATCAATCCAAGTCAAAGTATAATATCGAAGAGGAGGGTCCGATCAGAGGAATGACCTCATTGGCCTGAGAATCGCTCATGTTTTAGCCACCTTATGCCAACTCACGGGAGTCGGGTCCACGTATTTACCTTACAGGAAACGTCGCCACCACCTTCTTCATTCTGGAATCTCCACCGCGTACACGGTTAGTCAAAGTGGTTTTCGGTATCGACAGAGAGTATGTCCATATCCGATCCCGGTCTCTTTGCCAACCCATCGTTATTATAACACCGCGGTCATTTAAAAATAGGTTATACTTTAAAAATCAGAATAAACATTCCATTTCATAACCATGAATACGATATCATTTCAAAACCCAAAACCATATTTTATCACTTATCCCAAATATAATTCTTTTCCAAAATCATAATGCTTTAACTTCATAACGTCTAAAAATCAAATATTTTCAAAGCATAATATTTTGAAAATCATAATTTAAAACCATAACTTCTAAAAAAAACTTGAATGGTTTGGACATTCAACGGTATATGAATTAAATTGTTTAACTTAAATGTTACTTTGTAAAGAAAATAGTTCTCATGGCTTTACAAATACATTTCTTTATTAAAGTCTAAACCAAAATTTATATTATCTCTCTCAAGTTCCAAAACCACTTCAATTTACTTATATATACGTATATCCATTTTGAGTAACAATATTTCAAACTAAAATTGGATTTTATTCTTTCAACAGATCAATTGTTCTATTAATTTGTCTTGAATATTCACATAAAATCCATAAATAATAAGACTTCAATTTCTAGTAATAAAATATATATATTTTCCCAATTCAATTTATACTAGAATATTCATTTCAATTTATTTTGGGAAAAATCCAATTATAAATATCATATCTTAAAATTTCCAAACTTAACATTTAAACATATGATATAAATTATTAAACTCCATTTTCTTAATTTTCTTCCATTTTTAATAAAGATTTTTATACACCTTTTAATTTCAAAATTTTCAACTTCATATGTATATATATATGGAAGAAAAATATTTATACAATATAAAATTCAAGATTATTATAAACCGTATTCCATCCAAACCATAGAAATCACATTAAAATAGTTATATATAGACCGCGGTGCCTGTATATAATTTTCTATCCTATGGTCAAGTGATACGGATATTTATCATTTCAATCCGCAATTTAAAAGATATAAAATTTTGCGGTTGTATATCATTTCAAACCACAATCCCGAATGAAAGGAAATATGCATGATAATTTGCAATTTTATGAAATACAATAAAACATCCATCAACATCACCCATCATCCAATCACAATCATCAAGCAATATCAATCAATAACAATTTATATTTGATAATATATAACAGGTAATAACTGGCAATTTTATTCAGATTAAATTTAACTACTATTAATCTAACATTTTATATTCAATAATAATCTATATAACTGTTAACTATCAGTTTATAGGCAAACAAATATATTCTAACTATCAATTAATACGCAATAAATAAATTAAATTAACAGTTAAATTTAATAAATGCAATTCAACAAATATGAGTGAAATAAACATGCCAAATACTTATAAATAAATTTCTATTCATTTCTAAAATTAATTTAACAAACATAAAAGCTTCTAGTAGTTGTGAGTGGGTTAAAACACTCACCTTTTGAATTTAAATTGAATTCAAATCCAATTTAAACCCAAAATTTTGACGGTCTCAGAATTTGTCCAAACTAGCATCAAAACGTCAGAAATTCCGATACGATCCCATCAAAACAAACCGCGCGCGAATCCGAGCTCGTATGCAAAAGTTATGAAAATTTGAAAAATGAAAAATTCTAGTCCTGGGTGGACTTCGGGTTCGACTTCGGTGCGCCGCCTCAATTCCCCGGTGCTTGCTTGGAGTTTTCGCCAAAATGACCCGGAGCGACCCGAGTCATTTTCTTCCTGACCCGAAGTTGCTCTAGGGTTTTTTCCCCTGAAACCCGAAGCGCGACCAGAAGTTGCTGCAGATCCAATTTTTTTTATTTTATTTTTTTTTAAATTTGAATTTTTTTTTTGAACTGACTAGATCTAGGGTTAGCCCCCATTGAAGAAGAAGAGAAGCTTGAAGAAGATGAACGTACAACAAATAGACAATAGAATGGAGCTAGGGTTTATAACTGTATATTTATAGGTAGGGTTGGGTTAGAGTAGATAGACTAGATAGATGAACAAACGAAACAAACTAAGGCCCAAAAAGCCCGTTCTGACCCCGGAACGAAATTTGTCAAACCCATATATCCAGATAGGTATTTTAAAATATTCTGAACGCGATGGAAAAAGTTTCACGTCCAAATTTGATCGTATGAAGAAGTTATGCTGAAAACAAAATTTCCAAATTGTTTTCAAATTGATTTTAATTAATTCGATTTCAAGGCGTTTCGCGTCCGTACGATCAAACGACAGGTCCGATCGATACGAAACTTGAAACCCTATAATAATTCCCCGATACGGATCCGATGAAACTGGTTTCGTCGAAATCCAAGTCCGTGGCCAAAATGGCTATTTTTAATATTCATTACATAAATTAAATAAATTATAAAAATCCAATTTTATATTAAAACTCTATAATTGACTAAATTTTATCGCCAAAAAAATTCATAATCAAATTTAAATGACCTAACAAGTTTAGCTGTGAATTAAAGTTGACAAGTACATTAATTGCAATGTTAATTTCTACACTTTCTTATATTTAAGAATTTTATAAATTAAATCCTCAAAACCCATACTTAAGATTTTTTTTTTAACCTTTATATTCTAAACTTTTACCTAAAATAAAGATGCTACTAACATTAGTTCAAGATTTCACTATAATGTTTACAAATTCCATTTTAATTAATATTTTACGTTTAATTCCATTTTATTTGTAATAATAAATACCATTTGTTGAATTAAATACTCAAATTAAAAATTATAAATCTCGCTTTCTAAAGTCTATATCAACCAATGGTCCAATTAAAATAAAATTAGTATAGATCTCACCTTATAGAACTAACTACTGCAATTACAAACCAAAACTACGCAACTGCAAAAATTTAGTGAATACATTTGGGATTTGATTTCGAAATAAACTTAACAACAAATAAGATAGGTAACGAACAATAATTATTGTTGTCAAATCTATTTCAAAAGTCTACACTCAAATATTACCTTAAAGTAAGTCTTACGTTTCTATAAATTTATTCATACTTCCGTTACTATATTTATGCTTAATAAAGTAACGTTCATCCTTAATAACAACATTATAACTATCCAACATATAAAAGAACTCTATTCCCAAATACATTCATTGACAAATAAGTTAGGAAATTTATAATGGTTGTTATTCTTTCTTAAATTTACCTCCAAATTAACGTACTATCAAATTTCATTCACTTATGTTCTATCCAACATTCCTTTATATTTTATTTCCATAAATTTGTTAATATTTACATTCATTTATTAACAATTTACTTCCATAATACAATTGCAATCTATTAAAGTTTTTATTACATTAATACTATTTCAACTTATTCTTTTAGTATTAATTAAACAATCGTATTAAATTAAGAGATTATAATGATTTTCACTGTTTATATATACTCCATTAAACCCAACAGTCGTTCCAATCACCTTTGTATTGCATTAAATTGGTTATCCCTCACTGCCATTTATTTTACTTCCTAAATTCCCATATAGTTACAATTTTACCAATATATATAAACACGTAGGAAATTTAAATTCTTGTCATAAATTCTTAAATTTATATTTTTATTCAAGTACAACAATTACGCTATTTCCCTATTTATATTTCACCTAATTTTTCAACAATTAGATTAAATAACCATTTCTACAATTCATAATTAACTATACATTTAAATCTCCTATACAGTAATTAAACAAATTTGTGGGTATAAATAACCTTTGCTTATATACATTTCACTTGTGCATTCCTTTTTATTTTTATAAACTCTCCCTTATTAACTAGGCACATAAACAACCCAAAAAAATCTATTCAGATCTATTTCAAACTATTTCCATTCTTAACAAAATAAAATAAATGGTTAACCTACACTTGTCATTCTTTTATATCCAAATTCACTAACAACATTATTAACAACAATGTTGCTATAGACTTTAATAAAATAAATTATATGAATGGTAAAATTTGGTAATTATGGCAAACGCCCAAATATATGCATAAATTTACTACTTGTTATTATGAATCCCATCTATTACTTTCTAAATGCCTTTGTCTTCTCATATCCCATTTACTACCAAACTGCAAATTTAGTTATAGCTTATCGATACATAATCACCTAAACAAACAAATTTTATTACCCTTTTAAGTGCGTTTATTATTGACCATTTATGAAAATTACTTACCTTCACATATTGCATTGGTTTATTCAACGGTCACTTTTACTTAGTCTCTATTTATAATTACAACCAAATGTACAATCACCACTGTTTATTTTATATTAATTGAATTCCATTCTAGTAAATATTTTTATTAATATCCACTGATTCAACATTTGTATGTTTCTTAAAATTAACTTTCAACAAAATGTGACAATTTACATTAATACAAATCTATTGTCATAAATTTTATTGTTACTTTAAATTCCAATTACTATAACAAATTTCTACACTTACTCAAATAAAATCTTAAGACTTTATTTCATTCTAAATTAGATTAGAACATATTATATTAATTCATTTAATATTACCAAATTTAACGGGTCGTTACAAGCACTTTGGCCGCCTCCACCACCACCTACACCAACCATCATCCCCTCCTTCCACTGACCTTCCATGGCTGAGACCATCCAAGTTGATGATCCACCAAAATTTTGAAGAAAACTCCACTTTAAAACTCCATAGCCGAACTCCTCTTGTCTCCACCACTCCAATCATGCTTTGGCAGACCCAAAGACCACCACCACCAGCTACAACCTGAGCCTTGGACCTTTGTAACACCTATAGTTGACCTTCCCAGATCTGACCTTGTCTATCCATGCTTGGCCGACACCTTAAATGGCAACAAAACCCACTTGTGTTGCCTTGTTTTGTAAATTCATCCACACATACCCTTTATCTCCTTTATATTGTTATGGCCGACCCCTGTTGGACCTCAACCTGATCCAAACCTAATCCCAATCCACCCTATTACAGTGCTTTTACAGCCTATAGCTAAAGCATAAGACGTTGAATGCAAGTGCAAAAGCGTTAGCTTTGTGTTTCATGTTTATTCCTAGCATTGTTTTGTAATAGTTTGGTTGTAATTCATGTTTGTATTTGTTTGTTTGATTTTTAACATGGCAGTTAGCTTTGGCTCTCCCACTCTCAAATCATTGTCGTGTTATCATGCCTTTGAAGTTCCTTATTTGTGCATTTGGTTGTCATCTCCAGCTTATACAAGTGAGTAATTCTCACCAGACAATTTATACTTATATAACTAGTACACTGATTACAACTGAATCTATAAAACATATCACCATGCTATATCTGTTATGTTATGATCATATGATGTTCACCCATGCTTATTTACCTTTTATATCATATGTTACTATTATATAATGCTATTCTTTTTATTTATATCAGTTTATCACACTGCAAGTTCCCTGTAGATTAGAATCACTATGGGCTGAAATGATATATACCCGAATGGACTTTTTCTAATCGTTATAGGCAGAAATGATAGGCTTGAGTGATTTTTATTTATTTTAATTTACTTGGGAATGTAGGTTTGAAATGATAGAACCCGGATTTTTTTCTTTGTAAATTACGGATTGAAATGATATATTATCCATATCACTTTACCTAGGCTAGAAAATGATATACGGACAAATGGTTAAAATATATTTTTCTAAAAATTTTAAAATATCTTAGAAATGTAAATATTATAATATTTTGACTTAAACTTAATTGAAAATGATTTTATAAAGCATTATTGATTTTCTAAAAATTATAGGTGAAATAAATTAATGGTAAAGTTAGAAATTTGAAATGTAAGTTATTTTGGAAATTTTGATTTGGGGATAAATGGAATCTAAATTAAGTAGGAAAATATGATAAATAAATTTAAAATTTGATTTAAAATGAATTTAAAATTATTTATAAAGTATTAATGATTTTTGAATAAACTAAAAGGTGAAATAAATGAATATTAAGTTGAATTTTGAAATAAAACTTAAATTGAAAATTTGTGAATTTTGTTTAAAAGTGAATTTTAAGTTAAGTAAATAAGATGGAAATTAAGTTATATTTGAAAATATAAACTTAAGTGTTAAATTAAAACTTTAATTATAAGAATTTAAATTGAATGTGTGAGTTTAATATGTGAATTATTATTAAATATTGATTTTTGAATGAAAATTTAACTTTACAAAATCATAAACATAAGGGTATTTAAATGATTGTTTTAAAAGTGAAAATATATGATTTTATAAGTTTAAAATGGTTTATAAAAAATTAATTGTTTTTGAAATTATATTGAATATTTGGAATTTAATTAACAGCATTTTTGAAATGTTATTATTTCTAATGTAAAGGATATTACTGCATTTGTAAATGCTGTAGTTGATAGAAATGAACTAAATGGCTAAATTGAATTAAGGGCTATTATAGCACTTTGTCAGTGCTGTAGTTGCTGAAATTAACTAAGGTTTTATTCGGACTAAAGTAACCCTATTACAGCATTTTTAAATGCTCTCTTTTGTTAAATTGAATTGTACTAAAGGTAACTTACCGCAGCATTTTCTAAATGCTGCGAAAGTTGAATTTTCATTGTTTTAATAAATTTAAGTGAATAAATGAATTTTGAAAAATTTAAATTTTGAAAATTTAATAATTTAGTTATTAAATATAATAAATTCATTTTAATGATTTAAAATGAAGTAATTTGTTTGAAATATAAACTATTTTGAAATGTGTGTTGAAATAGTATTTTAAATAAAAATGAATGTGGTTTCAAAAGATATGTTACTTTGATATTTTGAAATGGATTTTTGAATGATGTTGAATTTTGAAATGATATTTGATTTCGAAGTATAAATTATTATTTTGAAATTTTAACCACGTGATGTATTAAATTTATAGTTTAACTGATCCTTAGAGGATGGGCGATCCCAAACATCCTTTAACTTATAGTGCATTACTATTATAGTTCACTTGAGTTGGTTTACATTATATAAGTACATATGTCCTGAATCGGGTGTTTTGTGTTTTATTTTACGCTCGGGTCAACCTGAGTATTTACAGCTTAGCTTTAGATTTCTTTTTCTAAAGCTAGGAATCGCTGAAGATTTTGCTTGTTTAATTATCTATTCCCTTTTAGTTTCAGTTGTTCTATTTCAGCTGTGGTATTTATAAACTTCTATGTATTTGAGATTTCTATTGTATATTTTTTCAGACTGATATTGTGTAATGTTTTTGAGAGTTTGTTATAGTAGCTCCATGAACTAGTAAGGTATTTTAAATTCCGCTGTGAGTTATGCTAATATTTCTGTGTCTGTGATTCTGTTATTGTATTTCATTTGCTCCAAATTTATTTACAATGCAGTATTTAGAGCAATTCAAGTCCGGCATGTGTGGATGCGAATGGCTGAAAATATCGGGTTGTTACAGTTGGTATCAGAGCTTTGGTTTTTGGCAAACGATAGCCTACGGAGCAAAAACTCATTAGAGACAGGGTAGAAATACCCTAGAATGAGTGAAATCAATCTTAGAATCCTTTCTTTGTGAGAGAACGTATTTTCGAAGTATAAAATGATTTCCAAATGATTTTTAAAGGAGTTCAAAGATTATTTTGGTATAAAAATTTTCTTATTTTGAAACCAAGATTTTCTAAACTTCATTCCTTCTATATCCACCTTGTTAGAAATCTCTTGGTTAGGATTCTTATCGATTAGGATTCCTTGAACTTTGGAACGCTCCCTCTTGTTCTGAAATCCAGTCTTGTCTTCCCTATTTTATCCTTTTGATTTTGGGGCATTCCGTAACTCCACTTTGGAATGACCTCTCTAGAGATCGGTGATTCCACTAATCTTTGAATGATTTGTAAAGGGGTGAAACTCCTTTACAATTGGCATTGATTAACCGGAGATTCTATATCCTCGGTTTACGATGCTCTCTACCTTCTGCTATATCTTGATTTTATCTCTGGCGATCGAATGTTGATTTGCCTTAGATTTTCGAACTGATTATATTCATGAAATCACGGTTGACTGGTTAAGGTCGCCCGCGATTTATACATGCTTATCATCTTCTATTTGGCAATTAAATTATCTTATCTTCGTCCGAGCTTATCCACAAACCAGAATTCTATTTGATTAAAGTCCTTTAATTTGAATCTGTGTTTGTTTGAAACCTATCCTTGAATCATTCTTTGGAAATTTGTGTTTGATTGTATTTTGAATTTGTGCATACATCGATATTATTATTATGATGAGGATGACCCTATTTTATATATAAAAGTGAAATATTTTCAATAAGGATTTTATATCTTTTGAAAATGAGAATTTGAAGTTTCGAAAGGATTTGAAATTTTGAAAATTTATAAGAATTTGACTTATATAAAATGATTTACAACTGAAGGGTTTTGAATTTTAATTTCGAGGAATTGAACTCTGCTGTTTTGAAGTCGGTTTTAAGATTTTGGAGAAATATATAAGAATAGTATGATTTAAAGATATTTTCTAAATAAGAAATGTTTCAAATGTATTCGAATGAATTCAAATGATTTCGAAGTGATTTCAAAGAAGTTTCAAGAAAATAAAAGTCCACAACCCGCTTATGTTGCTGGAAAATTACTTCGGTGATGAATGCATGCATCATCGACATTGATTTTCAAGTTTCTAAGCGGGGGAGAGGCCACTCTAGTAGCGTTGCTATGCAGGTGATTTTGTGAAATCAAATTTTAATTTCAGATTTTGAAGCATGGTTTGATATTCGAAAGATGTATGTATGTATGTATGTATGTATGTATGTATGTATATATGTTTGAAATGATGTAAAGTAAGCCGGTGTTCAGTCCTCAAGATTCAGATTCGTTTTGGTATAACCCTATCTTTTGGAATTGGTTTACTGATTTGTTGGTGATTTCCAACTCTTGGATTGAAAATATGATTCCTTCGACTATTTGGAAGGTTCGATCACTTCCAAATCAAGGTTAACTTTTCAAAGCCAAGTAATTTTGAAAGGTATAGGGTATTTGATAAAGAATATAAGTTTAGTTTTGTATGATTAAAGTATAAAGTAATATGATTTATATAAGTTTGAAACTGTTTGTTGAGTGAAATAAATAAGACTATTTTGAATTATACTGGTAGAAATATAGATTTGAAATGTTTTTAATAAAGTATATATATAAAATAATAATCTTTACAATGGATAATTGGAATTTTCATATAGAAATAAATAGTTTGAAGGTTTTAAAAAGAGATGGTTTTAAACTTTGTAACCATTTTAGATATTTTGATGATTGAAATGGTTTGCAAATGATTTAATCTTTATTTTGACAAAGAATGTGAATTTGAAATGATAATCGATTTTGACAAATGAATATTTGAAGTTTATATTTGTATGAAAGGATTTTTGGTTTACTTGTAATTTGAGTTTATTTAAAAATAATGGATTTATGAAATGAATATTTCAAAACTAAGTAATAATGAAGTAAAATTTGAGATATATGAAATTATAAAATTTAGTTTTAGAATATGGTATATTAAAGCTTTGAAATATATTAAAAATTTGAATAGTTTATTTTATGGATCAAATCTTTATTTGAAATTTGATAATATTTGAAATGGTTTTGTTGGAAAATTAAATTGAATTGAAACTGATGGTTTGAATTGAATTAAAATTGGAAATTCTATATTTGGATTTAATTGAGTAAACTTGTGAATGTAAAGAATTAAAGAAATGTTTTATGATTTCAAATGTATGATTTCGAAAGGTTATGATTTTCAAAGTGTAATGATTTCAAGTATTTTGGTTTCGAAAGATTTATAAGTTTGAAAGTCTTCTGATTTTTGAAAGTAAATATATGTTTGAAACGGTAATGAATTTGTTTGACACAAAATTTGTTGATTTGGAAATTTGGATTATTTTCTAAATCTATTGTTTTAAGAAACTTTGAAACTGAATATATGAAATTAGGAAGAAATGATTTGGCGAAATCATATATGATTTTGAAACTGAATTGATATTGTAATGGTTTGAAATTGAGAACCCTGTTTATTTAAATACTTTGATTTGGGAGTTATCGAACTTATATAAAATTGGTTTGTATAAGTATGAAGGTTATTTGAGACTGTTGATTTGAAAGGGTACTCAATTTGTAAAGAGAAATCTTATACAGTTGAAGTCTGTATAAGTGTGATTTGATATACCATTGATTTTGAAAAGCATTCGATTTGAAATGAAATCTTATATATAACGGACTTTATATAAGTATGGTATTTTAAAGTAATTTGAAAGGTACTATATGATACATATTTTCAAAGTAAAGATATGGAAAGTGCCTTCTACTTGATATCGCTTTGTGGCCACACTGTGGATTCATTCTATCGATATTATTCTCTCTGATTTCGGTTTTTTGATATGATACTCGAGTGTCCACCGAATTCCATGGCGATCTCCATGGTCTTACGAGCGTGACTGCATAGCGCAACTACCTGGCTGAGATGGCAAGGGGTACGAATTGTTTCCTGGGGGATCCAGACGTAACCATTGTGTATCCTGCAATCTATGTAGGTCACATTAGTAGCGAAACTACCTGGCTGAGAGGGCCTAGGGGTACGGATTATTTCTTGGGGGATCCAGGCGTAACCATTGTGTAACCTGCATTCTACTAGTCATCATGGCGTAACTCGCAGGGTTGAGAAAGCTTACGGATATAGATTGTTTTCTGAGGGATCTAGGCGTAACCATTGTATATCTACGATCCATGGTTAGACAAATGTTTTGGTTTGGTTGATTTGCTTGGATTGTACTTTCCATATCTATCTTTTTAAAGGTTTTCCAGTATTTTTCATTGGGTGTTGAAACAAGTCTACTAAGTACTTGGATAACTCTAGCTTTGCGCCTGATCAACGCATGGCCAGAGTCTGCAGGAACAAAAGCAAACTTGTTAAGACATCGAGTTATAATAGTATTTTGACAAAGTATTATATAATGGATATTTCGATCATTTATTTTACTTTTCTAAATAATTTAAAATTATTTAAATATTGTTTATTTTAAACTATCAAACTTGAATCAAATGACTATTCATCATATTATAAAATGTATATTATTAAATGTTTAAAATGTTATAAATATACAATTTTTAAATTGAAATTTATATGGTTTTAAAATAATGTCCATCCTTGTCTTTCAACCTACTTTCCTTCTAACTATTTCTACCTTTTTCCTCTTCGAAGGTCCTTTACGCATTAGGGAAAGAATTGGTTCTTTGGCTTATCTTTAGATTTACCCGAGAAACTTTCCGGAGTGCATGATGTATTCCACGTCTCACATCTCCTCTAGTATCTTCTTGACCCATCTCTTTTTGTTCAGCCAACTGCTCTTGATAGTTTGGATATTTAGCTTAATCTGAATGTCGAGATTAAGTCACTTCGTATTGTCAGCAGAGGTACGAAGCAGCTAAGAAGGGAATCTGTTAGTTTCACCAAGTACGGTGAAGTACCGATGATCGAGATTGTACCTGGGAGACGGAGGAGTGCATTCGTGCTTCGAATCCGGAATTGTTTTTCTATGTACTATTTGTTTTGTCTATCTTTCTTTTCTTTATTTTCCTTGTTTGTTATTTTCGAGGACGATGAGATTTGAATGGGGAAGAGCGTAACAACCCTAAATTTTGTGATTTATTTTAATTGCTTATTTTAATTATCTAAACTGAAACTCCTGATTTAAATTTTTTATTATATTTATTAAAATGAATAAATTTGGTTATTTTAAGAGTATATTTTGAATTTTGTGTGAATTATAATTTCAAATCTGAATAAATAGGTATTTCCAAAAAAAATGGATTTTTGGTCAATCTGGTTAAAATTTGACTTTTAAATTTAAAATTTCAATATTTGAATTTTCGAATTTTATCCTTTATTATGAAAATAAATTTAATTTCGAGAATACTTCTTTTCGTTTCGTTGAAATCTGATTTATATTGTGAAAGTTATGCATTTTACAATATTGTGTGTACATTAATTTATTTAACATTATTGTTTATTTTAATTTACATAAATAATATTTATATTTGTCAAATCATGTACTAATATGTGTTATATGACATGTTAGGTATATATTTTATTTTAAAACATTTTTAAAGTGATGTTTAAATTTTTCCAAAGTTTATTGAATTTATTTTCAAATTTTAAAGCCTAGTTTCCAATTTTTAGCTATTTTCTCAATTTAATTAAAATTTATTTATTTATTTTTATGCATTCATCGCATTTTCATGTTTTTATCTATATTTATAAGTATTTTTCATGCATTTAAAATTGCAAAAAGAATTAAGGAAATTTGAATAGTTTTGTGACCTTTTATGTGCTTTGTCTTTTCCTATTCTAATCACCTTTTCACCAATCAATGCACCAATTCAATTTGCTGGCTTATACTCTTTGCTTCAACCGACCATTTCACTCCTTATCACGTGAAAAATTTATCTCTAACCCTAGAAAAACTATTGGCCATTCCTGAAGCAAAAATTTTGGTAAAACTTTCATTTCTTTTTACATTTTCTACTTGATTTTGTTGATTTTTGCACATGCATTCATCTCTTATGTTCGGCCCTCCTTACTCCAGCACTTTGGCCGCCTCCACCACAACCTACACCAGCTGTCACCCCCTCCTTCCACTGACCTTCCATGGCTGAGACCCTCCAAGTTCATGATCCACCAAAATTTTGAAGAAAACTCCACTTTAAAACTCCATAGCCGAACTCACCTTGTCTCCACCACTCCAATCATGCTTTGGCCGACCCAAACACCACCACCACTAGACACAACCTGAGCCTTGGACCTCTGTAACACCTTTAGTTGACCTTCCTAGATCTGACCTTGTCCATCCATGCTTGGCCGAGACCTTAAATGGGAACAGAACCCACTTATGTTGCCTTGTTTTGTAAATTCATGCACACGTACCCTTTATCTCCTTTATATTGTTATGGCCAACCCCTGTTGGACCTCAACCTGATCCAAACCTGATCCAAATCCACCCCATTACAGTGCTTTTACAGCCTATAGCTGAAGCATAAGTCATTGAATGCAAGTGCAAAAGCGTTAGCTTTGTGTTTCATGTTTATTCCTAGCATTGTTTTGTAATAGTTTGGTTGTAATTCATGTTTGTATTTGTTTGTTTGATATTTAACAAGGCAACTAGTTTTGGCTCTCCCACTCTCAAATCATTGTCATGTTATCGTGCCTTGAAGTTCCTTGTTTGTGCATTTGGTTGTCATCTCCAGCTTATACAAGTGACTAATTCTCACCAGACAATTTATACTTATATAACTAGTAAACTTATTACAACTGAATCTGTAAAACATATCACCATGCTATATTTGTTATGTTATGATCATATGACGTTCACCCATGCTTATTTACCTGTTATATCATATGCTACTGTTATATACTGCTATTCTATTTATTTATATCAGTTTATCACACTGCAAGTTCCCTGTAGATTAGAATCACTATGGGTTGAAATGATACATACCCGAATAGACTTTGGAATAGGGAAAAATCGTTATAGGATGAAATGATAGGCCTGAGCGATTTTTATTTGTTGTCATTTACTTGGGATTGCGGATTTGAAATGATAGAACCTGGATTTTTTCTTTGTAAATTACGGATTGAAATGATATATTATCCGTATCACTTTACCTAGGCTAGAAAATGATATACAGACCCATGTTTAAAATATATTTTTCTAAAATTTTAAAAATATTTTAGAAATGTGAATATTATAATATTTTGATTTGAACTTAATTAAAAATGATTTTATAAAGCATTATTGATTTTATAAAAAATTTATAAGTGAAATAAATTAATGGTAAAGTTAGAAATTTGAAATATAAGTTATTTTGGAATTTTTGATTGGGGATAAATGGAATCTAAATTAAGTAGGAAAATATGATAAATAAATTTAAAATTTGATTTAAAATTAATTTAAAATGATTTTATTAATTATTAATGATTTTTGAATAAACTAAAAGGTGAAATAAATGAATATTTAAGTTGAATTTTGAAATATAACTTAAATTGGAAATTTATGAATTTTGTTTAAAAGTGAATTTTAAGTTAAGTAAATAAGATGAAAAATAAGTTATATTTGAAAATTTAAACTTAAATGTTAAGTTAAAACTTTAATTATAAGAATTGAAATTGAATGTGTGAATTTAATAGGTGAATTATTATTAAATATTGATTTTTGAATGAAAATTTAACTTTATAAAATTATAAATATAAGGGTATTTAAATGATTGTTTTAAAAGTGAAAATATATGATTTTATAAGTTTAAGATGGTTTAAATAAAAATTTAATTGTTTGTGAAATTTTATTGAATATTTGGAATTTATTAACAGCATTTTTGAAATGTTATTATTTCTAATGTAAAGGATATTACAGCATTTGTAAATGCTGTAATTGATAGAAATGAACTAAATGGCTAGATTGAATTAAGGGCTATTATAGCACTTTGTAAGTGTTGTAGTTGCTGAAATTAACTTAGGTTTTATTTGAACTAAAGTAACCTTATTACAGCACTTTTAAATGCTGTCTTTTGTTAAATTGAATTGTTTAAAAGTTTCTTTCCGCAGAATTTTCTAGCTGCGAAAGTTGAATTTTCATTGTTTTAATAAATTTAAGTGAATAAATGAACTTTGAAAGGTTTAAATTTTGGAAATTTAATAATTTAATTATTAAATATAATAGCTTCATTTTAATGATTTAAAATGAAGTAATTTATTTGAAATAAACTATTTTGAAATGTGTGTTGAAATAGTATTTTAAATAAAAATGAATGTGGTTTTGAAAAGATATGTTATTTTGATATTTTCAAATGGATTTTTGAATGATATTGAATTTTGAAATGATATTTGATTTCGAAGTATAAATTACTATTTTGAAATTTTAACCACGGGATGTATTAAATTTATAGTTTAACCGATCCTTAGAGGATGGGCGATCCCAAGCATCCTTTAAGTTATAGTGCATTACTATTACAGTTCACTTGAGTTGGTTTACATTATATAAGTATATATGTCCTGACTCGAGTTTTTTGTGTTTTACTTTACGCTCGAGTCAGCCTGAGTATTTACAGCTTAGCTTTGGATTTCTTTTTTTGGAGCTAGGAAGCGCTGGAGATTCTGCTTGTCTAGTTATCTATTCCCTTTCAATTTCAGTTGTTCTATTTCAGCTCTGGTATTTAAAAACTTCTATGTATTTGATATTTCTATTGTATATTTTTTTCAGACTAATATTGTGTAATGTTTTTGAGAGTTTGTTATAGTAGCTCCATGAACTACTATGGTATTTTAATTTCCGCTGCGAGTTATGCTGAAATTTCTGTGTCTGTGATTCTGTGATTGTATTTCATTTTCTCCAAATTTATTTATAATGTAGTATTTTGAGCAGTTCAAGTCCGACATATGTGGATGCGAATGGCTGAAAATATCGAGTTGTTACATTATATGGACGAATGTCTGACGTTGCATTTCTGGATCACATTAATTGATCAGTATAAACATGTCATCAGTTAGGTGGCGAAGATGGACACATCTCTTAGCTTACACCCTTTCCTGAGACATATGAGCTCAGGAGTTATACGTTTGTAGAAATCAGTTATGTTATTGTGGAATGACAATGTGGCATTCATAGTGGAACGTTTGTTATGTGAAAGGTAATACGTTACCTCTCTAGCCTCATCAGCCGGGTTGCTCCATAAGGGTATGGTCATCACCCTTCTAGATGACTCCCTACATGTTGAGCATGATGTGTAGGTCAGTAACGACCGGGATGATGTCATATTCGGTCTTATCCACCACTAGTTGGGTTTACGGGTAGGCCAGTTCTGATTCGTAGAGGTTTCAAAGATGCCAATCCTTGGTACAATCCTCTATAGATGTATTATGCGGAAGGTACTCACTTACCTTGCCATTGTATGGAATCCATTCTCCAATACATGCCTGCCATTTTGTTTGTAGAACCTACTTTGTAGCTAGTATGCTAGAATTTAATCAATGAAATGATTTCGGCTATGATTAATATTATTTGTGCACCAGACACTGGTATAATATAATAGAATTTGATATGAAATTTTTTGGTTATCTAAGGTAAAAACCCATCTGTACTTATGTGCGACATGGTCTTAGGGGATACCATTTGTTTTGAAAAAAAGAAAAGTTTTTGATAACTTTAAAACTCAATTAAGATATATTTCTCATGCCAGTTTACTAGACTGATCCGAGTGTTATTACCTTTCAGTGCTCAGGTTAGAATGAGCATATTTATATACTTAGATTTGGATGTTTTGGAGCTTCAGCAGATGAGTTGGAGGTCTTTATGTCGTATTCACATATATGTTTATTTTTCACTGCATTGTTGTTGAAGTTATCAGCATTTATGAGGACATGTTGTTATAATGTCCAGGCTTATGATTTGTTATTCGTGCACTCTGATTTGATGTATATATATTACAGTCTCTCCTTTGTAAAGATCATTGGTTTATATTATATTTTGTTCTCCTGTGACTGTGATATTCTGTGTTATTTTAGTTTTTTCCTCTTCTTCTTCACTTCTCTTCTTCTTTCTTCTTTCTTTCCCATAAGTATCCATCTTTCCATTCAATTTGGGTTGGACCTGTATGGTTTATTATCAACATGAATTGTGCGAATTTGTGTGTACTTATTGAAAGTCTGTTGACTAAGACATACTAGGTTTTGTGTGTGTGTGTGTGTGTGATCATCAAACAACCTACATCAAAGTTGTTTAAATTATAAATATACTTTCCACTCATTTCTAAAATGATCTAAATTTTCATATGACCATTATCAATCAAACATCCAAATGAACCATAACAATGATTAAGCAAGTATCCATTACATCCAAATAGATTTTATTTTAATATATCACAACTATACAAAAATATTCACATCATACATATGTGTATTATTTTATTCTATTTTAAAAGAACAGAAAACTTTATTTAATGTATCATTAATACAAGTACATGTATGTATACTTATATATACACACACACACACATTCTACCTTAATGAGACCTTTTCTATCATTCACAACTCATACCTCACAAGTGAGAGTCGTATAAAATGGGTAAACAACATAAGTCCCACTCCTCTGAGGCCAAAATTTACCTCTACTTTGTATTATTCTAACCTAAGTTTTGATACCACGTTACAATGCCTCGACTCCAGTGACTGAAATATGAAAGTGAGTTTGCCATCAAATAACTTAGATCAATCGGCACGGATAGAGCGATATCACGTATACACTACTTTGGGTTAGCACGAATATGTTTCAATACCTAAATATATCGGTAATAATACGTATCTCGTCTTGACTCAAGGAAATGTACGTACGGTTTAGAATTGAATAATATAGAATTAGAGACACAAATCAAATTTTCCCAACTAACATAATCGGTGTGAATGAAAATGATGAATTTTGTAACATATTTGAAAATCTGATACATTATCTCATTTATATACAACAATCACATCACATCTACCAATATAATGATATTTCATTATAAGCAAAAGCAAAGTAATCACTCGCCATCGTTGTAACGACCCAGAAGTTCACTGCTTTGATTTGCGAATATTTAATTAATTTTAAATTATTCAATATAGAAGTTTTATAATGAAAATAAAAATCTTTTAAATGATAAATAAGGATGGTGAAACAGTTTTCAAAATTTGTTTAAAAAATATTCCGTTTCAAGAAAAATCGAAAATGTGACCGAAATTCGTTTTCTGAATTTTCAATTTTTTGTTGGATAAAAGTTATTGAAAATGTTTTGAACGCTTTTTATTAATAAAATATACATTTAAAATAATTTAGGCTTGTATAATATATGTATGCATGTGTATACTGTTAAGTATATAAAGATTGAAATATAATTAAGAGAAGAAAAAAAGAAAAAGATATTATGCCACATCAGGGGAGACATAAAGTACACCAAGTACCCAAACATCTTTAAACATGAAATGTTTTTATTCGAAATGGTACTTTATATACAACAAATAACTGTGACAATATATCACATGTCAATAAATGTTCGAATCATGCTACGCGAGTTTCGAAGTTGTGACATCTCGCACCAAGGATGAATCACTTAACCATTGTGACAATAATGAGTGTCTTAAACATGAAATGTTACAAGGGGACAAGGTGATGAGGTGGAAGAAAATGAGTGGAGGAAAAAAAGACAAAGGTAGATAGGAAATTCTCCTTTTTCTCTTGCTTATAAATAGCCTTCCATACCTTCATTTTTCTCCTCTTCCTCCTGTTATAATTTCCTAATCCCAAATCCAAATTGAGAAATTCCTTTTTTAAAATCATATAAAATTTCAGTGGGTACAACTTCCATTTGTACAACTTCTTCAACATTTGAGCTTAGCTATGTCCAAAATGCATTTCTTCGAGACCTGCTTTTGGACTCAGATTACAATGCCTAAAAATACCACTTACCATATCTCCCTTAAAATAAATCCAAATTGAGTGATTATTTTTTTGAAATGACAGAGAAAAGAATTTTCAAGAACTTTTTATTGACCAATTTTTAAAATTCCAAGACTAACATGGCGAAAAATCGAGGAGAAATGACGCATTTTCGAGTTGATTTTGTGGTTTTCCAAGCTTTACAAGTTTTAAAGTATTTCAAGTTTTCAAAAGAGCTCTGCAAAAATTCTAGTGAGTAAAGCTCTTTTGTTTTAAAAGTTTGTAGCTTTATGATTATTGTTGCTTGGTTAATAAATTAGTTGCTGGTTGGGTAAATGTTATATTGATTTGAATATGCTTATGAATGTTTGCATGTGGTATGGTATTAGACTTGAATTTGAAGTCTAAAATCGTTGTAAATGGTTTAAAGTTAGATCATGCTTATGTTTAGCGTATGATATGATTATTGATATTGTGGTTAGGTATAGACTTGGATATTTAATGTAAATGTTAAGGAAGTTTGGACTTTTGTTGGTAATGACGACTTGAAACCCTTATATGTAAACCATGCAAATATGTTTTGGAATAAAAAAGTTTTTTTATGATTTTAAACTTTGTTTTAGTTTGAAACACTTTTAATTTATATTTTAAAAAAGTTAGCAACTTTTCAAGGAGGATGAGTTCAAAGTAAAGTAGGAAACATATCCAGGAAATGACATCCATAGCGATAGTCGCTATGAAGGAATTTTCGATAAAAATTCGAATTTTTTAAATTTAAGTTTTCATACTTGAAAATGTTTTATATATGTTTTATAAACCTAATAATAATGTTTTAAAAGTTTACTTAAGGATTTAATAATTAATTATAAATTAATTAGGTTTTTAATAATTAATTAAGTATTAAACAAATTTTATTAACTTTAATTAATGAAATTTAGTTTCCAATTAATTATATTTTAAAGATTATATTAATTTTAATAAATTATTAATTAATTATAGGGTCTTTTATTTATTTAATTAATCAAGTGTTAATTATTTTTAATTATAAATAATTAAGGTTTTAATTTAAAATAATTATTTATTGAAGGTTTAATTTACCATTTAAGTTTTAATTAAAAGATTAATTAATTAATTGCGATTAATTAATAGTTAATTATTAATAAAGGTTTTAAATTATTATTTCATAATTAATAAAGGATTAATTAAGGTTTAATTTATAAATAAATTATTTATTAAAGGTTTGTTTATTTATAATTTCTAAATAAATTATTTATTAAAGGTTTATTTATTGATTTATTTATTTATAATTAACTTAAATTCTTAATTATGATTTAATAAGAGTTTAGCTTGTAATTAATCATTTTAAAATGAAATTTTCAGTTTTAAAACTTTTCTTTTCCAAGAATCAAATTGTTTTTAAGGTACTCCTTTTTCAAAGATGGTTTGAACATAAGGAATTCAAATGTTGATACCATTAAGTAGAAAAACAACTGCGAATGAACTACAATGTGAGTAGTAGTGTTTGTATGGACATCTATCAGCAAAATAAATCCTCGTTCTGACATATTGTAATTGCTTTGACTGTTGTGGACAAATATTAGTAGAATAAATCCCTGTTCTACTATAGATTGGTTGTTAGTGTGGACATATATGTTAGCAGAATAAATCTCATTCTAGTATATGTTAATTGTTTGGACATCTATATAGCAGAAAAAATCACCATCCTGCTATTATGTTATTTAGATATGTATATGCCAGTTAGTTTGTATTGACATGTTATTTCCTGATTTGGATGTGAAGTGTGTTTTCATATGTGTTGACTTATGTAAATAAATTTTTAAATGACTTTAAAGTGAAATTGGAATTAAATGGTAACTTAAATTAGTACCAACGCGTTTACTAAGCCTCTTCTTTGAATTTATAAAGTAAGGTTTTGAATTAACTTCAGTTCTTTAATCAATTTGGATTTAAAGTTTATAAATTATTTTTCAAGTTATGTTATTATTTTATAAAGGTAATTATATATAATAAATTGTTTATGAAAATGGTTTTTACTAAGTTAAAAGGTTTATTTAAAGTGATTTAAAAGGATCAGTTGCAACAGATATTTGTTTAGGATTTTACTTTAAGAAGATTTATAAAAGAGTTTTTGACATAGGGAAATGATTTACAAATGATTCTAGATAATTGTAAAGAGGTTTTATAATTCAACTTGGAGAACTTTAAAAGTGAGTTTTAAATTTATTTGGGAAATTATTATAAGTTGCTTGAAACATAAAGCAAGCTTTTAAAACGGTAACTTTTTTTAAAGGATAAGTGGATTGATTTTTATAGGAAGTATTATTTTGAAGGAAATTTGTTTGGCCATTTAACATGGAATTTAAAAGAAAGAAACTTCTTTAAAGTTTGGTAAATATACTTATACCGTTAAGATAAGTATATAAATGTTTCCCAAGTATAAAAGGAAACTAAGGAGTTTTAGGAGTAGTGTTGTGTACAGATCTTTTGATCAAGTTTTATAAAGAAATTTTATTAATTAAAGATTAATTGATAAAGGCTTAGTGGATCCCATATGGAATCAAACCAATGTTGAATGATTGTTTATTTGATAGTTAAATAACCGAATATCAAAACCTAAACCAAAACGTAACTTTGGAAATGTCTAGGAGAATCACGTGAGTTACAGGGCACAGTCGTCTCCTATGATGTTGACTATGCATATAAATCTCGTATCGTTCTTCTAGGATAGATGATAAGGAAGTCCTTCCACAAACATTTAGGACGTGAACACCTCTCTTATCTTTTGTCTGCCTATTTCTTAAAGAACCAGGGTTTAGTTAACCGAAAACTATCGAAAGTTGTTTTGAAAAGACCGAGATCAGAAATGTTATCCAAAAACCACTTCGATGCACCTCAAGCATTTTGAACCGAAGACGTCTTGAAGAATATGGAACTGAAGATGGAACCATTGAAGTGCAAGGGCTGCTTGCTATTAATTCTTAGGATTATTCCAAAATGGATGTAGTAGAAGTAGTGCCTTCAGTTTGTCCTTATCCTAGACAGCTCGAATGGACGAATGTTAGCACTGCATTAATGCCTGGTGGGTAATGTTAGCATTCCAAGTGGGATTGCAATTCAAAGAGATAAAACTTAGCCTCAAGTCTCATCAACTGGGAATGATTAAAACATAGGAGATGCAATACGGCTGTGGGTCGCTCCCATTAGGGTGTGTCATCACCTTTCTAGATACATCTACATACTTATGGATTGGTTGTGCATGTGATCTCAATAAAATGGTTTGCAAAGCAACCGAGGTGATGACATATTTGATACTATTTAGTAAAGGGTAGGCCGGTCTTATGTTGGCAGGGAATTACGATGAGGTCTTTGGTACATTATCTAGATGTGTACCATGATAGGTGGTACCTTGGCGCCTCATCATAGTATGGAATCCATCCCTAATTAACGTCGTACATTTTTACTTGTGCTCAAATATGTTGGAATGTGAGATGAAAGCATTTCAACAATTTTATTTATTTACTTTGAACCTTTAGACATTACATAATCTCACTGGATTTTATATAAAAGTGTTTTGACTATCGTAAGGTAAAAACTCGTCCGTATTTATTTGCGGCATGGCCTTACGAGATACCGTTGATTTTAAAAGGGTTTTAAACATAATAATTCAGTTGTTTGAGTTTACTCACACTAGAGCCATATCTGACTTGGAGTTTAATTTTCTTTCTCTAAAACTCTTGGATGCTCAAATATGTATGAGCAAACAAGTAGTTCAGGCTTTGCATGGACGCATTTGGAGAAGCTTGTAGCAGGAGCCTTCATCGATAGCTAGTTATTATCATGTTTCCGTTGTATCGTATGTATTTTGTATCTAATATGTTGGGACATACAGTTATAACTATCACATGGAAGAATTTGTATTATTATAACTCTGATGTATCATTTTGGAAATGACTTTGTTAAGTATTATGTTGATTAATATATATTATTCTGTTGCCTTGTGAGATTCTATGATTGTTAGTTTCTCCTTATATTCTATCTTCTTCTTTCCCCTAATGACATGTCTTTCGGACACTTAAATGATCGGCATATGAATACCGTGGATATATTAAATGTTGCCTATAGGTGTAAGAAAGGCCCATTCGGTACAATCCTCATTCGCTCTAACTTCATATCATAGCCCACAAAATACACTCATTCATATCAAACCTGTAGATAAACCTCGGTCTGACCCAAGGTTGTCAAACAAATAATAAACCCTAAGTCGGACTAGAAATCTAGTTGTAAATGTAACCGTTCTCAAAATATAATATAATGAGTATGAGGTTTAAATATAATTCTAAATTCAAATCATTCAAGTTTATTAATAGAGTCAACACCCATACATGAATTCGAACAAGCACTGTACTTAAAAATTATTTGAAAATAGATTTCAAATTCCTTTTCTTCCAAATGATTTTCCTAAAATCACTTCAAACGATTTTTAAACCACTTCCATAAAATCATCTTACTCACGGAAATTCCATATATTTAGAAATCATATAACAAAGGTTTACTTTGCAAATAAATAATTTATCAAAATATTTCCCAATTTGTATAAAATTAATCTTTGCAAAATATTTCCTGAATCAATTAGAAAATCTAACATATCCTAAAGTACTTTTCCAAAACATTGTGTAAAATAGTATTTCCCTTTTATTTTTTTAAAATTGCTACCTTTCATTTGTTGAAATCTTTTCCAACATATTCGATAAGTTCATTAAAACTAGATTTCAAAGTATAATATGATTTCACCAAATCTACTTTAAATAAATACCCTCATAAGGTGAATTCTCATCAAAAAAATCATAACAAATCATAACATTACTTATCTGAGATCAAGACCTAGGGAAGGAACCTTTTGATCCTACCTGTACGATCCAGGCTCAAGCATTACCTTTGAGTGTTAATAAAGTTAATAATATCTAAACGGATTATAAAACAAGTAGCAGTCCCTTTCAAAAAGGTAAAATCATCGAAACCATTTTCAAATGGGGAAATAGAAAAAAACATAATTTTATTTCTTTCAAATTAGGAATTTTCAATAGTAGTAATACTATCAAAATACCTATGATTAATTTACATAAAACCGATAAAGCAACCTTTCGACTAATTCTTCAAAATTCCCTTTTTTTATAGAAAAGCTTGTATAATTAAATTGTTAAAGCTTTATGGTTTAAATTCAAACTCAATTTATTTCTAAAATAAATATTTTTTTATAAAAAACTTTTCTACTTCAAAATCCAAATAAAAATATTCATATTGGTTTTAAATTCAATTTTGATTAAAATTCATTATTTTCCACTTGCAAATAAATCTAACTAAAATTTCTTTGATACAAAAATCCAATAAATTTAATTATTTCAAATTTATAAATTAGAGAAAAGCCATTTAAAATAATATTTCCACTTCTAATTTCTTTCGAAATCAATATATATACAAATTGTTTCATCTATATAAAATAATTAAAATTCCTTTCTAATTCAAGATAAATTTATATACACCATTATTCATATTTAATAGAAAATCAAAATATATATCAAATGAAATATTAAACACATTTCAACTTCTTTCAAAAATAAATTAAATTATTTTTCAAATAAAATTCTTTAAAAGTTCCATAACATATTTAAATACTTATATCCTATTTTTCATATAAATAATTCAAACCACTGATTTTATTTAAAATTTTCTATTATCCAAGAAATCAATATCAACATATATGCATACCATTCTTCCATCTCAAACAATCATTGATAAATTATCAACCATTCTAAGAAATTCAATCACGATAGGTTACCAAGCCATCATCAACCAACATAAGAATCAAAATTAATTCTACTATTGATTCCAAGCAATTCTAGCATTAATTAACAAAATTACCAAACCTAATATCAACCCAAACAAGTATCAAGTTCATATACTTCAATTAAAACCAAAATATTTGATAACCTATTATTTGTGATTGATATGCATATTGTATAATTAATAAAAAGGATTTTACACTTAGAAATCATTATCATCATTTAAACAAATCGAAGAGGACACTCGCCGTTAATCCATGTTAATCACTAATCGAAATCACCATCGCCACCAACTCGCTGAGATATGCATAGCAGCACCACTAAGAAAGCACCGCTACCAACTCATGTAACTATCTCCTGCTTATCGCCATCTACATGTGAATAGGAATACGTTAACGCGCCAGCCTCCTATATTCATCATGATGCCAAGCTTGCTTTACCAAGCCTAACGTAACGCCATGCCTCCTAACCTCATGTTTTCTGGTCGAGCATGTGTCTTCTTACTGGCATCGCTTACGAGCCTCTTACATTTTTTTTCGATTTTGTTACCATGAGTGAATTTGGGATTACAGATTGGTTTTATGAAGGAGATAAAAGAAATGAATAAGGATGAAAGGAGGTAATGGCTTGCATGTCGATTTAAACGATGTGGTCCAACAAGAAAAGATGAGAGTTTTAATTTTTCTTTTCAAATCATTTTGAACCCTTAACCACTTTATTATCGAACCATTATTCAATACCCGATTAAAATTTCGATCGAAGTGTTTTAGTTTGAATTTTATTTTCTATTTATAACAATTTTTCAATCAACTTTTGGATTTACAAAACATAATCCAAGTTTCAAATTTGAATTTTAAATCAATACTTTAATTTTTACTGTCAAATAAAATCCAAAAATTCACTGTATTGAATTAAATTCAGCAAAATATTCAAAATAACCTTTTATTTATATTTATCCATTTAAACTTAATTTGGTTCTCTTTAAATTTTTTACTCAAATATTTGAATTTATAATTCAAATATCCAATTAGATTTCCAAAATCCATTGTAATATATTAATTTTATATAACTCCAACTAGATGGGTATAATGAATGTTCACATATAAACTTACCTAATAGTATGATAATAGCATTTATTATTAACTATAGTACACTAATATGAGATTTTGGCTTTTAGTACTATAGCTGACATGATACTAACCTCATACAAGTAAGAAGACGAATTCTATATTGAGTAGTGCTTCACTTCCGATGCTTTAACTCGGTCCCAACTATAGATGCTCGATGGATCATTATGCCATGATTTAACTCTAATCAAAGTGGAGTATTCACATTGAAGTTTTATACCATTCTCAAGTTGAGGAAACTGTGCAACATCATCACTCTTGAGATTTTCTGTTTAACTTACTTGTTTTTAATCTATAAGAAACTCTCAGACAAGTCATTCCTAAGTTATCCAATAATAATCAATGCTCTTGGTGCCCTCCAGTAGCCATGAGTAATACTCTACCCAAATTTAGAGAGCATTACGCATCTCGATAAATGTATCAATATCCTTTCTCGAAATATCTTGACCAGAAATATTTAAAATAATATGTTATTTTATATTATGATAAGTTTCTCCTAATTACAACTCCTTGTAATTATTATCACATAACATATCATTTAAGGATTTTCTATTTTAATATAATTAAACTAATTACTTAATCAATATATCATAATATAACAAGTATATAATAGGAAACTAAACACCTTTATTACAAACAACCTTGGTTATAGAGTTAGACGTACGTAAAAAATTACATAATTGTCGCTAAGTCGTACCTTTGACCTTTTTACTTTTAGGCCTTTCAATTTATCCAAAGATGATACCATCTTAAAGGTCTTCACTTTCTACGATGCCGCCTCCACCTTCAATTCCATGTGGCAAAATATTATTTTCTATCAAAACTATTAATAATGTTATTAATAGAAATTATATTTCCACTTTTTGAATAACCTTCCATTGATGCTTGATCTAAAACATGATAGCTAGCTTTGATACAAATATGTAGTAAAACTATGATAGAAACACCAAAAATCTAAATGGTTAATTAAACATCGATTTTCAGATTCAATAAAGATTCACATAATATCCGATTACCAAACATAAACATATCAAAAGAAAGAACGTATGAATTTAATATGATTAACTTTAATTGATCTACATCTATGGATGCCATTAACTTCGTTTGTTCCCTCATCGGCAAGTACAATCAAAATAATCACCAACTAAAGATAAAATCTTAAAATGGTGGAACGAATAGATTTAATATATACCGAGGACCACAATTCAAATAATAGAACTCAAACTCACTTTGGGTTGAACCCCTAAATTCTAATGAATAATGAATTATGGATTTCAATTTGTTTATTAGGTTTCATGCAACTCTCATTATGGAAGAAGGATGGAGGCTATGGTTACAATATAGTAGCTCTACAAGTACCAACCATAGGATTAGAAACCTTTAAAACATCACTAGAAAAATAGAGAAAACCCAACCAAAGAAACACATATACCATAATTATTCTCTTATTGATATGAGGAGAATTAAGTGATAATTGTGTTATTAATGATGGACTAATCCAAATGAATTACCTCTGGATTTCCTATTTAACACCCCATTGATTGACCGCTTGGGTTTAGACTATGAATCTAACATTGCGTTAATTCTTTGTCTCATTTAAATCCTAACTCCAACTAAAATCCAAATTCATAAGCTTTTGGAAACTTCTCCAACATGATATACAATTTGATACATATTTTAAATACATAAATATAATCTTTATAAAAAAATTAATATTCTCTATTATTTTCAAGTAAATATAAAATCTTCCTACTTAAATTAGAGGTACACTATCATGTCGATGGTCGAACCACTATAAGTCCCTGCATATCCTTTTATTTATTATAATTCATATTTCTTCTATTACATGTGATTGAGCTGTGATACTACCAAGTTAGACTTTTGGAAAAAAAATTCATAAGTTTGTTTTCATACGCTTACCACCATTATTCACCACCTCGTTAAAGGATTTTTTTATATTTTTCTCGTTTAGGGATTCAAACTCCAACATGATTGACTCAAACTTAATTGAATTTAAGCCAGTGGGTCATTATATATAACAATCGTTAATAACATCTACTTTATATCAGGTATGTAGTCGCATTCACTAACTTCGGCTATTAGGATGGATGAAAGTATTACTTGTTTGAGGAAAGGACCGTGGATGCGTAATATTATGTAACAGCCCGCAAATCCATACCCCTTGAGTCAACTCTATTCTACATCGATTAACTCAAGTGGGATAGAAATACGAACCATTAGGGTTAAAGAAGAAGAGACAGAAGAAGAAGAAACCAAACAATATCATAATCTAACCATCGCAGCGAAATAAATATAATAGTAAATAATAGATCTTTACACAAAATGAAACTATATATGTTTTATACATCATATCATCAGAGTATCTCATACAAACAACATTTATCAGTCAGACAATTCCATACAATCACAGCAGCGGATATATATACTAGTACGGATAATATGTCTCAGACTCCAGCTCCTCTCTTGCTCCATAGCGTCCTGTCCTGGACATATAATACTCGGTCTGACCCGAGTATTATAATGAAATAACCCCTGAGTCAGTCTAGAATACCAGCTGATAATAATGCATCCAAACTGATTATTAAAATTTCAAAAATCCTTTTGAAAACAAAAGCATCTCATAAGGCCACGCCACAAATAAACATGTCGGGTTTTTACTTTACGATAGCTAAAACACTTTTTATAGAAATCCTCTGATATTATAATAGGGTCTATTTACAAATACTTATAAAATAGCCGAAATTGTTACATGATTAAACTCCAGCTACTAGCCACAGAGTGGGTAATACAAACAAAACTCGTAAAAGGCTCGTAGGGAGAATGGATTTCCTACAATGACTAGGCACTGGGGTACCACCTGTCACAGTACCTGGTCTAGATCAGCATACCGAGGACCACGCCTGATCCCCTGCAACACAAGGCCCAGACTACCCCTTACTGGATAGTCCCGAGTAAGATCACCCTGCGGTTGGGATCAGCAACCGCACCATTAAGCAGAAATAAAAGGGACATCTAGACAGGAATGACCTTACCCGGAAATGGGTGCTGCCCACCAAGCCTTAATGCATATCCCCTGATTTTCAGTCATTCCCGGTTGATGAGGCTTGGGGCTAAGCGTTACCTTTTAGAACGTTTCACTTAGAATGCCCATCACCCACCTGACAACGTTCCGAAAGCATTCGTCCATACAAGTCCGTTCTGGGTTCGAACGGAACCGAAGGCACTACTCCTACTACATCCATTTTGGAAATATCCTCAGGATTAGTAGCGACTAGCCCTTGCACTTCACTGCTCCATCTTCGACTCCGAACACGTTTTTCCATGAAACGTACAAACCGGATCGAAGTGGTTTTCGAGAAATAAATCTCGATCCCGATCTCTTCGAAACGATCAACGCATTTGTCCAATATTGATAGTCGGTGATTTAACTATCAATTAACATTCATAAACATCCATCACATAATAAATAATTGCCCAATTATTTATTTCCTCAAAAATATCTTTACGAGATATAATTCCATTTTCAAAACCCCTTTGAAACATTTTTCAAACTCAATTCTTCTCATGGAATAGATTCCCAAATCTTTACTTCCTCTGAAAACATCCAAGTACCCATATTTAAGGTTGAAAATAATTTAAATACTTTATTTTTGAAAATACTTTAAAACATTTATATTAACACTACTTACATACTTAATTTAAAATATATGTATATACCTTTAAAAATGTTTCGAATAAAACTACTTTATAAAATATAAACTATTATCTTTAAAATAAGTTAAGTCATACTAGATTTAAAAATAAAGTTATGAATCCTTATACAATTTCAAATAAAGCTTTAATTGATTTTCTTTAAAATAAAACCATTTATAAAATATAAAGAATAATAATATTCTTTAAAACGTAATTCTAATTACCCTTTAAAAATATTTACTTCTATAACCACTTTAATACATGTTCACTTTAAAAATTCTTTCAACTTAAATAATTTTCTTGAAATCATTTTTTAATATAACTTCAAACTAACGTTTTAAAAATCTATTTTAAAAACGTACTTGCCTTTCCGGGAAATACACTTCCATCTTAGAATAACCAAAGAATTCTTTTTATCAATCCAACACGATTTATCCCAATTCAATTTTACGTTCATCCCGTAAAATCCTTTCCATACTTTAAAAATAGCCCCTTTTATTTTTAAAGACGTTGCTATTTCCTGGAAATCATTTTCAACATATGTTTAAATTATTTAAAATAAAGCTTCTAGACATTATTTAATTGAAAATAATACTTAAGGAAATATATAGGGGTTTCCTAAGTATTTTAAATAAAATTTAGTTTTTAAAAATAAACTTATTAAATTAAATATTTATATTATAATTTCTTGGAAAACTTAATACTACTTTATCTGTTAAAAATAATAAATACCATAATTACTAATCAAATATTTGTTTTCACTTAAAAACATTTTTAAAATAATATTTCTAAAATATTCTAAAACATACTTAAATTATAAATTTATAATTTGAAAGCTTTCTTAAAAACAAAATAAAATTTCCAAGATAAAGCACACTTCCCATTCTTTTAAAAATAAATCTCGCTATTCTTTTAAGAAATTCACTTTTCCTCAATAGATCACATTTCCAAACATTTCAAATTATCAACCAAATTTCTTGAATTTAATTCCTTTTAAATTCTTTACGTAGGAATTTCTTTTATATCCTTTAAACCCAATTCATCTATTTATATTTAAAATTTTCAGGTTGTATCCACCCAATCACAGCACAACACAATTTAAATTTAAATTTAATTCATCACAGCATATAAATAAAACGCAGCTTAACAAGATCTAAACAAATTATCACAGAATAATAAATAAGATATATCACAGAATATAAATTAATTTTTATTTATGAGGGGTCCAGTTGGATCCCTCCAACCTGTTTTCCCTGCATCCACAGATATTAGCACAACAATATATATATATATATATATATATATATATATATCGATTCAATTTGATAATAATTATCATATTCAACCAATCAAGCAATCATTTAGATGTTGACTATTTAAATTAACCAGCATTCCACATGTGAGTGAGTTAAACTCACCTTGGGTTTACGGCGAGCGTTCAAATTTAAATTAAATCAAACGGCGTTCAATTTAACCTAAATTTTTACTTGCTCGGAACAATTCCAGAACTGCTCCACTGTGTAGTATGCGTCTCTACGATTCCGGCGCTACCAAATTCGTTGAAATCTGACACCGTATGAAATAGATATGAATTTATAAAGTTTTAAATAACATTTTAAACAATTATTTTTTAATTTACCAAAACAAACCAGGCCGACTCTATCTCCCATCATTCGTTCAAAATGCAAACGCTCCAGGAGTTCAAAACCCAAACACGCAATGTAGGGCTCGCCGCCGCGCCACCATCGACCCACGTGAAACCCATCAGGCACCGCCACTACATGCGCCAACACAAGCTCCACCGACGCCTAGAACCACGTGCAACTCGGTCCTCCCCAGGCCTCTGAATCCAAGCACGAACGCGCGCCATCCATCTCCAATTTTTCGACAAACCGGAGCTCAATTTTCGATCACCACCGCTCGAAACGTAGAGTTCAACGAGCTCTCGATGTTTGTAGTTGAAAGTTTTCACGATAGCTTGATGGATTGTGGTAGACCTAAGGTGGAAGGCAAATGAATTTCGGCCATTGAAGTTAAGGAAGTGGCGGCCGGTCAAAATAAGCTAGAGTTTTGTTAAAATGTGTATATATAAATGTTTATTAATATTTTTTTAATATTAACTCCAATTTTAACAAGCTTTTACAAACAAACTCCAAATCTCACGTGTCGCCTGGCGTTTCTAAGGTTTTACCTATGTTCCGAACGCAATGGAATGTGTTTCGGAAGCTAATTCGATCGTGTACGCAAGTTACGGAAATAAACGGTCAATTTTAATTTAAATCGATTAAGGTATTTTCTGAGCGTTTTAAGCTGCCGGGGTCAAGCGACAACTCCGATTGCTATGAAAATTGAAATCCGATAATAACTAACTATTAAGGATCCAATAGAACTGGTTTCGTCGAATTTCGAGACTGTGTCCCGGAAGGCTAGTTTAACTCGTCGATTAAATCGAGCGATTTTCACAATCGTCGAAATCATCTAAAATTTCACTTCTTAAAACTTTATTAACTCTGTTATAACTCGTGTAAAATTTATATTCACATTAGGAATCATTCTCATTCAGTTTAAATCAAAATTTGATTATTTACATTATTATATTATTTAAATTTCATTATTAAATTAATATAAAATTCCAAATTTAATTTATCAACTTCTAATTTCATCCAACAGACCAACATTACTATTTAAATCAAAATAAACTTAAATAAATTTTTATAAACCATTTTTTTTACACTCAGATTCACCAATTATCCCAATTCAAATATTAAGCTATTATTATTCAAATTTCAATTTCATTCCCGTATTTGAAATTTAACTAATTCTGTTAACTTAACCAAAATATTTTTATTTCAAAATTAAATTATAATCCATATTCGACATTTAAAATGAATTAAATATTCAAATCTAGCGACCCAAAATTCTGGGTCGTTACATTCCTCCTCCCTTATAAAAATTTCGTCCCCGAAATTTGCTAAGGTAGTAAGAATGTTCCAAACTCAATAGCAAAACTTACTTAGTGAAATCTCAATTTCACTTTGCTCAAATTCTTTAGTTACAAATCGAAACTACTAGTTTCAATTCCTATCCCAAAATCCTTTTCATTTTAAATTGTTATTTGAAATCAATTTTGTCGTTAATGAAACATTTCAATTTTTTTTCCAAAATTTTCTAACTCCCAAAATTTCCGGAAAATTTTGGCAGTGTCTCCCCTGTACGGAGGAGCTTTTGCAATTTCACAATAGATATAAATATATATACATCGACCTACGCGGTCGAAAAACCAAAAACAGTTCATATTTCCTATTTTTATTGCGTAGGCGTACCTTTATTAGCATTTTCAAAGCAAGCAGCTAAATAGTATCGCATATACGCACTCCAACTCTATCCATTGCCTCCCATACCTGTACTTACTTAAACAAACACATTAGTCTCCAATAATATGAGCATTTATCAACATTCTTTTCATTAAACTAGCCCAAACACATCAATTACAAAGTTTAAACAAGCAAACTTCATAATTATGCATGTTAACTTCCTTTATAAGCAATTTCACAATTTTAACATCATTTTAAATCCTCTTTACAAACCCAAACTTCATTTTATTTCACTCGAACAATTTATATTCAAGTTCACTATATACCATTCATATTTATTACAACCAATTCATTTCTACTTCAATATGATTAACATATGCCGTAGGTATATCTTTTACTTCAATTCAATTCCCAATCAAATTTTATTTTTAAATTTGATATACTTGTATTTCCTTTATAATTCACTTGTATTAATATACAAAATCACTTAATAAAATTTTAATCCATTCCAATTGATTCAAAAACCAATTCCATTTGCTTCTTTAAACCCACTCAATTCTGAATACAACAAAACGACCAATTCTATGCAATTTCAGGTTATCCAAGCAAGTGACCATCACTACAGCTTATAACCATTTAAAATTAATTTCCAACTTAGATTCATATTAATTTTATTCAATTCTGCATGGTTCATAATACAAGCATTCTTATCACATTGCAATTATTAAATTAAATTCTTTCCTTACATTTTTATTTCATTAACCAATTCAAGTTTATATTAATATCATTTCATTCTGGATTATTTACAACCCATACATCCATATTTTATCACAATAATTAATTAAAACCCTTTCACTTGCAATTCAATTTTATTACCTAAACAAAATTTATCCACGACAACATTATAAAGCTCGACCACAACTATTATTCAATTTTCTTAAGTTCTTCCACAATATTTTCATTATCTTCTTATATCAATTTTATTTTATTTTCATTAATTCTCATCCAAATCAATTCCAATCCATTTACAAATTTTAATGCACTTTGTTTATTTATTCAATCTATTTTAGATTTATTTTATTAACAAAGAGACCACTTTAAATTATTTCACTCATTTGAATTTATTTACAATTCAAACCATCGCTATTATAATCTCATTCCATTATTCGTTCACACTCTCAACTTTTTATTGCCAAAACTAAATTCCATACCAGAACTAGGTTTTTATTTTTCTTTCAAAAATTTCCTTAACAAATCATCAAAATTTCATCCATACCAATACAAATTCCATTTAATTTAGTTTACACTAAATTCATTTTCCAACTTCTTTTTATTTAATTTAGCTTACGCTAAATTCATTCTCAAACAATTTCTTTGAATTTAGTTGAGTTAAAAATTTTATTTATATGATATCATTCTTACTTAATCTAAATTAAATTTCCCTTCAATTTAATTCTTTGCCAAATTTAATTCAAGTCCAATTACATTTTATTTAGCCAACTTGAGCTCATACCATTTCTTTTACTATCTTAAATAAGAATTTAATTCCATTCATTTTTATTCATAACACAATTGAATCTTGATTTTATTTAAATCCAAATTCAACTCCATTTCATTTAATCGAAGTTAAATCCAATTTTAATTCTCCATATACAAGTTCAAAATTTATTTTCTGACTTAAGTTCATTCACCCTTGTATATTTTATATCTCCTTCAACTTATCTTATTTTACATTTCATTTGAGATTAGATTTGAATTCACCATACCATTTAATTATTTCCCATTTGTGATTGTAATTCCATTTCCCTATTTATAAGTTCATCCATTTAATTATTTCCCATTTGTGATTATAATTCCATTTCCCTATTTATAAGTTCACCCAATCATTTACTTCAAAGTTTATATTGCTCATTTTAATCCATTTACACCTTATAATCACAACTCCAAATTCTATATATATATATATATATATATATATATATATGTATGTATGTATGTATGTATGTATGTATCTCTGAATTCTTAAGGATACAAATTTTCTTTCAATTTAGTCCCCTACACCATTTTAAATTCACAATTTCAGATTATAATTATAACACTTAATTGCTTATGTGTACAATTTACTTCACAATGATCCACAATCACAGAGTCATTTTACATTTCAATTTAATCCAAATCAATTTAATTCTAAGTCCAATTTATTTAACTTATCCCAAGTTAAATTCAAATTTTTTATTTACTTCCATATATTTTATTCACTTCCATTTACTCAAGTTAAATTTTTAATTCCAAGACAAAAAATTTCATTTCTTCCTTATTAATATCAACTTCACTTAATAAGTTCAATTGTTGATTCATTTTAGCCTTCACATTATTTAAATAGAATTTTCCAGAATTCAATTCCCGGGTTTTATTCGAAAACCATTTTGAAATAATAAATAACTCATACTCTCCTGGTATATCAAATCAAACTTTTAGATTTCTAAAACAAATCTGTTTTTACCAAAGCAATTTCCCTTTTTGAATCTTCTAAAATCACTTGCATCCAACAAGTCCAACAAATATCATAATCACTCTCATGGTAGCAATCCATCACTTTAGAAACTCGAAAATAAATTCTAATGATATGGCCAGCATCATCAAGATTATTTTCCAGCGACTGAAGTGAGTTCAATGCTTCCTTACTTTCCCAAATTCTTTCCAAAACAATTATCATTCAAAAATACTTTCCAAAACAATATTCTATTATTGCCTTCAAACACTTTGGAAACATTTCAAACATTTCCAAGATTTTAAATTTCCCAAACCTTTGTTTTCAATATATTTAAATCTTTTTCAAAATTCCTGGGATTTAAATTCTGGTTCAATTCAAATTTAGTTATTCCTCTTTTGTATAATTTATACTCATAGAATTTTATTTGATTATAACCATTTCAAATTTCAGATCAAATTTTAGATTCCTATTTAATTAAGATATTCACATCCAAACAATCAAATATATATATATATATAATAGTTTCAGAAAATTATTCTTTTTATAACAAAATATAGTTTTGGGTAAAATTATTTCATTTACCCTCTTTAAAAACAATACTATGTCGGTTTATCTTGTTTAAGAGTTTAGAAACCCCTATCGATATGGTTGTACTTCCCACGCCGACCAGAATTCATAAACACTCAACCGATAAGTCAACACAGTATAAAAACAATTTTATATTCACTAAGAAGTACGCTCTCATATTTATTTATACGCTCAACTCATTATAGAGTACTATTGACTCTGTTTAATGAGAAATTTTCCCACCAAAGCCTAGGTTGTCTCCATCCTAAGCTCTGAAACCAAGTGTAACAGCCCGCAAATCCATACCCCTTGAGTCAACTCTATTCTACATCAATTAACTCAAGTGGGATAGAAATACGAACCATTAGGGTTAAAGAAGAAGAGATAGAAGAAGAAGAAACTAAACAATATCAGAATCTAACCATCGCAGCGAAATAAATATAATAGTAAATAATAGATCTTTACACAAAATGAAACTATATCTGTTTTATACATCATATCATCAGAGTATCTCATACAAACAACATTTATCAGTCATACAATTCCATACAATCACAGCAGCAGATATATATACTAGTACGGATAATACATCTCGGACTCCAGCTCCTCTCTTGCTCCATAGCATCCTGCCCTGGACATATAATACTCGGTCTGACCCGAGTATTATAATGAAATAACACCCGAGTCAGTCTGGAATACCAGCTGATAATAATGCATCCAAATTGATTATTAAAGTTTCAAAAATCCTTTTGAAAACAAAATCATCTCGTAAGACCACGCCACAAATAAACATGCCGGGTTTTTACCTTACGATAGCTAGAACACTTTTTATAGAAATCCTCTGATATTATAATAGGGTCTATATACAAATACTTATAATAGTCGAAATTGTTACATGCTTAAATTCCAGCTACTAGCCACAGAGTGGGTAATACAAACAAAACTTGTAAAAGGCTCGTAGGGAGAATGGATTTCAAACAATGACTAGGCACAGGGATACCACCTGTCACAGTACCTGGTCTAGATCAGCGTACCGAGGACCACGCCCGATCCCCTGTAACACAAGGCCCGGACTACCCCTTACTGGATGATCCCGAGTAAGATCACCCCGCGGTTGGGATCAGCAACCGCACCACTAAACCGAAATAAAATGGACATCTAGAATGAAATGACCTTGCCCGGAAATGGGTGCTGCCCACCAAGCCTTGCTGCATATCCCCTGATTTTTAGTCATTCCCGGTTGATGAGGATTGAGGCTAAGCGTTACCTTTTAGAACGTTCACTTAGAATGCCCATCGCCCACATGACGATGTTTCGAAAGCATTCATCCATACAAGTCAGTCCCCGGTTCGAACGGAACCGAAGTCACTACTCCTACTACATCCATTTTGGAAATATCCTCATGATTAGTAGCGAGTAGCACTTGCACTTCACTGCTCCATTTTCGACTCCGAACACGTTTTTCCATGAAACGTACAAACCGGATCGAAGTGGTTTTCGAGAAATAAATCTCGATTCCGGTCTCTTCGAAACGATTAACGCATTTGTCCAATATTGATAGTCGGTGATTTAACTATCAATTAACATTCATAATCATCCATCACATAATGAATAATTGCCAAATTATTTATTTCCTCAAAAATATCTTTACGAGATATAATTCCATTTTCAAAACCCCTTTGAAACATTTTTCAAACTCAATTCTTCTCATGGAATAGATTCCCAAATCTGTACTTCCTCTGAAAACATCCAAGTACCCATATTTAAGGTTGAAAATAATTTAAATACTTTATTTTTGAAAGTACATTAAAACATTTATATTAACACTACTTACATACTTAATTTGAAAAATATATATACCTTTAAAAATGTTACGAATAAAACTACTTTATAAAATATAAACTATTATCTTTAAAATAAATTAAGTCATACTAGATTTAAAAATAAAGTTATGAATCCTTATACAATTTCAAATAAAGCTTTAATTGATTTTCTTTAAAATAGAACCATTTATAAAATATAAAGAATAAGAATATTCTTTAAAACGTAATTCTAATTACGCTTTAAAAATAGTTACTTCTATAACCACTTTAGTACATGTTCACTTTAAAAATTCTTACAACTTAAATAATTTTCTTGAAATAATTCTTTAATATAACTTCAAACTAACGTTTCAAAAATCTATTTTAAAAACATACTTGGCTTTCCGAGAAACACACTTCCATCTTAGAATAACCAGAGAATTCTTTTTATTAATCCAACACGATTTATACCAATTCAATTTTACGTTCATCCCGTAAAATCCTTTCCATGCTTTAAAAATAGCTCCTTTTATTTTTAAAGACGTTGCTATTTCCTGGAAATCATTTTCAACGTATGTTTAAAATATTTAAAATAAAGCTTCTAGAAATTATTTAATTGAAAATAATACTTAAGGAAATATATAAGGGTTTCCTAAGTATTTTAAATAAAATTTAGTTTCTAAAAATAAAGTTATTAAATTAAATATTTATATTATAATTTATTGGAAAACTTAATACTACTTTATCTGTTAAAAATAATAAATACCATAATTACTAATCAAATATTTGCTTTCGCTTAAAAACATTTTTAAAATAATATTTCTTTCTAAAATATTCTAAAACATACTTAAACTGTAAATTTATAATTTGAAAGCTTTCTTAAATACAAAATAAAATTTCCAGGATAAAGCACACTTCCCATTCTTTTAAAAATAAATCTCGCTATTCTTTTAAGCAATTCACTTTTCCTCTATAGATCACATTTCCAAACATTTCAAATTATCAACCAAGTTTCTTGAATTTAATTCCTTTTAAATTCTTTACTTAGGAATTTCTTTTATATCCTTTAAACTCAATTCATCTATTTATATTTAAAATTTTCAGGTTGTATCCACCCAACCACAGCACAACACAATTTAAATTTCAATTTAATTCATCACAGCATATAAATAAAACACAGCATAACAAGATCTAAACAAATTATCACAGAATAATAAATAAGATATATCACAGAATATAAATTAATTTTTATTTATGAGGGGTCCAGTTGGATCCCTCCAACCTATTTTCCATGCATCCATAGATATTAGCACAACAATATATATCGATTCAATTTGAAAATAATTATCATATTCAACCAATCAAGCAATCATTTAGATATTGACTATTTAAATTAACCAGTATTCCAGATGTGAGTGAGTCAAACTCACCTTAGGTTTTCGGCGAGCGTTCAAATTTAAATTAAATCGAACGACGTTCAATTTAACCTAAATTTTTACTTGCTTGAAATGATTCTAGAACTGCTCCACTGCGTAGTATGCGTTTCTGCGATTCCGGCGCTACCAAATTCGTTGAAATCTAACACCATATGAAATAGATATGAATTTTCAAAGTTTTAAATAACATTTTAAACAATTTTTTTTTAATTTACCAAAACAAACCAGGCCGACTCTTTTTCCTCTCATTCATTCAAAACGTGAATGCTCCAGGAGTTCGTAACCCAAACACGCCATGTAGGGCTCGCCGCCGCACCACCATCGACCCACGTGGAACCCATCAAGCACCGCCACTACATGCGCCAACACGAGCTCCACCGACGCCTAGAACCACGCGCAACTCGGTCCTCCCAAGGCCTCTGAATCCAAGCACGAACGCGCGCCGTCCATCTCCAATTTTTCGACAAACCGGAGCTCAATTTTCGATCACCACCGCTCGAAACGTAGAGTTCAACGAGCTCTCGATGTTTGTAGTTGAAAGTTTTCGCGATAGCTTGATGGATTGTGGTAGATCTAAGGTGGAAGGCAAATGAATTTCGGCCATTGAAGTTAAGGAAGTGGCAACCAGTCAAAATAAGCTAGGGTTTTGTTAAAACGTGTATATATAAATGTTTATTAATATTTTTTTAATATTAACTCCAATTTTAACAAGCTTTTACAAACGAACTCCAAATCTCACGTGTCGCCTGGCGTTTCTAAGGTTTTACCTATGTTCCAAACGCAATGGAATGTGTTTCGGAAGCTAATTCGATCGTGTACGCAAGTTACGGAAATAAACGGTCAATTTTAATTTAAATCGATTAAGGTATTTTCTAAGCGTTTTAAGCTGCCGGGGTCAAGCGACAACTCTGATTGCTACGAAAATTGAAATCCGATAATAACTAACTATTATGGATCCAATAGAACTAGTTTCGTCGAATTCCGAGATTGTGCCCCGAAAGGCTATTTTAACTCGTCGATTAAATCGAGCGATTTTCACAATCGTCGAAATCATTTAAAATTTCACTTTTTAAAACTTTATTAACTCTGTTATAACTCGTGTAAAATTTATATTCACATTAGAAATCATTCTGATTTAGTTTAAATCAAAATTTGATTATTTACATTATTATATTATTTAAATTTCATTATTAAATTAATATAAAATTCCAAATTTAATTTATCAACTTCTAATTTCATCCCACGGTCCAACATTACTATTTAAATCAAAATAAACTTAAATCAATTTTTAAAAACCATTTTTATTTTTATTTGCACTTAGATTCACCAATTATCCCTATTCAAATATTAAGCTATTATTATTCAAATTTCATTTTCATTCCCGCATTTGAAATTTGACTAATTCTATTAACTTAACCAAAATCTTTTTATTTCAAAATCAAATTATAATCCATATTCGACATTTAAAACGAATTAAATATTCAAATCTAGCGACCCAAAATTCCGGGTCGTTACATATTAGTTATGTAAATATTAAGAAATAACATGCTCACTCAGTCTCAACAGTGGTCTTTCTTCAAATTAGGTGTGAATAAATTAGTTGAAATCTATGATATAATTTATTTGTAACTGCCCAAAATTTGAACACTTCATCTTGAATATCTCAACTTTCGAAAAATGATTAAATATTGAAAATATGATTTTACAACCTTATTAAACACTTTCTAATTAATAATTAATGTTAGAAAACATATTTTTGAAATATGTTTCAAAAATATATTCTTTGATTAAAAACTGAAAATATGATCGGAAAACATTTTGTTAAATACCAACTTTTTGTTAAAAATATTGCAGGAATATTTGTACATGTGTAGGTAATATACGAACACATTAACAAGTGCTTAAAATCTCTTTTAACAAATGGTAATAAATTAAGTTAAAAGCTTCTAGAAAGTGAAATAAGGACACTTGATTTAAGAAGGAAAAGGTAGAGCAAATCATGGAAGGAATCGTGTGTAAGAGTATGGAAGGGAGTAACTACATGGATTAACCTGAGGGCATTAGTGGTCTTTTAGCACATTTCCTAAGCCTATATAAGCATATGCAAGCCTATCTTCATTCTTACACTTCCTAACTCCTACAACCCTACTCTTTCACTCTCTTTCTCTACACAAAGTTGTTAAATCAAACAATTCTAAACAAATCCAAACTCCTCCAAACTCATACTATCATCCTAATATACCATCATTCTGCCACCACAAAACTAAAAGAATAGGAGGCATTTCCCTTGACTCCACCAAGGTCGTACCTAATAGGAGGTCCGTGGCTTGATTTGTGCACTTCTTACCCTCTTCTTCTTTTGTTGTGCTTGATTCTTGGCTTATGTATGAAAGGAAGGAAGTGTATGATTGAATGTTGGTAGGAAGATAGTAGAATTTGATTCAAGTAAAAGTGAGTTATTTCACTTATTAATCAAGACCATGAAACATGTCCTATGTGATAATATTGCTTGATAATATAGCTTGCTATATATACTAATAATAGACATTAATTACTTAAAGTTTTGACCATGATTACATGCGTCAAAAAGTATGTGATTTGCTAAAGTATTACCTTTTAGACTGTTAAGGTGTGTAGTTTAAATAAAGTGCATTCGAATGCTTAGGATGGACATGTTAACTTGTTTATACATTAAAACATGTTAGTAGTAATGTAGTGGAAATTGGAATCAAATATGTGTGTAAAAGTGAATCACCCTAAATATGATATGAATACAGAATTGTCTTTATAGCGATAGTCACTATAAATGCACTTTGAAATCCTTCCTTTTATCTCACTTTTTAAACTCCATATTTCGACTATTTTCAAGTGTAATTGAAACGACCCGCCTTTCTCTCCACAGAAAGACGCGTCATTTTGAAGAAAGAAAGGGATATATAAGAGAAAAGATAGAGAAGAAAGAAAGAAACAACATCAGAATCTCAACACCGGAACGAACAAATTATATTAATCACATAGATATTACATAGTATCATATACATTAGAGTCACAGCTTATACAACATATACTAGACAGTTATAAACGCCTGTCTAGTTATACAACTCAAAATACAATACAGAAAACGAGTCAGAGAACAACACAGTGGAACCATCTATATATATATCTACCTACGCTGAAGCCTCCTGCTCCATTGCTCCTCTAGAATTCGTCAAAGCTAACCTAAATCTCCCAGCTACTCGTAAAAATATGAGTACCCAAGAGTTTGAGAAAAACAGAATAAACTCTGGGTCAGACATGGGTCTGGTGTGAGTAAACGGTTAAAGTTGCTTCACTTTCAAAAAAACTTTGAAAACAAAAGGCATCATGTAAGACTCCTCACAAATAAACATGGGTAAGTTTTTACCTTACGCTAACCAAAACATTTGATAGGATATCCAATGATATTATAATAGGCTCTAGGGTTTTCAAGTAAAATATAGAAATAGCTGGAATGCTTACATCTCAAGTTCCAACATAGTTGGGCACAATCAATACGTACGACACTTAATGGAGATTGGATTCCACACAATGGTAGGGCTACTGGGGTACCGCCCGTCATAATACGGGGCCTAGATCACCCTATTGAGGATCCATCCTAAATCCCTTGCAACACAAGGATGGAACCATTCCTTACTGATAAGTTCCGAACAAGACAACCCCGCGGTTATAGCTAGCAACCGCCCACACAGTCGAATAAAAAGGGACATCTAGACAGGGGTAAATCTCGTCCTACTTGGGTATGACCCACTTAGCCTTGCTGCACCTCCCATGTTTTAGCCATTCCCGGTTGATGAGGCTACGATTACCTTTATAGAACACATCTATCTTAGAATGCTCATCGTCCACCTGACGATGTTCTGAAAGCATTCAATCCATACAAGTTCGTTCCGGGTTCGAACGAAACCGAAGGCATTATCTCGTTACACTCATTTCGGAATCACCCTCAGGGTTAACGATAATAACCCTTGCACTCTAAATGTTCATCTTCACTTGAGATTCACGGCTTATCGTTAATTTGGATCGATGTGGTTTTTGGATATCTAAATCGAGAAACCCAATCCCGGTCTCATCGAAATTCAAAACGCCATCTTTTAGGTCCAAGTTGTTTTAAAGTTAAAACAATTCAATTCAAATCATTATCTTTATTCACACAGATAGATAATTCACATATACACAGATAGATAATTCATATCATCACCATTCAACCAAATCATCTCATATCATTTATCACACATATCTCATCAGAGATATCAAACAATCAAGCCATTGAATATCAATCAGCATCCATAAGCAATGATTTATTAATCACACATCTATAATTAATTTAAAATGAATTAAATTAGTTACTTCATCTTTAATTAATTTAAAATAAATTAAATTAATTACTTCATCACTAAAATCTTGCGTACATAACCATCAGTTAATTACAAACCAATTAATCAATCATCATTTTAATTAATCATCCTTGATTAATTACCTCTTAATTACATTAAGTAATTAACCCTTGACTAATTACACAAATTAATTATCTACAAACCATTAAAGTAATTAACTATAATTACTTCATTAACTATAATTAATTACATTCATCCTTAATTGATTACAATTAATTAATTACCTTATAGTCACTTATTGTTGATTAATTAATCTTAATTAATCCTTAATTACTCTCATTAATTACATTAATTAATGATCCTTAATTAATTACTTCCATTAATAAACTTTAATTAATCATAAACAGTAATTATCATCTTGAATTACTTACCTTAATTAATCAACTCCTTAATTAATTATATAAATCCTTTAATTAATTACACCAAGTAATTAATCCTTAATTACTTCGACTAAGTAATTATCTTTTAATCACTTCCCATTAAGTAATTTCCTTTAATTAATTACATCCAGTAATTATTCATTAATTACTTCACTAAGTAATTACATTATTTAATCTAATTATGTATCCATACTTAATCAATCATCTATAATTAATCAACCAATTAATTAATCACATTCATTTGATTAATTACAATTGGGTAATTCATCCCTTAATTACCCCATTAAATAAATAAATTAATCTTTAATTACAGATTAATTATCTTTAATTATTAATTAATAATCCTTAATTATCAATTAATAAAACTTAATAACCAATTTATTAATCCTTAATTAATCAGTTAATCAATCCTTAATAACAATTAATTAACCCTAAATAATAGTTAATTAATACTTAATTAACTTTAATTAGAGATTAATTATTTCTTAATTATTAATTAATAAATCCTAATTATTAATTAATAAAACTTAATTAAAAATTAAGTACCTTTTTGTTACCAATTAATTAACCTTAATTACTTAATTAACTAATCTCTAATCATTAATTAATAATCTCTAATTATCTAATTAATAATTTTTAATTATAAATTAATTAACCTCTAATTAATTAACTTATAACCCTTAATTATTAATTTTAAATAAATTAATTAAATCAATTAATTACTTTTAATTAATTTCTTAATTAATCCTTAATTATTATTAATTAAATTAATTACTTATACTTAATTCCTTTAATTAACTTAAATAATTTCAAGATAATAAAACCTTAATTATCTTAAGATAAAAAATTATCTTATGAATACCTTAATTACCATTGAAATATTTTAAACCATTTTATCTTAATAATTAATTTCACTTAATTAAATCAAAAATTAAGTTTTAAAAAAAATCATTTTAACTTGATAAATTAAAGTTATTAAAAACATAACTTTAAAAATACTTAAAACATTTATCAAAAGATAGTTTAAACTAAATTTAATCTAAATTTTAAAACTTATCTTTAAATTTCCATTTTTTTACTTATGTTTAAAAATAACTTTAACTTTATTTAACAAATTTTAAATTAAACAAATTTCAAGCTTTTTGATAAAATGTGAAAGAAAACATTTATTCTTATAAAGAATAGTATTCAAAAACAAGATTCATTCCAAAAGTTTAAAACTTTCTTTATTCAAATTTAAAACTTTTTTATAAAAACTTTTATAAATTTCTTTTAATCAATCTGCTTCAGTTTTGAACCTGAGTATTTCAAGTTCCATTTCTTTTCTTAAATTTTCAAAAATTTAGTTTAAATTTTAAATTTAAAAACCTATAACCATTTATAAACTGTTAACAGGTTTAAAACACTCCAGACTACTCGAGTTTACACTCGAGTCAACAACTCAAAAGCACGGAACCTCCTTCGAGCAAACCACAACCCAAAGCAGCTGATACCAAAACCTTCCCTGTGCATATGCACCAGGTCCGTAATCCTCTTCGACCTCTGACGAACCCTCCGGCACGTCACTCTACACCGTAGCAACTCTCTCCGATCACCAAACCACCATCATAAGCATCGTTCGATAATTTAGCATTCCAGTTGAAAACTAGAATCAAACACATGGCCAAATCCACCTCGAACTTGCGCCTTCGACAATCAGACGACGCGCAACCCTTTCCACTTCATCTCCGTTCATCCACGAAGTCATCCCCGAAGTCTCCTTACATTCGATGCACTAGAGAAGTAGCACTGATCCTATTTCCCAGATCGACTAAATTAGGTTTACAACCTAATTCCACTTGCCGCCAACGCCACGACCATCAGAAACCCTTCCTACCATTTTTGCCCAACACTCCGATCACCAACCTTGCTTCAGACAAACCCCGAGGCCTCTTCGCCCAAAGATCGCCAAAAATTGGCCCAAACCCAATTTTCGGTCACCACCAAAATGCATACTCAATGCATTGTAAAAAATTCTGATTTTAGTTTTAAAAATCATAACTTTCAAAGACGATTCAAGTTATAATCTTGAATCGATAAATTAGAGTGATGGATTTTAACATATTCCTTCAGTCTTTTATTCTTATTACTGTTTCTAGGTAATTACAAAGTTTATCTTACTTAAATAGAATTGTTAAACCTTATCTATGCTTTAATAAACAGGTTTTGTTTGAAATCCAGATCCTAATGGTGATTCAATAAAAAGATATTGAATTTTGATCTTATTTTAAACTCTGTAATTAGAAACAGAGAAGAATAGGTAGACTAATCAAACATGAATCATAACATACATATACACATATCATACATTTATATATACACATGCAAGCATTAATCTTTTCAGAAATCTAACAAGCAACAGAACAATTATTACTCAGGATTTTTAAGTAGATGTTTACTCACCATTTTAAAAATGCAGAGAGCTTTTTGAATCTGGGTTTGAAAGTTTTCATTGCTTTTTTGTTTTGATTCCAGAAAACTTTGAATGCTTGAAACTTGAAAAGCTTAGTTGACTGAGATGATAATGGCTCCAGACTTGATTCCAGTTTGAAGATAAAACATTACAGGCTTCTTGAACTCTTGAAAACATGTTGCAGGCTTGGAAAGATTATAGGTTACTTCTAGTTTGAAGAAAATTTACAGGTTGAGTTGCATTTGTTTCGAGGAATGAATTACGGAGTTTTGAATGAAGGTTACAGGCTTGATGACAGGGTTTTGCATTTGAGATGAGGAGTATTTTAGGTTTGGTTTGAGGAATATCTTACAGGGTTTTGATAATCTAGTTTTGAAGATTGATTTACAGATTTGATCTGAGTTTTCTTTGCTAGTTGAGTTTCTCTTTGTTTTTAGAAAAATGAATATAGAAAAAAGGAAATGAAGAGGAAGATAGATGTTTATATAAGTTAATTTAGATTTTGTTAAAATTTAAATGAAAATTAAAATAAATGTGACACTTGTCTCAACCATTGTTTTATATGCTAACACATGTTATTTTAAGGGGTTCATACCTTAACATTTGTCATTACTTAATTTTTTATATTATTTAAAAAATGATTTAAAGCTTTTCTTATTAAATTCCCTAATAAATAAGTACTTTATAAATTTATAAATGCTTTACTAAATTATATATAAATAAAACTTTTAAAGGAAAATAAAATAAAATCCAATCGTGTTTTAAATAAAATCATATAAAATTATTTAATCCATTTTTAAATGCTAATTTTAAAGTTTTTTATTTATTCATATTAAATAAATACTTTTCCAAATTTCTATAAATAAATTTCTTTAAAGAGAATAATATAAAACAAATCTTATTTTAAATAAAACCTTTGTCCATATTTTATATCCAAAATATTTTTAAAATAATTATCCTTTAAATTCAAATTTAAACCCAAATTTCAAATTCAATTTCAATTTAAAATCCAATTTAAAATCAATTCAAATAAATATAGATATCAATTTTAAACAAACACATTACTAATTGTAAATAATTATCCTATTTAAAATCAATTTTAAATACACACACATATATATAAACACACATTAAATTTTAAAATAATAAGTCTATTTAAAGTCTATTTATAACTATATTTAAAAACAACTCACCATATTCATTATTGTTTGAAATTAACAAATTTTTGCCAATTTTAAATAATTAATTAAGAGATTATCACATTTTAAATTTCTTGAAATTCTGGGATATCACATTCCTCCCTCCTTAAAATAATTTCGTCCTCGAAATTTAGAACAAAAGATAATCCAAAATTTTTATTTTATTTCAACCAATTCAAGCATACATATCAACAAAACAAACAATTTCATCCAAACAATCAATTCAACAAATAACATTAGCTATCCAGACATAAATCCGGATAAGTTTCCTAAAATTATCCAAAGTTTCCCAGGTACAGATACTGGAATACTCGCTCTACTGAATCCAAACTAGCTATAGTACTAAGCTACTGAGCCCATACTCATCTAGATCTACAAGAGATCTGGACACAAACAAGATCGACTCAACTATCAAACCCTCATAGAACCACTGTCTCCAAAACCTATAATGGATCATATACGTACTCCCTCAGAGATACGTGCAATACCTTGAATCCTAGTCTTTTAAACTGGAAATTCAACCCTTATAAGCCAAACACTTATTCCTTACAAAAATCAGAAGAATCCAATATACCTCGGAGCTAACTTCCCAGTCTTACCCAATCTTATTGCTTCCTTTACCAGAGTAATAACAACGAAGTCTCCAACTTCGAATACCCAATTTTTCCATCTCTTAACAACAAAACTTTTCTGACGATCCTGAGCTGCCTACATCCTTTCTGATCAGCTCAACTTTCGCCGATGCCTAACTGGACCAAAAACAATCTAACAAAAAGATCCTCTCAAGATCTACCCAGATCAAATACACAAACTCTACTTCACAATTATCAGAAGACTTCAACTTACTTCTCTTATCCGGAAAAGACAAAACAGGAGCACTCACAATCCTGCAGAATCTCTCTAATCCAAAACTCTTCAACTTTCGGTTGCTTCCACTCAAGAATAGCTGCCACCTTGCTTCCGCCGCACAACTCTGATCTGGAGAAGATGAGAATGCCGTCGATGAACACATGCATAGACTAGACAGCACATCCCAGAAATAAGGTTCAACAGATCCATAAAGATAAAACTCAGAAGTTCCAAGAAATACTGAGTTGCTTTACCAAATCCTCTCTCTAGGAGACATCCTTCTACCAAGCTGAACTACTGGTAGCTTCATGAACCAAGTCGATACGAAACTCAATCGCTAATGCAGACAAATTTCTGACTTCCCTGAAGACATCCGGAAAAATCTTTGACAACTCTATAACTAAAGAGAACACTCAAACTATCGCAAGTCACTTTTGCGATCCTATCGAATCCAATATCCACAGATATTGTTCTCTCTTTACAAATCAGAAAAGCTTATCCTCGACCAATCCATTGAAGAAACTAGTCCACTCTGCTGCTTCTGAATTCCACCTCTAGGAAACTTCTAAGCCAAAAGATCTTCCTGCTGGTACACAAAACACTTCCGAGTTGCACTGCTGCCACGGATGCCAAAGACTTCCTATCCAAAGCTTGTTGATCCTCAAAATCAGATCAACCAATCCACACAGAACCTTGAGATGGGTAGACATCTCCTCAAGAGAATCGAGCCCTAAACCAAACACAAACTCAGTCTCATCGCTGATGCAGACACACTGCCTTATACTTGCTCCAAAAGAAACATCTTTGGGAACATCCACAGTCACTGCATTTCAACACACAGCTACTCTATACTGAAGTTGCCAAGATACCATCACTTACTTCTACTCAACCAACAGATCCAAACTCTCAAAAATCCGCTCACACGAGCGCGATTAACTTACACTTCAAAGATGGACTCCGAACCTTAATAGGTTTTCAGAGATTAATGAAATCCTTACACCATAGCAAATCTCACTCGAGACGGTATTAGATCTACAGTCTCGACAAATACTCTTCCAACCTCAACACTCGGATTTCTTTTATTGGTAGTCGTGCTACACACACTACTACCCCATCTACCTCTGAACTCATATTGGAAAAACCCGAAGGTAATCCAACAAATAGGTAGAAATAGATATATAAGTTATATATAAAAATTACAAACATGCTCTCTCAAGATAGACACCATTCCAGAACCTAGGTATTCACTCAACCTATTGCTCTGATACCAAGTGAAACAACCCATCTTTCTCTCCACAGAAAGACGTATCATTTTGAAGAAAGAAAGGGATAGAGAAGAGAAAAGATAGAGAAGAAAGAAAGAAACAACATCAGAATCTCAACAGCGGAACGAATAAATTGTATTAATCACATAGATATTACATAGTATCATATACATCAGAGTCACAGCTTATACAACACATACTAGACAATTATAAACACCTGTCTAGTTGTACAACTCAAAATACAATACAGACAACGACTCAGAGAACAACACGGTGGAACCATCTACATATATCTACAAACGCTGAAGCCTCCTGCTCCAATGCTCCTCCAAAACTCATCAAAGCTAACCTCAATCTCTAGGCTACTCGTAAAAATTTGAGTACCCAAGAGTTTAAGAAAAACAGAATAAACTCTGTATCAGACATGGGTCTGGTGTGAGTAAACGGTTAAAGTTGCTTAACTTTTAAAAAAAACTTTGAAAACAAAAGGTATCACGTAAGAGTCCCCACAAATAAACATGGGTAAGTTTTTACCTTACGCTAACCAAAACATTTGGTAGGAAATCCAATGATATTATAATAGGGTCTAGGGTTTTCAAGTAAAATACAGAAATAGCTGGAATGCTTACATCTCACGTTCCAACATAGTTGGGCACAATCAATACGTATGGCACTTATTGGAGATTGGATTCCATACAATGGCAGGGCTACTAGGGTACCGCCCGTCACAGTACGGGGTTTAAATCACCGTACCGAGGATCCACCATAAATCCCCTGCAACACAAGGCTAGAACCATTCCTTACTGAACAGTTCCGAACAAGACCACCCCGCGGTTGTAGCTAGCAACCGCCCACACAGCCGAATAAAAAGGGACATCTAGACAGGGGTAAATCTCGTCCTACTTGGGCATGACCCACTTAACCTTGTTGCACCTCCCATGTTTTAGCCATTCTCGGTTGATGTAGCTTGAGGCTACGATTACCTTTATAGAACACATCTATCTTAGAATGCTCATCGTCCACTTGACGATGTTCTGAAAGCATTCAATCCATACAAGTACGTTTCGGGTTCGAATGAAACCGAAGGCATTATCTCATTACATTCATTTTAGAATCACCCTCAGAGTTAACGGCAATAACCCTTACACTCTGAATGTTCATCTTCACTTGAGATCCACGAACTATCATTAATTTGGATCGATGTGGTTTTTGGAAATCCAAATCTGAAAACCCAATCCCGGTTTCATCGAAATCCAAAATACCATTTTTTAGGTCCAAGTTATTTTAAAGTTAAAACAATTCAATTCAAATCATTATCTATATTCACACAGATAGATAATTCACATATACACAGATAGATAATTCATATCATCACCATTCAACCAAATCATCTCATATCACATATCACACATATCTCATCAAAGATATCAAACAATCCAGGCATTCGATATCAATCAACATCCATAAGCAATGATTTATTAATCATACATCTATAATTAATTTAAAATGAATTAAATTAATTACTTCATTTCTAATTAATCTAAAATAAATTAAATTAATTACTTCATCACTAAAATCTTGCTTACTTAACCATTAGTTAATTACATACCAATTAATTAATCATCATTTTAATTAATCACCTTGATTAATTACCTCTTAATTACATTAAGTAATTAACCCTTAATTAATTACACAAATTAATTATCTACAAACCATTAAAGTAATTGACCTTAATTACTTCATTAACTATAATTAATTACATTAACCCTTAATTAATTACCTTATAGTCACTTATTATTGATTAATTAATTTTAATCAATCCTTAATTACTCTCATTAATTACATTAATTAATGATCCGTAATTAATTACTTCCATTAATCAACTTTAATTAATCATAAACAGTAATTAACCATCCGTAGTTACTTACCTTAATTAATTAACTCCTTAATTAATTATATAAATCCTTTTATTAATTACACCAAGTAATTATCCTTAATTACTTCTACTAAGTAATTATTTTTTATTTACTTCCCATTAAGTAATTTCCTTTAATTATTACATCCAGTAATTATACATTAATTACATCACTAAGTAATTACACTATTTAATCTCATTAAGTATCCATACTTAATCAATCATCTATAATTAATCAACGAATTAATTAATCACATTCATTTGATTAATTACAATTGGGTAATTCATCCCTTAATTACCCCTTTAAATAAATAAATTAATCTTTAATTATAGATTAATTATCCTTATTTATTAATTAACAAACCTTAATTATCAATTAATAAAACTTAATAACCAATTTATTAATCCTTAATTAATCAGTTAATCAATTCTTAATAACAATTAATTAACCCTAAATAACAGTTAATTAATCCTCAATTAACTCCAATTAGAGATTAATTATTTCTTAATTATTAATTAATAAAGCCTAATTATTAATTAATAAAACTTAATTACAAATTAAGTGCCTTTTTAATTACCAATTAATTAACCTTAATTACTCAATTAATTGAACTCTAATCATTAATTAATAATCCCTAATTACCTAATTAATAATTCTTAATTATAAATTAATTAACCTCTATTTAATTAATTTATAACCCTTAATTATTAATTTTAAATAAATTAATTAAATCAATTAATTAATTAAATCAATTAATTGCTTTTAATTAATTTCTTAATTAGTCCTTAATCATTATTAATTAAATTAATTACTTATACTTAATTCCTTTAATTAACTTAAATAATTTCAAGTAATAAAACCTTAATTATCTTAAGATAAAATATTATCTTATAAATACCTTAATTACCTTTGAAACCTTTTAAACCATTTTATCTTAATAATTAATTTTACTTAATTAAATCAAAAATTAAGTTTTAAAAACAAAATAATCATTTTAACTTGATAAAATAAAGTTATCAAAACATAACTTTAAAAATACTTAAAATACTTATCAAAAGATAGTTTAAACTAAATTTAATCTAAATTTTAAGACTTGTCTTTAAATTTCCATTTTTTTACTTAAGCTTAAAAATAACTTTAACTTTATTTAACAAATTTTAAATTAAACAAATTTCAAGCTTCTTGATAAAATGTTAAAGAAAACATTTATTCTTATAAAGAATAGTATTCAAAAACAAGTGTCATTCCAAAAGTTATATATACACAGATCATACACTTATATATACACATGCAAGCACTAATCATTTCAGAAATCTAACAACCAATAGAACAATTATTACTTAGGATTTCTAATAGATGTTTACTCACCATTTTAAAACTGCAGAGAGCTTTTTGAAACTGGATTTGAAAATTTGCATTGCTTTGTTGTTTTGATTCAAGAAAACTTTGAATGCTTGAAAATTGAATAGCTTAGTTGACTAAGATGATGATGACTCCATACTTGATTCCAGTTTGAAGATAAAACATTATAGGCTTCTTGAACTTTTGAAAACATGTTGCAGGCTTGTAAAGATTACAGGTTATGATTCTTGAACTTCTGGTTTGAAGAAAATTTACATGTTGAGTTGCATTTGTTTTGAGGAATGAATTACAGAGTTTTGAATGAAGGTTATAGGCTCGATGAAAGGGTTTTACATTTGAGATGAGGAGTATTTCAGGTTTGGTTTGAGGAATATCTTACAGGGTTTTGATAATCTTGTTTTGAAGATTGATTTACAGATTTGATCTGAGTTTTCTTTGCAGGTTGAGCCTCCCTTTGTTTTTAGAAAAATGAAGATAGAAAAAACGGAAATGAAGAGGAAGATAGATGTTTATATAAGTTAATTTAGATTTTGTTAAAATATAAAAGAATATGAAAATAAATGTGACACTTGTCTCAACCATTGTTTTATATGCTAACACATGTTATTTTAAGGAGTTTATATCTTAACATTTGTCATTACTTATTTTTTTTTTATTTAAAAATGATTTAAAGCTTTTCTTATTAAATTCCCTAATAAATAAGTACTTTATAAATTTATAAATGCTTTTGTTAATTATATATAAATAAAACTTTTAAAGGAAAATAAAATAAAATCCAATCATGTTTTAAATAAAATAATATAAAATTATTTAATCCATTTTTAAATGCTAATTTAAAAGCTTTTGTATTTATTCGTATTAAAACAAATACTTTTCCAAATTTCTGTAAATAAATTTCTTTAAAGAGAATAATATAAAACAAATCTTATTTTAAACAAAAACTTTATCCATATTATATATCAAAATATTTTAAAATAATTATCCTTTAAATTCAAATTTAAACCCAAATTTCAAATTCAATTTCAATTTAAAATCCAATTTAAAATCAATTCAAATAAATATAGATATCAATTTTAAACAAACACATTATCAAATGTAAATAATTATCCTATTTAAAATTAATTTTAAATACACAAATATATATATATATATATATATATAATTAAACATACTTATTAAATTCGAAAATAATAAGTCTATTTAAAATCTATCCATAACTATATTTAAAAACAACTCACTATATTCATTATTGTTTGAAATTAACAAATTTTTGCCAATTTTAAATAATTAATTAAGAGATTATCACATTTTAAATTTCTTGAAATTCCAGGATATCACAGTAATGCTTTATATACTTATAGTAGTATAAAAGATAGTAATAAATGAAGTTTTAAAGCCATTTATTTATAAAACAAAGTTAATTAAGTTACGTTCAATATAGCAATAGTCGCTATGGATGTAGTTTTGAAAAATCAGTTCTTAACAAAGTTTAAAATGTAGATAAATTGGATATTTTATGAAATATTTTAAAAGGAGGTTTTATTAAAGATAAATTAGTATTTTAAAAGATAAAAAAGTTTAAATATGTTTTAAAATAATTATATTAAGTTTTAAAGAAAAGGTGCTTTCTATTTTACATATACACAGCTTGTTTATTTCTATATAAAATAAAGGTCTTCAAAATCAGTATTAAGTTACTATTTAAAGTAATATTTCCTATAACTATTTATATCTTATTTGTAAGTAATCTAAAACTATTTTATTTACACATTAGTTTATAAATACATTTTAACTAATTTATTAAAATAAGAACTTTACACACTTGCTTCCTTAACTTATTTTAAATTCTATTCCATTATTAAATTAAACTACTATATATAAATCATTTTAAAAAGATTTTCAGATCTATTTATAGAAATAATTTCAAATGACTTTGATTTCAAAGAAGGTATGATAAGTAACAACTATGTAATGACAATAGTTTGATTGTTTAAGGAATATTAGTATTACTATGATTAACACAAAAAGCCGTATGAGGAAGCTTCCTTATTTGTGAGAGTTGAGAGCTCTAACCTATTAATATCCTTCTAGGCCAAGGAATAGTTAAGCAGAAATGTTGGAAATGAGTTAAGTATACGAACCCTGATTTCCATAAGAAGCTTGAGATTCGATAGTCGATTAGTCGAATAATAAACTTGAAAAAAATTAAGTTAGGGAGTATATGAAATGCTTCGTGGATTTATACCAATGAGAACCCCTGAGAAGGGGCATTGATACAAAATGCTTCTAGCTTTCGATTACTTCTAAAAGAAGCAGAACTGAATTAACCAAGAATTCACTGATTGGTTTTGGAGAGCACGGGATCAGTATGTGTTTTACTTGCCGAATACTACTTCAAAACTATTATATGGGTTCTATGTCTTAGAAGTGGAACGATGGAGACCATATGTGGTTCCGAAATCTATAGAGATAATGGATTACGTATAGTATTCATGACTAGATCGAGTATTGAAGCCTCATGTGAAAGGTTCTGAACATAGCCTCGACATCACAAAAATGTCTAATGATAGAGTAGTATGCACAATCCAAGTGTTTTGCTAACCCAGAGGGGTGCCTCAACTCTATTATCTAAAGTATGCTTATCGATATGTTACTAGCAGGAGTTGGTGGTGCTTAGGTTCCACGTGGTTAGGGTTTGTTCATTCGAGCATGAGCCAAATGTGTTTACCTTATGGTATATTTTAACTAGAGATATATGACGTTTGAAAGGTATTTTTTATTCTTGCCATAGGTGATTGTTCTCAGTTTACTGAGGATGTCTCCATGGAAAATCCATCTATACGAACATTTCTTAATGATTTTGAAATGTACTCTAATATGTTGTGGTGTGACATATGTAAGCATCATGGCTATTTTCATATTTATATTACACACCTTAGACATTATTTATAATATCACCTAATATAAATATCAATTGAGTTGGTTCTTTCAAAGGGAGACCAATTCGGTGATTTGACTAGTCTCAAAAGTACTGTTATGTGTTTATACAAATTTCTAAGTTTCTCATTCCAACCTTATGTCTGACACATGGTCTTTTTTCCCAAAAATCCTCATGTGCTCTTTCGAGTAGATTGAGTAAAGCAAGTCTTAAGGTTGGATGTTTCAAGCTTTTGGAGATAAGCTGGATGCTTCCACCTATTTATCTATCTACCTATTTTCATTTTCGTTCACTGTTATGTATGTATTCAGCATTGTGAGGACAGTTAGTTATAACTGTCTAGACTGATGGTAGTACTTAGTCACTTTTGTAACTTTGAGATTCATGTATGTTGGAGTAACTCTTTGTATTGCATTTTTAGTATATTATATATTATCATTCCACATGCGATATTTTGGTACTGCGTTCTTCTGTCTTGTTCTATTTCTATTTTCATGTATTCTACCCTAACTTGTTGTCTTTAACGTAGCTAGGTACTCGATGCACGAATACCGTGGATGTATTTAATGTCAAGATCGAAAAGGTGATCACTACATTTTGGTATCAAACCCTAAGGTTGATTGAACACCTGGCTGTGGTTGGGTATGGCTCAATAGAGATAAGGTAAGTGATGCTTTAGAATGGGTGGAGATATTATACATATGAGAGCGTATTTTTTATTGCAAAATTAGACTTTTAAAAATGTTTACTTAAAAGTATTCTTTCCTAAGAACCCCTCTTCTTTGAAAGTATACTCTTTCTTTGAATAAACCATTGTTAGTAATTCGTTCTTTGTGTATCCTTTCTTTGATATGTTTCTATCTCGAAGTATTCTATAGATGTTTTGCTAAATTTAGGTGGCAAACTATGAGTACATGTATTGGAACTGCTAGAGGTGGTAGAGGTCATAGATCTAGTACCTTCACCAATGGTGGGACTCGAGCTCCAAGTAATGCTGCTCCTGTAGTCGAACCTAGGGTGAATGTGTTGACGAAGTAGTACAAGTTCAACTCCCAATGAACTTTGCTTCACTTTGTAGAGAATTTGAGAGGTAGGGTGGCTAGAAGTTTAGTGGGAGTGAATCGATTGTTGAAGTTCATACTTGGTTGAGGTTGTGTGAGAGGATTTTTGAAGATTGGAGCTGGTTGATGATATGAGGCGTCGTTTGGGTTCTCTTTATCTTTCCAATGCCGAAGTGGATTGGTAGAGTTCTATTACTATGGATGTTCCAAAAAATGACTTCTTTTGGGCCCTATTTAAAGAGGAATTTGAGAGGAAATTTGTACCGAAGGCAAGGAAGACCTTGTTGTTTAGAAATTTCTCGAATTTAAAGCAAGGTACTATAATAGTGGTAAAGTATGAGAATAAGTTTAGCACATTATCTCATTTTGGGCCTGGTATGATAGACATGCCTTTGAAGAAGAGTGAAATGTTAATAGCCGATATGCATCCTGAGTTTAAGCGGGACATGACTAATCAAGTCATGGGGTCGTTTGTTGATTTGGTGAATATTAGCTTGAGGTTTGAGTGCTTTTCACCAAAACCTACTTTCTACAATGAAGCTGATTATTTCTACAACAGCTAAGGATAATAAGTGCAATTTTCAGGAGAAAAGGGCCAAGATTGTATGCCACAAATACGGAGGGATGGGCATTATGTTAATCAGTGTAAGTCAAGTATAGGAAGGCAGATGGTTAATGCACCAGTTGTGAAAACTCGTCAGTTTGCTCCAAAGAGGTGTTATGCTTACCAGCAGACATGTCACTTTGTTAAGGATTTTCCTTTGCTCAAGAAGAAAGAGTAGCCCAGGATCTTTTCTATTTTGGATACACCTTCCACTTCAGTAGCACCAAAAAGGAAGCAAGTTTTGGAAGGTATTCTATCTATTTCTTGCATTCCTATTTGTGTCTTGTTTGATACCGGTTCTTCTCATAGCTTTATCTCTAGAAACATTTTTGATAGAACTAGTTTGGAAGCAATTATGGTTCGTATTCCCATTTGTGTGTCAAACCCTGTAGGGGCTCGGAAAATCTTAGCATGTTGTGTAAAGGAATTCTGATTTCTTGATTCGATTGACTTCTTTCATGGTATATGTTCATTCTTGTTTTTATCAATTTTGATGTTTTTTTGGGGAAGGATTAGTTATCTAATAATCATGCCACCTTGGATTATGAAAAACTGGCTCTAACTATATGGAAGGGAATGGAGATTCATACAATATCGTGGGTAGAGTCGGGTCCTTGTATGAGTAGTTTCCTTTATTCTCTTGATGTGGCGGATTAAGTTTTGGAGTTGATTCCGGTTTCCATGAAATTTTTGATGTCTTCGAGGAGGTTTCTAGTTTACCTCCGCATCATAAAATCAAGTTTCATGTTGATCTTATTCCTAATGCTAAGCTAATTGTATTGCTTATTTGTAGGTTATGTTCATAGGAGAAATTGGAGTTAGCCAATCAGATTAGAAATTTGCTACATAAAGGTCTTATTCGACCTTGCCATTCAAATTGGGGAGCTCCCATTGTTTTTGCCACTTAGGCAGATGATTTTTTAAGTCTCTGTGTCGATAACCAAGGGCTTAATAAGCAAACTATTGCGAACAAGTATTCTTCGCCTAGGATTGATGACTTATTCGATCAGCTCCATGGAGCTCGTGTATTTTCTCAAATTAACCTTGCTACAGTTTTTCATCAACTAAGGGTAACAGAGGTAAGTGTACCCTTGACAACTTTTCATTCCGATCGATTTTATGAGAGATTGGTTATGCTGGTCGGCCTAATCCATGCTCCAGCTTAATTTGTTGACTTGATGAATTGTGTCTTTCGAGATGTCTTAATCAAATTCATGCTTGTTTCCATTGATGATATTCTAGTTTATTCCAAGACAAAGGAGTAGCATTTCCTCCATTTGAGGATTGTATTAGAGATAATGAGAGAACATATTCTTAAGGATAAGTTCTCAAAATGTCATTTCTGGTGGTTGGAGGTTAGGTTTTTAGGGCATGTTTGTTTCTGGAGATGGTATTTCAGTTGATTTGGCAAAGGTTACTGCCATTCAAAATTGAAAGATACCTGAAATTGTAATCGAAATATGGAGCTTCTTGGGTTTGGTTGGTTATTATCGGAGGTTCATTTAGGATTTTTCAAGATTGCTTCACCTGTAACGACCTAAAATTTTCGATCTCGAAAATTCAGATAGTTATGAAAAAGAAGAAAGAAATAGAAGAAGAAGAACAGAAACAACAACACCTCACATTCGCAGCGGATAAAATATAATAATAAATAATAACAGTTTACAAAAGAATAATATATCTGTCGGTTACATTTAATACATCAGAGTTACACATATATATACAGACACTGGATATACACAATCATCATGTCTCAGATATTCAACAATATAAATACAGCGGAAGTACTCTATACGTTCATGCCATCCAACTCGCCTCCTGAGCTCCAGAACGTCCCTACCTGAAAATCTATAATATTCGGTCTGACCCGAGCATTACATCAAAGTAACACCCGGGTCAGGCTGGAAACCAGCGTGATTAAACCCATCCAACACGGAAGACAAAGCATATAACTTACATAGAACCCGGGTAACTCATATCAATTCACAAAACCACAATTCATTATAGACATCACTTATTTCACATATAAGTTTTCTAAGTGCCAAAATTTAGATCAAATAGTCCGATTCACTTAAATCATTTCATCCCAACTATTAATTTCACATAACAATTTATAAGAATTCGAAGTGGTTTCGGGTATTTCCCAATACCCGATCCTGCTTCTTCGAGTCTCATGTCATACTAACCCAAATTATTCAAATGAAATACACAACATTCCATATCAGAGATATCAACTCATTCAAAGCATCCAATACCATTCAATCATTCATAAGCAAAGCTTAATCACATACACATTTAATTTAATTATTCCTGATTGAATTACTAACCTCAACCACTTAGATTTCTTCATTTAACATTAATTAATTTCCAATAAATTAATCAATCATTCCTTCATTATTTATCTTAATTAATCACCCTAGATTAATTATCCTTCAATTACATTCAAGTAATTAACTTTAATTAATTTCACAATATTAACTCTTCTTAACCCAAAATCAATAAGTAATCTTAATTACTTCATGAATTAAGTTAAACTATAATTAATTACATTAATCCTTGATTTCTTATATTAATTAATTTTCCATAAGTCACTTATTATTGATTAATTAATCAATCGTTAATTACATCATTAATTATATGAATTAAGGATTTCCAATTATATTTAATTTATCTTAATCAAAATTTAATTAATTAAAACAAAGTGTTAATCATTTTCGATTAATCCCAAACTGTAATTAACTAACTTTTTATTTACTTCATTAAATAAATCAATTACTCCTTAATTGACCATCTCAATTAATCTCTCGATTAATTTCACAAAGTAATTATATTTTATTAATTACATCAAGTAATTATCTATCAAACCATCCATTGATTATTTTAAATTAATCAAACTTAATTAATTAACTTAAACCTTCATTAATTAATTCAAAACCCTTAATTACTAAATTAATCAACCCAAATCATTATTTAATTGAATTAATCAATTATACATTTTAATTACCTTTCTAATTTGATGAATCACAAATCATTAAGCCCTTATTAACAATGAAAACATTTTCGTATTTACGACTTAGGTTTTAAAATAATTTTAAAACCCAAATACTCCGAGTCAAACCACAATTAACTCGAGAAACAACCAAAAAATCACTAGATCATTAGTACACATCCAGACAATTCAATCATTCATCCAACTATTTAAATTTAACCATTTAAATTTAAATTTAAATAAAAATCCAACAGAGTGAGATTTACTCACATTTGATTTTGGTTTGCAATCCACTTCAATCCCGACTATTTTCTTCACAATATATGGACCTTGTATAAACATTTTGATAAATCAATTAATTATCATAGGTTTAATTAATTATTTAATTTAAAACTAAATTCCCTTAAATAAATTAGTTAGTTAACAATTCAATTTTAACTAAATTATTATTATTATTTTCTGTTTAAATAAAAATCATAATTGTAAAACCTTTTTTTTATTTTACTTTTTCTGTACCAGAACTTGAACATAATTTACAACAGGAATAATCTATAACTTCTTTTACAGGCTACTGAATTATAATCCAACTCAACAACTAAATTCATACCCAAGGTTACTAATATTTCTTTTACTTGCATTTTACTCCTTTGCAAACATATACAGATTGTCAGATTTCATTTAGTTGTCTTTTTATTTCTTGCTTCATGATGTGCACATAAATGTGCATATTTTTACCAACATATTTAATCTATTTGAATTAAATAAATTATCATATCGGGTATTTTAACTTGTTTAAACCAAAAATTCAAATTATTCCAAATTGTCACATATTCATCTTCATATATGAGCAAAACGGTCATTTGTGTGCATATATTTGTTTGAGAAAAATTAATTGAAAATTTGTATATATTTTTATAGGAAATTGATCTCAAATAGAAGTGGTTTCATGAAGATATGCATGCACAAAATTAATACAAAGGAATGAAGATGGAAATAATTCAAAGTGAAGAACATGGAGGACCCCACCTACCCACCTACCTTAATGTACAAATTAAAGGCTAATGCACATGCTTTTGGAGTTAATGGCTTAATGTACACTTAATGGGGGATTAAGACATGTTAATGATAACTTGGCCTCCACACTTCCTAAGGGGCATTTTGGGCATTCCCCAAAAAGTGAATTAGGGTTTCTAACTTGTATAAATACCCCTTTATGTTTCATGTAGCCATCTCTTCTCTTAGTCTCTCTTCATTAGTTTAGGATCAAAATAAAAGACAAGTTCTCTTTTTTCTTTCATGGCTACTTGGCCATTTCTCTTTATGTAGTTTTTTTTATGCAACTTCAATACATGTTCTTTTTATTTTCATGCTTATTTACTTTCATGTTGTAGTGTAGATTTATTTTTCATGCAAGTAGTATAGTTTTTCTCTTTGCTCTCTTTTTTCCTCTTCTTTTTATTCAATGTTGCTTGCTACATTTGTTCATATGATGACAAATATGAGAGGCTAATCCCTTCAATTTAGGGGTAATGAAGCCTCTAATCATGTAGCTTCAACATTTTAATGTTTTGTACTCTCTTTTTGTGCTTTAATGTGAATGTATGAAGTGGTTAACTTGTTGTTTAACTTTGAATTTGATAGTCTATGTTGTTCATAACAAATAGGCTATGCTTAAACAAACATAACACAAATTGCCTCTTCATCTAAATATGATTATGGCAAAGAAGTGAATGTTGAAATTGAAATTTGATAGCCTATATTTCTAAACAATAGTTAATAGGCTATGCTTAAAATAGATTATTATTTCAACTTTGTTGTCATATTTCATGAGATTTAAAAGTGTATTAGTGGTTGTGTTATAGTTTGATGGTTTATATTGAGCTAATTAATAGCACAAATATACCATACTTATGATAAACACATCAACTAATTCACTAATGACAAGAAAAGAGAGATCATGACTTCATTTTGTTGATTTATGTGATCTAGAGAGTGGAAATTGCCTCTAAATTGTCTTAACACTCTCATATTTTTATCTATTTTCTTTTGTCATTTTTCTTCTTTTTTTAGTTAATCACTCTTCCAACTTTGGTTAATTTGATTGAGTAGATTTTTAAAATCATCAATTCCCTGCGGATCGACCCGTATTCGCCGCGTGCTACATTCGTACACCGTGCGCTTGCGGTTATTTTTAATTTAAATTCGTTCGACGGATTTCTAAACCGATAGAATTTCCGTCGACGAACAAGTTTTTGGCGCCGTTGCCGGGGACTTTTTGGTTTTATTTTTCTATTCTTCGAATTATTTTTCATTTGAATTTATTTTGTGTCTGTTAAAAAAAAAACAATTGTGTGTTTGTTTGTGATATTTTTGTGTGCATTTTGTTGTGCGTTTGTTTTTCTTGTTTTCTTTTCCATTTGCATTTTCGTTATTATAAAGAAATAGACCATACTCAAATCTGGGAAAAAAAATTCTATTTCACTTGCAATTTTTATTTACATTTTACTTTTTACACTGCTTTTCCTTTAATACAAAAAAAAAGAAAAAAAAAATTACACTGCACTGTGCACACTGTGCACTGTGTTATACCCCTCGCCCCTCTGTTGCAGTCAAATACCAAAGCATTCCCCACTGTCAATACTTCTCTGATTCACATTTCCATTTTTCCCTCCTCTGCCAACCTGCACATCAGTGTACTTCATCCCCTCCCTGTAAAGCTTCCATTCACATCAAACTCCATTCACAGTGCATACTCAAATGCTTCTCCTTTACAACCCATCCCATTCTCAACAACCAATCACCATAACCTGCACATTTCAACACTACAAGACATCAAACCCCCTCAACCATTTCCTTCTCAAACTGTCAACAACCCCTTGACTTCAACTTGCAACTTCTACTTCATTGTCACACCTTCACAACTCCCCTTCACCATCCATTCATCTACAGTCCACATCCCGCCCTTCGACCAACCACAAACTGCTCCTGCCTGTGCATTTTTCTCCCCATCAAGCAGCCTCCACTACACATCTTTAAATCCACCATACAAGCATCGCACCTCTTCAAACATCACTACTGCGCATTGCTTACATCACCATCCCCACAACAATACAACAATCCTGAACTGCCTGTTACCATTGTGCCACCATCCTCCTCCATAATCATAAATCGATCCATCCCCTACCGTACATCACTGGCCACCAGTGTTTCACTCCTTCAAACCAATTCACAACAGCAGTGTACAAACCTCTGACCTCCTATTTCTAACAACCACACGCTTCATCATCATCTACTACCATTCCTTGAACTGCAGCACTTTCCACCACATTTACTTCCAAAAATCCTGTCATCACAAACTTTCTGTCTCGTCTACAACCTGATACACCACTGAGAATCACCTACAATCAAACTTACCATCTATACCCACTCCTGCATACTGAAATACATCAATTTTCAACACTTCATTTACTGCAGCCAAACTTCCCTACCCCCATCAACTCCTGTCATCAACCATCCGTTTAACCTGCATCAACTACAGTCAAAGCAACACCCCTAACCACCTCAACAACCATCCTACATCACCTATCCACCATTCCAGCAGCTACTTCACTGACTTCAAACCCACCACTTCATCCCTAAATCAAAACCCACCCCTGACCGCTTCCACACCCTCTTCCCACCACAAACCAATCCCCTGAATCGCAAATTCATCAACAATCGAGCAACTGATAGTGATCCAACCTACATCCATCAAATCCCCATCATCGCGAAGCACTGCAGTTCATCGAATTACCCCGCCAGCGATAGTCCTACCCCTAACCACAATCGAATCCAAGTCGAACACTATTCAACTCCGCGCCTCCCCAATCGCATCAAAATCCAAACTCCAATCGTCTCCAACAACCACGGCGCCCTCCTCGTTCCCTCGCCTCAAGATTCAATCCCAAATCCGCCGCTCACCTCACTGCCAAATCAACAACCTCTGCAATCGCAAATAAACCCGCTGCCACTTTCATCGATTCCAGTCCCTGTCGCTAATCCACAAACTTGAATAGAACTTTCGAATATCTAATCGCAAAACCCCGAATAAAACCCAATTAGCAATCGCATCGACTTCCAACCCAAACCAATTTCCAACCCACGTACCCTCAACAGCACTGCTCAGTCCTAAATCTGCAAATACCTCACCTAAAATCGCTGTTTCTACTCGACGTTATTTCCTTTGATTACGATCGAATTTGATTTCGAAAATTTTTCTTTTCGTTTTTGTTAGCAAAGACTTGTTTTAAAAAGAGGGAGTGTTTTTGTTTTAAGAAGAGTGACTGCTTTTGTTTTCAACTATCGGGGTTCTCTTGGGTTTCTTGCTGGGCCGAGAGTTTGTATTGGGCCGATTGTTAGTGTTCCATTTAAAACAAAAAAATAAAAAATAAAATAAAAAAAACCCAATAAAAGGCAAACGGGCTGTAGGGTATTTTACTATAAAGAATAATTGAATATTGAGTTGTTTTGTTTTGTGATTTTTCTTTAAAAAAAAAAAGTTGTTTAGGTTTTGTTTTTTTTAGTTTATGATGATTTGGTAATTTGGTTTTAGCTTCCTTTGTCTTTCTATTAATTTTTTTTTTTTTTTTAAGTAAAACCCTACTTTTAGGTTTCCTTTCAAAAAAAAAACAATTGTATATGTTTTGTTTTTAATTTCAGGTTGCAAAAGCAGAATTCAAAGGAGAGAAACTGCTGCCAATGCTTCGCTTTGCTTTATAAAAAGAAAAAAAACTGCTTGCTTGATTTATCTATTGTTTTTATTTGCCTTGCATTGTATATATCTGTTGTTTTTATTATAGTTGCATTGTTGATTGCTTGCATTTGCATATATATATATTTAAAAAAAAAAATTCAAAAAAAAATTGCATTCGTAATTGCATTGTTAATACACGTTTATTTTCTGCTTTGCATTTCATCTTAGATTTTAATTAATAATAACGGTTATAAATCAATAACACTTAATTGTATATTGGCAATTTGTCTTCTTTGAACAATTTAATTTCTTGGTGTCTAGGCTACGGCAGAGTAATAACCATTTATAAATATTACGGTGATTCGTAAATATTATAGTGGTTGTTCCTCTGAAGGTACTTAAACCTTCGGCTGCATTGCTACGGTGATTCGTGGTGCACCGATAACCCCTGTCCGTTACCTGGCTGAGAACTATCTTGTTTATCTAAGACAATTTGTGATTATACAATTTTGGGTTAACTTAGGAATAATCATTTGTAATTAACCCTTGCATTCACTCAGTTGCATTAGTTCATGCATATTAAAAAAAAAACAAAAAAATTTCAAAATCCAAAACTAAAAAAAATTGTTAATATTTCTTAACTTAGTTTTTTTTTTCTTTTCTTTTGAAAATTTTCAAATCAAAATTCCAAAAATCCAAAAAAAATTAAAATTAAAATCAAAAATCAAAAAAATATTTTCAAAAAAAAAAAAAACTGAAATACAAAAACAAAACAAAAATCAATTTTCGATTCTGAAAAATAGATTCTACTTGTAAATATTTTTGTTTATAAAAAAAAACCTAAAAAAAAAATCTTGAAAATGTCCGAGTTTCCTTTTTCTTACTCGCTTGAATTTAACTGCGAAAATCAATATAATCCATATGAGTTCACTCCAAATTCGAATGGATATTTTAACAACTTTTGTGTAAATAATTCAAATTTCGAACAACAAAATTTTCAAAATGATGACCAAAGTTCGACTCTTGAAAATAGCATTGAAATGATTTCATCTTTACTCGAACTTTCTACACGACAAAATCAAGAGATAAATGATTTATGTAATTCTGATTTGTGTAATAACTCGAGTCGAGGATTTCAAAATTTGAATTCAATTCAAAATTCAAACGATTACGATTATAACCCATGCCAATTTAATTTCGAGCTCCAAAATGAATTCCAAACTCAACATGAAAATGGGAACAACTTTTCAAACGAATTTGGCAATGGGAATAATCTTAACCATGTTACGAGTGAAAATTTTTGTTCTCAACAAATCCAAATCGAAAATTCTCAATTTAATAACTATAAATTGGATTTTGTTGAACAAATGAATGAAATTTATGATGATCACACGGATTTGTTGTTTGAAACTTATATGAAACAACGTGAACAACAAAATCAAATCTCAACATGTGATGAGTCAAGTGATAATCCATCTTTTACCCAAATCGACGATTTTCAAATAACAACTTTTGAATTTGATAATGACGATCTTAATCAAGTTGTTGAAAATACGGTAATTGAGTTGGATTTCAATTCTTTTGAGGGTGCGAAACTCGATTTAAATTTCGAACTTCCTTTTTCTGAAAATTTGAATACAACAACTTTGAATTTTGAGCTTGATTTATGTAATAAAGTTGTTGATAATCCAACAAAGGAAGACGAATTTAATGAACACGAATTTTTTGGACTTTTGGATGACGAGTTGTTAAATTCCGAAGGGGAAGATGAAAATCACCATTTTGATTTTGAAATCAATAATTGTGAAAATGTTTTCAATGATAAGCTTGAATTTCAAATTGGTGAAAACAAACTTGAACTTCAATCAATTGTTTTGTCGACCCTGAAAATCATCGAAAATAAAACAACTCGTACGATTTTTAATAAAACGACATTCGTTTTTCCAAATCGACAATCAACTTCAAATTCTTTTACGATTTGGTTTTTCGTGCTTAAGCCGTGTGTCACGCATTTGACGAGACAAATGAATTGGTCTTTGGAAGACCGTTTCATTTACTTTTTGACTATATACTTTCTCATCTCTTGTAAATAATAATCTTTCATGTAAATATTAGATTTTTATTTTATATTTCTCCTTCCACTTGGGTTGACTGTGGGGACACAGTCAAAATCAAGTGTGGGGGGAGACTCATTTTCTTTTTTGATTTTTCATGATTAAATTTTCATTTTTTTTCTTCCAAAACTCAAAAAAAATATCAAAATTTTAAAATACAAATTTTTTTTAGCATTTTGATTTATTTTTAAAGAAACACTGTAGGATAAATATATGGTTTTGGTTTATTAAATTGAAATTTTTGAAAATTTATTCGTCTTAACAAAAATAAAAAGGAAGTTTGATTATAAATAACAATGGTTTAACTGGTATATAGGAAGGTTCATACGTGTTAATTATGAAATACATCCTAATTGAAAATCTTTGTTTTAAAAGTGGTGAATTTAAAGTAAAGGATATAACATTTTTTTTGTCTTCTAAGTTAAATGGTGCTAAGATAATTTTGCAAAACTCCCTCTCAAAAAAAAATATAAAAATAAAAAATAATAACATCCAAGTATTCACTCTCATTTAAAAGTCCTCACGGTTATGCAGGGGTGATTGCTTGGAATTTTTGATTATGTGCTTTCATACTCATTTAAAAGTCCTCACGGTTATGATGTATGGAACACATATATGTAAAAAAAAAGACTTAATAAAAACCACCTACGGTCGATAGTGTATGCATGAAAGTGTGTGCACTCGCCATGCTCTGTACTCCCCTCACATAAGCCCGAAAGGCAGTGCATGGGTGGTATATCTGGCCTCAGTTTACCTGAGCTAGGTGTGAAATTTTTCTTGCAAATAATGAGAGAGCAAGCAATTGAAATCCTAGCACTATTTTTACTTATTCGATTCAATTTGTTATTGAAAAGAAATGAAAATACCACTTTGATAAACTTTGATAATCAACTAAGGATCCATTTTATAATTACACTTTGTTATCAACCGAAACAACAAGTTAAACTATTGTCTATTTGTTATGATAACTTGAATTTTGTTGGAAATTTTGACCAGTAAATGACATAAATTTTCAAGAGAATAACCAAAACCTATATTTAACTTATTCGTGTCAATTTAAAAGTAAATCCTTCATTTGTAAATATTTTCAAAAATTTGCATTCATCTCTTTGTAAATAAATCTTGCATTTTGTAAATATTTTCATCCCGCACTTGGATTTTGTGGGTAGTATCCGCTGAAAACCCTCACGAGACAACACTCGTCCTACTGGGGACACCCAGAGGTTTAACGGCTTGTTGCATACGCTCAATGCAATCGTGCTTCCTACGAAAACGGATTTATCTTAGTTTTTCTTTATTCGAGGACGAATAAAAAGATAAGTGTGGGGGTATTTGATGTGCACATAAATGTGCATATTTTTACCAACATATTTAATCTATTTGAATTAAATAAATTATCATATCGGGTATTTTAACTTGTTTAAACCAAAAATTCAAATTATTCCAAATTGTCACATATTCATCTTCATATATAAGCAAAACGGTCATTTGTGTGCATATATTTGTTTGAGAAAAATTAATTGAAAATTTGTATATATTTTTATAGGAAATTGATCTCAAATAGAAGTGGTTTCATGAAGATATGCATGCACAAAATTAATACAAAGGAATGAAGATGAAAATAATTCAAAGTGAAGAACATGGAGGACCCCACCTACCCACCTACCTTAATGTACAAATTAAAGGCTAATGCACATGCTTTTGGAGTTAATGGCTTAATGTACACTTAATGGGGGATTAAGACATGTTAATGATAACTTGGCCTCCACACTTCCTAAGGGGCATTTTGGGCATTCCCCAAAAAGTGAATTAGGGTTTCTAACTTGTATAAATACCCCTTTATGTTTCATGTAGCCATCTCTTCTCTTAGTCTCTCTTCATTAGTTTAGGATCAAAATAAAAGACAAGTTCTCTTTTTTCTTTCATGGCTACTTGGCCATTTCTCTTTATGTAGTTTTTTTTTATGCAACTTCAATACATGTTCTTTTTATTTTCATGCTTATTTACTTTCATGTTGTAGTGTAGATTTATTTTTCATGCAAGTAGTATAGTTTTTCTCTTTGCTCTCTTTTTTCCTCTTCTTTTTATTCAATGTTGCTTGCTACATTTGTTCATATGATGACAAATATGAGAGGCTAATCCCTTCAATTTAGGGGTAATGAAGCCTCTAATCATGTAGCTTCAACATTTTGATGTTTTGTACTCTCTTTTTGTGCTTTAATGTGAATGTATGAAGTGGTTAACTTGTTGTTTAACTTTGAATTTGATAGTATATGTTGTTCATAACAAATAGGCTATGCTTAAACAAACATAACACAAATTGCCTCTTCATCTAAATATGATTATGGCAAAGAAGTGAATGTTGAAATTGAAATTTGATAGCCTATATTTCTAAACAATAGTTAATAGGCTATGCTCAAAATAGATTATTATTTCAACTTTGTTGTCATATTTCATGAGATTTAAAAGTGTATTAGTGGTTGTGTTATAGTTTGATGGTTTATATTGAGCTAATTAATAGCACAAATATACCATACTTATGATAAACACATCAACTAATTCACTAATGACAAGAAAAGAGAGATCATGACTTCATTTTGTTGATTTATGTGATCTAGAGAGTGGAAATTGCCTCTAAATTGTCTTAACACTCTCATATTTTTATCTATTTTCTTTTGTCATTTTTCTTCTTTTTTTAGTTAATCACTCTTCCAACTTTGGTTAATTTGATTGAGTAGATTTTTAAAATCATCAATTCCCTGCGGATCGACCCGTATTCGCCGCGTGCTACATTCGTACACCGTGCGCTTGCGGTTATTTTTAATTTAAATTCGTTCGACGGATTTCTAAACCGATAGAATTTCCGTCGACGAACACTTCACAACTCAAAAGATTGCAAACCAAAATAATCATTTAATACAGAAATCTAGTACCATAGATAAATGAGGGTTTAAACTCACCTTAACGAAGCGAATCACCCTCTACTGAAAATTGTGATGCCGTCTCGAAGCTCACTGCGCTATCCAACCAACATCGAAAATCCCTAGCTTCGTTGCCTGCTCTCGAACACACCACCAGAACAAAATTTGAACGTTGCAGTCGAACCTTGCTAAAGCATCTCGAGCCTCCACACAGCACGAAACCCTAAACCTTACCTCCCGCCGCTGACACGCGAAAGCCATGACCCCCATCGCAGCGCGTGCGAGCCGCGTCGCCTTCCACATCGCAACCCTACATCGCGCAAGAACGCGCGCTCAACAATCCCACGCTCCAGCTCAAAATTCCCAAATCGATTTCGCATCCCCTTCGCGCGCGCGTACGCGAATCCATCATCGCGGCCAAAACGAACGGCATGAAATCGAGCTGCCGATTGAGGATGTGATTATTTGATTTTGATTTTCGAACGAATTTCGTTCGAAATCTAATTTCCGCCATTTTTTTAATTATTATTAAAAGAAATCGATTTCTGCCCTTAGAATAGAGAGGGAGACGGGAATGTATAATAGAATTTGTAATGGCTTCCTGAGTATGCTGATTATAATATAATGAAATAATGTAAATATCTCGTGTTGCATAACGCGATATCCCGAACCCTGAATCAGATATGCCGACAGGCGTTTATAAGGTTTTACCCGTGTTCCGAACACAATGGAACGTGTTTCGGAAGCTAATTAGATCATAGCACGAGTTACGGAAGTAAACGATCAATTCTAAATTAAATCGATTAAAATAGTTCTAAGCGTTTTGAGCTGCCAGGGTCAAACGACAACTTCGATTGCTACGAAAATTGAAATCCGATAATAACTAACTATTACGGATCCAATAGAACTAGTTTCGTCTAATTCCGAAACTGTGCCTCGGAAGGCTATTTTTAAATTCAATTTAAACGATATATTATTAAAACTGAACAAATCACCTTTAAATTAAATTTTAACCATTTTATTGTCTTCAGTATCATCGTTATAAATTTTATAAGCCTTCAAATTATTTTAAACAGGCTTAGAAATTTCAGATTCAACAATTTACCCAATTTAAATTATTAAATTCAATATTTAAACTATATAATTCAATGATTTGATTATCAAGTAAATATTGATATCTAGAATTCAAGTTAAAATTAACTTTTAAATATTTTAAAATCAATTAACTATTCAAATTTAAATTGTTAAAGATTCCAGGTCGTCACATCGCCACTTACGACTTTGCCAATGGAAGATGTCAAATTCATTTGGATAGAAAAATGCGAAGTTGCATATGGAGAGTTGAAGGAGAAGTTGATTTGCACTCCCATTCTAGTTATGCCGGATGGAGGTAAAGGTCTTACTATTTACACTGATGTTAGTGGAACAAGATTGGGTGCTGTGTTGATGCAGCATAGGAAGGTGGTTTCTTATGCTAGTAGACAGTTGAAGCTGCATGAGATTAGATATGCAACACATGATTTAGAGCTTTTGTCAGTGGTTTTTGCGTTGAAGATGTGCAGGCATTAGTTGTTGGGTGACAAGTTTGAGCATTATTTAGACCATAAATTTTTGAAGTATCTTTTTACCCGAAAGGACTTGAACTTAAGGCAATAGCGCTAGTTGGAGTTTCTTGCAGCATATGATCTTAAAATTTCATATATGCCAGGGAAAGCTAATATGGTAGCTCATGCGTCGAGAAGGAAGTATGCTGTTATGGCTAATATGGAGGGTTAATTAACTCTTATCAGTCGTATAAAGGAAAATCAAAAGAGGGATAGTCATCTTACTCGGCTAACTAAAGCCATTAGTGAGAATGTTGCTTCGGAGAATTATACAGGATTCGAGGTGGGATAACTAAGGCGTTTTAAGGGTAAATGGGCGGTTGTGTATTTCAAATATTGACGACATCAAACAGGAGGTTCTTATAGAAAGTCACCATTTTAGATTGACGATACATCTAGGGGTCGCTAAGATGTATTAGGATATGAAACGTGCTTTCTAGTGGAAAGGTATGAAGAAAGACATTTCTACCTTTGTAAGCAGGTCTGGTAACTGCCAACAGGTGAAGTGTAGTCATTAGAAGACGGCCAGTTTGCTTCATCCGTTAAAGGTCCCGAAGTGGAAGTGGGATTATTTTTCCATGGATTTTATAAATGGGTTGCATAGATCAAAGATAGGTAATGAAGAAATCTGGGTATTGTTGATAGATTAACCAAGAGTTTGCACTTCTTACTAGTTAAGGCACCAAGGACAGTTTCTAGTTCGGCTAAAATTTAAGTAAGAGAGGTTGTTAGGCTTCATGGCATTCCAAGTAGTATTGTGAGTGATCGAGATCCGATCTTCACAAGTCAGTTTTGGAAGGGTTTGCATGATGCGCTTGGAACAGAGCTTAGTTTGAGTATAGCTTATCATCCTCAGACAGATGGAAGAATGAGAGTGTGATTCGGGTTTGGAGGATTTACTTATAGCTTATATTCTTGACTTTGGAGGATCGTGGGAGGATCACTTGCCACTTGTTGAGTCTTCTTATAACAATAGTTTTTAGGTGAGTATTGGGATGGCACCTTTTGAGGCTATAGATGGAAAGTCATATAAGTCTCCTTCATATTGAGTAGAACATGGAGATTGCTTAGTACTTGGGATGGATATGGTTCGAGAGGCAAAGAATAAGGTAGTGGAGATTAGGAAGCACTTGAAGGAAACTCAGAGTAGACATAAGACCTATGCTGATGCAAGGCGTTAAGACTTGGAGTTTTCAGTTGGGGACTTTTTGTTTATCAAAGTTTCTCTGATGAGAGGTGTAATTTGGTTCGGTAAGGGAGGGAAGTTAGCACCATATTTTATAGGACCTTTTCGATTCTTGAGAGGATGGGCACTTTGGCTTATCGAGTTGAGTTACCGACTAAGTTATCGGGTTTACATAATGTTTTTCACATATCTCATCTACAGAAGTATATACCATATCCTACTTTGATTATCGAGCCGTCACAGCAGGAGGATTTGGATGTTGACCCGACTTGAGCATTGTGAGGCAGCCTATTTGTATTGTTGATCATGATACGAAGAGGTTAAGGACTAAGGTAGTGGAATTGGCCAAGGTGCAGTAGAGTGAGGATGTTTGCGATTGCACTTGGGAGACAGAGGAGAGTATTACAGCCTCTTATCTAGATTTTTTTATTAGTCAGTAGATTCTATTGTATCTTATCTTTAGTTATGTACTCACCAGTTGTAGTGCAGTCACTTAGCTTGTACCTTAGTTATATGTAGTCAGACCCGAAAATTCTAACACTTCACCTTCGAATATCTCAACTTTCGAAAAATGATTAAATATTAAAAATATGATTTTATAACCTTGTGAAACACTTTTTAATTAATAACTAATGTTAGAAAACTTATTTTTGAAATATGTTTAAAAAATATATTCTTTGATAAAATACCGAAATTATGACCGAAAAATATTTTGTTAAAAATCAACTTTCTATTAAATAAAAGTTGTAGGAACATTTGTGCATATGTATTATAATATATGAACATACTAACAAGTGCTTAAATCCTCTTATAACTAATGGTAATTAATTAATTTAAATGCTTCTAGAAAGAGGACATAAGGACACTTTATTTAAGGAGGAAAAGCTGGAGCAAGTCATGGAAGGCATGGTGTGTAAGAGTATGGATGGGAGTAACCACATGGTTGACCCTTGGAGGATATTAGTAGCCTTTTACCACATTTACTAAGCCTATATAAGCATATGCAAAGCCCTCTTCACCCTCACCATTCCTAACTCCTAAAAATTCTACTCTTTCACCTCTTTCTCTACATAAAGTTCCTAATTCAAAACAATTCTGGACAAAACCAAACTCCACCAAACTCATGTTATATCCTTATATACCATATAACATCATTATACCACTTCAAAACCAAAATAATAAAAGCCATTTCCCTTGAATCGACCAAGGCCATACCAAAATAGGGAGGTCCAAGGCTTGGATGTACACTTCTTGCCCTCATCTTCTCTAGTTGTGCTTGATTCTTGGCTTGCGTATTGAAGGAAGGAAGTGTATGGGGTTTGATTGAATGATGGTAGGAAGATAGTGGAATTTGATTCAAGTAAAAATGAGTTATCTCACTCATTAATCAAGACCATGAAACACGTCATATGTTATAATATATGTGATAATATTGATTGATACTATTGCTTGCTATATATTAGTAATAATAAACATTAACTACTTAAAGTTATGATCATGATTATATGCTTTAAAAAACATATGTGATTTGCTTAAGTATTTCCTTTTAAAGTATTAATATGTGTAGATTAAATAAAGTGCATTTGAATGCTTAGAATGGGCATGTTAACGTGTTTATATGTTAAAACAGGTTTACAATAATGTGGATGAAGCTGGAATCAAAATGTGTATAAAAGTGAATGACACTAAATATTGGTTTGAATACGGAATTGTCCATATAAAGATAGTTGCTATAAACACACTTTGAAATCTCTTCCTTTTATCTAATTTTTAAACTCCACATTTCGATTATTTTCAAGGATAATGTTTTATACACATATGTAGTATAAAGCTAGTAATAAATGAAATTTTAAAGCATGTATTTATAAAACGAATTTAGTGAAGTTATGGTCCATACAGTGAAAGTCACTACAGATATAGTTTTGAAAAATTAGTTTTCAGCAAAGTTTAAAATATTGACGAATTGGATTTTTTATGAAATCTATTCAAGGGAGTTTTCATAAAAGAAAAATAAGTATTTTAAACGAAGTAAGAAGTTTAAATATGTTTTAAAACCATTATAGTAAGTTTTAAAGAAAAGGTTATTTGTATTTTATATATACACAACTTGTTTATTTATAAATGAAATAGAGTTCTTCCAAATAAGTATTAAATAACAATTTTTAAAATAATATTTGCTATAACAATTTATATCTTATTTATAAGTAATTTAAAATTATTTTATTTACATGTAAGTTTATAAAACCATTTAAAACCAATTCATTAAAATAAGACCTTTTACACACTTATTTCCTTAACTTATTTTAAATTCTATTTCCTTATTAAATAATTGTACTATATATAGATCATTTTAAAAGAGTTTCAAATCTATTTATACAAATAATTTCAAAGGAATTTTGATTTGAAAGAACGGACGATAAGTAACAACTTTGTAATGACATTAATTTGATTGTTTATGGAATGTTAGTATTACTATGCTTAAGAATAAAAGGCATACATGGAAGCTTCCCTATTTGTGAGAGTCAAGACTGATATTTATGTAAGGATGGAGTAATAGAGCTCTAACCTATCAACATTCTTCTAGGTCAAGGAATAGTTAAGCAGAAATGTCGGAAATGAGTCAAGCGTATGAACATTGATTTCCATAAGCAAGTACTTGAGATTCGATAGTCGATTAGTTGACCATCGAACATGACCAAACTTAACTTAGGAAGTATACGAAATGCATCAAAGATTTATACCAATGAGAATCCCCGGGGAGGAGCATTGGTATGCAACGCTTCTAGCTTTTGATTACTTCTAAAAGAACCGGAATTGAGTTAACTAGAAATTCATCGAGTGCTTTTGAAGAGTTCGAGATCGATAAGTGTTTTATTTGCCAAATACCACTTCAAAACTACTGTACAGGTTCTAGGTCTTAGAAGTGGAATAATGAAGACCATGTATGGTTCCAAAATCTATTGAGATAATGAAATTTTTTTACACTATATTTGGTCACAAACACCCGGTTGCAGATGAAAGAATCCAAATCGCAGTTATAGATCACAGATAGAGTGTATGTAGTAGAATTAAATATGAATAACACTCGAAAAATTAAAAGGAAAGCAGTAGAAACACAAGATTTATAGTGGTTCGGCATTGTAGCCTACAACCACTTTGAAGAGTTGCTGTTTTTTGATGATTCTCGCTGATTACAATAGTACACTCAAGATACAATGGTGATTTCGGCAGAGTATTGGCGTAGAATGGTCTAAAAGTCCCTTTTCTAAAGGCGTTGGACTACTATTTATAGGTGTCAGCTACAAATATCTCGCTCAGATCCTGGGAGTTCCCTTTTCTTACATGGGTGGCCCCACGTGATCGGCCACTGTCCATTTGTAATCAATCGATGATCGATACGTACGCAATTCGTATTGATTCAAAACAACTCCTTTTGGGCTGAGATCGATCATGAGCATTTTTGAAGTGGTACGCAAGCTCCTGTAAAAATTTGGTATCATTTGGACTTGTAAATTTTGAGTTATGATCGATACAAGTTTGTGTTTTCAATTGGCTGTCGTGCTCGTATCCATAGCCCCATATCAATCACATTTGTATCAATCAAGATGGTGATGTGGTGCGATTGTTTAGGCGAGATCCGCCTTTTTTACTGAGTTGACTTATTCCACATTTGTATCCATCGGTTGCTATGTTCTTCGTATCGACCATGCATCCTCGCTTTTGTATCGATCAGTTGCTATGCCTTTCGTGTTGATCCACATCTCATTCCTTCACATTGATGTATTTTGTTTGGATTCATATCGATGGTTGATCGTTCTATTTGTATCGATGCATGGCTATTTTCTTTGTATGATCAAGTGAATGGTCGATATGAAATATGTCGTGTTTCATCGATACGAAGTGAGAGGTTTAGATGGATGGATATGAATCGGTATTTGTGGGATGGATACGAAGTATGGGCGAAGTTAGGTGGATACAAACCAATGTGAATTCTTGGTTGTCGATCAATTCAATGCTCTGATCTAAAGCAACAATCTCCTAGGCCCGAATAAACCCCTCAGCGACTCGAAGTAGGTGCTGCGATGACTCAAAGTAGCTTGTTCCTCGAAGACCCGAGGTGAACACTTCTTTGACCCGAAGCAACCCTTCTGGAAACATAAAGCAAACATGAAGGTGACTTGAAGTAGACTCCAAGCAACATGAAGCGACTCGATCTTTGTTGAAACCATACTTTAAGCATCCTGCGATGTTTGTTCATCGACTATGCTATGTTTTATGCAGTTTTTTAGGTTAGATCCGCTTGTAAGTTGCCTTGCCAAAAGGCGGGTTAACACTTTGCCCCCCAAAACATGCCTTGCGATAGGAAGGTGTGTTTTGTAGTTCCATAAGCTGGATGTACGTACCCTGTTAATGACCTGTAAAGAGATTGCTAATCTTACCAGAATATGGATAGTGATCGTCAAGATCGTATGCCATTCGGGGCAGCATATGATCGTTCGTGGTCGTGTGACGTTCGAGATGAATTGTGACCGTTCGTGGTTACGTGCCATTCGAGTGGATTTTTATTGTTCGTGGTTGGATGCCGTTCGAGGTGAATTTTGTATGCCCGGAGAGGACTTAGTATGATTAATATCATATTTCACTTTCAGGTGAGTTTCTAAATCATTTGTTATGGTGGTTCATCGCCATCCTAGAGCAGGCTTGAGAACCGTTCACGATCCCATGCATGTGTAAGTGACATGGCCGTTATGGAATTATAAATACCATATTTACATTCAAATGAATTTTACAACAAAAATGTCCAACAAAATCACGTTCCAATGCAAAAAATAGAAAGAAAAAGTAAAACAGAGACGTCAAAGTGCAAACACCTACACTGATGCGGTTGATAGTCGTCTCAGAGCATGCCTGAGGACCATTCGTGATCCTGCACATGTGTAGGTGACTTAACCATGTTAGTGTGGAGTTTGCTACTTACTCGTCATTATTACAATCAATTGATGATGAGCTAACGATGCATAGATCCAGAGTTATCCTCATTTGGTGCGATTGGTGGCCCCTCCTGTTCCACCATCGTTGCTCGCCTTTTCACGTATTGTAAAAGCATTCTATTCCGGATATGTCCTTCGACCTCATTCCTCAAGTGCCTGCAATAATTTGTGCTAAGGTCGTTTAACTTATGAAATAAGCAGTACTTGTCTTATTTCCTTTCATTGTTGGTTGGATCCCTCCTTATTGGTTCCGGTAGGGAACCTGCCCCCTTGTGTCTTGGTAGATTCATTCCAAAGTCTCATTCAGCTCCATATAGGAGGTGAATCTCGATTCCTTTCACGGCCACTTTGTCTCATCACAACTATCCTCTGCTTTCCATTTCCCTTTATCCTTGCTTGAATCCCTTTCGGACGGATCTCTGCCTTTAATTGCATAAACTTCGACATCATCTCCTTCTTCTCTCTCAGCATTTCATCCTCTTGTCGTAACCTTTCTACCTCATGGTGGAATTCTCCAAGATCTATAGGTGGATCCCTTGTCAATGAATTCTTAAACTCTATGCCATCAGCTATGCCATATACAGCTGCCATCAGAGCCATGGATGAATCTGGTCGATCAACTGATGATGTCGCTGGATTGAATCGTGTTAGAAAACTCCTTAAAGACTCCCCGGTTTTCCACTTCGGTGCTGTCAAACTCATCACGTTCTTGGGCCTCGAAATGTGAACTTTGAACTACCTCTTTAACTTCTTAGTCGACTTGGTCCATGTTCTAGTGGAGCGACTTTCTAATTGTCTGAACCACAACGCTGCTATATCTGTCAATTACAACGGGAAACACCAGGCCATGACTTCCTCTGATACCCCCAGTACCTACATATGCCTCATATACCTTGTCAAATGAACAACAGGATCCATCCTTCCATTGTACGTCTCCAATGTTGGTAGCTTGAATTCAGGTGGGTTCCTGGCTTGCCTAATTGCAGGAGTGAAGGGGCTCCTATTCATATCTTCCAAATCCCTATTCACTAATCCACCTCTCATGGCTCGTCTGACCAACTCCACCAATCTATCACTGTCGTCAAGCTGATCCTTATCTGTTGCCTTCGATCTGTACCCCCTCGAGTTCATGAGGGAATCCTGGTATCTTCTCTCGTGGATGGGCATCCATTCCTCTATCAACGCCATGTTGTACGATTTCGGTTGGTATCCTACTAGAGATTGGATCAACATGCCCCTGGGAGTGCCCCCATCTCGCAGGCTGCTACTGATGGTCCTGCTCTATCTGATTGCATGTTAAGTCATTTTGTTCTAGCTCCTTGGATCTGAACTCCCACAACTCCCATTGTTCCTACCTGTCCATACTGTCTAAGAATGTTCTGCGTCATTTCCTCCTGCCTTTTCAAAAATTCTTCATACATGGCTTCCATCATCATCTCCAACTCATCTCTGGTGATGAAAACTGAGGCCTGATTTGCTCCCGAGGAAGCCTCTTGACTCCCTTTGTGCTGACTCCTACCTGCTCTTTGTCTCCTCATGGATTGCTTCATCATTGCTTTCCAGATCCAAAGTCTAAGTGGTAGAATCCCAGAGTGCTAGCGCTTTCAGGGAAAGCACCAAATTCTTTGCGCCAAAATTGGTCACAAACACTTGATTGCAGATGAAAGCATCCAAATCACAGTCATAGATCACATATAGATTATATGTAGTGTAATTAAATATGAAGCACACTCCAAAAATTAAAAGGAAAGTAGTAGAAACACAAGATTTATAGTGGTTCGGCATTGTAGCCTACATCCACTTTGAAGTGTTCCTGTTTTATTGATGATTCCCGCTGGTTACAACTGATTACAATAGTACACTCAAGATACAATGGTTATTTTGGCAGAGTATTGGCGTAAAATGGTCAAAAAGTCCCTTCTGAAGACCTTGGACTACTATTTATAGGTGTAGGCTGTAAATATCTCGCTCAGATCCCGAGAGACCCTTCTCTCACATGGGTAGGCCCACGTGATCGATCTCTAGCCATTTGGAATCGATCCATGATCGATACATACACAACTCATATCAATCCAAAACACCTCCTTTTGGGCTCAGATCGATCATGAGCATTCTTGAGGTGGTATGGAAGCTCCCGTGAAAATTTGATAGCATTTGGACTTGTATTTTTTGAGTTATGATCGATACAAGTTTATGTTTTGAGTTGCTTGTCGTGCTTGTATTGATAGCCCCGTATCGATCAAGATGGTGATGTGGAGCGATTATTTAGGTGAAATCCACATTATATGCTGAGTTGACTGCTTCCTCATTCGTATCCATTGATTGCTATGTTCTTTGTATCGACCGTGTATCCTCGCTTTCGCATCGATCTGTTGTCGAGCCTTTCATATCAATCCATATCTCATTCCCTCGCATTGATCATTTTTGTTTGCATTCGTATCGATGCCTGATCCTTCTATTCGTATCGATGCATGGCTATTTTCTTCGTATCGATCAAGTGAATGATTGATACAAAAATAAGTCGCCGTTGCATTGATACAAATTGGGAGGTTTATATGGATGGATACGAATTGGTATTTGTGGGATGCATACGAACGAGATGGGAATGGATGCGAAGTAGTGGGTGAAGTTAGGTGGATATAAACTCATGTGAATTCCTGGTTGTCGATCGATTCAATGCTCTGATCCGATGCAACCATCACCTTGGCCCAAAGTAAATCCTTCAGTGACTCGAAGCAGGTGCTGCGATGACTCAAAGTAGATTGTTCCTTAAAGACCCAAGGTAAACACCTCTTTGACTCAAAGTAGCCCTTCTCTAACGACCATGACTCGACCTTTGAAATTCGACACACAAATACTTCACTCGTATTCGAGTGTCGTAGATTCAAACGTTGAGTCTGGTTCACCGAACCTTATAACAACATTAGGCGATAACAACACAGCGGAAATAGAAGAATAATTTTATTGATACACAACATTTGATATAACACTGATACAAATGAAATGATCAGCATTATCAGAGATAGATACAACAACGGAAAATAAAGCGACAGCAGCGGAAAGACAAAATCTTCAACGCCAAGCTCCAAAACTCCAAGCCAGAAGCTCGAACCACCATCATGCTAAATTTGAAACACAATGCGATCGTCAAAACCCAAAGATCGAAGGCTATCAAATCTATGCCTACAAGCTTACTATCTAAAAACCTAACTCTAGGCTGCCCATGTGGAAAATTATGGGCACCCAAAGTATAGAAAGGGAACAATAAACACCAGGTCATGGGATTGGTGTGAGAAAATGAAAATAGTTTATCTTGAACAAAATAACCAAAAGGAATAAAAAGAAATATGTTATGCTTTTCGGAAAATGAAACTACCATAAGGCCTCCCAGCACACACACAATGCAATCGCACACTTGGGGAAGATTTCTCCTTATGATAGTCAAACATGCTTGATATGAAAAATCCTTTTGATATTATTATTAATGCATAATGTAGAAAACATTTCAAAAGTATAATAGTAATCTTAGCCAACATACGTATCATTATAGTTGCCTACTATAGCTACCATGTTAAATGGCAGGTTCTACAACTAAAACCTTATAGGGCGCGTATTGATTGTTTGGATTTCCAACAATGGCCAGGCTAAGGAACTTCCTCATCGAATGGGTACGCCTCTGGAGGGACGTCCCGGGAAACTAACCGGCTCTCTGCCAACACAAGGCCGGGTTACCTCTGTAACTAGGTAACTATTAAGGCCCCGGGAACAGAACCGAAGGCACTTCAAAGAAGCCCTTGCAAATCCGGGTATTCACAATCCCGACCGGACTCCCCATCATATATCGAGATCTCTATACCGGAGCAACTCAATGCAGAGTCATTCGATAGGTAATCCATTCGTTTTTGAAAATATCCGCTCTTCACCACCGTCTTCAATTGCTATCCATTTTGTCGTATTATTATTCGAAATGGGTTTTATGACATAAAGCCCTCTCCCGGCTAAACCGAATAATGAGCGCTTATTTTAAAAGCATATGGATATATTGGGATATTAGTTAAGTCACAACTTTTAGCCCAAAACCTTCTTTTTGAATGGTTTAAACAATTTTCCACTTTTAATCTTTTAAGTAAAAGATTCAGCCTTGAAGATCCTCTTCAATTTGAAAAAAAGTTTCACCAATCTTTAACAAAGATTCATTCAGAGTTTTCCAAACTATTTTCAATTTGATTCACCAATAACTTGAAATCCTTTTCAACAAAAACTGGAAATTCTTTCGTTATATGAAAGCCGATACCATTTGAAAACAAATGCTTTTCATTCAGAAAAATCCGATTGAACTTACTCAAGATATAGCTTTTCAAAGTATGCATTGAAAAATTAGCGAACTGTCGTATACTCGGCAAGTTCTATTTGAATTATATTTAAATTCCTAAAATAATTTATTTAATATACTTCAAAATGGTTTAGAATCCATCTATATTGTATAAATTGTATAACCCTTTCAAACCATAATTTCCCAAATAATTTTAAAACTTAAACAGGATATATTATATTCAAACTACATTTCAATTCCAAAACTTCCTTCCCAAAATGTTTTCATATTCAACTCAATTTCACTTCCAAACCATTTGAATTCAAAATTAAAATTTAAAGCCATTTCATCATTTTAAATAAAATAATATTAAATTCAAATATCCGTGACTTAACCAATTTCCCGTGAAATCCATATTTTTTGTGTGTGGTGTAGTTCAGGGGTTTACACACAACAATAACATATCACAACCGTTATTAATTCAAGCACAACAATATTGTAAGTTGTATAATCCTATAACGCTTTTCTTTCATTCACAAATAAACATAATATCATCACAGATAAATAAATCACAGTTCACAGCTCAATCCATACAATTCATGTCATAGAATGTCACACATCAGGGATATCAAAAAACTCAAAGCATTCAATGTAATCTAATCATCCACAAGCAATATCAATTAATCATCTAATTATAATTAATTTAAACCAGATTAATTATTTAAGAATAAATTAATAATCCTTATTAATTAACATTATTTAATTACAAACCTTCAATAAATTAATATTTAATCATTTATTAATTAACCTTTAATAAATTAACTAACCTTTAATTATTAATTAATCAATTTTAATTAATTAATCAATCAACCTTTAATCATTAAATAATTAACCTTTAATTATTTAATTATCCTTTAATTAATTATCCTCAATTAATTATATTAATTAACTAACCCTAAATTAATAAATCATTCCTTAATCACTTTCATTAATTAATTAACCTTTAAATTATTTAATTATCCCTAAATTAATTACCTTAATTAATTAATAACATAAATTAATTATCCTTTAATTAATTATTCTTTAATCACTTGATTTATCAACCTTTAATCATTAATTAATTATCCTTAATTACTTTCATTAAGTAATTACCTTTAAGTAATTAATTACCCTTAGTTACTTATATTAATTAGCCTTAATTAATTAATCACTTATTAATCAATTACATTAAGTAATTATCCTCATCTTTTATTAAGAAATTACTCAAGACCCACATAAATCAAAAGAAATCGTTTATCTTAAAAATCTTATTTAAATAACCTTTGAAATTAGTTAGTTAACACATGAATTAACTTAAGACCTCAAAGTTAATTAATGATAAAAATCATTTCACCTCCTTTAATTAACTATTTAATTATATTATTTAAACTTATTAAAAAACTTAAGAATAAATTTAAAATAATAGGTATAAACTACCAAAAATTTTCATTAAATTAAAATAATTTATTTTAAACCTTTAGTTAATTCCAAAACTGGAATAAAACATTTATTGTTTTAAAAGAATTAACAAGAAAGTGTTTTAAACTTGTTTTAACTTAAATTTGAAAAAAAACCTGTTTAATCAAATTTTCAAAAACCCAAACCCTAGACCAATACGAGTCCTTACCCGAGCCCAAACCAGTTTTCTCCAAGCAACCCTTCGAGTTACCCCTTTTTTTAAAAATAAATTTGGTTATATTTTAAAACTTTAAAATCTGTTCAAAGCCCATTCGAATCACCCGATACAAGACGCGAGTTATACCTTGATTTCCCCGAGCAACCCTTCGAGCCTTTACCCCATCTTCTTCCTACAGCATCATCCAAGCATTTAAATACACGTGTGCATGTATACACAAAGTCCGGTCATCTCCGACTGGCGCTGCAACCATCAACATATCGACGACATCATCCTCGACCGACATGACCACCCAGTATCATCAATTTCGCCAAGAATCGAAATTGAACCAATCGATATGAACTGGAACCCAACACGATCATCAAAGAAATGCCTCGCGCTACCGCGTCAAGCCATCAGCGACCACGAAACTCTGACCAAAGCTTCATCGATCACCCACGCACCTTTCCCCTTGGTCTGGTCCACCCCGATGCACCGACGATGTCGAAATCCCCTCGACAACCTCCTCGACCAAAACAGTTCTTTAAACCCTAAATCGACTTCGTATGGACACTAAGGCAATATAGAATTTAACCGAGTATTTTTATGATGATCTCCTATTCTCTAGCCACCTCCTGCCTCAAGTCCAACGACCATCACCGCGTTAATCATTGAGAATCGACGAAAATAGCCATTCTGTTCAACTCATGAATTCCCATGATTTACTTACTTAAAAATTATGAAACCTTCATCTAAATTCACCATTTTCCAATTTGAATATGATTATGAAATTCAAACACGAATTTATGATGATCAAATTTTGACATATATATGATTTCCACTATGATTTCTTATTTTAAAAATAATTACTTAATATAATTGCTTGAAATTATTTTTATAATTTGAATTTGACAAGTACAAACAAATTTTATTTAGAGATCAAAACCTAATATTGATTCCTTTGGGTGGTATGAATTTTTGAACAGGTTTTAAAACCTGTCATGAGTAAACAGAGGCATGTTTTGCCTGGAACACAGACATGCATACATTATTTGTGTATATGTGTGTATATACACACATACACACAGACGTAGATGTATTTTTAATAGCTATGCAAACAATCTCTATCACATACTTTAAGTAACAATTCAACATCACAATATAATAACAGGTTTAAAAGGTTCGCTCACCTGGTTTAAAAGAGATAGAGAACACAAATCCTGGAATAAACTTTGAAAATCTGGAATTACGATGTAAATCTGATGCAGTAACTTGAATTGATTTATGTTGAGTTGATCTGATCTTTGAATTTGAACTATAAACCTGAATTTGTAAACTGACAGCTTGATTTTTTTTTTGCTTTTGAAACTGAGTTGAAATAACCTGTACCTGTTGAATTGATTTTGAACTGGTTTTTGATTTAGATTTGCACACGAATTTGATATGATCTTGAATCCTTATTTCATGTTGAGTTGAATTAGTTGCATGCTTTTGATTCAGGTTGAAAGCTTTTCAGTTTGAATTCTTTCCAGGTTTTAGTTTTTCTTTCTTTGTTTGTTTTGAATATGAAGAATGAAAGAAGATTTGATAAAATATACATCAGCCTGGTTTCTTTTTTTAAACATGTTATTCAAATTTAAATTTAAAAGGAAACATACATTTGCCACTTGTTAAATTGCATGTTACTTATTAAACATTTGTCAGTGCATGTATTATATGATTTACAAATGTCAAAACTACATATATTTATGTTTAAACCCTTCTTTTCATAAATTACTTATGTTTTTCATTAATATGTTAATTATATATTATGTTTACTTCATTAAATCTCATTATTTTATACCATGCCTTTTATTTTCATGTACAAATTTATCATCTCATGTTCAAATTTTAAAAGAAAATGTATTGTCCCTTTTTATCAATTTCTATTCAAATTTAAGCTATTATGCTTATTACTAATTATTACTATTTTTATTTATAAACCAAATTTATATCATATATAATTTTAAAGAAAATGATTTTAAAACTAATTATACCTTAATAAATAGGCACACACATATATATTAGAATTTAATCCCTAAATAGTTTATTTGAAAATTTATTACTCAAAACATAACTTCCAAATATATATATACACACATTCTAATATTAGAAAAAAAAATTATTATTTTAAAATATAGGGTTTTTAAATCCAATTTATTTTCTAAGATATTTATTTTTGAGATTCAATTTCAAAATTCAATTTAAAATCAATTTGTATACATATATAAATAAACAACATATATTATTTATTTTGGAAAAATTCAAATTCAAATTTCAAATTACAATCTATTTATATAAATAAACAGGAACATATCTTATTTAATTTGGAAAATATCAAACTAGTTCACAATTTAGTTCAAAATTTTATTTTTAATTACCAATTTAAATTTGACTCAAAACCGGGATCATTACAGATTCCCCCGTTAAGAAAATTTTGCCCCCGAAATTTGCTAGATAGGGAGACAACAAAGAACATAGAAAGATAGAGAAATGAATTACCAGATTAAGCTGAAATATCTATTCTACATTTGGCTTACCAAATCAGAACATCATCAATAAATACGAGAACGGACTTATTCAGTATTTAACCAAATACACGGGTCATCAGATCTACGAAATTTGCAGGGGCATTGGTTAGTCCGAGGGAATATCTAACCGTTCGTAGAATATATCTGGACCCCAAAGGATAGACAAATGGATTCAATCCAATTTAACTTCATATTTTGTTAATCAATTATTTCAAATAAGATTTCAAATTCATTAAAGTTAAAAACGAAAAGCTAAGGGAAAACTGATGAAGAGAATACGAAATAGGGACCTTTTTATAACGTAACAAAGATTCGAAGAGCCACCACCACACCAAAGATTCTTCTTGTAACTACAAGGAATTTATCAAAGAATTGAAATTAAATGATGATCAAATAGGATTGAGGGAAAAAGTTTGTTCCTTGTTGTTGCAGGGTATCGACCATTCGTAGTGGTACTTCCCTGTCCCCTATCTCGTCCTCTTCTTGCATTCATACTCACTGTAATTGAATAGTAAGAGAATTTAATAAGGCAAATGGACAAGATATCTTAGGGATATATTCATTCTAGGGCATTTCAATCCCTATCTCTAATGAGCCACCTAATGTGTTATACTCCTGAGCTAAAGTTCTTGCTCAACCTTCCGCTCTGATACCAAACCTAATGGTCTAGGCTTTTCAACCATCGACAACAGCCACTCTCGACTGGTAGGCTTTTCAACCATCTCAGCTCCGCCGTGGCATAAATTGGTTTCCTGAATTTGCTTTTATGGCCAGCCTTTTGACTCTCAAATAACCTGGTTAGCCAACCCCTCCACGGGGACATGTAAGGATAAGAGTCTCCTGCTCGCCACCAAACACGAAGCGTGAACCCCCTACCATGTTGACTTAAGAAAATCCGGTTATTCACAATCCCGATCGGACTCCCCATCACATATGGAGATCTCTATACCGGAGAAACTTAGTGCGACGGGTAATCCTTTCATTTTCAAAAGTATTCGGTCTTCACCACCATCTTCAATTGCTATCCATTTCGTCGTATCATTATTCAGAATGGGTTTTGTGACATAAAGTCCTCTCCCGGCTAAATCAAATAATGAGTGATTATTTAAAAAGCATATGGATATATTGGGATCTTAGTTAAGTCACAACTTTTAGCCCAAAACCTTCCTTTTTGAATGGTTTAAACAATTTTCCACTTTCAATCTTTTAAATAAAAGATTCGTCCTTGACGATCCTCTTCAATTTGAAAACAAGTTCACCAATCTTTGACAAAAGATTCATTCATAGTTTTCAAAACTATTTTCAATGTAATTCACCAATAACTTGAAATCCTTTTCAACAAAAACTAGAAATTCTTTTGTTATATGAAAGCCATTATCATTTGAAAACAAATGCTTTTCATTTCGGAAAAATCCGATTGAATTTACTCAAGATATAGCTTTTCAAAGTATACGTTGAAAAATCAGCAAACTGTCATATACTTGGCAAGTTCTATTTGAATTAAATTTAAACTACCAAAATAATTTATTTAATATACTCCAAAATGGTTTAAAATCCATCTATATTGTATAACTTGTATAACCCTTTCAAACGATAATTTCCAAAATAATTTAAAAACTTAAACAGGATATATTATATTCAAACTACATTTCAATTTCAAAACTTTATTTCCAAAAGCTTTTCATATTCAACTCAATTTCACTTCCAAACCATTTGGATTCAAAATTCAACTTTTAAAGTCATTTCATCATTTTGAATAAAATAATATTAAATTCAAATATCTCTGACTTAACCAATTTCCCGTGAAATCCATGTTGGTGTGTGTGGTTTAGTGCAGCGGTTTTACCCACAATAATAACATATCACAACCATCATTAATTCAAGCACAACAATATCGATAAGCGGTATAGTCCTATAACACTTACCTTTCATTCAAAGATAAATAGGTAATATCATCACAGATAAATAAATCACAGTTCACAGCACAATCCATACAATTCATATCATAGAATGTCACACGTCAGGGATATCAAACAATTCAAAGCATTTAATATAATCCAAACGTCCATAAGCAAGATCAATTAATCGTCTGAATATAATTAATTTAAACCAGATTAATTACTTATGAATAAATTAATAATCTTGGTTATTAACATTAATTAATCACAAACCTTTATTAATTATCCTTTAATCATTTATTAATTAACCTTTAATTATTTAATTATCCTTTAATTAATTATTCTTAATTAATTATATTAATTAATTAACCCTTAATTAATAAATCATCCCATAATCACTTTCATTAATTAATTAACCTTTAAATTAATTAAATATCCCCAAATTAATTACCTTAATTAAATTAATCACATAAATTAATTATCCATTACTTAATTATTCTTTAATCACTTGATTTATCAACCTTTAATCATTAATTAATTATCCTTAATTACTTTCATTAAGTAATTCTCTTTACGTAATTAATTACCCTTAATTACTTACACTAACTAACCTTAATTAACAAATCACTCATTAATTAATTACATTAAGTAATTATCCTCATCTTTTATTAAGAAATTACTCAAGACCCTCATAAATCAAAAGATAAAATATTTATCTTAAAAATCTTATTTAAACAACCTTTGAAATTAATTAATTAACACATGAATTAACTTAAGACCTCGAAGTTAATTAATGATAAAAATCATTCCACCTCCTTTCATTAACCATTTAATTATATTATTTAAACTTATTAAAAAACTTAAGAATAAATTTAAAATAATAGGTATAAAATACCTTAAATTTTCATTAACTTAAAATAATTTATTTTAAACCATTAATTAATTCCAAAACTAGAATAAAACATTTATTGTTTTAAAAGAATTAACAAGAAAGTGTTTTAAACTTGTTTTAATTTAAATTCGAAAAAAACATGTTTATTCAAATTTTCAAAAACCTATACCCGAGACCAACACGAGTCCTTGCCCGAGCCCAAACCAGTTTTCCCTGAGAAACTATTCGAGTTACCCCTTTCTTTTTTTAAAACTTTGTTATATTTTAAAACTTTAAAATCTGTTCAAAACCCATTCGAATCACCCGATACAAGACTTGAGTTATAACCTGATTTCCCCGAGCAACCCTTCGAGCCTTTACCCCATCTTCTTCCTACAGCATCACCTGGGCATTTAAATACATACGTGCACGTGTACACCAAGTTCGTTCATCTCCAACCGGCGCTGCAACCATCGACACATTGGCGACATCATCCTCGACCGGCACGTTCACTCGGTATCATCAATTTCGCCAAGAATCGAAATTGAACTAATCGATATGAACTGGAATCCAACACGATCATCAAAGAAATGCCTCGTGCCACTGCATCAAGCCACCAGCGACCATGAAACTCCGACCAAAGCTTCATCGATCATCCACGCACCTTTTCCCCTTGGTCATGTTCACCCCGATGCACCGACGATATCGAAATCCCCTCGACAACCTCCACGACCAAAACAGTTCTTTAGACCCTAAATCGACTTCGTATGGCCACCACGGCAATCTAGAATTTAAGCGAATATTTTTTCGATGATCTCCTATCCTCCAGCCACCTCCTGCCTCAAGTCCGTCGACTATCACCGCGTTAATTGTCGGGAATCGACGAAAATAGCCATTCTGTTCAACTCAAGAATTCACATGATTTATTTACTTAAAAATTATGAAACCTTCATCTAAATTCATCATTTTCCAATTCGAATATGATTATGAAATTCAAATATGAATTTATGATGATCAAATTTTGACATATATATGATTTCCACTATGATTTCTTATATTAAAAATAATTACTTAATATAATTGCTTGAAATCATTTTTATAATTTTAATTTGATAAGCACAAACAAATTTTATTTAGAGATCAAAACCTAATATTGATTCCTTTGGGTGGTATGAAATTTTGAACAGGTTTTAAAACTTGTCATGTATAAACAGAGGCATGCTTTGTCTAGAACACAGACATGCATACACTCATTTGTGTGTGTGTGTGTGTGTGTGTCTACAGAGACATGCATGTATTTTTAACAGCCATGCAAACAATCTCTATAACATACTTTAAGTAACAATTCAACATCACAATATAATAACAGATTTAAAAGGTTTGCGTACCTGTTTTAAAAGAGACATAGAACACAAAGCCTGGAATAAACTTTGAAAATCTGGAACTATGATGTAAATCTGATGCAGTAACTTGAATTAATTTATGTTGAGTTGCTCTGATCTTTAAATTTGAACTATAAGCTTGAATTTGTAAACTAAAAAACTTGATTTTTTGCTTTTGAAACTAAGTTGAAATAACCTGTACTTGTTGAATTTATTTTGAACTGGTTTTTGATTTAGATCTGCACTTGAATTTGATTTGATCTTGAATCCTTGTTTGATGTTGAGTTGAATTAGTTGCATGCTTTTGATTTAAGTTGAAAGCTTTTCAGTTTGAATTCTTTTCAGTCTTTAGCTTTTTTTTCTTTATTTGTTTTCGAATATGAAGAATGAAAGAAGATTTGATAAAATATACATTAGCCTACTTTCTTTTTTTAAACATGTTATTTAAATTTAAATTTAAAAGGAAACATAAATTTGCCACTTGTTAAATTGTATGTTACTTATTAAACATTTGTCAGTGCATGTATTATATGATTTACAAATGTCAAAACTACATATTTTTATGTTTAAACCCTTTTATTCATAAATTACTTATGTTTTTCTTTAATACGTAAATTATGTATTATGTTTATTTCATTAAATCTCATTATTTTATACCATGACTTTTATTTTCATATACAAATTTAATTCATCTCATGTTCAAGTTTTAAAAGAAAATGTATTTTCCCTTTTTATCAATTTCTATTCAACCTTAAGCTATTATGCTTATTACTAAATTTTTATTTTTTTAATTTACAAACCAAATTTATATCATTTATAAATTTTAAAGAAAATGATTTTAAAACTAATTAATAAATAGGCACATATATATATATTAGAATTTAATCCCTAAATAGTTTATTTGAAAATTTATTATTCAAAACATAACTTCCAAATATATATACACACACATTATAATATTAGAAAAGAAATTTTATTAATTTTAAAATATATGGTTTTTAAATCCAATTTATTTTCTAATTTATTTATTTTTGATATTCAAATTCAAAATTTAATTTAAAATCAATTTGTATACATATATATAAATAAACAACATATATTATTTATTTTGGAAAAATTCAAATTCAAATTTCAAATTAAAATCTATTTATATAAATAAACAGGCACATATCTTATTTAATTTTGAAAATATATAATTAATTCATAATTTAATTCAAAAATTTATTTTTAATTACCAATTTAAATTTGACTCAAAACTGGGATCGTTACACCTTCTAAAAACCCGAAGCAAACATGAAGGTGATTCGAAGCAGACTCTAAGCAACCTAAAGCGACTTGATCTTTGTTGGAACCATAATTTAAGCACCTTGCGTCGTTTGTTCGTTGGCTATGCTATGTTTTTTTGCAGTTGTTTGGGTTAGATCTGGCTGTATGTTGCCTTGCCAAAATGCGGGTTAGCAGAGTCCATATGGGATTCATGATTAGATCGAGTATTGAAGTCTTGTATGGAAGGTGTCGAACGTACCCTCGACATTAGAAAAATGACTAAAGATAAAGTAGGATGCATAACCCAGGGGTTTTGCTAACCCGAAGGGGTGCCTCAACTCCATTATCTAGAGTTTTCTTATCGATATGTTGCTATTAGGAGTTGGTGGTGCTTAGGTTCCATGTGGTTCGGGTTCACTAGTTGGGCACGAGCCAGTTGTGTTTACCTTATGGTATATTTTATCTAGAGATGAACGATGCTCAAAATGTATTTTCTGGTCCTTGTCATTGGTGATCGGTCTCAATTTATCGAGGAGGTCTCTGTGGAAAATCCATCTATATGAACAGTCCTTAACAGTTTTGAAATGTACTCTAATATGTTGTGGTGTGAGAAATGTAAGCATCATTGCTATATTCATATTTATAATACATATTTTAGACATTATCTACAATATCACTTAATATAAATATCAATTAAGGAGGGGAAACCAATCCGATGATTTGGTTGGTCTCGAATATACTGTTATGTGTTTATATGCATTTTTGAGTTTCTCATAACAGACTTATGTCTAACAAATGGTGTTTGTTTTCCAAAAAATGCTCCTGTGCTCTTTTGAGTAGATTGAGTAAAGCAGGTCTGAGGGTTGGATGTTTCAAGCTTTTAGAGACAAGCTGGATGCTTCCACCTATTTATATACATAACCTATTTTTATTTCCATTTACTATTATGTTTGTATTTAGGATCGTGAGGATATGCAGTTATGACTGTCTAGGAGGATGGTAGTACTTAGTCACTTTTGTAACTCTGAGGTTCATTGGCATTGGAGCAATTCTTTGTACGACACTTTTGGTATATTATATATTATCGTTTCACATGTAAGGTTCTGGTATTTTATTCTTATTTCTTATTCTATTTCTGGTTTCTTATATTTTAACCTAACTTTTTGTCTTTTTGGCACTTAGGTGCTCAGCACACGAATAACGTGGATGTATTTAGTGTCGACATTCGGAGATTGAAAAGGCAATCGTTGCAGTATTTATATTGAAGAAAATCTTTTCATGGTCATAATGAAAAAATTGATGCATCATTTGAAGTTACAAATTTTAATAATTGTAGGTTTGAAGAAAAAAGACAAAGTCTGTGAAATGATAGAGTTGAAGGTATGCCCTAGAGAATGTTATGTAATTTTGGTTAATTAACTGTACACTTAACTCTACAAATATAGTTCAAAATGAAAGTATGTTTTTCTTATTTCTATTTCTATTGTATATGCATAAATCTATACGTATAAATTGAATGTTAATGATTATATTTACATATACAAAAAGAAATCCTTAGGAATAAGTAGTTAACCGATGGTAGTTATGAATATGTTTGTAATTATGAGTATTGAATCTTATGTATATAAATAAATTCCTTATATGATCCTAGCCCAGGTGATTCAAGACATGGATGTTGATTCACCAAAGAGAGTAGTTTACGTGATGCTCTTCATATAATGGATGATGATTTACTCATGATGGAGAGACTAAGAGATTACATACTTATACTTGTTAGAAGTCAATTACAAAACAACTCACTAAGAGTTTTCTTGATTTTAGTCATATCCCAGTAAAAATAGAAGATCTAACATGACGATGTGTTATGGTATTTTGACTTGTGAATACCATGGATCGTATTTATCGAGCCCTAACTTTTATGATGGCTAACCGCATTATATGAATTTTTGTTAAGACCATAGGCAGTTATGGGAATAGATACTCGAAGTGAAATAGTGCCCAAGAGAGAATTCGTCTCACTTGGTATAGAATGTAAGTGTCATTGTAATTGATTTTTGACCAAAAGTTAGAAATCTTTGGAAAAAGTAAATTCGATTAACCAATAATTCTTATTTATTGAAATAGTGCTCGGTTTTGCGATTAAATACCAACGTTATTAAGGATTTCACCTATGACCTAATCCTAGATGTCTAAGTGAAATGGTTTTGATGAATAAATAAATATGCACAAATATTGTTGCATAAAAGTGCATCATTAAAATGATTAAGTAGGACTTCACTTAGATGATCGATAAGCATATGGCTTCATGACCTTTGCCACTTTAGCAAAATCTACAATTTCGTAGGTATTTAAATAGTTGAAGTATTAATTGAGGAACATAGTCACACCTATGAGTCATACAATAGGGAAATATAGCGTTTAACCTAAATGTTTTAATAAAAAGTTTATAATTGTTATATATCTTTATGAAGATGATTTTCATATTTTTTAAATAAAAGAATCAACTTTTAAAATGCAAAATTAATTGTTTAGTTGTGTAAAATTGTTATACATATTTATTAATTCAAATGAGTGTTTCAACTAATTAATCTAGGCTAAAATTAATATATATGTATAATATATATTAATAGCCAAATCAAATACAAATAATTTCTTTACTTACTTATGCATATTGGTCATTCCTTATATTGATAAGCAGAAAAGTCAAAAGTGGAGATTTAAGAGGTTTATTCCCAACCATATATGGACCCATAATCTCTCCATTTATTCATACCAATTCTAATCAGATCAAAAGGAGAAGTTCTTTTCTTCATTTCCTCCATCAGAGAACTTCAATCCAGACCCTGCAAACCGTAGTTAGAATTAGAGGAATTCTCGAAGGTCAACCTACAAATTCGAACGTGTATGAGTCGGCACGTCATCAAGGTAAGTCATTAAGCATTATTTAAAATATGTTATATCAACCTTTAATACATTTTATACGTTTAACCACTAAATGAACAATTTTCATATATGTATGTTTATATAGTTTATTTATATAATTATTTAATATGTTTATGTTGAATCAAGATATAGTTTATTGTATATTAAGGTATATGTGTACGTATGTATATAACTACACATTTTGCCCAATTTAATATGTATGTATATAGAAAGTAATTTTAAATGCAAAAAATAATCAGTATATATATTTTACTTACTAATATATTTAAATACATGTATACATATACATATATATTATGTAATTAATTAGATAAAAATAATAATTATGTATATATATGTTTTAAATGTCGATTTTAATAGTTTGAATTTACATTTTATAAACTTAATATGTTTTTTATAATTTATATACTAGTTTTTATTCAAATTTGACTTAAGAAGGGGATCCTATTCAATATAATCTAATTTGACCATAAATTTTGGAAGATATTGTAATAGGATAATTTAATGATTGGAAATTTCGAACACTTTGTATCTAAATATCCGAATTATTCAAATATTTGAATCTTAGTTAAATGTGATTAAAACTATTTGATAACTTTGTTAACTCCCATGTAATTAACAACTAGTTAAGATAAACTTGTTTTTGAAATATGTTTACAAAAACAAATAGTTTGAAGAAATATTGATAATGTGATCGAAAATCGTTTCATCGATCAACGACTTTTTACTCGATATAAGATGTTCAAACATTTTAGGCTTACTTAGAATATTAATATGTATTTAATTAGAAACTAAAAATATTTTTCTTAACATTGCTAAATAATGGCGATTAGTAGGGTAGGCATGATGTCATTGGTGATGTCATAGGGTAGAAGATGTTTTGTAAAAGGACTGAAGGGCTAAGTTAAGGGTGTGAGGTGGAAAGTGGAGCATGTAAGAGGAAGAACTCTTGTTAATCTTCCATAGAGTGTTGGGAAGGTGGTCGTAACCCCTTGTTAACTTCTAATTAAACCCTTCATTAATTTGATAAATTGGTTAGCAAATTATAAAACATAGAAAGCATACATTCTTTATGCCTCTTTTCTCCTTTTTAACTTTGTAAATCAATGAACATGAAGCCAAACTTTCTCAAACATTGGCAGAGTTCCTAAGGCAACCTATGGGAAACGAAAGAAACTCAAAGATGGAAGGAGGGAGGAATAAGGGGGAACTTGGGTGGTTGTGAGCAATTTAGGCAAGGAGGACGAGGCCGAGAGCAATTTTAGAGCAAAGGTAGAATCTTTAGGTGATGGTAGGAAGTATTATTTTTTCTATGTGGTTTGTGATTAGTGTTAGCATGGATTTGCTTGAGTTAACACACCATTAAGTGTGTGTATATGTTTGTTGTGTGAGTATAAATAAAGAAGCAAAGAACTAATGCAAGTTATAACGTTTGGCCCTCCTTGCTTTAGAAAGTAAGTGATAATTTTATGCTATATATTATCCCTTCTATTACCCACTATAATTCGTAACGTGGCTTTGGTTTTGTGTTTAATTGTTTAGTTTGGTTGTGTCTAACATTAAAGTATGTTTGAAAGTGTTTGAAGCGAGAAAGGTCGCTATAAGTGCACTTCATAAATCCCTTGTGTTTAACCTCTTGGAAGTAGTTATATGTGAATATATTGTATATACTTTTGTTATGATCCACACTTATAGTAGTGATTGGGACATCAACGAAATGGTTTGAAAAATTAAAGAAATGATAGAACTAAGTTCCAAAATATAGGAGCTTAAAGGTCGCTATATGAGCACTTTGTATATGCCTTGTTTTTAGGAATTTTTAATATGATTTTGGAAGATATTCTTAGGGTTTTATTTTCATGATTTCTATGAAGTCTAAGCATACTACTTACTATAAAAATTTTAGATCTAAAATCATTTATTTGGATAAATAAAACTAGTCACAAACTTTTATGCGTTTCGGACATGCCTTTGTCCATTTTCTTTTACAGCATTTATTAATGTTACCTTTGACCTATAGCTGCACTTTGGACCTTCAACTGCAATGTTTGGTATTTATTAAGCCATTTTTGTGGTTTCAAATGTGTTTAAAATGATATTTAAATTTATTATTTTTATGAGATCTTTTTAGGAATGTTTAGCAGGAAGTTTAAAAAAAAATTAAAAGTGGTTTATGTTTGAATATATTTTTAATAATTATTCATGAATTTTTGAAGTAAATGATTTATATATAACATATTTCTTTATGATTTTTGTTAAATTCTAAGTTACTTATTTTTAAGTAATATTTTGTATGGATATTTAAACATATTTGTAAGTATTTTAAAGGTGTGTGTGTATATGTAAGTTTTGGAAAAGTAAGTAAAGTATGTTATAAAAGATAAGTGGGTTTTAGTTATAACATTTATTTATAATGTATGGTTTTGAGAAGTTATTAAAAGTTTATTATGTTATTAAATAAGTATACTAAAATCTTCAAAATGAAAGTTTTAAAGATATGACAAGTACAAAAAAAATTGGTTTATGGCAACTATGTTCTAGTAACATTTGTTTCTAACCCATTTGAAAATAATTTTGAATATAAATGGATCTTATAAAAGTATGTTTTTAAAGATAATGATAAGTGTGAATGGTTCTGGGTTTGTTGTAACAATGTTTAAGTATCATTTGTCTTTAACCCTTTTGATTATACATTTGAATGTAAGTAGATGTTTAAAAGAATCTTTTAACGATAATTACAAGCATAAAGTTTTTTGGTTTTATAGTAAACAATGTTTTTGTAACTTTTGTTATTTTATTAACCCTTTTGATTATACTTAAAACGGAAAAACTTGTTGAACAATTTGTGAATATTCTTATAACTTAAGGCAAGTATATGAATATATCTTGTAGATTTAAAAAAGTAGCATTGAATAGTGAAGTAGTAGTATAAATGCATATATCTTTTATAAGGTATTTTAAATACACACACACACACACACACAAGTATTTACAAAGAAGTTTTAAATAATAAAAGAATTAATTAAATAAAAAGGGATTGATTTAATTATCCTCCTTTTTGACTCTTAAATGTTTATACTAATAAATCTATGGTATTCATGCATCAAACATCTATGTGCTGAAAAGACAGATTATTATGGTAAAAAGAAAAGGTAGAAAGAAAAAGAACAAGAAAGAAGAGAACATAAGCTGAATCTCACTACAGAACGATAATATATAATTTCTAAAAATACAATACAAGGGGTACTTTAAGATACATAGCATTTTAGAGCTACTAACATAAGTACTATCATTAGCATGGATGGTTATAATAGCTTGTCATCACAAATGTTGATATATATACATACTAGTAGTATTGCGGAAATAAAATATTACGATAAGTGAAGGAATCCAGCTCGTCTCTTGAAGCCCCAAAGAATACCAACGAAGACCTGCTTTTTTCAGACTGCTCGAAAGAATACCTGGGGAATTAAGGAAAAAATAAAACCATAAGTCACGTATAAGCCTAGTGTGAAAAACTCAAGAAATATGAGGCCTCATATAACTGTATCTTTTGAGACCAACCAAATCATCAGAATGGTTTTCACCTCAAATGAACTAAAACCATCTAATAAGTACATGTGACGATATAACAGATTCGGGTGTGGAATATAAATGAAAAAATAATTGTGCTGCTTGCATCTCACAACACAACAATATTAGAAGCACAATTAAAACCGCTAACGTACATTCGTATATGGATTTCCATTGGACGTGTCATTCGTAAATAAGGCATCTCTAAATAAAACATACCACCAAGGTAGACATAGCCGGTCTATTCCCGAACATGTGATACCAATTACCATCAACTCCACGTGCCTTAATCAAAAGCATCTCTAGATGTTTAAAGTTGATATACCCTTAGGATAGCTACACCCACTAGTAATGCTCCTACTCTATTTTATGTCATTATCTATGGAAAGTCACATTCAACATCTAAACACATGAGTCTTCATCACTTGAATAGATCTTGAATCACTCCATGGATTCTTGCATCTCAACCACGAGCCACCATATAATGATCGTCTTTTTGACTTCTGATTGTCAACACTAATACGTTCAAGATATTCACGTGCCGAGCACCCAAGGGCTGGAAAGGAAAAATGTTAAGGAAAATTAAAAGAAGAGAAGAAAAGGAACAAGAAAAACAAAAACATCTGAATCTCATAACGAAACGATAACATATAATGTTAAATGATCTTTTAAAAAGGAAACTGTATGAATACAATAATAAGAGCAGACTAACCTATCATTGGCTTGGATAGTTATAACTGCTTGTCCTTAATTTTTCTGATATATAAACAAAGTAGTAAAGTGGAAATAAAAACAACAATAGGTAATCATCCAGCTCCTTTCTAAGATCTCCAATGAACATCAAAGAAATCTAGAAATATAATCGAGGCTGGCCTTAACATTATAAGAAAAAACACCTGGAGAACTTAATTCATTTGAATTATTTAATGTTATAAAATCTTTTCAGATAAAGGTATCTCGTAAGACCACACCGCAAATAAACACAGATGGGTTTTTACCATACAATATCCAAACCATTTCTATTAGAAAATCCAATGATATTATAATAATGTCCAGCGTTTAAAATAGATATAAATCATAGCTAAAATGGTTACATTTTTTACATTTAACAGCATGATTTGCCCAAAGAAATAAGACCCATCTCCCTCGCCTGGGCCGAGTCAGTGAGGGGACCCTGTCGGGCTCCTTCCCCCCCCCCCCCCAAAAAAAAACAAACTGTACGTGGTCTGATTGTTTAGCGGATTAGGTTCACCTCGCAACCTTCGCTATCTCTACTCTTCTTCGATCTTTCAAAGAAGAATTTCGTGGACCTGGAATGACTATGCATAGATTACCCCTTTTTGTGTGGTCCGTTCTAGTGACAGCATTTCTACTTTTATTATCACTTCCGGTACTGGCGGGGAAGATAACATAAAATAGATCTAATTCACTCGCTTAACACAAAAAGTCAAAGCCCTTATATCTATAAAACAAAACCACAATGGCATGTTCATATATGGATTTTTCATTAGAGGGTCCTCAGTACCTAAAGGCAAGTCTCTTGGCAAGGGTCAAAAAGTACTTATCCGAGTACCGTATATCTCTAGATAAAATATACCAAATAAGGAAGACATAGCTGGTACACGCAGAAAACGTGTCCCGAATACCATCAACTCTTGCTGGCAACAATTGATAACCAAACTATAGATAATGGAGTTGACATGTACCCTCTGAAGCTAGCTAAACACCATTGCCTATGTGCCCAATCTATTTTTAACAATTTTTGATGCCGAGATTAGGTTCAACATCTTCAGCGAGTCTTCAATGCTCGTACAATTATGAATCCCATATGGATTCCACACCTCAACAGGTCTCAAAATCACATATGGACTCTATCATTCCACTTCCAAAAGATAGAACACATATCTCAGCCTTGAGGTGGTTTTTGATAAGTAGAACACTTTTCGATCTCTCCAAAACTAAATCGATGAATTTGGTCATTTTCAACAGAGTTGTGAATGATTGCATAAGGGAACTAAGTCCCATATACTCTTCATAAGCAAGTAATCATACAACTATTATCAATTCATCCAAAGTCATGTTGAAGTTACACAAATGACTTTTAATCTCTTCTTAATCAATTTATCCTTTATTTAAAAAACCCTTTTTATTAGTAAAACATCCTTTTATCTATTAAAACTTCTTTCATTAATCAAAACTTCATTTTTAATTAATACTCCTTTATTAATTAAAACTTCTTTTATAGACCTATATATACATATAATTTCCCTTTATAAAAGATAAATACTTATGCTCTAAACGTATACTCTTTTAAATACTTCGAAATGTATTTACATACTTATCTTAGTGGTATAAGTATATTCACAAATCTATTAAAAACTATTACATATTTAAAATATAATCAAAGAGTTTGAAAACAAGTATTACAAAAATATTATTTACGACAGCCAAAACCATATTTATACTTATTATTAACTTCAAAAATATTTACTTAAATATCAAAGAATATCCACACTTATTAATTAAGGTGATACAATTTTAAATAATTTCACAAAACCATTTAATTAACCTAAGCGTTTAAAACCCAAATCTCCTTTATTACATTTAAAAAATACTTAAGTTAATATTTAAAACTTTTATATTTAGAATTATTTTAAAATAATTATTAACATGTTAAAACACTTTTGAAACTACTTAAAATATATGATAATTATTTATATAGAATATTATGTAAAATTAAGAACTTTTTGAAATAAATAGAAAAACCAAGATAATCATTGTCTTATTTTAAAAGCCACATAGTTTAAAGATTCATAATTAATTGTTAAAAATATGTTTAAACCTGAAAAATTAATTTTAAATCTCTCTATTATAAGTTAGAAAATAATCCTAAAAAGATTAGAGAGAGATACTTAATTTAAATATCATTTTTACCCATTTCGTAGTTTTAAACAGCAAAGATAGCATTTCCAAAAGTGCTATAAAAAAATTGCAATAGCTCAAAAGTGTTTCAAAAGCAAAGACACCTCTTCAGGAATGTTACCAAAAGTCCTGGGCTATCGTTCCTGGATTTAGCTACAACATTGTGCCTAGATTTTCAATGTCTTAATAAATTATTTAGCTCCGTTCTTTTTACAATACTTAGTATACTTTGGGTACTTGAAAATCACAAATAAAAATCGTAAAGTACATCTTTTAACTATTTTATGTAAATTTCCAAAATCAAGGTATTTTACCAAGTGCTCATATACCGACTATTTCACTACTAATTTTGCATCCTCTTTCAACTAGATATTAATTGATTTGAACTTCAAAATTTCTACAATAAGAATAATATAATATTAAAATTTTAAAATGGTAAATATAATCCTAAGAAAGTTTCTACAAAAATAAATGTTATTTTCCAAAAACAAGTTATTTAGAAGTGTCGATATAGCGACTTTTTTGCTTTAATCTTTCTTAGCCTTAGTTTACATTTCCTACGACTTTTAGAAACATATACTTTGCTTTTAAAAACACTTATAGAAGTGTATAAATAAACCAAAATGAGTTTTATTAAAATATGTTCTAAAATCACAACCTTTCACAAATTAAAGTTAAGGGATTTCACAGTGCGTTTATGGCGAATATATCTATACAGACAATTCGGTATTTACTTCGATATTTGGTGTCATGGTATTTTATACACATATATGGTTTCAAATTCAAACCATACTACTGCTAAACATGTATTAACATATGTACAAATCAATATATATCCACTTTAAATGTTCAAATGAACTTATCACGGTTCAATAGTTTATAAGCTAACTACTTAAACAATAGACATACTTTTAAAGCATATAATCAAGGGTTTAACTTTAAGTAGTTAATGTCTATTACTACTAACATAAAAAAAGCATTTATCAAGTGATTAAAAAATTATCAAGTGATTTAGCAAGCAAATTCAAGTGATATGAACAAGTTGTTAACTTGATTGAAAGTGAGAATAGCTCACTTTTATCAAACCAAACTCTTCCTACCAACATTCCATCAACCTAACACTCCTATTGTCACCTCCATACAACCTAAGAACACATCCATGGCTCTACTCCCTCAACATTGCCCCCACGGCCCAAGGCATATTTGCCTGCTATGCTCACGTCCATCCCTCCTCCACCCTAATACACCCTAATACACGTGTATCTCCTTCACCACCATAACTCACGACTTAAAGGCAATTTTCCCCTCCACAACACACATGGCCTAAAGGGGCAAAGAGGGAGAGAGGTCATTGGGAAGAGGAAAAAGTGAAGACATGGGTTTATGTTTGAGAGTTGACAATGAAATGAATATGCCTTGCATGCTTATTTATAGCCTAAGGAAAAGTGGTAAATGACCTTACATAACCCTCCTCCCTTCATGCATGAGAATATTCATGCCATACACTTACACACACCTTACCTCTTGCACACCATGCTTCCTTAAACCATTCCTTAAATCAAGGGTCAATGTCCCTTTCATAAAGAGCTTAGGTTTTAATTAATTTTGATTATGAAAAGAGATGTGTTAATACTTGTTAATTTGTTCATATGATAACTTGCTAGTGTACAGATATTCAAACAATTTTCATTTAACACAAAGTTGACATCTAACAAAATGTTTTTCAGCCACAGTATCAATATTTATCCAAAGTGTATATTTTTGTAAACATATTTCAAAAATAATTTTTCTAACATTAGTTATTAATTAAAAAGGTTTTAACAAGGTTATAAAATCGTATTTAATCTTAGACCCAAATATTCAAATAATTTAGATATTTAAATATGAAATGTTTGAAAATTCGTGTCGTTACATGTTCTACCTTAGGCTATTTCGTCCTTGAGATCCCAACATGAGCAATCATGAAAACAACCATAAGTTAATACAGAGAAATATTACTATCATTAGCAAACAAGGCTAATGGTTTTCCTAGGTAAGTTCTTATAACATAAGGATGATAAATAAACTTCTAAATATACCTTTCGCTCAACAACCTTAGGTTAATGCTTAGTTTATTATTCGTACTACCTCAAATAATTCGACGAGTCTTTTCCCGAACCTTCCATAAGCAAAAACAAACATATTATATTAGTATACTAAAGTTTGTAAAATGAACATATATCATCTGTATGCAATCTTAATTCTGATCATTTGCTCGATCACATAAATTACACTTCCAAACTAGTACATCTCATTCGACTTTTCTAGTGTGGACTCGGACTTGGTTCCATGATTAGATACTTATATTCTCCTTACATGGCTTATATCAAAAATCCATATCAAGTGCTTACCATCAAGAATCTAGTGAAAATTCCTGACTGGGACTGGTGTACATCACCTCGAAATCATGCACTCGAATCTTATATCGAGAACTGTTTTGCGAATAAAATGATCTATGTAAAAATTACATATATAATTCAATTGGTTTCATAACTACACCAATTACTTTCCAATTCTCATTTATTTATAGAAAATGACTTCTTATATAATACTAAAATCATTTATGCAACGCAACTTAAAACATTACTTAAATTTATAAACATTTCATAAAGACTTTATTTATAAAACATTTTATCAAAAAAAATTTCATTTGAAAACATTTCAAGACTTAAGTTCATTATTTGCATAGTACTCCACTATATCCTAAGAGTATATACAGAACATTATTTTAAAATTTTACTTTCTAAAGTTTTAACGAAGGTCCACAATAACTTTGGATCTTATAATTAAGTCAACATTTTAGACTTCTTCATCCATCGGGTTAGGCAAGTAGCTAGGCAGAGTAGGACTCTAGTATCCAAACTCAAGATTGGAGTATACTTTCCTTAGGTGACCCTAAATTAAAGACGTATATTAGTTGGCCAAATAACATCAAATGTTCTATTTAACAAGGATGCTTAAAAAAAATTTAAATTCGTTTTAACTTACTATCTTTTCAAATTAAGAGTTATAAAAATTCACCTTTTATATTTCTATAAATACATAGCTTCAATTTCCATCTCAATTTGGAAGTTTCCAATTGTCCGAAATTGCCAAAAACTTCGTTTTATTTTAATAATTGAAAATTAACAAACATATAATAATAAAATGCACAACCAAACTACCTTAATGCAAAGGATACTTGTGACCATTGTATAACTTAACGGAAAACATAAAAATTAAACACTGGGTTTTACTTCAATCATTTGAAATAATAATTATACATATATCTTTATGGATATCAAATTATACTTTTTAGGATTAAACAAAAATCATTTTCTAAAACCAATTTCCAACATTATTTTCTTTAAGATCAATGGGAAATATTCATATAAATCGAGTAACAAAAAAATGATACAAGGAACTAGATCCTACTAAGAAGTATCATATATACCCTTTACTAAAAAGGGTGATATTCAAGAGAAGTGCTTTCCAACTAAACACATCTCCTACCCATTTTTAGTCATTTTGAGTCACTCGAACTAGCTAACATAAAATACTTTATTTTCTAGATCGATTTGTCGATTCATAGAGCAACCTCAAACTCGAACAAGTCTTAAAACTCTTTCAAAAACATTAGTATTGTAAATAGTTTCACATAATACTATTATTATTTGTTCTAAAATCTTCAAAACCATTTTCAAAAACATTGGGATTTAAGTTCTCAAATTTTCGATTTTAAGTCCTTTTTGTTTATAAATAATATTTTTATAAACATACTTATATAAAGTTACTTTTATGTATAAAATCATTTCACAAGTATATATCTTTTAAATATCTTACATTTCCTTTAAAACTATAATTAACAACTTTTCTTAAAGTTGACTTTTCAAACCAATATTAACATCGAACACCTTGTTGTCAAACTGTGAAACTTATTCACAAGGTATTCCTTTCAATGGTCCAATGATTATTGTTTACCCAAAACATGTGGTGAAAAGGTAAATTACTTACAATTCAATAAACAATAGTCAATGCCCATAAACTGGTCGAGCATACTAATCAAACAATAATTGATAATAATTGAATATTATCATTTTCTAATAACCTAATATATCTTAAATAACTATATCAATTTATGGAAAAATTAATCTGTTATAAATAAAATATAATACTATGTAAAATTATTTCATTTACCAATTTTTGAAAGAATATTGTGTCGGTTTGTCTTGTTCAAGTGTTTAGAGGCCGCTATCGACAACATTAATCAGATGTGTCAACCAAAATCCATAAGCACTCAATAGACCAATCAACACAAACACAAAACATTGTTATAACACTAGCAAATACATATTTTCATATGTATAATGCACATTCATAATAAGGCATTCAATTACCCTCTTAATGAGTTATACCCAACAAAGGTTAAGGTTCTCGCTTAACCTTTAGCTTTGATACCAAAATGTAACGTTCACCTTTTCGACCCCTGAATGTAAACACTAATATATCTACGGTGTTCACGTATTGAGCACCCAAAGGCTGGAATGACAAAACGTTAGGTAAAGAAAAAGAATAAAAGAATAGGAACAAGAAATTGAAAACAAAAACATCTGAATCTCACAACAGAATGATAACATATAATATTAAAATGATCTTTTACAAAGGAAACAATATGAATACAATAATTAGAGCAAACTAATGTATCATTAGCTTGGATAATAATAACTGCCCATCGTTACAAATGCTCGTATATAAACAAAGTAATGTAGTAGAAATAAAACTACGGTATGTAATCATCCAGCTCCTCCCCAAGAGCTCCAATGAACATCAACGAAATCTGGAAATATACTCAAGGCTGACCCGAGCGTTATAACAAAATAACACCCAAATTAGTCTAGTAAACCAGCATGAGAAACTCAAGATGTTTGAATTATTTAATGTTATAAAACCTTTTCAAATAATGGTATCTTATAAGGTCACCCCGCAAATAAAAACGGATGGGTGTTTACCTTACAATATCCAAATCATTTCTATTAGAAAATCCAGTGATATTAAAATAATGTCTAATGTTTCAGATAAACATAAATCGTAGCTGAAATGGTTATATTTGTTACATTTAACAGCATATTTAGTATACAAACAAAATGACAAAGGCACATTCGTATATGGATTTTCCATTAGAGGGTCCTCAGTACCTCAAGGCATCTCCTGCCAAGGGTCAGAAAGTAACCATTCAGCGCCGTATATCTCTAGATATAATATACCAAATAAGGAAGATGTAGATGGTTAACACAGAAAATCTGTCCCAAATACTATTATTTCCGGCTAGCAAAAATCAATAAGCATACTTTATATAATGGAGTTGAGTAACCTCTGAGATTAGCTAAACATAGTTGGCTATGTGCCTAATCTGTTTTAGCCACTTCCGATGTCGAGGTCACGTTCGACATCTTCATACGAGTCTTCAATGCTCGTACAATAATGAATCCCACATATATTCCATACCTCAATAAGTCTCGGAATCACACATGGCTCCATCATTCCACTTCCAAAAGATATAACACGTATCTTGACCTTGAAATGGTTTTCTATAAGTAGAACACTTATCGATCCCGGTCTCTCCAAGAATGAATTGATGAATTTGGTCATTTTCAACAGTAAAGTGAATGATCGCATATGGGAACTAAGTCCATATACTCTTCACAAGCAAGAAATTATACAAGTATAATTCAACCAAAGCACGATCAAGTCACACAAATGAATTTTAATCCCTTTTTAATTAATTTATCCTTTATTAAGAAAACCCTTTTTATTAGTAAAACATCTTTTCATCTAATAAAACTTCTTTCATTAATCGGAACTTCCTTTATTAATTAAAACTTTCTTTACATATCTCTGTCTGTGTGTGTGTGTCTATATATAATTTCTCTTTATAAAAGATATATGATTGTACTCTACTATAAACATATACTCATTTCAATACTTCAAAAAATATTCATATAACTATCTCAATAGTATAAGTATATTCACAAATCACTTAACAAATTTTACATACTTTAAAATATAATCAAAGAGGTTAAAAAAAGTATTACAAAAACACTGTTTACAACAACCCAAAACCATATTTATACTTTGGGTACCTGAAAAACTTGAGGAAAAATTCTAAAGAATATCTTATAAGTATATTATATAAATTCCACAAACAAGTTATTTTACCAAAGTGCTCATATAGCGACTATTTCGCTATAACTTTTGCTTCTTCATTCAATTAGTTATCACTTGATTTTAACTTCAAAAATTTTGTAAGAATAATATTTTAAAATGGTAATAAAACCCTATGAAAGTTTCTAGGTATTAGTTTCAAAAATAAGTTATTTAAAAGTGTCGATATATCTACCTTTATTCTTCAATCCATTTTAGCTTTAGTTTACATTTTCTATGACTTTTCAAAACATATACTTTGCATTTCAAAACACTTATAGAAGTGTATAAATCAACCAAAACAAGTTATATTAAAATATGTTCTTAAATCACCACCTTTCACAAATTAAAGTTAACGGATTTCAAAGTGCGTTTATAGCGATTATTAATTGCTATACGGACAATTCCATATTTACTTCAATGTTTGGTGTCATGTAATTATATACACACATACGGTTCCAAATTCAAACCATACTACTACTAAACGTGTATTAACATATATAAATAAACCAATATGTCCACTTTAAATGCTCAAATGAACTTATCACAATTTTATAGTTTATAAGAAAACTACTTTAACAATTTACATACTTTTAATGCATATAATCAAGGGTTTAACTTTAATTAGTTAGTGTCTATTACTACTAATATAAAACAATCAATTTATCAAGTGATTTAACAAACAATTATCATGTGATTTAGTAAGCAAATTCAAGTGATGAAATCAAGTTGTTAAGTTGATTCAAAGTGAGAATAACTCACTTTTATCAAACCAAATCTCTTCCTACCAACATTAAATCATCCTAACACTCCAATTACCACCTCCATACAACCCAAAAACACATCCATGGCTCTACTCCCTCAACATTGTTTACGGCCCAAGGCATATTTGCTCCCTCCAATGCTCACGTTCATCCTTCCTCCACCCTCGTACATGACCATCTCCTCCACCACCATAACTCACGGCCTAAAGGCCATCTTCCCCTTCATAACATGCACAGCCCAAGGGGGCAAAGAGGAGAGATGTCATTGATAAGAGGAAGAAATGAAGACATGGATTTGAGTTTGATAATTGTTGATGAAATGAAGAGGCCTTGCATGCCTATTTATAGCCTTAGGAAAAGTCATAAATGACCTTACATAACCCTCCTCCTTCCATGCATGAGAAAATGCACACCATACCCTTACACACACCATACTTCCTTAAATCACTGCCTAAGTCACTCCTTAAATCAAGGATCAATGCTTCCTTCATGAAGTACTTAGGTTTTAATTAATTTTGATTATGAAAGGAGATCTGTTAATACTTGTTAATGTGCTTACACGATAACATAATAGTGTACAAATATTCAAACAACTTATACTTAACACAAAGTTGATTTTTGACAAAATGTTTTCTAGTCACATTTTTAGTATTTATCTAAAGTATATACTTTAGTAAACAGATTTCAAAAATAATTTTTCTAACATTAGTAATTAAATTAAAATTTCTTAACAACGTTATAAAATTATATTTAATAATATTTAATCTTAGACACAAATATTTAAATAATTCAGATGTTTAAATACGAAGTATTTGAAATTCCAGGTCATTACACACCATCACTTGAAAAATTCACTAATCTCTCCATAGATTCCAGCATAAGTCGTCCAACGAACGTTGATTCTGCTCTCTCTCTCTCTTGTAATATCCTCAAGATAGACACTCGTTTGCATGGTTTCAAACGTTAGTATTCTCCTTTGGACTTACCTTAGGATAGATAGTTCAACTCTTTAACATTTCACTCCACAACCGCTTTCATTACGTAGAACTCGTATATCATTTTTGAAGTAGTTACTGTAACAACCAGCCCTTTGTAATACCCAAAAATCGGTGACTTACATCATCACACAACTTTTGGATATCACAAAAGATAGATCATTGACATAAAACTGGAACAAAACACTAAACTAAGACTTCAATAAGATTCACAACGGAATGACAACATATAATATAGTGAATGTACTTGAATAGAATAGAGTAACAATATATAAGATACCTCATTAGAAGAAGCAACAAGCAAATAAATATCAGTATAGAAAATTAGAATACATCGACTTCCAAAAGAAGGGAGTTCTGAAAGACTATCTGAAACAACATTCTTGTACACAAATAACAGGTATGTTATATACAAAGAAAATAACGAGTGTGTGTGTGTGTGTGTATATATATATAAACATCGACGCCACAACTCCAAAATTCTCCTGCTACGCACTCTGCTAGCATCTCCAAAAGCAACCGAATTCCAAACTACTCAATCGAGTACTCGAGAGTTGTAATGACATAAGTAGACATAGCAAAAACTTGAGTTAGACAAAAAGTCTAGTGTGAGGGGAAATTTCTAAAAATACTATATATTAAACCTATATACAAATAAATAGGAGCTACTAAACTATACCAAAACATGCTTTCATCTGTAATCAACGAGTTAGCACAATATCTTTTATTTCACCACACTAGCCTAAAACAACTATGATACTGTGATTATACCATGATTCCAAAAAACAATCACTACTACTAAGGTCGATAAGATGCGGCGCAACGCATATGGTCATTACTGCTAAGACCGAATAGGTATGCCACAACGCATATGGTCACTACTGCTAAAACATAATAGGTACATCACAACGCGTATAGTCACTACTACTAAGACTGAGTAGGTATTCCACAATGCATATGGTCATGACTATAAGACCAAACATTCATAAGATTATGAACGCACGACCTAAAAATGTCCAAGCGATCACAGTCAAGATAAAGCTATTCACGGTCCCTCTAAGACCATGTCGAGTGTGTCATGGCTATCAACAATACTCTAGGTACACCACAACAAGGTTGATACTTGGGTAGGTCATCTAAGTCCATACCCTGAGTAGGTCACATAAGTCCATAGCATTGTTTTGTTACACAATTCAACACAAAATAAATCGTATATTACTTTACGGTCGAAATATTAGAGTACAAACTTAACCTGTGTGTAACGTGTCGAATTGCCACACATGGCTCTAGTCGCCACAGCCTAAATATCCACTGAATAATTGTGACTAAACCTCAGACCAAACCAAATCACGTTCCAAATGGAACGCATGACCTCAGTGTCATAATTCTCTTCCAGTATACTCTCCCAATCTACCTTAAAATCTACAATTTTAGAATACGTGCCGATGTGGGTCCCATGTGGGCCCCAAAATCAAAGTATCTCAAAACTTACCAAAAATTCACAGGTTGAATCCCTTGAAAAATGGAACATCGCCTCAATCCGACTTCGTATGTGAAAGTTATTACGTTTTGAAGTTGCACAATACATAATAGGTCGGTCGATTGAAGGGTTCCATTTAGTCGACTAAACCGGTGCATAGATGAATTATTTCCTCTCGACTAGTCGAATGGACCTATTCAATCGACGGAACAAATAGCTTCAAAGTAATGAGCTTGGTTTGGGGCAAACCCCACCAGACGATCGCTAATTCACACGTCGTTTCCTCCGATGCTTCGCTTGATGAGTCGCCTTGCTACTAGAGCCTGCCTCCATCCCATCGGATATCTACCGAAGCTCAATTGTTGATTTTTTGTAAGTGGCTTCGATAAGTATATAAAAACTAGTTTCGATACCAAAATCCACTATTTGCACAAGTAGAGTTCAATAGGCAATTATAGTGACCCAGCTTCCTTCAACACGCCAAAATGACATACCCGACCTCCTCGCCTTGTGCGTAGCCTATACGTATGTCGGTATAATCATTTGTGCACCCTTATGCACACATGCTCATGAAACTCACAACAAACACAAATCATATTTCGGACTTTGCTGGGATGATTGCTCGACCCGGTATACTCTCACGCAACTTAGCGCACATGATAACCAATATGGCTATGTGAATGCCCGCAACTGACTTGTAATCAACTATATATTTCTACATAATCAAACAATTGCAAATGTATAAAAAGAGCCAGACACACGATAATTATAACTGCAATACAATATTGGTTTTAATATTTTCTTAGCTCCAAATTCAAGTATACGTATACCCGCTCGTGCATGTATACACACAGATACATTCAAGTGAGCAATTTAACCATTACTAAATCAGATATTATTTTGTTTATAAAACTACTTCGATAAAAGTATAATATTGTCTTATACACTTTATAGAATCTTGCTTCTATTTTATAAATCGTATTATTATCTTATATATCAACTTTAAGCTTTTAAGTACTTAATTATCTAACTTAAAATAAGTATACTTCATAATACTATTTTATAAAATCTTATATCTATTTTATAAAATATAATCATCACTCATAAAATCTTAAAACCGTTTTATAAGTACTAACTAAGTCTCATTTGGTTTCAAACATTTTCATGGTGGGTGTAGAACTCCTAATCCCCTTAATTAGTTTACTAACCTTTTTGGAAATCAATTCAAATGGATTAATTAATTATTACTAATAACATGCACACCACTACTCTACATAATTAATCCCAAATCAACAATAACATCACAACAAATCACCCAATTTGCCCAAATCAATTCTAAGGCTTACCGACTATTCTCAAAACATAGTAATCATTGTTTTACACAATTAATGGGTTAATGCCATTGTGTTTACAACATAAAAACAAGAATAAACTAAGCTAAACATTCTCCAACCACTTCATTTATTTCTATATTGCGCCATAAACGAAAATATGAAGTAAACATATAAATTAATAACGAGAATTAACCCACTCACCTTAATTAAACCCAAGCTAAGATTGAATCACCAAAACCCCAAATTTGCTTTCTTTAAATTCTGAAATTAGGCTCCAAACTCCATTACATGCCAATCCTTGATGGTTTTATAGAGAACGAGGAAGGAAGATTTATGGTGATTTTTATTCGATTCAGGAAATTTATTTTGAGGTGTTAGGGCTTGGGGATTGAGAAGAGATTATGGAGTGATTAGTTCAGGATTAGAGGAGTGGAGAAGAAATGTGGAATGAAAATGAGATGAAGATTTTAGCTAAATATAAGTTATATCAGAGGCAAGCTAGTGGGCTTAGCCCAATTCTCTTCATCCAACACCACTAATCCCCAAAATTCATCGATTCCATATATAGTTAAATTTATGCGCATATTACTCACGTCCAAAAAGCTAACTCAACTACCATTGTACCGAGTTCTAATTCACTCATTTGTAAAAATTGAGTATAAGAGGTGTTCCATCGCTTAATGATTAAAAATTTAAATTATTCGTTTAAATATTCGATCATTTAAATTGTGCGGTGTTACATTCTCCCCTCCTTAAAAGAATTTCTACCTTGAAATTCACTTGAGTATAAGAAAGTAACAGGACTGACCAAACTTCTCGAATCTCGATTTTGGAAAATTCTAATAGTACCTTCCTTTATGCTATCTACACCATGGAACTCCTAAATTCGAATGCACCACGCGCTAGGAAATGTGCGATAACCTATTTTAGCCTACATTCTTGAAAAATTCATAAATCTCTTAAGAAAGCTTCTCACTATTTATTTAAAATCCAATCTAAGAAAAAAAGCATTTAAATAGCTATACACCAGCTCTCAAGTATCTGATTGTACTATACAAAAAAGGATTGTGCCCTAACATACAATTCAAAAATGTATAACCTTAGCGTATTAACCGATACAATCATAGTCATATATGAAAACCAGTTAGAAAGTAAGCTCAAGTGAGCCAGTCTCAAAATATACCACTTACTCCAAGTCACATCAAATGGGAGTGGACTCGTATAGATCTCATCTCGCCCCATAGCAGACATGGATGATATGCAATCTATTCTAGATAACTAACGAAAATAAATCGATACCCATGATTATTAATGGGTGGAGTCAACAATGGGCACTTATTGTGATCCAATGATTTCAGATAAATAGGGCCAGTATACTAACGTACTCAAATAATTACCGCAATTCAATTATAAATATAGTTAGTACACTAACATACCCACACATCTATCAGGATCCAATGATAGGCGTGGCCACTAATATAAGGCTAATACAATGCATGATTGCTAATATAAGTTCAACACTATGTAAAGTCACTAATATAATAACGATACGATTTATGGTCGCTAATATAAGACAAATATGATTTTCTAAATATACATACCCCGGAGTAAACCTCCAAAGGTAGGAATTTATTATTGCCAACTAATGATATGCACTTAATTATATCACACAACTAACCTCTAATCAATCAATAACAATCGGCAACAAATAGCAATCAGGCAACAAGCAAATCATAGGAAGCACTAAGGAACAATAACTAGCATATAAATTATTAAACATGCAAACAAGCAATTGATAAGAATCAGTCAACAATAGTAATCGGCCAATTGCAAAATAAAACAAAAACAAACAACATCAAACAATAGCAAGCAAATATAAGTAGTAGCAACAACAGCAAGTAACAAGAAATAATAAATAAGGAATAGCAAACAACAAAATAATGAAATATTTAAAAGATTCTATACCAACATGCCCAATAACTATTAAGAGTCAAACACGCATGTTGAACCATAAACTCTAATGAGTCCATCCATCATTCAAAAGAAATAAACAACTAAGTGGTGTTACCCCTTTCGTAAATAAAATACAGAAAAGATTATTACACCTCACGCTATGAAAAGGAAAACCTATATGATATGTAGGATTATCAAGTCCCAAAACTCTCGAATAAATCCAGCAATCAATGCCTCAACTTTTCTTTTCTTTCGAACAAAATTCGTTCTCTAGAAGAGAAAATTATATGAATTAAATCATCATTAAATAATGTTTTACAACTACATGGGTTTGCTAGGGTTCAAATTCACCTTGACTGCACAATGTTAATAAGGAAAATATTCTAAGTGTACTAGGACACTCTCCTAGGCAAGCATCATCTCATCACTTAAAAGATTATCCGAATTGCCACAAAACTAGTCAAGTAATCTTTCCCTAAACTCTCCCATGCAATAATAGTACTAAACTAAAATTTTATAATTTTTAAAGATCATTCAATCGGTACCCTCTCCAACCCTTTTTCTCTCACAATTTTTTTTTGTAAATTAGGGTCCACACCTGACTCCATCCGCGCGAACTCCGATCAGTTCCTTGATTCAATTACTGAAGTATCTTGGCACGACTAAGGTTGTGTTTCGAAAACCTCTCAGTCATTCCATGAATCTGACTCAAGTGCTTTTCTATTAGAATTAAGAGAAAAAACCATTCCTAACTAGTGCAAGTCTCCTAGAAATTTTGTACTTGAACTATAGGTTAAGAAATGGCACGTGAATAGGAAATATTTAGAAAATGTCCAACCCAATTCATGGGATTACCCCTAACACCTGAGGTTTACTAACAAAAAGGAAAATAATTGTAACACAAACGGCTATAGACAAACGCCTATAAGCCATCCGCTCAGTCTCTGCTTATTACTAAGCATCCACTTAACCCATACCCAAATATAAATACAAGTCACACTTCATCGACTGAACTCACTCAACTTGAAAGCTCGTGCATCAATTTCGAAAGGTAACACTTCAGTACTTTCACCTTAGTTTTGCAACTAAGGTGACTCATAAAAGGTTTATCTCTACCAAATAATTTACCTACTATGAAACGTGTTAAGTTTAGCCTATCTACCAAGTAATAAGCAATAAATAAAATATACCGCTTAAGTGTTGAAATGAACAGAAATGAGTTTCCAAAATTAGTGCATACTTCACTACATAAGCCGATTTCGATTTTCTTGAGCCGTTAGCCCACTAGGACCTAGTAATGCCTGAAAGGCACAAGTTATCATCACTTACACACCCTTCAAAGCTGTAGGATAGTCATTACTTAAATGATCAAGCCAATCGCAGATGAAGCATTTACGATTCACTCTAGCTGGATGATATTTCATAGCGAAACGCCTCCCATATGCCACAGAAGTGACATACTAGGCCAACTATTTTTTCTTTCGAACAAGCTCGATCTTCCATATATCATGGTCATAATACCTCAGTTTGGAGTACTGGTTGTCTTCCACTTTCATTACCTCAACGGTATCTCATAGGCATTCTCATAAAGGAGAACCATCCCAATGAGATATTCAAAAGTGGACCCCAATAGGGATAAGGCTAAGCAATGAACCCCCAACCAATGCTTAAGGCCCATGGCAAATCTCTTTGCCCATAATAACGAAGTACCGACCACATCAAACCCAAAAACAAAAGGATAAACCGATCAACTGTCCTTTATTGTTAAGCAATCCTACTTAGGATGGATGGAATAGTCAAGCTACATGCTCTTTTTCATCTCAGAAATGAAATAAGAACTTAAAGTGATGTGTTAATAAATTTCGAATCACAGATTAGCTTATCAGCTACAAAAACACTGCACCCTACCTAACCAAAGTCTCCCTTTCCCAAATACCATGAAATAATTTTCAAGAGAACATTCCCTAGATCTTACCGAGGGAAGCCTTCTCATGAATGTGTCCAACATTGCACCTCAGCAACAGCCTTGGGACTCTGATATAGCTCGCCCCAAGGCTAAGGATAATCCAGCATTGTTTAGAGCCTAAAGCTTGTGGAGCTAAAAATACTGATGCCCAAAGGGCCACACCACTTCTGGCACTAACCGCAATCAGTTGGAAATGTTCATAGGCAACGGAACATATTTTGTAGCAGAAATAGTCTGTGATCTAATTAAGCATCTCAGACTGTCTATCCGCACTCACTCCTGTGTTTCGTCTACTCGTAGGCATAGCCTGACAAAAATACCTTAGTACCTAGTGGTAGAAACAAATCACGTTAAGAAGACAAGCGATAAATACAGTGTTATACAGTAGAAAAAGACAAGTAAGCTCCCCCAACGTATCTCGTTCGACCACATTGATTAACTCAAACTGATCTACTTGGTCCAAGTGTTGATTCTAAGCTCTGATACCAACTATAACAACCCACCCTTCGTAATACCTAAAACTCGGCTCCTTACATCATCGTACGACTTTCGAATACCATAAAAAGATAGATCGTTGGGGTGAAATTAAAAAAGAAAACACTTAACCGAGACATCAATAAGAACTCACAATGGAATTATAACTTATAATGTATTGAATATATATTAACAGAGTACAACAACATATAAGTGACCACATTAGCGGAAGCAACTGAAAAATAAATATCAGTACAGAATATTCAGAATACATCAACAACAAAGGAATATAGAGTTCTGAATAAATATATGAAACAACAATCTTGTATATAAATAAAAAGTCTATCGTGTATAAATAAAATAACAAATGTGTTATATATATATATAAACATTGATGTCATGCCACTAAAATGCTCTAGCTGTGCACTCTGCGAGTGTATCCTCGAAAGTAGTTGACCCCCACACTACTCAATCGAGTACCCGAGAGTTGTCATGATAAAACCAAACAAAGATAAAAACGTGGATCAAAAAAATTTATGGTGTGAGAGGAACTATCTCAAAATACTGTATGTTAAAACTACATATAAATTAGCAGGAACTACTAAATCACGTCTGACCCTCTCCACGTGGCTCAGGGGAAATCCGGATTGCCTATGAACAAGTATGATGAACCTATCCAAAAGATAGGAAATCATACCATAACATGCTCTTCTTCTATAATCAACAAGTTAGCACAGTATCTTCCATTTCACCACGCTAGCCCAAAACTACTGATAATATAGTATAAATATACCATGATCATGCCATGATCCCAAAACAACAATCACTTCTACTAAGATCGACAAGATACGCCCAACGCATATGGTTACTACTGCTAAAACGAATACGTATGCCACAACGCATATGGTCACTACTGCTAAGACCGAATAGGTATGCCACAATGTGTATGTTCACTACTACTAAGGCTGAATAGGTGTGTCACAACACGTATGATACAGCTATAAGACCATACATTGGTAAGATTATGAAGATAGGACCTAGAAACGTCCAACCTATCATAATCAAGATAAAGTTATTTACGGTTACTCTAAGTTCATGTCGAGTGTGTCAAGGTCATCAACAAAAGTCTAGGTATACCACGATAAGGTCGATACCTGGGTCACGTAAGTCCATAACCTAGGTAGGTCATATAAGTCCATACCCTTCGTGTGCCACAATAATTCAATAACAAACAAGTTGTATATTACTCTAAGGTCGAAATCGTACAGTATAGGCTCACTCTATATGTAATGTATGGAATTGCCATGCATGGCTCTCATCGCTACAGCCTAAAACCCCACCAGACAACTCTAAAAAAACCCATACTAACCCAAATCGCATTCCAAATAAAACACATGACCTCAATTTCATAATACTCCAAAGCCTACCAAAACTTTGCAGCTTGAATCCCTTGAAAATTAGTGAACAATTTTCTAAACCACACCTCAATCTGACTTTGTATGTGAAAGTTATCCCGTTTTAAAGTTGCACAATACATAATAGGTTAGTCGACTGAAGGATTCCATTCAGTCGACTAAAGCTGAGCAGAGATGAATTGTTTCCTCTTGACCAGTCGACTAAATGGACCTATTCGGTCAACTAAACTAACTCGTTCCAAGAAATGAGCCAAGGCAGAGGAAAACCCCAATAAACGATCGCCAATTCGCACATCGTTTCCTTCATCGCTTCATCCAATAAATCTCCTTGCTTTTAGGGCCTGCCTCTATCCCATTGGACATTTACCGCGGTTCATTTGTTGAAGTTTTGGAAGTGGCTTCGATAAGTATATAAAAACTAGTTTTGATACCAAAATCCACTATTTGCAGGAGTAGATTTCAACGGGAAATTATAGCAACCCAACTTTCTCTAACATGCCAAAATGACATACCCGGCCTCGTTGCCTTATGCATAGCCTATCCATGTGTCGATACACTCATTCATGCACTCTTATGCATATACACTCAGGCAATGTGATACAAAACACAAATCACATTTCGGACTTCACTAAGACAATTACTCCGCCTAGTTACGCAACTTAGCACACGCCATACCGCTATGGCTACATGAAATGCCTGTAACAAACTTGTAATCAATTATATCTCCATATAATCATACAATTAGAAACGTATAAAAAAAACCAAACACACAATAATTATAACTACAATACAATATTAGTTATAATTATTGTTTAGCTCCAAATGCATGTATACATATACCTCCTCGTGCACATATACACACATGTACATTCAATGAGCAATTCAACTATTACTAGATCAAATGTTGCTTTTATTTACAAAACTTCTTCGATAAAAGTCTTATATGGTCTTATACCATTTATAGAATCTTTCTTCTATTTTATAAAATGTATCATTAGCTTATTTATCAACTTTAAACTTTTAAATACTTAATTATCTACCTTGAAATAAAGTATATTTCATATTACTATTTTATGAAATCTTATATCTACTTTATAAAATATAAACTTCATTTATAAAATCTCCAAACCATTTTATAAGTACTAATTAAGTCTCATTAGGTTTCTAACCATTTTGATGATGGGTGTAGAACTCCTAAACCCTTAATTAGTTTACTAACCTTTTTGTAAATCAATTCAAATGGATTAATTAATTATTACTAAATATAAGCTATGTTAGAGGCAAGCTACTGGGCTTAGCCCAATTCTCTTCATCTGGCACAATTCATCCCTAAAATTCATCATCTCAAAATATAGTCAAGTTTATGCTCATTTTACTCGCATCGAAAAGGAAAACTCAACTATTGGTGTATTGAGTCCTAATTTTCTCGTTTGTTAAAAAGAACATAAAAGGCGTTCTGTTGCTTAGCGATTAAGTATTTAAATTAATCTTATTAATATTCATCAGTAAAGTTGAGGGATATTATAGTTATGGTTTCAAGTCATCTCATATAAGCACACTCCCGCACTTACCATACTCTTCAAAATCCAAATTGATGAATTCTCGGTTAGGTTAACTCCGGTTCTTTCAAAAATAAACAAACAACGCATAAGGGTAGAGATCATCTCTTATCTGGAATGATTTCCTTATCTCTTGTCCTAGAAGAGAAAGATGGTTTTATAAATAGGGTAAACATTGTTACGAGGATAACCAAATCATATAAATGTAATGTTTCTCCAAGATATTTCCTATGTTAATTGCGGTCAAATTTGATAGTAACAAAATGATGACATATGGAAATCATGTGTTCTATACTTATCACCATTTCTGACCTTCTCAACATTAGTTATCCCTTGATCAAGAGTGATGCAAGGTTGGTTAGATCACTGGTTGCTTCCAAGCCCTACCTTGACACCTCATTCTTAACTCTCACGGACAGAACAAGTCTAATTAGACTGTAAAAGTTACTGGATAGAGATTATGTTCAAAAAGCATGAAAGTTTGTGACTAGTTTTCTCTATCCAAATAAATGATTTAAGATCTAAAATAATAGAGTAAGTTTATACTTAGACTACTTAACAACCCATGAAAGGAAAAGGATATCTTACAAAATCATATCACAAATTCCCAAAAACAAGGCATATACAAAGTTCTCATATAACAACCTTTTCACTCCTATCATCTGCAACTTTGTTCTACCATTTCTATAATTTTCCAAACCATTTCCTTGTTGCCCTTTACATTAATATAAGTGTAGAGCATAAATAAAATATATTTTTTGATAATATATTCACAAATAACCATTTTAAAGAGGTTAAACACAAGGGATTTATGAAGTGTACTTATAGCGACCTTTCTCGTTTCAAATACTTTCAAACACACTTCAATGCCATATACAACTGAACTAAACATGTAAATAAAAGTCTACCCCATGTTACATTTTGTAAGGGTAATATAAGTGATTATACATGATATGAAGTTGTCACTTGCTTTCCAAAGCAGAGGGTCCAATAGTTATAACTTACATTAATTCTTTACTTCTTTACTTCTTTATTTTAAATTCACACAAAAAACATATGTAAGTATGCACACTTAAACACGCAATATATATATATATATATATATATATATATATATATATAAACTTCAATTGTGAGTTAACTCACCCAAATCCATGTAACACAAAGCACGAGCCACATAGAGCATAGTAACACTTCCTACTATTAGCAAACATGCCAAAGATTCCATCATTTCTCCAAATTTTCTCTCGACCTCCTCCTTCTTGCCTAAATTGGTTAAGCCTCCTATGTTTCGTTCCTTACACCTCTTTCCATCCATCTTTTAGTTGCTTTCCCTTGCCCTTAGGTTTCCTTAGGGCCTTTGCCAAAGCTTGAGAGATTTTGGGTTTCATCTTCATTGATTTTAAGAAGTTAAAGGGAAGAAAAGAGGCATGATGAATGAATGTTTTCTATGTTTTATAATTTGTAAACAAAATTATGAAACAAATGAAGTTCTTAAGTAGAAGTTAACAAGAGGTTACTACCACCTTCCTAACCATCTGTGGAAGGTCAACAAGGGTGCTCCCCCACACATGCTCCACTTTCCACCTCACACCCCTTAACTTAGCCCTTAAGTTTCCTTACAAAATATCTTCTACCCTATGGCATCACTCATGACATCATGCCTATCCCACTAATCACCATTTATTAGGAATATTAAGAAAAGTATTATTAGTTGCCAATTAATTACAAATTAATATTGTAAATAATCCTAAAAAGTTCGTACAACTTATATCAAGTAAAAAGCCGATTATGGATAAAACAATTTTGGATCACATTATTGATATTTCTTCAAACTATTCATTTTTGTAAACATATTTTAAAAAAATTTAAACTTTATTATTCATTAATTACAAGGGGTTAACAAGGTTATAAATCCATTTAATCACATTTAACCAAGATTTGAATATTTAATCAATATAGGTATTTAAATAGTAATTAGACATAAAGTGTTCGAAATTCGAAGTAGTTACATTCTGAACTGGCCTACCCTTGAACTGCGTAGTATTGAATGTGATCACCCCTTAGCTGCAATCAACAACCAGCAGTGGCCGTCGAAGCATACATAGAGATATCGACACTAGATCTTAGGATGATCATACCTTAATTGGTGAGACTCACATAGCCCTAGGACATCTATCCCGATTTAATCACTACTGGGATGTGAGGTTTAAGAGGCTACATTCTTAACATTTAGCAATCCATCTTGGAATTCTATCATTACCTTTCAGGAAAAAATGCAATGTTAGCATTCATCCATACAAGTTCGTTCTGGGTCTGAATAAAACTAAAGGCTCTTCAAGGAGCATCGTCTTCAATCATCTTCAAGATGTCTTCCATATGAATGCATATGTTGATTCGAAGTGGTTCTTGGATAACATATCTTATCATGGTCTCTCCAATCCAACAACGAATAATTTCTGGTTGACTCATTCTCGGTTCTTTTGGAAGTATACAACAAGTATTCGAGTCCTCACTAGGTAACCCGCGTATACAATTAAACTTCCTAAGTCAAAATTGGTCAAGATTTGATAGTCGGTTATTTACTACCAAATACACAACAGACAAAAAATCTAGAGATATAATTATCCATAGCAACCACTAAGCCTCAAACAAATCTTCTTTTATCAAATCTCTTTACATAATGTTTATCAAAACATTTATATACGTGTCTCACCAACATAAATATATTTACAAACATTTATGAAAGTTTTCTTATTTCAAAATCATACTAAAGGATCAACCAAATGTTATTTAAATTAGAAATAAGAATACACCCAAACATTGTTCCTTCGGTGTTAAGCATGGAATAATGTCCACACCACCATAATTAAGAAGAATAGAAAACCCTATTTCAAATTCTTTTATAATTTTTTTAATAAATCCATTTAATAAATCTATTTCATTTATGAAATCTCCTTTACTTAATTTCTAATGGGTTATAATACACTTTATAAATCTCCAAAACCATAAATAAGACTTATTTTATAAATATTCAAACCACTTATAAAAATTCCTTTATAAATATTCAAAACCATCTTTTCATAAAATTTCCTTATTTAAAACCGAAGTCCTTTAATAAATCTTAATCCGTAGAGTTCCTTTGATAAAATCAATTATTTAAGACACCGTTAATTAAAAGAGATTATTTAAAACATTCTTCATTTAATTATTTAAACCACATTAACAAAATAATGGTTTAAATAATCATTTAAAAAGACTGAATTAACTTCAAACATTTTAATAAAATAATTGTTTAATTATCCTTTAAATATCATGTTTAAAATGATAATTAACTTTAAACCATTTCAAGAAGAATAAAATAAAATATTTGACTTCACGAAATCAAAGGAGGCTTAGTTACCATAATGGTTCTCATTTAATTGAGTTTAACTTTCCAAGTGATAACATGGGTATTAACATAACAAAGATGTAATGACCCGTAAATTTTCGAAATTAAAATAGCTAATTTAATAAGATTTCGTGATTTAATGTTAGAAAAAAAAATTGTAATTCGTTTGGAATAATAATAACTGGAATGAATTGCAACAATAATTATCCAAATAATTATTTAAAGATTGAATGGAGTTCCAATCTAATTGAATTAACTCAAATGTTGTAACTTGGTTATAAGGGAATATATGGAAAAACAAATGTAAATAAGTGAATAAGAATTGTGAATTATTTAGGTAGAAATACAAATTTTAATAGATTGGTTTCGAAGATTTGAATAGTAATTAGTATTGAAAAATAAATGCTACTTAGTGAATGCCTTTGCAATCAATAGTTGGATAGGATAATAAATGTTGAATTCATTGGGTATAATAGAGTAATTGATTGATAAGTAAAATCTATTTAAAATCAAATAATTGAATATTGAACAGATAAATTGTTTAAAGTAAATATTTAAAACTTATTGAATAATTGAATAACGGGTTTAATATGATTAAAAATAATTTGTAAAATTTTATTTTATCATATTAAAGTTAGAATGATGTTGTAGAACTGTTAAAATCGAATTAAAAGTTAAATTGTGAAAATTGAATATTTTAATATTTAATTGACGAGTTAAAATAGCCATTTTTCAAACAGTCTCAGATTTCGACGAAACCAGTTTCATCGGATCCGTAATATGATATTATTGTAAGATTTCAAATTTCAAGTCAATCGGATTTATCGTTTGTCCGGGGCGAGCCAAAATGCATAGAAATTCGTTTAATCGATTTAATTTAAATTTGATCGTTTATTTCCGTAACTCGCGCATACGATCGAATTAGCTTCCGAAACATATTCCATTGTGTCCCGAACGTGGGGTAAACCCTAGAAACACCAGCCGGCACGTTTCGTTTGGAGATCGTTTGAAGAAGCATGTGAATTTTGGAGTTTATAACAATATAATATATAAAATCTTATATATGCATTCTTGAACAGTTAAACCCTATTAAGTTCATGGCTGCCATTCTATTGATTAATGGCCGATAGTGTTCGAATCTTCTTCCTTCCTTTCATCCTAATCCATCGATCTTTGCGAGAAACTCTCAACTAGATAATCATAGAGCTCAACAAGATCTTCTTATCCAACGGTCATGATCGTCTAAGGCGAAGCGGGTTGGCGGCAATTTGGCTTAGAAGGTGCAACTTTCGCACGCATCTATCGAGGTCTAGGGAAGGCCGAGCTCCTTGTGGTCGTGGTCGATGGAGGAGCTCTTAAGGGGCATTCTAGTGATAATCTCTGATCGAATTATAGTGGAGCATTGGGTTGCGTAAATTCGAAGCATAGGGCGGCCGTGGGTTTCATTGCCTGTAGTCACGATGGGGAAGAAGCTTCTGCGTGCGGCCCTGATTTCTTTGCTAGGATGGACGGCAAAGATGTGATGTAGGGTTTTGAAATTTAAAATTAAAATGTAAATTGATTTGTATAATGTTTAAAAATGTGTATCTTTTGCATACGAGGTCGGAATTCAACGAAACGAATTGCGTTGCAATCGTTTTGTCGAGCACTACGCCATTGAGCTGGATTGGAGTCATTTGGAGCTAGTGAAAATTTCGGGTAAAATTAAACGCTCGTTTAATTTTATTCGAAATAAAACGCTGGAACTACATTGAAATCAAGGTGAGTGTTTTATAACGCTCACAACGTACTAAATATCTTTATGGTAGTTAAATTTAATAATATGAAGTGATATGAATGTTATTTGTCGTTGTTTGATAAAATTTAATTGTCATATAGATTGTCATTTGAATTAACCGTTGAAAATTAAATTGACAGTTAAATTGAAATTAAAATTGAATTGCGATTAAATTACCTGACATTGATAACTATGAAATTGCTATGAATTGTATTGTCTATTGGATGATGTATTTCGATGGATGCTATTGGTTGATATTTAAATGTTTGGATGTTTATTTGCTTATATATATCATGTTTTGCATACATATGGTACTGTGATTTGATTTAAGTGATATATATTCATCCCTGACATTTAATTGAAATAACTGATCACTTGGGCATAGGATAGAAAATTATATACGGACACCGAATTGGCTAAATTAATAATTTTAAAATCGTCGATTTGAAATTTATTTGAATGTTTTGATTTAAAAGTTATAAATAGAAATCAATTCATAAAAATTGAGTTTGGAATGTTGAAATAAATTTTGATTAAAAGAAATTGTTAAATAATTAAAGTGGAGACTTTGGAATTTAAAAATGGGGATATGATTGAATTTCGAAAATTGTTTTGTTTAAAGATTTAACCTTATTTCGAGCTTTGAGTATTACTAAGTAAGAGTGATATAAAAATGATATTTTGAAATTGAGATCGAAATTGAATCATATTTGAAATTTGGATTTAAATTTGAATGTTGAAAGAATAATTTGTTAAGTGTTATAAATTGATATTTTGAAAAAAATCAAGCTTTAAATCGATATAAATTGAAATTGAATTAATTGAAGGTGAATGTAGAATTGAATTAATTTGAAGTCAAAGTTGATATTGATTTGAATTGAAATCGAAATTGAATCGGTAGAATGGAAATTGAAATTGATTTGAATTGGGAAGTTATAATTGAAATGGTTTAGTTTTGAAGATGTTTATTTTGTTTTCCAAATTACTCAGTTATATAAACATTTTTGAATACTTAAACTATTTTAATCTATTTTAAACCTACTTAACCCAATTTAAATTATTTTAAACTAATTTATCTATTTGAAATCCATTTAAAGATTTTAATTATTTTTAACTATTTTAATTATTTAAACTACTTTTAAACTACTTAAAACTATTTTCTAAAATTTCAAGCTGGTCGATAAGGTGAAATGTTTATATTTAAATCTTGAATTTAATTACGAATTGGGTTAAATGAAGTTGCAACCTAAATTGAAATTCGAAATGATTTGGAAATCGAAATGAGATATTGAGGCGAAAAATGATTTTTGAAACGGAATCTTACATTTGAATAGATACGATGATATTTGAAATGGACTTGATTTTTTGAAGCGAATATGATATTTTGATATCAATTATGAATCGATTTGAAATGTAAAAGAGCCAACGGTGTAATTATACGTAGTTATTAAAGAGACCGGGATCGGATATGGACATATTCTTTGTCGATACCGAACATCACTTTAATAACTATTATACGCGGAGTGTTGATCCAGAATGGAGTGGATGGTTTGGTGAACGCGTTGACTGAAGAAAGAGAACGATATTGGATGACCCCTGACATGACTAAAATAGGAGCTGCGCTGGGCCATTGAGGTTCGCCACCTATAGCGGACACACTTCTTCGATACCATATCTATTACCTTTTGTGATTCGATTTGGGTGCACCCCTCGATTTGGGAGTGTTGTTTCACGGTGTTGGGGTAGCTGCTGGCTATGCTCAATATCAGTCCGGATCATGCAACTACTAGTATCCTAGTTGGTATCGCCTCATGTACCTTGTCATACTGATTATCCTATTCGCGACCACTACGTTTTGTTTTGTGTTATACCTATGGGGTACCCTCTGATAACCACTAGTTTACGGTGGGGCTTACGGTGCTGTATAGACTATGTCATTATAAAAATGTGTTAAGGGGGATTATGGTAACGCCTTAACGCTATTTTAGTACTTTTACTTTACTGTAGACATGTTATAATAGCGTATTGTACTACATAGTAGATAGTTTAACGGATCCTTGAGAGATGGAAAATCCCGTAACATCTCTTAAGTTATTGCACGCACGTTGACACTGGATATGAGATGTCAAACCCCGTAAACATCTCTGACGCCGTTACACTCATATTTATTTACGATTGATTAACTTACATAAGGATATTTAGTCCTGACTCGAGTGTTTTGTCTTTTCATTACGCTCGGGTCAGACCTGAGTTTTCAGCTTATTGAAGATCTATTCTAGAGGACGAAGGTGAAGATTTGGCATACTATTACTATTATTATCTTTGCATCATGTTGTCTGCCTCATTATTTTATTTGTTCTGTTGTATATGTATAACTCTAATAAATGTTGTATAAATAATGATCAAAGTATAGTAAACAACTTCATGAACTGTTTATTTGATTATTATATTTTATCGTTTCGCTGCAAGATTCTGTGTTGTTTTTTTCTTTTATTTCTCTTTCCTCTTCTTTTCTTATTTACCCCAATAACCATCTGCCCTTTTGAATGGTTTGGAATCGACGTGTGTATTTGATCGTCGGTTTAAACTATCCAAAAAGGCGGGTTGTTACAAAAGAGTTATGTAAAAAGGGATCAATAATTAATAACCAAGCAACATATAGGTAAATGGAAAAGTTACCAAAATAGCAGGTAAGGATTTGTTCTACTAACTACATGTCCAAGTTAATATAATAGCAGAATGGACTTTTATTCTGCTTAGATAGATGTCCACATAATCTACTTGGTGAATTACGGTAGAACTATGCCTTATTCGACCAAATAGATATCCATTACAATTTAATTAGTAGAACAATGATTTATTCTGCTAATAGATGTCATTGGGTTTTATACTCAATTGGGGTTACTATAGGGTGATTGACACGAAAATCCCTTATATTTAAAACATTGTTTAAAAAGAAAGTTACTTTAGAACAAAAGCATCTTCACAATTAAACTGGTTTAAAACTTTCAAAATTTATTTATTTAATAATTAAATAATATTTAAACTCTTTATTAAATCATAATTAAACCTTTAATTAAAAATCAAAGTGATAATTAAGTATTAAATAAATAATTAAATAATAACTACCTCTTAAATAAATAATAAAATAAAGTAAATCTTCAAATAATAATTTTTTCCAAAAAATTATAATAACTCTTTAATTAATTATTGAATAATAATTTAAACCTTTAAATAATAATTAAATTAAATAATCTCAGTTAGTTGATTAAACCTTTATTAAATAATAAACTTAAAACTTAATTAAGTCTTTTATTAAATCTTTACTTAATTAGTATTTAATTCAATAGTAAAACCCTTCTTAATTATTAAAATAATAACTAACTATTAAAATAATAGTTAAATAAAAACTAATCCTTTAAAATAATAACTAAATAAAAATTAATCTGTAAATAAACTGTTAATTAATAATTAATCTTAATTTAACTAACAGATAGTAATTAACTTCTTAATTTGTAATTAAGTACAAATTTCCTTAATTAACTAATGATTAAGTATTAATTACCTTACTTAATAAATTAATCAAATGATCATTAACTTATTAATTGTTTTTTTAAAATACTTGATATAAGTTTCTAAAAATGCTTTTTCAAAAAGGATTCTGAAGTTAAAACATTTTTAATTTGCAAAATTAGTTCGTTTTACGAACTGCGCCTATAGCGACTATCGCTATAAGTCCCGTAATTTTAAAACTTTGTTCTACATTTCAAATCACTTTCAGAACACTTAATTTTATGTACTTTTTGAAAAGCAATGGGCTAAGGAAGCCCTGCCCAAATATATTCATATACATCATAATTGTACAAGAGGAGTTACATGTAGATGCAAACATTCATCAAGTAAAAAGAAGAAAAATGAAACAAATTACATATCAAACAAATACATCACTCAACAAAAACCTCACTCAACAAAAACAACTCCTAATTCTCTGCATAAAATTCACTTCAGCCTACCAACTCTCCTGCAAATCTTCTTATGCATTAAACTAAATAACACATTAGCATTCTCAATTTTCTGATAAAAAATTCTTCTATTACGTTCATTCCAAACTTCATAAACAAAAAAATTTAAAATGATCAACAGAATCTCAGTTTTTTAGCACTTCCATCTTGTAGCTTTGAAGATGTTATACCACTCTATTCTAGAGTTTTTCACTGGTCTGTAAAAATTTCCATTTGCAAGTAATCTTCTCCAAACTTCATAGGTAAAGTTGCATTCAAAAAATAAATGTGTATTTGATTCAGGATAGGAATGACAGAAAACACAATCCTCATTATTAAGTATGCCAAGCTTAGTCAATTTCTGCTTAGAGTTAATTGCATTTGCCAAGATTTTCCAGAGAAGAAGATTTTCTTTAGCAGGTGAGTTACTTGTCCAGATTCTTGATGCCCAAGGGAAGGTTTCCATGTTAACATTATATAACGGAGCTTTGTACACAGTTGATATAGCATGTTTTTTCCCCTTTAATGTCCAAAGTACTTTTAAATTTGAAGCATTCAGAGGTAAAGATATTAGATCTTGCCATAAATCTCTGACTTGTTTAGAGCTGCAATATGGTAGGTTAATAGAGCCATCACTGATGTAAGTACTAACTTTAGCATTTAATGGAATTTCAGTAAGAAGTTGCATTGGATAAGGGAGAATATCCTGAATTCTCAAACCAGTTTTGGCCCAAGGAGATGTCTAGAAGTTTAAATCTTTATTAACCAGAGGGTTGCATTGTATAATAGGTAGAAATGTTGATCTTAACTTCAGAATATTTCGCCAACTCCAGCTGCATAGGTTTGGAATGCTGATAGTCAAAAAATCCTTTCCTTTTAATAAGTTTTTTAGAATCATTGAGTCCAGAGATCCTGATTATTACATAAAATTTTGTCATAGTATAAAGACATAGCAGCAACATTCCATAATCTGATATTTGTTATACCCAGACCACCCTTGTTCTTAGGTAATTGTATCATCTTAAAAGAGATAGGAATTAACTTTTTTGAGAAAGGGTCACCATGCCATAAAAATCTATTCAGTGCACTGTTTATCATTGAAACAAGTTTACATGGAAGAATGTAATGTCTCATCTAATAATTGACCATAGCAGTACCAATACTCTACACAATAACAAGTCTCCCTGCTTGTGAAAGCTTTGTGTTAGGCCAAATTGATAATTTCTCGGTAATTTTTTCATAAAGTGGCAAACAATCTGTAGTAGTGATTCTTGCAGTGACGATAGGAAGACCAAGATATCTATCATTATGTTGCATTTCACCAAGACCAGTGAATGATATAATTTCACTCTTTAAAACATCATTAATACCTGCTTCAGAATATGAGATTTGCTAAGATTAATATTCAATCCAGTAATTGTGTAGAATTTATCCACAACCTCAAATATAGTGGAGATATTTGATTTAGTTGGCTTAGTAAAAATGATAAGATCATCAGCAAATAAGAGATGAGTAATTTGTGGATCTTTACGTTTTGGATGCAACTCAATCTTCCTGCTATATACTTGCTCATTCATCAAAGAATTAAGTACCTCCATTACAGTAATGAACAAATATGCAGAGATAGGATCACCTTGCCTAACTCCTTGAGTTCCTTTGAAAAATCCTCTGGAACATCCATTCCTAATTATTGAATAATGAGATGAAGAAATACAAGTGTATATCCATGCAAGCATTGGCTTTGGAAAGTTCATCCGAGAAAGAATTGCTATAATAGAGCACCAAGATACTGAATCAAAAGCTTTTTGAATATCAAGTTTGATCATACATCTGGGAGAAATACTCCCAATACCATAACCTCTTGTAAGCTCTTGTGTAAGTAAGATATTATCACCAATATTTCTGGAGGGAAGGTAAGCAACTAGGTTATTGGATATAACTGAAGGCGGAACATTTTTTTATCCTATTTGCTATAATCTTGGAAATAATTTTATACAGTACATTGCAACAGGAGATAGGTCTAAAATCAGTAACACTTCTTGCATTTGGGCATTTTGGAACAAGGGTTACATTAGTTGCATTAATTCCAATAGGCAATTTATTATGAGAAAAGAAGTAGAGGATTTCTCTAATGACATCATCCTTAATTATTTTCGAAGTATGTTGAAAGAAAAAAGAACTGAAACCATCTGGACCACCACTACTATCAGGCTTTAAGGAAAAGACTGCCATCTTAACCTCCTCAAGTAAAACTTCTCGAATTATTTCACTTGCCTGTTCAGTACTCAAATAAGGAAGCTTCATATAAAACAGAGGTGAAAGGTTTGGGATCATTGGACAAGGGTTGGCAAGTATAGAAGAGAAGTAGTCAATAAAAGCTTCAGTGATGGAATCATCATTCTCCTGTAATATTCCATTCCTATCATATATACTCATAATTCTGCCTTTGCATTGTTTAATCTTGATAGAGTTATGGTAAAATTTTGTATTCCTATCGCCTTGCTTATCAATAGTCTCAGGAAGTATTTCTTTTTTCATTAACGCTTCAAACTCTAAGGCTTCAAGTAGTTCTTTTGACAAAACTGCTTCTTGACTAGCCAAAGATGTATTCAGATTATCATTCTGTAATTGCTGTTGAATAACAAATAATTTCTCCCTAATACCATCAGATAATTTTCAACCCTTCCCAAAATTTTCTTTAGCCCATATTTTAAGCTTTCCTTTTAACCTCTGTAGCTTTGTCTTAAGAATATAAAGAGGATTACCAAAAGTATTTTCCTGCCAAACCTGCATCACAATACTTAGAAAATCATTATGATTAGTCCAAGTTTTATAGAATTTAAAAGATGGATTCCTGCATATTGCCTTCTCCCCCCAAGATAAAATAATAGGAGAATGATCAGAAATTGAGGGATTTAGGAATTTGCAATAGAGATTTGGCCATAGATTAATTGAGTGGATATTATAAAAAGCATGATCAAGTTTGTAATAAGTTCTAGGACCAAGTTTACTTTTATTATTCCAAGTAAACACTGCACCAGTAGATGGTATATGAGTAAGAGATGATTGTATCAAAGTTTGATTTAAAGGAGAAATATCTTTAAAGAGAGAGGGATTCCTTCCATTTTTTGATCAGATGAGTACATACAATTGAAATCACCAAGAACAATCCAAGGTAAACTAGAGTGAGAAAGAGAAACGAGATTAGAAAGAAAGGACATTCTTTTAACAAGTTTTTTTTGTGCATAAACAATTGTAATCAGAAAAGGAAATTTTGAAGAAAGTGGAAGAGCACTTAAATGAATAAATTGATCATCCTCCTGCAACTTTGTCAATTTCAAAACATTTGAATTCCATAAAACCAATAATCTGCCATATGGAGCACTTTGTAAATTATCTTCATGAGCCCAAACAGGAGCAATATTCTTACAAGCTAAATCAGTTTGCAGTTTGTTTAACTTTGTTTCACTGATAACAATGAGTTGTAGTTTCTGATCTTTAATTAATTGCTTTACTTCAGCTTGTTTTGATGCTAGATGTCCTCCTCTTATGTTCCAATATGCTATGTTATTACTTAACATCATAAATGATTGGGTGAAATGATATTAGAAGGGTGCTTCCTTGTATGCCTTAAGCCACTGTTCTGAGAGGAAGAGACTTTAAATGATACTGATTCATTATTGTTTCTTGGCTGAATTTCTTCTAATTTATTGTTTTTGCCAATGTTTAGATCATCTGATATTTCGTGGAAAGAAACTTTCTTCTTACCTTTTTTACCTTTTTTATTAGAAATAATTTGTTCCCCAGTAGACTCCTTTGAACAACATGGAGGTGGCAAAATCAAATGATTGAGAGGAGAAATGTTGATATAAGGGGAGGTTTGTGCAAGGGAGACATCATTGTTCATAGGTTCCTTGTTGATATCCTTAATGAGATTTGAACAAGAATCTAAGCTTTCAGATTGTTCCATTGATTCAGAAGGTAAAGATGGATACTTAGGTACATAATTATTATCAGCTATAAAATCTTCAACAAAGGAACAATCTACAGATAATGCTTTATCAATTTTTTCATCAGTGAAACCATTTATTTGCTTATTTTTAGGTTATAAGGAAGAGATTCCTTTTCCAGTTATTAACTCATTATTGAAAGCTACTTCATCAAAGTCAGATAAAATCTGAAAAGAGTTAGCAGTAACAATATTTTCCGTAATACCCAATTCCACATTGGCATCAGCTTCTTTTTGAATATTCCAATTTTGATCCAAATTCCTTACTACATCATCTGAGATATGATTACCAGGACCTTTGTTCAAATTGTAATTATCTTTAAGAGTACCTTGACCTAAATCTTTTCTTTTCCATAGTTTAAATGAATTCCTATTAGAAGTTCCAACAAAATGAGACTTCTGCATATTGGCTTTCAAATTACCCTGCTGCATACATTCCTTATATTCATTTTTCCCATTGTCACCAAAGACATCACTGGCTTGCTTATCCAAACTTTCCATTTTATTATTACCTGAACAGAATAGAGTTTAATGACCAAATACTTTGCATTTACAACAAATTTTAGGCTTCCAGTCATATTCAACTTTAACATATGGACAACAATCACCTAAACCATCAATTGCAATAAATTCAGGGGGCTCCTGATCAGGTGACACCTCAATCAACGCTTTAGCATACTTAAATCTATACAATCTTTCTGTACTTTCATCAAGACAAATCAACTTTCCCACATGACATGCTAACCAATTGATACCAATTAATGTCCAAGCAATTAAAGGAACTCTATAGAAATGAACCCACACCGGCACCTTTTTAACTTGCTCTTGAAAATATCCAAATGAAGGGTCCCATGTTGTAATGATGAACATCTTACCTTTTATGAAGATAGGTTCAGATTGTAATATTTTCATCCTGTCAAGATCATTCGAGAAATTAAAGAAAAAATTCTCATTATCAGATTTGATATCAACTTCACCTTTTAATCGCCAGATACTTCTCAAATGCTTTGAAACAGTTAGGTAAGAGAGAGGACCATCCAAAAAAACCTACTAAATGATCAGCCCGGTATTTAATTCCTTCACTTCTAACTTCATCAGGTAGTGCATTCGGTAATCCATCTTTTTTAATGTCAAAATGCCTCGGCACAAAAACTCCGGCATTTCTAGGCTTTTTCTTGAACAAGGAGGACCACTTTAAATCAGAACCAGATAATGTTGTATGATGATCTTGCTTCAAATCAGGATTCACATTACTAGCCAAAGGTGGAAAATGCCTTTCTTGATTCAAGTAAGATTGGTTAATAGAATTCAAACAAGCATCAAAATCAGACAAAGTTGAAGGAGGGATAAAAGAAGAAGAATCAGAAGGTGGAGGAGGGACCAGAGAGGAGGTATGATTCAAAGCAGAGGGAGAGAGAGGATTCAAAGAAGAGGGATGATGTAGAGATTGGATCAATGAAGAATTAGTCGGGGAAGTGTGAGAAGGGATCGGTGAAGTGTGTGAAGGGATCGGTGAAGTGTGAGAAGGGCTCGGGGAAGTGTGAGAAGGAATCGGGGAAGTGTGAGATGGGAACGGGGAAGAGTTAGAAGGGATCAAGGAAGAGTGAGAAGGGATCGAGGAAGAGAGAGAAGGAGGAGGAGGAGGAGGAGGGGGAAACGGGGAAGGAGAAGAGGAGGATGCCGCCATTAATAATTTGGAACAAAAGTAAGATTTTCAAAAATTTAATCATGGTTTAACCATAAAACTTACCAAAAACACAATCTCAGGTAAAAACAAATTAACCAAGGAACTCATGTTGCTTAACATATCAAAATACTAGCTTCCTTAGCCTACAACATCGTAAATAGGATTTCGACACAAATTTATATGCCATAACATCACAGTATAAACAAAGGTCTTAACATAGAGACTTTTACTAACTTATACATCACTTTCCAAGTTTGTCCAACAACTTAACCAAGCATAGATATAAACATACATATAACATAAATTACATTCAACAAGTAACATATTTAAGCCGCCAAGTAAGCAATAATTATTTCTATATTTGGGTTAAAAATTTTAGTAAGAAAAAGTAGGCTTTTTTCACCCTAAAGCTATCCAAAACAACACAACTTTTACTCAAACTAGCATACGACCTATATCTTTCCCTGACTTAGACAAAAATGAATTTTGGTGGCCTTAGAGGTGGGAAATAAGTTTGGCCATATGGAAGTTGGCTCGGCCCTAGGTTGCTTCAAGGTGGATCTAGTCATATATTGGAAAGGAGGAATGTATAAATGAAAGAAAGGTGTTTAAACAAGCTTTTAGGAACTTAAAAGTGATAAATCAAATTTTTTTTAAAACTTTAAACATTCTTTGGAAGCTATTAAAACCCTTCTGGAAAGCTTGAGGAAGAAAGTGAAGTTTTGGAATTGAAAATAAATTAAAATAAGAATGAGAGAAATGTTCGGATTTAACTTTTATATCGAATTGAAATAACAAATTACTAAACTACCCTTGTACTTTTACCCTCTACTACCTTACGCCACCTTACATGTCTCCTCCACCTCATGATACCAATGCCTCCAACATGTCCCCCTTATAACCAGAGCCAACATGTATTTAAACACTTGTACTTAATGTTTACATATATTTCCTAAGGCATCTTCATATTTTATTTTATTTTAACATCACATTTTACTTTACATACATAAGTATGTATATACATATACAAATACACACAAACGCAAATATTTCCTAACTGTAATGATCCAGGATTTTTGTTTATTTGAATTTGAAATATTTAACTATTTGAAATATTGAAAACTTAATTTCATAGATTAAATAACTCAAATTTCTAATATAACGATTTATTGGGTAAATTAATTATTGAATTTAATAATTGAAAATCGTTTAGAAAAATTTAATTTTGGGTTTTTAGTTGGATAAAAATGATTTAAAGGCTTGTTTAATTTCTATTAATAGGAATGAAGATAATAAAAAAAAAAATTTGATTTAAAAGTAATTTAGATAATTTTGATATTAACTCGTTTTAATTGACATATAAAAATGGCCTTCCGGGGCACTTCTCGGATTTCAACGAAATTAGTTTCATTGGATCTATAATGATGAATTATAGTACGTCGTCAAGTTTTGTAATGAATGGACATATTGTTTGGTCGTGCGGGATAGAAACGCGTTGAAATTAATATTGAAAATTTAATATAATAATTGGGTTCAAAAAGCTATCTTCTACATATGATCGAATTAAATCCCGAAACAAGTTCCATTGCACTCAGAATAGTGGTATAACATATAAGATGTCAGGCGGCAGGCGTCGATCGGGGTCCGAAATTATATAGCTAAATATTTTTGAATTCTAAATAATATATTTACTTCGATGTAACTTTACACTGCCTTGACATATCTATATCAGCCATTGATCCATCACCTCCACCATCAGAATGTACATAAGCCTAAACCTCCCACATGCTTGTACCCTTCCCACTATAAATTTAATCCTGTAGTAAACTTGAGTGATTATCTTTCACTTTAAAACTTAAAATCAAATTAAATACCTTGTGGAAAATCCTAAAACAAATTGTATTGGTCTTATCTTGCTTAGATCTTCATTTTGATAAGGGATGTGATGGAATTTGGTGATAAGGGAGAGTGCGGCAGCCCAGAACAGTGGGTTTGTGGGTTTTAGAAGCTAGGGTTAAGGATTTTAGAGGTTATAGGCTTTAATATCGGAATCAGAGCTCGAATTTGGATCGAGTAGCACATACGGTTGGAGTTTGGCAAGTCGTGGCTGCAAGGTAGGGGATGCAACCAATTTTTGGGTATGGATGGTTGCCAAGTCACGATCAAAAATCTGGGATCGAGCGTGGGTCCATGGGTTTTAGGGAGTAAAGGAAGTGGAGAGAAGTTAGTTGAAATCATTGGTAGGCGGTTTCATGAAGCGAGCCTATGTATCACTGCGTGCATGTGCACGGCCATGGCGGGGAAAATGTTCATGTACGGGAGAACAGAGATTGGGGGAAGATGGATAGAGGGGTATGCTTGTAAATATATTTAAGTTTTTCTTTTATAATTTTAAATTTAATCGGTAACTTAAAATTTTCATAACTCCTTCATACGAAGTCCGATGAAGACAGAACTTTTTGTGTTGCGATCATGACGACAAAAGCTTTGCAATGGAACTGGTTTGGACGAATTTGAAACCAGTATGATATATAGTTGATAAAAATTATAAAATTATTGTTTGGATGAATTGTTATATTTATTAGTTCGTTTGGATATATTCCCGTCTATTGGAGCGGACGAGACCCTATTACATTCCCGTATAAGAGTGGATGACTCTTTGTATACTAATCCCATCTCGAAGCAGTTGATTTATATTTTATGATTATATAACATCTGTGATGCAGCGGGAAAATAGGTTGGACGTATCCAATGGAATTCCTTGCTAGTATTGAATTATATTGTTTTAGTAATATTTTCCTTTACATGGATTATTGGAAATAAATTTGATTGTGGATACTATTGTTATAACATCATTATATGGCTGGAAAAAAAAAACTCAGTAATAATAGAAAACCAATATTAATATTGGTTAAGTGTTAGGTAGCTATTCGCCTCAAATTGGTATTTTAAAAATGCTTTAAACTGCCGTTCAAGTTGAAATTGGTTTTCGGAGACAAGAAACGACTTTTAAATCCGAAATTGGGTTTTGGGAATATTTTATTTCAAGGATTGTCTATTTAATTATATTAATATTGTTTTAAAGTTAAAAACATTATTTTATGGTTATTTGATTATGTTAATGTTGTTTAAAAGTTATTTTATTATAGTAATATTGTTTTAAAGTATTTAATTAATTAAATTAATATTGTTTTTAAATCTAATCAATTATATAATATTATTATTAAGTTATAAAATAATATTATTTAAAAAGTATTTAATTATATTAATATGGTTTTAGAGTAATTAATTATAGTAATATCAATTTAAGGTTATCTAATTATACTGGTATGGATTAAAAGTTAATTGTTTATAGTAATAAGGATTTAAAGAATTATCAAAATATGGAAAGATTAATTATTTAAGTATAATTATGGTTAAAATTAATAATAAGGATTATTAATAAAGCTTTAAAATAAATCATTATTATTTATAAAATGGTAAAGGTTGATTATTATTATTATTTCTTAAAACAATGTCTTGGAATGATTAATTATTATTTTAAGATAATTAAAGTTAATGATTTCCATTTATACATAATGTTCATTGTAATAATAATTATTATATAATAATATTTTGAAGTAAATAATTTAATTATTTATAAATGTAACGACCCACCTTTTTGGATAGTTTAAATCGACAATAAACCTCACATGTCAAACTCAAACCATTTAAAATAGAGGATTCTTATGGGGTAAACAAGAAAAAGCACGGAAAGAAAGAAAAAAAACAGAATCTCACAACGGAATGACAAAATATAATAATCAAATAAACAGTTCATGAAGCTGTTTCCAAATAACATTTGGTTATACTTTTACAATACAATCCAGAGTTACATACAGCAGGAATAAATGAATAAACGTAGCGGAACAAAACGATGCAGCAGAATAAAGAAAATAAATAGTAAAAGTACAGATCTTCAGCTTCGTCTTCCAGAAAGCAGTCTTCGATAAACTGAAAAGCTCAGACTGACCTGAGCGAATTGGAAAGACAAAATACTCGAGTCAGAACTAAAAGATCTTATGTAAGCTAAATCAACAGTAAATAAATGAGTGTAATGACATCTGAAATGTTTATGGAATTTGACGTCTCTTATTCGGTATCTAACGTGAGTGCAATTGTAACAACCCGAAATTTTCGAAGCTGAAATTCCAGATAGTTATGAAAAATAAGAAAGAGATAGAAGAAAAAGAACAGAAACATCAACAACTCACATTCGCAGCGGATAAAATATAATAATCAATAATAATAGTTTACAAAAGAATACTATATCTGTCGATTACATTTAATATACATCAGAGTTTCACATATATACAGTCACTGAATATATAAAAATATCATGTCTCAGATTAACAATAATATAAATACATCGGAAATACCATATACGCTATTGTCATCCAGCTCGCCTCTTGAGCTCCAAAACGTACCTACCTGAAAATCTTTAATACTCGGTCTGACCCGAGCATTACACAAAAGTAACACCCGGGTCAGGCTGGAAACAAGCGTGAGTAAACTAAACTAACAAGGAATACCAAGCAAACAACTTAAATAAACCCGGGTAACTTATATCAATTCACAAGCTCAAATTATTATAGACAACACTTAGTCCACATATAAGTTTCTAAATACCAAAGATTTAGTTCTAAAAACAGCCCAATACCTCCAAATCACTTCACTCCAGTATAGAGATTTACATATCAATCTATAAAAATTCGAAAGGATTTCGGGTATTTCCTAATACCCGATCCCGGTCTCTTCGAGTCTTTTCATCCTAACTCAAGTTATCCAAAATGAAATACACAACATGTCATATCGGAGATATCAACTCATTCAAAGAATTCAATACCATTCAATCATCCATAAGTAAAGCTTAATCACATACAAATCAGTTCAATTAATTCTAATTGCATTTCAAACCTCAATCACTTAGATTCCTTTATTAACATTAATTAATTCCAAATCAATTAATTAGTCAACCCATCATTATTCATCTTAATTAATCACCCTGGATTAATTCATTTTTTCAATTTAATTCAAGTAATTATCTTTAATTAATTACACGATATTAATTATTCTTAAACAAAATCAATAAGTAAATCTTAATTACTTCGTAAATTAATTAACGATATTAATTACATTAATCCTTAATTACTTATATTAATTAATTTCTCATAAGTCTCTTATTATGGATTAATAAGTTTTTAATTTACTGATCTTTATTTACACCATTAATTATATAAATTAATGATTTCCCATTTGCATTTCAATTTATCCTAATTTAATTACATTAAATAATTAATCATTAATTAAACCACAATATTAATCATTTTGGATTTATCTCAACCAATAATTAATGTCTTTTTATTTACTTCATTAAATAAATTGATTATTCCTTAATTAATTATCTTAATTAATCTCTTGATTAATTCCATAATGCAATTATATTTTATTAATTACATTAAGTAATTACTAGTCAACCATTCAATGACTATTCTGAATTACTTACACTTAATTAAATAACTTAAAACTTAATCAATTAATTTAATTCTAATTGAATTAATTAATTATCCATTTTAATTACCCTACCCTTTTTGTGAATCACAAATCATTAAGCCCTTAGTAACTTTAAAATGGAAATATTTTCTTATTTACGTTTTAAGTTTAAAACAACTTAAAACCCTCAATACTTCGAGTTAAGCAACAATTAACTCGAGAACCAACCAAAACCAGAATCAACAGATCATCAAATCACAGTGCACAATAAATCAAGTCAATCATTCAACCAAATATTTAAATTTAACCATTTAAATTTAAATAAAAAAATCCAATAGAGTGAGATTTACTCACCTTTGCTTTTACTTGCAATCCACTTCAAATTTGCCTTGGTTTCCTCGATTATTGACCTTGTATCAATAATTAGATGGTTTTATTAACATCCAAACAATCAATCGTCATTTAATAATTTAATTTAACTAATGATTTATATTTTAAATGAATGATTAAATTTCAAAACTAATTTCCTTTTGAAAAAAAATCTTTTAGTAACTAAATGATAAGTTAATTAAACATATAACTCACTATATTCCATTAATTTAAGATAATTCTAAAATTTTAAAATGTACATTCTTATATTTATTATATTTTTCTTTTGAAACTACAAATATTTTTATAAAAATCTATATAACTTCCAAAATCATACTGTAAATAAACTATCAACTATTTTAACCTTTTTTATTTATAATTTCATACATCTATCTATATATATATATAGATAAACTCTCAGATAACATTTGTTCACAAACCTTACTATGTTCTTAAAATCAAATAAATCTGTGTTTTCCCTTAAACTTCATTAGTGAATTAACGTATTGCATGCAATCAGTTAGAAATTAATTTGTAAAAATTAGAAAGAGTTACCCAAATGCTCGATCCAGCATCTGCTTCAACCGAACATTCCTCGATCGCATAGCCTTCGCCAAGTCAACGTACTGAAACCGTAGCACGACCTCCAGCCCTTGCCGACCGTTGATGCTTCGCACAAGCACCTGATCAAACCCTATCGCGAATCCTCACACGGTCGCGTATCCATCCCCCTTCACGCACCTATTCGCGATCGACTTCCCTCTCGCATGCGAACATCGTGCCATGCCCTAATTGAAGACGACAATGAAACCCCACTTCCATCGAAAACCCATGACTCGCGACTTCCCCTCTTCGGCGATCCCTCCCCCTCTACTTTTTTTTGATTAGTACTCGACTTAGACCCAAAGGCTACGTCCATTTTTTTTATAAGTATGATTTGTTTGAAGATTAAAGGGGAAAGAAACGAAGATAAAATATCAATTGGGAAAGCTTCGTGCGCACGCTTGTTATTATATAATAAAATATTGGAATTATCTCGTGTTACATAATGCGAAATCCCAAACCCCAAATCAGACATGCCGACAGACATTTATAAGATTTTACCCGCGTTCCGAACACAGTGGAACGTGTTTCGGAAGCAAATTAGATCATATGCGCGAGTTACGGAAATAAACGATCAATTCTAAATTAAATCGATTAAAATAGTTCTAAGCGTTTTGAGTTGCCAGGGTCAAACGACAACTCCGATTGCTACGAAAATTGAAATCCGATAATAAATAACTATTACGGATCCAACAGAACTTTTTTCGTCGAATTTCGAGACTGTGCCTCGGAAGACTATTTTTAAATATCGATTTAAACGATATATCATTAAAATTGAACAAATCACCTTTAAATCAAATTCCATCCATTCTATTATCTTCAGTATCATGATTATAAATTTTATAAGTCTTCAAATTTTTTTTAACAGGCTCAGAAATTTCAGATTCAACGATTTACCCAATTTTCAATTATTAATTTCAATATTTAAACTATATAATTCAATGATTTAATTACCAAGTAAATATTGATATCTTGAATTTAAGTTAAAATTAACTTTTAAATATTTAAAATCAATTAACTATTCAAATTTAAATTGTTAGAAATTCCGGGTCGTCACATTCCTCCCCTCTTAAAAGAATTTCGTCCCCGAAATTGCTAGTTAGGAAGAATGGTCCACTACCCGTTTACCTTCTCGCTCAAAACCAACAGTTGTATCAACATCCTTCCAATTGTCTTTTATTAAAGACCCACTATCACCTTAACCAACTACCCAAAACCTCTTATAGTTTCAATCAATACCCTTCTGCTCAATCATTTAAATTTCAATTTAAAACTAAATTTTGAATTATCAAAATTTTCTCAAAAATTTTCTAACTCTCTAAATTTCCGAGACATTTTGCCAGCGTCTCCTTTGTGCGGCTAGCTTAGTACTACTACAAAATGCCTCTACGAGCTTTCCAATTCCAAAAGAAAACAAAAGCCAAGCGGCTAGATCAAAAACCCAATCCAATTTCATACAGAAATTAAATACATACCTTTTTGTAGGGCAATTCAAATTTATCTTTTGGAACCAAATCCAATTTTCTTTTCCCTTTAATATCTGCATATCTTACTTAGCAACAATATTCGATCTTAACCATTCAAATCATTTTATACATTTCCTCACATAAGTTTTCACAACTACTTCTATGCAAATTAGTTTCCCCCGTTTTCATACGAATTCCATTTATTTTCAATTTTGAACATTGAATTTTATCTTTCATTTATAACTGATTCATAATAGTATTTTAAATTAGTTTCATCCACTAATTTATTTTGGTTTCATATTTGAAATCGTTTTATTGCTTAACAAAAAAATTTCTCAAAAAATTTCTAACTCCCAAAATTTTTGGTAAATTTTGGCAGAGTCTCCTTTGTACGGAGGAGCTTCTGCAATTTGACAAGAGATATAAATATATATACATCGACCCACCCGGTCGGAAAAAGCAAAAACAATTCATATTTCCTATTTTTATTGCGTAGGCGTACCTTATTTAGCATTTTAAGCAAGCAGCTTATTAATTTAAGCAATTAGCGCAATCCAAACCAGCCAAACGGCCTTCAGGTACCTGTACTTACTCAATTTAAACATATAAGCACTATATATATGAAGTTTACAACATTTCTCTTACTTAACAACTATAACACTTCAATTCTAAAAGAAATGCATTCAAAATAACTTCCATGAGCAATTTATATGTTTTCAAAACTAATTCAATTGCTTTCAACCAATTCATATACCATTTCCTTCAATTTTAATAGTTTGCAACTCAATTTCTTACACTCAATTGATTTTTAATCCCACAAGCTCATATTCACTTCAAATGGTTCAAAATCAATTTTATTTAATCTCTTTCAACTCAAGGAATTTAAATTATTTTTGTTCACGCCAAACGACAATTATTTTTATGCAATTTTGATGATATTCGCTTGATAGAGTATTTAATTTTAGTTTGTAACTACTTCAAATTAATTTCAACTCATTCTGTATGTAATTCCATTTCAAATTTTTACACTAACCATACATATGCATTTCATTTCATCTCCGCATCGTTTCCATTTTAAAACTATTTCAATCAGCTTGTCAATATTCAATGCTTATTATTAATATCCATTTTTCCCAAAAAAATTAACCCAAGTCCTTATTTAATGGTTTACTATTCTCACTCAATCCAAGCTTTCATTGATTTAAGAAATTTTACTTCATATTTATTCGTCTCATAACTTAAGTCCATTCTGACAATCCAATTCCAACTAAAACCTTTATTTAATTTCCATTCAATCAAACTTCATCCATTTATTATTTAATTCAATTAACCAATTTAACCATCCCATTTAAATTTTAAATTCACCTGCTTAACTCATTTCGAATTTATTATATTAATACAAAGTCATTCTTAATTTATTTCTATTTACTTGGGTTTTATTTGCAACGCAAACCATTTCTATTATAATTCAATTTCATTTCATTTGACAACACTTCCATTATATCTAATTTACTTGCAATTTACGTTTAATATTATTTATGACACACTTGAATTTTATTTGTAATTCAAACCATCACTATTTCGATCAAACTCTATTTATTTTTACAACATCTCCACTTATTTATTTCATTATCAAATCTAAGTCGAATTCTATTTACAATTCGAATTCATTCCCAAACTCCATTATTAATTTACAGTCCATTTATTTACCCAAGTTAAATTTTATTAACATACTCAATCAAACAATTATTTAGCCAATCATCTTACTTTCAATTTTTAAATCAATATTCGATTTATTACAAAAATCATTTTATTAAATTTTCTTGGGTTCAAATTTTGTTTTTCATATTTTCAGTTCGGATTTTCTTTCATTTTCCAAAATTCTAACATTTTTATTTTAAAATTCTAGAAATGCCTTTAAATTCACATAATACTATTAAAATGGATTTTTATAAAAATACCTTTTTATAACTCGATGTCTCAACTAGTCCATCCTCGTTCTCACAGAAATTCGGTCATACGTTGATCAGGCGTAAGACTGAAAATCTACAAGTGCTTGGCAGACCCGTTTTCAACATCCAGCGAAAATACTTTTGAAAATAATTTTATTGAAAATAGTTTTTTGAAAATAGAGGAAATATCTTTGGCGAGAATGCTCTGGAAATCATCACCCCTATCCATGGTCGAAGTTACATTCCAGGGTTACGTTGCCATCGTAGCAAAAGTCCTTGCAGCTGAAGGCTCTCCGCGGCCTCTCGATTACGCCATGGAACCCACAACAGATCACAGTTACATCCCAGGATTACGTTTCCATCACAGCAAAAGTCCATGCAACTGCAGGCTCTCCGCGGCCTATCGATTACGCCATGGAACCCATAACAGATCACAGTTACATCCCAGGGTTACGTTGCCATCACAGCAAAAGTCCATGTAACTGCAGGCTCTCTGCGGCCTCTGATTTTCGCTGTTAAAATGAAACTTCTCCACTCCTACATAGGTCACAGTCTACCGATATAAAATCAAACGCAGACTGTTGGCTCTCAGCGTCACACACGACTTTCGGTATGTCATACCATATGTCGCAGTCTACCTATATAAAATCAAATGCAGACTGTTGGCTCTCAGCGGCACACACGGCATTCGCTATGGTATACTCTACTCATAATCCTCAGGAACTAGTTTTGTCCGGACTCCTCACAGGATCAACTTTAGAATCCCCCCTTGGGGCTCAAGGCAGTACCACCCGGTGGCACTCCTGAGAAGTTCATTTCAAGGGAGCGCCTTTTTCCCCAGAGCCATCATCAAAACATTTTATATTATACATATAGTATCTTCAAATCATACACCTAGTATGATTTCATACAAAACTGCTTTACACAAAATCGATTATTCCAAAATCGATAATTCTCAAGCTAGGCTTTTCAAATTCAATATTGATTTTACCCAAAAATCAAAAGCCTTCCCAAATTCAAAGGTTCCCAAAACCTTTTCCAAAATCCTCATAAGATCCATATATATATATATATTCAGATATATATAATTTTTTTAAAGACTTTGGATCGTTATCAAACTTGTATAAAACCCCTTTTTATACTTCAAAACACCTTCAAAAATCCTTTTCTTCCATCAATAGATTCAACAAGGGGAGTTTTATCTTAAATAAAACAAAGATATATAACTTTGTTTATTCAAAATCAAATATTCCAATTTGATTACTCTTTCCAATGTCAATTTCATTCAAATCTGTACGATGTACACTTATCATCCGTATACCATACCAATCTGATCGCTCACTCGATCTCACAATTTCACTTCCGAACTAGTATCATCCACCCAACTTCATAGTGCGGACACAGATCTGGTTTCTTGATTAGAAACCGTCATTCTCCTTGCATAGCCATAACTATGATAGAGAATATCCAGAACCAATCAACAATCCATATCCAGGTTCGCCATCGAAAATCGAGTGAAAAATCCCAACTTGGATCGATATACTATCTCGAAATTCTATGCTCCATTCTGGATCAAATCACTATGCGAATAGAATAGTATACGTACATCCCACGTATTTATTTTCATTGATTATCAGCCAAATCAATTCCCTTTCGCTTATTTACAATTGCCTTAATTCTTATTGAATTATCACTTCAATCCTTATCTCTGTTGGGTATTTAAATTAATAACAGTTTGAACTCCGACCAGTTTAGAAAATAGCTTAATAATTGAAAAATAGGTAAGTAGTTGAAAAATAATTATTAGTTTGCAAAATAGCTATAACATAGTTAACTAATTGTAAAATAGTCGGAAAATAGTTGAATAGTTTCAGGAATTTTAAATAATTGTAAAATAATCGTAAAATAGAAATTAGTTTGTGAAATAGTTGAAAAATAGTAATTAGTTTAGAAAATAGTTGAAAAATGGTTAAATAGCTCCAAAAATAATTGTAAAACAAGTATAAAATAATTTGGCTTTAGGAAAGAAAGGTTGTATATATTTAATAGCGTAGAAAAATAAGTTTATATCAAAACAATTTATACTGGAAATAGCCAAGAGTCAACTGTTCTCTTCCCCGCAATTCAACTTAAGTTTCCACTTCCATTTAAATTGATCCAATTCCAATTTGAATAACTCCAATTTCCATTGAAATTTATTCAACCCCAATTCAAGTTGAATCAACCTTGGTTTCTTTCCAAATTAAATCGAATTCCATTTGATTTTAATCCTGTTCAACTTCAATTATAATTCCAAATTATTCCAATCAATTTGAATTATTATCAATTGAACCCATTTCAAATTTAAATCATTTCAATATAATCCAAATCAATTTCCCATTTAAATTTTTAATCTTATACGTCTTCAATCACCAATCTAATTAATTCAAACCAAATTCAATTTTGAACTAATTCAATTTCAATCTTGAATTTAAACTATCTCGAATTATATAAATTCGAGTTAAATTCTCAAAGGTTGGTTTAACTTTTTTTTATAAACCAAATTAACTTTTATTCAAAATTCTTAATCAATTTAATTTCTGAGTCCAATTCTCAAAATTCCATGTTAAATTATCTTAACTTATGTATTTCAAGGTTCAAATAAGAGTTCAATACAATTTTATTTTAAAATTTTAATTAATTATTAAATTTTATCTTCCAGTTTGAAGCCGGTTCTTAAACAAGTTAAATTTACAATTCAAGTATTCAAATTTATTCTATTTATACAATACCATTCTCAATTTAAAGATTTTTATTAACAATAGGATGATATCATCCAATTTATTTAAATACGTCCATCCATTTTCAATTTTTAAATCTCCAACCCGTTTTGAGATCACACAAATTCCCAATTCAAATCAACCATTTAACTTTCCAAGTTAAATTCCAATTTAATTAATCCAATCAACCTTACTCAATTTGATTTCCCGCTTCAAACTTCAAAATTCTTTCCCTCTTAAAAGTTCAAAACTTATATCACTTTGGGTTTTTACATCACAGTTCAGGGAAAAAAAATCAAAACTTAGCCTCTTAGAGTTTATTTCAAATTATCTTTAGTATCATGTATATCCATACATATATACATATTTATTTCTTGGCCCTCCCAGCCATGTTTTAAAATTTTAAACCACCCTTTGTTTTAAATCCAAATCAAATTTCAAACAACCCATTGTTTTCAACAAGTCCCAGTTATACAAATAATACTTATTTATTATTTTCCATTACTTTGAAACAAAATTTTCGAATTCCGGGACCAGATTTAGAATTTCATTTTCAATCCATTAAATTTAATTTGGTTGTATTTCTATTTCTACTTATTTTAATTCCAATTCAAGAGTTCAGTTTGGTTGCATTATATTACTTCTTAATTTTAATTTCAATAGTTAACAACCAATCACCTTAATATTTATTAGATGGAAATATTGCTTTATATATCAAAATATATATTTTATATAAAATCATTTAAAATATTTATATAAGAAAATAACAAGTACGCGCTCATATATACATATTCTCAACTCATTCTAGAGTACTACAGACTCTATTAAATGAGTAATCCCCACTAGAGCCATGGTTCTCGCTTAACCTTTCAGCTCTGATACCAAATGTAACAACCCGAAATTTTCGAAGCCGAAAATTCTAGATAGTTATGAAAAAGAAGAAAGAGATAGAAGAAGAAGAACAGAAACATCAACAACTCACATTTGCAGCGGATAAAATATAATAATCAATAATAACAGTTTACAAAAGAATACTATATCTGTCGATTACATTTAATATACATCAGAGTTTCACATATATACAGTCACTGAATATATAAAAATATCATGTCTCAGATTAACAATAATATAAATACATCGGAAATACCCTATACGCTATTGCCATCCAGCTTGCCTCCTGAGCTCCAAAACATACCTACCTGAAAATCTGTAATACTCGGTCTGACCCGAGCATTACACAAAAGTAACACCCGGGTCAGGCTGGAAACAAGCGTGAGTAAACCCAACTAACAAGGAATACCAAGCAAACAACTTAAATAAACCCGGGTAACTTATATCAATTCACAAGCTCAAATTATTATAGACAACACTTAGCCCATATATAAGTTTCTAAATACCAAAGATTTAGTTCTAAAAACAGCCCAATACCTCCAAATCACTTCACTCCAGTATATAGATTTACATATCAATCTATAAAAATTCGAAAGGGTTTCGGGTATTTCCTAATACCCGATCCCGGTCTCTTCGAGTCTTGTCATCCTAACTCAAGTTATCCAAAATGAAATACACAACATGTCATATCGGAGATATCAACTCATTCAAAGAATTCAATACCATTCAATCATCCATAAGCAAAGCTTAATCACATACAAATCAATTCAATTAATTCTAATTGCATTTCAAACCTCAATCACTTAGATTCCTTTATTAACATTAATTAATTCCAAATCAATTAATTAGTCAACCCATCATTATTCATCTTAATTAATCACCCTGGATTAATTCATTTTTTCAATTTAATTCAAGTAATTATCTTTAATTAATTACACGATATTAATTATTCTTAACCAAAATCAATAAGTAAATCTTAATTACTTCGTAAATTAATTAACGATATTAATTACATTAATCCTTAATTACTTATACTAATTAATTTCTCATAAGTCTCTTGTTATGGATTAATCAGTTTTTAATTTACTAATCATTATTTACACCATTAATTATATAAATTAATGATTTCCCATTTGCATTTCAATTTATCCTAATTTAATTGCATTAAAAAATTAATCATTAATTAAACCACAATATTAATCATTTTGGATTTATCTCAACCAATAATTAATGTCCTTTTATTTACTTCATTAAATAAATTGATTTATTCCTTAATTAATTATCTTAATTAATCTCTTGATTAATTCCACAATGCAATTATATTTTATTAATTACATTAAGTAATTACTAGTCAACCATCCAATGACTATTCTGAATTACTTACACTTAATTAAATAACTTAAAACTTAATCAATTAATTTAATTCTAATTGAATTAATTACTTATCCATTTTAATTACCCTACCCTTTTTGTGAATCACAAATCATTAAGCCCTTAGTAACTTTAAAATGGAAACATTTTCTTATTTATGTTTTAAGTTTAAAACAACTTAAAACCCTCAATACTTTGAGTTAAGCAACAATTAACTCGAGAACCAACCAAAACCAAAATCAACAGATCATCAAATCACAGTGCACAACAAATCAATTCAATCATTCGACCAAATATTTAAATTTAACCATTTAAATTTAAATATAATAAAATCCAACAGAGTGAGATTTACTCACCTTTGCTTTTACTTGCAATCCACTTCAAATTTGCCTTGGTTTCCTCGATTATTGACCTTGTATCAATAATTAGATGGTTTTATTAACATCCAAACAATCAATCGTCATTTAATAATTTAATTTAACTAATGACTTAAATTTTAAATGAATAATTAAATTTCAAAACTAATTTCCTTTTGGAAAAAAAATCTTTTGGTAACTAAATGATAAGTTAATTAAACACATAAATCGTTATATTCCATTAATTTAAGATAATTCTAAAATTTTAAAATGTACATATTTATATTTATTATATTTTTCTTTTGAAACTACAAATATTTTTATAAAAATCTATATAACTTCCAAAATCATAATGTAAATATACTATCAGCTATTTTAACCTTTTCTATTTATAATTTCATACATCTATTCTATATATATATATATATATATATATATATATATAGATAAACTCTCAGATAACATTTGTTCACAAACCTTACTATGTTCTTAAAATCAAATAAATCTGTGTTTTCCCTTAAACTTCATCAGTGAATTAACGTATTGCATGCAATCAATTAGAAATTAATTTGTAAAAATTAAAAAGAGTTACCAAATGCTCGATCCAGCATCTGCTTCAACCGAACATTCCTCGATCGCGTAGCCTTCCCCAAGTCAACATACTTAAACTCTAGCACGACCTCCAGCCCTTGCCGACCGTTGATGCTTCACACAAGCACCTGATCAAACCCTATCGCAAATCCTCACACGGTCGCGTATCCATCCCCCTTCACGCACCTATTCGCGATCGACTTCCCTCTCGCATGCGAACATCGCGCTATGCCCTAATTGAAGACGACGATGAAACCCCACTTCCATCGAAAACCCATGACGCGCGACTTCCCCTGTAACGACCCGCTATTTTGGACCATTCAAATCGACAAATAAACCGTACATGTCCGACTTGAATAATTCAAAATACCGAATTGTTAATAAAATTTGGCAAACGTGACGTATACAGTAAATAAATCAATCACAGATCACAGACACAGAGTAATATACTGCAGCGGAATAGAAAAATAGTAGTTCATAAAGCTACTATATACATCAGAGTTTAAAATAAAATACATCAGAATCTCTTGAATACAGAAAAGTCTTCAGTACGAGCCGATGACTTCTCTGCACCAGTCAACTAGAAAACTGAAAGCTTAAACGATAGTTGGATCTCCAAATGAAGCTCCAATCTCCAAAGGTGAGTCTCTAATGCTGTATTACTCGGTCTGACCCGAGCGTAAAGCAAAAACACAACACTCGAGTCAGGATTAACATTCTTATATCAATAAATTCAACTCAAATGAAATATCAACTGAAATACAATATAACTTAAAGGATGTTTGGGATGTCCATCCTCTAAGGGTCCATAGAACTATCTATAGGGTAGAATATACACTATTACATCGTGGTCATACACCTAATTTATACTTCCAACCCAAATGTCAATTTCACTTCGAATACTTATATTTACCAAAATAGTATTTATATATATTAAATGCTGTACACGGTAAAGCACTTCCAATTTTCCCAACTTAACAAATCGTCTCACATCAACCCGACCTTCCCATTCAAATTAAATTCAATCTCATTTTATCAATTTAAATTTTCCTAAAATAACCACTTCAATTTTATAAATCTCAAATTTGGATTTGATATCCCAATTTCCCCTTTTATTTCAATATGTTGCCATACCTTAAGTATTCAACATTTCAACTAAATTTTTTCCCAATCTAGCTTTCTAAATAAAAATTTCCAATTTAGTTCATCCTCAATTTATATCTAATTCAATTCGTTATCTAAATAACAAATTCAACTATCTTGGTTCCAAATACATATCCCAATTCCTAAACCATTTAATTACAATATAGTTCATAGCTTAAATATAACAATATAAATTTTTCAGTTTCATATAGCTTCTCGATTTTTACATCATTATTATTTAGTCTTGAACACTCCCTTATTTGATTCAATATCATTTTAATAACCTTAAATTACATTTTTCTCAATATTTCTTAAAATTTATTAAACGTGAAATATCTCATTCGATAAATTTCAAATTGATTTAAATAAATAAATCCTTAACTGGATACCGTTTTAAAATAACCCAAATTTATCTCCCAATCTTAGTTATTCAATATTATTGCAAAATTTATCCGAAATAAAATTTACATAAATATTTATCATAATTTATGTATTTAATCAAATGTTGATTTAACTAGATATAATTAACTCTATATTTATCATTACCCTTTTATATATGTATTTAAGAATTTACATTTAATAAGACCATATGTTTCTTATCATATGGTCAAGTGTTACGGATATTATCACTTCAATCCGTATACGGGTGGATAGCATTTCGACCCGTAATCCCAAATTTAATTAAATGGAAAACGATTGGGTCTATCATTTCAACCCATTTTAATTCAAAAACAAACATAACAAAAGGGAACTTGCAGTGTGATGACAGGAATGGTGTCAAAGTAAATAAACAAGCAATAGCAACAATCGATGGCAATTCAATAAATAAATCAAATAACCCCGAAATAATCGTATTAATTCGCATTGTTATTTGTATAATTATTTCTAGAATCTACACTAACATTTCATGTAGATTAAAGATTATTACATTACAGTTTTTCACTTGTCGTTCCTTTTTAAATTTCAGTTTAAACTACAACAATTAATCCAAACTACGTTCAAAGATTTAAAGTATAACTTATCAATTTCTACGACAATTAATGTGTCAAATTTTGACTAATCAAATTCACATATGGCGGGGTCAGGTTTTAATAAAATCCAGGTCCGTCATATATAATCCATTTAATTTGTAAACTATACTACCCCAAGTTAAACTAGCAAACTAGTTATCACTTAACAATAATAATTAACATCCAATTTAAACAACAATCAATCAAACAATCAATTATCAACCAATCTGTATTATTATCACATGAATAATTAACCGATAATGGTGTCAGGTGTCGTAGGTGAACAGATACAGATAATAGCAGTCATAACAGTAAAACAACTAACAGCAGCATATTTCAATTGTCGTTTCAATTGAAATCAAATTTAATAAATAAAAGAACGTTAATCGTGAGTGATTGCTCACCTTTCGAGGCTAGAGAAGAACGAAATGAGATGAGTTACAAATCCAAATCACGAATTCCAAACAAAGCTAAATTTTTGCACAAATTCGATGAAGAAGGCAGGCACGACGAACAAAAGCTGATAGAAGGGAAATCAATGGGATGACTAAATCAGTTGATGTAAATTGGACTGAATACATATATTATTATTTGAAATCAAATTAAATCATATATTTATTTTGAAATTCATACATGCCTATGATTATAAATAAAGTATACATTTATATTACTTATGATTTATAACCCAGAGCAATATATATCCTATCTAACAACAGGTCAGCTGGTACTACAGATTTGATATGTACTGACACCCAACTTATATTATATACTAAACGACAACATTTATAACTTTATAAACTTAATACAAAATCAATACTTCTGTACATATAACTAATATATAAGTCAAATTGTATTATTATTTATAACGTATACAAAACTGGTAAAGACACGCTAGTGTTCCTATACACAGCTAACATCTTAAACCCATACAATAACATATGTGCACTTGTACTTATTAAGCCATACACGTATAAAGCAGCACAAAAGATTTTTCTTAACTGAATGAGCAGCCTATATACAAGCCATACGTAAAATATTTAAAGCTAACATACTGTCAAATCTTATAATACAAATTATACTATGTTTCTTTTTCCCAGTCTTTGTTGTCATTGATTAATATAACTTATATACTATAATATATAAATTCACAGCCAGAGACTTGATAGAATTCACTTAAATTTGTAAACACCTATATATATTACAGATCATGCTTAGGCTGCCCATACCTAAACTTCACCTAAAATTTCAAAACTCACCTAAAATATAACGCAGGTACACTTATACTCATACCAAAAATCAATATTATAGTTGTAACATGAAAAATATATACTACGAACCCTATTTAGACAGTGCATGTAATTACTGCAACTACTCAGTACATCCACTACTAGTTGTCTTCAATGCGTCTTATTATATTCAAAAGCATATATTTATATTACAACTTTGAACCCAACAGATATAAGCATACTAATATATACCAAGTGCCAGTTTGTAAATCAACTAAATATAAAGTTATAAAAATATAAATATAGGGTGTACCTATTTCAAACAGATAACAAGGAGGCTAGAAGAAACTGGGGTGGTGCGGCTTGTGGAAGGGCAGAGGAGCAGGGTTTGGCGATGTGGCGGCGGGGTTTAACAGAGCGGAGGCTGCTGCACCGGTCTTCGGGTGGAGGCTCGGCATGGGTTCAAGCAACTCGGTCGTGGAGGCCGAAGTCAGGGAGAGGGTGGAGGTCGGGAAAGGAGTTGTGGAAGTCGGTGAGAGGCTGTGTACCAGCGGTTGAACAAATTTCGAGATGTGGCTTGTCAGTCAGTCATGGTGGCAGGCGCAAGCCATAGGCAGGAGGAGGCCGCCGCGGTTCACCAGGCAAAGGCGGAGAGAGAAGGGCGGGTGGCACAGCAGTGGTTAGGAGGAGGATAGGGTGGTGGCGCTCGAGCTTTGGGCAGAGACACGGTAGTGGGGAAGTGAGGCTGAAGGCATGCGAAAGGTGGACGCACGGCAAGAAGAAAAAAAAAGGGAAAAAAAAAGAAAGAAAAATGAAAGGGAAGAGAGAAAATGAAGAGTAGAAAGAGTAGGTTACAGGGAAAAGAATGGTGAGGAACAGAGGGAAAAGAAGTTCTCAGATAAAGGAGGAGATGTTGCAATAAGAACAGCTTACAGGAAACGTTGCATTGAAATAAATAGAAAAATAAGTAGCCAGAAATGGAAGGGCAAACGTGAATCCAGGGAGTCACGTATGTAGAGGCTGAAAGAACGTGCTTGTTTATATAGTTCAAGCAATAAAAGTGAGGTGGAAGCTGCGTGTTCTAGAGTAGTAAGTTCCAACGGTTCATCAAAAAAAAGAAATGCACGAATAAAAGAATTTATAACGGGTCCCTTGATTTAGCTGGAAAGTTTAAAGCAAAAATAAATATATACTATTAAAAATTTCGAAACGCAAGTATAGAAAGGAAAGAAAACGTCGGAGAGCAATATAAGTGGGAAATAATTATAACCAAAATGGAGAAGAACCGAATATATATCAATACAAATTGAAACGGTGGCAAGGCACATTTCGTGCATGTTTTTAAATTAAGAATTTATTGATGGTACGTTTCAAATTTGATTGTGAACGGTTCAAAATCTTAACGGGTGTAAAACTTATGATGAATATAACGTTTATTATTATTGAAATAAAAGCACTGAATCATCAATGCATAGAAATGATGGAATAGGACACTGATAATAAATGCTGATGGCCGATTGTTTCAGCCATTTGAAATTTGAAGGGACATCAAAGCGGTACCGATTCGGAATCGTTTATTGTTTCTGTTTTGTACCGCATCTCAAAATACAGAAATAAAAATACCGTTGAGATCAGCACGACGTGACGATCAAATCGGTATACAAATATCAGTGGTACGATTATCCGATCAAAAGTCGATAATCGGTACCGGAATTGCTGCTATTTTGCAGAAAATAAGGTAAACAGAGCAGTAGACGTCCAAATTTGGAAAAACGAAGGATGACGTCTCACTCAGAATAGGATTTAGAATTTTTCTATGTGAAAATATTCTGCTTGGAAAATATTTTATTGTCAACAATTATTAGCTAGCTTGAATTGAATAGAATTTCGCAACGAAATAAACTTTGACAAAATAAATTGAAAATTTAAAACCTGCTATGTTTAATTGGACGTAATCCAAATATCAAATTTTTATTTCAAAATATTACTATTTAAATTTCTCAAAAATTTCGATTTAATACGTTATAAAACCAATTAAACATTATTAAAACTTTATGGGTCGTTACACCCTCCCCCACTCAAAACTTTTCGTCCCCGAAAAGGAAGGAGGTTGGAGAATGAAAACAATCAGAAAGAAAATGGATTGAATTCCAAGATAAACAATTTATTTTAAAACTATATAAATCTTACTTGAAATATTCATTTGTAAATCAGTTATCTTTAACACATTACGTTTTGAACCCATTGGAATTAAATATGTTTAAATAACACCTAATAAATATATGAAATTATTATTTGAAAACAGTTTATTTACCCAATTAGTTATAGTTGCACAAAAGCTATTGAGACCATAAATTCCTTAATTCAAAATTTTATTAATTTATCTCAAAATACTTTCCAATATTATTAATAAACCAATAATCATTTCTTTACATATGTTGTATTTGATTAGTAATTTCTAAAATATTAAAATTTTCTATTAAACAATGTAGTATACAAATAAGCAAAATCTAAAAGGATATATTTAACAAGGAAAAGAAGATAGATTTTGAAAACAGAATCGAGGTGAAAAAAATAAGCTGAGCAGATAAGGTGGATTCAAAAGGAAGAATCGGGCACGAATTGTTAATTCACCCAAAGGAATTTAAATTTCAAAGATTAATACAAAATTTCTTTGTTGGGAAAATACTGTTATATCGAAATAAATTTCCCTTCGAAAATACTTTTATAACTCGATGTTTCAACAAGTTTATCCTCGTTCTTGCAGACTCTGGCCATGCGTTGATCAGGCGCAAAGCTAGAATTCTTCAAGTACTTAGTAGACCCATTTTAACACCCAGTGAAAATACTTGAAAAACCTTTTAAAAACAGATATGGAAAGTACAATCCAAACAACCAACCAAACCAAAACCTTTGTCCGATCATGGTTCGCAGATACACAATGGTTACGCCTGGTTCCCCCAGGAAACAATCCATATCCGTAAGCTTTCACAGCCCTGCGAGTTACGCCATGATGACTAGTAGGGTGCAGGATACACAATGGTTACGCCTGGTTCCCCCAGGAAACAATCCGTACCCCTAGGCAAGACTCAGCCAGGCACTTGCGCTACTATTCGCGACCTACACAGATTGCAGGATACACAATGGTTACGCCTGGTTCCCCCAGGAAACAATCCGTACCCCTAGGCAAGACTCAGCCAGGCAATTTCGCTGTGCATTCACGAGAGAAAAAGAAACCATGGGTTACGCCACGGTGGGAATACTCGAGTATTACATCCGGAAACCGAAAATCAGAGAGAATAATATAGATAGAATGAATCCACGATGTGGCCACAAAGCGGATATCAAGCAGAAGGCACTTTCCATATCTTTACTTCGAAAATATATATCATATAGTACCTTTTCAAATCACTTTCAAATATTGTACTTATATAAAGTCCATTATATATAGGATTCCTTTTTCCAAATCGAATATTTTCCAAATCAATAGTATATCAAAACATACTTATATGGACTTTGATTATATAAACTTCTCTTTCCAAATTGAGTACCTTTCAAATCGATAGATTTCAAATCAACTTCATACTTATACAAATCCATTTTATATAAGTTCGACCACTCCCAAATAAGTGCTTAATAATATAAGGTTCTCAATTTCAAGTCATTTCAATATCAATTCAGTTTCAAAATCATATATGATTTCACCTAATTTTCTTCCAGATTAATTATCAAAATTTCCAAAGTTCCCAAAGTCATAGGTTTAGAAAATTTTCCCAGTTTCCAAATTAAATTAACTCAAGTCACCAATTCATTTTCAAAATCACCATACAAGTACTGGTTTTTAATTTCAATTAAATTTTCAAAACCAAATATTTTCTCAAAATCAATTATACTCAAAATGGTTTCCAAATTTATAATCATCCCTTTAAGCCTTTAAACTATCTATTTCTATTAGAAATATCCAATTTACCTTTCCGGAAACCATTATTTAAAACTAATCATTTTTCCAATATTTCAAACTAAATTCATATTAGTATAATTCAAAATATTCATATTCATTTACCTAACAAAAGGTTTCAAACTTAAACATACAAAACACAACTTATATGCTTTATCAAATATTTTATACGTTTCGAAATTTCTTAGTCTTTAACTTTTTAAACCTTGATTTGGAAGCGCTCAAACCTTCAAAATAGTCGGTGAAATCAATTTCAAATCCAAGAGTTGGAAATCAATTTTTTATAAGTAGGGTTATTCTAAGTGAAATCGAAAACTCGAGGGTCGAACACCGGCATATTTTAAATCATTCCAATTCATATCTTTCGAAAATATCAAATTTATACCTTGGAATTTGAAATCAACAACAGTTTACAAAATCACTCGCATAGCGAAGCTATTAAAGTGGCCTCTCCCCCACTCTGAGGCTCGAAAATCAACGTCGATGATGCGTGCACTCATCACCGAAATTATTCTCCAGTGACATAAGTGGGTTTTGGACTTCTATTTCTTGTAACTTCTTTGAATTTTCTTCAAAATTATTGGAACTTATTTGAATTCATTTGAAACATTTCTTATTCGGAAAAATACTTTTAAATCTTATTATTTATATATATTTTCCAAAATCTTAAAACCAATTTCAAAATACCGGAATTCAATTCTCGAATTTGAAATTTAACACCTCCGTCATAAATCATTTTTATATAAATCAATTTCTTATAATTCTCAAAATTTCAAATCCTTTCAAAACCTTTTTATATAGAATGACATTTCTTATTTGTTTTAAATTGGGTATATATCCTTATCAAAAACATATTCACTTTTATAATAGGATGAAATCATAATAATTTGGATATATAAACAATTTCAAAAATGTAAGCATCCCCGATTTCAAAGGAAAATTTTAAGAATGGATTTCAAAACAAAGGTAGAGACTTAATTAGAGGAACTCCAATCCGTAGAATTTTGATTCGAAGATAGGCTCAACAAAGTTGAGAAAAATCAAAATACAAAATAGAAGATGGATATACTTTTATGAATCGCGGGCGACCTTAACCGGGTCAACCGTGACTTCAGGGATATGATCGATGTGGAATCTAAAACAAATCGACATTCGATTGCCAGAGAGGGAGTTTGACATATCAAGATATAGCAGCATCGTAAACCGAGGATACAAAAATTCTTCGATGAATCGATGCCAATTGCACGGAGTTCCATCCGTTTATAAAACATTCAGTCTTTTTCAAAACATTCAGTGGAGTGATTGGATACTCCAGAATCAAAGAACATAAAATAGAGGGAGACAAGAATGAATTTCGGAATCGAGGGGCATTCCAAAATTCAAAGGAAATCGAGTCGAAAGGAAGAGATTCAACTCGAGCGAAAGTGATTCTGTAAGTAAATTCACCATATATGTTAAGTTTTGCCTAGAGCCAAAGCTCTGATACCAACTGTAACGACCCGCTATTTTGGACCATTCAAATCGACAAATAAACCGTACATGTCCGACTTGAATAATTCAAAATACCGAATTGTTAATAAAATTTGGCAAACGTGACGTATACAGTAAATAAATCAATCACAGATCACAGACACAGAGTAATATACTGCAGCGGAATAGAAAAATAGTAGTTCATAAAGCTACTATATACATCAGAGTTTAAAATAAAATACATCAGAATCTCTTGAATACAGAAAAGTCTTCAGTACGAGCCGATGACTTCTCTGCACCAGTCAACTAGAAAACTGAAAGCTTAAACGATAGTTGGATCTCCAAATGAAGCTCCAATCTCCAAAGGTGAGTCTCTAATGCTGTATTACTCGGTCTGACCCGAGCGTAAAGCAAAAACACAACACTCGAGTCAGGATTAACATTCTTATATCAATAAATTCAACTCAAATGAAATATCAACTGAAATACAATATAACTTAAAGGATGTTTGGGATGTCCATCCTCTAAGGGTCCATAGAACTATCTATAGGGTAGAATATACACTATTACATCGTGGTCATACACCTAATTTATACTTCCAACCCAAATGTCAATTTCACTTCGAATACTTATATTTACCAAAATAGTATTTATATATATTAAATGCTGTACACGGTAAAGCACTTCCAATTTTCCCAACTTAACAAATCGTCTCACATCAACCCGACCTTCCCATTCAAATTAAATTCAATCTCATTTTATCAATTTAAATTTTCCTAAAATAACCACTTCAATTTTATAAATCTCAAATTTGGATTTGATATCCCAATTTCCCCTTTTATTTCAATATGTTGCCATACCTTAAGTATTCAACATTTCAACTAAATTTTTTCCCAATCTAGCTTTCTAAATAAAAATTTCCAATTTAGTTCATCCTCAATTTATATCTAATTCAATTCGTTATCTAAATAACAAATTCAACTATCTTGGTTCCAAATACATATCCCAATTCCTAAACCATTTAATTACAATATAGTTCATAGCTTAAATATAACAATATAAATTTTTCAGTTTCATATAGCTTCTCGATTTTTACATCATTATTATTTAGTCTTGAACACTCCCTTATTTGATTCAATATCATTTTAATAACCTTAAATTACATTTTTCTCAATATTTCTTAAAATTTATTAAACGTGAAATATCTCATTCGATAAATTTCAAATTGATTTAAATAAATAAATCCTTAACTGGATACCGTTTTAAAATAACCCAAATTTATCTCCCAATCTTAGTTATTCAATATTATTGCAAAATTTATCCGAAATAAAATTTACATAAATATTTATCATAATTTATGTATTTAATCAAATGTTGATTTAACTAGATATAATTAACTCTATATTTATCATTACCCTTTTATATATGTATTTAAGAATTTACATTTAATAAGACCATATGTTTCTTATCATATGGTCAAGTGTTACGGATATTATCACTTCAATCCGTATACGGGTGGATAGCATTTCGACCCGTAATCCCAAATTTAATTAAATGGAAAACGATTGGGTCTATCATTTCAACCCATTTTAATTCAAAAACAAACATAACAAAAGGGAACTTGCAGTGTGATGACAGGAATGGTGTCAAAGTAAATAAACAAGCAATAGCAACAATCGATGGCAATTCAATAAATAAATCAAATAACCCCGAAATAATCGTATTAATTCGCATTGTTATTTGTATAATTATTTCTAGAATCTACACTAACATTTCATGTAGATTAAAGATTATTACATTACAGTTTTTCACTTGTCGTTCCTTTTTAAATTTCAGTTTAAACTACAACAATTAATCCAAACTACGTTCAAAGATTTAAAGTATAACTTATCAATTTCTACGACAATTAATGTGTCAAATTTTGACTAATCAAATTCACATATGGCGGGGTCAGGTTTTAATAAAATCCAGGTCCGTCATATATAATCCATTTAATTTGTAAACTATACTACCCCAAGTTAAACTAGCAAACTAGTTATCACTTAACAATAATAATTAACATCCAATTTAAACAACAATCAATCAAACAATCAATTATCAACCAATCTGTATTATTATCACATGAATAATTAACCGATAATGGTGTCAGGTGTCGTAGGTGAACAGATACAGATAATAGCAGTCATAACAGTAAAACAACTAACAGCAGCATATTTCAATTGTCGTTTCAATTGAAATCAAATTTAATAAATAAAAGAACGTTAATCGTGAGTGATTGCTCACCTTTCGAGGCTAGAGAAGAACGAAATGAGATGAGTTACAAATCCAAATCACGAATTCCAAACAAAGCTAAATTTTTACACAAATTCGATGAAGAAGGCAGGCACGACGAACAAAAGCTGATAGAAGGGAAATCAATGGGATGACTAAATCAGTTGATGTAAATTGGACTGAATACATATATTATTATTTGAAATCAAATTAAATCATATATTTATTTTGAAATTCATACATGCCTATGATTATAAATAAAGTATACATTTATATTACTTATGATTTATAACCCAGAGCAATATATATCCTATCTAACAACAGGTCAGCTGGTACTACAGATTTGATATGTACTGACACCCAACTTATATTATATACTAAACGACAACATTTATAACTTTATAAACTTAATACAAAATCAATACTTCTGTACATATAACTAATATATAAGTCAAATTGTATTATTATTTATAACGTATACAAAACTGGTAAAGACACGCTAGTGTTCCTATACACAGCTAACATCTTAAACCCATACAATAACATATGTGCACTTGTACTTATTAAGCCATACACGTATAAAGCAGCACAAAAGATTTTTCTTAACTGAATGAGCAGCCTATATACAAGCCATACGTAAAATATTTAAAGCTAACATACTGTCAAATCTTATAATACAAATTATACTATGTTTCTTTTTCCCAGTCTTTGTTGTCATTGATTAATATAACTTATATACTATAATATATAAATTCACAGCCAGAGACTTGATAGAATTCACTTAAATTTGTAAACACCTATATATATTACAGATCATGCTTAGGCTGCCCATACCTAAACTTCACCTAAAATTTCAAAACTCACCTAAAATATAACGCAGGTACACTTATACTCATACCAAAAATCAATATTATAGTTGTAACATGAAAAATATATACTACGAACCCTATTTAGACAGTGCATGTAATTACTGCAACTACTCAGTACATCCACTACTAGTTGTCTTCAATGCGTCTTATTATATTCAAAAGCATATATTTATATTACAACTTTGAACCCAACAGATATAAGCATACTAATATATACCAAGTGCCAGTTTGTAAATCAACTAAATATAAAGTTATAAAAATATAAATATAGGGTGTACCTATTTCAAACAGATAACAAGGAGGCTAGAAGAAACTGGGGTGGTGCGGCTTGTGGAAGGGCAGAGGAGCAGGGTTTGGCGATGTGGCGGCGGGGTTTAACAGAGCGGAGGCTGCTGCACCGGTCTTCGGGTGGAGGCTCGGCATGGGTTCAAGCAACTCGGTCGTGGAGGCCGAAGTCAGGGAGAGGGTGGAGGTCGGGAAAGGAGTTGTGGAAGTCGGTGAGAGGCTGTGTACCAGCGGTTGAACAAATTTCGAGATGTGGCTTGTCAGTCAGTCATGGTGGCAGGCGCAAGCCATAGGCAGGAGGAGGCCGCCGCGGTTCACCAGGCAAAGGCGGAGAGAGAAGGGCGGGTGGCACAGCAGTGGTTAGGAGGAGGATAGGGTGGTGGCGCTCGAGCTTTGGGCAGAGACACGGTAGTGGGGAAGTGAGGCTGAAGGCATGCGAAAGGTGGACGCACGGCAAGAAGAAAAAAAAAGGGAAAAAAAAAGAAAGAAAAATGAAAGGGAAGAGAGAAAATGAAGAGTAGAAAGAGTAGGTTACAGGGAAAAGAATGGTGAGGAACAGAGGGAAAAGAAGTTCTCAGATAAAGGAGGAGATGTTGCAATAAGAACAGCTTACAGGAAACGTTGCATTGAAATAAATAGAAAAATAAGTAGCCAGAAATGGAAGGGCAAACGTGAATCCAGGGAGTCACGTATGTAGAGGCTGAAAGAACGTGCTTGTTTATATAGTTCAAGCAATAAAAGTGAGGTGGAAGCTGCGTGTTCTAGAGTAGTAAGTTCCAACGGTTCATCAAAAAAAAGAAATGCACGAATAAAAGAATTTATAACGGGTCCCTTGATTTAGCTGGAAAGTTTAAAGCAAAAATAAATATATACTATTAAAAATTTCGAAACGCAAGTATAGAAAGGAAAGAAAACGTCGGAGAGCAATATAAGTGGGAAATAATTATAACCAAAATGGAGAAGAACCGAATATATATCAATACAAATTGAAACGGTGGCAAGGCACATTTCGTGCATGTTTTTAAATTAAGAATTTATTGATGGTACGTTTCAAATTTGATTGTGAACGGTTCAAAATCTTAAAGGGTGTAAAACTTATGATGAATATAACGTTTATTATTATTGAAATAAAAGCACTGAATCATCAATGCATAGAAATGATGGAATAGGACACTGATAATAAATGCTGATGGCCGATTGTTTCAGCCATTTGAAATTTGAAGGGACATCAAAGCGGTACCGATTCGGAATCGTTTATTGTTTCTGTTTTGTACCGCATCTCAAAATACAGAAATAAAAATACCGTTGAGATCAGCACGACGTGACGATCAAATCGGTATACAAATATCAGTGGTACGATTATCCGATCAAAAGTCGATAATCGGTACCGGAATTGCTGCTATTTTGCAGAAAATAAGGTAAACAGAGCAGTAGACGTCCAAATTTGGAAAAACGAAGGATGACGTCTCACTCAGAATAGGATTTAGAATTTTTCTATGTGAAAATATTCTGCTTGGAAAATATTTTATTGTCAACAATTATTAGCTAGCTTGAATTGAATAGAATTTCGCAACGAAATAAACTTTGACAAAATAAATTGAAAATTTAAAACCTGCTATGTTTAATTGGACGTAATCCAAATATCAAATTTTTATTTCAAAATATTACTATTTAAATTTCTCAAAAATTTCGATTTAATACGTTATAAAACCAATTAAACATTATTAAAACTTTATGGGTCGTTACATCCCCTCTTCGGCAATCCCCCCTTCTTCTTTTTTTTTCAATTAGTACTCGACTTGGACCCGAAGGCTATGACCATTATTTTTTTTATATATAAGTATGATTTGTTTGAAGATTAAAGGGGAAAAACGAAGATAAAATATCAATTGGGAAAGCTTCCTGCGCACGTTTGTTATTATATAATAAAATATTGGAATTATCTCCTGTTACATAACGCGAACTCCCAAACCCCAAATTAGACATGCCGACAGAGGTTTATAAGATTTTGCCCGCATTCCGAACACAATGGAACGTGTTTCGAAAGCAAATTAGATCATATGCGCGAGTTACGAAAATAAACGATCAATTCTAAATTAAATCGATTAAAATAGTTCTAAGCGTTTTGAGTTGCCAGGGTCAAACGACAACTCCGATTGCTACGAAAATTGAAATCTGATAATAACTAACTATTATGTATCCAATGGAACTTGTTTCGTCGAATTCCAAGACTGTGCCTCGGAAGACTATATTTAAATATCGATTTAAACGATATATCATTAAAATTGAACAAATCACCTTTAAATTAAATTCCATCCATTCTATTATCTTTAGTATCATCATTATAAATTTTATAAGTCTTCAATTTTTTTTTAACAGGCTCAAAAATTTCAGATTCAATAATTTAACCAATTTTCAATTATTAATTTCAATATTTAAACTATATAATTCAATGATTTAATTACCAAGTAAATATTGATATCTTGAATTCAAGTTAAAATTAACTTTTAAATATTATAAAATCAATTAACTATTCAAATTTAAATTATTAGAAATTCCGGGTCGACACAGCAATGACTTAAGAAATGTTCGGGATTTACATTTCCTAAGGATCCACTAAACATCTACATACGTAGTACAATAGGCTATTATAATAATGTCTACAGTAAAGTAAAATATTAAAATAGCGTTAAGGCATTACCTATATCCCCTTTAACACAGTTTATATATTCCTATAGTCTACACAGTACCGTAATTCCTCCATAAACTAAAGGGCTATCAGAGGGCACTCCATAGGTATGATACAAACCAAACTCAGAAGGCACGATATGGCATGTGAACATGACACTCGAGGCAATACTAGGTTAGAACTCTACCGTTTTGCAGAACCAGACTGGTGGTAACGCATAGTAGCTACTACCCCCCACCTCGAAACACACTCCCATAATCAAATCAAGGGTGGCTACTGAATCAAGTCAAAATATAGTATCAAAGAAATGTGTCCTATAGGAGGAATGACCTCACTTGACCCGGTATCGCTCCTGTTTTAGTCACATCTAAGCTGACTCATGGGAGTTTGGGTCACGTAAATACCTCATATAGAATCGTTCGCCAAACCATCCTACCTCATTCTGGAATCTCCATCACGTACACAGTTGTTAAAGTGGTTTTCGGTATTGGCAGGGAGTATGACAATATCCGATCCTGGTCTCTTTAAGAACCAAATGCTTATTTCACACCGGATGGTTTTTGACATTTTCAACATTGATTTATAATTTATATCAAAATATCGCATTCTCAAGATCATATCGTTTTCGAAATCATATATTCTTTTGAAATTATATCACATATGAAATCATATCACTTTTGAATTCTGTCACGATCCGACTTTTCGACGTCCGAAAATCGACATCAATACGCCCACTCTATCAAATGCCGAACAATCGAGTCCGAAAAACCAGACTGTAAGGGAAAGAAGGAGGTAGAAGAAGAGAAAAACAAAGCAACATCAAATGCAGCGGAACAATATGTAATAGATAACAACATATTTTTATACAAATGAATCTGTAACTGAATAATACATTACATCATCAGAGTTCAACACAACAATAGCAAAATACTGGATAGTTATATTAACTTGTCCCCACAAAAACTGACTACACAGCATATCAAACACAGTAGAAGAAAGACAGATACGTATGATACGTCTCGCCATCCAACACATTCCTAAGCTCCATGGCAGTCCATCCAGAATCTGTACTCTATAATACTCGGTCTGTAACGTCCCGCCTTTTCGCACACTTTAAACCGACACACGTGCCAATTCAAACCATACGGAAGGGCGGATTGTTATGGGGTAAATAAGAAAACAGAGAAGAAATAAAACAAAATAGAATCTCACAGCGGAAGGATAAAATATAATAATAAAATATACAGTTTATAAAACTGTTTACAAAACATTTGATTCTTCTTTGTACAATTAAATATCAGAGTTCACATACCAATAATATCAAAGCAGCGGAATACAGTGTGAGTGTAGTGCAATACTATAAATAATAATAATACAAATCTTCGTCTTCGTCCTCCAGAGCTAAATCTTCAAATCCTGAAACGCTCGGACTGACCCGAGCGAATTTGAAAAGACAAAAACACTCGAGTCAGAACTAAAAGATCTTATGTAAGTTAAATTTACAGAAATAAATATGAGTGCAATAACTTAAGAGATGCTCGGGATTTACATCTCCTAAGGATCCGTTAAACTATTTACTATATAGTATATTGCGCTATTATAATAGTGTCTAATTATAAAATAAACTTACTTTTAAATAGCGTTAAGGGGTTACCCATATATCCCTTAACACAGAATATATTCCCATAGTCCATACAGTACCGTAATCTCCCCCGTACTGGGCGTCGTCAGAGGGCACTCCATAGGTATGGTACAAAACCAAAATCGTATAAGGCGCGCTAGGGTAGGTGACACGGCACAACTAGGCAATGCCAGGGTAGATATACCAATTGCTATCCGGGCTGGTGGTAACGCATAGCCGCAGCTACCGCCCACCTCGAACTAACACCCCCAAATCAAAGAAATCAATAGTGGCCACCGAAACAATCCAAAGTCAGAGTATAGTATCGAAGGAGTGCGTTCGATCAGAGGAATGACCTCATTGGCCCGAGAATCGCTCCTGTTTTAGCCACCTTATGCCAACTCATGGGAGTTGGGTCCACGTATTTACCTTACAGGAAACGTCGCCACCAACCTACTTCATTCTGGAATCTCCACCGCGTACACGGTTAGTCAAAGTGGTTTTCGGTATCGACAGAGAGTATGTCCATATCCGATCCCGGTCTCTTTGCCAACCCATCGTTATTATAACACCGCGGTCATTTAAAAATAGTTTATACTTTAAAACCAGAATAAAATTTCCCATACGATATCAAATTAAAACCCAAAATAATATGATATCATTTTATCTCAAATATAATCCTTTTCCAAAATCATACTGGTTTAAAATTTAAAATATCTGGAAACCAAACATTTGAATTATACTTTCAAAACATAATATTTCGGAATTCATACTTTTAAAACCATAACTTCTAAAACTTGAATGGTTTGGATATTCAACGGTATATAAAATAAATGGTTTAACTTTAAGGTAACTTTGTAAAGAAAAATAATTTCCATGGCTTTACAAATATGTTTCTTTATTTAAAGTCTAAACCAAAATTTAAATATCACTTTCAAGTTCCAAAACTACTTCAATTTCTATATATATATATATCCATTTGGAGTATTAATATTTCAAAACTAAAGTTGGAAAATTTTCTTTCAGCAAATTAAACGTACTATTATTTAGTCTTGAATATTTACATAAAATCCATAAATAAAACTCCAATTTCTAACAATTAAATATTTTCTTCAATTAAATTTATACTAACATATTCATTTTTAATTATCTTGGAAAAGTCCAGTTATAAATATCATATCTTAAAATTTCCAACTTAAACATTAAACATATGATATAATTATCAAACTCCATTTTTCTTAATTTTTTTCCCTTTTTATTTAAGAGATTTATACACAGCTTAAATTCAAAATCTCTAACTTCATATATATATATATATATATAGAAGAAAATATCAAAATTAAAAATTATAAACCGTATTCCATACAAACCATAGAATCACTTTAAAATATTTTATATATAGACCACGGGGCCTGTATATAATTTTCTATCCTATGGTCAAGTGATACGGATATTTATCATTTCAATCCGCAACTTAAAAATAAAATTTTGCGGTTGTATATCATTTCAAACCACAATCCCGAATGAAATGAAAAATGCATGATAACTTGAAGTTTAATGATATACAATAAAACATCCATTCATCAAAATCATCCATCATCCAAATCACAATCATCATCCAATAATAAATCAATATCAATATATATCTGGTAATATATAACAGGTAATAACTAGCAGTTATATTCAAAATAAAATTTAACAACTATTAAACTAACAGTTTATATGCAAATAAATAACTATAACTGTCAATCTATATGCAGTAATAAAATTTAATGAACAGTTATATTAAATAAATGCGATTTAACAGATATGATGAATAAAACATGCCAAACAGTCATAAATAAATTTCTACTCATATCTAAAATAAATTTAACAAACATAAAAACTTTTAGAAGTTGTGAGTGGGTTAAAACACTCACCTTTTGAATTTAAATTGAATTCAAATTCAATTTAAACCCAAAATTTTGATGGTCTCCAAATCTGTCCAAACTAGCGTCATAAAATCTGGAATTTAATTACGATCCTAACAAAAAAAATCTCGCGTGAAACGGAGATCGTATGAGAAAGTTATTCGATTTAAATCATATGAAAACGAAAATTAAAATAAAACAAACCTACACTCCACTCGTCCACGTCACCCTCAGCTTCTCCACGTTCACGCGCTCGTGCTTCCAGAACCCTAATCACGCAACTATCGCGTTCGAACTGCACTAAGCCAAGACTCCAGCCGCCACTTCCTTTGACCAAATCAACGCCACCGTGACCGACGATACCCAGATCCAACGTCGCCGATGGGCTCCACAGGCCAGGCCGATCCATACGCTGCCTCACGCGCCACTCTGATGGTCGAAACTCCCCTCCGCCGCATGATGTTGACCGCACTTTTCTGGCGATTCATGGCCATCGCATGCCAAGTGAACTGTATGGATGTGGCCTACTTGACAACATCTACCCAACGCCACCCTCTGATCGCTCTCAGGTCGCAGATCCACCGTACAAACCGACAACAACAAATGAACGGCCGGAAATATATTGCCCCGATCTGGACATATAGGAACTCCACTCGAAAAATGGATAGCACCATTGAATTACACTAATCGAGAGCATCAGCATATATTTTTCTCAAATTTTTTCTGGAGAGTTTAAATTTTGACTTTTGATTTGAATAGAATTGCATCTGACATTTGCATCCATTTGAGGAGGAGAAGGAGCTGAAGAAAAGAACGTATAGACAAAAGAGAATAGAAAGGAGGCTAGGGTTTATCACAACATATATATAGACACATAGTAGTAGGCTAGGTGGGCACGAATTACGAACGTGCTAAACGATAGTTGGCCCAAAAAGCCCGTTCTGACCCCGGAACGAAATTTGTTAAACCCATATATCCAAATAGGTATTTTGAAATATTCTGAAAGTGATGGAAAAAGTTTCACGTCCAAATTTGATCGTATGAAGAAGTTATGATGAAAACAAAATTTCCAAATTGATTTCAAATTGATTTTAAATAAATCGATTTCAAGGCATTTCGCGTTCGTACGATCAAACGAAAAGTCTGATCTATACGAAACTTGAAACCCTACAATAATTCACTGATACGGATCCGATGAAACTGGTTTCGTCGAAATCCGAGTACGTGACAAAAATGGCTATTTTTATACTAATTAAATAAATTAAAAATTAGTCAATTTAAATCAAATTTCCCATTTCTTTATGATAATTGACGATTCTTATTATTATAAATTTTTCAATCACCTATACTAATTTAAACAAAATTTAACTTGTCGAATTAAAAAAATTTAGAAATCCCCAAATTTCATTAATTTCACCAAATTATAAATTAAATTTCCAAAATTTTAATTAAATTTACTTTCCATTATTATTGTCAAATAGAAGAATTTATCATTGGATTCATATTTCAATCTGTAAATATTTCCAATTTCATCTGAACTTCTATTCACATAATTCCTAAATATTAAATTTCAAATATCACTTCAATTAACGTTAACGTAATAATTATTTATTATTTATTGCAGTTGATTATTAGTTACAATTAATATACTAAATAGATGGTAAATCTTGAATACTGGTTATCCTTAACGTTTATTTCCCATTTAATTGCAACAACACAATTCCAAAAATTTAACTCAATTAAATAGACAACTCTTTATATTCTCAATCAATTGCAATGGTTTAAAAGTTGCTAAATTTTGATTTCAGTAATCCCTTTACTTCGATTCAAAATTAGCAATTACCTATTAAATGCCCCAAAATTCCTATTAAATAAATCTAACAAATCTTTATCATCCATTAGATGAATTAAATATTGCAATCAACTATTTCGTTAATAATTTCTGTTTCACTTTAAAGTATCTAAATTAGCCAATTACAATACTTATTACCCAAATAACTTCAATTTCTTCCAAATAATATTTACATAATTAATTTAAATATTGAATCCATTTAATTGCAAAAAAATTCAATTGATTGCAAATCAATTCCAAATAAATTTGATTTTTATCCAGTTACAACATAATATTAAATCAGTTTTCACTTAACTAACAAAGTCTTTATTACTTAGAATTTCATTACATTTTATATTTTCACATTTTCATTTTGGTTTCATTTCTTTTCCCGCATAGTTTATTAAAAATGGGATTTTCCTTGGTTACAACTTATTTGGATCCAACATTCTTCATTTACCAATTTATTCCGCTTTAACTGCAGTAATTTTGGGGATAAATTGAATTTGATTCCAGATTAACATTGACAACAAATAAAATAAGTTACGTACAATAATTATAGTCATTAACTCTATTTCACACGTCTACATTCAGTTACTATTAGAAAATCTTATTGCATTGGTTTTATACAATCGCCATTTACTTTACATTTTATTACTATTTAATATATATATATATTTATTCATAAATAAATTCGATATTCATTCTTCTTTCCTCCTATTGATAAATAACCTAGTATACATTTTACATATATTCGTTTCATTTCATTCATTTATGGGCATTGCATTGAAATTTATTTATTAACTAATATCAACGTTATTATCATTAATTTAAATTGGATTCCCAATTTTATTCAATACCTTGAACAAATAACATATATATTAATCAAATCCCTACATTTGTATTTCTCATATTCCATAAAAATCAAATCATAACATTTGAATGATTTTATTAAATTGGAATCTCATTCAGGTCGTAATCTATTAACTGGAACTAATATGATTCCTTAATTTATTCCTATTTACCGTTTAAAATCTTTCTTTGCATTAAAACCATTTAACATTTCATAAATTTCTCATATTAAATTCCATATCCAGGTGAGAATCCTTTTCTACTTAATTCATTTGGATTTCATTCTAAATTAAATTAGAAATCCTATTAAATTATCACATTTAAAATCATCGAATTTAGCGGGTCGTTACACTCTCCCCCACTCAAAACTTTTCGTCCCCGAAAAGGAAAAAAGAAGGGAGAAAAAGAATTTAAATAACAATACATCTTATTCAAAATATTTAACCTATAACAAATAATTTACTAAATTCACTACCTTACATAAAATATACCCGTCTTATCATCATTATATCTTTATGTACTTAAATAAATAAAGTTTGGATAACATTTTCAAATAATCTCTAAGTGGTTTCAATCACTAATAATCAAATCAATCCAACAACCATCCATTTCAACAACCAGCATACCCAACAATTACAAAGCAACCATACAATCAAACAACCAAATAGTTGGTTGGGTTCAAAACTTTTTAAATTGTACGGGATGAACAATAACTATCCAGTGCATCATTTACTCAACAGTCTTAGATGGACTAAAATAGATTATTTATTCATCCAACAACTTTAAATTTCCTTACCCAACCAACCATAAAGCAAACAATATCGGTTTAAACCAACAAATCAATTTAACTTAAATATAAATTCATTACATACTTTAGTTGTTTGATTTCCTTTCTTTTATTCAGACCACATAAATTATCCTTTTAATATTTACATCTATTTCTAACAACTTTTAATTTTATTTACTAATCAGTGGTTGTTTCCTTTATTTTTACTTATTACTCACAATTATCCAAAAAAATTATTTATTCAGGTCATGTAAGTTTCTTTTATTTGTATTATATTTAATGCACTTCTTCAAATTCAATCATTTATTTAATGCTTACATATCTATTATATTTAATTTTAGTAATCATTTTTAATTTCACTTAAATTCTTAACCTTATAACATTCATTTTTATAAGTAAAGGATTTTTATTTATTCATTAACTATGGTTTGCAGTCATTTATTTATATTACCTACTTTTTATTATATTAGACTAGTAGCATTTAAATCATACTTAAGTTAATAACCTTACACATCCATCCTTATTTATAAAAGAAATTCATTTTATTTACTTAAGTTTAAAATCACCTATTTAAAATACTTACCTTCAATTATGGTAAAATTTTCAATTTATAACTTAAGTTTATAACATTAAATTATTATTTAATATAACAATTCGTTGAATACTTTATTATTTCCAAAATTTCTTCTTGTATAATATTCTATTCCAATCTCTTATTTAACATTTCAACTTTTTATATTTGGTAAGTTATTTATGTTAAAGAAAATGCAAAGAACTTATACAAGTTTATCTCAATTCTTTTAATTCATTCATTGTTCAATAAATCTTTACTTTTATATTTTCTTGTAAGTTAAAATTTTTAACTTCCTTTATAACTTAGCATTTAAGTCTCTTATTTTATTTAGGGTTTCAATTATTAATTAAATTCTGTTTCACTACCATAATTGAAATAATTAATTAATGGAAATTTAGAATTAAATACCGGGTTAAATTTCAATAGATAAGTATATTCTTATAACTTATATACCTCTAATTATATTTAAAACAATTAAATTTTAGATAATTTCAAAATAAATCTGCAGTAGAATTTACTACAGTGGCCTTTCCCCTTCGAAACTTGAAAATGAAAGTCGATGATGCGGCCGCCATCACCGAAATTATTTCCAGCGACAGAGAAGAAAGTACAAAACTTATTTTCTCAAAATCATCTTTAAACAATTCTTTCAAGTTACATTGAAAAACTTATATCAGAAAATACTTCTAAAATATTATTATTATATTCCAATCATTTGAAAGAAGTTTCCAAAACCCCGGAATTTAAGTTCTAAAATCTCCAATTTGATTTATTATAATTTCAACTTAGCTTCAATTATTATTAATATTTTTATTAGCTAACACCCAATCTATATCAACCAAATATATATATCATTTGAAATTTTTTATTTTATATATAGAAAATATAATAGGCAAAATTATTTCATTCACCTATAATAAAAACAAATATTATGTCGGTCTGTCCTATTAAGTGTTTAGAAATCCTTATTCATGTCATAGCGTCCCATGCACCAACCAGAATTTATAAATACAAAACGGAACAGATTAACACAATATCAAAATCTTTTAATAACACTAACAAATACGCTCTCTCATATATATACACTCAATGACTCCCATAGGGTATTACTACCCTATTAGCAAAGAGTCAAACCCCACAAAGCTAAGGTTTATCGCTAAACCAAAGCTCTGACACCAGCTGTAACGTCCCGCCTTTTCGCACACTTTAAACCGACACACGTGCCAATTCAAACCATACGGAAGGGCGGATTGTTATGGGGTAAATAAGAAAACAGAGAAGAAATAAAACAAAATAGAATCTCACAGCGGAAGGATAAAATATAATAATAAAATACACAGTTTATAAAACTGTTTACAACACATTTGATTCTTCTTTGTACAATTAAATATCAGAGTTCACATACCAATAATATCAATGCAGCGGAATACAGTGTGAGTGTAGTGCAATACTATAAATAATAATAATACAAATCTTCGTCTTCGTCCTCCAGAGCTAAATCTTCAAATCCTGAAACGCTCGGACGGACCCGAGCGAATTTGAAAAGACAAAAACACTCGAGTCAGAACTAAAAGATCTTATGTAAGTTAAATTTACAGAAATAAATATGAGTGCAATAACTCAAGAGATGCTCGGGATTTACATCTCCTAAGGATCCGTTAAACTATTTACTATATAGTATATTGCGCTATTATAATAGTGTCTAATTATAAAATAAACTTACTTTTAAATAGCGTTAAGGGGTTACCCATATAGCCCTTAACACAGAATATATTCCCATAGTCTATACAGTACCGTAATCTCCCCCGTACTGGGTGTCGTCAGAGAGCACTCCATAGGTATGGTACAAAACCAAAATCGTATAAGGCGCGCTAGGGTAGGTGACACAGCACAACTAGGCAATGCCAGGGTAGATATACCAATTGCTATCCGGGCTGGTGGTAACGCATAGCCGCAGCTACCGCCCACCTCAAACTAACACCCCCAAATCAAAGAAATCGATAGTGGCCACCGAAACAATCCAAAGTCAGAGTATAGTATCGAAGGAGTGCGTTCGATCAGAGGAATGACCTCATTGGCCCGAGAATCGCTCCTGTTTTAGCCACCTTATGCCAACTCACGGGAGTTGGGTCCACGTATTTACCTTACAGGAAACGTCGCCACCAACCCACTTCATTCTGGAATCTCCACCGCGTACACGGTTAGTCAAAGTGGTTTTCGGTATCGACAGAGAGTATGTCCATATCCGATCCCGGTCTCTTTGCCAACCCATCGTTATTATAACACCGCGGTCATTTAAAAGTAGTTTATACTTTAAAACCAGAATAAAATTTCCCATACGATATCAAATTAAAACCCAAAATAATATGATATCATTTTATCTCAAATATAATCCTTTTCCAAAATCATACTGGTTTAAAATTTAAAATATCTGGAAACCAAACATTTGAATTATACTTTCAAAACATAATATTTCGGAATTCATACTTTTAAAACCATAACTTCTAAAACTTGAATGGTTTGGATATTCAACGGTATATAAAATAAATGGTTTAACTTTAAGGTAACTTTGTAAAGAAAAATAATTTCCATGGCTTTACAAATATGTTTTTTTATTTAAAGTCTAAACCAAAATTTAAATATCACTTTCAAGTTCCAAAACTACTTCAATTTCTATATATATATATATATATACATATATATATCCATTTGGAGTATTAATATTTCAAAACTAAAGTTGGAAATTTTTCTTTCAGCAAATTAAACGTACTATTATTTAGTCTTGAATATTTACATAAAATCCATAAATAAAACTCCAATTTCTAACAATTAAATATTTTCTTCAATTAAATTTATACTAACATATTCTTTTTTAATTATCTTGGAAAAGTCCAGTCATAAATATCATATCTTAAAATTTCCAACTTAAACATTAAACATATGATATAATTATCAAACTCCATTTTTCCTAAATTTTTTCCCTTTTTATTTAAGAGATTTATACACAGCTTAAATTCAAAAATCTCTAACTTCATATGTATATATATAGAGGAAAATACCAAAATTAAAAATTATAAATCGTATTCCACACAAACCATAGAAATCACTTTAAAATATTTTATATATAGACCACGGTGCCTGTATATAATTTTCTATCCTATGGTCAAGTGATACGGATATTTATCATTTCAATCCGCAATTTAAAAATAAAATTTTGCGGTTGTATATCATTTCAAACCACAATCCCGAATGAAATGAAAAATGCATGATAACTTGCAGTTTAATGATATACAATAAAACATCCATTCATCAAAATCATCCATCATCCAAATCACAATCATCATCCAATAATAAATCAATATCAATATATATCTGGTAATATATAACAGGTAATAACTGGCAGTTATATTCAAAATAAAATTTAACAACTATTAAACTAAACAGTTTATATGCAAATAAATAACTATAACTGTCAATCTATATGCAATAATAAAATTTAATGAACAGTTATATTAAATAAATGCGATTTAACAGATATGATGAATAAAACATGCCAAACAGTCATAAATAAATTTCTACTCATATCTAAAATAAATTGAAAAAACATAAAAACTTTTAGAAGTTGTGAGTGGGTTAAAACACTCACCTTTTGAACTTAAATTGAATTCAAATTCAATTTAAACCCAAAATTTTGACGGTCTCCAAATCTGTCCAAACCAGCGTCATAAAATCTGGAATTTAATTACGATCCTAACAAAAAAAATCTCGCGTGAAACGGAGATCGTATGAGAAAGTTATTCGATTTAGATCATATGAAAACGAAAATTAAAATAAAACAAACCTACACTCCACTCGTCCACGTCACCCTCAGCTTCTCCACGTTCACGCGCTCGTGCTTCCAGAACCCTAATCACGCAACTATCGCGTTCGAACTGCACTAAGCCAAGACTCCAGCCGCCACTTCCTTTGACCAAATCAACGCCACCGTGACCGATGATACCCAGATCCAACGTCGCCGATGGGCTCCATAGGCCAGGCCGATCCATACGCTGCCTCGCGCGCCACTCTGATGGTCCAAACTCCCCTCCGCCGCATGATGTTGACCGCACTTTTCTGGCGATTCATGGCCATCGCATGCCAAGTGAACTCTATGGATGTGACCTACTTGACAACATCTACCCAACGCCACCCTCTGATCGCTCTCAGGTCGCAGATCCACTGTATAAACCGACAACCACATATGAACGGCCGGAAATATATTGCCCCGATCTGGACATACAGGAACTCCACTCGAAAAACGGATAGCACCATTGAATTACACTAATCGAGAGCATCAGCATATATTTTTCTTAAATTTTTTCTGGAGAGTTTAAATTTTGACTTTTGATTTGAATAGAATTGGATCTGACATTTGCATCCATTTGAGGAGGAGAAGGAGCTGAAGAAAAGAACGTATAGACAAAAGAGAATAGAAAGGAGGCTAGGGTTTATCACAGCATATATATAGACACATAGTAGTAGGCTGGGTGGACACGAATTACGAACGTGCTAAACGATAGTTGGCCCAAAAAGCCCGTTCTGACCCCGGAACGAAATTTGTTAAACCCATATATCCAAATAGGTATTTTAAAATATTCTGAACACGATGGAAAAAGTTTCACGTCCAAATTTGATCGTATGAAGAAGTTATGATGAAAACAAAATTTCCAAATTGATTTCAAATTGATTTTAATTAAATCGATTTCAAGGCGTTTCGCATTCGTACGATCAAACAAAAAGTCTGATCGATACGAAACTTGAAACCCTACAATAATTCACTGATACAGATCCGATGAAACTAGTTTCGTCGAAATCCGAGTCCGTGACAAAAATGGCTATTTTTATACTAATTAAATAAATTAAAAATTAGTCAATTTAAATCAAATTTCCCATTTCTTTTTGATAATTGACGATTCTTATTATTATAAATTTTTCAATCACCTATACTACTTTAAACAAAATTTAACTTGTCGAATTCAAAAGTTTTAGAAATCCCCAAATTTCATTAATTTCACCAAATTATAAATTAAATTTCCAAAATTTTAATTAAATTTACTTTCCATTATTATTGTCAAATAGAAGAATTTATCATTGGATTCATATTTCAATCTGTAAACATTTCCAATTTCATCTGAACTTCTATTTACATAATTCCTAAATATTAAATTTCAAATATCACTTCAATTAACGTTAACGTAATAATTATTTATTATTTATTGCAGTTGATTATCAGTTACAATTAATGTACTAAATAGATGGTAAATCTTGAATACTGGTTATCCTTAACGTTTTATTTCCCATTTAATTGCAACAACGCAATTCCAAAAATTTAACTCAATTAAATAGACAACTCTTTATATTATAAATCAATTGCAATGGTTTAAAAGTTGCTAAATTTTGATTTCAGTAATCCCTTTACTTCGATTCAAAATCAGCAATTACCTATTACATGCCCCAAAATTCCTATTAAATAAATCTAACAAATCTTTATCATCCATTAGATGAATTAAATATTGCAATCAACTATTTCGTTAATAATTTCCGTTTCACTTTAAAGTATCTAAATTAGCCAATTACAATACTTATTACCCAAATAACTTCAATTTCTTCCAAATAATATTTACATAATTAATTTAAATACTGAATCCATTTAATTGCAAAAAAATTCAATTGATTGCAAATCAATTCCAAATAAATTTGATTTTTATCCAGTTACAACTTAATATTAAATCAGTTTTCACTTAACTAACAAAGTCATTATTACTTAGAATTTCATTACATTTTATATTTTCACATTTTCATTTTGGTTTCATTTCTTTTCCCGCATAGTTTATTAAAAATGGGATTTTCCTTGGTTACAACTTATTTGGATCCAACATTCTTCATTTACCAATTTATGCCACTTTAACTGTAGTAATTTTGGGGATAAATTGAATTTGATTCCAGATTAACATTGACAACAAATAAAATAAGTAACGTACAACAATTATAGTCATTAACTCTATTTCACACGTCTACATTCAGTTACTATTAGAAAATCTTATTGCATTGGTTTTATACAATCGCCATTTACTTTACATTTTATTACTATTTAATATATATATTTATTCATAAATAAATTCGATATTCATTCTTCTTTCCTCCTATTGATAAATAACCTAGTATACATTTTACATATATTCGTTTCATTTCATTCATTTATGGGCATTGCATTGAAATTTATTTATTAACTAATATCAACGTTATTATCATTAATTTAAATTGGATTCCCAATTTTATTCAATACCTTGAACAAATAACATATATATTAATCAAATCCCTACATTTGTATTTCTCATATTCCATAAAAATCAAATCATAACATTTGAATGATTTTATTAAATTGGAATCTCATTCAGGTCGTAATCTATTAACTGGAACTAATATGATTCCTTAATTTATTCCCATTTACCGTTTAAAATCTTTCATTGCATTAAAACCATTTAACATTTTCATAAATTTCTCATATTAAATTCCATATCCAGGTGAGAATCCTTTTCTACTTAATTCATTTGGATTTCATTCTAAATTAAATTAGAAATCCTATTAAATTATCACATTTAAAATCATCGAATTTAGCGGGTCGTTACACGGTCTGACCCGAGCATTATAGTAAAATAACATCAGTGCCAAAATCCTTTAAAAATCAAAGGTATCTCGTAAGATCACGCCAGAAATAAACATGTCTGATTTTTACCATACAATAACCAAAACATTTTTTTATCAAATCCACCGATATTATAGTAGTGTCTATATACAAATACTTATTCAAATAGCCTAAATTGTTACATTTACTGAATTCTAACATGATAGGTATACAAACAAATCCGAAGGCACATATTGAAGATTGGGTTTCCATCAATGGCAGGGCTACTGGGGCACCGCCCGTCACAATACCTGGTCTAGATCATAGTACCGAGGATCCCTCCTGATCCCCTGCAACACAAGACCGGAGCTACGCTTTACTGGATAGTCCGAATAAGACCACCCTATGGTTGGGATCAGCAACCGCCCACACATCGGAATAAAAAGGGACATCTAGACAGGGATGACCTTACCCTAATTGGTTCCTAGCTACATAGCCTTACTGCACCTCTGCTATTTTAGCCATACCCGGTTGATGAGGCTCGAGGTTATGTGTTACCCTTTTAGAACACATCTCATTTAGAATTCTCACCGTCCTCCTGACGATGTTCTGATGGCATACATCTATACAAGTCCGTTCTCGATCCAAACGGAACCGAAGGCACTACTCCTACAATATCCATTTTGGAATCACCCTCAAGATTAGTTGCGATTAGCCCTTGCACTTCATTGCTCCATCTTCGACTCCAAGCTTTTGTCTTTCTCAAGAAAACGTCCAAACCGGATCGAAGTGGTTTTTGGGAAATTATTCCTGATCCCGGTCTCTTTGGAACGATCAGTGCATTGGCCAATATTGATAGTCGGTTATTTATCTATCATATAACATTCACAAACAAACATCAAGCTTTAATAATTTCCCAAATTATTTATTTCAAAATATCTTCGCAAGATATTTTCTACACTTCAATCCTTTGAAAATAGTTTTTAAATCACTTTTTTCTCGCGGAATAATATCCACCCAATTGTTTTATTTCCACTAGAAATCACCATGTCTTAATACTTTAGGTTTTTAAATAATTTAAATCATTTTATCCAAAAATATATACTTTAAAATATTTAAAATAAAAACTACTTAAAAGACTTTATTCAAAATAATAGTTATGAAATTCCGTAATAATTTTCAAATAAAATTAGCTAAAACTACCTTTAAAATAAAAGTTATTTATATAAAGTATAAATATTTAGTAACTATCCTTTAAATCATAATACTAGTTTGACTTTTAAAATAATTACTACTATAACTAAATTAATAAATATTTACTTTAAAATCTTTAAACAATTTAAATAATAAATTCCTCTAGAACATTCTTTTAAACAACTTTAAAACTTTTAAATTATACTTAAATATCTTTTTTGAAAACATACTTGGCATTTCACGAAATTTCACTTTCCATTCCAATATAACCGTATAATCATTTATAAATCTTTCTCGATTTATCCCAATTTAATTTACGTCACAACCCGTAAATTTCTTTCCCACGCCTTTAAAAAATAAAATCACTATTTATTTTTAAAACAAATTACCCATTCCTTTATAAATTTCCACCGTGAATTTATACTTCCAAATATCCACTTGTATCTTATTTCACTTCATAAACCTAGTTTATAAATTCCATAGTCTCATCCTCTTTTTAAAACACAGTTTCAAACACTAAATCAATTTTCAAATCGATTCACAAAATTTACTCCGTTTTAAAATAAATTCCTTTACTTACTCAATTTTATTTCAAAACCCATTAATTTCAGATTTTACTTCTTTATTATGATTTAAAATCTTATTTAAACTGAAAATACCAATTTCATACTTTTTCCCAAAATTCTTCCTTATCTCTCCCAACTATTTAAAACCTTGAATTTAAAAAATAAATCCTTTATTTCTTTAAATAATATCATTTAAGTTTAAAAATTCATTTATTCCCATTTATTCAAAAATCCCCTTTCCCATACTCGAAACTTATTTATTAGAATTTAAAAATCAACTTTTTATCCTTTTCCAAATTCATTCTTTAACTTATCCAATTTCGCTATATTTATTTTACTTAGAATTCACACTTCTATTTTCTTTTAAAAATCAAATCTTTTCTATTTTTGATATCTTAATATGCCCAAAATATATACAGTCAAACCATATGAATCAATATTTTTAATTTCCAATAAAATCAATATAATCTATCACAGATTATCAAATAAACATATCACCGAATATGAAAATAAATTCCAACATTTTGAGGAATCCAGTTGGATCCCTCCAACCTGTTTCACTGCATCCACCGATGTTAGCACAATATAAAAATACCAATCCCACTTCGAGGGGGATATCGCTGTATAAAGGGTCATCCACTATTATGCGGGGCGCATAGAGTCTCGTCCGCCATATAATGCGGGAATATCAATCACTATAATATATATATATATATATATATATAATATAGCACATCCAAACTGATATTAAATTATTAGTTCAAGCAAACAACCAATAATTTAAATTTAACTATTTAAATTTAAAAGGTAATCCAAATGAGTGAGATTGACTCACCTTTGTTTTGTTTGCAACTCATTTCCATCTCGACTTGTTTCATTCACGATTTTTGACCTTGTATCAAGCATTATATGGTTTATTAATATTTGAACTAATCGAACAATCCATTAGCATTTAATAGTTTAATTTATACTGATAATTTAATTTAAACTAATTTTCCTTTAATAAATTATTTTTGGTGAATAAAATAATTAAATAAGTTTATTTGTTAAATTAATCACCCAAAATTCATAATTTTAAAATAACTTGTAAATTTAAAATGTATACATGTATATTTATTTTACTTTATTGAAACATCCTCTATACACACACACACACACACACACACACACACATACTTATAAAAATAAACTATGTTAAAAATCTAATTTCTATAAATTCTTCAACCTTTTTAAAATCCTTGTTTCTTTTCCCAAAACCTTATCTACATCTATTTAGTGTTTTATTTAAAATATGTATGTAGGTGTGTGTGTGTGTGTATATATATATATATATTTATTAAAAGAATATTATTTTATAGCGTAATATATTTTTCTTAAATCTTTCTATATGCGCATTTATTAAATTGAATTAAAGATGAAATTTTTGTACCTCCGATACACGGGCAGAGTCGCAACCTTCGACCGACCTTCCTCCTCCCCGAGTCATCATCTTCCTCACGCTCCAGACCCCATGCACCAAACCCAAAAACGAACTTACGCGCGCCTACGTCACCAACGTTGCCGCTGCAACCTTCTGCCTGCAACGAGAAATCGAAATTGCTTCAACCAACTACCAGCGCAAACCCCAAAATCCCAGACCCGCTTTCGATCGACTCTCCCTGCTCGCGGTCTACAATCTCCAGCTCCGACCATCGTGAATCCAACGCGAATCGACAGTGACTAGTCAAACAAGCTTGAAACCCTGGTCTCGATTTAAAGCGAAGTCGGCCTTTTCGAAGTCGATATGATTGAGGCTGGGTTCGATATCGAGCAGATAAGGGAAAGGAAAGTGGCAATTTCGAATAGCAGATGAACGTGCGATTCATATTTTTCTCATTGATTTTTGATTCGTCCACCATTTATTTCTTTACTTCGAGTTCATGGATTTTAATTTCGAACTGAAAGAAACTCGCGTCTTATTTTTTATTTCTGTATATTTCGACTGTTTTATGTTTGTGAAAAATATAAAGGAAACAAGAAAAATGCACATATTAGAAGATGCAGGAAACGTGTTCTCAAGGTGGACAAGTGTTGGATGTGTCTATAGTGAATTGAAGGGAAAACATATATATTATATTTAAAATTAAAACTAAAATTAAAATTAAATCGTCTCGATTTTCGCAATTCACAATTTCGATCTCCTATTGAGGTGTGCCACTAGGCATTCATAATGTTATACCCTTATTTTGAATGCAATGGAAAAGACTTCGAGTCCTAATTCGATCGTATGGAGAAGATATCTTTTTTTACCCGGTTATTATATTGAATTTTCGATATAAATTTAAGCGCGTTTACCTGTCGTACGATCACATGACAGCTCCAAACATTGTGAAATTTGAAATCCGATAATAATACAATATTACGGATCCAATGGAACTTGTTTCGTCAAATTCCGAGATTGTGCCTCCGAAGGCTATTTTTGAATATCGATTTAAACAATGAAATTTTAAAACTGAACAAAACACTTTTAAATTCAATTCTGAAGGTAATATTACCTTCAGTATCATCAATATAAAATTTTCAAGCCTTTAAATTATTTTAAACAAGCTTAAAACTCAATATTTCATATTTTACCCAATTTCCAATTATTTAATTAAATAATTAAATTATCCAATAAATATTGATATTCGAAATTCAAGTTAAAGATTAACTTTTAAATATTTAAAATCAATTAGATATATCAATTCAAATATTTAAAACTCCAAACCATTACACTCCTCCCCCCTTAAAAATATTTCGTCCCCGAAATTACTAGTTAAGAAGAATGGTCCATAAACCGTTTCTATTTTCCTAGAAGCAAACAGTTTCAACAACTTTTCAAAGCAATTCTTTTATTAACGACACACTATCCCTTTTACTAACTTCCTAAACTTATACATAGGTTCCAAATAATATCGCTTACTCAACCATTTCAAATTATAATTTAAAACCAAATTTTAAAGTATCAAAATTTTCTAAAAATATTTCCAACTCTCTAAATTTTCGAAAAATTTTGCCAGCGTCTTCTTTGTGTGGCTAGATCGGTACAACTACAAAATTGCCTCTACGGCCCCCAAATTCCAAAAGAAAACAAAATGCCATGTGGCTGGATCAGAAAATTATCAAATTTCATAAGACAATTTAAATACATACCTTTTTGTTGGGCCATAAAATTTTATCTTCTGAAATCAAAATCATCAATTACCTTTATGCTTTTAAATGCATGTTTACTGCTTAGCAACAATCTCTAATCATAGCATTCAAAATAATTTTATATATATCTTTACAAAAGTTTCAATATCTACTTCATTCAAGCCTATATGATGCGCATATATCATCCGTATGCAATAACAAATTCAATCGCTCACTCGATCACACAGTTTCACTTCCGAACTAGTATCGTCCATCCAACTTCCTAGTGCGGACTCAAATCTGGTTTCTTGATCAGAAACCGTCATTCTCCTTGCATAGCCGTAAACTATGATAGAGAATTTCTAGAATCATTCAAAAATTCATATCCAGGGTACGCCATCGAAAATCGAATGAAAATGTAACGACCCAGAATTTTTAGTAATTAAAATTTGAATATTCAATTAATTTTAAATATTAATAAGTGAATTTTTAAGTCAAATAAATTTTTATTTGAATTATTGGATTTGATTGAATAATTAAATCGATAATTTAATATGTGAAATTATGGAAATAATTGAAAATTGGGTTAAATATGATTGAAAATGATTTGTAAAATTTTATTTTATCATGTTAGAGTTAGAATGATATTTTAGAACTTTTAAAATCGAATTAAAAGTTAATTTGTGAAAATTGAATATTTTAATATTAAAATCGACTAGTGAAAATAGTCAATTTTTGAACAGTCTCAGAATTGAACGAAACCAGTTCCATTGGATCCGTAATAGTTAGTTATTACCGGATTTCAAATTTCGTGTCAATTGGAGCTATCGTTTGATCGTAGCAGCTCGAAACGCATCGAATTATTTTTAATTTTAATTTGGCGAGTTAAAATAGCCATTTTTCAAAAAGTCCCGGATTTCGACGAAACCAGTTTCATCGGATCTGTAATGTGATATTATTGTAAGGTTTCAAATTTCATGTCGATTGGATTTACCATTTGTCCGGTACGAATTAAAACGCCTAGAAATCGATTTAAATCGGTTTAATTTAAATTGAGTGTTTATAGCCATATCTCGCACAGATGTCTGAATTAGCTTCCGAAACCTATTCCATTGTGTCTAGAACGCGGGGTAAACCCTAGATACGCTGGTTACGGCGCGTAAATCAGAGTTTGGAAATTCCGGATGAATAGTGTTCGTTCGTTCTTCTATAAATAGCACCCCTCTCTTTAGAAATAATAAAAAAAAATTCCTAACCCTAACTAAACGCAGCCGCCACCCTATTATGAACGGCCAGAAAGCTCCTTTCTTTCTTCCTTAATTTCATCAAATCCATCAACAATTAGCCTTAGGTTTCAACTAGAGAATGGAAGAGGACGATGAGATCTAGAGATCCATACGGATATGATAAGGTTTGGCGTCGCGTGGAGGTGACAAAATGGCTGCGTTCGGCCATGCTTGTGCACGAAATTCGAGGCAACCTGGGGGGCCGAGCTCCACCCTATTGTGGCCGAGCATGGTGGTGGGAGAGGGCTACGTGATGGCACATCTCGATCGTGTTCAAGTTGAACGGAGTTGTTGCAAAAATTAACCCTAGTTTTCTATAACGGGTTCGGCTATGTACGTGAATGGCCTGTAGAACGAAGAGGAGAGGAAGATGATAGAGTCGGCCTAGATTTGCTTTAGAAGGAAATGGACGGTGTTGATTGAATATAGGTTAAGATTTGTTAATAATTGTTGTAAATATTAGTTTAAAATCGTGTACAAACTTGTAAAATCAATATCTTTTTCATACGAGGTCGAAAACGCGCAAAACCAGTTGCGTTGGAATCGTATGGACGAGCACTACGCGATGGAGTTGGATTGGAGTCATTTGGAGTTAGTGAGAATTTTGGGTAAAATTAAACGCGCGTTTAATTTTATTCAAAATAAATCGCTAAAACGAAATTGAAATCAAGGTGAGAACTTCTCACTCAATCGAATCAGTTTCGATTTTATTTTAAATAGTTAGATTTAAAATATTTGAATGCATGTTTGAATGTTGATTGATATCTATTGATTGTTAAAATAGACATTATACGCCGTTAGTAAGCGGATGTTATTTAATAAAAACATATACCACGAATATTTCATAAACAGTGAAATTGGTATTATATATAATATCAATATATATATATTGGCATATGTATATATTGCAGTTGTTGATTTCCCGTATTTTTTAGCGGATGAGACCCTATTGCGCCGTTATTAAGCGGATAATATTTATTAAAAACATATACCGCGATAATTTCGTACTGGAGCGAAATTGGTATTGTGCTAATGTTTGTGGATGCAGGAAAACAGGTTGGAGGGATCCAACAGGATTCCTCAACAGTTTTTATTTGATTTCAGATATTTTGATATTTGATGGATTATCATATCGATATATGATATCGTTGTTTGTCGTGATTGACTATTTGGTGTGTAGCATCATTGGACCCAAATTTTGGGATTTTAAAATGATTTTTAAAGGTGATTTTTGAAAAGTATACGTTATAAACTATTTTTGGAAATTTATTTATTTTAAATAAATAAACGTTATACTTTTAAAAGTTATAAAATTATGTTTTTGAGAAATATAGTTAAAAGATTGATTTTTGAGAAATATGGATTAATGATTTTATAAAATAGTTTAAATTGGATTTTTGAATATATTATTAAAAGTTTAAATATAGGATTTATAAAATTTGATTATTTTATAAATCAAAATGGTGAAATTATAAAGGAAATTAAAGACGTTTTAGAATAATAATATAATTTGATTTATATTAAGAGATTTATAAATGGATATTTATAAATTGAAATGTTGACATTATAAAACGAGTTTTTGTAAGTGTTTGAATGAAGTGGAAATGAATTTCATAAATGAATGAAATTTATGGAATTATAAACTGTGAAGTTATAAAAGAAATTTATAAATAGTAAGATTTATAAATTTGGTGAAATTATTTGAAGAATAGATTGGTTAAATAAATGGATCTTATAAGTTATAAGATTTATAAATTGGAAAGTCTTTAAAAGAACGATTTTGTAAAATAATCATTTTATAAGTAATTAACTTATAATATGAACGTTTAGTTTATAATTTAGTTATAAACTGGAATAGGTTAATAAAGGAATTTATAAAAAGAAGTTTTTATAAGATAAATAGAAAAGGGATTTATAAACGTTGTTTTATAAATTCGCAAACGAATTATTTTGATAAGTAAACTGCTGAAACCTATTAATGGAGTTATATTCACGTTTTGACTATGAATAATCCTTTGAAATAAAATGTATAGAAATGATGAAATGTGTTAACGTAGTATATTCACGTTTTTGAATAGTGAATAATATGTTAAAGAAATTGTTTTGAATGTGATATTTTAAACATAATTAAAACGATCTAACGATGTTTTAAATGCATTGAGATTCGAAACCATAGATTTCAACATTTATTGTTGAAATAGACGTTTTCGAGAAATAAAAGGGAATGGTGTACTATAACACTATTGTTATAGTAAATGATTTCTGAAAGGAAGTGTTTTGTATAGTATTGGGATTTATATATCTATTTTAATTTCGAATCCCTATACTAGTGATTTTAGGTTGTCGTAACGATGTTTTACGCAACATTCGTTTGGCCCAAATAAATATGTTTAAGAGAATGATTTCCTTAAAGAATGAAATATATACTTAATTTCGATTTAAGTATACTGAATATTTTCCAAGTGTTGAAAATAAATAAAATTTGTGAATTACTTATTAAATAAGTATGGAAATGTTTTCCAATATAAAGTGAATATTTTGAGAATTTATCTTTTTGAAGATAAATTGAAATGAATAATTGAAATCGTATATGCATGGATATTTTGAAATATAAATTCACTATGGAATTTATGAATGAAAAGGGAAGTTGTTTAAAAATAAATATTGATTTATTTTTGAAGTGTGAAAACTATATATCTAGTAAAGATATTTTTGGAAAGTAAATAATTTGGAAAATTATTTGGAATCTGGTGATGTTGTGCATATCCATTGATAGTTCAATAACCGACTATCAATATTTCCCTTTGAATGGGTATTTGATGTGATTTGTTTGAATTTGAATGCCACACTTATTTTTGAATAAGCGCTCACTATTCGGGTTAACCGGGAAAGGACCATGGGGTCGTATAACCCATTCCGAATATGTGATACGTCGTTGTGAATTGCATTGAAGATCGGTGTTGAAGACCCGGTATTTGCGAAAGCGATTGGATGACCTGTCGATTGACTCTGCACCGAGTAGCTACGGTATTGAGTTCTCCATATGTGATGGTGAATCCGATCAGGATTGTGAATATCCGGATTGCAAGGACTTCTTTGTAAGTGCCTTCGGTTTTGTTCGAGCCCGGAACAGACTTGTATGTATTGTATGCCTGACATTACAAGTTGAGATATAAAGCCGATTTCTTTCAAATATATTTCTGTTGGTGGCGGAGAATTTATTCTTTTAGCTTAACACCCTTCTCTGAGACGTACGAGCTCAGAGGTTATATAGTTGAAGTTATCAGCGATATATTCCCAATTTGGTAATGTGACATGCTGAGTGTTGCTGAAATGATCATTGTGTTGATTATTTGTGATAGGATCATTTGTTTGATCGTCTATCTTGGTGATCATTGTGTTGATCATTTGTTGACCCAAAGCATGGCTTTTGTATAAAGTATGTTTTTGTGGACGTGACTTCGTCGAGCCTCACACCTCGGGAATGGTCAAAACAGGAAAGATGCGGCAAGGTTATGAGGGGTAGCGCCCTTTAGGATATGTGCATTTCCTTCTGGAAAAGGGTGGTATCATGGTATGGAGCCCAGATACTTACTCATGTTGAAAACACTTTGTTATGATTGTGTGAATTGATTAGAGAGCTCTCGGATAAAGGTCCCAAAGGACCGGGGGATGGCATATTCGGTCAGTTGTTACTCAGTTAGGGGTAACCCGACCTTGTGTTGGTAGAGATCCGGTTTGGTTCTCGGGAATGTCCATCCAGAGGCATTCTCATGTGGCAATGGGAAGTTCCTTGGCCTGATCATTCGTTGGAAATCCAAAGAAACAATACGTGACTTATACGGTTTTAGTTGTATAACCTGCTATGGAATGTGGCGGTAACCTGCTATTGAACATAGTTAGCTATAGTAGGCATACGATAATGGTCGTATGTTGGCTAAGATTTATATTCTACTTTCGAAATGATTTCCTACACTATGCACTAGTAATAATATCAAAAGTTATTTTAAATGCGTATCAAGCATCTTTGACTATCATAAGGAGAAATCTCCTCCGATTCTGCGTTTGCATGTGTGTGTGTGCGGGAGGCCTTATGGTAGTCTCATTTTTAAAAGCATTGCGAATTGACTTTAAAAATATTCCTCTATTTTGTTTTCAAAGATAAAAAAACTATTTTGAGTTCTCACACCAGTCACATGACTGACTCGGAGTTTATTGTTTTCCTTCCTAAACTCTGGGTGCCCACCAATTTCCACACGGGCAGTCAAGAGTTAAGGTTTATCAGGATATTCTGGAGTTGCTGGAGGCAAGATGGATGGCATGGGGTATTCACTAGTTTATATAGTATTTCTTTTTCCGCTGCACTGTTTGTTGTTGTTGTTGTACACTCTGATGATATGATTAATGAAATGTAATGTGTAAAATGTAATAGCTGATATAGTTCTTTGTTTAAAGATTATTCATTTACTATTATATGTTGTTCCGCTGCGAATTGTGAGATTCTGATGTTGTTCTGTTGTTTTTGTTCTTTGTTTTCTGTTCCGTTCTATGTTTTATTTTCCCTCTATTTTCTATCTTCTCTCTCCTTATCTCTTCTTCTGTCTTTTTCTTTTTCTTAAAACCATAACATTTCGGGTTTTTGGCCTTCGATTTCTCGACAGTCGATAAAGTGAGTGTCGATGTTGAATTTTCGAAAGTCAAAAATTTCCGAGGCGTTACATTTGGTATCAGAGCATATGGTTAAGCAACAACCATGGTTCTGTTGGGTATAATTCATTAGAGATAGAGTCAGCAGTACTCTAGAATGAGTTTGAGTGTAATAATAGCTATGAGAGCGTATTTGTTAGTGAATATGAAATTGTTTTATATTGTGATGATTGGTTTGTTGAGTGGTATATAGATTCTGGTTAATACGAGTAATTAACGTTGTTGATAGGGATCTATAAACACTTGAATAGAACAATTCGACATAATATTGTTTTAAATTGGGTAAATGAAATAATTTTACCTTGATTATATTTTATATATAAAGGAATAATTTTTCAGAATTATTAAAGTGTATATAAGTTGATTGTTAGGTTGTTTGAATAATCTAAATAAAAGAATAATTGTATAAGCAAAAGAATTGTAAGAATTGAATTATAATTAATGTGATTTAGAATTGTGAATGAACTTATATATATAAAAAGTGAAACTATATGAATGTGAGTTGTAAATAAGTAAAATGAATTTAAAGTTAAATGGAAATTTACTTTAGAATTGAAATCTGAAATTGATTTATAAGTTTGAATTTAAGTTATGTAAAACTAAGTGATGTTTGAAACGGAATATAACTTAAGATATGTTGAATGAAGTTGATTTTGGTATCAAACTAAATTAATGAAGTTAAGTGATAAATATGAACTTGAGTTTTTTTAAATGAAATTCAACTCTTGTAATTGAATTGAATTAATGGATTGAATGTTAATCAATTGAATGTAAAATTAGTTGATATGGAATAATGAATGTAGGTGTAAATTCGTTAAAAACTAATGTTATTGGAAGCTGAAAGATTAAATGAATGTAAGCAAAGGAATTTGGTTGTATTTAATATACATTGGTTGTTATATGATTGTTAGTGATTGTATATAATTCATTAAGAGTTAATGAAATTGAAAGCTATGTAATTGAATTCAAATTATAAGTAAATAAATTTGAATAGAATTTAATTTGATTTGGAAGTGAACCAACTTGAATATGAATTAGTGAATATGAACTAATTGAAAATGAATGTTAGTAAAAACATCCACTGTTAATAAATCAAATATGATTTTAGTTGAAAAAACCATTTCATTTAATATTAATGAGAATATGAATGAATATTGATTTGGTTATGGATGATAGTTGGTTGATGGTTTCATTTGTTGCTTTAGTTGCATTTGGTATATTATATAGTTGTTATGTTAATATATGTTGTATATTGAGATTATTTTCATATATGCATGTTCTCATGTTGTTTGTTGAGTGTTTAGTAGGTGCGGATCGCGTTTGCTTCGCATTTGGAGCTCGCTTTCGCGTTATATTAGCCGTATATGCTTGCTAATAAAATATAAGGTACATATCTCGGATTAAATATCGTACTTTTACATTTTTTCCCTTCGGGATGCCTCATTACTTGATGAGATGTATATTTGTGATATATATACTGTCATTTTCTTTTCGGATCGAGCCGCGCAAAGGAGACTATGGCGAATTTTTCCGAAAATTTAAGGCGTTAGAAAAAATTTGAGAAAATTGGAAAATTTTGAAAACTATAACTTTGATTTGGAATTGAAAGTCAAACAATAGTAGTTGTTTTGAAAAGATAACTAAGTATGATATGAAAACTTCGTAAAGATTTGTAAGGAGTTTAACTATGAATTTTGGTAAAGTTAATAGATTCTGTAACTTTTCTTACTTGGTAATTTCGAGGACGAAATTCTTTTAAGGGGGAAAGATTGTAACGACCCAGAATTTTTAGTAATTAAAATTTGAATATTTAATTAATTTTAAATATTAATAAGTGAATTTTTAAGTCAAATAAATTTTTATTTGAATTATTGGATTTAATTGAATAATTAAATCGATAATTTAATATGTGAAATTATGGAAATAATTGAAAATTGGGTTAAGTATGATTGAAAATGATTTGTAAAATTTTATTTTATTATGCTAGAGTTAGAATGATATTTTAGAACTTTTAAAATCGAATTAAAAGTTAATTTGTGAAAATTGAATATTTTAATATTAAAATCGACTAGTGAAAATAGTCAATTTTTGAACAGTCTCAGAATTGAACGAAACTAGTTCCATTGGATCCGTAATAGTTAGTTATTATCGGATTTCAAATTTCGTGTCAATTGGAGCTATCGTTTGATCGTAGCAGCTCGAAACGCATCGAATTATTTTTATTTTTAATTTGGCGAGTTAAAATAGCCATTTTTCAAAAAGTCCCGGATTTCGACGAAACTAGTTTCATCGGATCCGTAATGTGATATTATTGTAAGGTTTCAAATTTCGTGTCGATTGGATTTACCGTTTGTCCGGTACGAATTAAAACGCCTAGAAATCGATTTAAATCGGTTTAATTTAAATTGAGCGTTTATAGCCATATCTCGCACAGATGTCCGAATTAGCTTCCGAAACCTGTTCCATTGTGTCCGGAACGCAGGGTAAACCCTAGAAACGCCGGTTACGGCGCGTAAATCGGAGTTTGGAAATTCTGGATGAATAGTGTTCGTTCGTTCTTCTATAAATAGCACCCCTCTCTTTAGAAATAATAAAAAAAAAAACCCTAGCTAAACGCAGCCGCCACCCTATTATGAACGGCCAGAAAGCTCCTTTCTTTCTTCGTTAATTTCATCAAATCCATCAACAATTAGTCTTAGGTTTCAACTAGAGAATGGAAGAGGACGATGAGATCTAGAGATCCATACGGATATGATAAGGTTTGGCGTCGCGTGGAGGTGACAAAATGGCTGCGTTCGGCCATGCTTGCGCACGAAATTCGAGGCAACCTGGGGGGCCGAGCTCCACCCTATTGTGGCCGAGCATGGTGGTGGGAGAGGGCTACGTGATGGCACATCTCGATCGTGTTCAAGTTGAACGGAGTTGTTGCAAAAATTAACCCTAGTTTTCTATAATGGGTTCGGCTATGTACGTGAATGGCCTGTAGAACGAAGAGGAGAGGAAGATGATAGGGTCGGCCTAGATTTGCTTTAGAAGGCAATGGACGGTGTTGATTGAATCTAGGTTAAGATTTGTTAATAATTGTTGTAAATATTAGTTTAAAATCGTGTACAAACTTGTAAAATCAATATCTTTTTCATACGAGGTCGAAAACGCGCGAAACCAGTTGCGTTGGAATCGTATGGACGAGCACTACGTGATGGAGTTGGATTGGAGTCGTTTGGAGTTAGTGGGAATTTTGGGTAAAATTAAACGCGCGTTTAATTTTATTCGAAATAAATCGCTAAAACGAAATTGAAATCAAGGTGAGAACTTCTCACTCAATCGAATCAGTTTCAATTTTATTTTAAATAGTTAGATTTAAAATATTTGAATGCATGTTTGAATGTTGATTGATATCTATTGATTGTTAAAATAGACATTATACGCCGTTAGTAAGCGGATGTTATTTAATAAAAACATATACCGCGAATATTTCATAAACAGTGAAATTGGTATTATATATAATATCAATATATATATATATTGGCATATGTATATATTGCAGTTGTTGATTTCCCGTATTTTTTAGCGGATGAGACCCTATTGCGCCGTTATTAAGCGGATAATATTTATTAAAAACATATACCGCGATAATTTCGTACTGGAGCGAAATTGGTATTGTGCTAATGTTTGTGGATGCAGGAAAACAGGTTGGAGGGATCCAACAGAATTCCTCAACAGTTTTTATTTGATTTCAGATATTTTGATATTTGGTGGATTATCATATCGATATATGATATCGTTGTTTGTCGTGATTGACTATTTGGTGTGTAGCATCATTGGACCCAAATTTTGGGATTTTAAAATGATTTTTAAAGGTGATTTTTGAAAAGTATACGTTATAAACTATTTTTGGAAATTTATTTATTTTAAATAAATAAACATTATACTTTTAAAAGTTATAAAATTATGTTTTTGAGAAATATAGTTAAAAGATTGATTTTTGAGAAATATGGATTAATGATTTTATAAAATAGTTTAAATTGGATTTTTGAATATATTATTAAAAGTTTAAATATAGGATTTATAAAATTTGATTATTTTATAAATCAAAATGGTGAAATTATAAAGGAAATTAAAGACGTTTTAGAATAATAATATAATTTGATTTATATTAAGAGATTTATAAATGGATATTTATAAATTGAAATGTTGACATTATAAAACGAGTTTTTGTAAGTGTTTGAATGAAGTGGAAATGAATTTCATAAATGAATGAAATTTATGGAATTATAAACTGTGAAGTTATAAAAGAAATTTATAAATAGTAAGATTTATAAATTTGGTGAAATTATTTGAAGAATAGATTGGTTAAATAAATGGATCTTATAAGTTATAAGATTTATAAATTGGAAAGTCTTTAAAAGAATGATTTTGTAAAATAATCGTTTTATAAGTAATTAACTTATAATATGAACGTTTAGTTTATAATTTAGTTATAAACTAGAATAGGTTAATAAAGGAATTTATAAAAAGAAGTTTTTATAAGATAAATAGAAAAGGGATTTATAAACGTTGTTTTATAAATTCGCAAACGAATTATTTTGATAAGTAAATTGCTGAAACCTATTAATGGAGTTATATTCACGTTTTGACTGTGAATAATCCTTTGAAATAAAATGTATAGAAATGATGAAATGTGTTAACGTAGTATATTCACGTTTTTGAATAGTGAATAATATGTTAAAGAAATTGTTTTGAATGTGATATTTTAAACAGAATTAAAACGATCTAACGATGTTTTAAATGCATTGAGATTCGAAACCATAGATTTCAACATTTATTGTTGAAATAGACGTTTTCGAGAAATAAAAGGGAATGGTGTACTATAACACTATTGTTATAGTAAATGATTTCCGAAAGGAAGTGTTTTGTATAGTATTGGGATTTATATATCTATTTTAATTTCGAATCCCTATACTAGTGATTTTAGGTTGTCGTAACGATGTTTTACGCAACATTCGTTTGGCCCAAATAAATATGTTTAAGAGAATGATTTCCTTAAAGAATGAAATATATACTTAATTTCGATTTAAGTATACTGAATATTTTCCAAGTGTTGAAAATAAATAAAATTTGTGAATTACTTATTAAATAAGTATGGAAATGTTTTCCAATATAAAGTGAATATTTTGAGAGTTTATCTTTTTGAAGATAAATTGAAATGAATAATTGAAATCGTATATGCATGGATATTTTGAAATATAAATTCACTATGGAATTTATGAATGAAAAGGGAAGTTGTTTAAAAATAAATATTGATTTATTTTTGAAGTGTGAATACTATATATCTAGTAAAGATATTTTCGGAAAGTAAATAATTTGGAAAATTATTTGGAATCTGGTGATGTTGTGCATATCCATTGATAGTTCAATAACCGACTATCAATATTTCCCTTTGAATGGGTATTTGATGTGATTTGTTTGAATTTGAATGCCACACTTATTTTTGAATAAGCGCTCACTATTCGGGTTAACCGGGAAAGGACCATGGGGTCGTATAACCCATTCCGAATATGTGATACGTCGTTGTGAATTGCATTGAAGATCGGTGTTAAAGACCCGGTATTTGCGAAAGCGATAGGATGACCTGTCGATTGACTCTGCACCGAGTAGCTACGGTATTGAGTTCTCCATATGTGATGGTGAATCCGATCAGGATTGTGAATATCCGGATTGCAAGGACTTCTTTGTAAGTGCCTTCGGTTTTGTTCGAGCCCGGAACAGACTTGTATGGATTGTATGCCTGACATTACAAGTTGAGATATAAAGCCGATTTCTTTCAAATATATTTCTGTTGGTGGCGGAGAATTTATTCTTTTAGCTTAACACCCTTCTCTGAGACGTACGAGCTCAGAGGTTATATAGTTGAAGTTATCGGCGATATATTCCCAATTTGGTAATGTGACATGCTGAGTGTTGCTGAAATGATCATTGTGTTGATTATTTGTGATAGGATCATTTGTTTGATCGTCTATCTTGGTGATCATTGTGTTGATCATTTGTTGACCCAAAGCATGGCTTTTGTATAAAGTATGTTTTTATGGACGTGACTTCGTCGAGCCTCACACCTCGGGAATGGTCAAAACAGGAAAGATGCGGCAAGGTTATGAGGGGTAGCGCCCTTTAGGATATGTGCATTTCCTTCTGGAAAAGGGTGGTATCATGGTATGGAGCCCAGATACTTACTCGTGTTGAAAACACTTTGTTATGATTGTGTGAATTGATTAGAGAGCTCTCGGATAAAGGTCCCAAAGGACCGGGGGATGGCATATTCGGTCAGTTGTTACTCAGTTAGGGGTAACCCGGCCTTGTGTTGGTAGAGATCCGGTTTGGTTCTCGGGAATGTCCATCCAGAGGCATTCTCATGTGGCAATGGGAAGTTCCTTGGCCTGATCATTCGTTGGAAATCCAAAGAAACAATACGTGACTTGTACGGTTTTAGTTGTATAACCTGCTATGGAATGTGGCGGTAACCTGCTATTGAACATAGTTAGCTATAGTAGGCATACGATAATGGTCGTATGTTGGCTAAGATTTATATTCTACTTTCGAAATGATTTCCTACACTATGCACTAGTAATAATATCAAATGTTATTTTAAATGCGTATCAAGCATCTTTGACTATCATAAGGAGAAATCTCCTCCGATTCTGCGTTTGCATGTGTGTGTGTGCGGGAGGCCTTATGGTAGTCTCATTTTTAAAAGCATTGCGAATTGACTTTAAAAATATTCCTCTATTTTGTTTTCAAAGATAAATAAACTGTTTTGAGTTCTCACACCAGTCGCATGACTGACTCGGAGTTTATTGTTTTCCTTCCTAAACTCTGGGTGCCCACCAATTTCCACACGGGCAGTCAAGAGTTAAGGTTTATCAGGATATTCTGGAGTTGCTGGAGGCAAGATGGATGGCATGGCGTATTCACTAGTTTATATAGTATTTCTTTTTCCGCTGCACTGTTTGTTGTTGTTGTTGTACACTCTGATGATATGATTAATGAAATGTAATGTGTAAAATGTAATAACTGATATAGTTCTTTGTTTAAAGATTATTCATTTATTATTATATGTTGTTCCGCTGCGAATTGTGAGATTCTGATGTTGTTCTGTTGTTTTTGTTCTTTGTTTTCTGTTCCGTTCTATGTTTTATTTTCCCTCTATTTTCTATCTTCTCTCTCCTTATCTCTTCTTCTGTCTTTTTCTTTTTCTTAAAACCATAACATTTCGGGTTTTTGGCCTTCGATTTCTCGACAGTCGATAAAGTGAGTGTCGATGTTGAATTTTCGAAAGTCAAAAATTTCCGAGGCGTTACAGAAAAATCCCAACTCGGATTGATATAACTACCTCGAAATTCTATGCTCGAATCTGGATCAAATCGTTATACGAATAAAATAAAATATGTACATCCTACATATTTATCTCAATTGATTATTAGCTATATCAATTCTCTTTTATTCACCTTTATTTTGATTTTCATCCACTTATCCAAAGCTTCTTTTATTTCTCACCACTTTTACTAAATCTTCATTCAAATACTAACTAAAAATATTTTCCCAAAACCAAATTTACTTAAGAATTTCTCCATCCATTTATTAAGTTCAATATGAATAGTTTATACACTTCTTATATTTATTTTCACTTCACCACTTAAGCTTTCGTATTTGTTTTATTTAATTTAAATTTCCAATTCCACTATGAATTCAGTTTACCTTTCATTTTTAAATATTGAATTCTATTCATCTTATTTAAACCATATTTAATTAATCATTTCTTTAACTAGTTCCACTTACTAATTTATTTTAAATCTCAATGGACTTTATTTCCAATCTCTTATTATTTTAATCCACTTCGAACTAATTTTTCAACTTCACTTTACTTTCACAATTTAAATTAAGTATCATTCCAATATTCAATTTCAATTCCATTTACTTACAAATGTAAATCCAATTGCCCATCCACAAATTTATTTCCCACTTAATAAATTTTTATTTTAATGGTCATTCCATTTAATCAACTTAGATTCATTTCCTCAAATTTTCTTTTATTTAACTTAATTCACCCAATTCAATTCAAAATTTAAACTTCTATAAGTTTTCGAACTTATTTACATTCCATTTACTAATCTCCTTTGATTTACTTTACTTAATTGGTTTTCCTGACACTTTATTTCGTTCTCACACTTTCTTTAATTTATCCCCTCTTAAGTTAAAATTTATTCTAACGAATTTCAAATTCTATAAGTTATCAAAGTTATTTATATTCCATAATCGTTTAAACCATCTCCAGAGTCTCTAACAATCACTTAAGTATTTCAAAATCCTTTTTGAAATAAATTATATCCAAAATCCTTTGGTATCAAATTATCCTTTGAATTTTAAAACCAAACGCAGTTTTGCAAACAAATCCAATTTAAAATATTCGGGTAGCAAATCCTCTCTTGGAAACTTGAAAATGAACATCGATGATGCTGCAGTCATCACCGAAATTATTTTCCAACGACCGTAGTGAGTCTAGTGCTTTAACTCTTTCCCAAAAACGTCTCAAATATTTTTAATTCCAAATCTCAACAGATTTCATATCCACTCCAAAAACTTTTCGAATAATGTCATTATTATTCCTTTGAAATCTTTGAAAATCATTTTCAAACCCAAGGAAATTAATTTTTTTAAATTTCAAATTTCAAAACCTTTAAATCTATATTTAACATTACTCTGGAATTTTATTTCAAATTATAAATCACATTTATAAATTCCATGCCATTATATAAATTTAATTCCTTAACTTTGGTTATAATTTCAACTTTTATTCAATTTTCCTAACAGCATTGATAATACTTTAATATTATCACTTCCTAACAACCAAGCAACCACATATAACTATAATAATTTCTGAATAATTATTCCTTTCATATATGAAAATAATTTGGAAAAAATTATTTCATTTACCCTATTTAAAACAACACCGTGTAGAATTGTTCTATTCAAGTGTTTAGAGATCCCTATCAATAACGTTAATTACTCGTATTGACCAGAATCCATAAACTACTCAACAAACCAAACAACACAATATAAAACAATTTTTATATTCACTAACAAATAGCGCTCATACATATTAATACACTCAAACTCATTCTAGAGTACTACGGACTCTATTTTTAATGAGTAGTCCTCACCAAAGCCAAGATTCTCGCTTAACCTTTCGCTTTGATACCAAATGTCACGACCCGATTTTTTGACGCTCGAAAATCGACATCAATACGTCCACTGTATCAAATGCTGAATAATTGAGTGCCGGAAAACCAGACTGTAAGGGAAAGAAGAAGGAGGTAAAAGAAGAGAAAAACAAAACAACATCAGAATCTCACAAACGCAGTGGAATAATATATATTAGATAACAACAGATTTTTACACAAAGGAATCTGTAACTGAATAATACATTACATCATCAGAGTTCAACACAACAATAGAAAAATACTTGACAGTTATATTAACTTGTCCCCACAAAAGCTGACTACATAGCATACCAAACACAGCAGAAATAAGACAGATACGTGTGATACGTCTTGCCATCCAGCACATTCCCTAAGCTCCATGGCAGTCCATCCAGAATCTGTGCTCTATGGTACTCGGTCTGACCTGAGCATTATAGTAAAATAACACCCGAGTCAGTCTGGAAAACCAGCATAAGAAAACACACTCAATTGGATTATTAAAGTTCCAAAATCCTTTAAAAATCAAAGGTATCTCGTACGACAATGCCATAAATAAACATGTCGGGTTTTTACCTTACGTTAACCAAAACATTTCTTATCAAATCCACTGATATTATAGTAGTGTCTATATACAAATACTTATTCAAATAGGCGGAATTTTATATTCATTAATTCCATCATAATAGGTATACAAACAAATCCGTAGGCACTTATTGGAGATTTGGTTTCCATCAATGGCAAGGCTATCGGGGTACTGCCCGTCACAGTACGTGGTCTAGATCAGAGTACCGAGGATCCCCCATATCCCCTACAACACAAGACCGGAGCTACCCCTTACTGGATAGTCCGAATAAGATCACCCCACGGTTGGAATCAGGAACCGCCCACACAGCCGAATAAAAAGAAACATCTGGACAGGGATGACCTTGCCCTAATTGGTTGGTAGCCACTTAGCCTTGCTGCACCTCCCATGTTTTAGCCATTCCCGGTTAATGAGGCACGAGGCTATGCGTTACCTTGTTAGAACACATCTCACTTAGAATGTTCATCGTCCTTTTAACAACCCGAAAATTTTCAACCTCGAAAATTGACACTAATACGTTCACTGTATGGAGTGCCGAGCAATCGAGTGTCGGAAATTCTAGACTGTTAGGGTTAAGAAAAAAACGTGGTAGAAGAAGAACATAAAACATAAACACAGAATCTCACACTTGCAGCGGAACAAAATATAATATACAAATAGCAGCATTTACACAAAGAAAGCTGTAAATGGCAATTTACATACAATATATCAGAGTACAATCATCAACTATAATCCAGATAGTTATAATAACTTGTCCCCGAATACAATTAATACAAATTCTAATACACAACGGAATCAATACGTCTCTGCCATCTAGATCGCTTCTTGAGCTTCCAGCGTCTAAACCTAAAAATCTGTAATACTCGGTCTAACCCAAGCGTTACAATAAAGTAACACCTGATTTGGGCTTGAAACCAGCGTGAGTAAACCTGTCTAATAAGAAATACTAAGGTTATAACTTCTTTGGAAACCCAGGTAACTCGTTGATCACTTCGAGTTTATCTTGCTATAGCCAAACACTTATTTCACAAAATAATATCTAAGTACCGTTACTTAGTTCAAATGGCCAAGTTTACTTAGTTCATTTCATTCCAGGCTATTTGATTCTAAATCAAATCTACGAAGAATTATGGAGCTTATTAAATCGAAGTGGTTTCGGATATCACTGATATTCGATCTCGATCACTTCGAAATCCAAACGACGTCTTTTAAGCCAAAACAATTCAATTTCAAATGTCAACATTCACATAAAAATTCCATCACAATATATGTTCAAATAAAGCATCTCACATTTTATACTCAATTGTTCATTTTAGGTTATTTCATATCACAGAAGATCACAATTTAACAAACTAGAGGTATTAAACAACCCAAAGCATTCAATTCAATTTAATCATTCATAAGAAAGATTTATTAGTCATGCAATCATTCAATTAATTTAATTTACACAAAATAAATTAATTACTTATAAATCCTGCTTAATTGTCTTTAATTAATCACAAGCCATTTATTTTATTATAGATTAAATATTTGGGATTAGTTAATTAATTACATGTAAAATCACTTAAGATCTTTGATTAATTATAAGTAAAAACATTTTATTCCCTTAACCATTTACTTAATTATATCATTAAAATTAATTTAAATAAACTTAGGAATTAATTTAAATAATTAACCTAATATGTAATTACCCTAAACCAATTAATTTAAGTTCAAAACATTTTACTTCGTAATTTCTTGGCTTGAACTTGCTTTGAAATCTTGTTTTTATTTTCATTTCTTTTACTTTGCAAAATTACATTATTTAAAAAAACACTTGGGCTCAAACCCAAAAATCCCGATCAAAACTCGATCCAAATTCGAACTTCCCCAACCTTCTTCCTTCTTCTCCCCTTACTCTACTCTTTCTATTCCTACAGCAAAATGAAACCGGACACCCAAAGATATGCATGCACGTGCACGCGCGATCATCACTGCTCCGATCAACGTCGCTACTGCCACCAAGTCGCCGATGACCCCACCGTCCACCATAGCTACCCAGAAAACCACGACGACCCAAAAATCAAAATCGAATGATTCGAACAACCAGGGAAGAAAAATCCGATCCCCAAATCACCCCGCACCGCCTAACTCCAACCACCGAAGACCACGTCTTATTGCCCAGACCTTCGTCGTACGACCACCTCCCTTTCCTCCTATTTTGGCTCAACTCGACGCCGCCACGGTGCCGCAATCGCCACAAATTCGACCTCATCCATATCATAACCTGAAACCCTGCTATGACTTCTCCACATACCACGACGATCTAAAAATCAACTGACCAATTTTCCCACGCTCCTCGACCCTCGGGCTACCTTCGGCGATGAACTCGACTCACGAGTCTCCTCCGATCACCGAAAATCGAATAAAAACCCAATTTCATTCAACCCATAATTCCTCATCAAATTCTAACTTAAAAATTATATATTACCATTAAAAATCATCATTTTACAAATCGATTCTGATAATATAAGCAAAACTTAAGATTTAGACAATATATTTTCTGACTTGATTTGATTTCCACTGTAAAACCTCCTTTCCCAGGTAGATACTTAAAATTTTTACTTGGAAACATTTTTAAAAATAGTATCACACCATTATAGACTACTTTTCTTTAAACATCATATCCTATAATTTCCTAGATGGAGAGATATGAATTTTTGAATGATTTGTGGGATTATTGGGTCTGTAAATCAAGAATAGAGGCATGCATATACATATACACGGCCATTCAAACACATATACCAGGCAAAAATACATTTCTACATCTATGCAAGCAATAGTCAAGTCATTACTATCATCAATCTTTACATGAATAAGTTAATAAAGATGATTCAGCTTTTAGAAAATTAAGTTTACTCACTGTAAAATGTTTGGACAGGGAATAGAGATTTGGAAACTGCTGTTGATTTTTAACTGGAAGCTTGATCTACTTCTTAGTTGAGATGAACTTGAATTCCTTCTTGCTTTGTTTCAAATGAAAACTTGAAGTAGTTTATTTGTTTGGTTTTTTTTTTTTGAGTTTTTTTAATGAAAGAAAAGAAGAGGTTTGATATATATACAAAAGTGTATAAAATATACAGCACTTGGTTTCTAAATCTTTTTTCTTATAAAAATGAAGAAAACAATTTTGAAGAGTAACTTGACACTTGTACATAAAGATCTTATTAAGCTTACAAATGCCTATATGCAAATATTTTATATTTATTTATGTTTTATATTTATATTTTTATATTTTTATTTACCATGTTTACTTAAAGAAATATTATAAAACCCTTTTATTTATTCTTATTTCACTTTAAACTTAAGTTATTACTACTTTAATCAATATATATATATATATATATATATATATATATATACAAGTGTTTAAAATGTGGAGTTTTAAATCTAAATTATATTTTGAGATTTTGAAAATAAAAATATAACTTTAGAACAATTAAAATATCTTATGTTAATTTTTGATATTATATAAATATATATATATATATATATATTCACACTTCTACATGCTTTCCTACATTTCATTTTATAGGGCATATATATATATATATATATATATATCCAAGGATTTCATAATTAAATATCCTATATAGTTTTAAGTTAATTTATATATATCCCGATATTTTAATGATCAAAATTTATTTGTTCAACTAATAAAATCCATTAATTATCCAATTATCAGATGTTAAAAACCGGGTCGTCATAGTCCTCCTAATGATGTTCTGACAGCATTCATCCAAACAAGTCCGTTCCCAGTCCAAACGGAACTGAAGGCACAACTCCTACTGCATCCATTTTGGAATCACCCTTAGGATTAGTAGCGATTACCCCTTGCACTTCGCTGCTCCATCTTCGACTCCAAGTTATTGTCTTCTTCATAAAAAGGTTCAAACCGGATCGAAGTGGTTTTCGAGAAATTAGTCCTGATCCCAGTCTCTTCGAAACGATCAGTGCATTGGCTAATACTGATAGTCGGTTTTTTAACTATCGTATAACATCCACAAACAACCATCAGGCTTTAATAATTTCCCAAATTATTTATTTCAAAATATCTTCGCAAGATATTTTCTACACCTCAATCCTTTGAAATAGTTTTCAAATCACTTTTCTCTCACGGAAATAAATTTCCACCCAATTGTTTTATTTCCACTGGAAATCACTAAGTCTTAATACTTTAGGTTTTTAAATAATTTAAATAACTTTATCCAAAAATATATACTTTAAAACATTTAAAATAAAAAATACTTAAAAGACTTTATTCAAAATAATGGTTATGAAATTCCATAATAATTTTCAAGTAAAACTTAGCTAAAACTACCTTTAAAATAAAATTTATTTATATAAAGTATAAATATTTAGTAACTATCCTTTAAATCGTAATACTAGTTTAACTTTTAAGATAATTACTACTATAACTAAGTTAATAATATTTACTTTAAAATCTTAAAACAATTTAAATAATAAATTCCTCTAGAACATTCTTTTAAACAACTTTAAAACTTTTAACTTATACTTAAAAATCTGTTTTGAAAACATACTTGGCTTTTTATGAAATTTCACTTTCCCTTCCAATATAACCGTCTAATAATTTATAATCCTTCTTGCTTTATCCCAATTTAATTTACGTCTCAACCCGTAAAAATTTTTCCCACACCTTTCAAAACTAAAACCGCTATTTATTTTTAAAACAAATTATCCATTCCTTTATAAATTTCCATCGTGAATTTATACTTTCAAATATCCATTAGTATCTTGTTTCACTTTATAAACACTGTTTATAAATTCCATAGTCTCATCCTCCTTTTAAAACACAGTTTCAAACAATAAATCAATTTCCAAATCGATTCCCAAAATTTACTCCATTTTAAAATAAATTCCTTTACTTACTCAATTTTATTTCAAAACCCATTAATTGCAGATTTTACTTCTTTATTATGATTTAAAATCTTATTTAAACTGAAAATACCAATTTCATACTTTTTTACAAAATTCTTCCTTATCTCTCCCAACTATTTAAAACCTTGAATTGAAAAAATAAATCCTTTATTTCTTTAAATAATATCAATTAAGTTTAAAAATTCATTCATTCCCATTTATTCAAAAATCTCCTTTCCCATACTCGAAATTTATCTATTAGAAAAATCAACTTTTTATCCTTTCCCAAATTCATCCCTTAATTTATCCAATTTCACTCTATTTATTTTATTTAGAATTCACTCTTTTATTTTCCTTTAAAAATCCATTCTTTATATTTTTGATATCTTAATATACCCAAAATATATCCAGTCAAACCATAGCATCCAATATTTTCAATTCCCAATAAAATCAATATAATCTATCACAGATTATCAAATAAATATATCACCGAATGTGAAAATAAATTCCAACATTTTGAGGAATCCAGTTGGATCCCTCCAATCTATTTCTCTGCATCCACATATGTTAGCACAATATAAAAATACCAATCCCACTTAGAGGGAGATATCGCGATATAAAGGGTCATCCGCTATTATGCGGGGCACATAGGGTCTCATCTGCTATATAATGCAGGAATATCAATCACTCCAATATATATATACTATATATAATATACCACATCCAAACTGATATTAAATTATCAGTTCAAGCAAACAACCAATAATTTAAATTTAACCATTTAAATTTAAAAGGTAATCCAAATAAGTGAGATTAACGCACATTTGTTTTTTTTTTGCAACCCATTTCCATCTCGACTTGTTTCCTTCATGATTTTTGATCTTGTATCAAGCATTATATGGTTTATTAATATTTGAACTAATCGAACAATCCATTAGCATTTAATAATTTAATTTAAACTAATAATTTAATTTAAATTATTTTTGTTGATTAAATAATTAATTAAGTTTATTAGATAAATTAATCACTGTAAATACATAATTTTAAAATAACTTGTAAATTTTTAAATGTGTACGTGTATATTTATTTTACTCTATTGAAACTTCCTATATATACTTATAATAATAAACTATATTAAAAATCTAATTTCTATAAATTCTTCAACATTTTTAAAATCCTTATTTTTTTCCAAAACCTTATCTACTTTTATTTAGTATTTTATTTAAAATATGTATGTGGGCATACATATATATATATATATATATATATATATATGTATGTATGTATGTATGTATGGATGTATGTATGTATGTATAATAAAACAAAATTATTTTATACCTTAAAATATTTTTCTTAAATCTTTCTGTATACACATTTACTAAATTGAATTAAAGATGAAATTTTTATATCTCCAATACACAGGAAGAATCGCAACCTTCGACCGACCTTCCTCCTCCCCGAGTCATCATTTTCCTCGTGCTCGTGACCTCCATGCACGAGACCCAAAAACGAACTTACGCACGCCTACGCCACCGATGTTGCCGCTGCAACCTTCTGCCTGCGACGAGAAACCGAAACTGCTTTAACCAACTACCGGCCCAAACCCCAAAATCCCGGACTCGCTTTCGATCGACTCTCTCTGCTTGCAGCTATAGCCTCCAGATCCTACCACCGCGAATCCAAAGCGAATCGACAGTGGCTAGTCAAACAAGCTTGAAACCTTGGTCTCGATTTGAAGCGAAGTCGGCCCTTTTTGAAGTCGCTATTATTGAGGCTGGGTTCGATATTGAGCAGACAAAAGAAAGGAAAGAGGCGATTTCGAATAGCAAATGAACACGCGATTCTTATTTTTCTCATTGATTTTTGATTCGTCCGCAATTTATTTCTTTCCTTCAAGTTCATGGATTTTAAATTCGAACTGAAAGAAATTCGCGTCTTTTTTTCTTTCTGTATATTTCGACTGTTTTACATTTTTAAAAAATATAAAGGAAACAAAAAAATGCACGTGTTAGAAGATGTAGGAAACGTGTTCTCATGGTGGACAAGTGTTGGATGTGTCTACAGTGAATTGAAGGGAAAACATATATAATATATTTAAATTTAAATAGTCCAGATTTTCGCAACTCACAATCTCGATCTCCTATCGAGGCGTGCCGCTAGACGTCCAAATGTTATACCCCTATTTCGAACGCAGTGGAAAAGGCTTAGAGTCCTAATTCGATCGTATGGAGAAGATAACATTTTGGACCCAGTTATTATATTCAATTTTCGATATAAATTTAATCGTGTTTACCTGTCGTACATCACACGACAACTCAAATGCTGTGAAATTTGAAAACTGATAATAATACAATATTACAGATCCAATGGAACTAGTTTCGTCGAATTCCGAGACCGTGTCTCGGAAGGCTATTTTTAAATATCGATTTAAATGATAAAATTTGAAAACTGAACAAACCACTTTTAAATTCAATTCTTAAGGTTATATTATCTTCGGTATCAATAATATAAATTTTTCAAGCCTTCAAATTATTTTTAACAAGCTTAAAACTCAAGATTTCGTATTTACCCAATTTTCAATTATTTAATTAATTAATTAAATTATCCAATAAATATTGATATTTGAAATTCAAGTTAAAGATTAACTTTTAAATATTTAAAATCAATTAAATATATCAATTTCAAATATTTAAAATCTTGGGTCGTCACAAATTCATATTTCCAAAAATAGATTAAATCCTCATTTTTCATCATAGTCCTCAAATATGACATTTAAATCCCTACTTATGTTATAACATCATTTAATCGTATTATACTTAAAAATCAAGGATTTAAATATAAAACTTCCACTTTACAAAACCTGAAATTCAGAAAACAGCTTAGATAGTTTAAAATAGTTTTAAAATAGATGAATATAATTTAAAATATATTAAAATAGATTACTAAAATTTAAAATAGATTAAAATAGTTTAATGTAGTTTAACATAGATTAAAATAGATTAAATTGATTTAAAATAGATTAAAATGGGTTAAAATAATTTAAATAGATTTAAAATAGATTTAAAATGGGTTAAAATGGTTTAAAATACATCAAATAGATTTAAAATACTTTAGAATTTCGATTTAAACCAATTTCTAATTCCAACCTTCAAATTTGGATTTTCAAAGTAATTCAATTTATATAAATCAATTTCCTTTAAAATATCATTTAATCCAATTTAAGACTTAAGGTTTTCAAAATCATTAAACTTAACCAATCTGGTGTCCATATATAATTTTCTACCCTATGGTCAATTGATGTGGATATTTATCATTTCAATCCGCAAAAATTTAAATTTACAGGTATATATTATTTCAACTCGCAATCCCAAATTCCAAATCAATGAAAATCGCTTAGGTTTATCGTTTCAACCCATAAAGATTTTCTCTTATTCTATATGATCGTTCGGGTATGTATCATTTCAACCCATAGGGATTTTCCAATAATAACTAAGGGAACTTGCAGTGTTATAACAATATAAATATAACATCAAATCATCCAATATCAACAATTAAACATACATCACAATCATCATCCAAATCAACCAATAAATATCAGTAGATAACTGATTATCATTAGCAAGTATTAAATTGACAATTAAATTCAATACTAAATTAAACAACGATTATATGCAATAAAAGTTAAATTTAACAAGAATGACAACTTAAATATAAGAAACATCAACCAATCAATTCCAAATCAAATCATAAATTCAGTTTAACTAACATATAGTTGTGCATGTGTTAAAACACTCACCTTATTGATTTTCCTTTTCTAGTCAGATTTGGATCTGCTACTACTTCCTACTTTTGATTTGAGTCCATGTTATCTTAATCTTCTATTTTTTATAGAAAGTTTTGAAAGAGATAGAGAAGTTTGTATAGTTTTGGATTTGAAGAAAAGGATTCCGAAAAAGAAGAATGAATGGAAAAGAAGAAGAAAATTTAAAGAAGATGAAGAATTGAAAAAGAAAAGGAAGCTTTGAAAAAAAGGAGATTTGAGGAGGAAAAAAATGAAGGAAGAGGAAAATGAAGAGAGGGGAAGAGAGAGAGAGAGAATGAAATGGAAGTTTGTTTAGAGGAATAAAGCTACAGAAGATGGGATTTGAAAAATGAAATGAGTCTACAGGGATGAAGATGGAAACAAATGAAAAGCTAATAAAGTATATGTAAACAAACTAGTAATTGAAATAAAGTAAGAGTATGAACAGCCTTAAAATGGTAGTATTGAAAGAGGTAAAGTAAGGGAAAAATATACGAATAAAGATAAAAATAAATCTTCCGTTTTTTAATATGAAGCTTCAGAAGAAAGTGTTGCTAATGAAAGGAAACTACAAGAACTAATAATGCATGAAGAAAATAAACTTAAGAAACGGGGAATAGTAAATGCTAATTAGATGGCCTGAAAATTAATTTGGATGTTCATATTAAAAATGGAAAAAGAGAAAGGAAACAAACTTTAGGTAAAGCACCTGAAAGGAGAAAACGAACAAATGATAAACAAATGAAAAGAATGACGCAATTATTAATTAATAATAAACGACTGAGTAGTCTAATAATAAAATAGATGCTCAAATGAAACCTACACGAAGAACTTGAAAATGAAAACAAAGAGAATGTGGATGTGATAATAAATGCAAAATAAATGAAGGGACCGCTTATATACTATAAACAAACCTTTGGGATCCAAATTCCAAAACTAGCTCTTATTTATTCACCTTAACAAACCCTATATACACATATTTATCATTTAATTCTTTATTAATACATTCTTTTTACATTAATATAGGTGCACATTTCATTAGCGCAATCAATCAATTAACAATCAATTAATCTATTCATTTATTTATGTTACTCAAACCAATTTTATTAATTAATTAATATATATCTATCTATGCATTATAAAATGGTTTACTTTTTTAATTACTGAAATGGTCAGATTAATGCAAAAAATTTACAAGTTTTTAGATATATGAAATGGAAAATTAAATATAAGTGAACATGTGTAACTAATGTACAATTGTTAATTAAAGGCAATTTTAATTGATTCCACAAGATTTACACAACCATGAACCCTCTAATATATTTAGAAATTTGGATATTAATGTGAGTAATTCATTTTTTTCCAAAATCATAATTATTCAAAATGAAAGTTCTATTTTTATACATCTCAAAACAAGCAATTATCTTAATTAAAACGTTCATTCCATATTGATACAAAATGCAAGTTTCTATATTAACTCATTTATTACAATTTCATTTATTTTTCCTTTTAATTGAAACATTTCAATTAATCTTAATTCATTTCATTACTAACTTCAACAAGTTCTAATTATAAACACTTTTTTCTTTTCATTTAGACCGATTCAAACATGTTTTATAAAATTTCATATACAACAAAATTTATGCACTATTTACAAAATAAATGTTTTTGTCTTATTGAAAATCAACTTCTCCAAGACGCGTTTCAAATAACAAATTATGTTATTCTTTCACTAAAACATTCACTCCATCCTTTCTTCAAATTTAACATTTGTTATTCCAATTAGAAGAAAACATAAAATTGTTCTTTTCAAGTCAAAGCTTAAATTTCATTAAAATCTTTATCTTAATTTAATTTAAAATGTAAGTTCTTATGTTGAACTTATTAATTACAATACACTTGTCTTTTCTTTTCCATTAAAGGATTCCAACAACTATTATTGCAGTTTATATTAAATATTAGATTTCAAACGAGTGCTCATTATACCACAACTATTTACTGTTCATTTCATATTCCAACATTTATTTCTTAAACTATTCCATTCTTATACTAACATCTATTATTATAATAAATCATTACCCTATGGTCATAGTTAGCATTGATTTATATCTTATTACATTAATATTCTCCAATTTCATCTTCATTTACATTAATGTAATATTTAATTACATTTAGTCGCAATTTATTCCAAATAAATTCAGAAGATTGATTAAATAGGTAACATGCAACAATTGCCACTTTTCTTACTTTAATCACACTTATATGTTTATTATCTTCAAATAAATATTATAACTACTTACACGACCCTGATATTTCCCAACTACAATGAATTACATATTATTTCACCAAATAATTATAACATTTAATTTATTCCCTTATTTACCATTTATAACTAATTAAATTTCAATGGACTAATTAACCATTGTTATAATTTTCCAATTCAAACACATTTCGAAGTTCATTGTTAGCTAACAAAACAAATAACTTCACATTGATTTTTTCTTCTTATTTACAATTTCTAACCAATGTAACTTTACAATTTATTACAATTATTTGAGATTTCATTCAATTAGTCATTTATTATATTAAATTTACATTATTGAACCCTATTTCTTTATTTACAACCTAGAACCAATTTTAACTTTACATCAATTAATTAGACATACATTAAAGTAGTTATCAATTGTCTTGAATTAACATTTTAACATTACATTCTAGTTATTTCTTATTAATAAACCATAAATTTTAATTTCTTCTAATATTAAATTACAAAATCTTATTGAATTCAATATTTTAATTATCGAAAATTATGGGTCGTTACACTCTCCCCCACTCAAAATTTTCGTCCTCAAAAGGGAAAGAAGGTAAATGAGGAATTAAGTAATCAATATATCTTATTCAAAATATTAAATTTCTAAACAAATAATATACATAATTAAATAATTTAAATAAATATATCAATTTATAAACATTTAAATCCTTTTATATTCAAGTTCAATAAAAATTGGAAAACATCCTTACTTTCACAAAAAATTTCTAAGTCCAAAATTCATGGAAAATTTCGACAGAGTCTCCTTTGTATGGAGAGATATGGAAGAAACAATAATATCAATAATAACAATATATAGCATATTTTTCAAAATAATATATCCCAAACCAATATAATATCGCTAGAAAACGTAATCCGATAATGTACATATTTGTTGGGCAAACAACGCTTATTTATGAAATCTAAAGCGGTTGCAATTGCTTCCATAAATCTATATTTCCCTTATATAGTCGAAAAGATTTATCACTATGCAAAGAGAAATATTTACGTTGTTTCAATCAATATCAACAAATCAACACAACATAACAACAACTACTTACAAACAAATTATACAATAATCACACACAGTCAAAGAAATCAATTATACATCCATAGCAACCAACAAATGGTTTGTTCGGGTTTAGAAACCTTTAATAACATAAAATGATAAATAAACTGCTAAGTATACCATATACTCAACGGTCTTAGATAAAACTTACTAGATTATTTATACATATGAAACAATTTCAAGTATCACCTTCCCAACATCCCATAAACTAAACAACAAAGAATTTGATACATAATTTGTCACGACCCATTTTTGGATGCTCGAAAATCGACATCAATACGTCCACTGTATTACATGTCGAACAATCGATGTCTAAAATACCAGATCATAAGGGAAAGTAGAAAGAGGAAGAAGAAGAAAATATAAATAACAACATAGAATCTCACAATCGCAACGGAACAATATATAATAGATAACAACTGGTCTTTATACAGAAAGAACAATAACTATTTATACATTACATTATCATAGTACAACACAAATACTAGCACAATATTGGACAGTTATAATAAATTGTCCTCACAAAGTTGAATATACAGCATACCATACACAACGGAATATAAGTCAGATACGTGATATACGTCTCGCCATCCAGCTCGTTTCCTGAGCATCCTATCATATATCTGTAATACTCGGTCTGACCTGAGCATTATAATAAAATAACACTCAAGTCGGTCTGGAAGACCATCGTGAGAAAACATACTCAATTGAATTATTAAAGTTTTCAAAATCCTTTGAAAATCAAAGGTATCTCGTAAGATCACGCCATAAATAAACATGTCGTGTTTTTACCTTACGATAACCAAAACATTTTATATCAAAATCATCTGATATTATAATAGTGTCTAAGTACAAATACTTATTCAAATAGCTGAAATGCTTGCATCTCACGTTCCAGTATAGTTGGGCACAATCAAGTCCGTAGGGTGCTTATTGGAGATTGGTTTTCCATACAATGGCAGGGCTATTGGGGTACCGCCCAGCTGAAATAAAGGGACTCTAGACGTTGAAAATCTTACCCTACTTGGGTGCTACACACTTAGCCTTGCTGCATTTCCCCTGTTTTAGCCATTCCACGTTGATGAGGCTTGAGACTACGATTACCTTTTTGGCACACATTCACTTAGAATGCTCACCATCCTCCAATGACGATGTACTGATTGCATTCAATCCATACAAGTCTGTTTCCCGTCCGGACGGAATCGAAGGCACTATTCCTACTACATCCATTTTGGAATCACCCTCAGGATTAGTTGCGATTAGCCCTTGCACTTCACTGCTCCATCTTCGACTCCAAGCCCCTGTCTTCCTTATGAAAATGTACTCGTTGGATCAAAGTGGTTTTCGAATCACAAATCCGATCCAGGTCTCTTCGAAACAACGTTCGCTATTCCCGGTAAAACTCAACCCCGGTTCTTTACGAAATAAACAAACAAGAATAAGATCGGAGATCAACTTCTAACCGTTAGTGGACGGATTTCCTTATAAACGTCCTAGCAAAACAATGAGTTTATACGTCAGTATAGCACCTCGAACGGTAACTGTATCATATAATTCCCGTACTTCTCCTAGATATTTCCAAAGTTATATTCAGGTCCAGATTTTGGTAGTTGGTTATTTAACTATCAAATTAAACAATCAATCAACCAAATATTTTATTCCCAATGGAAAACACCCAGTCTTATTAAATTTAGATTTTAAATAAATTAAATCACTTTATCCAAAAATATACACGTAAAATGTTTAAAAAAAAGCTTCTTAAATTCTTTATTCAAAATAAAACATATGAAATTCTATTATAATTCTCCAAGTAAATGTTTAGCCAAAAACTTCTTTCAAAATAAAACTATTATGTAAAGTATAAATATTTAATAATTATCTTTTAAATCATAATACTAATTTAACCTTAAAAATAATTAACTACTATAATTAACTTAATTAATAATTAATTTAAAATTTTTAAATTAATTAAATAATAATTTTTTCTAAAAACATTCTTTTAAAACACCTTTAAAACTTCTAATTTATACTTAAAAATCTTTCTTTGAAAATATACTTAGCTTTTGAGAAAAATACATTTCCACTTCAGTAAAACTGGTCTTTTCATTTATAAATCCTTCTCGGTTTATCTCCAATTTAAATTTACGTTCCCACTCCGTAAATTTCCTTTCCCGCATTTTTAAAAATGAAACCACTATTTATTTTTAAAACAAATTACCATCTCGTTTATAGATTCCCATCTTATAAATTCAAATTATCCGCCGACAAATACTTCACTTTAGTTATAAACCCAATTTATATATCCCATGGCCTCAATCTCCTTTTAATCACTGATTCAAAACACTTAGTCGATTTTCAAATTTATTTCCTTGAATTAAATTCAATTTTAAAGTTTATTTCTTGATTTTCCCAAATTTATTCCAAAATCCATAGATCCTAGCTTCACTCCTTTATTATGATTTAAAATCTAATTTAAATCCGAAACATTAATTTCATATTTTATATTTTTCCAAATTTCCCCTTTTATTTTCTCAAATCCATTTTGAACCTCGGACTTAAAAATAAATACTTTTATACTTAACAAATCGCTTAAGTCCCAATATTAAATCCTTTTATTCAATTATTTCATATGAAGTACAAATTTAAAATCAACTTATTCTTTTTCCCAAATTCATTACTTTAAATTATCTATACTTACTATAAGTCTCTTGCTTTAAACTTTCCCCTTTTTATTTCCCTTTAAAAATTCAATATTTATATTTTTAAAATGCCAAAAATATATCCAACAATATCATAGCATACAATAAATTCTATTTTCCAACATAATCTATCATAGATCATACAACATTTCATATATCACTGAAAAGAAAATAAATTCAACATTTTTGAGGAACCCAGTTGGATCCCTCCAACCTGTTTCCCCGCATCCACAGATGTTAGCACAATATGAAAATACCAATCCCACTTCGAGGGGGATATCACGATATATATGGACATCCGCTATTATGTGGGGCATATGGTCTCATCCGCTATATAATGCGAGAATATCAGTCACTCCAATACTAATATATATACTACTATTTACATATATAACCATCCAACGAACAATTATTGATCTATCAATCCAATCAACATCCAATGATTTAAATTTAAGCATTTAAATTTAAATGGTAATCCAAATGAGTGAGAGATTCTCACCGTTGATTTTTAATTTGCAACCCGATCCAAATCCCATTTGTTTTCTTCACGATTTTAGACCTTGTGTAAACATTATATGGTTTATTAACATTTGAACTAATCGAACAATAAATTACCGTTTAATAAATTTAATTAACTAATTTTAAATGATAGTTAAACTATCCTTGTTTACATTTTCTTTTCTTTTCTGACCAAATTCTAAATTTTATAATAGGGTGTATATATATCCTAATTACACTTGTACATCTTTTAAGATTAAACAGTAAGTTGACGTATATTTTTTTCAGTAAATAACACAAATAGTAATTTACTTTACTATAAAGTTTTCTGATAAATGGAATAATAAATCAACATATTAAAATACCAGTTTTTAAACTTTAGTAACTTTCAAATTAAAATGTTAAAAATCAAGTTATCTACTCGAACGCGAGAATAATAGCATCAAGCAGCCTTCCACCAGTACGTGCAATCCTATATCGATCGCACTACTTCTCCACGAACTTAACCCACTCTCGACACTCGAGTCATTTCCCTGAAACATGATGCGACACCATAGCTGCTGCATCATGGTTGCGACTCCCACTATGACACTGCACGACACTCTAGTATGGTCGGAGGTGCTCCTTCCCGAGGCGAGTCCAAAAACCGTCATAGATTCTCGAGTCGACTCGTCCATCACTCAAAAATTTGAACCCTGGATCTCGAATACTCCCTGACAACATCGAGCCTCTCCAACGCTACCGCACACAGCAAATCCAAAAGTGAACTTGATCCTCAAATCGAGCACTGCGATTTCGATTTGGATTAAAAGCAGAAGAGGGGAAACTCGAGACTATCTTCGAATTACTTTTTGCTTGAAATGAAAAAGAACGGGGTGGAGAAAGAGGACATAATTGGATTTTAGCTTTTTGTTCGGCAGTTCGTTTACCTTTTTTTAAAGAAGCTGACATTTTGAAACAGAATAGAAGAGAGGGGGAGGAATACGTTTATACTTGCAGGAATGGAAAGAGCACCTATATTTATTTTAAGAGCTAATGTGTCTATGTATATACACACACACACACACAAAGGATATGGATTTCTTTTATGTATTTTTATTATCATATCTTTCTGCCTGCCAATATTTCAATCAGAGAATGGAGATAGGGTGGCTTGCATAGGTATAGGATAGGATGGTTAAGATGAAAGAATAGTGGCTGATGGAAAGGAGTGTGACAGCCTTGTCTAGTCAAATGTGTATATGTGTGTGTGTGTGTCATTTTAAATTCAAAAATATCTAACTAAAAATTTTGATTCCCAAACAAGGCATGCTGTCAGGCATTCGTAATGTTATATCCCAAATCCGAAAGCAATGGAAAAGGTTTCGAGTCTCAATTCGATCGTATGGAGAAGATAGCTTTTTGGACTCAATTATTATATTGAATTTTCGATATAAATTTTATCCCGTTTACAAACCGTACGATCACACAATAATTCCAAATTGTATGAAAATTGAAATCCTGTAATAATATAATATTACGGATCCAATGGAACTTGTTTCGTCGAATTCTGAGACTGTGCCTCGGAAGGTTATTTTCAAATGTCAATTTAAACGATATATTTTTAAAACTAAACAAATCACTTCCAAATTCAATTTAAAGCTTTTATTATCTTCAGTATTATAAATATAAATTCTACAAGCCTTCAAATTATTTTTAACAAGCTTGAAACTCTAGATTCAATATTTTACCCAATTTTCAATCATTAAATTCAATAATTAAATTATCCAATAAATAGTGATATTTGAAATTCAGGTTAAAAGTTATCTTTTAAATATTTAAAATCAATTAAATATTCCAATTTTCATATATCCAAAATTCTGAGCCATTACATTCCTTAGCCCATATAAGAATTTCGTCCCTGAAATTGCTGGTTAAGAAGAATGGTCCACAATCCGTTAACTATTTTCCCCAAATCCAACAGTTTTTAACAACTCCCAAAACAATCTTTTTATTAAAGACACACTATCACTCTTACTAACTTTCCAAACTCATCCATCTGTTCCAAATAAAATTATCCCCTCAACCACTCAAATTATAGTTTAAACCAAATTTTAAACTATCAAAATTCTACTCAAAAACTTTCTAACTCCTTAAATTTTCGAAAAATTTCTCCAGCGTCTCCTTTGGTCGGCTAGATCGAAACAATAACAAAATTGCCTCTATGGCCCCAAATTTTTCAAAAGAAAACAAAAACCAAGTGGCTAGATCAGAAAATCATCAAATTTCAGACGATAATTTCAAATACATAGCTTTTTGTCAGGCAATTCAAATTTATCTTCTGAAATCAAAAACATAATTTTTCTTTGGCTTTTAAATACCTTTATCCTACTTAGCACTAATTTCCAATCCCAGAATTCAAAATCATTTCATTCACTTCTTTTACAAAATTTCAATATTTGCTTTACTTAAGCCGTACGATGTACATATACCATCCATACGCAATATCAAATCCGATCGCTCACATGACCACACATTTCCACTTCTGAACAAGCATCGTTCACATGATTCCCTAGTGCGGACTCGATATGGTTCCTATATCATAAACCTCCATTCTCCTTGCATAGCCATATACTATGATAGAGAATTTCCATAATCCATCAAAAACCCATATCCAGTGTTAGCCGTCGAAAATCGAGTGAAAAATCCCAACTCGGATCGATTAACTATCTATTCTATGCTCGAATCTGGATCAAACCATCATGCAAACAAAATAACATACATACACTTACGTATAAATTTCTAATTGATTATCAGCTATATTAGTTCTCTTTTTATTCACATTTATTTTGATTTCCATACACCTATTCACAATTATCCCATTTCACACTTACTTAACCTTCATTCAAATATTAACTTAGTATATCTTCCCAATACCAATTTTACTTAAGAATTTAACCATTTACTTTCTTAAGTTCAATATAATTATTTTATACAACTCCTTATATTGGTTTCTACTTCATCACTTGGTTTATATCCATCTTTACTCAAAATTAAATTTCAATCCCATTTGAATTCATTTTGTTTTCCCAAGTCTCTAAACATTGAGTTTATCAATCGTATCTCAAACTACTTTTAGTTCACTAATTTCTTTAACTAGTTTCATCTACCAATTTATTTCAAACTTAATGAACTCCAATCAAATTTCATTTCCAAAACTTTTTATTTTATTTCTCCCACTCAAACTAATTTTCCAATTTCAGACAATTTAAAAATATTATTACAATATTCAATTTTAAGTTTTATTTACTTGCATATCAAATCAATTGGTACATTCACAAAATTTATTCCAGCTTAATAAAAATTTCAATTCAAATTTTAAACTTCTATAAGTTTTCCAACTTATTTATATTCCATAAACAATTTTAATTAAACTCCCAGAGCTCAAGCAATTACTTAAGCATTTCAAAAATCATTTTTTGAAATCAATTGTATCCCAAAATACTTTGGAATATGAACAATTCCTTTGAATTTCATAAATAAAAGAGCTTTGCACATACATTCCAATTCAAAACATTCACGTAGCAACTCCTCTGTAGGAAACTCGGGAATGAACATCGATGATGCTGCAATCATCACCGAAATTATTTTCCAGGTACCAAAGTGAGTTCAATGCTTTTACTCTTAAAAACATTTCAAATATTTTTAATTCCAAACCCCACCAGATTTCATACCCAATTCAAAATACTTCTGAATAATGTCACAATTATTCCTTCCTTGCCTTTGAAAATCATTTGCAAACTCATAGGGAATTAAATTTTCCTAAATTTTTGAATTTCACGTCCCTTCAATCTATATTCAAATATTACTCTGAAATTTTATCCCATTTTAATTATAAATCCCATTTATAATTCACATTTACAAATTCCATTCTGTTATATGAATTGATTTCCCTTAACTTTTAATTATAATATCAAACCTTTATTTCAATTACCATAACAACAATGATAATAATTTAATATCATCATTTTCTTACAACCAAGCAACCATATATAACTATAATAATTTCTGGAAAATTATTTCTTTCATATATAAAATAATTTGCGTAAAACTATTCCTTTTACCCTTTCAAACAACGCTACGTCGACTTGTTCTATTTAAGTTTTTAGAGATCCCTATCAATAATGTTAATTACTCGTATTGACCAGAATCCATAAGCCATTCAACAAACCAATAAACACCATATAAAACAATTTCATATTCACTAACGAATACACGCTCATATCTATTAATACATCAAACTCATTCTAGGGTGCTACTGACCGTATCTCTAATGAGTATTCCCCACCAGAGCCAAGGTTCTCGCTTAACCTTCATCTCTGATACCACAATGTCATAACCCGTTTTTCGACGCTCGAAAATCGACATCAATGCATCCACTTGATTGCATGCCGAACAATCAAATGATGAAAATACCAGATCGTAAGGAAAAGAAGAAAGAGGTAGAAGAAGAAAATAGAAATAACAGCATATAATCTCACAATCGTAATGGAACAATATATAACAGATAACAACTGGTCTTTATATAAAAGGAACTATAAATTTTTATACATTAAATTATCAGAGTACAACACAAACAATAGCACAATACTGGACAGTTATAATAACTTGTCCTCATAAAGCTGAATATACAGCATATCATACACAGCGGAATATGAGTCAGATAAGTGATATACGTCTCGCCATCCAGCTCATCTTCTTAGCTCCACGACATCCTATCCTTTATCTTTAATACTCGGTTTGACCCGAGCATTATAATAAAATTACACTCGAGTTAGTCTGGAAAACCAGCATGAGAAAACATGCTCAATTGAATCTTAAAGTTTCCAAAATCCTTTGAAAATCAAAGGTATCCCATAAGACCACGCCACAAATAAACATGCCAGTTTTTACCTTATGATAACCAAACATTTTATATCAAAATCCTCTAATATTATAATAGTGTCTAAGTACAAATACTTACTCAAATAGCTAAAATGCTTGCATCTCACGTTCCAGCAAAGTTGGGCACAATCAATTCCATACGGCGCTTATTGGAGATTGGGTTTCCATATAATGGCAGGGCTACTGAGGTACTGCCCATCACGGTACCTGGTCCAGATCAGCGTACCAAGGACCACTCCCGATCCCGTACAACGCAAGACCGAAGCTACCCCTAACCTGGATAGTATGAATAAGATCATCCCGCGGTTGGGATCAACAACCGCCACACAGCCGAAAGAAAGGGACTCTAGACAGGGGAATTCTTACCGTACTTGGGTGCTACCCACTTAGCCTTGATGCACCTCCCATGTTTTAGCTATTCCCGGTTGATGAGGCTTGAGACAACAATTACCTTTTTGGCATACATTCACTTAGAATGCTCACCGTCCTCCAATGACGATGTACTGATAGCATTTAATCCATATAAGTCCGTTCTCGATCCGAACGGAACCGAAGGCATTATACTTACTACATCTGTTTTGGTATCACCCTCAGGATTAGTAGCGATTATCCCTTGTACTTCACTGCTCCATCTTCAATTCTAAGCTCTTGTCTTCCCTATGAAAATATACTCGTTGGATCGAAGTGATTTTCAGATCACAAATCCGATCCCGGTCTCTTCGAAACAACATTCGCTATTCCCGACAAACTCAACCCCATTTCTCTAGGAAATAAACAGACAAGAATAAGATTGGAGATCACCTCCTAACCATTAGTGGATGAATTTCCTTATAAACGTCCTAGAAGAGCGAACGAGTTTGTACGTACAGTATAGCACCTCGAGTGGTCACTGTACCATATAATTCCTGTACTTCTCCTAAATATTTCCAAAGTTATATTTGGGTCTAGATTTTGATAGTCGGTTACTTAACTATCAAATTAAAAAATCATTCAACCAAATATTTTATTCCCAATGGAAAACACCCAGTCTTATTAAATTTAGATTTTAAATAAATTAAATCCCTTATCCAAAAATATATACGTAAAATATTTAAAATAAATCTTCTAAAATTATTTATTAAAAATAATATATATGAAATTCTATAATAATTCTCCAAGTAAAACTTTAGCCAAAAACTTCTTTTAAAGTAAAACTATTATATAAAGTATAAATATTTAATAATTATCCTTTGAATCATAATACTAATTTAACCTTTAAAAATAATTAACTGTTATAATTAACTTAATTAATATTTACTTTAAAAAAATTAAAACAATTAAATAATAAACTTGTCTAAAAACATTCTTTTAAAACACCTTCAAAACTTCTAATTTATACTTAAAAATCTTTCTTTGAAAATATACTTAGCTTTTTAGAAAAATACATTTCCACTTCAGTAAAACCGGTCTTGTCATTATAAATCCTTCTCGGTTTATCTTTAGTTTAAATTTGCATTCCCACTCCGTAAATTTCCTTTTCCATATTTTAAAAAATGAAACCACTATTTATTTTTAAAACGAATTACCATCTCCTTATAAATTCCCATCGCGAAATTATAAATTCGAATTTTCCGCTGATAAATACTTCACTTTAATTATAAACCCAGTTTATAAATCTCATAGCCTCATTCTTCTATTAATCACTGTTTCCAAACACTTAATCAATTTCCTGTATTAAATTTTATTTTAAAGTTTATTTATTGATTTACCTAAATTTATTCCGAATTCCATAAATCCCAGCTTCACTCCTTTATTATGATTTAAAATCTAATTTAAAACTGAAATATTAGTTTCATATTTTATATTTTTCCAAATTTCCCCTTTTATTTTTTCAAATCCACTTTAAACCTCGGACTTAAAAATAAATACTTTTATACTTAACAAATCGCTTAAGTGCCATTACCAAATCCTTTTATTCAATTATTTCAAAATCTCCAACGTTACATATTTATAAATTATCGAATGCAAAATTTAAAATCAACTTAATTAATTCTCCCAAATTTATTACTTTAAATTATCTATCTTTACTATAAATCTCTTGATTTAAACTTCCCTCTTTTATTTCCCTTTAAAAATTCAATATTTATATTTTTCAAATGCCAAAAATATATCCAGCAATATCATAACATACAATAAATTTAATTTTCCAACATAATCTATCACAGATCATACAACATTTCATATATCACTGAAATGAAAATAAAATCAACATTTTTGAGGAATCAATTTGGATCCCTCCAACCTGTTTCCCTGCAGCCACAGATGCTAGCGCAATATAAAATTACCAATCCTACTTCGAGGGGGATATCACGGTATATATGGTCATCCGCTACTATATGGGGTGTATAGGGACTCATCCACTACATAATGCAGGAATATCAATCATTCCAATACTAATATTTATACTACTATATATATTATCATCCAACCGATAATTCGAGATCTATCAATCCAATCAATATCCAATAATTTAAATTTAATCATTTAAATTTAAACAGCAATCCAAATAAGTGAGAAATATTCACTTTTTATTTTTAATTGCGATCTGATCCAAACCCGACTTGTTTTCTTCCCGATTTTAGACCTTGTGTAAACATTATATGGTTTATTAAAATTTGAACTAACCGAACAATAAATTAAATTTTAATAAATTTAATTAACTAATTTTAAATGATAATTGAACTATCCTAGTTTACATTTTCTTTTCTTTTCTGACCAAATTCTAAATTTTATAACAGGTGTATGTATATATATCCTAATTACCCTTGTAAATCTTTTAAATTAAACAGCAAGTTGATGTATATAAATTTTTTTCAATAAATAACACAGATAGTAATTTACTTCACTGTAAATTTTTTGATAAATGGAATAATAAATCAACAAATTAAATTTCCAGTTTTTAAACTTAAGTAACTTCTAAATTAAAATGTTAAAAATCAAGTTACCTACTCGAACGTGAGAACAACAACATCGAGCAGCCTTCCACCAGTATGTGCAACCACCTATCGATCATGCTACTCCTCTACGAACTCGACCCACTCTCGACACTCGAGCTACTTCCCTGAAGCGCGACCTGACACCATCGCAGCTACATTATGTTCGCGACTCCCACTATGACACTGCACGACACTCCAATATGGCTGATGGTGCTCCTTTCCCAAGTGAGTACAAAAACCATCATAGATTCTCGAATCGACTCGCCCATCACTCAAAAATTTGAACCATGGATCTCGAATACTCCCTAACAACATCGAGCCTCTCTAACACCGCCGCACACAACAAATTCAAAAGTGAACTCGATCCTCGAATCGAGCACTGCGATTTTGATTTGGATTAAAAGAAAATGTGGGGAAATTCTAGACTATCTTCGAACCAATTTTTGTTTGAAATGAAAAGGAATGGAGGGAGAAAGAGGACGTAATTAGATTTTAGCTTTTTGTTCGGCAGTTCGTTTACCCTTTTTTTAAAGAAGCTGGCATTTCGAAACAGAGTAGAAGAGAGAGGGAGGAATACGCTTATACTTGCAGGAATGGAAAGAGCACCTATGTTTATTTTGGGAGCTAATGTGTATATATATACAAAGGATATGGATTTCTTTTATTTATTTTTACTATCATTATCTTTCTGTCAGTTACTGTTTCAATCTGAGAATGGAGATAGGGTGGCTTGCATAGGTATAGAATAGGATGGCTGAGATGAAATAATGGTGGCTGATGGAAAGGAGTCTGATAGCCTAGTGTAGTCAAATTCATTACACACACACACATCATTTTAAATTCAAAAATATCTAACTAAAAATTTCGAATCCCGAATGAGGCATGCCGCCAGACATTCGTAATGTTATACCCCTGTTCCTAACGCGATGGAAAAGGTTTCGAGTCCCAATTCGATCGTATGGAGAAGATATCTTTTTAGACTCTATTATTATATTAAATTTTCGATATAAATTTCAGCGCGTTTACAAACCATAGGATCACATGATAACTCCAAATGCTACGAAAATTGAAATTCGGTAGTAATACGATATTACAAATCCAATGGAACAGGTTTCATCGAATTCCGCGACTGTGCCTTGGAAGGCTATTTTTGAATGTCAATTTAAACGATATATTTTTAAATCTGAACAAATGACTTCCAAATTCAATTTTAAAGCTTTTATTATCTTTAGTATTATCAATATAAATTTTACAAGCCTTCAAATTATTTTTAACAAGCTTGAAACTCCAGATTCAATATTTTACCCAATTTTCAATCATTAAATTCAATAATTAAATTATCCAATAAATAGTTATATTGAAATTCAGGTTAAAAATAACTTTTAAATATTTAAATCAATTAAATATTCCAATTTTTAATGTCCAAAATTTTGGATCGTTGCATAATTTAAGTTTACTCTTATTAATTTCATTCACATCATTTACTGTTCATTTTTTCTTCTTCATTCATATAACGCTTATTTTAATTAATTTACATTTATTACTTACAAAATTCATTTCCCATTTATTTATACGATGTCATTTTCTCTTTTAATTACTTTACATTCATTGCTTACATAAGTTGTTTCCATTTCAATTATTGGATTATTCATTATTAGGTAAGTTTCTTTAAAATTTAATTCACCATTAAAAGGTATTCCCTTTTCACATTCATTTCTTTTATATATAGTATCACTTTTCTATTACATTTAATTAGTGGCACTTCAAACTATTAACTTAAGTTTACAACATTTTATAACATCAAAATTCTTATTTATTGAAATAATTCTACTGAACACTCTTATTTCCTAAGTTTTACTTGTACAATATTCTATTACATATTCATATTAACATTTCAACTTTTAATAGTTTGGTAAGTTATGTGTGTGTGTGTGTTTGTGTGTGTCTGTGCGTGCATGTATGTATGTTTTAAGAATGCAATTGAAAGTTACACGAGTTATCTCATTCACTTTAGTTAACAAATTTTTAATAATTACTTCTTCTAAATTCATTATTCTTAACTTTACAAGTATCTAATTTCTTATATATTTCATAAATCACTTAAATCAAATTTCTTATTACCGTTTTTAGAAGTTTTCACTTATTAATATAACCAAGATTTCATTTCAATATAGTAATCGAAATTTCTAATTACAGAAACCTAAGAACTAAATATCGGGTTCTATTTTCAAATCATTTTAGAATAAAAAATGTATAGTCTTATCTCTTATATATTCAAATCCTATTTAGAAATTTAAAATTAAGATTTGTTATCAAAACAGGTGTGTAGTAAAACTATTACAGTAGCATTTCCACTTTGAAATTTGAAAATGAACGTCGATAAATCATGCACTCATCACCGAAATTATTATCCAGCGATAGAGAGTGGAGTACAGAACTCATTTCCTTTAAAAGCTCTTTTTTTTAAAACTTTCTTTCAAATCACATTGAAATATTTATACCTAAAATACTTCCAAATAGTACTAATATTATATTCCAAAATCTTTCGGAAGAAATTTTCAAAATCCCAAAACTTTGTTTCTCAAATTTCAATTTATACTCATTTTATTTGTAAATTTTATTTCACAACCAAGTATACATGGAATTTCACTTCGTAACAAAAAATTATATCACATTCAATTATATTGCTTTTAAAATTATTCTTTTATATACAAAATATAATACTAGGAAAAATTATTTCATTTATCCATATTTTAAAACAATATTGTGCCGGTCTGCCCTATTAAGTGTTTAGAAATCTCTATCAATGCCATAGTGTCCTATGTAACTACTGGAATTTATAAATATTAAAATAGAACAAATTAACACAATACAAAACCTTTTATAACACTAACAAATACACCTTCTCATATATATACACTCAACGACTCATTTTAGGGTTTTACTACCGTATTTCTAATGAGTCAGACCCCACAAAGCTAAGGTTATCGCTAAACCAAAGCTCCGATACCAAATGTAACAACCCACCATTTTGGGTAGTTTAAATCGACAATAGACCTCACATGTCAAACTCAAACCATTCAGAAGGGAGGATTGTTATGGGGTAAATAAGAAAGAGTATGGAAGGAAAGAAAAACAAATACAAAATCTTGCAGTGGAATGACAAAATATAATAATCAAATAAATAGTTCATGAAGCTGTTTACAAATAACATTTGGTTATACTTTTACAATACAAATCAGAGTTACATACAATAGGAATAAATAAATATAGCGGAACAACATGATGCAGCAGAATAAATAAAATAAACAGTAACATTACACATTTTCGGCTTCGTCTTCCAGAAAGCAGTCTTCGATAAATTGAAAAGCCCAGACTGACCCAAGCGAATTGAAAGTCAAAACAACTTATGTAAGTTAAATCAATGGTAAATAAATATGTGTAAAATGGCATCTGAGATGTTTACGGGGTTTGACATTTCCTATCTGGTGTCTAACATGAGCGCAATAACTTAAGAGATGTTTGGGATTTACATTACCTAAGGATCCGATAAACAATCTACATACATAGTACAATACGCTATAATAATAGTGTCTACAATAAAATAAAGTATTAAAATAGCATTAAGGCATTTCCCATATCCCCCTTAACACATTTTATATATTCCTATAGTCTATATAGTACTGTAATTCCTCTGTAAACTAGAGGTTGTCATGGGGCACTCCATAGGTATGATACAAACCAAACTCATAAGGCATGATATGGCATGTGAACATGGCAGTCGAGGCAATGCCAGGGTAGGACTCTATCGTTTTTAGAACTGAACTAGTGGTAACGCATAGCAGCTACTACCGCCCACCTTGGAACACGCTCCCATAATCAAATCAAGGGTAGCCACCAAATCAATCACAAAGTCAAAATATAATATCAAAGAAATGTGTCCGATAGAAGGAATGACCTCATTTGGCCCAGTATAACTCTTGTTTTAGTCACATCTAAGCTGACTCATGGGAGTCAGGGTCATGTAAATACCTCATACAGATTTGTTCGCCAAATCTTCCTACTTCATTCTGGAATCTCTACTAAGTACACAGTTGTTTAAGTGGTTTTGGGTATTGGCAGGGAGTATGACAATATTCGATCCTGGTCACTTTAACAACCAAGCGCTTATTTCACATCTTTTACAGTTCCAAAATCGTATTCTCAAGACCATATCGTTTTCGAAATCATATATACTTTAGAAATTATATCACATTTGAAATCATATCACTTTTGAATTCATAGTTCCAAAAATAGATTAAATCCTCATTTAAAATCATCATATTTCTCAAATATGTCATTTAAATTCCTACTTACGTTATAACATCATTTAACCATATTCTACTTAAAAATTAAGGATTTAAATATAAAACTTCCACTTCACAAAATCTAAAATTTAGAAAATAGTTTAGATAGTTTAATATAGTTTAACATAGATTAAAATAGATTAAAATGGGTTAAAATAATTTAAATAGATTTAAAATACATTAAAATACTATAGAATTTTGATTTAAACCAATTTACAATTGCAACCTTCAAATTTGGATTTTCATAGTAATTCAATTTATATAAATCAATTTAATGACTCGGAGTCCGACGCTCGAAAACCAGCATCCAATACATCATTCGTATTCAAATGTCGGAGATTCAAACGTTGGAGTCTGGTTCGCTGGAGCTTATAACACATTAGATGATAATAACACAGCGGAAACAAAATGATTTTTATTGATACACAATATGGATACAACATTCTGATAACAAATGCCCAACAATATTAGAGCCAAAATATACAACAACAAAAAAGCAAACAGCGGAAATAACATCAACATGGAAAAGAGACATCAACAGAGGCTCCAAAAGAGAGAGAGAATCCAACATACTGCATCTTCATAGCCAAAGCTCCAAAGCGCAAACCAAAAAGCTCAAAACCAAAAAGCTTCCAAGCCAAAGACTTTCTGATCCATATCTACTATTTGAACTAGCTCCAGAACCTACTGATAACCTGACTCTAGGCTGTCCGTGTGGAAAATTAGGGGCTACCAGCGTTTACAAAAGGGAACAATAAACTTCGAGTCAGTCATGGGACTGGTGTGAGCAAACATAAAATAGGTATTTGTACAAAAAGAAATAAAAAGAAACTGTTATGCTTTTTGGAAAATGAAATTATCATAAGGTCTCTCGGCACACACTCAATGCAATCGCACACATGGGGGAGGTTTCTCCTTATAGTAGTCAAACATGCTTGATACGCGAAAATCCTTTTGATATTATTATTAGTGCATAGTGTGGAAAAATATTTGCAAGTGTAATATTAATCTTAGCCAGCATAAGTACCATTATAGTATGCATACTATAACTACCATGTTAAATGGCAGGTTCTATAACTAAAACCGTAAAGGGCTCATATTGATTTTTTAGATCTCCAACAAATGTCCCAGGCTAAGGAACTTCCTTCATCTGAATGGGTACGCCTTTGGGGGGACGTCCCGAGAACGTAACCGGTCTTTGCCAACACAAGGCCGGATTACCTCTGTAACTAGGTAACTAACTATCACAAGTATGCCATCCCCCGGTCGTAACCGACATTTACCGAGGAGCCATCAAAATTCCAACATCAACCACATAAGTAAAATATCTGGGCTTCATACCATGATACCACTTTTTATCCAGAAGGAAATGCACATACCCTGAGGGTCGTGAACCCTATAGCCTTCCTGCATCCTTCCTGTTTCGACCATTTTCGGGGTATGAGGTTCAATGAAGTCTTGTCCCACAAAGCTATGCTTTACACATAAGACATGCTTTGATCATCCAATGCTGAGCACTTAGCATGCCACATTACCAAATTGGGAATATATCACTAGTAACGATCAACTACATAACCTTTAAGCTCGTACATCTCAGAGAAGGGTGTTAAGCTAAGAGAATAAATTCTCTGCCACAAAATAGAAATGTATTTGATAGAAACCAGCTTTACATCTCAAAGTGTAATGTCATACATATATCCATACAAGTCCATCCTGGATCTGAATGGAACCGAAGGCACTTCGTCCAATTAAGGAAAGAAGCCTCGCAAATCCAGATATCCCCTAATCACGTCTGGACTCCCCGTCATATAGGGTAACCTAAATCTCTATACCGGAGCAACTCGGTGCAGAGACATTCAACATGTAATCCTTTCGTTTTCGAATATACCCGGTCTTCAACCATCGTCTTCAAATGCAATTCCATTTCATCGTATCATTATTTGGAATGGGTTTTATGACTTAATGTACTCCCCCCGCTTATCCGAATAATGAGAGCTTATTTTAAAACATGTGGATACATTCAGATCTTAGTTAAGCCACAATAAATTTCCATTTTTAATCTTTTAAACAAAAGATCCACCTTTAAGATTCGATGTGGTTTTCGAATAACCATTTGGAATTCGATTCTCGGTCTCATCGAAATTCAAATGCCATCTTAAAGGCCAAGTTGTTTAAGTAAACAATTTTAATTCAATTAAGAAGTTCACATTCACACAGCAATACATCACAGATAAATAACTTACACTTATCACAGCTCAATCCAAAACAATTTATATCACAAAATATTACATATCAGAGATATCAAACAATTCAAGGCATTCAATATAATCCAATCATCCATAAGCAAAATTAATTAATCACATAATCTATAATAAATTTAATTAACCCAAAATAAATTAATTCTTTATGAATTATTACCTAACCTTGCCTAATTAACATTAATTAATCACAAACCATTTGTTATTATTTTAATTAACTAATGAAACTAATTAATCAACCTTAATTATCCATCTTAATTAATTATCCTTAATTACTTACATTAATTAACTATCACTTAATTAATTAATTAATTAACCTTAAATTAATTACGTTAAATAATTTACCCTTAATTAATTACATTAATTGATTTGACCTTAAATTGCTTACATTAAGTAATTATCCCTTAAGTAATTAATTATCCTTTAATTACTTACATTAAATAAATATCCTTTAAGTAATTAATTATCCTTTAATTACTTACATTAAGTAATTATCCTTTAATTACTTACATTAATTGACCTTTAATTAATTAATTATCCATGTTAAATAATTACCCCTTAATTACTTATATTAATTAATCAACCTTTAATTTATTACATTAACTAATTAGCCCTCAATAAATTAATTATCTTTTAATTAACTACGTTAACAAATTACCCTTTAATTAATTAATGATCCTTTAATTAACCTAACCGTAATTAATTAAAGATAAACCCTTTATCTTAATTAATTACTTAATCATCATTTAAATAACCTTGAACACTAAATTTATTTTTAACATATGAATTAACTTAAAACTCTTAAGTTAATTAAAAACACTTCATCATTTTAATTAACTACTTAATTATATCATTTATATTTATTTCAATAAACTTAAGAATTCATTTAAAATAAAGGATATATATTAAAACACTTTAAACTTAATTAATTTAAAATAATTTATTTAATACTTTAACTAACCCAAAGTTTAGATAAACATTTACTACTTAAAAGAATTTGATTAAAGAAAATTGTTTAAATTTTGATTTGTTTTAACTTTAAAACTTGTTTTACTTAAAATTTAAACTTGGTTAATAATCTAACCTGACCTAAGTCTATCCCAAAGCAAACCCGAGCCTAGACCCGAGCAAACTTCCTCTCTTTTTTTAACAAAAAAAATTAAACTATTACCCTACAAAAACACACACGAACAACCCCGAGAACACACTCGAGCCATCATCAAACTCTCCCGAGAGCAAACCCGAGTCCAACTTCTTCTTCTCCAAAAAACAACCCAAACATACACACACGTGCACCGTGCACCTACACCCTCACTCTGATCGACTCCGACCAATGCCGCGACCATCAACACGTCGCTGATCACCTCCTCTAATGGTCTGATCACCTGGAACCTCGAGTTGACCTGGAAATCAAAATCGAGCATGTTGAACACACTGGAACCCAAAACTGATCAATGGAAAACATCTCGTGCCGACTAATCCCGATCACCAAAATTCACGCCACCGTGACCTACCTTTCGCCATTCGACCACGCTTCTTTCCCTCCCCCCAACTCCAGCCTCTTTCGATGCACCCACGTCGTCAAAATCGTCTCTCAAACATCATCGATCAAAACAGGTCGATAAACCCTAGATCGCCGTCGCCAGGACACCCCGACGATCTAAAAATCCTCCTGCCATTTTTCCCTGACCCTCGATCTTCACACTACTTCCAACAACGGACACGACACTCAACTATCAACGATCGCCGAGAAATTGAGCTAAGTTCGAATTTCGTTCAACTCGAAATTTCTCCTCAATCCCAAACTTTAAAATCATGATAATATTATTAAAATTCACCATTTTCCAGTATGATTATAATTATATAATCAAATCGTGAAATTTAGATAATCGAATTTCATGACTTTATACATTTTTACTGTAAATTTCCAATTTCCAGAAAAAATCAAATTAATTATACTTAAAAATATTTTTAAAACTTAGATCTTGATAATACAAGCATATTCCTTTCAAAGATCATGGCCTAATATTATTTATATGAAGAGATATGAATTTATTTAGTGTATTCTTGAGCATGTTATACAATAGAGGCATGTTTGCCTGAACACAGACCTGCACACTGTGTATATACAGACATGCAATCATCTTTTACATCCATATAAACAATTTTCACAACATTATTTCATAAATTTATCACATACAACAGATAATAAAGCCATTTGGTTTTAAAGTGTATGTTTACACACCTGATTTTGGGAAAACAGAGAAGCTTTAATACTCAAATGTTGGAAATAAAAGCCTGGAAAAGATTTTTGATCTGGAAAACTGGAAAGTGACCTTGAACTTTTGATCTTTGCTTTGATTTAAACTGAATTGAACTTGTTTTAGCTTCAGGTTTTTAGATTTGAACAGAGGTTGTTTTTTGAGATGAATTTGAACTTTGCTTTGTGGAGTTGAATCTAGATCTTGTTGAATTTGAAACTACAGCTTAGGTTGAAGTTATTGAATTTGCTTTAGTTTTTATTTTCTGGTCTTTTTTTAAGTTTTCAGGTTTGTAAATTTTCTGAGAAAAAAACTGAAAGATGAAGAAAATGAGAGGGTAGTAGAAAAGAGATATATATAACTTGTTTTTCACTTTATTCGTTAATTTTAAAAATAAAAAGAATTAATGACAGTTGTAAATGCATGTTACAATTTACTTACAAATGTTAAATTCATGATAAAATTAACTTACACTTGTCCTTATGCATGCATTAATGTTTTTAATATATTTTTATATAATTTTATATTATATTTACAATTTTTTTTAATACATTTCTTTTTATAGTAACACATGTTTTATATTTATTTATATATATGTATATATATATTCAAACTACATTTATTTTATGTAAAAATTTAAAAGAAAGTATACAAACCTTTTATTAAATCTTATTTAAGCTATCATACTTTAAAATAAATAAATATTTATCTTTAGTGTTTGAAAATATAGAATTTAATTTTAAATAGCTTTTGAAAATTATTATATTAAATTCAAGACATAACTTTCCAATTCACAATATATATATATATATATATATATCAAAATTAGAAGACAAATTTTTACTAGTTTTTTAAAATATGGAGTTTTTAAATCTAATTTATTTTTTTAAGATATTTATTTTTGAATTTCAAATCAAAATTCTATTATAATCTATTTATATATGTACATAGAACAAAGCACATATCTTATTTATTTTGGAAAAATTCAAATTAATTCTTAAGATTATATTAATTACTAAATTAAATTTGGCTTAAAAAGGGGATCGTTACAATCAATTTCTTTCAAATATCATTTAATCCAATTCAAGATTTAAGGGTTTTAAAATCGTTAAATGTAACCAATCCGGTGTTCATATATAATTTTCTACCAGACGGTCAAGTGATATGGATATTTATCATTTCAATCGACAAAAATTTAAATTTACGGGTATATATAATTTCAACCCGCAATCCTAAATTCCAAATCAGTGAAATTCACTTGGGTTTATCATTTCAACCCATAATGATTTTCTCTTATTCTATATAATCGTTTGGGTATGTATCATTTTAACCCGTAAGGATTTTCTAACAATAACTAAGGGATTTACAGTGTAACAATATAAATATAATATCAAATCATCCAATATCAACAATTAAACATACATTACAATCATCACCCAAATCAACCAATAAACATCAATAGATAATTTATTATTATTAATAAGTATTAAATTGACACTTAAATTCAATATTAAATTAAACGATGATTAAATGCAATAAAAGTTAAATTTAACTAGAATGACAATAAAAATATACCAAACATCAACCAATCAATTCCACATCACATCATGAATTCAATTTAACGAACAGAAGATAATTTAGTAGTTGCGAGTGGGTTAAAACACCCACCTTATGGATTTCCCATTTCTAATCAGATTTGGATCTGCTACTACTTCCTTCTTTTGATTTGTTTCCTTGCTATCTTAATCTTCTATTTTTTATAGAAAGTTTTCGAAAAGACAGAGAAGTTTGTATAGATTTGGATTTGAATAAATGGATTTGGAAAAAGAAGAATGTTTGGAAAAGAAGAAGAAGAATTGAAAAAGAAAAGGAAGCTCTGAAAAAAAGAAGGAGATTTGAGGAAGAAAAAAAATGAAGGAGGAAAATGAAGAGAGAGAGGGAGAGAGAGAGAGAGAGAGAGAATGAAATAGAAGTTTGTTTGGAGGAATGAAGCTACAGAAGATGAGATTTGAAAAATGAAATGAGGCTATAGGGATGAAGATGATAACAAATGAAAAGCTAATAAAGTATATATAAATAAACTAGTAATTGAAATAAAGTAAGAATATGAACAGCCTTAAAATGGTAGTATTGAAAGAGCTAAAGGAAAAATATATGAATAAAGATAAAAATAAATCTTTCGTTCTTTAATACGAAGCTTCAGAAGAAAGAGCTGCTAATGAAAGGAAACTACAAGAACTAATAACGCATGAACAAAATAAAATTCAGAAACGGAGAATAGTAAATGCTAATTAGATGGCATGAAAATTAGTTTGGATGTTCACATTAAAAAGGGAAAAAGTAAAAGGAAACAAACTTCAGGCATAGCACTTGAAAGGAACAAACAAACAAATGAGAAACAAATGAAAAGAATGAGGCAATTATTAATTAATAAGAAACGAATGAGTAATCTAATAATTAAATAGATGCTTAAATGAAACCTACACGGAGAACTTGAAAATGAAAAGAAAGAGAATGTAGATGTGATAATAAATGCAAAGTAAATGAAGGTACCACTTATATACTATAAACAAACCTTTGGGATCCAAATTCCAAAACTTACTCCTATTAATTCACTTCAAAAAACCCAAATATACACATATTTATCATTTAATTCTTTGTTAAAACGTTTGTTTTACATTAATATATGTGCACACTCCATTAGCGCAATCAATCAATTAATCTATCCATTTATTTATGTTACTCAAACCAGTTTTATTAATTAATGAATATATATCTGTCTATGCATTATGAAATGATTTACTTACTTTTTTAATTACTGCAACGGCACATAAATGCAATGAATTTATAAGTTTTAACCATATATGAAATGAAAAAATAAAAATACGTGAACATGTGTAATTAATGTACAATTGTTAATTAAAGGTAATTATAATTGATTCCACAACATTTACATAACCATGAACCCTCTGATATATTTAGAATTTTAGATATTAACGTGTGTGTGTATAATATCCGACAATTCAATTCTTTTTCCAAAATCATACGTATTCAAAATGAAAGTTTATTTTTATATATCTCAAAACATGCAATTTTCTAAATGTTGACACAAAATTCAAGTTTCTATATTAACTCATTCATTATAATTTCATTTATGTTTCCATTTAATTGAAACATTTCAATTAATCTAATTCCAATTCATTTCATTACTAATTTCAAATATTCTAATTATAAACATAATTTTCTTTTCATTTATACCAATTTAAACATGTTTTATAAAATTTCATATACAGCAAAATTTATACACTATTTACAAAGTAAATGTTTTTATCTTATTGAAAATCAACTCTCCAAGATGCATTGAAATAACAAATTATGTTATTCTTTCACTAAAACGTTCACTCCGTCCTTTATTCAAATCGAACATTTGTTATTCTGGTTAGAAGAAAACATACAATATATTCTTTTCAAGTCAAATCTTAAATTTCATTAAAATCTTTATCTTAATTTAATTTCAAATGTTAGTTCTTATGCTAAACTTATTAATTACAATGCACTTGTCTTTTCTTTTCAATAAAGGATTCCAACAACTATTATTGCAGTTTATATTCAATATTAGATTTCAAATGAATTCTCATTATATCACAATTATTTACTGTTTGTTTCATATTCCAATATTTATTTCTCAAATTATTCCATTCTTATATTAACATCTGTTATAACAATCAATCATTACCTTATGGGCATAGTTAGCATTGGTTTATATCTTTTTACGTTAATATTCACCAATTTCATCTTAATTTATATTAATATAATATTTACATTTAGTCGCACTTTATTCCATTAAATTCAACGGATCGATTAAATAGGTAACATATAACAATTGTCACCTTTACTTACTTTAATCACACCTATAACTTTATTATCTTCAAATAAATGTTATAACTACTTACACCACCCTGATTTTTCGCAATTACAATGAATTACATATTATTTCACCAATTAATTATAACATTTAATTTATTCCCTTATTTACCATTTATAACTACTTAAATTTCAATGGATTAATTAACCATTGTCACAATTTGCCAATTCAAACACATTTCCAAATTTATTGTTAACTAACAAAATAAATAACTTCACATTGATTTTATTTTCTTATTTATAATTTTTAACAATTGTAACTTCATAACTTATTACAATTATTTGAGATTTCATTCAGTTAGTCATTTGTTACATTAAATATACATTATTAAACCTTATTTCTTTATTTACAACCTACAACCAATTTTAACTTTACAATCATTTCAATTAATTGGACATACATTAAAGTAGTTATCAATTGTCTTGCATTAACATTTTTAACATTACATTCTAGTTATTTCTTATTAATAAAGCATAAATTTTAATTTCTTCCAATCTTAAATTACAAAATCTTATTGAATTAGATATTTCAATTATCAAAAATTACTGGTTGTTACAGTAAATGTTTCTAAGACTATAAATAGAGTTGAAGAATTGCGCTTTATAAAGAAATTTATAAAATGGATTGAAAACTAGGAGGGGTTATTTGCAAGAAGAAAGAGTTTATAAAGAGTTAGATATTTATAAACGAATTTTAGAAATAGGTTTATAGATTTATAGAAGAAGTTTTTATAAATGGTTTTTGGGAGGTTTTTAAAATGATATGTAAATGGTTTGGAGAATTGTAAGGAAATTTATAAATGATTTGAACATCGAATGAAAAGAGAATATTCTTAGTTTTGTAAATATACTTTTACTAGAGATAAATATATAAATATTTCCTAAGTATTGAAAATATAGGAATCGGTGGATATATCTTGTTAAAGTATTCCTATACCAAAAATTTACACGTGGTTTTTATTCATAAAAGGTTTACAAAATGAGGCTAGTGGTTGCTATATGCTTAACCAATGTTTTTTTCCTTATGAAGTAAATTCCTGATTGAATGTTTGTTGTTCGATAGTTAAATAACCGACTATCGAGATTAGACCCAAATGTAACTTGGAAATATCTAGGAGAAACACGTGGGTTATATAACATAGTCATCTCGAATGATATTGTACTATGCATATAAATCTCGTTTCGTTCTTCTAGGACAATGATAAGGAAATCCATCCACTAATGGTCTGGAGGTGATCACTGATCTTATCGTTGGCTATTTATTTCCTAAAGAACCAAGGTTGAGTTTACTAAAAATTATCGAATGTCAGTTCGAAGAAATTGGGATTAGATCTTTTTCCATTGGTTGGATTAACGTGATAAGGGGTTCTCGCTTTTTGTTTGGTGGTGAGCAAGGGACTCTTACCTCTACATGTCCCGGAGAGATAGTATAAGGCCTTGATGAGTTTGTTTTCTAGGTGCTTACAGTCGCGAGGCTAGTTGTAAAAGTATATTTGAGGTGCGAGTGTATGCCACGGTGGGGCTAGGATGGTTGGAAAGCCTACTGGTCGCCACTTGACCGGATGGTTGAAAAGCCTATGGTTCATTACATTTGTTATTAGAGCTGAAGGTTAAGCGAGAACTTTGGCATTGGTGGAGTACTCATTAGAGATAGGGATAGTATCACCGAAAAATTAGTTTGAGTGTACATATATATGAGCGTATATTTGTTAGTGATGTAAAAATGTTTTATATTGTGTTGGTTGATCTATTAAGTGGCTGATGGATTCTTGTCAATATGAGTAATTAACGTTATTGATAGAGATCTCTAAATACTTGAAAGAGTAATTCGACATGGTATTGTTTTGAAATTGGGTGGATGAAATAATTTCAACTTGATTATATGTTATATATAAGGGAATTTTTTTAGAAATTATTATAGTATATATGGTATGTTTGGTTGTAGAGAATGACAATATTTTTGTTATCATCGTTTGTTGTTGTTATGATCGAATAAAAGTGTTATTATTATAATGTAAGCAAGATTAACAACTAAGAAATGACTTTATATAACCAAAATAGGATTATATGACTATATAGCTTATAAATATGATTTATAAATGGAAACGAAATGAAATTTAAGAAGTATATTATAAATATGATTTGTAAGTAAAAAGGGTTTAAAAGTAGGGAATTTGAGAATGTAAATCCTATAGGTTTTGGAAATTGCTCTTTAAAGTTTTGGAAAATAATAGTGATATTATTTAGGAAAATATTTCTATATAGAAATATTTAAAAAGGATTTTAAAGGAAATAGAAAGCACTTAACTCACTTCGGTCACTAGAAAATAATTTCGATGATGACTGTAGCATCATTGATGTTCATTTTCAGGTTTCTGAGAGAGGAATTGCTACCATTAGAGTTTTGTTTGGAAAAACTAGTTTTGGTTTTGAAATTCAAAGGAAAATTTTGATATACCAAGGGATTGTGTGTATATATGTATATGATTACAAAAATGATTTGAGCTACTTAAGGACAAGGTATTTACAACTCTAGGAAATTTTCATTTAAGCATTTATGAAAATGTGAGAAAATAAGTTTGATAACTTATAAAATATGAAAATCAGTAAGTTAAAGCAATGTTTTTAATTATTGAGTGTGAATTCGAAGAAAAGTAAACTTGAGACTGAACTTGGGAATTAAATTTAACTTAAGTTAAATAAAATAATTTTTGGAATAAGTTTGATGAGATTGAAATAAATCAATGAAATGAGCTAATTCAATAAATTAGTGAGTTGGATATGGTTTTGGAATATGATTAAAATATCTAAATTGAACAATAGAATTGAGTTAAATAAAATTGGATTTTATTTAAAACGAATATAAACTTAATTTATGAGGTGGTAATAAACATGATGAGAGTTGTATAAAATGTTTATAACTTAAGAAGAATTTTATAATTCATAAATGGATATAGTATAGAGTGAAATGTGTTAAACATAAAAATTTGATGGAATTGTTCTTAAGGGATAATTAGTTTTGAAAGGAATATACTAAGTTAATAATGAATGTGAATAAAGTAATGTGAATAGTGATTGTGAATGTTAATGGAATGATTGTGAGTAAAAAGAATTTGGGATAGATAAGTAATCAATTAAAATAAATATGTAAGATGGACTATTCGCATAACGATTTGATCCAGATTCGAGTACACGATTTCGAGATGATTTACATCTATCCGAGTTAGGATTTTTCACTCGATTCTCGACGACGAACATTAGATATGGATTTTTGATTGATTCCAAATTCTCTATCATAGTATATGGCTATGTAAGGAGAATGGCGGTTTCTAATCAAGGAATCGGATTTGAGTTCACATTGGAGTGGTCGTGTGAATGATACCAGTTCGAAAGTGAGATCGTGTAATCGAGCGAGCGATCAGATTAGTTATGCGTACGGATGATATATGTACATGTACGGGCTTTAGTTAAGTAAATGTTGGAAATTAAAATTGCAGAATAATGTGATTATGAACTATATGTTTAGATATCATTGGCAAATGAGATGTAGGTATATAAAAGTAAGAGCAAGTTTGATGCCCTTGATTTCATAAGTAAGATTTGGTTACCCAACAAAAAGGTACATGTTTATATTGTTGATTGATTGATAGTTTTATGATTGGTCTACTTAGCTTTTGTTTTCTTTTGTTGGTCTGGGCCCGTAATGTCGATTTGCGGTTGTTCTAATCTAGCTGCGTAATGGAGACATGGACGAAAGTTTTCGAAAATTTAACGAGTTAGAAATTTTGAAATTTTTTTAATAATGAAAAAATTGATTTTTGAGTTATAGCCTAAAATGATTGAATGTGATAATATTAGTTGGAATCTATGAATTCAGAAACTTCATAAGAGCTATAACAAGGTTACAACAAATTGATTTTCGGAAGTTAAAGGAAAAAAGGATGTTGGTAAGTTATTTCAACTAATTGGTTTTAATAAGTAATGGTTTTGGTATTTTTCCTACCTTGGCAATTTCGAGGGCAAAATTCTTTTAAAGGGGAAGAATGCAACAACCCAGAATTTTCAATACTTTGAATTTGAAATATTTAAAAAATTTGAATATTGACAAGTAAATTTTACAGATTAAATAACTCGAATTTCTAATATAACGATATATTGGGTAAATTAATTGTTGAATTTAATAATTGAAAATCATTTAAAAAATAATAATCTTGTGTTTTTAGCTGGATAAAAATGATTTAAAGGATTGTTTAATTTCTATTAATAAGAATGAAGATAATAAAAATTTTAAATTTATTTAAAAGTGATTTAGTTAATTTTGATATTAACTCGTTTTATTTGACATATAAAAATAGCCTTCCGGGGCACTATCTCGGATTTCAACGAAACTAGTTTCGTTGGATCCATAATAATGAATTATACTGTCAAGTTTCGTAAAGATTGGATGTACTGTCTGGTCGTGCAGGATAGAAACACGTTGAAATTAATATTGAAAATTTAATATAATAATTGGATTAAAAAATTTATCTTCTGTATACGGTCGAATTAGGTCCCGAAATAAGTTCCATTGCGTTTATAATAAGGGTATAATATATAAAATGCCTGGCGGCATGCCTCGATTGGGGCCAGAGTTATGTAGCTTGATATTTTTTAATATTAAATAATATATTTTTTTATATGTAACTTTACACTGTCTTGACCTACCTATATCAGCCATTGATCCATCACCTTCATCATTAGAACGTACATAAGCCAATCCTCCCACGTGCGTGTACCCTTCTCATTATAAACTTAAGCCTGCAGCAAACATGAGTGATTATCTCTCACTTTAAAATTTAAAATCAAATTAAATACCTAATGGAAAATCCTGAAGCAAATTGTATTGGTCCTATCTTGCTTAGATCTTCATTTTGATAAGGGATGTGATGGAGTTTGGTGATAAGGGAGAGTGCGGCAGCCCAGAACAGTGGGTTTTTGGGTTTTAGAAGCTAGGGTTAAGGATTTTAGAGGTTATATTCTTTAATACTAGAATCAAAGCTCGGATTTGGATTGAGTGGATCGAGTAGCACCTATAGCTGGAGTTTGGCAAGTCATAACTGCAAGGTGGGGGATGCGACCATTTTTTCGGGCGTAGATGGTTGCTAGGTCGCGATCAAAAATTTAGGTTCGAGCATGGGTCCATGAGTTTAGAGAGTAAAGGAAGCAGAGAGGAGTTGATTGAAATCATTGGTAGGCGGTTTCATGGAGCGCGCCTCCGTATCACCGCGTGCACGTGCACGGCCATGGTAGGGAATATGTTCATGTTCAGGGGAAGAGAGATTGGGGGAAGATGGAGCGAGGGGTATACTTGTAAATATATTAAGTTTTTATTTTATAATTTTAAATTTAATCAATAACTTAAAATTTTCATAACTCCTTCATACGAGGTCTGATCGAGACAAAACCTTTTTCTTTGCGCTCGTGATGATGAAAGCTTGGTAATGGAACTGGTTTGGATGAATTTGGAGACTGTTGAAATTTGAGCTAAAATCGGACGTCGTTCGGTTTTTGTTCCAAGCCGAAACGCCTCGGCGGCGACGGAAAATTTCGATGAGTTAATCTAATCTTTTTGGTTAACTATTATAATATATAGTTGATAAAAATTGTTGAACGATTTTTTGGATGAATTACTATATTTTTTAGTTGATTTGGATATATTCCCTCATATTGGAGCGGATGAGACCCTATTACGTTTTCGTGTAAGAGCAGATGACCCTTTGTATAGGAGTCCCGCCTTGAAGTGGTTGAATTATATTTTATGAATATATAACATTTGTGATACAGGGGGAAAACAAGTTGGAGGGATCCAACGGGATTCCTCGCTATTACTGAATTATATTGTTTCAGTAATATTTTCCTCAATATGGATTATTGGAAAATAATTATGATTGTGGATACTGTGGTTATAACATCATTATATGTTTGAAAATAAAACCCAGTAATAATTGAAAATCAATATCGATATTGGTTAAGTGTTGGATGATTACTGGCCTCAAATTAGTATATTAAAACTATTGTAAATTGCCTTTCAAGTTGAAATTGGTTTTTGGAGACAAGGAACGACTTTTAAGTCTGAAATTGGGTTTCAGAAATATTTTGTTTAAAAGATTGTTTATTTAATTATATTAATATTGTTTTAAAGTTAGTAATATTATTTTAAGGTTATTAAATTATATTAACGTTGTTTCAAAGTTATTTTCTTATAGTAATATGATTTCAAAGTGTTTAATTAAATTAATATTATTTTTAAAGATAATTAATTATAGTAATCTTATTTTTAGGTTATTAATGGTTTATGGATTCATTAAGGTTTTATAAGTGATTTTGAAATGTATAAAAAGCTTATAAGGTATTGAATTTTTATAAAGTAATTATAAATGGTGTTTGAGGGGTTTATAAATGATTTATAAATGGTTTGGAGAATTGTAAGAAGATTTATATATGATTTGAGCTGAATGAAAAGAGAATCCTCTCATTTTTGTAAATATACTTATACTATTGAGATAAGCATATAGATATTTTCTAAGTATTGAAAATATAGGAATCGGTGGATATATCTTGTAAAAGCATTCCTATACAAGAAATTTACAAGTGGTTTTTATTCGTAAAAGGTTTATAAAACGAGGCTAGTGGTCTCTATATGCTTAACCAATGTTGGTTTTCCTTATGAAATAAATTCCTAATTGAATGTTAGTTATTCGATAGCTAAATAAGTGACTATTGATATTGGACCAAACATATCTTGGAAATATCTGGGAGAAACACGTGGGTTATATGGCACAGTCATCACCAATGATGTTGTACTGTGCGTATAAATCTTGTTTCGTTCTCCTAGGATAATGATAAGGAAATCCTTCAACTAATGGTTAGGAGGTGATCTCCGATCTTATCGTTGACTGTTTATTTCCTGAAGAACCGAGGTTGAGCTTACCAGAAGTTATCAAACATTGGTTCGAAGAGACCGGGATCGAATATGTTATCCGAAAACCACTTCGATCCAACTCAAGCGTTGCGAACTAAAGACATCATGAAGAGTATGAAATCGAGGATAGAGAGGTAAAAAGCAAGGGCTAATTTCTACTAATCCTAAGGGTGATTCCAAAATGGATGTAGTAGAAATAGTGCCTTCGTTTTCGTTCAGACCTAGAACGAACTTGTATGGATGAATGCTATAAGCATATTACGATTGGTGGGCAATGAGAATTCTAATTGTAATTTCTTGAAAGGTAATCATAGGCTCAAACCTCATCAACCAGAAATGACTAAAACATGGGAGATGCAGTAGGGCTAAGTGTGGATAGCTCCCACAAAGGGTATGTTATCATCATTGTAGATGAACATTCACATGTTCGGATTCAATTGTGCATGAGGGAGCTCCATAAAGGTTGGGAACAACCGAGGTGATGACATATTCAGTACTATCCAGCAAGAGGTAGGCCGGTCCTATGTTGGCAGGGGTTGTTAGGTATGATCTCGATACATTGTTCTAGAGGTGTACTGTGACGGAAGGTACCCCAGTATCCCAGTCATTAGTTGGAATCCATTCTCCAATACGAGCTTTACGACTTTAGTTGTACACCAAATATGTGGGAAAGTGAGATGCAAGCAATCCAGCAATTTTAATATTTTATTTTGAACCCTTAAACATTATTATAATATCAATGGATTTTCTATAAAAGTGTTTTGGTTATGGTAAGGTAAAAACCCGTCGTGTTTATGTGCGACAAGGTCTTGCGAGATACCTTTTGATTTCAAAGATTTTTATAGAACTTTAAAATTTATTTGGGTGTGTTTTCTCATGCCGGTTTTCTAAACTGGCTCGGGAGTTATTTCATTATAATGCTCGGGTCTGAACGAGCATATTAAAGATTAGTTTGGATACTTGGCGTTTCAAGAAATGAGTTGGAGTCCTAGAGAAGTATTCATGTGTGTTCATTGTTATGTTGTCAACAATTGTGAGGACAAGCTGTTATAACTGTCCAGGTTGAAATAGGTTAGCAAAGCTGATTGACGTTTGCATATATACATATTTCAGTTTTGCTTTGTGTAAAGACTTGTGATATATTATAGATTATTCGTTCCATTGTGAGATTCTATGTTGTTTAGTTTTCTTCATACTTCTTCCTTCTTTCTTTTCCTATGACAATCAGATTTTTCGCCATTTGGTTTATCAAAATGTAATAACATTGACGTATTAGTGTCAATTTTCAAAGGTCGAAAACTCGTTCGTAACACTAACTAATTTGAATTTGTATGTGTATGTTTGTAACAACCCTGTATTTTGTAATTTATTTTAATTGTTTATTTTAATTACTCAAATCGAAACTCTTGATATAAAAGCTTTATTATATTTATTAAATTGGATAAATTTTGTTCTTTTAATCATAAATTTTGATTTTTGTGTGAATTATAATTTCAAAACCGAATAAATAGAATATTTCCACTAAAGTGGATTTTCGGTCAATTTGGTCAAACTTTGACTTTCAAATTTAAAATTTACATATTTGAATTTTCGAATTTTATCTTTTATTATGAAAATAAATTTTATTCAAGAATACTGCTTTTTATTTCGTTGAAATCCGATTTATATTATGAAAGTTATGCTTTTTACAATATTGTATGTAAATTGATTTATTTAATAAAATTGTCTATTTTAATTTATATAAACAATATTTTTATTTTTCATATCATGTTCTAATATGTGTAATATGACATGTTAGTTATATACTTTTATTTTAAAACATTTTTAAAGTGATGTTATAATTTTTCAAAGCTTATCGTATTTTATTTTCAATTTTTAAACCCTGGTTTCTATTATTTAGCTATTTTGATAATTTATTTATATTTATCTAAAATTTATATATTTATTTTCTTTCATAACTTTTTTTTATTATTTTATTTATTTACATTTTTCATGTGTTTAAAAATGAATAAGGAAAATGGGAAACATGAAGAGTTTGAACCTTTCATTTACCTTAGACTTTTCACCTCCTTTTGTCAATCAACACATGCATTCATTATGAGGCCGACCTTATCTTTTCTTCAGCCGATCACTTCCTTTTTTTCATGCAAAACACTTTTCTTCTCTTCTCAAAATAATCGGCCTCCATTTCTGAAATTTTTGGGTAAGGCTTCTTTCACTTTTTTTCCATTTTTTTTCTTTGTTTTAGTGTAATTTTATGCCTTGCTTTCACCTATATGGTGAGACGACCCGACTTTCTTACTACAGAAAATCGCATCATCTTTAAGAAAGAAAGGGATAGAAAAGAGGAGAGAAAGAAGAGAAGAAAGAAACAACACATCAGAATCTAACAGCGAAACGAATAAACTATATTAATAACATAAATATTACATAGTTTACAACCATTATCAGAGTACACAGATATACAACACATACTAGACAGTTATAAACACATGTCTAGTTACAACTCAATACAACAACTCAGAGAACACACAGCGGAAAACTATATATATCTATACGCGGAAGCCTCCTGCTCCATTGCTCCTCCATAATTCGTCAAAGCTAACCTGAATCCTAACCTGAATTCTCTTGGCTACTCGTAAAAATTTGATTACCCAAGAGTTTACAAAAATAAAAATAAACTTCGGGTCAGACATGGGTCTGGTGTGAGTAACAGGTTAAAGTTGCTTAACTTTTAAAAATCCTTTTGAAAAGAAAGGTATCACGTAAGACTTCCCACATATAAACATGAAAAAGTTTTTACCTTACGCTAACCAAAACATTTGATAGGAAATCCGGTGATATTATAATAGTGTCTAGGGTTTTCAAATAAATATGAAATAGCCGAAATTGTTACATGATTAAATTCCAGCTACTAGCCACAAAAGTGGGTAATACAATCAAAACCGTTGGCACTTATTGGATTTTGAATTCCATACAATGGCAGGGCTACTGGGGTACCGCCCGTCACAGTACGTGGCCTAGATCAATGTACCGAGGAGCACGCCCGCTCCCCTGCAACACAAAGCCGGACCCATTCCTTACTGAACAGTTTCGAACAAGACAACCCCGTGGTTGTAGCTAGCAACCACCCACACAGCCGAATATAAAGGGACTTCTAGACAGGGATAAATCTTGTTCTCCAGTGGGTGCGACCCACGAAGCCTTGCTGCACCTCCCATGTTTTAGCCATTCCCGGTTGATGAGGCTTGAGGCTACGATTACCTTTATAGGACAAATCACTTAGAATGCTCATCGTCCACCTGACGATGTTCTGAAAGCATTCAATCCATACAAGTTCGTTCCGGGTTCGAACAAAACCGAAGGCATTATCTCGTTGCACTCATATTGGAATCACCCTCAGAGTCAACGACAATAACCCTTGCACTCTAAACCACCATCTCGATTCTATAAGAACTAATTCCGTCAACTCATTACGGAATCACCCACAGAGTTATACTGACTCATAGTCCTTACATCTCGAGTCTTCACAAAGCTCCACTTTGATTCACGACCTAACGTTATTTGGAATCGATGTGGTTTTCGGATATCCAAATATGGAAACCCGATCCCAGTCTCATCGAAAACTAAAGCCTGTCTTTTAGGTCCAAATTGTTTTAAAGGTTTAAAACAATTCAATTACAGTATCTATATACACACAGATAGATAACTCACATTCACAATTGATAATTAACATTATCAAATAACAGGTAATCCACATTATCAATATCAAATAGATATTTCATATATCACCATCACAATAGATAACCTATGTTATTATCACAATACAAACCAAACATTCATACCACACAATATCATTTATCTCATTATTGAGATCTCATCCATTCAAGACAATCAATGACACCCATTCATACATAAACAATGGTTTACTCATCATAATATAATTAATTTAAAATGAATAAATTAACTATCTCTAATTCTAATTAATTTAAAATGGATTAAATTAATTACTCCATCTTTAATTAATTTAAAATAAATTAAATTAATTGCTTCACCAATATAAACCTTGCTTACTTAATCATTTAATTGATTACAATCAATCAATTAATCCATTATTAATCACCTTAATTAATCACCCATGATTAATTACCCGTAATTACATTCATGTAATTATTCTTAATTAATTTCACAAAATTAATTATCCATCTAAACGGTAATTAACCTTTAATTACTTCAATTAATTGATTAATTACCCTAATCCTTAATTAATTACGTTAATTAATTACCTTTAATTACCTATTATTGATTAATTAATCATAATTAAGCAACTTTAATTACATCATTAATTATAATAATTAACGACCTTTAATTATTTCTTAAATTAATCACCTTAAGTAATTAACTCATAATTATTAATCATCCCGGATTAATTACATTTAGTAATTAACTAACTTAATTACTATATTAAACAAATTAATTATCCTTTAATTTATTATTTAATTAATCACTTGATTAATTATTAAATAATTAAACCAATTTACTTCATTCTTAACATCTCCACTTAATTACATCATGTAATTATTAAACAATTACTTAACCGAGTAATTTCCAAATCATTAATTACATAAAGTAATTATTTATAAAACCAAAGTGTTTAAAATTAGCTAAACTTAATTAATTAAAATAAACAATCTCATTTAACTAAATTAATTACATTAAGTAATTAATTTCTTAATTACTTGATCAAGTAATTACACTCAAACCATTTACAATTGATTATTATTAAATTAATTAATCGAATTAATTATAAATATTAACCATATTAATTAATTATTAAATAATCCTGGTTAATGACCTCCATTAACCATCCTCAAATTATTTCATTTAGTAATTAACTTAATTAATTATAATTTAAATTATCTTTAATCCTTCATTAATTAAAATTAATTATTAAATTAATTAACCTTGATTAAAAGCTTAATTACCTAATTAATAATATTCATCATCATTAATTAATAATTTAATTAATGATCTTAATTATAAATTGATAAATCATTATTCAATTATTAATTCCAAATTCAATTAATTAATTAAATTAATTAACTAATCTTAATTACCTTATTAATTAATTCTAAAACATAAATCTTAATTTAAATTTCAAAATAAAACATAACTTAATTATGTTTAAAACAATTTAATTGAAACAAAGTACTTTTTGAACTACTTTTAAATTCATTTTAAAATACAAGTTTAAATAATTTAAAACTTATTTAAATTTCAGGACAAAACAAAAGTTTGTCTTCAAATAAAATCATAAAATTTTGAAGTTAAATTCATTTCAAAGTTTTAGAAATTTTCAACTCATTTTTAGTTTAAACTTTCAATTTAAATCTTCTATTTAAATTTAAATCTAAAGTTCATATTTAAACTTAGATTTCCAGATTTCAAATTAAACTTTAAATCCTACTCGTATTTAAAAACCTTATTATTAAAAAGTTTCAACTATTTACCAAAATGAAATAGTTAATTAAGTTAAATTTTTGAAACTTAAATTTTATTTAGAAATTGGGATTTTAATTTAAATTAGAAATTCAAATTTGAATTGAATTTGAACTTAAACCTTACTTAAACATGAAACTACAGATTTTAAAACCCTTAAAACCCAGATTTTAAAAACAGGTTTCAAAACTTGGATGTTACAGTTCAACCCGAGAAAAACCAAACTTACTTCGAGTTTAAAGCCTTCCTACTTCGAGTTTCCTATCTACTTGCTTCGAGCAAATCATAGTCCTACCCTGCAACATCCAACCCAACATATAGTTCACCAGAATTTTCATTGCCGTGCACATGCACGGCGACCACCACCTCTGCCGATCATCATAGGTGATCCAATCAACTTCCATAAACCCTTCACTACTCTAACATCAACCCAGATCAAGCAATTAATCAAAGAATCAAGTCTTAGCTCAAAACAACCCAAACCTGAAAACATTTTCCAGGTTTTTGCCCCAACCTGTCAACGGCGAATTTGCGCCTCCCCGACCATCTGACACTCGACCTCTTTGGCCACGAACTCCCTCACACTTCAACTACACAATTCCAAAAAATTAAAACACTCGATCCATCCTACATACCCAAATTGATTGATTCAAAGACGCAGATAAAAACTAGGGTTAACTGAAGAAATTCAAAACTGCAATTACTCTAGTAAGTCTGAAATTCATCTCTGATTTTTCTGAGGATCTATGATCCTTACTCTATAGCCCAGAAGACTTCTAAGTTTTCTTAAACTACAGATTGCAAGCATTTGCTCCAATTCATATTTTTGTTCAAGAATAAACTACTACATAAACTATACTCTAAAATTCTAATACTTGATTCAAAAAAAATCAGTTTCCAGTAAATGCTTTTAATTTATGAAATTGGATTTCATTATTAATATGATTGATTTTGATCAATATTAACATATAATGGTATTGCATGTGTTTGTAGAGATAACACCCTGTATTTTAACTCCCCTAAAAACTTTTAAACCTTAACTTAAGAAAATAAAAACATCTTACTTTATAAATTTGAATTCTAATCTATGATAAGCAAACTACTTTTAATTATTCTAGAACGTAGTTACTATCTTAAATCAGATCAATTGTAGGAATTTTTTTAAATAGGATGTGAATCTGGGAACACAACATAGAAAAACCAACATGTATATACAATTATAATCACAACAGACCCTTTTTATAAGCACACAACATATTTTTATCACAAACATTTATCAAGCAACCTAAATATAGTTCAAGGTTTAAATGTTACTCACCTTAGAATGCAGAGCTCTGTTGATCATTTGAATTTTGCAGAAATAAATATGCAGGCTTGACCCTTTGTTTAAAATTTTGGTTGCAAGCCTTGTTGAAATCTGGAATGTTCATGTTCCTTCCCATAATTACTTGCATGCAGTTGTAGATGTAGTTGCTAATTCCTAAATACATGCAGATGCTCGTCACTCCCAGGTTTAAACAGAATGCAGAAAAAAAACAGTGCAGGCTTTATAAAAATGCAGATGTGCTTTTTGCTTTCAGGTGGCATGCTGATCAATGCATATTGATGTTTGAATTTGAGGAAGATGGGTTTGATTTTGAAGAGGAGTGGAATATGCAGGTTTCACTTTGGTTTGAGGAAATGCAGATTTGTGGATTTTGATGAACTTGTGTATGCAGATTTTTTTGAAGAGTGTTTACTGATTTTATAGATTTTGAAGATGAGTTTATAATTTCTCTTTTGATTAAGGAAAATGAAAATCCAATATGATTGAAGATGCAAGATTATACTAGATGTATTTTCAGATTTAATGAAATAAAAGAAAAATTAAAACAAATTTAACACTTGTCAAATGGTTATGCTAATTTTTAAACACATGTTGTTCGCACAAAAAATGGGCAAACACCTCCAAGTCGTACAAATTAGTTGATTTTATTTTGTTTCTAGTGATTTGGGTGATTTACGCAAATATATAAAAAGCAGGGACTAAACTGTAAAAGACACACTGATTTATAGTGGTTCGGCCAGAACGTGCCTACGTCCACTTTATATGTTATTCTCCTTTTCTATTCAGATTACAAGTACAAAGCTTCGATTACAAGTAACTGAAAGTTGTTTGAAAGTTCTATCCGTGCTTGAGCTCTCAAACTTGTCTGCCATTGTTGTACCCCCGCCCCTCTATTTATAGAGTGAGGCTGGGGGCAGGGGTCCTGCACGTGTATAGCTGCTGGTGGGTCTGGGCTGATGCAGTCTGGCCTAGCAGAGTTGGTTCGGCAGCGCCTAGGTTCGGTGATGGTTGGAATAACTTCTTGGTCCGGTCTTACCTTGATCCGGTGGTTGAGGAGGAGTGTTGGTTCGGGGGTACCTTCCCTCTCTTTGGTTCGGTAGAGAGAGGGACGTGGGTTGGTTCGGCAGAGAGAAGGACGTGGGTTGGTTCGGCTAGGTACCAATCTGGTAATGCTTCGGTCCGGTTGTGGATGGGTGAAGTTGGTTCGGTGGGTTGATGGCTCAGTAGTAGGCTGGTTCGGTGGATGAGGGGGAGCGTCTTTGGTTCGGCATGCATGAGAGGGAGTTGGTTCGGCCGAATCTCATCCAACACTTGCCCCCTAAAGTAGGGCAGGTGTATACACATGGCATGCTTTGTTTTAGCTAGGATATCTTCACTCGACCCTGCGTGCCGAACCAACTGGTTCGTTCATTCGTAATTGCCTATAAGTATGGGCTTCAGGCCTTCGTTCAACCTCCATCATACGAGACAGTCGAACCACATAAGTGCCGAATCACCTAGTGCCGAATCATACTAGTGCCGAATCATCCTAGTGCCGAATCATCTTAGTGCCGAATCAGGTGCGTTTCTTTCGCCGAATGAGGTTTCTTCATTTCACCGAATGAGAATAAAGAAACTCAGTACCGAATGAACTAAAAAAGATTCAACGCCGAATGAGTTCAGGGACCTTATGTGCCGAATGATCCTGAAAACCATTATCCTTTGAGTTTTGAATTCGAATGAAGTTGCAGACTATATACACTCGTTTGTTTATATCCTCTGTTCTAACGATGTACTTTCTTGTGTTGCAGATAAATGACTCACAAAGTTGAAACTCGATCAGAAAAGAGAAAATCTGTGGACCGAAATGAGCCTCCCGTTGTGCCCCCTGCCCAGCCAGGACCAGCGCGACAGGGACCTGCCCCGAGGTCATTAGTGGACGGATATGGCCCCCACGAGCTTCTGGACTCTCCTCTCGATTGCTTTCCGAGCTCCCTTAAAGAGGGGCAACTTGATGTCATCGCTCGCTCCTTTGGGATTGACAAAGCGAGTATGCTGTTGCCGGGAGATAGTGTGATGCCGTATGATCCTCCTGAAGGATATTTCGCCTATAGCCGATACCATTGCATGTGCGGGGCAATTCCTCCGATCAATGCCTGGATAGTTAGCTTCCTCACTTACTTGAAGGTGGCTCCATTCCAGCTTCAGCCCAACTCCTATGCTATCCTGGTGTGTTTGTTCATCATTTTCCAGAGGAAGTACGGGCGCCCCCTTCCAACCGGGAGATTCGGTACCTATATAATTTGAGAGGTTACAAGAAGGGGTTCCCATACATCAGTTTGGAATCGGCCGTGTCCTTCAAGCCGGTCTTGGACTTATACTCGAAGTTCACCATGTTTAAGAAGGAATGGTTCTTCGTCAAGGACGACTCTATTTCTTTTCGCCTTTTCACTTCTGGCTGTAAGTTGAATTTCATTTGTAATTTCTCTATCCCGACTGCAATGCTTCTTCTTATATGCTTCTGTTTCTTGCTAGCTACAGGTGGCTTTGCGGTCGTGGAGAATGATCGCCTGGTACAGATGGCTGCGGAGATAGAGGCCATCTCAGGAAGGGATAGGTCAGCTTCTTACCTGATCAGGAATGCCACTCTCTTGGAGCACAACTTGATTTTGCCACGTCAATCTATGGTTAAGCAGAGAGATACAGCCGAGGAGAGGGCTGCCAAAGCTAAAGGCGGGGCCATGACGAAGAGTAGCAAGAGGAGACCCTTCTCGATACCTCTAGTCGTCAGGGGGAAGAAGCTTAAGAAATCTGATGGACCCTCTCCAAGCACATGCCCAGATGTCCCGGAGGAGGAAAGTGGAGAGGAGGAAAGAGGCGAGGAGGAGAGCGGAGGTGGTGGAGAAGGTGACGGTGGTAACGACGGCGAAGGGCAGAGTGGTAATGGCGTTGGTGCCTTGACTTCTGGGAAAGCGGGTGAGATTCAAGAGTGGATGGATGATGCCTTCCGTCAAGCCTTTGAGGGGTTGGCGGAAGGGTTGGCCTTGGCGGAGAAATCGAAGAAGTCGGATAAGTCCGGGACTGGTGCCAGTCTATCTTCTGAGAGTATTTCAGCTAAGGCAACTCCGGCGGCTCAAGGTGAATTCTTAACTCCTTTTTTAACTCCATATATTTCTTGAATTATAGTCTCATGCATGCTTGTAACACTTGGTTTTTATTCCAGGATCGGTTAAGGCAGCCAAGACATCAGACATTCGGCACCGCCTTGAGCAATTCAAACTCTTCAAGGCTTCTGCTAAACCGAAGCCCTCGACTGACCGTTCCGGGAGCGTAGTCAGTTACCGTCCTCTTCTCGGAGTTATCGAAGAGGATATTCAAAAGAGAAAGAGGAGGCGTTCCATGTTCGAACCTTCACTTGGACCTCATCCCCCAACCCAGCCTATTCATGACATCACAGAAGAAGATACTGAGTCCATACCATCTCCGCATCCATCAGAGAATCCTTCCGTTACTCACATTGATCGTCCCGGCTTGGCTCGTAACCCATTTGCGGGTCATCCAGATCTAGACCCGAGTTCTCATGATATTTCCTTCGATGAGGTTACCGTTGAGCACCTCCTACCCCGCAATCCTATGGTAAGGGTACTTGATGAGGCTAAGGCTTTGGATCTTGACTTGTTGACTACTCGGACTGTGACTATGGGGGATGAGGCCAAGGCAAACATCGATCGGGTGGCTGAAGAGACCAAGAAGTTAATGGAGCATCACTCCCGAATGGTCAAGGCTGGAGAGGAAATCGAAAGTCCTAACATTCGGCTGCGGCTAATGGTTTCCGATCAGGCCAAACAGCTTGCCGATCGGGCCATTCAGATCTTCCAGCATGAGCCGGCCTCCAGACGACTAAAGAAAACTATGGAGGAGGCTAGTAGAGCCAAGCTGCGAAAAATGGAGGCCACCTGCAAGGAACGAATTGATATGGCCATTGCCACCGTGGATGAGGTTTGAAGAGCGGATCTTGAGCAGATAGAGGAGTTATCTGGGAAGCTTGAGGCCACAGAGCTTGCTCAAGCTAAGCTGAAGGAGGAGATGGAGGTGATGCGGAAATCCCTTCAGGCTGACTGCTCGAGATACCGATTGGAGAGAGACGCTGCCGTTGCAAGGCTGTCGGCTTCCGAGGCCCGGATGAGGGAGTTTGAGGAGAACGAGGGGATGATGGATGAGATCCTCCAGGACATGTACTTCCGTACTTGTAAACAGGGCAACCTGTCCTGGATGGACGATTATCCCCGGGTTATGGCTAGGATATATCTCCGGGCTTTGGAGGAAGCCAAGGCTGAAGCGGATAAAGAGGGTGGCGCACTTCAGAATGGATGTGGTTACCGCACAGTTCACCAAGGAGGAGAGGGTGGCGGTGAAGGAGGGCATGCGGCTTCTTACCGCCGAGGAAGTGGGTGTGCAATTGGAGGATGATGATCAGGGAGCAGACGCTGGTAAGTCTTACTTTTTTAATCTTTTCTCAACTTGATTGCTTATCGTTTGTCTAATAGATTCTTCTCCTGAATTGGACAGGTGGGACCTCTGGTCAGCATGCTGAGAGTTCTGATCCTGCGGTCAAGTAGATCTTGGGGGGTTGGAAGGATAAAGATGAAGTTCTGATGCTGCCGACTATTTTGACTTGATCTGGGCATTTTTGGTTTTACTTGACATTCCTGTATACACTAGTTCTAAAACATTAATGTACTTTCAGGTTGTAATTATGTCATTGCAACGAACGACTTTATGTAATTTTATAACATAAACTGATTCTGCTATATTTGAATGCTTTTGTTATTCTGATGTGTTGCATAAGAAATATAGCTGTGTACGTGCTTCAGTCATGTTTGATGCTATGCTCTTGCTTAAAATGTAATTTCATATCTTGCAATGTTTGTGGGATGTGCGAATAAACTATGGTTACATATTTGTGTATAAGAGAAGAAAGTACCGCCCTTCATGTTTTAGCTGTAGATGGTAGCTTTGAATGTCTTGTGTAACTGAGTACGGAATGCAGCTGAGTGTCTTGTCATCCAGTTTGCGAGTCTCCTATTTTGTCTGCTGCACTTTAGGGACCGTTATATAGGATAGGAGAAAAGTTTTTAAATGAAATGGAAATATAAGAAACAGTAAAACTTCCAATCACGGAAGGCCGTCGATATGCTTAAGTTCGTGGCAAACGGGTTTTGTAGTCACTTTCCCTAGCTGTGGGTCTTGGAGACATTTGTAGCCCATCTTACGCCTCCGTGGAGAGTTTATCTTTTTTACCACAGTCACACTTAAGACATATCGGAGCCGAGATCGCGCACAGTAACTACCCGAGCCATTATGGCCCGTAATCGTGGGTATTATTCGATTTACTGTGGCCGGCTAGCATGGGTGCCGATCGTCAACCGTGAACTACCCCTGGCTGGCCATACCTTATGTTGGGGCTTAAAGTAGGTTCACAGTTGCCGGCGAGCCGAACGCCGTAATGAGCTGCCATCGGCTATAGTCGGCCTTCTTGATGGCTTATAATCGGCTCATTACAGTTGGCTTTGAGGGCAGTCGCGAGCAATGAGTTAACCCGCAGTAGAGGGATGCTGGAGCAAAAGTGTCTCATTGGCGAGTACATAGATTCGCATAGTACCTGTTGGGTCTTGTCCAGGTGAGGTTGTGCCGTAAAGTGTCTAGAATGGAAATGTCGTTATACATGATTTTGTTCAACAGAAAAGGATAAAGCTTAACAAGCAGCCAAGATATAAAGGAACAAGTTAAAAAGAGACAAGATTTTTAAAGTGGTTCGGCACGAAAATGCCTATGTCTACTGATTCTCTTTGTTAATTCACTTCATATGGGAAGTACAAGTTAAGAAAAGTATCGACGGAGGTGTTGGATGTTCCATGCCCTCTGGAACACCTCTCCGTCCACTGTTGACAAAATATAAGCTCCGTTGTGGAGATCTTTATGAATTACATAAGGTCCGTCCCAGATTGGATCTGGCGCTCCGGGGCGCGGGAAGATCCGCTTGAGGACAAGATCTCCTTCTTGTAAGCTACGGTGCTTGACTTTGGAGTTGTATTGTGCTGCCACTTTTTGCTTGTGAGCTGCTGCTTTGAGTGCTGCATCGTTTCTTCTCTCCTCAATTAGATCTAAAGACATGTGGAGGAGTTCTTCGTTCTCTTCTGGGTTGTAGTGGATCCTACGGTGGGAAGGCACTACAGTTTCAACTAGGAGCATGGCCTCCGATCCGTATGCCAAAGAGAAAGGAGTATGCCTTGTTGATGTTCTGTAAGATGTGCGGTAGGCCCAAAGTGCCGTAGGAAGTTCATCCACCCAAGCGCCTTTTGACTTTTCAAGTTTCTTCTTGATTAGGGTTTTGAGGATTTTGTTGATAGCTTCGACTTGTCCGTTTGCCTGGGGATAAGCCACAGATGAGAAGCTTTTGTGAATTCCGTGCTCTTGGCACCATTCGGTGAATTCCTCGCTGTCAAATTGAAGTCCATTATCCGATATGATTTTGAGTGGAACCCCATACCTGCATAAAACATTTTTGATCAAGAAGTTAATAACTTTTGCCGAAGATATTTTATTTAGAGGTTCCGCTTCCACCCATTTGGTGAAATAGTCGACTGCCACTATGGCATATTTGGCTCCGCCTCGGCCCATTGGCAGTTCGCCAATCAAGTCAATTCCCCATACTGCAAAGGGCCAAGGGCTGGTCATTTGAGTAATCTCATTTGTTGGTAGTCGAGGAATCTTAGCAAATTTCTGACATCTGTCACATCTTTTGACGAAGTCTAAGGCTTCTTTGTTTAAAGTGGGCCAGTAATACCCATATCGGAGTATTTTCTTTGCTAGAGTCTGCCCTCCGGTGTGATCTTCGCAACTTCCTTGATGGATGTTCGACAAGACTTCCCTGGCTTCCCTTCCAGCGATACACCTTAATAAGGGACTAGAGAAGCCGCGCCGGCAGAGGATGCCTTCTTGTAATGTGTAGCGGGAAGCTTTCCTTAAGATTTTCTTAGCTTCGTTACGCCCATCGGGCATTGTGCCACTTTGTAAGTACTTCCGGATGGGAGTCATCCAAGTTTCCTCTTCGATTGCAGCTATCATATTCATTGGCTCGTAACTCAGGGCTAGTTGCTTTGAGATGGTTATTGTTCGGGAAGCGGTGCCGTCTTTCATGCTAGCTTGCTTTGCCAGTTCGTCGGCCTCCTAATTCTCTTCTCGAGGAATGTGTTTGATTAAATAGTGATCCAATTGATTGAGCACCAGCTTGGTCTTCTTTAGATATGCTTTGAGCCGTTCTCCTCGAGTCTGGAATTCTCCCAGTATTTGATTTACAATAAGTTGACAATCACTATGGAGACATAAAGAACCGACTCCGATCTCTAAGGCAAGTTCTAATCCAGCTATCACTGCTTCGTATTCTTCATCATTGTTGGTGGCAGCGAATTCCAACCTTAAGGCGTAGTGAAGCTTCCTTCCCTTGGGGGTGATTATCACAACACCTGCCCCCGAGCCTTGTTCATTTGATGCTCCATCTACGAAAAGATTCCACTTGATATCTTCTGCTATTTCAGATTGCTCCTTACCTTTGTTAGTAGTGAATTCGGCAATGAAATCGGATATGGCTTGCCCCTTGACAGCGGTGCGAGGATGGTAGGTGATATCATATTGACTCAGTTCAATGCACCACTTAAGTAGTCGTCCAGAAGTGTCGGGGCGATGGAGTACCTGCCTTAGTGGTTGATCGGTTAAAACTCTGATGGAATGAGATTGGAAATAGTGTCGCAGTTTCCGTGATGTGATTAGCAAACAGTATGCTAGCTTTTCAAGCTTAGGGTATCTGGTTTCTGCCCCTGTAAATCTCTTGCTTACAAAGTATACGGGCCGCTGTGCGCGGTTGTCTTCTCTCAGCAAAGCGGCGCTTAAAGCATGGGACGATACAGCAAGGTATAGGTATAGTTCTTCGCCTTCATTTGGAGTTGAGAGTACTGGTGGTTTCTGAAGGTGTTCGATCAGGTTAAGGAAGGATATCGAGCATTCGTCGGTCCATTCGAACTTTCCTTTGTCTTTCTTTAGAGCTTCGAAGAAAGGGATGCATTTGTCGGTCGCTTTAGAGATGAACCTGCTTAGGGCGGCCACTTTCCCGTTTAGGCTTTGCATCTCTCTTCAAGTGGATGGTATCTTGATATCTTGTAAAGCCCGAACTTGTTCGGGGTTTGCTTCAATCCCCCTGGCATGGACGATGAATCCCAAGAACTTTCCTGACGATACTCCGAAGGAGCACTTTAGAGGGTTCAGCTTCATTCCATATTGGCGAAGTACTTGAAACATCTCGTCCAGGTGGTTTATATGATCGTTGGCTTTCCTTGATTTTACCAGCATGTCATCCACATAAACTTCCATAGTTCGTCCTATTAGTTCCGCAAACATCTTATTGACGAGGCGCTGATAAGTAGCTCCTGCGTTTTTAAGTCCAAAAGGCATTACTCTGTAGCAGTACAATCCCCGGTCAGTGATGAAACTAGTGTGGTCTTGGTCGGGAGCGTGCATAGGGATCTGGTTATATCCTGAGTATGCGTTCATAAAAGATAAGAGTTCGTGTCCGGCTGTGCTGTCCACGAGCTGATCGATTCGGGGGAGTGGGAAGCGGTCCTTCGGGCAAGCGTCATTTAAGTTGGAGAAGTCGATGCATGTTCGCCACTTCCCATTAGCCTTCTTTACCAGCACTGGGTTGGCGATCCATTCTGGGTAGATGGCTTCTCGTATGAAGTTATTGACAAGTAGGTTCTTTACTTCCTCCTCGAGGGCTGCTGATCGTTCTGCCCCCATGCTTCTCTTTTTCTGCTTTACTGGCACCTTGGTGGGATCGATGTTCAGTATGTAGCATGCTACATCTGGGGAGATTCCTGTCATGTCAGCGTGAGTCCATGCAAATACATCCACGTTGTGGCGAAGAAAATCAATGAGTTGATCCTTTAATTCTTCTTTTAGTTGAGATCCGATTTTCAATAGTCTACTTGAGTCATGTTTGTCTACAACTACGAATTCCATAGCCTCTACAGGCTCGGCGGTGGCCTCCTCCTCTTTGTCCCTGGGGTCTAATTCATTGAAAGGATCACTGGTATATCGAAGAGGAGGGGCTTTCTTTAGTTGCTATGCTTCCAAGCTTTTCATGCAGAGAGTAGTCTCTGCATTTTTCCCTTTATCTTTTCTGCGGTTATTGCGAAGTTCAGTTACATAGCAGTCTCGAGCAGCGTCTTGATCTCCCTCTACTTCTCCTATTCCGTTATCTGTTGGAAATTTCATCTTCAGGCACCATGGGGCTAGGACAATTTGGAAGTCAGACAAGGCTGGTGTTCCCAAAAAGGCATTGTAGGCCGAGTGGTTCTCTATTAGTACAAATGTTTGTTTTCGCACAACGGAGCAGGGATGACTTCCTATTTCAACAAAGAGGTCCAGTTGCCCGAGGGGCATCTTTGCATCTCCAGTGAAGCCATGCAGTGGTTTGCTACAGGGAGACACATTCTTCATTGACAGCTTCATTTTGTCGAAAGCATGCTTGAATAGGATATTTACTGAACTTCCAGTGTCTACTAGAATCCGGAAAACCTTGGCTGGACCGAACCGGGCATAGATGACCATAGGATCCATGTGAGGGTACTGCCTTCCCTCTAGATCGCGTCTACTGAATGTGATGTCATCATTCTCTTTCTGTTTCAGGTGGCGTTCTTCTGTGACAGAATTAACGTAGCCCTCATTGTTTCTAAGTGACTTACCGTATCTTTCCGTCTCTGCCCAGCTTCCGTCGGCAATGTGTGGTCCTCCTGATATGGTAAGGACCATTATCTTCTCTTAACTGGAGCCGCTGGTGTTGCGATTTCCTCTGCCTACTTCCGAGAGGGGCAGCCTCAGGTTCTCGTTGACATGAGTTGAGGTCCTGTTCTAACCTTTCACATAGCGCTCTAGTCTCTTCTTTCTGATGTGTTCTTCAGTCAAGTCCCGGAGATGGTGGCATTCATTGGTGTCATGTCCATGGGATTCGTGGAAGCGGCAGAACTTTCCAGACTTGAGTGCGTTATCTGACTCCTTCTTGTGCGGGGGACGCTTGTATCTAACTTCATCTTGAGTGGCTAGGAAGATGTTTTCGATTGTTTCATTCAAAGGAGTGTAAGAGTCAAATCTTGGTCCGGGTCGATATAAGCGTTTTTCTCCCTTCTTGCCCCCAGCATTGTCTCTAGAGTCATTTCTCCGAACATCCTTTGCTGCAGCGGGAACCCTGTCTGGAGCTGCCTTAGCCTGTTGCCCCGAGTGCCTCTCAGTGGCAGCGTCTTCAAGTCTCATGTATTTCCCGGCTTCATGGAAGAAATCGAGTAAGGTAGCTGGCTTTTCTTTCGTTAATATCCTGGCAAATTTAGTATCCGGATGTACACCACTGCAGAGGGCCATTAGGATAAGTTTCTCGTCGGCATCTTGGACTGCGGCCGCTACGACGTTGAATCGGGTTAGATATTGTTGCACTGTCTCTCTGGGCTTCTGTTTGATATTAGATAGGGAATAAGCGTCCTTGGGTTGTTCCATATGAATGCGGAACTGGCTGATGAACTTTTCTTTCAACATTTGCCATGAGTTGATGGATCCTTGGGGTAGATGGTAGAACCAGGAGGTAGCTAGATCTGCCAAGAATAGTGGAAAGCATTTACACAACACTCCATCTGTTGCTCCGCTCATGAGCATATGCTGTGTGTATCTCTGCAAGTGTACAACGGGGTCAGAAGTTCCCTTGTAAGGTTCCATTGTTGGCATTTTCCATTCTCGGGGGGTGATGGCAGTTTCGATATTGCAGGTGAAGGGGCTGGTTACCCTAGCGCCTATCCCCCGATCCCTTTGGTCCCATTGGACGCATTCTCTGAACAATCGCGCCATCCTTTCATCAGAACTTGAAGCGGATAGAAATGAGTTTGGTTCTTCCCTGCGGGATTGATTCCGTCCAGACGACCTGTAGGGATGGTATCGTCTGTCACTTCTAACATTCTCCAATGGCTGCCTCTGGTCTTCCGGGGGCATGCTGGGGTCAACCACAGTTGGCCCTTGCCTTGATCTTCCCCTGCTGGGCTCTGTTCTCAGCACTTCCTTAGGTCCAACTTCGGGCTGGACTCCATCTCGGCCCCCTCTACTGGTGTTTCCATGGTTAGGTAGCATGACAGGCTCAGCTACATCTGACCCCTGCCTGGTACCTCCCCTGTTAGGTTCGGTTCCAAGTGTTTCCTTGGGTCGGAATTCGGGCTGAGTCCAGGCTCGGCTCCTACCATTGATGTTTCTGTTGTTAACCTCTTCGAAGAAGAAAGACCTTTGTCGTCTCCCAAATCCTCCAGGCCGGGACTCACCCCATGATTTAGTGTTACGGTTGGATTCTTCAGCATCCCTTAAGCGTGACATGAGTTGCTCCACCAAGGCTTCTTGTTGAGATGCGAAGCGGTTACTTACTTCAGCCACAATCCTGTCCAGATCCGTCCTTGTAATTGGTTGTTCCGTAGCAGGGGCTGTCGGATTTTCCGGATTTTCATTTGCTGTTGGAACCGGACGATTGTCTTGATCTCTGATTACTGGATTTGGGATACTACTAGTTGCAATGTTCTTTCCTTTGTTAGCATCCTTCTTCCGTCCGGGAGGCATGTTTTCCAAGCAATGAACGATGTTGATAGGAAAAGGGTCGAGTGGGAGAAGCTGAAGCTTCGAGCTTCTATCCCTCTCAATGAAAGCACCAAAAATGTTTGCACAAAAAATGGGCAAACACCTCCAAGTCGTACAAATTAGTTGATTTTATTTTGTTTCTAGTGATTTGGGTGATTTACGCAAATATATAAAAAGCAGGGACTAAACTGTAAAAGACACACTGATTTATAGTGGTTCGGCCAGAACGTGCCTACGTCCACTTTATATGTTATTCTCCTTTTCTATTCAGATTACAAGTACAAAGCTTCGATTACAAGTAACTGAAAGTTGTTTGAAAGTTCTATCCGTGCTTGAGCTCTCAAACTTGTCTGCCATTGTTGTACCCCCGCCCCTCTATTTATAGAGTGAGGCTGGGGGCAGGGGTCCTGCACGTGTATAGCTGCTGGTGGGTCTGGGCTGATGCAGTCTGGCCTAGCAGAGTTGGTTCGGCAGCGCCTAGGTTCGGTGATGGTTGGAATAACTTCTTGGTCCGGTCTTACCTTGATCCGGTGGTTGAGGAGGAGTGTTGGTTCGGGGGTACCTTCCCTCTCTTTGGTTCGGTAGAGAGAGGGACGTGGGTTGGTTCGGCAGAGAGAAGGACGTGGGTTGGTTCGGCTAGGTACCTATCCGGTAACGCTTCGGTCCGGTTGTGGATGGGTGAAGTTGGTTCGGTGGGTTGATGGCTCGGTAGTAGGCTGGTTCGGTGGATGAGGGGGAGCGTCTTTGGTTCGGCATGCATGAGAGGGAGTTGGTTCGGCCGAATATCATCCAACACATGTTAAATGGATGAAACACTTGTTAAAAGAATGCAATACTTGTTTCTTATAATAATTAGTACTAATTTATAAATCAATTTGTGTATTAGCCTAAATTTAAGTTGTTAGTTTATTTTAAAATATGAGTATAAATTTATAAATGAAAATAAAAACAAATCATGTTTTACAAATTGAACTTATACATATAATAATTAAACAATTTAAGATTTATACTCTTGAATTTAAATTCAAACTAAATTCAAAATCAATTAATTCCAAATCAAGTTATGAATTTAAATTCAATTTGAAATAAAAATTACAAATTCTATTCAAAACATATTTATAAAGACAATACATTATTAATATTGTTTTTAATAAATCTCTTATTATTAAATTAAAATCATTTTACAAGAGATTATATTTTTATCAATAAAATATCCATTTTATTAAGCCATGAAACTATTTTGTTGAATTAATTCTAAATTTAAACTCAAGCCAATTTAATTTAAAATATTTAATATTTTTCTTATCAATTTTAAAATCATATATTTATTTATGAGAAAGTTTCAAAAACTCAATACTAATTTAAAATCAAAATTTCCAATTTACAATGTATATATTAGAATTTTAAAACATGGTTCATTTATTAAATTTAAACCAAAATCATTTATTTAACTTTGAAAAGCTTAAATATTAAATAAAACAAATTTTCCAAATTACTACAAATATTAAAACTAGAAAATATGCTTTAATTATTAAAATTAAAACAATACCAATCTATTTAAAATATAAACCATATATTTATATTGGAAATATAAATCAATTTATTATTTTTAAAAGATAAAATAACCAATTTAAATAATTATTGAAGAAGATTATTAAATCTATTTGAATAATTATTAACAGATTATCAATATCAATTTAATTTTAACTACAGATTATTAAATTGATATTGTTAAAAATTCCAGGATATTACAATCCTTCCCCTTTAAAAGAATTTTGTCCTCGAAATTTAAAACAAAGTTAATTTAATAATCTTATCAAAGATTTATTTTTAAAACATAAGCATATATCAAACATATGCTAACAACCAAAAACAATCTATCAAACAAATCTAATTATCCAGACAAAATTCTAGATAGAATTTCTTCGAGTTTCCCCAGGTGTGTATATATATATACCGGAATACTCACTTCAGAGAATCCAAACAAACAATACTATGAAACTACAAAGCTCCTATACAACTATATCTATAACACTAGACAAGATATCAGACTACAAACGATTCTGACTCAACAACCAAAACTCCAGAACGGCTGGTTCCACAACCAGAGATAGATCATACACGTACTCCCTTAGAGATACGTGAAGCTCATCGAATCCCAGTTATCCAAACTGGCAATTCAACCCTGTAGACCAATCACTTAACAAAATGATCTCCTCAAGATCAACCAAAACCAAGAACTCAAACTCAACTCCTCAACATCAGAAGACAACAACTTCTCCTATCTAGAAAAAGAAAAGCAGATGCACTTCCCAAACTGCTTCCGCTGCTCAACTCTGATCCAAAGTAGAAGAGAATGCTGAAGAAGAACGCAAGCACAAACAGGACAACACATCACCGAAATATGGTTCAACAAATCCATAAGAAACTTTCAGAAGTTCCTCCAAAACTCCGAGCTGCTATACCAACTCAACTCTAGGAACCATTCTTCTATAAGGCTGAACTACCGGTACCACTCCTGGAATTCCAGCCGATAAGAAAGCTCAATCTCCAGATGCGAACAAAACTCTGACTTCTCTGAAGACATCCAGAAAAATTCAGATAACCCAAGAGAACACTCAAACAATCGCAAGTCACTTTTGCGATCCACCAAACCAAATCCAAAGAAAACTGTTCTCCCTTAACCAAATTGAACAGCTTACACTTGACTAGCCAACCCATCGAAGAAACAGGTCCACTTAACTGCTTCTGAACTCCTCTTCAGAAAAACTGCTAAGCCAGAAGATCTCTTGCCAACAAACAACACTCCGAGCTGCAATGTTGCCACAGATGCCAAAGAATTCCAAAACAAAGCTCTCCGAGAAACTCAAACCTCAAAGCAAACAGAAACTCCGGCTGAACACAGCCACAACACTGAAGCAGACTCACCTCCTTAACTTGTTCCAAAGAAAACATTTTCGGGAACATCCATAGTCACTGCATCTCATCACGCAGCTACTACTCCCTGAGGTATCAAAATACCATCACTCACTTCTGCCCAACCAACAGATCCACATTCTGCTCATCAAACTTCAAAGAATTAACTCCGAACCTTAACAGGTTTCCTTCAGAGATCAAATGAAATTCTTACACCAAACTACAAAGATTACTCGAGACGGTATTAGTTCTACAGTCTCAACAAATACTTCAAACCTCAAACATTCAAACTCCAACCAATGGTAGTCGTGTTACACACACTACTAACCCATCTACCTTTATAACTTATATTGGAAAACATGAACAGGTAACCCAACAGATAGGTAGAAATATATATATATATATATATATATATATATATTAAAAATTACAAATATGCTCTCTCAAGAAAGACACCGCTACAGAGCCTAGGTATTCACTCAATCTAATGCTCTGATACCAGCTGAGACGACCCGACATTCTTACTACAGAAAATCGCATTATCTTTAAGAAAGAAAGGGATAGAAAAGATAAAAGAAAGAAGAGAAGAAAGAAACAACACATCAGAATCTAACAGCGGAACGAATAAACTATATTAATAACATAAATATTACATAGTTTACAACCATTATCAGAGTACACAGATATACAACACATACTAGACAGTTATAAACACCTGTCTAGTTACAACTCAATATAACAACTCAGAGAACACACAGCGGAAAACTATATATATCTATACGCGGAAGCCTCCTGCTCCATTGCTCCTCCATAATTCGTCAAAGCTAACCTGAATCCTAACCTGAATTCTCTTGGCTACTCGTAAAAATTTGAGTACCCAAGAGTTTACAAAAATAAAAATAAACTCCAGGTCAGACATGGGTCTGGTGTGAGTAACAGGTTAAAGTTGCTTAACTTTTAAAAATCCTTTTGAAAAGAAAGGTATCACGTAAGACTTCCCACACATAAACATGGAAAAAGTTTTACATTACGCTAACCAAAACATTTGATAGGAAATCCGGTGATATTATAATAGTGTCTAGGGTTTTCAAATAAATATGAAATAGCCGAAATTGTTACATGATTAAATTCCAGCTACTAGCCACAAAAGTGTGTAATACAATCAAAACCGTTGGCACTTATTGGATTTTGGATTCCATACAATGGCAGGGCTACTGGGGTACCGCCCGTCACAGTACGTGGCCTAGATCAATGTACCGAGGAGCACGCCCGCTCCCCTGCAACACAAAGCTGGACCCATTCCTTACTGAACAGTACCGAACAAGACAACCCCGTGGTTGTAGCTAGCAACCACCTACACAGCCGAATATAAAGGGACTTCTAGACAGGGATAAATCTTGCTCTCCAGTGGGTGCGACCCACGAAGCCTTGCTGCACCTCCCCTATTTTAGCCATTCCCGGTTGATGAGGCTTGAGGCTACGATTACCTTTATAGGACAAATCACTTAGAATGCTCATCGTCCACCAAACGATGTTTTGAAAGCATTCAATCCATACAAGTTCGTTCTGGGTTCGAACGAAACTGAAGGCATTATCTCGTTGCACTCATATTGGAATCACCCTTAGAGTCAATGACAATAACCCTTGCACTCTAAACCACCATCTCGAATCTATAAGAACTAATTCCGTCAACTCATTACGGAATCACCCATAGAGTTATACTGACTCATAGTCCTTACACCTCGAGTCTTCACAAAGCTCCACTTTGATTCACGACCTAACGTTATTTGGAATCGATGTGGTTTTCGGATATCCAAATATGGAAACCCGATCCCGGTCTCATCGAAAACCAAAGCGTGTCTTTTAGATCCAAGTTGTTTTAAAGGTTTAAAACAATTCAATTACAGTATCTATATACACACAGATAGATAACTCACATTCACAATTGATAATTAACATTATCAAATAACAGGTAATCCACATTATCAATATCAAATAGATATTTCATATATCACCATCACAATAGATAACCTATGTTATCATCACAATACAAACCAAACATTCATACCATACAATATCATTTATCTCGTTACTGAGATCTCATCCATTCAAGACAATCAATGACACCCATTCATACATAAACAATGATTTACTCATCACAATATAATTAATTTAAAATGAATTAAATTAACTATCTCTAACTCTAATTAATTTAAAATGAATTAAATTAATTACTCCATCTTTAATTAATTTAAAATAAATTAAATTAATTGCTTCACCAATATAAACCTTGCTTACTTAATCATTTAATTGATTACAATCAATTAATTAATCCATTATTAATCACCTTAATTAATCACACATGATTAATTACCCGTAATTACATTCATGTAATTATTCTTAATTAATTTCACAAAATTAATTATCCAACTAAACAGTAATTAACCTTTAATTACTTCAATTAATTGATTAATTACGTTAATTAATTACCTTTAATTACCTATTATTGATTAATTAATCATAATTAATCAACTTTAATTACATCATTAATTATAATAGTTAACGACCTTTAATTATTTCTTAAATTAATCACCTTAAGTAATTAACTCATAATTATTAATCATCCTAGATTAATTACATTTAGTAATTAACTAACTTAATTACTATATTAAACAAATTAATTATCCTTTAATTTATTGTTTAATTAATCCCTTGATTAATTATTAAATAATTAAACCAATTTACCTCATTCTTAACATCTCCACTTAATTACATTATGTAATTATTAAACAATTACTTAACCGAGTAATTTCCAAATCATTAACTACATAAAGTAATTATTTATAAAACCAAAGTGTTTAAAATTAATTAAACTTAATTAATTAAAATAAACAATCTCATTTAACTAAATTAATTACATTAAGTAATTAATTTATTAATTACTTTATCAAGTAATTACACTCAAACCATTTACAATAGATTATTCTTAAATTAATTAATCTAATTAATTATAAATATTAACCATATTAATTAATTATTAAATAATCCTGGTTAATGACCTTCATTAACCATCCTCTAATTATTTCATTTAGTAATTAACTTAAATTAATTATAATTTAAATTATCTTTAATCCTTCATTAATTAAAATTAATTATTAAATTAATTAACCTTGATTAAAAGCTTAATTACCTAATTAAGAATATTCATCATCATTAATTAATAATTTAATTAATGATCTTAATTATAAATTGATAAATCATTGTTCAATTATTAATTCCAAATTCAATTAATTAATTAAATTAATTAACTAATCTTAATTACCTTATTAATTAATTCTAAAACATAAATCTTAATTTAAATTTTAAAATAAAACATAACTTAATTATGTTTAAAACAATTTAATTGAAACAAAGTACTTTTTGAACTACTTTTAAATTCATTTTAAAATACAAGTTTAAATAATTTAAAACTTATTTAAATTTCAGGACAAAACAAAAGTTTGTCTTAAAATGAAATCATAAAATTTTGAAGTTAAATTCATTTCAAAGTTTTAGAAATTTTCAACTCATACTTAGTTTAAACTTTCAATTTAAATCTTCTATTTGAATTTAAATCTAAAGTTCATATTTAAACTTAGATTTCCAGATTTCAAATTAAACTTTAAATCTTACTCATATTTAAAAACCTCATTATTAAAAAGTTTCAACTATTTACCAAAATGAAATAGTTAATTAAGTTTAATTTTTGAAACTTAAATTTTATTTAGAAACTGGGATTTGAATTTAAATTAGAAATTCAAATTTGAATTGAATTTGAACTTAAACCTTACTTAAACATGAAACTACAGATTTTAAAACCCTTAAAACCCAGATTTTAAAAACAGGTTTCAAAACATGGATGTTACAGTTCAACCCGAGAAAAACCAAACTTACTTCGAGTTTAAAGCCTTCCTACTTCGAGTTTCCTATCTACTTGCTTCAAGCAAATCATAGTCCTACCCTGCAACATCCAACCCAACATATAGTTCACCAGAATTTTCATCGCCGTGCACATGCATGACGACCACCACCTCTGCCGATCATCATAGGTGATCCAATCAACTTCCATAAACCCATCACTACTCTAACATCAACCCAGATCAAGCAATTAATCAAAGAATCAAGTTTTAGCTCAAAACAACCCAAACCTGAAAACATTTTCCAGGTTTTTGCCCCAACCTGTCAATGGCGAATTTGCGCATCCCCGACCATCTGACACTCGACCTCTTTGGCCACAAACTCCCTCACACTTCAACTACACAATTCCAAAAAATCAAAACATTCGATCCATCCTACATACCCAAATTGATTGATTCAAAGATGCAGATAAAAACTAGGGTTAACTGAAGAAATTCAAAACTGCAATTACTCTAATAAGTTTTAAATTCATCTCTGATTTTTCTGAGGATCTATGATCCTTACTCTATACCCAGAAGAATTCTAAGTTTTCTTAAACTACAGATTGCAAGCATTTGCTCCAATTCATATTTTTGTTCAAGAATAAACTACTACAGAAACTATACTCTAAAATTCTAATACTTGATTCAAAAAAAATCAGTTTCCAGTAAATGCCTTTAAGTTATGAAACTGGATTTCATTATTAATATGATTGATTTTGATCAATATTAACATATAATGGTATTGCATGTGTTTACAGAGATAACACCCTGTATTTTAACTCCCCTAAAAACTTTTAAACCTTAACTTAAGAAAATAAAAACATATTACTTTATAAATTTGAATTCTAATCTATGATAAGCAAACTACTTTTAATTATTCTAAAACCCAGTTACTATCTTAAATCAGATCAATTATAGGAATTCTTTTAAATAGGATGTGAATCTGGGAACACAACATAGCAAAACCAACATGCATATACAATTATAATCACAACAGACCCTTTTTATAAGCACACAACATATTTTTATCACAAACATTTATCAAGCAACCTAAATATAGTTCAAGATTTAAATGTTACTCACCTTAGAATGCAGAGCTCTGTTGATCATTTGAATTTTGCAGAAATAAAATATGCAGGCTTGACCCTTTGTTTAAAATTTTGGTTGCAAGCCTTGTTGAAATCTGCAATGTTCATGTTCCTGCCCATAATTACTTGCATGCAGATGTAGATGTAGTTGCTAATTCCCAAATACATGCAGATGCTCATCACTCCCAGGTTTAAACAGAATGCAGAAAAAAAAACAGTGCAGGCTTTTTAGAAATGCAGATGTGCTTTTTGCTTTCAGGTGGCATGCAGATCAATGCATATTGATGTTTGAATTTGAGGAAGATGGGTTTGATTTTGAAGAGGAGTGGAATATGCAGGTTTCACTTTGGTTTGAGGAAATGCAGATTTGTGGATTTTGATGAATTTGTATATGCAGATTTTTTTGAAGAGTGTTTACAGATTTTATAGATTTTGAAGATGAGTTTATAATTTCTCTTTTTATTAAGGAAAATGAAAATGCAATATGATTGAAGATGCAATCTTATACTAGATGTATTTTCAGATTTAATGCAATAAAAGAAAAATTAAAACAAATTTAACACTTGTCAAATGGTTATGCTAATTTTTAAACACATGTTAAATGGATGAAACACTTGTTAAAAGAATGCAATACTTGTTTCTTATAATAATTAGTACTAATTTATAAATCAATGTGTGTATTAGCCAAAATTTGAGTTGTTAGTTTATTTTAAAATATGTGTATAAATTTATAAATGAAAATAAAAAAATCATGTTTTACAAATTGAACTTATACATATAATAATTAAACAATTTAAGATTTATACTCTGAATTTAAATTCAAACTAAATTCAAAATAAATTAATTCCAAATCAAGTTATGAATATAAATTCAATTTGAAATAAAAATTACAAATTCTATTCAAAACTTATTTATAAAGACAATACATTATTAATATTGTTTTTAATAAATCTCTTATTATTAAATTAAAATCATTTTACAAGAGACTATATTTTTATCAATAAAATATCCATTTTATTAAGCCATGAAACCATTTTGTTGAATTAATTCTAAATTTAAACTCAAGCCAATTTAATTTAAAATATTTAATATTTTTCTTATCAATTTTAAAATCATATATTTATTTATGAAAAAGTTTCAAAAACTCAATACTAATTTAAAATCAAAATTTCCAATTTACAATGTATATATTAGCATTTTAAAACATGGTTCATTTATTAAATTTAAACCAAAATCATTTATTTAACTTTGAAAAGCTTAAATATTAAATAACAAATTTTCCAAATTACTACAAATATTAAAACTAGAAAATATGCTTTACTTATTAAAATTAAAACAATACCAATCTATTTAAATATAAACCATATATTTATATTGGAAATATAAATCAATTTATTATTTTTAAAAGATAAAATAACCAATTTAAATAATTATTGAAGAAGATTATTAAATCTATTTGAATAATTATTAACAGATTATCAATATCAATTTAATTTTAACTACAGATTATTAAATTGATATTGTTAAAAATTCCGGGATATTACATATGGTTCGGAAATAGCCTCCACTTACACCACCACCTTCATCACCACTTTGTTCAGCTGCAAAACACCTCCATCTCCACTGACCTACCTGGTCGTGGTCCCTAAGATGCAAACTCTACACACAAAAATTAGCAAAGCACCACTTGAAACATGCATAGCCGAACTCCAATGCCATCATCACTTCACCACACCTCTTGGCCACCACTTGCACCACCTCCACCAACCTATACCTGACCATAATCTACTGCCACACCATCCCATAGCCTCCACCAGTCATTGCCGAGCCAATTGGAGCCATGGCTGAACCTTGTTGATGTGCCAAATTCACCTTTGTTGCCTTGGCTTGTGATGTTCACGCATAACAACTTCCATACCATCATTCCATAGCTAGGCCAACCATATTGAACCCACGCTTGACTCATACACACCCCATGGCCGTGCCTTATCATCATATGGCGGAGCATGGTATTGGTGAAAGAAAGTTCAAGTCATTTACTTATTTGTTGTGCATTATTTCTCGGTTGTTTAATGTCATATTTTGTGTTGTATATTTATGTGCATATCTTGTTTTGTTTGATATGAACAAGATAATATCTTTGGCTCTCTTCTCACTTGAATCCATAGTCATGCCTTTGTGCTTTCCGGGATTGCGTTTGTGTATCTAAATCTGTTATCTCCAGCTTGTAGAGGTGAGTATTTCTCATAAGGCATTTTGTACTTATATAAGTAGTAAATTGACACCCTATGAATCTGTAGAATTGTATTATCATGTTATAACTGCCTATGCTATGATCATATGATGTTCACCCTATTTATACACCTTTCATATCATCTATTACTGTTATATAATGTTATTCTGTTTATTTATATCAGTTTAACACACTGCAAGTTCCCTGTAGAATAGAATCGCTATGGGTTGAAATGATATATACCTGAACGGACTTTAGAATAGGGAAAAATCATTATGGGCTGAAATGATAGACCTAAACAATTTTTATTTTATTTATTTTACTTGAGATTGCGGGTTTGAAATAATAGAGCCCGGATTTTTCCTTTGTAAATTACGGATTGAAATGATATATTATCCGTATCATTTGACTTAGGTTAGAAAATTATATACAGACCCATGGTTAATATATATTTTTCTAAAAATTTTAAAATTTTATAAAAATGTAAATATTATGATATTTTGATTTAAATTTAAATTTAAAAATGATTTTTACAAAATATTAGTGCTTTTCTATATGTTAATCAAGTGAAATAAATAAATGGTAAATTAAATTTTAATGTAAAGTAAATGCAATGTTATAAAATTGTGCATTGATTTTTATAAGTGAATAATTAAAATTTGATAATTATTTGTGAAATCTCACTTTTAAAAAAATCATGAATTAAAAATATTTAAATGATCATTTTTAAAGTGTGAAAATATGATTTTTACAAGTTAAAATTTGTTTAACTTAAAATTTAATTATTTATGAATTTTATTGATAACTTGGAATTTAATTAGCAGCATTTTTATATGCTATCATTTCTGAAGTAAAAGATATTACAGCATTTTGTAAATGTTGTAATTGATATAAATGAACTAAAAGACTAAATTGAACTAAGGGCTATTATAGCACTTTGTAAGTGCTGTAGTTGTAGAAACTAAACTAAAACCTATTACAGTATATCTGTAAATGCTATCTTTGTTAAAATGAATTGCTTTCAAATGTAAATTTATCGTAGCATTTTCTAAATGCCGCGAAAGTTGAATTTTCATTGTTTTCATAAATTGAAGTAAATAAATGAATTCTGAAAATGGTAAAACTTTTAGAATTGAATATTTGATTATTAAATATAATAACTTCATTTTTAAATGATTTAAATGGAATATTTTGATTTGAATTATAAACCATTTTGAAATGTGATTTGAAATGGTATTTAAATTAAATAAAAATGAATGTGGTTTTGGACTGATATGATATTATGATATTTTAAATGAATTTGAAATGATGTTGAATTTTGAAATGATATTTGATTTAGAAGTATAAAATATCATTTTGGAATTTTAACAACGGGATTTATTTAATTTATGGTTTAACTGATCCTTAAAGGATGGGCGATCTCAAGTATCCTTTAAGTTATTGTGCATTACTACTACAATTCACTTGAGTTGATTTACATTATATAAGTATGTATGTCCTGACTCGAGTGTTTGTGTTTTACTTAACACTTGGGTCAGCCTGAGTATTTACAGCTTAGCTTTGGATTTCTTTTCTGGAGCTAGGAATCGTTGGAGATTCTGCTTGTCTAGTTATCTATTCCCTTCCAGTTTCAGTTGTTCTATTTCAACACTGGTATTTATAAACTTCTACGTATTTGAGATTTCTATTGTATATGTTTTTGTTAGACTGATAGTATGAATTTGTTTTGAGATTATGTTATAGTAGCTTCGTGAACTATTATGGTATTTTAATTTCCGCTGCGAGTTATTCTGATATTCCTGTGTTTGTGATTCTGTAATTGTATTTCATTTGCTCCAAATTTATTTACAATGCGGTATTTTGAGCAATTCTAGCCCGATATGTGTGGATGCGATGGCTGAAAATATCAGGTTATTACTGTTGGTATCAGTGCTTTGGTTTTAGGCAAACCTTAGCCTACGGAGCAAAAATTCATTAGAGATAGGGTAGAAATACCCTAGAATGAGTGAAATCAATCGCAGAATCATTTCCTTGTGAGAGAACATATTTTCAAAATATAAATTGATTTCCAAATGATTTTTAAAGAATTTTCAAAGATTATATTGGTATAAAATTTTCTTATTTTGCAATCAAGATTTTCTAAACTTCATCTCTTCAATATTTCCCTTGTTAGAAATCTCTTGGTTAGGATTCCTTGAACTTTTGCACTCTTAAACTTATTCTGAAATCCAGTCTTATCTTCCCTAATTTATCCTTTTGATTTTGGGGCATTCCATAACTCTACTTTGAATGGCCTCTATAAAGATCGGTGATTCCGCAAATCTTTGAATGATTTGTAAAGGGGTGAAACTCCTTTACAATTGGCATCAATTCATCGGAGATTTCTGTATCCTCGGTTTACGATATTACCTACCTTATGCTCTACCTGGATTCTATCTCTGGCGATCGGATGTCGAATTGCCTTAGATTTCCGAATTGATTATATTCCTGAAGTCACGGTTGACCCGATTAAAGTCGCCCGCTCCATCTTCTATTTGGTAATTAAATTATCTCATCTTCGTTCGAGCTTATCTTTGAACCAGAATTCTATTTGATTAGATTCCCCTAAATTTGAATTTCCTTTTGTTTTGAAATCCACCCTTGAATAATCCCTTGAATGTGTTTGATTGTATTTTGAATTTGTGCATACATCGAAGTTATTATTTTGATAAGGATAACCACATTTTATATCAAAGTGGAATGTTTTCGATAAGGATTATATATCTTTTAAAAATGAAAATTTGCGACTTTGAAAGGATTTGAAATTTTGAAATTTTATAAGAAATGGTTTCGTATAAAAATGAATTATAACTGAAGGGTTTTGAATTTGAATTTCGAGGAATCGAACTCCGGTGTTTAGAAATCGGTTTTAAGATTTTGGAAAATATATAATAATAATACGATTTTAAGATATTTTTCAAATAAGAAATGTTTCAAATGTATTCGAACGAATTCCAATGATTTCGAAGAAATTTCAAAAGATGTTTTCAAGAAAATAAAAGTCCAGAACCCATTTATGTCGTTGGAAAATAATTTTGGTGATGAATGCATGCATCATCGACATTGATTTTCGAGTTTCTGAGTGGGGAAGAGGCGACTCTAGTAGCTTTGCTATGTGAATGATTTTGTGAAACCAAATTTTGATTTTAGATTTTGAAGTATGATTTGATTTTCGAAAGATATATGTATATATGTATATATTTGAAATGATTTAAAATAAGCCGATGTTCAGTCCTCGAGCTTCAGATTTGTTTTGGTATAACCTTATCTATTGGAATTGATTTACTGATTTGTTGGTGATTTCCAACTTTTGGATTTTTAATATGATTTATTTGACTATATTTTAAAAGTTCGAGCACTTCCAAATCAAGGTTTAATTTTTCAAAGCTAAGTAATCTTGAAAAAAAAAATCATTTGATTAAGTAAATGAGTTTAAAACTGTTTTGTTAAGTAAATGAATAAGACTATTTTGAATTATACTAATATGGAATTTAGTTTTGGAATGTTTTGAATAAAATTTAGTTTTAAATAGTTTGAAAAGGTAAATTGATTTTTTGAATAGAAATAAATAGTTTAAAGGTTTTAAAGGGAGTAAGCTTGGAATTTATTTTGTGTATAATTGATTTTGAGAAAAAAAATTGGTTTCGAAAATAGATTGAAATTTAAACCAGCATTCATATGATGGTTTTGGAAATGAATTTGTTTGACCTAAATTTTTGTCGATTTGGAAACCAATATTATTTTCTAAATCTATTGTTTTAAGAAACTTTGAAACTTAATATATGTAATTTGGAAGAAATGATTTGGCGAAATTATATATGATGTTGAAACTGAAGCGTTATTGAAAGGAATTGAAATTGAGAACTTTATTTTACTAAATACTTGATTTGGGGGTTATCAAACTTATATAAAATGGATTTGTGTAAGTATGAAATTGATTTGAAACTGTTGATTTGGAAAGGGTACTCAATTTGTAAAGTGAAATCTTATATAATCGAAATCTATATATGTATGATTTGACATACTGTTGATTTGGAAAGTATTCGATTTGAAATGGAATCTTATATATGATGGACTTTGTATAAGTATGATCTTTGAAAGTGATTTTGAAAGGTACTACATGATACATATTTTCGAAGTAAAGATATGGAAAGTGCCTTCTGCTTGATATCCGCTTTGTAGCCACATTATGGATTCATTCTATCGATATTATTCTCTCTGATTTGGGTTTTACAGATATGATACTCGAGTGTCCATCGAATTCCATGGAGATCTCCATGGTCTTATGAGCGTGACTGCATAGCGTAATTCGCCTGGCTGAGTTGGCCTGGGGGTTCGAATGTTTCCTGGGAGATTCAGGCATAACCATTGTGTATCCTGCGATCTATGTAGGTCGTATTAGTAGCGAAATCCACTGGCTGTGATAACTTAAGGGTAAGGATGTTTCCCAGGGGATCCAGGCGTAACCATTGTGTATCTGTGGTCTACTAGTCATCATGGCGTAATTCGCAGGTTGAGATAGCTTACAGGCACGGATGTTTCCTGGGGGATCCAGGCGTAACCATAGTGTATCTGCGATCCATGGTTGGATAAATGTTTTGGTTTGGTTGATTTGATTGGATTGTACTTTCCATATCTGTTTTAAAAGGTTTTCCAGTATTTTCACTGGGTGTTGAAACAAGTTTACTAAGTACCTAGAGAATTCTAACTTTGCGCCTGATCAACGCATGGCCAGAATCTGCAGGAACGAAAGTAAACTTGTTAAGACATCGAGTTATAAAAGTATTTTAATAAAGTATTTTTTAAAGGATATTTTGATCATTTATTTTACTTGTCTAAATAATTTAAAAATGTTTTAAATACTGTTTACTTCGAACTGACAAATTTGAATCAAATGACTATTCATCATATTATAAAATATTTAAATGTTGTAAGTAATTTTAAAAAAAATTGAAATGTATATAGTTTTAAAATATGGTTCATCCTTTTCTTTCAACCTATTCTCCCTTCTAGTTATTTTTACCTTCTTCTTCTTCGAGGATCCTTTCTGTATTATGGAAAGAGTTGTTTCTTTGGCTTATCGTTTGGATTTGCCCGAGAAAGTTTCTGGAGTGCATGATGTATTCCACGTCGCACATCTTCTCTGTTATCTTCATAATCCATCTTTTTTGTTCAGCCTTCTGCTCTTGATGGTTTGGGTATTGAGCCTAATCTGACTGTCGAGAGTAAGCCACTTCGTATTGTCAGCAGAGGTACGAAGCGGCTAAGAAGGAAATCTGTTAATCTGATCAAAGTACAATGGAAGACTGATGATTGGGATTGTACTTGGGAAGCGGAGAGAACATTCATGCTTCGAATCCGGAATTGTTCGTTTCAGGTACTACTTTTGTTTTTCTATCTTGCTTTTCCTTATTTTCCTTGCTCGTTCTTTTCGGCGACGAAAAGATTTGAGTGGGGGAGAATGTAACAACCCTGTATTTTGTAATTTATTTTAATTGTTTATTTTAATTATTTAAATTGAAACTCTTGATTTAAATGCTTTATTATATATATTAAATTGGATAAATTTTGTTATTTTAATTATAAATTTTGATTTTTGTGTGAATTATAATTTCAAACCTGAATAAATAGAATATTTCCAAAAAAGTGGACATTTAGTCAATTTGGTCAAACTTTGACTTTTAAATTTTAAATTTAAATATTTGAATTTTTGAATTTTATCTTTTATTATGAAAATAAATTTAATTTCAAGAATACTGCTTTTTGTTTCGTTGAAATCCGATTTATAATGAAAGATATGCTTTTTACAATATTGTATGTAAATTGATTTTTTTAATAAAATTGTCTATTTTAATTTATATAAATAATATTTTTATTTGTCATATCTTGTTATAATATGTGTAATATGACATGTGAGGTATATATTTTTATTTTAAAACATTTTTAAAGTGATGTAATAATTTTCCAAAGCTTATTGTATTTTATTTTCAATTTTTAAACCCTGGTTTCTATTATTTAGCCATTTTGATAACTTATTTGTATTTATCTAAAATTTATTTATTTTATTTCATACTTTATTTTTTGTTTTTATTTTATTTATTTACATTTTTCATGTGTTTAAAAATGAATAATGAAAATGGGAAATATGAAGAGTTTGAACCTTTCATTTACCTTAGACTTTTCACCTCCTTTTGCCTTTTCAATTCAATCAACACATGCATTCGTTATGAGGCCGAACTTGTCTTTTCTTCATCCTATCACTTTCTTTTTTTTCAAGCAAAACACTTTTCTTCTCTTCTCAAAGTAGTTGGCCTCCATTCCTGAAATGTTTGGGTAAGGTTTCTTTCACTTTTTTTTCCATTTTTTTTCTTCGTTTTAGTGTAATTTTATGCTCTGCTTTCATCTATTTGGTTCGGCCATAGCCTCCACCCTCACCACCACCTTCATCACCACTTTGTTCAGCTGCAAAACACCTCAATTTCCACTGACCTACCTGGCCGTAGTCCCTAAGATACAAACACTACACAAAAAAATTAGCAAAGCACCACTTGAAACATGCATAGCCGAACTCCAATGCCATCATCACATCACCACACCTCTTGGCCACCACTTGCACCAACTCCACCAGCCTATACCTGACCATAAGCCACTGCCACACCATCCCCTAGCCTCCACTAGTCATGGCTGAGCCAATTGGAGCCATGGCCGAACCTTGTTGATGTGCAAAATTCACCTTTGTTGCCTTAGCTTGTGATGTTCATGCATAACAACTTCCATACCTTCATTCCATAGCTAGGTCGACCATTCTGAACCCACACTTGACTCATACACACCCCATGGCCATGCCTTATCATCATATGGCCGAGCATGGTATTGGTGAATGCAAGTGCAAGTCATTTAGTTATTTGTTGTGCATTATTTATCGGTTGTTTAATGTCATATTTTAGGTTGCATATTCATGTGCATATCTTGTTTTTTTTGATATGTACAAGATAATATCTTTGGCTCTCTTCTCGTTTGAATTCGTAGTCATGCCTTCGTGCTTTAAGGGCTTGAGATTGTGTGTCTGAATCTGTTATCTCCAACTTGTAGAGGTGAGTATTTCTCACAAGGCATTTTGTACTTATATAAGTAGTAAATTGACACCCTATGAATCTGTAGAATTATATTATCATGTTATAGCCGCCTACGCTATGATCATATGATGTTCATCATGTTTATACACCTGTCATATCATCTGTTACTGTTATATAATGCCATTCTATTTATTTATATTAGTTTATCATACTGCAAGTTCCCTGTAGAATAGAATCACTATGGGGTGAAATGATATATACCCGAACGTACTTTAGAATAGGGAAAAATCGTTATGGGCTGAAATGATAAGCCTGAACGATTTTTATTTTATTTATTTTACTTGGGATTGCGGGTTTGAAATAATAGAACTTGGATTTTTCCTTTGTAAATTACGGATTGAAATGATATATTATCCGTATCATTTGACTTAGGTAAAAAAATTATATACAGACCCGTGGTTAATATATATTTTTCTAAAATTTCTAAAATATTATAAAAATGTAAATATTATGATATTTTGATTTAAATTTAAAAATGATTTTTACAAAATATTAGTGATTTTCTATAAGTTAATTAAGTGAAATAAATAAATGGTAAATTAAATTTAAATGTAAAGTAAATGAAATGTTATAAAATTGTACATTGATTTTTACAAGTGAATTATTAAAATTTGATAATTATTTGTGAAATTTCACTTTAAAAAAATCATGAATTAAAAAGTATTTAAATGATCATTTTTAAAGTGTGAAAATATGATTTTTATAAGTTAAAATTTGTTTAAATAAAAATTTAATTGTTTATGAAATTGTATTGAAAGCTTCGAATTTAATTAACAGCATTTTCAAATGCTGTCATTTCTGAAGTAAAAGATATTACACCATTTTGTAAATGCTGTAATTGATATAAATGAACTAAAAGACTAAATTGAACTAATGGCTATTATAGAACTTTGTAAGTGCTATAGTTGTAGAAACTAAACTAAAACCTATTACAGTATATCTGTAAAAGCTTTTGTTAAAATGAATTGTTTTCAAATGCAAATTTACCGTAGTATTTTCTAAATGCTGCGAAAGTTGAAATTTGACTGTTTTAATAAATTGAAGTAAAAAAATGAATTTTGAAAATGGTAAAATTTTGAGAATTGAATATTTGATTATTAAATATAATAACTTCATTTTTAAATGATTTAAATGGAATATTTTGATTTGAATTATAAACCATTTTGAAATGTTATTTGAAATGGTATTTAAATTAAATAAAAATGAATGTGGTTTTGGAATAATATGATATTTTGATATTTTAAATTAATTTGAAATGATATTGAATTTTGAAATGATATTTGATTTAGAAGTATAAAATACCATTTTGGAATTTTAACCACGGGGTGTATTTAGTTTATGGTTTAGCCGATCCTTAAAGGATTGGCGATCCCAAGCATTCTTTAAGTTAGTGTGCATTACTACTATAGTTCACTTGAGTTGATTTACATTATATAATTATATATGTCCTAACTCGAGTGTTTGTGTTTTACTTTGTGCTCGGTCAGCCTGAGTATTTACAGCTTAGCTTTGGATTTCTTTTTTGGAGCTAGGAATCGCTGGAGATTCTGCTTGTCTAGATATCTATTCCCTTTTAGTTTCAGTTGTTCTATTTCAGCCCTAGTATTTATAAACTTCTATGCATTTTGAGATTTCTATTGTATATTTTTTTTAGACTGATATTATGAATTTGCTTTGAGATTGTGTTATAGTTGCTTCATGAACTACTATAGTATTTTAATTTCCGCTGCGAGTTATTCTGATATTCCTGTATCTGTGATTCTGTGATTGTATTTCATTTGCTCCAAATTTATTTACAATGCGGTATTTAAGCAATTTAAGTCCGACATATGTGGATGCGAATGGATGAAAATATCAGGTTGTTACAATGTTTATACATAATAGTTTACAACCTTCCCGACAAATTTTAGCCGACGAAAAGTCGAAAATTAGGAAAACGAATTATTGTCACATTTTCGATTTTTCTTCGCACTAAATATTTTATAAACTAATTTAGAAAACTATTTCTCCATCATTATTTATTATTTAAAAGAGTTTAATTTAATTATAAAATCTATTATTTGAACATTTAAAATTAATTAAATATCTGTAAATCAAAGCCATGAAATTGCAGGTCGTTACACTCTTCCCTATAAGAATTTCAACCTTGAAATTTTACCATACCATAAACCCTTACACTACTTACCAGTCTGTATGATGTGCATAAATTATTCCTATGCAAATATGATGTGATCACTCACTCGAATACATAACTTTACTTCAAAACTAGCATTGCTCACCCTACTTCCTAGGGTCGACTTTGATCAGGCTTCTTAATTAAAAACCTCTATTATCCTTGCATAATCATATCTATGATGGAAAATTTTGGTTCCTCATTAAGAACCATCAGCATGTATTCGCTATCCACAAATCGAGTGATAAATCCTTAATTGGAACGGTGTGGGACACCTCCAGTCATGTACTTGAATTTTGGATCAAGAATTATGGGAGAAGAGAAAATGATCTACGTACAGCCTACATACTAATATGAAGTTTCCTATAAACCTAATTTTTTTTACCCTCCTATAAATATGTATGAAATCATTTCATAGAAATTACAACTTAAGTTCAAAATTTTTAATTGATACACCATGATTTATAAAACCCTTTCATAAAAAAATTTAATTTATTAACTTTATAATACTCTCCAACATCCTAAGAGTATATACAAAACATCTGATTTTAATTCCATTCACTTTTAACTTGTCAGATGCAGGCCCAAAATAATTTAGGTCTTAAAATTAAGTTGACTAAACTAACCTTTTGACCCAATCAGTCTGGTAAGTAGCTAAAAAAATTATGATGCTAGTATCCAAACTCCATTCCAGTGTCTACATTTTCATAGACACCTCTAAGGTAAAGATATTTATTAGCTGGCCTAATAACGTAATATTTCACATCCTAGACATTAAAATAAAAAATACTGCTGAGTAAAAAACGTTTATTTCACTTTCTTTAAATATTAATTTAATTTTAACTTCTAATTAGCCCATTTTAAATCAAGATACCTTTATATTTTGAAAACTAAGGAGCCACATACTCGGTTTTCTTTTAAAATCTTTTGAAATGATAATTTATATTTAACCTTTAGAAAATATACATATAGCCCAAGTAACTCCAAATGATATCAAGAAACTGAGTGCTACCAAATAGTATTATATCCCTTTAACAAGAAGGGTGATACTCAAGAGAAGTGTTTACTATCCAAATGCATCTCCTACCCATTTTTAGACACTTTCAAGTCATTCAAACTAGTTAATTATAACAACACTTTTCCTTTTCAAATCCCTTTTTGAAACGATAATATATATATATATATATATATATATATATATATATATATATCCAGCTAAATAGTCTCTAACAAAATACTTATCATCCACTTGCTTTTGATTCATTCGGATTTGAACTTGTTTCGATCGTATAATGATAAAGAGAACAATTCAGTAAGTGACTATAACATCTGCCTAAGTAAGCTCCTGATTACCGCTTAGAAGATTGTTCTGATCATCTTAAAATAGATCGACATTCGTTCAAGAATTGTACAAATAAAATCTTATTTAATACTCCTTTCCAAATTATTTATACATTAAATCATTTTCTAGTAAAATTATTATTACTTTTCCAAAAATCATTTGAAAACTTTATCAAAGCCACCGATATTTAAATCCTTTGAAAATTTATCTTACTTTCAAAATATATCTTATAATCCTGGTTTATAAAATCAGTTTTTGTAAAATCATCTGAAATATTTCTTTTAATAAACACCTTTTATTAAAATCAAATTTTAACCCAACATTATCATGGAATGCCTTATAGTCAAACTATAAAACTTAATTCACAATGTGTTCGATTCAACGTTCCCACGGATACTATCTACCCAACCTATACTTAAAAGGAAAAACTTCTAATATATTAGAAAATAGTCAATGCTCAAAAATGGATAAGCATGACTAATCAAATCCTATATGAAGATAATTGAATATTACATCTCCTGACAACAACTATATTATAGATAACTATACAAATTTTTGAAATTTTTTACTTTATATATATAAAATATAGTCCAAGGTAAAATTATTTCACTTAACCATTTTAAAAAACAATGTTGTGACGGTTGGACTTGTTCAAGTGCTTAGGAAATCACTATCAATAACATTGGCTAAATGCATTGATCAGGATTCTTAAGCCACTCAACAGATCAAACCACACAATATAAAACATTTTTATACACTAACCATTATGTGCTCTTATGTATAATGTACTCTCAAACTCATCCTAGGGTCTCACTTGCCCTATCTCAAATGAGTCAACCCTACCAAAGCCTTGGTATTCGCTCAACCTAAGCTCTGATACCAATGTAACGATCTTCCTTTTTTACACCTAAAGGAAACATTTAATACATCCTCGGTATTCATGTGCCGATCATCTATATGCCTAAAACACAGATCATTTGGGTGAAGAAAGAAGACAGAACAGAATCTCACATCATGACAAGCAATATTTAATACACAAAAAATCTTTACAAAAAAGAAATCATCTTTATTATACACAATATCAGAGTACATTATCCTATTATCTGCTGGACAATTATAACATCGTGTCCTTACAATTTGATAAATACAACAAAAAAACATCAAGAACAATTAAACGACAAAAAATTTTAAGATACACGAATACATCCGGGAGAATCCAGTTTGTCTCCTGGAAGCTCCAAGGAATCAAGCTAAATCTAGAAAATATGCTCGAGCTAACCCGAGCATTATAGGAAAACAATGTCCGGGCCAGTCTGGTAAACCGGCATGAGAAACTCAAATCACAAGGAACTTTATTATAACTTATAAAACCCTTTTAAAATAAAAGAAATCTCGTAAGATCATGCCGCACATAAACATGAACAGGTTTTACCTTACGATAACCAAAACATTTTATTATAAAATCTAACGATATGATAATAATGTCTATAGGTATTAAATACCAACAATCAAGTAGTTGTGATGTGTGTACATGACAGCAATAATAGGTACACAATCAAAAACCAAAGGCACGTATTGGAAAATGGATTTCCAACAATGACAAGGTAAGGGACTACCTTCCAAAAATCTATACACCTCTAGATAAAATGTACAGAGAGATTGAAAACCTTTTGACCTCTGCCAACTCAGGACAGACCTACCCCTGAACAGGGTAGTATCAAATATGATTAACCCTTGGATGTGATCAACAACCAAAATGGGGCTCGAAGCATACATAAAGATAGTGATACTAGATCTTGGTATGACCATACCCTAATGGGTGTAACCTATATAACTCTAGCGCATCTACCCTGTTTCAACCACTACTGGGATGTGAGATTTGAGAGGCTATGCTCTTAACATTTAGCAATCCATTTTGGAATGCTAACACTGTCGTCCAAGCAGAAATGCAATGCTGGCATTCATCCATACAAGTTCGTTCTGGGTCTGAGTGAAACCAAAGGCTCTTAAAGAAGCATCATCTTTAAGATGTCTTCCATGCGAACGCATATGTTGGTTTGGAGTGGTTCTTGGATAAAATATATGATCCCGCTCTCTCCAAACGAACAATGATAATTTTCGGTTGACTCGTCCACGGTTCATTTGAAGTATACAACAGGCATTCGAGTCTTCGTCGGGGAACTCACATATACAATCATACTACCTACGTCAAAACTGGCCAAAATTTGATAGTTGGTTATTTAACTATCAAAAACACATCAAAAAAATATCTAAAGATTTAATTGCCCATAGCAACAACTAAGCTAAAATTAAATCTTCATTAATTAAATCTCTTTTTAAAACGGTTATCTAAACATTCATATACGTATCTCAATGACATAAGTATATTTACAAACATTTATGAAAGATTTCTTGTTTCAAAATCATATTAAAGGATCAACCAAATGTTATTTAAATTAGAGATAAGAATAGGCCTAAACATTATTCTTTCGGTGTTATGCATGGAACAAAATCCACACAACTAGAATTAAGAAAGTCGGTTAAAGGAAAACCCCATCTCAAATTCTTTTATAAATTTCTTCAATAAATCTCTTTCATTTACGAAATCTCCTTTACTTAATTTCTAATTCATTATAACACACTTTATAAATCTGCAAAACCATTTATAAACTTATTTTATAAATATTCAGACCATTTATAAATCTTTCATTATAAATATTCAAAACCACCTTTTCATAAATTTCCTTATTTAAAACCGAACTCCTTTAATAAATCTTAATCCATAAAGTTCTTTTGATAAAATTAATTATTTAAGACGCCGTTAATTAAATAAGATATAATTTAAAACAATCTTCAATTAATTATTTTTGAAACATATTAATAGAATAATGATTTAAAAAATCATTTAAAAATCATTAAATTAACTTCAAACATTTTAATAAAATAATTTTTTAATTATCCTTTAAATATCATAGTTAAAAATTGTGATAAACTTTAAAACATTTCAAAAAGAATAAAATAAAATATTTTACGTAACGAAATCAAAAGGAGGCTTACTTACCACAATGGTTCTCATTCAATTGAGTTTAATTCTCCAAGCTATAACATGGGTATTTACATAATAAAGATGTATGTTAAAAGGGATCAACAATTAACAACCAACCAACATATAGGTAAATATCCAAGTTACCAAAATAGCAGATGGCTGCTAAACACATTTCCATGTTAATATAATAACAAAATGAGTTTTTCTTCTGCTTAGATATATGACCACATAATCTACTTGGTAATTATGAAAGAACTGTGATTCATTCTACCAAATAGATGTCTAATATAATTTAATTAGCAGAACAGAGTTTTATTCTGCTAACAGATGTCATTAGGTTTTATACTCAATTGTGCTTAATTAAGGGCAATTAACATAGAAATTCTTTAGATTTAAAAACATTCTTTAGAAAGAAAGTTACTTTGGAACAAAATCGATCTTTAGAATTAAAGTTGTTTAAAACTATAAAACTATATGTATTTATAGTTAAATAATATTTAAACTCTTTATTAAATCATAATTAAACCTTTGATTAAAAATTAAACAATAATTGACTATTAAAAATAATTAAACAATAATTATCTCTTAAATAAATAATTAAACAATAGTTAATCTTCAAATAATAAAATTTTAAAAAACATATAATAAATCATTAATTAATAATTATTAATAATTTAAAGCTTTAAGTAATAGTTAAATACTAAATAATCTTAATTAATTAAATAATTAATCCTTAATTAAAACTTAAACCTTTATTAAATAATAAATTTTAATTTTAATTAAATCTTTAACTAAATCTTTACTTAATTAGTTCATATTCTAATAATTAAATCCTTCTTAATTATTAAAATAATAATTAACTTTTAAAATACTAATTAAGTAATAACTAATCCTTTTTAAATAATAATTAATTAAAAATTAATCCTTTAATAAATCATTAATTAATCTTAATTTAACTAACTAATTGTAAATAACTTACTTAATTTGTAGTGAAGTATAAATTTCCTTTTTTAACTAATGATTAAGCACTAATTACCTTACTTAATAAATTAATCAAATAATCATTAATGAATAATTAGTATAAGTTTTTGAAAAAACTTGTTCAAAAGGGTTCTTAAGTTAAAACACTTTTAATTTGGAAAATTAGTTCGTTTTATGAATTGCACCTATAGCGACTATCGCTATAAGACCTATAATTTTAAAACTTTGTTTTACATTTCAAATCACTTTCAAAACACTTATTTTTATGTATTAACCAATCTATACCCTAGAAAAAGAATTTTGGAACAAAAGTAAGATTTTTAAAAACTAAATCAAGGTTTAACCTTGAAAACCTTTTCAAAAACACAATCTTGAGTGAAAACAAGTTCTAACCAGTGAACTCGATGTCGCTTTAACATGTCAAAATACTAACTTCCTTAGCCTTAAACATTGTAAACAGGATTTAAACACAAATATACGTGCCATAACATCACAATATAAAGCAATGTCTTAACTTATAGAAACTTTACAAACTTATACATCACTTTCCAAGTTTATACAACAATAAAAGTAAGCATGGATATATACATACATACAACATAAATTTCATTCAATAAGTAATATACTTAAGCAACCAAGTACACAATAATTATTTCTATATTTGAGTTAAAACTTTTAGTAAGAAAAACTAAGCTTTCTCACCCTAAAGCTATCCAAAACCACACGACTTTTATTTGAACTAGCATATGACCTAGAGCTTGCCTTAACTTAGAAAAAAAATGAATTTTTGGTGGCATTAGAGATGAGAAATAGCTTTGGTCATTGGGAAGTTTGCCCTACCATAGGTTGCTTGAGGGTGTATGTGGTCATATCTTGACAAGGAGGAGTGTAGAAATGGAAGGACGGTGTATAAACAAGCTTTTAGGAATTCAGAAGTGATAAATCTATGGGTTTTTTAGAAAAAAAACTTTAACATTCATTGGAAGCCATTAAAACCCATTTAGAAAGCTTAAAGAAGAAAATGAAGTTTTGGAATTGAAAATAAAAGAAATAAGAATGAGAGAAATGATAAAAATTTAATCTTATATGGAATGGAAATAACAAATTACTAAACTACCCTTGTACTTTTATCCTTCATTACCATGTGTCACCTCACCATGTCTCCTCCACCCCATGAAACCAATGCCTCTAACGTGCCCCCTTGTACCTAGAGCCAGTATGCATTTAAACACTTGTACTTAATGTTTACAAATGTTTCTTAAGGCATCTTTATATTTTAATTTTAACATCGCATCTTACTATATGTACTTAAGTATGTATATACATATACAAATACACACACACATATTTATATATATGTATACTTATATATATCCTACCAAATTTGTATTTGTATGTTTATGTTTATATAAAAGAGTTTACAACCTTCCTTATAACTTTTAGCTGACGAAATTCAAAAATTAAGAAAACGAATTCCAGTCACATTTTCAAATTAAATATTTTTTAACTAATTTGGTAAACTATTTCTTCATCATTATTTATTATTTAAAATATTTTTAATTTTACTATAAAATCTATTATTTGAATACTTTAAATTAATTAAATATTCGCAAATCAAAACTGTGAAATTCCGGGTCATTAAACGACGTGCACCCATATTCCGATTTGCACCAAATTGCACGGCGCCAACCACCGGCCCACCATGAACCCATCCAACCAGACCTAAAGACATACCGCCAAGTCCTAAGCGGCCGACGCCAAACCCTATAGGGGGATCGGTGCCGGTCCCTCCATGTTGACCAGGAGCTGCCCTTGGCCGCTCCACTCTGTTCCTCCATCAGTTAGTTTCATTTTCCTGTCCCTAGTTCTGATTTTTTTTGTAGCTCCTACTGCTTCAACTGCTAGATCCATATTTCTAGCAGCTCCTACTGCTCCAGCCTATTTAATATTCCTAAGGAAATTCGCATCGCCTCGTCTTACCTCTTCATCATCTGCTCCTGTATAGCATTAATTATAGTCTCCATTTTATTCCTAGTGATGTAGATGGAGGGTTTATTAGTTCCAGCTCTAGAGGATGTGCGACGCCACACCTCTATACCCACGCTAGCCAAGAACACTACGGTGTAGTGCTGTCAACTAGCACGGAGAATAAGGCTGTTGAGGAGTGACCATCCATGTAATTGCTTATCACACGGTGGCTATAAATAATCTTCGGAAACAAACATAGAAATAAGCATAACACAAATCAGTCACAGACATCCATATCACAAAGGCGGAAGGAGATATGAATATATAACTAACACATGAAAGTGTACATCAGAGTAGTGGTCAAAAAGATCCACAATAATACAAAACAATAGCAAAACGTGCTATACAAAAGAATACAACTATGAGTCTATATCTCAAGTGTATACAACAAAAACTACTAGACCAAAGCAAATCAAGGGAAGAAGTCAAGCAGAAGCACCTGTAACATCTCAGTCTGACCCGAGTATTATTTAAGAAAATAATAAACGGATCAGTCTAGCTATAAATATCAGATGACATGATATAAAATAAAAGATATGACATAAACATAAAATATCCATACTGACATACTACTATAAGCATGCAAATGATGATCAACGGAAGATCAATCAATAAGAGATAAATCAATATCACAAGAATCTTCTCAAAGATCCAAAGAGGGCATCATACCCTAAACTTGTACTCATAACAAGTCAATGACATAAATTCTAGAAATCAACACAAGAAATCCAGAAATCACAGAAAAAGGAAAAGAGGCCTATCACATGACGGTCCGAAGACCATGGGGAGCTACCCCATATGGGTGAGTCGGAATCACCCAGATGAGGTCTAGGCTAACCAAAAAGCAAGAAGGTATGTGTGAGTGGAATCACACAAATGGTGTCTAGCCTAACCTCGCAACAAAAAGGTATTTGTGAGTGGAATCACACAAATGGTGTCTAGACTAACCTTGCGGACAAAGAGATATGTGTGAGTCGGAATCACACCAATGAGGTCTAGTCTAACCTTGCAAACAAAGAGACATCGCACAATTGCTAGTCTAAATCATAAAATGATCGTCATGATCAACGAGAAGTGTCAATTACACTAAGCTAGTAAATATAAAAGTTTAGCTTCGTGTCCCATAACCACTTGCTTAACTTAAATATTTACGAACAAACTGTAAATTTTCACTAGAAAATTGTCACAGGAGGTTCAATCGAACAAGTCCAAGAATTAACCGACGAAGTGAACGCAAGCGTTTCATACCACTTGTTTTACTAAGCTGTTTAATTAGACTTCTCATCCGAGTGAGGTAAAGGTTTGTATATACTAATAGATTGGAAATTGGTTTGAGAAAACGAGCTTTGTTTTAAAATAGTGTTGAAATCATTTGAAGAAAGAGTTTTGATATTTACTACTAGTACAGAAAACCTCTATATTTTAAAGTGACAAATCATAGAAGTGATTGTAGAAACAATCAATCATAAAAATTCACATACGAAGACGTGAATAAAATCCAAAGAAACCGATAAAGAATCCATCGAAATAGATATTCAAAAATCCATAAAATCGACCGAGAAGCCCAAGATAGTTTGTCTCGACGAATGGTCAACTCAGCATCTCAACAAAGCAAGCTCCGTTGAATGTTTTTCAGATAAGATCCCCTACGGAGGGGGTGGAAACCCCCCAAGGTGGGGGTGCGGGGGCAACACCCCCGCTACGGGGTTCAACCTGCCCGGTCAGGTCGCGGGGGTCCAGGGGGCAGCGCCCTCGGCGAGGTGCGGGGCAGCGCCCCGTCCATAACGGTACGACCTAGTTAAGACCTAAGGGAGGATAGGATCGAGCGACCTCGATAATAAATGATAACAACAAATAGGATCATCACGAATCGATTTAAATTGGAAATTCAATCCAAAATGGCAAACTGGACTGAAATAGCAGGTTCAATCGACTGAACAGAGTTTTCAGTCGACTGACCCTGTACTTGGAAATTTTCCAGGTTCAAGAAACTTTCTGTTTCCAGGTTCAGTCGACTGAACAGAAGATTCAGTCGACTGAATCATGCCTGGAAACTTTCGGGTTTCAGGTTCAGTCGACTGAACAGACTTTTCAGTCGACTGAATCTTGCATAGGCTGTTTTTCAGCCTATACAAATGAAGAGCAAACTCTTCCAAAATGCAACCGAACGAACATTGGCTCTAAGGGTTTATGCCAATCGGCAACCCGGCCCTCTATGCTCCTCGATGCATCATCAAAATCATGATCAAACATCCATAAAAGGATTTTCACACAAATTTGACTTAAAAACCCAAAAATTGAAATATTCACAAAACCAATCCAAATCAAAAGCAAATTCACATAAAGAGGTGTTAGGAATTCATACCTAACAACCAAAGATAATTATAGTCATAGATGTGAGATAAAAATCTCAGCTTTGAACCCAAATCAATGAAGGAGAAGCTTTTAAAACAAACTAAGATCAATTCCTCTTCAATAACAACTCAAGAAGCTTCAATCTAAGCTTACAAGAAAAATATTTCCTATGTTAGGTTTAGGAATTTCTGAAATGGAATAGAGAAAGAGTTGGAGAAGATGAAGAGGATGCTTACCAATGGGTTCTCTTAGAATTTGGAGCTAGATCTTGGATTTTGCAAATGAACTAGGGTTTTGGATTTCTATTTCCCATTCTCTTCCACCATTTTTCTTTAGAACTGAAAAGAGGAGGAAGTGAGAGTGAATGGGGAGAAGTGGTTCAGAATTGGGTATTAAGTTGGCTAGTGGGCTGAACCCAAACCCAAAGTGAAAAAGGTCAAATTTTTAGCTAGCTCCAAACATATCAATGTTTATACTCAAAAAGGTTGCAAATGGCATTTTGAACTCAATGGGAGGGGTCTCGAGTCCTAATTCGACTGTTTGCAAAAAGTAGCTTTTCAGACCAAAATCCGACGAACGATAAAATATTTAAATAAAATATTTAAATATACAATTGATAAATATACGGGTTGTTACAGGATGCCTCTTGACTTCCTCTAGGGTGACTTCTATTTGATAATGGTCTCCTTGATGACTGCCTCACTATTAATCCAGATCCAAGATCCAAATCTTTTCCAAATCAATGGATGCTAGTCTTTCTCAGTGAATGCACCAGAATTTTGATGGAAAAAATGGCCACCAACACCCAAATAATGTGAAAACACAAATAATCAAATATTCCAAACCAGAAAAAGTTATGTTGAAAAATAAATATGAAGAAATAAAATTAAAAACAATCAGAAAGTAGGTAGAGATGTACATTTATAGTGGTTCGGCGTACTTCGGTCTGCGTCCTCTTCAAATGTTTTTCCTTTTTTTGATTTGTACCGCTGTTTATAGTTACAATCCATGAAATCTAAGAATAAAAAGATAGAATATAGCCTAGGTAGAAGAAGAAGAGAGCTAGATCGTAGATCCCTTTCCTTGAGCTAAACCTGTTATATTTATAGAGGAAGCTAATGAAATATCTTGCTCAAAACCGCTTGTAAATCTTTTACAATTTGGTTTTTCGAGCTTAAGCTGTGTCTCGCATACTTGGCGAGACAAATGAATCGGTTTTTGGAAGACCGGTTCATTTACTCTTTAATGGCATACTTTCTGATGTCTTGTAAATAATCATCTTTTCATTTTCGTTTAAATAAAGGTTATGTTTTTATTTTTCTCCGTCCACTTAGGTTGACTATGGGGACACAGTCAAAATCAAGTGTGGGGGGGAGACTCATCTTCAAATTTTTTTCATGGTTTATTTTTGCTTTAAAATCTCGAAAAAAAAATCCGAAAAAAAATTTCTTATGATTTATTTTAAAAGAAACACTATAAGATAAATATATGGATTTGGTTTATTAAATTGCAATTTTTGAAAATTTACTTGTCTTAACAAAAATAAAAATGAAGTTTGATCACAAATAATAATGATTTAACTTGTATATAGGAAAGTTCATACGTGTTAATTATGAAGTACATCCTAATTGAAAATCTTTGTTTTAAAAAGTGGTTGATTTAAAGTAATGGATATAATATTTTTTGTCTTCTAAGTTAAATGGTGCTAAGATGATTTTGCAAAACTCTCTCTTAAAAAAATCCAAAGTATTCACTCTCATTTAAAAGTCCTCACGGTTATGCATGAGTGAATTACTTGGAATCTTTGATTATGTGCTTTCATACTCATTTAAAAGTCCTCACGGTTATGCACGTATGGAACACATGTAAGAAAAATTAATAAAAACCACCTACGGTCGATAGGTGTATGCACAAAAGTGTGTGCACTCGCCATGCTCTGTACTCCCCTCACATAAGCCCGAAAGGCAGTGCATGGGTGGTATATCTGGCCTCAGTTTAGCTGAGCTAGGTGTGTAATTTTTCTTGCAAAAAAAAAGAGAGAGTAAGCAATTGAAATCCTAGCACTATTTTTTTTAACTTATTTGATTTGACTTGTTATTGAAAAGAAATGAATATACCACTTTGATAAACTTTGATAATCAACTAAGGATCCATTTTATAATTACACTTTGTTATCAGCCGAAACAACAAGTTAAACTATAGTCTATTTGTTATGATAACTTAATTTTTGTTGGAAATTTTGACAAGTAAATGACTTAAATTTTCAAGATAATAACCAAAACCTATATTTAACTTATTTGTGCCGATTTAAAAATAAATACTTCATTTGTAAATATTCAAAAATTCGCATTCATCTCTTTGTAAATAAACCGTGCATTTGGTAAATATTTTCATCCTGCATTTGGATTTTGTGAGTAGTATCCGCTAAAAACCCTCACAAGACAACACTCGTCCTTCTGGGCACCCAGAGGTTTAACGGCTTGTTGCATGCGCTCAATGCAATCGTGCTTCTTACGAAAATGGATTTATCTTAGTCTTTCTTTATTCGAGGATGAATAAAAAGATAACTGTGGGGGTATTTGATATGCACGTAAATGTGCATATTTTTATCACCATATTTATTCTTTTAAATTAAATACATGACCACATTGGGTATTTTAACCTGTTTTAACCAAAATCCATATTAATTCAACATTGTCACATATCCATCTTCATATAGGGGCAAACAGCCATTTGTGTGCATATATTTCTTTGAGAAAAATTAATTGGAAATTTATATATATGTTTGTAGGAATTTGGTCTCAAATAGGAGGGTTTCATAAAGGAATATGCATGCACAAAGAATATAAAGGAATGAAGATGGAAATAATTCAAAGTGAAGATCATGGAGGACCGCACCTACCCACCACCTTAATGTACAAATTAGAGGCTAGTGCACATGCTTATGGAATTAATGGCTTCATGTACACTTAAATAATGATTAGCAGAAGCTAATGATTACTTGGCCTCCACACTTTCTCAAGGGTAGTTTGGTCATTCCCCAAATTATGGATTACGGTTTCATGCATGTATAAATAACCCCTTATGTTTCAAGTAACATCTCCTCTTCTCTTAGTCTCTCTTTAATTTAGTTTAGATCAAATAAAAAAAATCTCTCTTTCTCTTTTCATGGCTACTTAGCCATTTTTATTTTATGTAATTTTCTTTTCTTTTTATACAATGTTAATTAGTGTTTCCTTTTACTTACATGTTCATTTCCTTTCATGCTAGTAGTGTAGATTTACTTTTATGCAAGTTGAGTAGTTTTCTTTTCATTTGCTTTCATTTTTCTTTTCTTTTTGCTTTCATGTTGCATGCTACTTGTGTTGGTATGATAACACAAATGAGAGGCTAATCCCTTCAATTTAGGGGTAATGAAGTCTCTAATCATGTAGCTTCAACATTTTTATATTTTATACTCTCTTTTTGTGCTTTAATGAGAATGTATGAAGTGGTTAACTTGTTGTTTTTGCTTTGAATTTGATGTCCTATATTGTTGACACCAAATAGGCTATACTTAAACAATCACTAACACAAATTACATCTTCATCTACATATGATGATGGTACTGAAGTGAATGTTGAGATTAAAATTTGATGGTCTATATTTCTAATTAATAGTTAATAGGCCATACTTAAAATAGATTTTGCTTTCAACTTTGTTATCATTTTTCATGTGAGCTAGTAAATGGTTTACGGGGTGTGCTATAGTTTGATGGCTTATGTTGAGCTAATTAATAGCACATATAGGCCATACTTAAGATAAGCACATCAAATAAGCTAACTAATAACAAAGAAAAGAGAGATCATAACTTCATTTTGTTGATTTATGTGATCTAGAGAGTGGAAGTTGCCTCCAAATTGTCTTAACACTCTCATATTTTTTATCTATTTTCTTTTGTCATTTTTCTCCCTTTTTTAGTTAATCACTCTTTCAACTTTGGTTAATTTGATGGAGTAGAATTTTAAAATCATCAATTCTCTATGGATCGACCTGTATTCGCCACATGCTACATTCGTACACCGTGCGCTTGCGGTTATTTTTAATTTAAATTCGTTCGACGGTTTTCTAAAACCGATAGAATTTCATCGACGAACAAGTTTTTGGCGCCGTTGCTGGGGATTTGTTTTGATTTTAATTTTCTAGTCTTCGGATTAGTGTTGTTTGGTTTTATTGTGCGTATTTTGTGTGTTTGTTTACATATTTAAAAAAAATGTTTGATTTTTGTTTGCATTTTGTTTATGTGTTATTGTTCTCTAGTGTTTTGTTTACAATTTGCATTTTCATTTCATATTAAAAATAAAAAAACATACACAAGTTCATTTCAAAAAAAAACACTTTCTTTTTAAAAAGAAAACAAATATTTCATTGCATTTCACATTTTATAGTGTACATACATTCGCATTGTTTTACATTTTACAAAACTGTTTTCACTCTCTGTTTACAAAACTGTTCACACTCTCTGTTTGCTACAGTGCCTCGGCTGATATTCAACTCTCAATACAAACTGTCACTCCTCCAGTTTATTCCTTTTAATTCACTCCACATTTCTTCCTGAACCACCAATATTCCTCTAAACAATCACCAGTGCACAGTCAAAACTTCAAACAACAACTTCCCCATCACCAAACTTCACATAGACCAAACTTCAACTCTTCTGGTCACTACCTGTCCACTGCCTTCCATCCCCTGTCAACCACAAAACATCCACTTCACTCCATAATAACTGCACATCCAAAATACTGCTTGCCTGCCAAACCTTATCTTCACAACCACTATTACCTGAACTCCTACATACACGTCATTTCATTTCACCAAACCAGACTGTGCACCATATACTTCATCCACTCTACCATTCTGCAATCAAACCACTGTCCACCTTCATACATCAAAACTTCCACTAAGCCATTCATCCCCAACAACTTGAACAAACACTGCTACATTCAACTTCGTCTGCCACCAACTCCAGTGCAACAGCAGACCACAACACACTGCGTCATCACCCTTCACATATCTACCATAACAACCTCACAAATACCACCTTCATACCATTCAACTAAACCACCATACATTCACAAACCTTCAGTTCTGCAATTACAGCCCCTGCTGCAACATTCACAAACATTCAACACAATCATCCACGAATTCAAGCTTTGCCATCGGATTGAACACCAACCATCAACCAACTCCTGCATCTTCCATAGACCATCAACCACTTCATACTCCCTTCCTCTGCCCAAAAAAAACAAACAACTCACAATACTGCAACTGCTAACCATCTTCAACAAATGATTTTCTGCCTCATACCAACAGTCTTCTCCTCCTCCTTAAGCAACTCAAACTCTAAACCATCGCCTCCATCATTTATTTGCCATTTCCTCAAATCACGTAGCACTGACAACCACTTACGCTTCACTGCTTCGAACTTCAATCGTAAGCTACCACTGCAATCACCTGAGACCAATACGCAATTCCATCACCTCCGCACTCGACTATCCTCAACTCACGACATCTGCAAATACAGCTACAACATCCCCTGAAACATCTCCACAAACCCCACAGCTTCATACATACCACGCTGCAGCAACCACAACAACCCATTGACAAACAAAATTCGAACAATCAAACCCCTAAACATATCTGCCCCTTCCTTGAACCCGCCTTCGACTTCTACGAATTTCACCTCAAACCCATAGTACATCACCGACCTCCTCCATATCATTCACCACACCATCGAATTCCAACATTGCCGAGGCAACTCCGCAACCATCGCAACCTTTGGCCTGTCACTCGTCTACAAACCACTGCCCGATCAACCTAGACCAAATCCATCCCTCAATTCACGGCAGCTCCAATCACCATCCCCAAACACCTAAACGCCAAAGCATGTAAATCATGTCGAGGAATATTGATTTAAAATCGTCGATTTTGAAATCAGGATAGGAATTGGGGTGATTCGATTTTTAATTTCCAATGTCGATGAGTATTTCGAATTTTTTTTCTTCTGAGAAGAATCGTTCAAGTGAGAAAGTACAGAAGTAGTATATTATTTAGTCTGTGGGCTTTCAGCCCAATTTAAAAAAAAATTGTTGTTTGGGTCGGGCTTTGTTTGTTTGTGAATTTTGTTTTTGAAATTGCAATGGTGAATTTGTTTTGTGTTGTTATAGTTTGTTTTGTTTTTTAGTTTGTTATAAATTCTTATTCTTTTTCTTTTTTTTTCTAAAAAAATATCTTTGTTTTGTTTTATTTTGTTTTTCTTCTTTTGATTTTATTTAATTTGATTTTTCCCTTGTTTCGATTACTTTTTTTATATTTAAAAAAACAAAACAAAAGGATTGTAAACATCTCGTTGTATATATCTAGTCTTTATTTCAGGTTGCCAAAGCATAATTTCATACAAAAAAGAAGAACTGCTGCCAAAAATAAATTGATTGCTTTGCTCAGCTTGCCAAAAAAACTACTTGCATGCTTATCTATTGTTTTATTAGCTTTGCATTGTTGGTTGATTGCATTTGCATTTTTATATATAAAAAATAAAAACAAAACAAAAACAAAAATTCATTCTTAGTTGCATTGTTAATACATGTTTACTTTCTGCTTTGCACCTCATCTTAGATTTTTGTTAATAATAACGGTTAGACATCGATAACGCTAAATTGTATATTGACAATTTGTCTTCCCTGAACAATTTAATTTCTCGGTGTCTAGGCTACAGCAGAGTAATAACCATTTATAAATATTACGGTGATTCGTAAATATTATAGTGGTTGTTCCTCTAAAGGTACTTAAACCTTCGGCTGCATTGTTACGGTGATTCGTGGTGCATCGATAAATACTGCCAGTTACCTGGCTGAGAACTATCTTGTTGATTTAAGACAATTTGTGATTATACAATTTTGGGTTAACTTTAGATAAATAATTTGTAATTAGACCCTTGCATTCATTTAGTTGCATTAGTTCATGCATATTTTTTTTTAAAAATTCAAAATCCAAAACTAAAAATAGTGTAAATATTTCTTAACTTAATTTTTTTTCCTTTTCCTTTTGAAAAATTTTAAATCAAAATTCCAAAAATCCAAAAAAATATTTACTTAGTCTTTTTAGAAAATCAAAAATCCAAAAAAAATATAAAATCTTTTCAAAAAAACAAAAAAATAAGAAAAACCAAAAACAAAACAAAAATCAATTTTCCATTTTGAAAATAAATTCTATCTGTAAATATTTTTCCTTTATATAAAAAAACAAAAATATTCTTGAAAATGTCCAAATTTCCATATTCACTTGAATTTTACAATGGTTGCGAAAATCAATATAATCCATATGATTTCACTCCAAATTCGTATGGATATTTTAACAACAATCATTGTATAAACGATTCAAATTTTGAACAACAAAGTTTTCAAAACAATGATCAACCCTCAAATCTCGAAAATAGCATTTCATCTTTACTTGAACTCTCTACACAACAAAATCAAAGTATAAACGATTTGTGTAACTCATATTGTGCAATAGTTCAAGTCAAAATAATCAAAATTTGAATTCACTTCAAAATTCAAATGATTTCGAGTGTAACCCATGTCAATTCAAATTCGAGCTTCAAAATGAATTTCAAAATCATACGAAAATGTGAACCAATTTTCAAATAATTTTGGCAATGGGTATAGTCTCAATAACGATATGATTGAAAACTTTGGTTATCAACAATTCAAAATGAAAATTTTCATATTAATAATCATGAATTTGATTTTGTTGACCAAATGGAAAAAGATAACGGGGATTTATTACTTGAAAAATACAAAACTTTTCGTGAAAATCATAATCAAATCTCAACTTGTGAAGAATCAAATGATAATCTACCGTTTATCAAAATTGACAATTCTTGTTCTCAACAAGTCAAAATCGAATATTTTCAAGTTAATAATTACAAATTTGACTTTGTTGAGCAAATGAATGAAATTTACGATGATCACACGAATTTGTTGATTAAAACATTGGAAAATTTTCGTGAGAAACAAAATCAAATTTCAACGTGTGACGAGTCAAGTGATAATCCACCTTTTACCCAAATCGATGATTTTTAAATAACAATTTTCGAAATTGAAAACGACAATCTTAACGAAGTTGCTGAAAAGATAGTAATTGAGATGTATTTCAATTCTTTTAAGGTTGTGGAACCAAATTTAGAATTCTATCTTCCTTTTCTCGATTTCAAAATTTGAATATAGCAACTTTGGATTTTGAACTTGAGACACGCAATGAAGTTGTTGATAATCCAACAAAGGAAGACGAATTTAACAAACACGATTTCTTTGGACTTTTTGAAGATGGGTCATTAAATTTTGACGGGGAAGATTTCGATCACTGTTTTTTACTTTGAAATCGATAATTTGGAAGAAGTTTTCAATGATAAACTTGAATTTCAATTTGGTGAAAATAAATGTGAATTTCAATTAATTGTTTTATCAAACCCAAAAATCATTGAAAACAAAACAACTCGTTCAAGTTTTAATAAAAAATAATTCATTTTTCCAAATCGACAATCAACTTCAAAATCTTTTACAATTTGGTTTTTCGAGCTTAAGATGTGTCTCGCATACTTGGCAAGACAAATGAATCGGTTTTTGGAAGACCGGTTCATTTACTCTTTGACAGCATACTTTCTAATGTCTTGTAAATAATCATCTTTTCATTTTCGTTTAAATAAAGGTTATGTTTTTATTTTTCTCCGTCCACTTGGGTTGACTATGAGGACACAGTCAAAATCAAGTGTGGAGGGAGACTCATCTTCAAAGTTTTTTTCATGGTTTATTTTTGCTTTAAAATCTCAAAAAAAAAATTTCTTTTGATTTATTTTAAAAGAAACACTATAAGATAAATATGTGGTTTTGGTTTATTAAATTGAAATTTTTGAAAATTTATTTGTCTTAACAAAAATAAAAATGAAGTTTGATTACAAATAATAATGGTTTAACTAGTATATAGGAAAATTCATACGTGTTAGTTATGAAGTACATCCTAATTGAAAATCTTTGTTTTAAAAAGTGGTTGATTTAAAGTAAAGGATATAACATTTTTTTTGTCTTCTAAGTTAAATGGTGCTAAGATGATTTTGCAAAACTCTCTCTCTTAAAAAAAAAAAAAAATCCAAAGTATTCACTCTCTTTTAAAAGTCCTCACGGTTATGCATGAGTGAATTACTTGGAATCTTTGATTATGTGCTTTCATACTCATTTAAAAGTCCTCACGGTTATGCATGTATGGAACACATGTAAAAAAAATTTAATAAAAACTACCTACGGTCGATAGGTGTATGCACAAAAGTGTGTGCACTCGCCATGCTCTGTACTATCCTTACAAAAGCCCGAAAGGCAATGCATGGGTGGTATATCTGGCCTCAGTTTACCCGAGCTAGGTGTGTAATTTTTTTTGCAAAAAAAAATTAGAGACAGTAAGCAATTGAAATCCTAACACTATTTTTTTTAACATATTTGATTTGACTTGTTATTGAAAAGAAATAAATATACCACTTTGATAAACTTTGATAATCAACTAAGGATCCATTTTATAATTACGCTTTGTTATCAACCGAAACAAAGAGTTAAACTATAGTCTATTTATTATGATAACTTAATTTTTGTTGGAAATTTTGACAAGTAAATGACTTAAATTTTCAAGATAATGACCAAAACCTATATTTAACTTATTTGTGTCGATTTAAAAATAAATACTTCATTTGTAAATATTCAAAAATTCGCATTCATCTCTTTGTAAATAAACCTTGCATTTTGTAAATATTTTCATCCTGCATTTGGATTTTGTGGGTAGTATCCGCTGAAAACCCTCACGAGACAACACTCGTCCTACTAGGCACTCAGAGGTTTAACGTTTTGTTACATGCACTCAATGCAATCGTGCTTCCTACGAAAATGGATTTATCTTAGTCTTTCTTTATTCGAGGACGAATAAAAAGATAAGTGTGGGGGTATTTGATGTGCACGTAAATGTGCATATTTTTATCACCATATTTATTCTTTTTAAATTAAATAAATGATCATATTGGGTATTTTAACTTGTTTTAACCAAAATCCATATTGATTCCATATTGTCACATATCCATCTTCATATAGGGGCAAAACAACCATTTGTGTGCATATATTTCATTGAGAAAAATTAATTGGAAATTTATATATATTTTTGTAGGAATTTGGTCTCAAATAGGAGTGGTTTCATGAAGGAATATGCATGCACAAAGAATATAAAGGAATGAAGATGGAAATAATTCAAAGTGAAGATCATGGAGGACCCTACCTACCCACCACCTTAATGTACAAATTAGAGGCTAGTGCACATGCTTATCCACACTTTCTCAAGGGTAGTTTGATCATTCCCCAAATTAGGGATTACGGTTTCATGCATGTATAAATAACCTCTTATGTTTCATGTAACATCTCATCTTCTCTTAGTCTCTCTTTAATTTAGTTTAGATCAAATAAAAGAAAGCTCTCTTTCTCTTTTCGTGGAAACTTAGCCATTTTTATTTTATGTAATTTTCTTTTCTTTTTATACAATGTTAATTAGTTTTCCTTTTACTTACATGTTCATTTCCTTTCTTGCTAGTAGTGTAGATTTACTTTTATGCAAGTTGAGTAGTTTTCTTTTCATTTTCTTTCATTTTTCTTTTCTTTTTGCTTTCATGTTGCATGCTACTTGTGTTGATATGATAACACAAATGAGAGGCTAATCCATTCAATTTAGGGGTAATGAAGCCTCTAATCATGTAGCTTCAACATTTTGATGTTTTATACTCTCTTTTTGTGCTTTAATGAGAATGTACGAAGTGGTTAACTTGTTGTTTTTTCTTTGAATTTGATAGCCTATATTGTTGGCACCAAATAGGCTATACTTAAACAATCACTAACACAAATTACATCTTCATCTACATATGATGATGGTACTGAAGTGAATGTTGAGATTAAAATTTGATGGTCTATATTTCTAATTAATAGTTAATAGGCCATACTTAAAATAGATTTTGCTTTCAACTTTGTTATCATTTTTCATGTGAGCTAGTAAATGGTTTAAGGGGTGTGCTATTGTTTGATGGCTTATGTTGAGCTAATTAATAGCACAAATAGGCCATACTTATGATAAGCACATCAATTAAGCTAACTAATGACAAAGAAAAGAGAGATCATAACTTCATTTTGTTGATTTATGTGATCTAGAGAGTGGAAGTTGCCTCCAAATTGTCTTAAGACTCTTATATTTTTTATCTATTTTCTTTTGTCATTTTTGTCATTTTTTAGTTAATCACTCTTTCAACTTTGGTTAATTTGATAGAGTAGAATTTTAAAATCATCAATTCTCTGTGGATCGACCTGTATTCTCCACATGCTACATTCGTACACCGTGCACTTGCGGTTATTTTTAATTTAAATTCGTTCGACGGTTTTCTAAAACCGATAGAATTTCGTCGACGAACAAGTTTTTGGCGCCGTTGCTGGGGATTTGTTTTGATTTCAATTTTCTATTCTTAGGACTAGTGTTGTTTGATTTTATTGTGTGTATTTTGTGTGTTTGTTTACATATTTAAAAAAAATTGATTTTTTTTTTGCATTTTGTTTGTGTGTTATTGTTCTCTAGTGTTTTGTTTACAATTTGCATTTTCATTTCATATTAAAAATAAATAAAAAACATACATAAGTTCATTTTAAAAAAAACACTTTCTTTTTAAAAAGAAAACAAATATTTCATTGCATTTCACATTTTATAGTGTACATACATTTGCATTGTTTTACATTTTACAAAACTGTTTTCACTCTCTGTTTACAAAACTGTTCACACTCCCTGTTTGCTACAGTGCCTCGGCTGATATTCAACTCCCCATACAAACTGTCACTCCTCCAATTTCTTCCTTTCAATTCACTCCACATTTCTTCCTGAACCACCAATATTCCTCTAAAAAATCACCAGTGCACAGTCAAAACTTCAAACAACAACTTCCCCATCACCAAACATCACATAGACCAAACTTCAACTCTTCTGGTCACTACCTTTCCATTGCCTTCCATCCCCTGTCAACTACAAAACATCCACTTCACTCCATAATAACTGCACATCCAAAATACTGCTTGCCTGCCAAACCTTATCTTCACAACCACTATTACCTGAGCTCCTACATACACGTCATTTCATTTCACCAAACCAGACTGTGCACCATATACTTCATCCACTCTGTCATTCTGCAATCAAACCACTGTCCACCTTCATACATCAAAACTTCCACTAAGCCATTCATCCCCAACAACTTGAACAAACACTGTTACATTCAACTTCGTCTGCCACCAAAACCAGTGCAACAGCAGACCACAACACACTGTGTCATCACCCTTCACATATCTACCATAACAACCTCACAAATACCCCTTCATACCATTCAACTAAACCACCATACATTCACAAACCTTCAGTTCTGCAACATTACAGCCCCTGCTGCAACATTCACAAACATTCAACACAATCATCCACGAATTCAAGCTTCGCCATCGGATTGAACACCAACCATCAACCAACTCCTGCCTCTTCCATAGACCATCAACCACTTCACACTCCCTTCCTCTGCCCAAAAAAACAAACAACTCACAATACTGCAACTGCTAACCATCTTCAACAAATGATTTTCTGCCGCATACCAATAGTCTTCTCCTCCTCCTTAACTCAAACTCTAAACCATCGCCTCCATCATTTATTTTCCATTTTCTCAAATCACGCAGCATTGACAACCACTTACACTTCACTGCTTCGAACTTCAATCGCAAGCTACCACTGCAATCACCTGAGACCAACACGCAATTCCATCGCCTCCACACTCGACTATCCTCAACTCACGACATCTGCAAATACAGCTACAACATCCCCTGAAACATCTCCACAAACCCCACAACTTCAAACATACCACGCTGCAGCAACCACAACAACCTATGGACAAACCAAATTCAAACAATCGAACCCCTAAACACCTCTGCCCCTTCCTTGAACCCGCCTTCGGCTCCTACGAACTTCACCTGAAGCCCACAGTACATCACCGACCTCCTCCATATCATTCACCACACCATCGAATTCCAACATCGCCGAGGAAACTCCGCAACCATCGCAACCTTCGGCCTATCAATCGTCTGCAAACCACTGCCGAATCAACCTAGACCAAATCCATCCCTCAATTCACAACAGCTCCAATCACCGTCCCCAAACACCTAAGCGCCAAAGCATGTAAATCAAGTCGAGGAATATTGATTTAAAATCATCGATTTTGAAATAGGAGTGGTTTCATGAAGGAATATGTATGCACAAAGAATATAAAGGATTGAAGATGGAAATAATTCAAAGTGAAGATCATTGAGGACCCCACCTACCCATCACCTTAATGTACAAATTAGAGGCTAGTGCACATGCTTATGGAATTAATGGCTTCATGTACACTTAAATAATGATTAGTAGAAGCTAATGATTACTTGGCCTCCACACTTTCTCAAGGGGTAGTTTGGTCATTCCCCAAATTATGGATTACGGTTTCATTCATGTATAAATAACCCCTTATGTTTCATGTAACATCTCCTCTTCTCTTAGTCTCTCTTTAATTTAGTTTAGATCAAATAAAAGAAAGCTCTCTTTCTCTTTTCATGGCTACTTAGCCATTTTTGTTTTATGTAATTTTCTTTTCTTTTTATACAATGTTAATTAGTGTTTCCTTTTACTTACATGTTCATTTCCTTTCATGCTGGTAGTGTAGATTTACTTTTATGCAAGTTGAGTAGTTTTCTTTTCATTTGCTTTCATTTTTCTTTTCTTTTTGCTTTCATGTTGCATGCTACTTGTGTTGGTATGATAACACAAATGAGAGGTTAATCCCTTCAATTTAGGGGTAATGAAGCCTCTAATCATGTAGCTTCAACATTTTGATGTTTTATACTCTCTTTTTGTGCTTTAATGAGAATGTATGAAGTGGTTAACTTGTTGTTTTTGCATTGAATTTGATAGCCTATATTGTTGTCACCAAATAGGCTATACTTAAACAATCACTAACACAAATTACATCTTCATCTACATATGATGATGGTACTGAAGTGAATGTTGATATTAAAATTTAATTGTCTATATTTCTAATTAATAGTTAATAGGCCATACTTAAAATAGATTTTGCTTTCAACTTTGTTATCATTTTTCATGTGAGCTAGTAAATGGTTTAAGGGGTGTGCTATAGTTTGATGGCTTATGTTGAGCTAATTAATAGCACAAATAGGCCATACTTATGATAAGCACATCAATTAACCTAACTAATGACAAAGAAAAGAGAGATCATAACTTCATTTTGTTGATTTATGTGATCTAGAGAGTGGAAGTTGCCTCCAAATTGTCTTAACACTCTCATATTTTTTATCTATTTTCTTTTGTCATTTTTCTCCTTTTTTTAGTTAAACACTCTTTCAACTTTGGTTAATTTGATGGAGTAGAATTTTAAAATCATCAATTCCCTGCGGATCGACCCGTATTCGCCACATGCTACATTCGTACACCGTGTGCTTTCTTATGGATGATTGTTTTGAATTGAATATTTGGATTTGGTTGATATTTATTTGATGATAGTTAAGATATTCTGTGATGAGATATTTTATTTCTCTGTGATAGATGTTTGTTATTATATGTGGATAATACTGTGTGGATGCTATGTTTAAATTGAATTGAATTGTTTAAATCTTTAAACGACTTAGCCTTTAAGAGACGTTTGGATTTCGATGAGACCGGGATCGGGAATCAAATTTGATTTTCCAAAAACCATATCGATCCAAGTTAAACGTTAGGTCGTGACATCTTAAAGTGAAGATCGAGAAGGAGTTTTAGAGTGCAAGGGTTATTGCCGTTAACTCTAAGGGTGATTCCAAAATGAGTGTAACGAGATAATGCCTTCGGTTTCGTTCGAACCCGAAACGAACTTGTATGGATTAAATGCGTTCAGAACATCGTTAGGTGGACGATGAGCATTCTAAGAGATGTGTTCTCTAAAGGAAATCGTAGATTCAACCCTCATCAACCGGGAATGGCTAAAACAGGGGAGGTGCAGCAAGGCTAAGTGGGTCATGCCTAAGTACGACGAGATATTCCCCTATCTAGAAGTCCCTTATTATTTCGGCTGTGTGGGCGGTTGTTGGCCATAACTGCGGGGTTGTCTTGTTCGGGACTGTCCAGTAAGGGATGGTTCCGGCCTTGTGTTGCAGAGGATCGGGAGTGGTCCTTGGTACGGTGATCTAGGCCCCGTACTGTGACAGGCGGTACCCCAGTCGCCCTGCCATTGATGGAAAGCCATTTTTCCTACGCACCCTACGGTTTTGATTGTAGTACCCACTTTTGTGGCTAGTAGCTGGAATTTAATCATGTAATAATTTCGGCTATTTTCTATTTACTTGAAAACCCTAGACCCTATTATAATATCATTGGATTTCCTATCAAATGTTTTGGTTAGCGTAAGGTAAAAACTTGCCCGTATTTATATGTGGGGAGTCTTACGTGATACCTTTTGTTTTCAAATGATTTTAAAATTAAATAACTTTAACTTGTTTACTCACACCAGACCCATGTCTGACCTGGAGTTTATTTTGTTTTCTTAAACTCTTGGGTACTCAATTTTTATGAGTAGCCAAGTGATTAGGTCGGGATTAGCAAATGTTTGGAAGCTGGAGCTGGAGTCCAGACGTACTTATCTATCTCTATCCACTGTAGTAACTTTTGATGTTGTATTTTGGGTCATATGGTTTGGAAAACTCTTAAAATGTCAGATGTAATGAAGTCGTATTATTTTGTGTACTCTGATATGTAAAACTATGTAATGGATATGTGTAATATTATATTTTGTTTCGTTTCCGCTGTGAGATTCTGATGATTGTTGTTCTTTTCTTTCTATCTTTTCTATTTCTATCTCTTTCTTTTCTTTATGATGATACGTCTTTCTGGGTATTGAAAGACGGGTTGTCACAACATGACAGTTTATTAAGTTTTTGGCTATTATCCTCAATCGGTTCAAGTCTATTGCCTTAAATTGCTGGTTGTATGTCATCTTGTGTGATATGGACGACCATAGAGCATATCTTTAATTCTAAGTCAGCAGCTAAAGTGATGCACTACAAGAGATAAATGCAAAATTTAAGAAAAATGGTATGTATATGCGTAAATATCTTACAAAAATGAAAGCATATTGCGATCCTCTTGAAGCAGCGGGTCACAAGGTCACAAATATAGATTAGGTGTTAAGCGTAATGAATGGATTGGACGAGGAATATGAAGCAGTTGTAGTAGTTATAACATAAAGGGAAACTATACCTATATTACAATTTGTACACTCTACACTACTGGCACATGAGAGCAGAGTCGAACAAAAGAAACCCCTAAATTCTGACATGGCCAACAATCTTGCATCACAATCAAGAAATAAAAACCAAGATAGAGGACAAAACTACCAAAACCATTAAAGAGGTGGTCATAGATCAAGGGGCAGAGATGGTAGATGGAACAGTGACAACAATAGATTAAGGTGTCAAATTTGTTAGAAATATGGTCATGCAGTAAGAAAATGTTATTTCAGAGTTGATGCTAACTATGTACCAAACGAGAAAAACTCAACCAATACTGAAAAGGAACTATAACTATAGTGCAAATGTCGCAAGTATACAACTAGATTCAAGAAAAAAACTGAAAATACAAAGACCACCATCTAAATGAGTTAGCAAGACCTGAGGATATTCAAGATGAGAGCTGGTACCTAAACTCAAGTGCAACCAAACATGTTATAAGTAATCTTGACAACTTGAATCTAGGTTAAAAAGAATATAGAGGTAGTCAGTCCATACATATGGTAATGGTGGGTCAATTAAAATCACATAGTGGAATTGCATGTATAAGAGGTGAAAATCAACTTTATTTGAATAATTTATTTGGAGTGCAACAAATTAAGAAAAATCTTATAAGTGTGTCATGATTTGCATGTGATAATAATGTATACTTTGAGTTTTATCCAAAATATTGCTTAGATAGAGATATACCAAATAAAGAATTTCTCTTGTAGGGTGAAGAACACAATAGATTGCACAAGTCCAATTTTTTTAGTTCCAAGAATTCTAGTTATGAAGAAAAGTGTTGTAACCAGTTTGAAGTTACGCAAAAAGAGAAAAGCAAAATTGTTTTTGATATATGGCATTACAAATTAGGGCATGCTAATGCAAGTGTTGTAAAACAAGTTCTATATGATAATAACATTCATTGTGAAAATATTAGGTTACCTTATATATGTATTTTCTGTGAAATGGGCAAAAATCACAAGATTATCTTTCTGACTCATAAACCAAATACACTCAACCTTTAGAATTGGTTGCAATTGATTTATGGGGTCCAACACCCATATATTTGGACTATAGATTTAAATACTGCATATCTTTTATTGATACTTATTCCAGGTACACCTGGATCTACTTTCTAAGATCAAAGTCGGAGACTTGCAATGTAGCACAAGCATAAAAGCAAACAAATCATCAAATAAAGACGATATAAACTGATGGTGTAATTGAATCCAAGCCACTCAGTGATTATTTTAAAACAAAGGGCATGGTGCATAGAACTACCTGTCCTTATACCTTAGAATAAAATGGATTGGATGAAAGAAAGCATAAACATATTGTAGAAACATGTCTCACATTGCTGGCACAAGCATCACTTCCACTGAAGTTCTAGCCTGACGCATTCAGCAATGTTGTCTACCTGATAAATAGACTGCTAAGCCTGACTATCAAAGTATTAGAGAATTTGGCCACCTATGCTTTCCATGTCTAAGACCATGCAGTGCACATAGGTTGGATTTTAGATCGGCACCTTGCACATTTCTTGGATATGCTGCCAATCAAAAAGGATATAGATGCTTAAATAGCAATGGCAGAATAATTATCTCAAGACATGTAGTGTTCAATGAAAAAGTATATCCATTCAATAGTGCAACAGTTAAAACAACTCAAAAAGTCTATAATACCAAATTTCAATGCCTGTTATACCCTTGCATCAAGATGAAGCAGCTGAGGCTGAATTGAAGAGGTTCAAAATAAATCAGGTCCAAAACTCACCATGTCTAATCTTAGACCAGATCATGGACAAGCAGATACCTCTAAATATTCAACTCCCATGCCTCAACATAGCTATAATAAATTTCAAAGCACATATCAAGGATAGAAGGAAAGTCACTCATCCAATTCTTAACAAGAGATTCCAACAACCAATCCCACTTGTGATACAGTACCTACAAGAGCTCAATATCCCATGACTACATGAGCAAAAAGTGGTATATTCAAACCAAAAATGTATACTACAAATTTGGAATTAGAGGAACCAAAGACATATGAGCAGGAAACAAAACGTTTAAAGTGGAAACAACCAATGGAGGATAAATACAATGCTCTCATAAAAAATAAGACATGGAGTCTTGTACCAATGCTAAAAGATAAAAGCATAATAGGATGCAAGTGGACTTTCAAACTTAAAAAGAACTCAAATGTCACAATATTCAAGCACAAGGCTAGATTAGTAGCAAAAGGGCTACAAACAACTACAGGGATTTGATTTTACTGAAACATTCTCACAAGTTGTCAAGCCTACAAAAATCAGAATAGTTCTAACAATTGCACTATGAAACAACTAGAAAATTAGAAAGTTAGATGTGAATAATGCATTTCCTAATAGAGAACTACATAATGAAGTATACATGGAATAACCATGTGGTTTTAAGCAAGCAAACAACAAATTAATGGTGTGCAAATTAGACAAGGAAGTCTATGGGTTCAAACAAGCCCCAAGAACCTGCTTTAATAAACTCAAAACAACATTAATTGGATTGAGTTATCATCCAATTAAGTCTGATAATTCTTTACTTACCTAGTTTAGCGATGCAATAGTAATATACATACTAATATATGTTGATGATTTTACCGTTATAGGTAACAATGAAAGTGAATTCATCAATCTCATACAGCAATTGGATAGACAATTTCAATCAAAGGCTTGGGAGAACTTAACTACTTTATGGGTATAGATGTAAAGAGAATATTAAGCACAAAATTCATCTACCTCAGAAGAAATACATTTCAGAAATTCTCAACAATGAAAAAATGGATCAAGCTAAATCACTGTCTATGCCAATGATCAGTAATCTAAACTTGTCAAAGCATCAGAGAGAACCGATCACAAATGAGAAACAATACAAAAGCATAGTAGGAGCACTTCAATATGTTACGATAACAAGACCACAGACAACATTTAGTATAAATAAATGTGTCGGTTCATGCTAACTACCCTAAGTGAACATGGAAGGCAGTTAAAAGAAACCTAAGATACCTCGGAGGGACTATGAATCATGGCTTAGTTCCTAAAGCAAACAAGAATATTAATATAAATGGATTTGCAGGTTCTAACTAGGCTACATATATGGATGATAGAAAATCTACTACTGGATACTGCATATATCTAAGTGAAAATCCAATATCATGATACTCAAAAAAGAAAACAATAATTTCTAGATCAAGTACAGAAGCCAAATTTGGAAGTGTGGCAAGTGCAACGACAGAAATCGTATGGATATAGTCGTTACTGTGTGAACTTAAAGTCAGTACAAGTAGAAAACCAATAATATGGTGTGACAACCTAAGCATGGTAATACTTGTGGAAAATCACAATTTGCATGTAAGAACAAAGCATATGAAGTCGGACTTATATTTCGTTCAAGATCAAGTACTAAATGAAAAAATGGATATAAACCATTTACCTGCCACTTACCTGTGCGCCGACTTCTAACAAAGCCCTTATCTGCAAAGAGCTTTGTTAAACTAAGAAGAGATCTGCAAGTTGAAGACTTTGAAGATATCTCAAAGAAAAATTAAAGCAACAATCGAAGCAGTGCATCAACTTCCTAAAAAAGCATCTATCTACAAGAAGCTTCATCAATTAGAGGAGATATCTCACGATTGAAGACATTTAGAATGTATTAAAGACAAATCGAAGTAGAAATTGAAGCAGCAGCCATTAAGGGCAAAAAAAACCCTAGTTTCGATTAAAGGTGGATAACGAATGATGATGTAAAGCAGAAGATATATCATATTTTATCTTAAGAGCAAATATTAAGTAGATATGCACTCGACTTGAACTACAATTAATATACAATGGACTAGGCCGCATACTTTATATTAGATAGTTGTTCATTGTCTATAAATACATTATAATCATTCAGCAAAGAAATATCAGCTGTATCATTTTCTTCATTACAATAAAAATCATATTGCAACTTTCATTCAATCTATCAATTCTATACAATATCAAATTTGTATCTTAAATCATATTTCTAACAGTGGCCATGCAAATCTTAATTTAAATGACCAATTTAATTATGCATTGAATTCATATGTGGATGCGCCAATGGCCCAAGGTGACGTCAAAGTGAAGGCTATTGGAAAATACAAAGCTTGTGTGATTATGGATGATATGCTTGTTAAGGATTTTGAGCAGAAGGTAAAACCTAGTTTACTCGCTGAATTGGTAGGTGGTACTATGTAACGACCCGGAATTTCACCGCTTTAATTTGGGAATATTTCATTAATTTTAAATATTAAAATAATAGGTTTTATAATTAAAATAAAAATCTTTTAAAATAGTAAATAATCGTGGTGAAATAGTTTTCCAAATGTATTTACAATAATATACTGTTCAAAGAAAAATCGAAAATGTGACTGGAGTTTGTTTTTTTCGAATTTTCGACTTTTCGTTGGCTAAAAGTTGTCGGAAGTGTGTAAACTTTGTTAGTATAAATATATACATAATAAAATTACATATCAGTTTAGGATATATTATGGTTTATATACATACTTAAGTATATAAGGTTTTAAATAAAATAAATAAAAATAAGATGCAACAAGTGGAGTTATATAAAGGTGAGGTGGCATTAAGATGCGGCAAGTGGAGGTGGAAGGTGAAGTACCAAAGGTGTTTAGGTAATTTACTTTGTTCTTGCTTATAAATACCCCTTTCATTTCTTCAATTTTTCCTTCTCTTCCCTCTTTAATATCTTTCTCATTTCTTAATAATATGGAGGGTTTTTTCATAAGCTATGTAAAATTACAGTGGTTACAACTTTAATTTTTATCACTTATTCAAATTTTGAGCTTAGCTATGTCCAAATCTCATTTTTTTCAGACCCATTTTCGGACCCAGATTTTCAAGTCCAAAAAAACCCATCTTCTTTTGACCATATCTCCACTAAAATACAACCAAATTGAGTAATTATTTTTTTAAATTGTAGAGAAAATAATTTCAAAGAACTTTCTCTTTGGTAGCATTCCCAAATTCCGTGAGTTATTTATTCAAAAATCAGTGAGAAAAAGACCCTTTTTTGGTTGGATTTTTGTGAATTCAATGATAATCCGAAGTCCCTCCACCTTTCAAGGCAGAGCTCCACCACCTTTGGGCCTTGTGCACCATACCTTGGTCGAACCATAAAGCTTCCAGAAGGCCACCAAATCTTCATTTTCAAAGCATATAGCATGAAGCTATGTCATAGACAAGTTATAGTGGAAATTCAAAGTGGTTTGGTAGCTTTTGGGTGAATATAACTCAACAATTCATTTAAAAGGTCTATCTTTAAATATGATGCTTACTTCGGTAATAAATATTGTTATTTGGTTATTAAGTATATTGGATATTTGGTTTAGACAATATTGTATGTTGTTGTACGTGATTGGAAGTTAGACTTGAAATGAAATCTAATGTTGAAGTTAGTTCGAAAAATATGACTTTGGTTATAGTTGTTGCTTATGTATGTTGTTATGGCATGTGTTGAGATGTATGAACATATGCATGTGTTCTATATGCTAAGAAAGTTAGCATTTTGATTTGTTAAAACGACACCGAGATCCTTTGGTCTAAACTTGTTTTCTAACTTTACTTTAAAAATGTTTTCTAAATGTTTTAAAGACATTACCTTCTAAAACTTTATTCAAAGTTTACAAATTAGTTTAAATATAAAAGAAAGAGTTTAAAGAGTGATGCAGAGTATAAAATGAATTTTTATAAGTTCAAGTCGTATAGCGATAGTCGCAATAAATGTAGTTCGTGTAAAACGAACTCTTTTTGAATTAAAAATGTTTTAACTTAAATATCTTTTTGAAAATGTTTTCAATTATATTTTAAATATTTAAAATTTATTTAATTTAATTAAGTAAGTATTTATTTATCTAATGATTATTTAGTTAATAAATTAAGTAAGGTAATTAGTACATAATCATTAATTAATTTAGAGTAATTAATACTTGATTATTTTTCAGTAAGTTAATTATAATTTGTTAAATAATAAAGATTTGATTATTATTTAATTAATTATTTAGAGATTAATCATTATTTAATTAAGATTAATTAAATTATTTATTTAAGAAGGGTTTAATTATTAATTAATTATTAATAAAGTTAAATTTAAGTTAGAGTTAATTAAGACTTAGTTATGATTTAATTATTTTAAATGAAGGTTTAATTTATTATTTAAGTTTTAATTAAGGAATATTTAATTAATTAATTAATTAATTAAAATTATTATTTAATAATTAGTCAAAGATTAACTAGGGTTTAATTATTTATTTATTATTTAATTATTATTTAATTATTAATTAAAGGTTTAATTCTTTTTAAGTGAAGATTTCAATTGTCAATTAATTTTACATAAAAATTTTAAAGTTTGAAACCACTTTAATTCCGAAGATCGGTTTTGTTTTAAATTAACTTTTCTTTTAAAAGTATATTTTAAATCCTGGGGATTTCTTCGTCGATTTTGCTTAAATAACCCCGATTGAATATAAAACTCAATGACATCTATTTAGCAGAATAAAAAACCATTCTGCTAATTAAGTTATATTAGACATCTGTTAGGTAGAATAAATCACAGTTTTGCCATAAGTTCCCAAGTAGATTATGTGGTCATCTATTTAAGCAGAATAAAAACTCATTCTGCTATTATATTAACTTGGACATGTTTTACCAGAATAAATCCACATCTGCTATTATAGTAACTTGAACATCTTACCTATATGTTGATTTATTTTTTGTTGGCTAATCCCCTTATATATGTCTTCTTATTATGTAAATTCGATAATATTGCAATAAGAGCTTACTCCCTAGTATACTTAAGCCTTCCTTTAGTTGATAAGACTTCGACGAGTAGGTGGTACATGTTTGGTTAGTTGGACAAGACAAGAAGAAATATCACCCATGTTATAACTTAAAAAGCAAACTTAATTAAAAGACAACCATTGCGGTCGCAAAGCTTCTTTCTGATTTTTAAGGTCATTCATACTTTTAATAATGGTTTCAAGTTAAGTAATGTTTTAGTAAAGGTGTTATAAGTGATCATTTTGTTTATCAAAAGGACTTTATTAGTTTATTATTAGAATTTTTTTAAATAAGGAATATTTATAAGAAAGTTTTATAAATGATTTTGGATATTTATAAAGGAAGTTTATAAATAATTTTGGAGATTTATAAAGAGATATATAAATGGTTTTCATATTTATAAAAGAGTTTTGTAAATTTAAATTGGTGATTTATAAAGAGTTTTGTAAATGAGTTTGGAGTTTAAGTAAAGAAGATTCATAAATAAAAGAGTTTATTAAGAGAATTTATAGAATTTATAAAAGGATTCGAAATTGGATTTCCTTCAACTGACCTTCATAATTCTGGTGGTATGGACATTCGTTCCCCACTTTAATATTGTCTGAGGTTATCTTCATCTATAAATAAATAACATTTTATTTTTATCCTTTTATGTGATTTGAAACTAAGAAATCTGTAACAACCCGCATATTTAATGATTTTATATTTAAATGTTTGATTTAAATATAGCGTCGTTATTCGGATTTTTGGGGTCCGAAATGTTACTTTTTGCAAATGGCCGAATTGGAACTCGAAACCACCTCCATTGGTTCCAAAATGGAGTTTGCGATCTTTTTGAGTATAATCTTTGATATGTTTGGAGTTTGTGAAATTTTGACCTTTTTCTATTGGGTTTTGGGTTTGGGTTCAGCCCACTAGCTCACTTAACCCTCTAGCTCAACCCCTTCTCTTCATTTCATCTTCATTTCATTTTTTTCTCAAACTAAAAACTGAAATGGTGGAAGGAAGTGGAAATAGAAATTAGCAAGCCCTAGTTTCTCCTTCGTAACTTGATTCTTGCTCCAAAATCAAAGGGAATCCATTGGTAAGTTCATCTCCATCTTCTCCATCTCTTCTCCTCTTCAATTTCAGTAATTTCCTAACCCTAACTTAGGAAATACTTGCTTTGATTCTAGATTGAAGCTTGTTGAGTTGAAATAGAGTTTGGTTGGTCTTCTCCTTGTGATTTAGCTCCTCCATCTTCTTTGTTTGTGAGATTAAAAGGTGAGTTTTTAACTCACATCTACCTCTCTTGCTATCATTGATGTTGGGTATGATTTCCTAACAAATATTCATGGGCTAGTGCTTCGATTTGTAAAAGATTTGGAATTCATTTGAAAAGGGCAGGAAGTGCTGGAAAATAGCCTTCGGCCGACCGAGTGCAGGCCCCGGTCGACCGACCTGCTACTCCGAGCCTTGTTTTGCTTTCTGCATCTGGCCGGCCGACCGAGCCCCTGCAACCGGTCGACCGACCTGCACATGTTTGCCTGTTTTGCCTATTTTTTCATATATTGATTGGTTTTCCAAATTTTATCGATTCAAGTTGGTTTTTAGTAGTTGTTATTGCATCTTTGACTTTGATAACTTACTCTTGACTTCATCCACGGGTTTTTATAAAATAATCTCTCGAATCGCATTTAAAAACTCGTTTCTCCAATTTATAAATTCTATTTAAAACACACACTTTCGCACTTTGAGCGAAGTGGAAGGGTGATTAAATGGTTGGGCAAAACACGGACCATGAATCTGTGCGTTTATCCTTTCGATTAATCCCCAACCTATTCAATTGATCGTTTTGACCTTCGGGTTTAGTTTACCGATGATATGAGGTAAATTTGTACTGCTTTGAGTGTGAAAGTGACTGACGGATAGTAAACCGTTTAGTGCGAACGAGTGGTTATGGGACATACGTTAACACTTTTCGGATTCCTTTTCGAGAGTTGTGACACATTCCGCCAGTTAGTGGTGTCCAGTACTGGGTCTACGATCTTCACCACTACGGTTTGTTTCCCTATAAAGTATCGCTCTGATGTTGGCCTTATGTGCCGCATGAGTGATATTGGGTTTGTTGCCTTCGGGTATGTTGCCTTCGGGTGTGTGTCTTCGGGTTTGTTGCCCTATATAGTTTCGCTCTGATGTTGGCCTTATGTGCCGCATGGGTGATACTTGGGTTTGGAGTCTTCGGGCTCATGGATCCTTGTTTGTACAGTACTGAGCTCGAGCAATTTTATGATGTTTCATTGATATGTATATTCCCTTGGTATCGTCCTTCGGTGTAGGTCTTTTTGAGCCGCATGGAGAATAGCGATCACCTTGTGGAACTTGTATACCTTATTGGTATTTGTTATTTGCCTTTTTGGCTTGCTTTGGGATATTCTTATCCTTTGTTTCTATATGTTGCCGATGATATGAGGCTTTTTCTATATGATTCATCTCTTGTTGATGATTGTGTTATCTCCCTTAGAGATATATGCTATACCTTGTAACCTTACAGGTTTATTATTGTTCAGTTTATTTAACTGATTTGTTATCTAGACTGACCCGTGTATTTATACTCGGGTCAGACCGAGATGTTTCAGGTTAGGTGCTTTTGAGACTTAGCCTATTTTGCTTCCGCATGGACTATTCGCTAGCTTCATTTTGTTATAGCGTCTTTAGTGGTCCTTATCTGTTGTAACTCTGATATTTATACTTTTGTTCGTCTCGTCTGTATATTGTGGTCTCCTGTACCACTTGACATGTATTATTTTGTATACTCTGTTGTGTATCTGTTTATGTGTATATTATGATCAACTGTTCTGTGATGTGAATTACATTTGAGTTGTTATATTTTCTTCTGATAGATCCTATAGCCATTGTAGTTTTGCTTTAAATATTTATTGAATAGGTCGAATTTTAATGTGATTCTACTTTTCGACGTATTTAGTAAAATAGTTAAGGTAAGATTACACATGGTCGCTTCCATTATACTCTATTGTCCACGTTAGCCGACAGTATTATCTATGTAATACTCTTTGTTAACGAGGCTCTCGGAGTGGGGCGTCACAAAATCTTTCACAAATGATTTGTGAGTATACTTATGTCGGTGAGATAAGTATATGAATGTTTTTGATAAACTCTTTCAAAAAGAGTTTTAATGAACAAAAGATTTAGTTTGAGGCTAAGTGGTAGCTATGGGTAATTAAATCTTCGAATTTATGGTTGTTTGTTTATTTGATAGTTAACTAACCGACTATCAAATCTGGACCAAAATATAACTCTAGAAATACATAGAAGAAACACATGAGTTATATGGCACAATCATCTTTAATGATGTTGTACTATGCGTATAAATCTCATTTTTTTTCTCCTAGGATAAATGATAGGGAGATCCGCTTACTTAAAAGGTTAGTGGGTGTACTCTGCTCCTATGTATTATATGATTATTTCAAAAGAACCAAGATTGACTTTATTGGAACTATCGAAAGTTGTTCCGAAGAAGCCAGGATCAGATAAGTATAAATTATCCATAAACCACTTCGATCCAATTCAAGCATTTCGAACTGAAGATATCTTGAAGATGATTGAAAATGGAGATTTTGAAGTGCAAGGTCTACTTACTACTAATCCTATGAGTGATTCAAAAAAGGATGTAGTAGAGGTAGTACATTCGGTTTCGTTCGGACCTAGAACGAACTTGTATGGATGAATGCTGGCACTGCATTGCTGCATGGATGGCAATGTTAGCATTCTGAGATGGTTGCTATATAAAAGGTAATCGTAGCTTTAAGCTTCACCAATCGAGAAAGTGATAAATTATAGGCGTGCAACAGGGCTATGTGGGTCACTTCCATTAGGGTATAATCATCCCAAGATCTAGTGTGATATCTCTATGTATACTTCGGGGCCCAATATGGTTGTTCGACCGTAATCAAGGGGTGATCGGATTCGGAGCCATTCTGTAAGGGATAAGGCTAGTCTTGAGTAGCAAAGGTACAATGCGTTATGACCCTTACCCTTTCATAGTTGGAATCAATTCTCCAATAATTGCCTTCGGACTTGATTGTATACTTATTATGCTGGAATTTAATGACGTAACAATTTCAGCTATGATTAATATGTATTTTCACTCTAGGCATTAACATAATATAAACAGAATTTCTATAAAAATATTTTGGTTATTGTAAGATAAAAAATCGTCTGTGTTTATGTGCATCATTGTCTTATGAGATACATTTGATTTTGAAGGATTTTACAAGTTATAATAAATAAAATTACTTATGATTTGAGTTTCTGATGTGCACGTAAATGTGCATATTTTTGCCACCATATTTATTCTATTTAAATCAAATAAATGATCATATTGGGCATTTTAACTTGTTTTAACCAAAATCCATATGAATTCCAAATTGTCACATATTCATCTTCATCCAAGGGCAAAATAGTCATTTTTGTGCATAAATTAACTTGAGAAAATTTAGTTAGAAATTTCCATACCATTTTGTAGGAATTTGATTTCAATTACAAGATGTTTCATGAAGAAGATATGCATGCACAAAAAGAATACAAAGGAATGAAGATGGTAATAATTTCAAGTGAAGATCATGGAGGACCCCACCTACCCACCACCTTTATGTACAAATTGGAGGCTAATGCACGTGCTTACGGAATTAATGGCTTCATGTACACTTAAATGATGATTAGTAGAAGCTAATGATTACTTGGCCTCCACACTTTCTCCTGGGTATTTTGGGCATTCTCCAAAAATTATGAATTAGGGTTTAACACATGTACATATACCCCTTATGTTTCATGTAATCCTCCTCTTCCATTTCATTAGTTTAGGCTCAAAATAAAAGTGCTAGTTTTCTTTTCCATGGCTACTTAGCCATTTTTACTTCATGTATTTTTCTTTTTTTTCTATGCATTGTTAATTAGTGCTCTCTTTCTTTTACATGCTTCTTTCGTTTATTTACTTTCATGTTAGTAGTGTAGATTTATTTTTCATGAAAGTAGAATAGTTTTGTTTCTTTACTTTGCTCTTTTTTTCTTTTCTTTTTCTTTCATGTTGCAAGCTATATTTGTTGTTTTGATAACAAATATGAGAGGTTAATCCCTTCATTTTAGGGGTAATGAAGCCTCTAATCATGTAGCTTCAACATTTTGATAATTATAGCTCTCTTTTTGTGCTTAATGAAAATTCTTGAAGTGGTTTAATTTGTGTTTTTGTTTTGAATTTGATAGTCTATATTGTTGACACCAAATAGGCTATGCTTAAACAATCACTAACACAAATGCCTCTTCATCAAAATATGATTATGGCATAAGAAAGTGATTTGAAATTAAAATTTGATGGTCTATATTTCTAATTAATAGTTAATAGGCCATACTTAAAATAGATTTCATTTTCAACTTTGTTGTCATTTTCATTGGAGTTAGTAAGTGGTTTAAAGGTTGTGTTATAGTTTGATGGATTATGTTGAGCTAATTAATAGCACAAACGAGCCATACTTATGATAAATACATCATTTAAATTCACTTACGACCAAAAAAAGAGAGATCATAATTTCATAATTTATTGAACTATATGATCTAGAGAGTGGAATTATCTCTAAATTATCATTTAACTCTCATATTTTTATCACATTCTTTTTGACATTTTTCTCATTTTCTACCTAATCACACTCTTTAACTTTGGTTTAATTTGATTGAATAGGATTTTAAAATTATCAATTCCCCACGGATCGACTCGTATTCGCCGCGTGCTACATTCGTACACCGTGCGCTTGCGGTTATTTTAATTTTGAAATTTTTCGACGGTTTTCTAATTCCATAGAAATTCCGTCGATTAACAAGTTTTTAGCCTGTTGCGGGGGAGTTGCTTAGATTTTAGTTTTCTATTCTTCGAATTATTTTTGTTTTCTTTTTGTATGATTTTATTTTGTGTGTTTGTTAGTTTTTGTGTGCATTTGTTTGTGTTCTTGTTTGTTTTGCATTTTCGTTTGCATTTCCATATTAAAAAAAACAAAAAAAAATCCCCAAAAAATATGTTTTATTCCATTGCCCTTGCTTTTCACATACATGTTCACATTTTCCTTACATTTTCTATACATTTTAGTTTTCTGTTTTTAGTCTAAAACTGCATTTGTGTGCATTTCTTTCCCTCTGTTCTCTGCACTCTGTCTTCTTGCTGCTGCCACTCCACTTGCACACAACCATCACCAGTCCATATCCCAAAACTCCCCTCTACACTACATCACTGTTACAACTGCATCCTCATTATCCCCTCTGTCTCAACTATCTTCATATACAAAGTTTCACTTCTTCCCGGTTCAACTATATCTCCCCTCTGACCCACCAATCACAACATCAAACTTCATCCCGACACACAAACATTACAACTCCCTTTGACATCACTTCCTTGCACCAACAACATCAGTAACCATTCAAGTAAACTGCCTTGCCATTGTTTAGACAAACATCCTCCTTTCTGATCAGTAACACCATTTCATTAACCATCCCCTCTGCTTCTCTACATCACAGTGAATACATCACACTGCTGCTCACCGAACTTCACATTGATTATAACTCGGTCCTTCTCAACTGTGCAATAATCTCCTCCAGCATTTCATCTACCAGCATCAACAATCATCACATCCATTATCACCAAAGCCTCTACATCACATACCTTAGTGTAGTTCCATCACCACAGCCACCATATTCAACAACTTGTTTCTCACCATCACACTGCCTACTTCCATACAAACCGTCTATGTAACACAACTGCCGCAAACATTGCACCGCAATCCTCCCATTCCAATAGCAGCTACTTCTTCCTACATCAACAAACTCTCCTTCTCCTCACAAGCTATCGCCAACCCAATCCCTGAACCACTCACGAATAGCAATCAAACAGATCGTTCGCCATCTTCCCATTCCCGACCATCCACAACCCATTCCAGTCCAATCAGTGCCGCAACACTCCTGAAACACAAACCACTAAAATCCTGAACCATCATCGAAAAATTGAAGCCACAACCAAACCGCACCTTAATCGTAGATCCAAAATCACATACTACTAGGATAGTGAATTTTGATTTCTGTTGTTTCAAATTTTGATTTCGGTAGTTGCTAATTTTGATAATTTATTTCGGTTGAGAATTTTGTTGAGCTTGATTTTGGGATAAAGCATTTTGTTTCGAGGGAAGTGTAAATCTACAGTTTGAATTGATTGGAAAGTGAGTAGTGTGCTTAGTTGCTTGGGCCGAGGTTTTGTGATAAGTTTGTGTGAATTTGCTTTGTTTAATCTTTGAGCGTTAAATTATTATTATTTTTAGGTTTGTTTTAAAAAAAATAGAAAAAAGTTGTTTTGTTTTCACTTGTTTTCCACTTGTTTTAGTTCCTCTTTGATAAACATACACTAAAAAATAACTTTTGTCTTTCCTTTTATTTTCCTTTGTTTAGGAGATTACTTTGTTCTGTTTAGCTTTTTTATCAAGTGTTCTTTCTCTTTTCTAAAAAAAACAAACAACAACTGTATATATCTTGCTTCTATTTTCAGGTTGCAGAAGCAGATAAGGAAGAATAAACTGCTTGCTTTGCTTTGCTTGCCAAAAAAATAACTGCTTGCCTGCTTAAAGAAAATTTACACTCTTATCTCTTGTTTTTATTTTAATTGCATTGTTGTTTCCTTGCATGTATTTAAAAAAAATCAAAATCCAAAAACAAAAACAAAAATTCATCGTAGTTGCATTGTTAATGCTCGTTTAATTTCAGCTTTGCATTTCATTTAAATCTTGATTAATAATAACTATTAGAAATCGATAACACTTAACTGTATATTGACAAATTGTCTTCTTTGAACAGTTTAATTTCTTGGTGTCTAGGCTACCGCAGAGTAATAACCATTTATAAATATTACGATAATTCGTAAATATTATAGTGGTTGTTCCTCTGAAAGTACTTAAACCTTCGGCAGCATTGCTACGGTGATTTGTGGTGCACCGATAAATCCTGTTTGTTACCTGGCTGAGAACTATCTTGTTTATCTAAGATAATGTGTGAGCATACAATTTTTAGTTAACTTAGGATAAATCATTCGCAATTAAAACCTTGCATTCATTTAGTTGCATTAGTCCATGCATATTTAAAAAAAATTCAAAATCCCAAAAAATTTTTTTAAATATTTCTTTACTTAGTTTTTTTCCTTTTTCTTTGGAAATTTTCAAATGGAAATTCTAAAAAATACAAAAATGATTTACTTAGTTTATTTAGAAAATCCAAAATAATATATAAAATCTTTTCAAAAAAATTGAAAAAAAAAACAAAAATCAATATCCGTTTTGAAAAATAAATTCTATTTGTAAATATTTTTCTTTATAAATAAATTCTTAAAAATGTTCGAGTTTCCCCACTTACGTGAATTTTACAATAGTTGTGAAAACCAATATAATCCATATAATTTCACTCAAATTTCTTATGGACATTTTAACGACAACTATTTTGTAAATAACTCTAATTAAGAACAACATAATTTTCAAAACGACGAACAACCCTCGAATCTCGAAAATAGCATTTTATCTTTACTTAAACTCTCTGCACAACAAAATCAAAATGTAAACGATTTGTGTAACTCATATTTGTGCAATAGTTCAAGTCAAAATAATCAAAATTTGAATTCACTTCAAAATTCAAATGATTTCGAGTATAACCCATGCCAATTCAATTTCGAGCTTCAAAATAAATTTCAAAATTAAGATGAAAATGTGAAGCAATTTTCAAATAATTTTGGCAATGGGAATAGTTTCAATAACGATACGATTGAAAATTTTGGTTATCAACAAATTCAAAAAGAAAATTTTCAAATTAATAATCATGAATTTGATTTTGTTGACCAAATGGAAAAAGATAACGGGGATTTATTACTTGAAAAATACAAAAAAATTCGTAAAAATCATAATCAAATCTCAAGTTGCAAAGAATCAAATAATAATCTATTGTTTATCGAAATTGACAATTCTTGTTCTCAACAAGTCCAAATCGAAAATATTCAAGTTAATAATTACAAATTTGATTTTGTTGAATAAATGAAAGAAATTTACGATGATCACATGGATTTGTTGTTTGAAACATATATGAAACAACGTGAAAAGCAAAATCAAATTTCAACGTGTGACGAGTCAAGTGATAATCCATCTTTTACCACAATTGACGATTTTCAAATAACAACTTTTGAAACAGAAAATGATGATCTTAATGAAGTTGTTGAAAACACGGTAATTGAGTTGGATTTCAATTCTTTTAAGGGTGTGGAACCAAATTTAAAATTCGATCTTCCTTTTCTCGATTTCGAAAATTTGAATACAACAACTTTGAATTTTGAACTTGACACATGTAATAAAGTTGTTGATAATCCAACAAAGGAAGACGAATTTAATGAACACGAATTTTTTGGACTTTTGGATGACGAGTTGTTAAATTCGGACGGGGAAGATGAAAATCACCATTTTGATTTTGAAATTAATAACTCTGAAAATGTTTTCAATGATAAGCTTGAATTTCGAATTGGTGAAAATAAACTTGAACTTCAATTAATTGTTTTATCGACCCCAAAAATCATCGAAAACAAAACAACTTGTATAATTTGCAATAAAACAACATTTGTTTTTCCAAATCAACGTTCAACTTCGAAATCTTTTACGGTTTAGTTTTCTACGCTTGAGCTGTGTCTTACATACTTGGTAAGACAAATGAATCGGTTCTTAGGAGACCGGTTCATTTACTCTTTTACGGCATACTTTCTGATGACTTGTAAATAATCATCTTTTTATTTTTATTTAAATAGAGGTTATGTTTTTATATTTTCTCCTTCCACTTGGGTTGACTGTGGAGACACAATCAAAATCAAGTGTGGGGGGAGACTTATCTTCAATTTTTTTCATAGTTTATTTTTGCTTTAAAATCTCAAAAAAAAAATCCCAAAAATAAATTTTCTTTTGATTTATTTTTAAAAGAAACACTATAAGATAAATATATGGCTTTGGTTTATTAAATTGAAATTTTTGAAAGTTTATTTGTCTTAAAAAAAATGAAGTTTGATTACATATAATAATGGTTTAACTAGTAAATAGGAAGAATCATACGTGTTAATTATGAAGTACATCCTAATTGAAAATCTTTGTTTTAAAAAGTGGTTGATTTAAAGTAAAGGATATAACATTTTTTTGTCTTCTAAGTTAAATGGTGTTAAGATGATTTGCAAAACTCTCTCTCTCTCTTAAAAAAAATAAAAAAATAAAAAATAATAATATCCAAGTATTCACTCTCATTTAAAAGTCCTCACGGTTCTGCATGTATGGAACACATGTAAAAAAAAACATAATAAAATCCACCTACGGTCGGTAGGTGTATGCACGAAACTGTGTGCACTCGCCATGCTTTGTACTCCCCTCACATAACCCCGAAAGGCAATGCATGGGTGGTATATCTGGCCTCAGTTTACCTGAGCAAGGTGTGTAATTTTTCTTGCAAATAATGAGAGAGCAAGCAATTGAAATCCTAGCATTACTTTTACTTAGTTGATTTGATTATTTATTGAAAAGAAATGAAAATACCACTTTGATAAACTTTGATAATCAACTAAGGATCCATTTCATAGTTACAATGTGTTATTAACTAAAACAACGAGTTAAACTATAGTCTATTTGTTATGATAACTTCGTTTTTATTGGAAATATTGACGAGTAAATAACTTAAATTTCAAGTTAATGACCAAAACCTATATTTAACTTATTGGTGTCAATTTAAAAATAAATCCTTCATTTCTAAATATTTTCAAAAACTTGCATTCGTCTCTTTGTAAATAATTCTGGCATTTTGTAAATATTTTCATCCTGCATTTGGATTTTGTGGGTAGTATCCGCTGAAAACCCTCACGAGATAACACTCGTCCTACTGGGGACACCCAGAGGTTTAATGGCTTGTTGCATATGCTAAATGCAATCGTGCTCCCTACGAAAATGGATTTATCTTAGTTTTTCTATATTCGAGGACGAATAAAAAGATAAGTGTAGGGGTATTTGATGAGCACGTAAATGTGCATATTTTTACCACCATATTTATTCTATTTAAATCAAATAAATGATCATATTGGTTATTTTAACTTGTTTTAACCAAAATCCATATTAATTCCAAATTGTCACATATTCATCTTCATCCAAGGGCAAAATAGTCATTTTTGTGCATAAATTAACTTGAGAAAATTTAATTAGAAATTTCCATACTATTTTGTAAAAATTTGATTTCAATTACAAGATATTTCATGAAGAAGATATGCATGCACAAAAAGAATACAAAGGAATGAATATGGAAATAATTCCAAGTTAAGATCATGGAGGACGCCATTTACCCACCACCTTTATGTACAAATTAGAGGCTAATGCACGTGCTTATGGAATTAATGGCTTCATATACACTTAAATGATGATTAGTAGAAGCTAATGATTACTTGGCCTCCACGCTTTCTCAAGTGTATTTTAGGTATTCTCCAAAAAATATGAATTAGGGTTTAACACACGTATATATACCCCTTATGTTTCATGTAATCCTCCTCTTCCGTTTCATTAGTTTAGGCTCAAAATAAAAGTTCTAGTTTTCTTTTCCATGGCTACTTAGCCATTTTTACTTCATGTATTTTTCTTTTTTTCTATGCAGTGTTAATTAGTGCTCTCTTTCTTTTACATGCTTCTTTTGTTTATTTCTTTCATGTTAGTAGTGTAGATTTATTTTTCATGCAAGTAGAATAGTTTTGTTTCTTTACTTTGCTTTTGTTCTTTTCTTTTTCTTTCATGTTGCAAGCTATATTTGTTGTTTTGATAACAAATATGAGAGGCTAATCCCTTCAATTTAGGGATAATGAAGCCTCTAATCATGTAGCTTCAACATTTTGATAATTATAGCTCTCTTTTTGTGCTTAATGAAAATGCTTGAAGTGGTTTAATTTGTTGTTTTTTTTTAAATTTGATAGTCTATATTGTTGACACCAAATAGGTTATGCTTAAACAATCACTAACAAAAATGTCTCTTCATCAAAATATGATTATGGCATAAGAAGGTGATTTGAAATTAAAAGTTGATGGTCTATATTTCTAATTAATAGTTAATAGGCCATACTTAAAATAGATTTCATTTTCAACTTTGTTGTCATTTTCATTGGAGTTAGTAAGTGGTTTAAAGGTTGTGTTATAGTTTGATGGCTTATGTTGAGCTAATTAATAGCACAAATGAGCCATACTTATGATAAACACATCATTTGAATTCACTTATGACAAAAAAAAAGATCATAATTTCATAATTTGTTGAACTATATGATCTAGAGAGCGGAATTATCTATAAATTGTCATTTAATTCTCATGTTTTTATCACTTTCTTTTCGACATTTTTCTCATTTTCTAGCTAATCACACTCTTTAACTTTGGTTTAATTTGATTGAATAGAATTTTAAAATCATCAATTCCCTGCGGATCGACCCGTATTCGCCGCGTGCTACATTCGTACACCGTGCACTTACGGTTATTTTAATTTTGAAATTTTTCGACGGTTTTCTAATTCCATAGAAATTCCGTCGATTAACAGTTTCTCACGTTGGTTTTACCAAACAGGTCCGACGTTATTTTCTTATATTGCTCTTGTTAGCTCGATTATGTTTTCGTAGATTTAGCTGGACACTTTGGATCTTTCAATAGATGGGTTGGATTCTCCAAGACATACTCACGTATCTTATATCTTTTGCTATCAGTTTTCATTGATGTTTGTTTATTGTATATATATCAGCAATTGTAAGGACATGCTTTTATAACTATCTAGGCTAATAATAGGATAATGTACTCTGATGTTGTGCATAAATAAAGATGATTTCTTTTTGTAAAGATTTTGTGTATATTATATATTGCTCGTCATGTTTTTATGAGATTCGGTTCTTCCATTTTCTTTCTTCATCCTAATGACCTGTCTTTCAAATACTTATATAATCGGCACACGAATACGGAGGATGTATTAAGTGTCATCTTTAGGTGTAAGAAATGGATACCATTACATTGGTATCAAAGCGCAAGGTTAAGCAAGAAGCTTGGCCCTAGTGAGGTAAACTCGGTAAGGATAGGGTAAGTGAGTACCTAGGATGAGTTTGAGAGTATATTATGTATAAGAGGGCATATTTTTTATTTTATAAAAATATTTTTAATTGTGTTGTTTGATCTGTTGAGTGGCTTAAGAATTCTGATCGATGCGTTTGGCCAACATTATCAATAAGAATTCCCTAAACACTTGAACAAGTCCAATCGATACAATTTTTTTTTAAATATGGTAAATGAAATAATTTTACCATGGAATATATATATTTATATATTAGGGAATGGTTTTCAAAAATAAAATATAGTTATATATGATGTGATTGTTGTTAGGAGTTGATAATATGTAATTATTATCATATAGGATTTGATTAGTCATGCTTGTCCATTTTTGAGCATTGACTATTTTCTAATCTATTAGTAGTTTTTTTTCCATGTTAAGTATAGGTTGGGTAGATAGAATTTGTAGGAACATTAAATCGAACACCTTGCGGATTAAGTTTCACAATTTAACTAGAAGGCATTCGATGATAATATTGGGCTAAAATTTAATTTTACTAAAAGGTGTTCATTAAGAGAAATATTTCAAATGATTTTATAAAAGTTGATTTTTCAAATCAAATATGTTTTGGAAATAAGATGAATTTTTAGGAAATTCAAATCCCAATGGCTTCGATAAAGTTTTTGAACGATTCTTGGAAAAGTAGTGATAATTTTACATAAAAATACTTTAACGTATAAATATTTTGAAAGGAAATTTGAGAATAAGATTTTTCTTTGGATAGTTTGAGGAATCAATCTCAATCTGTTTTATGTTGATGAGAATAATCTTCTATGTGACAATCGGATGTTTGCTTAGGCATATGTAAAAGGGTACATAGAATATTATTCTCTTTCTCATCACACAGTCAAAACGAGTTCGAATCCGAATGAATCCAAAGCAAGTAGATGATGATTATATTATTTTTAAAAACTATTTAGTTGGAAATATGTATATAATATTGTTTCAAAAAGAGATTTGAAAGAGGAAGTATTTTTTCTGATTAACTAGTTTAAGTGACTCAAAAATAACTAAAATAGGACAGGAGATGTGTTCAGATGGTAAACACTTCTTTTAAGTATTACCGTTCTTGGTAAAGAGATATATGATTCTATTTGGTAGTACCCAGTTCTTTGACATTATTTTGGAGTTACTCGAGCTATATGTATATTTTCTAAGAGTTAAAAATAAAGTACATTTAAGGAAAAAAAAGGAATTTTTGGAATAAAACACGAGTGTTTGGCTCTTATGATTTCAAAATGATTAGGTATTTTGATTAAAGAATGTTTTTATAAATGAAGTCTTAAAATTTGAGTAATTCAACACAAAGGTTTAATAAACTTGGTTTTATTAAACCGTATCTTTTGATTTTAACACCTAGGAGGTTAAATTTTATTTGATATTATTGGGCCGGCTAGTAATTTTTTTACCTTAGAGTGTCTAAAGAAAAAGTAGATTATAGGACGGAGTTTGGATACCAAGATTCTACTCTTCTTAGCTACATAACATACCAATTGGGTATAGATGTTGGATTGGTCAGCTCGATTTTAAGGCCTAAATTATTTTGGATCTGGGTCTGAATAGTTAAAAACTGAATAGAATTAAAAATCAGATGTTTTGTATTTACTCTTAGGATGTACAAGAGTATAATATAAAGTAATAAATTAAGATGATTTTTTTGAAAAGGTTTCATAATAGTGGTATCATTTAAATAGGTTTGAACCTAATTTGGAATTGCTATGAAATGCTTTCATAAATATTTTGGGAAGGGTAGAAAGTAGTTGGGTAGTAAGAACCAATCAGTTAAGTACGTAGGTTGTACGGAGATCATTTATCCTTTTCACAAAGTTCGCAATCCAAGATTTGAGTACATGACTTGAAGTGTTTCACACCATTCCGAATAAGGATCGATCACTCGGTTTTGATGATGAACACTTGGTGAGGGTTCTTAACCTAGAACCAAAGTTTTCTATTATAGTATATGGCTATATAACGAGAACAGAGTTTTCTAATTAAGAAGCATAATCATAGTCTGCAATAGGAAGTCGGATGAGAATTACTAGTTCGAAAATACAATCTATGATTTGAATGAGTGATCAAATCAGATTTTTGGCATAAGAATGATCTATGTACATTATACAAACTAATGAGTAGTATTAAGTCTTCTAAGTTTAGCTTTTTCTGAGCTTAGGGCTGTGGTAAAATTTCAAGGTCGAAATTCTTTTAAGGGGGAAAGTGTAACAACCCGGAATTTGACCACCTTAATTCTGGAGTATTTCATTAATATTAAATATTAACATAACAGATTTTATAAATAAAATAAAAATCTTTTAAAATAGTAAATAATGGTGGTGAAATAGTTTTCCAAATGTGTTTACAAAAATATGCAGTTCGAAGAAAAATCAAAATTGTGACCGAAATTCATTTTTCCAATTTTTTGACTTTTCGTCGGCTAAATGTTGTGGATGTGTGTAAACTTTATTAGTATAAATATATACATATAACTACATATTAGTTAGGATATATTACGGTTTATATACATACTTAAGTATATAAGATTTTAAATAAATAAAAAATAATAAAAATAAAAATAAGATGCATAAGAAACATAAAATGACATTTTGGCAACTAAGTGCAAACATGGTTAAACATGCTGGCTCATAAAGTTTTAGAGAGGAATAAGCTTGTGAGCTGAGGTATATGAAAGTGAGGTGGCATAGTGATGTGGCAAGTGGAGGGTAAAGTACCAAGGGTGTTTAGGTAATTTACTTTGTTCTTTCATATAAATACCTCTTTCATTTCTTCAATTTTGCCTTCTCTTCCTTCTATATCCTTCTCGTTTCTTTATAAAATGAGGTTTTTTTTTTTAAACCATGTAAAATTTCGTTGACTACAACTTACATTTGTATCACTTTTTCAAACTTTTCATTCAGCAATGTCTAAATCTCATTTCTTTCAGACCAATTTTCGGACCCAGATTTTCAAGTCTGAAAATACCTCATCTTCTTTTGATCATATCTCCCTCAAAATTGAATCAAATTGAGTGGTTCTTTTTCTATAATTGTTGTAACGACCCAGAATTTCTATCAATTGAAATTTGTATATTTAATTGATTTTAAATATTAACAAGTGAAATTTGTAAGTCGAATAAATTATATTTCGAATATCTAGATTTAATTGGATAATTTAATCGATAATTTAATATTTGAAATTACAGAAAAAATTGGAAATTGGGTTTAATGTGATTAAAAATTGATTTGTAAAGTTGTATTAAATCATATTGGAGTTAGGATGATGTTATAGAACTTTTAAAATCGAATTAAAAGTTAATTTGTGGAAATTGAATATTTTAATATTTAATTGATGAGTAAAAATAGTCATTTTTCAAACAGTCTCGGATTTTGACGAAACCAGTTTCATTGGATCTGTAATGTTAAATTATTGTAAGATTTCAAATTTCGTGTCAATCAATTTACGGTTTGTCTGGGGCAAGCTAAAACGCGTAGAAATCGGCTTAAGTGAATTTTAAATTTAAATAGTCAATTTGAAAACCTATCTTTCAAATATGATCGAATTGGCTCCCGATATATATTCCATTGCGTTCAGAACGTAGGTAAAACATTATAAACGCCAGGCGGCATGCTTCGTTTGGAGTTTGAAAAAATTTCGGGTGAATAGTGCACGAATATTTCTATATAAGGACCTCATTATCTTCATTTTACACAAAGCCTAGGGTTTCAAGCTTCAGCCGCCGCATATTTTTCAATGGACAAAAATGTTCATTTCTTCTCCTCTTAATCTCTTCCAATCCGTAAACATTTAGCCAAAGTTTTCAACTACAAAGTTGTAGATAACGTCGAGTACTTTCAATCTATACGGTTATGATCTTGTTTAGTGGAGTAGATTCGCGGCAATGTTCATTCAAATGGCCGACGTTAGTGTATGTTTTCCGAGGCGAATGAAGGGCTGAGCTCTACCAGTTTGGGTGCGGTGGTGCGTGAGGCTATGAGCTTTGAAATGTTGGTCTTTGATCGACCTAGAAGTGATGGAACGTGGTGCAAAAATTTGATAGGTAATGGCGGCTATGGGTTCATCGTGCGCGCATATCACCTAGAGAGGAAGAAGATACTAGTGCGGCCGTGATTTGCTGTGAGGTATTGGACGGCCTGTATTGATTCTAGGTTAAGAAAATAAAAATAAAAATAGTAAATTAATTTATATAAATTCGTTTAAAGTTTAAAATGCCATAACTTTTTGATACCAGGTCCGTTTTAGACGAAACGACTTGCGTTGGAATCGTATGGACGAGCACTAAGCAATGGAGCTGGATTGGGATTTATTTGAGCTAGTGGAATTTAGGGTAAAATTAAACGTGCGTTTAATTTTATTCGGAACGAAATACTGCAACTATTATTGGAAGCAAGGTGAGAACTTCTTACTCAATCGAATTGTGTTTCGATTTAAATTTAAAATAGTTAAATTTAAAATTGTTTGATTGTGTGATTGAATGATAAATTGCTATTTGTTGTATTGAAATAGACCTTATACGCCGCATATTAAACGGAGGTTATTATATTAAACACATATACCTCGATATTCCACCTTGAAGTGGAATTGGTATTTTATATATATATACTTGGAGTTGATTTCCCGCATTATATAGCGGATGAGACCCTGTTGCGCCGCATAATAGCGGATGATATTTTATATAAACCCATGTACCGCGTTATCCCGTCTTGAAACGGGATTGGTATTGTGCTAACATCTGTGGATGCAGGGAAACAGGTTGGAGGGATCCAACTGGATTCCTCAAATAATTGAATTTGTTTCAATGTTGTGTGTTATTTTTGATAATCTCTGTGTGATTATCTTTGTGATTGAAATCGTTGAAGGCTAAAATTTAGCCGAATATAATTTTGATATCGTTAGATACCGGAAGTAAATAAAAATTTGATTTTGGAAAATGTAGGTTGAAAGTTTATATTAAAATTTATTTTTGAGAATTGGATAAATTTAAAAGAAGGAATTCTAAAATAATAAAGTTTTATTTTTAATCTTATTGAATAAATTCCAAAAATATGGGAAAATGTTTTAATAAAGGAATTTCGAGAATGTTGTTTAATAGTTGAAGAATTTATTTAAGATACGGATCTTAAATAATTGCAAGAGATAATGAAATTAATTTCAAAAGGAAATAAATTTAGAAATTAAATTTGGAATTTAATTTGGAGTTGAAATTAACTTTAGAAATCGATTCGGGAATAAATTTGGAGTTAGAATAAATCTTAGGAATCAATTTTGAAATTTGGTTAGGTGTTTTGGAAATAACTTGGAAAATCAATTTGAAATTGATTTGAAATTTGAAAATTAATTTGGGAAATCAAATTGGAATTTGATTTTGTGTTTGAAATAAATTGAAAATAAATTTGGGATTTGATTTGGTTTGAAGGTGATATTTGGAAATCGATTTAAAATTTGCATATCAGTTGATTTTTGGAAATGTAAATTCACAACGGGAATTTGTAAAGAAAAGGGAAATTGTTTGAAAAATAAATACTGGTTTATTTTTAAAGTGTGAAAAGGAATTTACAGATTTGAAATGTAAATTAAAATAAATCAAGAAGATTTATTAATTTATTTGAATGGACCATTTTGTAATGGAAAAGAATTCTTCCCAGGAAAGCCGAGTATATTTTTAAATTAGCTTTTGAATGAAATTTAAAAGTTTTAGATCTGGTTTTAAAAGAATACGTTTGGGGAAATTTGTTTTGAAATTTTTTTTTAATCTTTAAAGTAAAAAGTTATTAAATTAATTATATAAGGGATCATTTTAAAGATTAAATGGATATTTGATTTAGAAAATAGTTATTTAAATAGTTAATATTGGACAAGTGTTATAAATTATTTTAAAGAATTTGAACTCGGCAGATTTCCGGTGGAAATGAATAAATATTTGGAAGTGTTTCCGCGTAAGAAAATGATTTGAAATTTGTTTTCAAAAGTTGTAAAGGTGGAAAATGATTTGAAATTTGTTTTCAAATGGTTGAAGTGTGGAAAAATATATCTTGTAAAGATATTTTTGGAAAATAAATAATTGGAAAATTATTTGGAATCTGGTGATGTTGTGCATATCTATTGATAGTTAAATAACCGACTATCAATATTTACCTTTAAATGGGTATTTGTTGTGATTTGCTTGAATTTGAATACTACACTTATTTTAAAAATAAACGCTCGTTATTCGGTTTAGCCGGGAGAGGACCTTTGGGTCATGAATCCCATTTCGAATAGTGATACGTCGTAATGGATAGCATTTGAAGACCGGTGTTGAAGACCGAATATTTTCGAAAACGGAAAGATTACCATCGAATGTCCCTGCATCGGCTGATCTCCGATATAGAGATTTTATCACCCTTTGTGATGGAAGTCCGGATGTGATTAGTGAATATCCGGATTGCAAGGGCTTCTTTGGAAGTGCCTTCGGTTCCGTTCGATCCCGAAACGGACTTGTATGGATGTGTGTCTAACGTTATAATTTGAGATGTAAAGCTGGTTTCTATCAAATACATTTCTGTTGGTGGCGGAGAATTTATTCTCTTAGCTTAACACCCTTCTCTGAGACGTACGAGCTCAGAGGTTATGTAGTTGATGGTTAATAGTGATACATTCCCAATTTGGTAATGTGGCATACGAAGTGCTGTTGATCATTTGTTAATCAAAGCATAGCTTTTGTATAAAGCGTAGCTTTGTGGACGAGACTTCGTCGGACCTCACAACCCAGTAATGGTCAAAACAGGAAAGATGCAGCAAGGTTATAGGGAGTAGCACCCCTTAGGGTATATGCATTTCCTTCTAGATAGAAGTGGTATCATGGTATGGAGCCCAGATACTTAACTTATGTGGATATCGCAAATATATATGACTTTGTGATTATTGTTGGTTGAGGATCCTCGGATAAAGGTTGTTTACAACCGGGGGACGGCATACTCGTGTCAAATGTTACCTACTTTTGCAGAGGTAACCCGGCCTTGTGTTGGCAGAGATCCGGTTAGGTTCTCGGGGCGTCACGCCAGAGGCGTTCCCATGTGGCAATAGGAAGTTCTTAGCCTGACCATTTGTTGGAAAATCCAAAGAAACAATACGAGCCCTGTACGGTTTTAGTTGTAGAACCCGCCATCTACTTATGGTGGCGCCCTACTGTTTAGATGGTAGCTATAGTAGGCATACGATAATGGTCCTATGTTGGTTAAGATTTATATTATACTCTCGAAAGGTTTTCCACTGTGCACTTATAGTAATAATATCAAAGAAATTTGCGTATCAAGCATGTTTGACTATCATAAGGAGAAATCTCCTTCAATTTTGCGTTTGCATGGTGTGTGTGGCGGGAGGCCTTATGGTAGTTACATTTTCTAAAAGCATTGCGAATCTATTTTAAAATATTTCTCTGTTTGTTTTTTTAAGGTAAACTGTTTTAATTTCTCACACCAGTCCCATGACTGACCTGGATTTTATTTTTCCCTTTCTAAACTCTGGGTGCCCATCATTTTCCACACGGGCAGCCTAGAGTCAGGTTATCAGGATATTCTGGAATTCAGGAGGTGCTGTGGAGTTCAAGAGGCGAGCTGGATAGCGAAACGTATCACTTGTATATGATGTTATCTTTTCCGCTGTGTATCCACTTGTAAGGACAAGTTCGTATAATTGTCCAGTTCTGTTGTGTTGTAAGTTGACTCTGATGATGTAATGTATAAAATGTACAGTTCTTTTGATTTGAAGATTATTCATTTATCTATTATATGTTGTTCCGCTGCGATTATGAGATTCTGATATTGTTTCTGTTGCTTTTCTTTCTTTCTTACTTCTTCTATCTTTTACCTCTTCTTTAACCCTAACGATTTGGTTTTTCGACCTTCGATTGCTCAACAGTTGATACAGTAGTTGTATTAATGTCGATTTTCGAAAGTCGAAAATCCTATTCATTACAATTTGGTATCAGAGCATTTGGTTAAGCGACAACCTTGGCTCTGTTGGGAATTACTCATTAGAGATAGAATCGGTAGTACTCTAGAATGAGTGTGAGTGTAATAAAAGATATGAGCGCGTATTTGTTAGTGAATATAAAAATGTTTTATATCGTGTTTGCTTATCCGTTGAGCTGTTTATGAATTCTGGTCGGTATGTGGGACGCCATATTATCGATAGGGATTTCTAAACACTTAAACAAGGCAAGTCGACATAGTATCATTTTAAATTGGGTAAATGAAATAATTTTACCTCGATTATATTTTACATATAAAAGAAATAATTTTTCAGAAATTGTTAAAGTGTATATAAATTGATTGCTTGGTTGTTGAAAATGTAAGAATATATATAAGTTAATTAAAAGAATAATTGTATACGCAAATGAATTATTAAGTATGGAATTATAATTAATGTGATTTACAATTGTGAAATAATCTTATATATAAGAAGTGAAACTATATGAATATATTTATAAATATGAGTTGTAAATCAAAATGAATTTGGACTATGAATTTAAAAGTTTTGAATCCGTCTATTTTGAAAGTTGTTTTTCAAAGTTAAAGATGTTATTAAGTAAGATAAATCAATTTATAATAATCTTATAAGTGAAGTGGAATAGTGAAATTCTATAAGAAAAAGACTTATAAATGTGAGTTATAAGTAAAAGGAAATTTTTTTGAAAGAATTTAAAGCATGGATTCACTACTGTTGCTGGGAAATAATAAGGGTGATGACTGCAGCATCATCAGTATCATTTTCGATTTTCTGTGTGATGGATTTGCTACCATAGTAAATTGGAAATTGAAATTTTGTTATGATAAACAAATTTGAAATAAAAATCTAAGTTGTAATCGTTGAATATAAGTGAAACGAGTTTTGAACTTATAATATGAGATAATAAATTTATCTTTGGTAAAGTTAATGGATTTGGAAGTTTAAATAAGTTGTATAACTTGTAAAGTGAGAAAATGTAAGTGAAACCAAATGATAAAATAGTTAAACAATTCTGTTAAGTTAAAGAAGTGATGTTTGAAACAATTCTGTTAAACCAAGTGATGAAATTTGACTTTGGTAAAAGTTAAATAGAATTGGAATCTGAATTGGATTTATAAGGGGAAATTCAAGTTAAGTTAAAGAAATGATGTTTGAAATGGAATATAACTTAAGTGATGTTGAATGAAGTTGGTTTTGGTATTGAAGTACAATAATAAAGTGAAGTGATGAATATGAACTTGAGTTATATAAATGAAATTCAACCTTATTTGTTAAATGAATTTGCAATCAAATTAATAAATGGATTAAATATTAATCAATCGAATGTAAAAGAATTGATATAGAATAAAGAATGTAAGTGTTAATTCATTAGAAGCTAATGAAGTTGAAAAAAAATTGAATAATTGAAAGAAAAGTCAATTAGATATTAAACCAATTGAAAATTAAAAGTGCTAAACCAAATTGAATGTAAATTTAATAATTTGGTTATGTTGGTTATGATTTGGTTGTTATATGGTTGTAGTTGATTGTATATAGTTCATTAAGTGTTAATGAAATTGAATTGATAAATGGAAAGCTATGTAATTGAATTTGAATTGAAAGTGGACTAATGTGAATTGGTTGTAAGCAATTAAAATTTTATCGAAACCTTATAAATTTCTTATGGGAATTATTTTGATTGCATTGCTTATGAAAACTATGTGTTTTCTATTGAAAATTAGTGAAATGTAAATAAATTTCCTATATATGTCACTTACATGTTTAAATTGAGTAAGTAGAGGTACCGGGGCTGTAGTTGGCTGGATTTGGTCACGCTAAAATGCTAATAAATAACTGCTTTGCTTTAAAATGCTAAAAAGGAACGTCTATGCAATAAAAATAGGAAATATGAACTGTTTTTCTGTTTTCCGACCATGTGAGTCGATGTATATATATTTATATCTATTGTGATATTGCAAAAGCTCCTCCATACAAGGAAGACTCTACCAAAATTTTCCGTAAATTGAAATGAAAATGTAGGAATTGAACTAGAAAAGTGTAACCATCGGATTTTGGAAAAGTTAAGAAATTAAAATGAATCTGAAATCGAGTTGGAACGGTCTGTTTTTGAAAAAAAAAAGTTAATGGATTGCAAGACTTTTTCTTACTTGGCAATTTCGAGGACGAAATTCTTTTAAGAAGGGAAGTTTGTAACGATCCAGAATTTGTCATTTGAAATTCGTATATTTAATTGATTTTAAATATTAACAAGTAAAATTTGTAAGTCGAATAAATTATATTTTGAATATCTAGATTTAATTGGATAATTTAACCGATAATTTAATATTTGAAATTATAGAAATAATTGGAAATTGGGTTTAATGTGATTAAAAATTGATTTGTAAAGTTGTATTAAATCATATCAGAGTTAGGATGATGTTATAGAACTTTTAAAATCGAATTAAAAGTTAATTTGTGGAAATTGAATATTTTAATATTTAATTGACGAGTAAAAATAGTCGTTTTTCAAACAGTCTCGGATTTCAACGAAACCATTTTTATTGGATCCATAATGTTAAATTATTGCAAGATTTCAAATTTTGTGTCAATCGGATTTGCGGTTTGTCCGGGGCAAGCTAAAATGCGTAGATCTCGGTTTAAGTGAATTTTAAATTTAAATAGTCAATTTGAAAACGTATCTTCCAAATATGATCGAATTGGCTCCCGATATATATTCCATTGCGTTTGGAACGTGGGTAAAACATTATAAACACCAGGCGGCACGCTTCGTTTGGAGTTCGAAAAAATTTCGGGTGAATAGTGCACGAATATTTTCTATATAAGGACCTCATTATCTTCATTTTACACAAACCCTAGGGTTTCAAGCTTCAGCCGCAACATATTTTTCAATGGCCAAAAATGTTCATTTCTTCTCCTCTTAATCTCTTCCAATCCGTAAACATTTAGCCAAAGTTTTCAACTATAAAGTTGTAGATAACGTCGAGTACTTTCAATCTATACGGCTATGATCTTGTTTAGTGGAGTAGATTCGCGGCAATGTTCGTTCAAATGGCCAACGTTAGTGTATGTTTTCCGAGGCGAATGAAGGGCCGAGCTCTACCAGTTTGGGGGCGGTGGTTCGTGAGGCTATGAGCTTCGAAATGTTGGTCTTCGATCGACCTAGAAGTGATGGAACGTGGTGCGAAAATTTGATAAGTAACGGCGGCTATGGGTTCATCGTGCGCGCGTATCACCTGGAGAGGAAGAAGATGCTAGTGCAGCCGTGATTTGCTGTGAGGTATTGGACGACCTGGATTGATTCTAGGTTAAGAAAATAAAAACAAAAATAGTAAATTAATTTATATAAATTCGTTTAAAGTTTAAAATGCCATAACTTTTTGATACGAGGTCTGTTTTGGACGAAACGACTTGCGTTGGATTCGTATAGACGAGCACTATGCAATGTAGCTGGATTGGGATTTATTTGAGCTAGTGGAATTTTGGATAAAATTAAAGCGCGTTTAATTTTATTCGAAACGAAACACTACAACTGTTATTGGAAGCAAGTTGAGAACTTCTCACTCAATCGAATTGTGTTTCGATTTAAATTTTAAATAGTTAAATTTAAAATTGTTTGATTGTGTGATTGAATGATAAATTGCTATCTGTTGTATTGAAATAGACCTTATACGCCGCATATTAAGCGGAGGTTATTATATTAAACACATATACCGCGATATTCCACCTTGAAGTGGAATTGGTATTATATATGTACTTGGAGTTGATTTCCCTGAAAAAGATTTATTAATTTATTTGAATGGACCATTTTGTAATGGAAAAGAATTCTTCCCTGGAAAGCCGAGTATATTTTTAAATTAGCTTTCGAATGAAATTTAAAAGTTTTAGATTTGGTTTTAAAAGAATACGTTTGGGGAAATTAGTTTTGAAAATTGTTTTTAATCTTTAAAGTTAAAAATTTATTAAATTAATTATATAAGGGATCATTTTAAAGGTTAAATAGATATTTGATTTAGAAATAGTTATTTAAATAGTTATACTCTATCTACTAATTTTATTTTGAAAATTAGTTTGGACTTAAGTTATATGTAATATTGGTATAATATTTTTATAACCAATATTTTAATTAAAGTGTTTAAAGAAAGATAGTTTTATTTCAAAGTGTTTTCCTGATATATTTTGGATAAGTGTTATAAATTATTTTAAAGTATTTGAACTCGGCAGATTTTCGGTGGAAATGAATAAATATTTGGAAGTGTTTCTGCGTAAGGAAAATGATTTGAAATTTGTTTTCAAAAGTTGTAAAGGAGGAAAATGATTTGAAATTTGTTTTCAAATGGTTGAAGTGTGGAAAAATATATCTTGTAAATATATTTTTGGAAAATAAATAATTGGGAAATTATTTGGAATCTGGTGATGTTGTGCATATCTATTGATAGTTAAATAACCGACTATCAATATTTACCTTTAAATGGGTATTTGTTGTGATTTGCTGGAATTTGAATGCAACACTTATTTTAAAAATAAGCACTCGTTATTCGGTTTAGCCGGGAGAGGACCTTTGGGTCATGAATCCCATTCCGAATAGTGATACGTCGTAATGGATAGCATTTGAAGACCGGTGTTGAAGACCGAATATTTTCGAAAACGGAAGGATTACCATCGAATGTCCCTGCATCGGCTGATCTCCGATATAGAGATTTTATCACCCTTTGTGATGGAAGTCCGGACGTGATTAGTGAATATTCGGATTGCAAGGGCTTCTTTGGAAGTGCATTCGGTTCCATTCGATCCCGGAACGGAATTGTATGGATGTGTGTCTGACGTTACAATTTGAGATGTAAAGCTGGTTTCTATCAAATACATTTCTGTTGGTGGCGGAGAATTTATTCTCTTAGCATAACCCCTTCTCTGAGACGTACGAGCTTAGAGGTTATGTAGTTGATGGTTAATAGTGATACATTCCTAATTTGGTAATGTGGCATACGAAGTGCTGCTGATCATTTGTTGATCAAAACATAGCTTTTGTATAAAGCGTAGCTTTGTGGACGAGACTTCATCGGACCTCACAACCCGGTAATGGTAAAAGCAGGAAAGATGCAGCAAGGTTATAGAGAGTAGCGCCTCTTAGGGTGTGTGCATTTCCTTCTGGATAGAAGTGGTATCGTGGTATGGAGCCCAGATACTTTACTTATGTGGATATCGCAAATATATATGACTTTGTGATTGTTGTTGGTTGAGGATCCTCAGATAAAGGTTGTTTACAACCGGGGGATGACATACTCGTGTCAGTAGTTACCTACTTTTGCAGAGGTAACCCGGCCTTGTGTTGGCAAAGATCCGATTAGGTTCTCGGGGCGTCTCGCCGGAGGCGTTCCTATATGGCAATAGGAAGTTCCTTAGCCTGACCATTTGTTGGTAAATTCAAAGAAACAATACGAGCCCTGAACAGTTTTAGTTGTAGAACCTTCCATCTACTTATGGTGGCTCCCCACTGTTTAGATGGTAGCTATAGTAGGCATACGATAATGGTCGTATGTTGGCTAAGATTTATATTATACTTTCGAAAGGTTTTCCACTATGCACTTATAGTAATAATATCAAAGAAATTTGCGTATCAAGCATGTTTGAATATCATAAGAAGAAATCTCCTCCAATTCTGTGTTTGCATGGTGTGTATGGCGGGAGTCCTTATGGTGGTTACATTTTCTAAAAGCATTGCGGATCTATTTTAAAATATTTCTTTGTTTGTTTTTTTGAATAAACTGTTTTAAGTTCTCACACCAGTTACATGACTGACCTGGAGTTTATTGTTCCCTTTCTAAACTCTGGGTGCCCATCATTTTCCACACGGGCAGCCTAGAGTCAGGTTATCAGGATATTCTGGAATTCAGGAGGTGTTGTGGAACTCAAGAGGCGAGTTGGATGGCGAAACGTATCACTTGTATATGATGTTATCTTTTCCGCTGTGTATCCACTTGTAAGGACAAGTTCATATAATTGTCCAGTTGTGTTGTGTTGTAAGTTGACTTTGATGATGTAATGTATAAAATATACAGTTCTTTTGATTTGAAGGTTATTCATTTATCTATTATGTTGTTCCGCTGTGATTGTGAGATTCTGATATTGTTTCTGTTGCTTTTCTTACTTCTTCTATCTTTTACCTCTTCTTTAACCCTAACGATTCGGTTTTCAGGCCTTCGATTGCTCGGCAGTTGATACAATAGACGTATTAATGTCGATTTTCGAAAGTCGAAAATCCCGTTCATTACAATTGTAGAGAAAATAATTTTAAAGAACTTTCACTTTGACAGCATTCCCAAATTTCCGTGAGTTATTTATTCAAAAATTGGTTAGAAAAAGTCCCATTTATGGGCTGGATGGATTCGATGATAATCCAATGTCCTTCCACCTTTCAAGGCCGAGCTCCACCACCTTTGGGCCTTGTGAACCACACCTTGGACGAACCATAAAGCCACCATATGGCCACCATATCTTCATTTTCAAAGCATATATCATGGAGCTAGGTCATACACAAGTTATTATAGTGGAAGCTCGAAGTGTTTTGTTAGCTTTCGGGTGAGTATAACTCACCAATTTATTTAAAAGTTTTAGCTTTAAATATGATGCTTACTCTGATAATAAATATTGTTATTTTGTTATTAAGTATGTTGAATGTTTGGTTTAGACAATATTGTATGTGTTGATTCATGAGTTTTGATTCATGACACAAGCTTCAGAGATCATACGACGAGAATATTATACGAAAGCAACAAAAAGAGAATAAGTGTATATTATGCACTACAAGGAGACAAGACTACAATCCAGAGATTAGTATGAATATTTTTAATGTATTGAGTCTTAGAATATTGTTAAAATCATTCCTCAAGTAGTCACACACAAACACAAATTGATTTATATTAAGTTATACATAAATTAGTGTGTACTGTGCAACTAACAACAGGTCGGCTGACCGACCAGAAACCTCGGTCGACCGACTCTGTGTCAAGTGCACAGATATACATTGTTTTGTATACGGTTTTAAACCTCAGCCGACTGACCAGTTTTCTAGGTCGACCGACCTGAACATAACGGCTAGTTTTATGAAGAGTTGCGATTGTTCATGAAGAGGAATGTCCCTCAATCCAAGAGATACGGACACAACTTTTGATTGAAACTCTTCATGAAAGATTATAACTATTCTACAACTATATAAACATGTTCAGATCACTTCTACAATTATCGATTCTTGTTTATAATTCTGCAATATATTCTCTATTTATTTCTGCAAATAAAAGCATTCATTCTCATTCAATATCTCTAGAATCTCTGAATTAATTTATATACTTCGATTCTATGAGATTATCTTCCTTCTAAATCTTCACATACACTACATATTCTTGAGGATTTGATTATAGGAAATTGTACTATCAAAAGACAATCTGTGTTATTCAGAACACACTCATCAACAAAGTATTTGTATTAAGTTGAAGTCCTATTCGGCTGTTGAGGCGGAAAAATTTCTGTTCGGCTGCTCAGGTGTGATATACCTATTCCTCCGGGTTAAGTGAGGGGTTTAGTCTAAATCCAGAGGATATTTTGGGACTGGACGTAGAACGGGACGTTCGAACCAGTATAAAAATTCCTGGTGTGCTTACCTTAATTTTTATTTTACTGCTATTATCAGTTTTCGCATTTATATATCATATTACACGATCCTTAGTACTGCACGTACACTTTCATTTGGTATCAGAGCAAGGTTTTCTATAACCGTCACAAAGTTATTTGATATTTATTTCTAGTAATATGGCAACGACACAAACTAACAATGTTAGCACTAACACTAATACTAGTTTCATAGAGGGTCAATCGACTTCTTGACCTCCTCTTTTTAATGGGTTAAATTATAATTATTGGTCAACGAGAATGAGAATCTATATGCAATCTAGTGGTTTTGATATCTGGAATATTATACAAAGAGAGTACATAACTCCTACTGGAGAATACTCAACTCGGAGTAACACACAAAAACTAGATGCTACATCAAATGTAAAGGCTATGAATATTTTATTTTGTGCATTAGATAGAAATGAATTCAATAGAGTTAGCATGTGCACTTCTGGTTATGAAATATGGAGAACACTTAAGATAACACATGAGGGAACGAACAAAGTTAAATTAAGCAAAATTTCTATGTTGAAAAATCAATTTGAAAATTTCAAATGAGCCTAAACGAATCTATAAATGACATGTACTCTAGATTTCAGGATATTCATTATGCTCTACTATCATTAGAACAAACATTTACTGATTTTGATGTTGTCACAAAAATCTTAAATTCTTTAACTAATGAATGGGAAAGAAAAGTCCTAGCCATTGAACAAGTAAGTGGTTTGTCAACATTAAAACCAGAAGAATTGATAGGTAACTTAATGTCCTACGAAGTAAATTTACAGGCAAAGAGAAATGCAGCACAAGAAAAGAAGAATGTGTCATTTCAAGTAGAAAAAATGATTCCGACTCAGAGAATGAAGATATGGCAATGATTGCTAAAAATTTCAAAAAGTTTCTGAAATTCAAAAGAAATAAATTCAGGGGAAACAAAAATAATTCCAACAACAATATCAACAGTAGCAAACCATCATCTTCAGGAATGGAATGTTATGAATGTCACAAGAAAGGTCACATGAAGAAAGATTGTCCTAAACGTAAAAGAGCAATTTTAAGAAGGACAAAACCAAACGAAGAGCTTTTTCAGTCACTTGGGACAATACAGACTCATCGTCTTCATCAGAAAGCGAAAGTGACAATGAAAATGAACAAGCAAATGTGTGCTTCATGGCTTCATCAGACGATGTAAGTGATCTTAGTTTTGAAGATTTAATTGAAATTAATTCTGAATTAGTAGATTTAGCAAAGCAACTTAAAAAGGAAAAATAAAGATTTACAAAGAAAATTAGATAGGACAGTCTTAGAAGTAGATATGCTGAAAGATGAAAAGAAAATATTAGAAGAAGAACTTGAAATTTCTCAACAATCAAATTCTAACTTATCTTCTCAAATTTCTTCAATAACCGAAGAACTAGAAATTCAGAAAAGTAAAAATGATGATTTATTTTTTGAAAATAATGGTTTAAATTCTAAAATTAAAGATTTAGATTTAGAAAAATCCAGTCTAAAAATAAAATTTGATGACATCTCTAACAATATCTCAAATTTCAATAAACGAATAGAGAATCTTTCTAAAATACTAGAAAATTCTCAATCCACTAACAACAAATCTGGACTGGGATTTAAGAAACAAAATAAGTTTGCTAAAAGTAGAATTAATAATAATATTAAAAGGATATTAAGAAAACAGTTTGGTCAAACATTAAAACCGTTAAGATATGGATTCCGAAAACAAATAATGTTTTAATAAGAAATAAACATATCAAAATGTTCATGGAAACTGTTCATAATAACAAAAACTATGTTTATAAAGGGAATTCTGAACCCGTATGGGTTTGGCTTCCTAAGATCTAACTCTTAGGACCCTAAAAAGAAACGGGTACCGACTTTTTATAAATTTTTTGCAGGTACCACATAAAAGGAGAGGAAAATGGATTTTAGACAACGGTTGCTCAAAACATATGACTGGAAACAAAGAAATGTTGTCAAATATTATCTACTCAAATGGAGGATCAGTCACTTTTGGAGATTTCTCTAAAGGTTATATCATCGGTAAAGGCGATGTCAGCAGCAACGGTACCACTAATTTACCTCTCATTACTGATTTTTTATTAGTCAAAAATTTAAAACATAATTTATTGAGTATTAGTCAGTTATGCGATAAAGGTTTTAATATAACTTTTTCAGAAAATAAATGTAATATTTTCGATAAAAATCATAACACTATTTTTGAAGGAATAAGAGATAAAAACATTTATATTTTAAATATGAATGTTAAAAATGATTCAAATTTGTGTTTAATAGCTAAGGAAAATGATACCTGTCTTTGGCACAAAAGATTTTGTCACATCAATTTTAAAACAATCAACAATAGCATAAAATAAATTAGTTAAAGGTTTACCTGACATGAAATTCAAAATGAATATATTTTGTGATGCATGTAAATTAGGAAAATTAACAAAATTTTCTTTTAAATCTAAAAAGGTAATTTCTACAGAACAACCACTTGAACTTTTACACATGGATCTTTTTTGTCCAACTCAAGTTCAATCTATTAATCATAATAAATATGTGTTTGTTATTGTAGATGATTTTTCTAGATACACTTGGATTTTCTTTTTAAAAAATAAAAGTGATACTTTTTATAATTTTAAAGTGTTTGTTAAAAGAATTCAAAATATTAAAAGTTTGAAAATTAAAAATATCAGAAGTGATCATGGAGGAGAATTCGAAAATGAAGTTTTTGAACAATTTTGTAACAAGAAAGGTATTAACCATAAATTTTTATTTCCTAGAGCACCACAACAAAATGGCATTGTAGAAAGAAAAAATAGAACATTACAAGAATGTGCAAGAACTTTATTAAATGGAACCAATTTATCAAAACATTTTTGGGCAGAAGCTGTAGCTACTGCTTGTTATGTATTGAATCGTGTTTCCATTCGACCGTTAACTAAGAATACTCCATATGAACTTCTAAATGGAAGAAAACCAAATATTTCATATCTTAAAGTTTTTGGCTCTAAATGTTTTATTTTAAATACTAAAGATCAACTAGGCAAATTCGATCCAAAATCCGATGAAGGAATATTCGTTGGATATTCGTAACAAAGTAAAGCTTATCGAATTTTTAATAAAAGAACTCAAATTATTGAAGAAAGTTTACATGTTTCATTTGACGAAAATTTTAAATATATAAATCCAAATATTACTATCGATTCTGATGATGAAGCTACTCGGAATGAAAATAGTAATACTGAAGAAATTTTCAATAATGATCATGATATTACTGAAAATGAGAATATTACTACTAATATAATAAAATCTCCACCTAAAATTTTACGACATTATCCTGTGCAAAATATAATTGGAGAAGTAAATACGAACGTTAAAACCAGACATCAGTTAAATCAAGTTGGTCATGTAGCTTTTCTCTCTAACATAGAACCTAAGAATATAAAAGAAGCCTCAACTGATGACTACTGGATTCTTGCTATGCAAGGAGAACTAAATCAATTTGAACGAAACGAAGTTTGGGAACTTGTTCCTAAACCAAGTGATCAATCAATTATCGGTACTAAATGGGTCCTTAAAAATAAAGCAGATGAATTAGGAAATATAACTAGGAATAAAGCTAGATTAGTTGCTCAAGGTTATAATCAAGAGGAAGGAATTGACTATGAAGAAACGTTTGCTCCAGTCGCTAGACTAGAAGCAATACGAATCTTACTGGCTTTTGCATGTTTTCATAATTTTAAATTATATCAAATGGATGTCAAAAGTGCTTTTTTAAATGGTTTTATAAAAGAAAATGTTTATGTTGAACAACCTCCATTATTTATACATGAACAATTTCCTAACCATGTCTATAAACTCAAAAAGGCTTTATACGGTTTAAAACAAGCACCTCGTGCTTGGTATGATCGTCTTAAAAGTTATTTACTAAATTCTGGTTTTGAAATTGGAAAGGTTGATCAAACTCTTTTTATTAAAAGAAACAAGCATGATATTTTAATTATCCAAATATATGTTGACGATATAATTTTTGGATCTACAAATGAAAAGCTTTGTCAAGAATTTTCTAAAATAATGACAAATGAATTTGAAATGTCTCATATGGGTGAGTTAAATTATTTTCTTGGTTTGCAAATAAAACAAATAGAAAATGGAATTTTTATTAATCAAGAAAAATATTGTTATAATTTAATTAAACGATTTGGTCTGGAAAACACTTCTGCCAAACCAACTCCGATGAGCACAACGATTCATCTCGACAGAGACGAAGAAGGCAAAAGTGTTGATCAAAAACTATATCGTAGTATGATTGGATCGTTATTATATTTAACAGCGAGTTGACCCGATATTATGGTGAGTGTTTGTTTATGTGCTCGATTTCAAGCAAATCCTAAAGAATCACCTATGCGAGCAGTTAAACGTATTATTCGTTATCTAACTAAAACCAAAGATTTCGGACTATTCTATCCGAAAGAATGTCCTTTCGAATTAGTCTCCTATAGTGATGCTGATTTTGGAGGAAGTCGGACGGATCGAAAAAGTACGAGTGGAACGTGTCATTTCATTGGACGTTCCTTAGTCTCTTGTTTTAGTAAGAAACAAAACTGTGTTTCTTTATCAATGTGTGAAGTAGAATATATATCTGCTGCTTTGGCATGTGCACAAGTCGTATACATGCAACAAACACTACAAGATTTTAATTGTTATCTTGAAAATTATATAATTTATTGTGATAGTACTAGTGCAATAAATCTTTTTAAAAATCCGGTAAATCAGTCACGAACAAAACACATTGATATTCATCATCACTTTCTTCGTGATTGTTAAGGATTGATAAATTTGTTTTATTTGTTTTATTTTTCAGAAATAACTACTTTTAGTTCTAAACTTATAAATCATACATTTACAAACGGTTTTATTGTTAAACTTCTATGATTATATTCAAAATTAGTTCCTATCCACTTGTTTTTCAGCAAATAGATGTTTATATATACTATGCTTATCTTTCAAAACATATACTAAGAAAATTTTTATAAAAAAAAAACAAAACCTGAAAAATGTCTTCAAACAATGACACCTATAATTCCGAAAACTCCCATCTATCATGCTCATCTCCGGACGATGATGTTTTCGACCAAATTCCTGAAAATGGCCCATATCCTACCTTTCCCATGCCTAAACGTATCCTTGATTTCTCTTCTCCGAATAAAGAACCCCGACACGGGTGGAAACCATGGGATGAATCCCATGCAGGCTAAACACCTGAAAAGAAAAAAGGGAAGAATACAATGGTAATATCTTCATCCACCAAACAAAAAATTGATGAAATACATCACTACCAACAACAACAAATGAATATGCAACGGGAACTCTACTATGAACAAAAAGTCACGGCAAGACGTTTAAGTTTTCTAGAAAAGATTGCGATGAAAGTTTGTTCATCAAAAAAAGATGATGTTGCTGAACCTTCTTATAGAACCCCATCCTCTTCAAATACTGTTCAAACTCCAATAGCTCCAAGATGGTCACCTATATAAGATGTTCCGTCCCCAAACTCATGGGAACATAGATTTTAACGAACAGTGGCTAAAACTTATATATATATATGTGTGTGTGTGTGTGTGTGTGTGTGTGTGAGTGTGTGTGTTGTTGTTGTTGTTGTTTTCAATAAGATGTATAATTACAATGCAACGATAATAAAATTTAAATTTCTATCATTTTTTTTAATAACAGCAAAAATGAACATTTCTAATACACATTTTTTAACAGGGTCGGTCGACCGAAGGGCCTGATTCGGTCAGCCGAACCCTTCCCGAGAGTTTCAGCTACTCTCAATTAACCAAGTCGGTCGGCCGACCGAACGTGTAGACAGCTGGTTGCTTTTCCTTTTTACCTCATATTAGTAACCCATCCTTTCACCTTTTCAACCTACCTCTTCACTCTTACTTTTCCCATTTCAGTTTTTACCCTAGCCCTCATTAAAGTTTTCTCAAATTTTTATCTTTTCTTCAAAAACAATGTCTCCAAAGAAGAAATCAAAGACTACCTGTGGCTCAACTTCATCAACTCCCGTAGATACTCAAATCGCCTCATGGCTTGTCAATGACGTAGCACTTCAAAGATGGATACAACTTCAAGATGCCAAAATCTTTGAAGAATCATTTGTAAGTTATCCTGATTTCGCTTCCTATCGTATTGAAAATGCCGCAATTAAAAGTGGGCTCGATGCTTTTCTAGAATATAGAAAGAATAATTTGAAGATTAACCACATTATGGTCAAATTGTTCCTTGCTAACCTGAACCTTGTCAACCCTCCTAGAAATACTGAAAATTGTGTTTGGACATCGGTATGTGGCACCTCAATTTTCCTTTCCATTGATCGAATTAACCACATTTTAGATGCTAGACCGGGTGGAATCTCATTACACGATGTAGATTATAATATATCAAGTCGTGACCACATAAGCCATTTATTTTTCGAAGATGATGCTATGGATTTTAGACAAACATCATCACTTAGACCTAGAGCTAGACTTTTTCATCGTTTCATGATGAAATCCATTATACCAAGAGGCGGCCCCTACCACTTAGTATATCCTGAAAATTTTAAAGCTTTATATGCTATATGTTCAAATACACAAGTCAGTTGGGCACGGTTACTCATGGATGAGTTTCTCTCATTTAATCAAGGCAAGATGATTCATATTTATTATGGATAATACATAATGAGATTGATCAATAGCTTCGTCCCGCATGCTCCGGAATCCGAAACCTCCAAAGTTCGTTCTTTTGATTCAAGGACCATAAAACTAATGAAGTTGCCCGATGCACCTCCTAGATTTATATCATTTAACCAATGGAGTACTACTCCTCGAGAACAACTACGCCGTAGCTTTTCTACACCTCAACCATCAACTCATGCTACGGAACGTCTAACACACCAACATTCAATTCAAAGACCAACTCCCGGAATCAGTACAGAGGCGGCCATTGATATTTTGGCTTAAAATCAACTAGCCTTGGATGCCCTGCTACGAAAAATTGATGGTCATTTCAAGAAAATCAAGGGCTTCTTCGTGAATTTATGGGATGCCTTATCATGTACTTCCGAAGCCGGTGCCTCTTATGTTGCTCCCGAAAAAAGGCCAATGTCAAACTTCTCGTTTTCCACTTCGGATAATACAAGTTCCGGTACATCAGGAACTCACACTTCTAACGCTCAAAGACGTGGTAAGGAACATGCTCCTCCGGAAGAAAATATCCGTCCAGAATTTTTGGATTTCGATGATGATGAGGAGTGATCATGTTGTTTTACAACTTGCTATCTTATAATTTCTAGTATTCTGTTTTCAGATGTTGTGTACTAAGTAAACATCATTAATATTCATATTTTCTTTGAGTGTGTACTATTTAAAACACGATGTTTATGTTGTGTTACATGTTCCATTTTTTTTATATACATCTAATAAGTATTCCTTTTTATCGATGGAAAAGGGGGAGAAATATATGAAAGCTAACAAATTTTTGCAGAAAAATCAGAAAAGTCGCCATATATTCAGGGGGAGAATATATATACTTTTTGTAGAAAAATCAGAAAAGTCGCCATATATTCAGGGGGAGAATATACATACTACTTCGTCACATAAGTATTGTCATCGATCAAAAAGGGGGAGAATGTTGATTCATGAGTTTTGATTCATGACACAAGCTTCAGAGATCATACGACGAGAATACTATACGAAAGCAACAAAAAGAGAATAAGTGTATATTATGCACTACAAAGGAGACAAGACTACAATCCAGAGATTAGTATGAATATTTTAATGTATTGAGTCTTACAATATTGTTAAAATCATTCCTCAAGTAGTCACACACATACACAAATTGATTTATATTAAGTTATACATAAATTAGTATGTACTGTGCAATTGACAACAGGTCGGCTGACCGACCAGAAACCTCGATCGACCGACTCTGTGTCAAGTGCACAGATATACATTGTTTTGTATACGGTTTTAAACCTCAGCTGACCGACCAGTTTTCTAGGTCGACCGACCTGAACATAACGGCTAGTTTTCTGAAGAGTTGCGATTGTTCATGAAGAGGAATGTCCCTCAATCCAAGAGATACGGACACAACTTTTGATTGAAACTCTTCATGAAAGATTATAACTATTCTACAACTATATAAACATGTTCAAATCACTTCTACAATTACTGATTCTTGTTTATAATTCTGCAATCTATTCTCTATTTATTTCTGCAAATAAAAGCATTCATTCTCATTCAATATCTCTAGAATCTCTGAATTAATTTATATATTTCGATTCTACGAGATTATCTTCCTTCTAAATCTTCACATACACTACATATTCTTGAGGATTTGATTATAGGAAATTGTACTATCAAAAGACAATCTGTGTTATTCAGAACACACCCGTCAACAAAGTATTTGTATTAAGTTGAAGTCCTCTTCGGCTGTTGAGGCGGAAAAATTCCTGTTCGGCTGCTCAGGTGTGATATACCTATTCCTCCGGGTTAAGTGAGGGGTTTAGTCTAAATGCAGAGGATATTCTGGGACTGGACGTAGAGCGGGAAGTTCGAACCAGTATAAAAATTCCTGGTGTGCTTACTTTAATTTTTATTTTACTGCTATTATCAGTTTTCGCATTTATATATCATATTACACGATCCTTAGTACTGCACATACACTTTCAGTATGTTGTTGTACGTGATTAGAAGTTAGGCTCGAATTGAAATATGATGTTGAAGTTAGGTTGAAAGATATGACTTTGGTTTATAGTCGTTTCTTATGTATGTTGTTATTGCATGCATTTGGATGTATGAACTTATATGTATGTGTTGTATGTGCTAAGAAAGTAGCATTTTGATTTGTTAAAACGATATCGAGATCCTTTAGTTTAAACTTGTTTTCTAACTTTACTTTTAAAAATGTCTTTTAAACGTTTTAAAGACCTTACCTTCTAAAACTTTATTCAAAGTTTATAAAGTAGTTTAAATATAAAAGAAAGAGTTTGAAAAGTGATTTAGAGTATAAAAAGAATTTCTGAAATTTCAGGTCGTACAGCGATAGTCGCTATAAATGTAGTTCGTTCAAAACGAACTTTTTTTGAATTTAAAATGTTTTAACTTAAGTATATTTTAGAGAAAAAAATTCAAACATGTTTTAAATATTTAAAAGCATATAGTTTAATTAATTATTTATTTATTTATTTAATGATTATTTAATTACCAAATAAAGTAAGGTAATTAGTACTTAATCATTAAGCATGTTAGGGTAATTAGTACTTAATTATTTTTAATAAGTTAATGAAAATTTATTAAGTAATAAAGTGTTAGTTATTATTTAATTAATTATTTAGAGATTAATAATCATTTAATTAAGATTAATTAAATTATTTATTTTAGAAGAGTTTAATTATTAATTAATTGTTAATCAAGTTAAATTTAAGTTGATATTTAGTTAAGACTTAATTATAATTTAACTATTTTAAATGAAGGTTTAATTTATTATTTAAGTTTTAATCAAGGAATACTTAATTAATTAATTTAAATTATTATTCAATAATTAATCAAAGATTAATTAGGGTTTAATTATTTATCTAATAGTTAATTATTATTTAATTATTAATCAAAGGTTAGATTATTATTAAGTGAAGAATTTAATAGTCATTTAATTTTTATATAAAAATTTTAAAGTTTTAAACCACTTTAATTCCGAAGCTCGGTTATTTTTAAAGTAACTTTATTTTAAAAGAATATTTTTAATCCAAGGGATTTCATTGTCGATTATCTTTAAGTAACCCCAATTGAATATGAAAATCAATGACATCTATTTAGCAGAATAAAACACCGTTCTGTTGATTAAGTTATGTTTGAATCTGTTTTGTAGAATAAATTATAGTTCTGCCATATGTTCCCAAGTAGATTATGTGGACATCTATTTAAGCATAATAAAAACTCATTCTGTTATTATATTAACTTGGACATGTGTTTAGAAGAACAAATCTCTGCCTGCTATTATAGTAACTTGGATCTTACCTATATATTGATCTGTTTGTTGTTGGTTGATTCCCTTATACATATATGTTTATTATATAAATACCCATGTTATAACTTGAAAAGTAAACTTAATTAAAAGACAACCATTGCAGTCGCTATGCTGCTTTTTGATTTTTAAGGTCAATCATACTTTTAATAATGGTTTCAAGTTAAGTAATGATTTTAGTAAAAGTGTTTTAAATAATCGTTTTGTTTATCAAAAGGACTTTATTAACTGAGTTTATTAAAGGAGTTGTGTCTTAAATAAGGAATATTTATAAGAAAGTTCTTTAAACAATTTTGGATGTATATAAAGGAAGTTTATAAATAATTTTGGAGATTTATAAAGAGATAGATAAATGGTTCTGATATTTATAAAAGAGTTTTGTAAATTTAACTGGGTGATTTATAAAGAGTTTTGTAAATGGATTTGGAATTTAAGTAAAGAAGATTCATAAATAAAAGAGATTTCTTAAAAGAATTTATAGAAGGAAATTTATAAAAGGATTTGAGATTGGATTTGCTTCAACTAACCTTCTTAATTCTGGTGGTATAGACATTCATTCCACACTTAACACCAAAGGATTATTGTTTGAGGTTATCTTTATCTATAATTTAAATAACATTTTGTTTTGATCCTTTTATGTGATTTGGAATTGAGAAATCTTTCACAAATGATTTGTGAATATACTTACGCTAATGAGATAAGTATATGAATGTTCTTGATAAACAAATTTGAAAAGAGTTATAATAAATGAAAGATTTAGTTTGAGGTTTAGTAGTTGCTATAGGTAATTAAGTCTCTGAATTAATGGTTGTTTGTTTATTTGATAGTTAACTAACCGACTATCAAATCTGGACCAAAATATAACTCCGAAAATATATAGGAGAAATACATGAGTTATATGGCACAGTCATTTTCAGTGATGTTGTAATATGCGTATAAATCTCATCTGGTTCTTGTAGGTTAAATGATAGGGAGATCCGTCTACTTAACCGGTTAAGGGGTGATCCTTGCTCCTTGTATTGTCTAATTATTTCCAAAAGAATCGGGGTTGAGTTTACCGAAATTATCCAAAGTTGTTTTAAAGAGACCAGGATCGTATTAGTATAAATTATCCAAAAACCACTTTGATCCAACTCAAGCATTTCAAATTGAAGATATCTTGAAGATGATTGAAGATGGAGCCTTTGAAGTGCAAGAGCTACTTGATATTAATCCTAAGAGTGATTCCAAAATGGATGTAGTAGAGGTAGTTTCTTCAGTTTCATTCAGACCCAGAACGAACTTATATGGATGATTGCTGCCACTACATTGCTGCATGGAGGGCAACATTAGTATTTCAAGATGGTTGTTATATTAAAGGTAATCGTAGCCTCAAACCTCATCAACCGGAAAATTGACTAAAGTAGGGGCATGCAATAGTGCTACGTGGGTCGCTCTCATTAGGGTATGATCATCCCAAGATCTAGTGTAATATCTCTGTTTATACTTCGGAGCATATTATGGTTGTTCGATCGCAACCAAGGGGTGACATATTCGGCGCTATTCAGTAAGGGATAGAGCATGTCTTGAGTAGCAGAGGTGCAATGCATTATGACCTCCCGTTCATTTTATCTAGAGGTGTACGGATTCGGTGGGTAGACCCTTACCTTTTAATAGTTGGAATCCATTCTCAAATTATTGCCTTCAAACTTTATTGTATAACTATTATGCTGGAATTTAATAACATAACAATTTCAGCTATGATTAATATGTATTTGTATTATAGATATTATCATAATATAACTAGATTTTCCACAAAAATGTTTTGGTTAACGTAAGGTAAAAACATGTTCGCGTTTATATGTGGCATGGTCTTATGAGATATCTTTGATTTTAAAGGATTTTACAAGTTATATTAAATAAAATTTCTTATGATTTGAGTTTCTCACGCTGGTTTTACCTGACTGGTTCTGGTTTTATTTTATTATAATGCTCGGGTCAGTTCGAGCATATTTTTTTAGATTTAGCTGGACACTTCGAAGCTTTCAGGAGACGAGTTGGATTCTCCAAGACGTACTTACTTATCTTATATTCTTCCGCTGTTAGTTGTCATTTGTTTGTTTGTTATACACATATCATCAATTGTAAGGATATGTCGTTGTAACTGTCCAGACTGATAGTAGGATAGTGTACTCTGATATTGTATATAAATAAAGATGATTTCTTTTTGTAATGATTTTGTGTACATTGTATATTGTTCGTCACGTTTTTGTGAGATTCTATTCTTCCTTCTTTTTTCTTCTCTCCTAATGATCTATCTTTCGGACGCTTAAACGATTGGCACACGAACTTCAAGGATGTATTAAGTGTCATCTTTAGATGTAAGAAAAGCATATCATTACACACTAGGTGGCATATTAGAGAAGAGAGAGTTTCTTGTTCAGTTGAGGAACCCTTGGTTTTCCTTTTTGCTTGATGATAGATTATTTTGGTTATACTTGTAATAGTGAGATTGATTTGGTTCTATGTGACTAGTCTTAGTTCTACCTTCCAGGACGGGTACTTCTAAGATTTCGTTTGCGAGCAGTAGGTTCATCAAAACTCATTAGAAAAGTGGAACGGATGGTGGCTTTACTGGAGCTCATCTACAACGAAGTATCGTTGTTCCTCTTATCTTGTTCCTTTTATCTTGGATATTTATTGAAGTTGGAGTTTGAAGAAGACTCTGATTTGAAGATATATTGTATCAAGGTGGATTATTGAAATATGTAATACAATATATTTAGATTGATGAGAATTTCATCACAATCAAAAGTGCAAAAATGTTACGATGTTCGAAATCATAGATTGAAAGATATAAATGTTTGAAGATTGAAGTTGAAGCATGTGTTAAACACAAGAAAATTCAAAGTGTGCATTTGCGCAAAAAGACCTAATAGGTAAATATGTGCCAGAGGAGTGGTCAACCTGTTAACTACATAATTTTGATACAGCTTCGAAAATTTGTCACGGTCGATTGGTGGCCGTATGAGCGGTTGATCATTTTAGCGAACTAGGCTCAATTTTAAGTCAAATTCTAAATGGATTTTCGTCCATTTCCCTTGGTTTCTTTGCATCCAAGCTTTTGGATGATTTCTAGCTTACGTCCGACGATTTGGATTGCCTTTTTTTTAAATCTTATAACATTTTTTTTATTAATCTTATAACTTTTTTTTCAAAGGATTGAATTTTATAAAACAACACCAAAAGCTGTCAACATGCCTGACAGGTAACCAAAAACAGAGGAAATACTAAACCGCCGAAGCAAACAAAAAGACAAAACAAGAACAATAGACCAGAGAAACAGCGAAAGCTGGCGAGAAGGATAGGAAGCCGGCCATTGGAAACACGCACTGAACATACAGGATGAATGCCGAGAAAAACAACCGACATCGAGCTCCTGCAAAGCCACCGTCCGATGATGTAGTCGAAAGAAAAACTAGCTAATCAGCAGCAAGAAGAGCAGACGAGACCACTAGAGCTAGGATAGAAAATCACTCAGAAATCCAAAAATAAGAAGACGAAAGATGACCTCGGACCAAACCTGAAGAGCCATAGCCTCAAAAACCAAGAGCCACATCATCAGAGTAAAAACGGGGGGGAGGGGGGGAAGCGAGGACGAGATAGCCAAAACAACTTGGCTCGGGAACGGGCTTCAGCCAATTCCAGCTCTATAGGGAGACTAAATACAGGTAATAGATAAAAGATCCACAAGCCGACTAGAACGTGAGCTGACCGAAACCTTGAAAGTTCTACCACGAAAAGCCAAGAAGATATCATTTCTAACCCGCCGAATAATGGAAGAGGGATCCATGGGAGATTCCTCAAAAATTGCCTTATGCGCACCAGAGGTGCCAACAGATCAAACAGGGTATCAATCGAAAAATGATAGAGCGAAGAGATTTACCAGAGATCTTGTACCACCAGGTTCTCTGTAAATCAGCCGGAGTGCTGTTGCTACCTCGGATACCTATCAAATTTCCGAAGTAATTCCAGCAGGATCTGGCAGTGAAACCCGAAAAAAGCAAATGACCCAAGGATTTCGTTTCCCCGATGCCACAGCATCTACATCGGGAGACAGTAGGAATGCCAATCCTCTGAAGGTTCTAGTCTACTGGCAACCCATCATGAAGTGTTCGCCACATGAACATAGACACTTTAGGAGGGATTATAGCGTCCCAGATGAAAGAGAACAAGGGAAGAACCGGAGCCGGGTTACGAGACGAGCTCCAGGCCTTGAAGATAGAAAACGAATCGCCATCCCATCCGGAATGACCACCATGAGAATCAGAGAACGATTTCACCGATTGCATGTGTTTCCAAGTCTCTCTTGCGTAAGAAGGAGATTCGGAGAAACCTGAGTTCGCCAGCCTATGGTACTTGGCATGCAGGAACGACGCCCATAAAGAGTCGTTTGCCCCAAACCTGTACCACAACTTGCAAGCAAAAGCCGAACAGATGTCCTTAGGGTTGCGCAAGCCAAGTCCGTCCTCGTTTTTGGGACGGCACACGACGTCCCAGGAGACCCAGTGATGACGGTAGTTATCAACCTTCGATCCTCAAAAGAAGGACGACGCCAAAGATTGGAACGACCGGAAGAAAGAAGAGATAGGGGACATCGCAGCGAAGACATGGGATTGCTTAAAGACTTCTTTAGAGATTGAAATTGTTAACCCGAGAGTTATCCCTCTTGTTTTCTCTTCATTATTTGTAGTCTTCATTCAAATATATTTACCAATCTGTAATCCTCTGTGAAATTAGTAATAAGTCTGTTTCGTCACCAAAGTGCATGTCCACTATGAGTATGATTGTGAAACCACAATAAGTATTTATGTCGTTTATTTCATTACTATTGTTTTTCTATCATTTGAGGTTATGACATTTTATAAAATTGTTGAATTGAGTCTCTGTGGAACCATTGTTTTATCGTCTGGTTGTAATTTATCACATGTACATAATTTTCCCGTGTTTATTTAATTAATCCTTTGTCCAATTTACCTCGCAAAATTTTGAAACTTGTAAGAAATGATTGAATTCTGAGCACAAAACTAATATTTCTTTTTCAGGCTTAGGAACTCTTACCATTAACATATCTTTAAATAAATTAAACTGTAATCGTTTAATCAAAGATAATGATGCAATAAAATTGGAGACGGTTGACTTTTGAACCGTAACACGCCCCTAGATTGCATCAAGTGTGGGAGGAGAAGATAGAAAGTACCTTCTTTTATTGCACATGGACGTCGTTACATCATTTTCCTCTTTACTGTTTTTTAGTAAAGATAGTTACATAATGGTCCTTAGTCTCATGTGCTATACATGAAGATTTAAACACTTTTTTCTTTTTCATTTTTCCTTTTATAAGAAATGTAATTTGCCGACTTGTTGCAAACAATTTGATCATCTTTGCACATTCATAAAATTGCCTATCTTAAAGAACGTAATTTACAGTTACAGGTACTAATTACATAAAAATAGGTTTGAAAATAATTCATTAAAAAGCATAGGTCATGATCTGTTCAAGTTATCCTTCCTCTTTAGTCTGTTAAGCTTAGAGAATGAAAGAAACTGCGTGCAACTCTTGTTCCCTTTCATTGGTTTCAGTTTGATGGCCTTCTTCGCTACAAATTCAGCCATGTATTCCACTACTGCCTGCAAAAATAACCATATCTTTTCTCAGTACTTTGTATTGTCAAATTATACAGTGTTATGTCCACGTGAATGTGCATGTGCATGCATGTTGCATGCACATATATATACGATAATTTTGTAAAATATTTCATACCTGTGCCTCCATATCTCTAATATGCTTAGGCGGAATCTTCAAAGGATTCATCTCCAACCTCAGAACTCGAAGATGAGAAAGCATCCCAAAAGAATCAGGCAACGTCCTAATCTGATTATTACTTACGTCCAACTCCTCCAACATTTCCAAATTGCCGATAGACCTCGGCAGCGCTTGCAAATCCGCAAAATTACTCCCCAAATTAAGCTTCACGAGCGTCGTGGCAAGGCACAAGCTCTCCGGTATCGATTCAAGTTCATTAAAACTAACATCTAACTCCTTCAATTTTGCTAGGGACGCCATTGTAGTAGGAAGGTTTTTAATATTATTATATCGAACCGATAATATCTCCAAGCATTGTAGTCTTCCTATCGCTTCGGGCAATCCCTTCAATCGATTATACTCGGCCTTTAACTCTACCAATGATTCACAATGTCCGATGGTATGTGGAAGTTCTTCGATGTTATTAGCCTCGATGTTCAATTTTCTTAAACATGTCATGCTTCCTATTGAATCCGGAAGCGTTACGAGCTTGTTTGAGCTTACGTCGAGTTCGACTAGGTTCATCAGTTGCGAAAATGTGGAGGGTAGAGTTGTCATTTTGTTTCCTCTTATATCGAGGGTAAGTAGGTTGATTAGATCGCCTATCGTGGGTGGAAGTTCACGTATTTTGTTTGAATGTAGGTCTAGTTTGGTGAGAGTTGTTAGTGAACCTATCGAATTTGGCAATGCGACTAATTGGTTGAGCGATAGGTCGAGGATGAGCAAGCCCAAAAGCTTTTCGATTGATGCTGGTACCCAATCTACTCTATCCGATAGCTTGTTCGACATGTCTAGTTCTATGATGCCTTCTTTCGATTTAGACTCGATTAGGCTCGCGAACTTGATCAAGCTTAGTTTTTCACTATCTTCATCTGTACATTCACAAAACAATGTAAATTTATATTCATGATCATACCTAAATCGAACAGCCAGATGTCAATGAATGGATGAACCACTACTATTGAATTTAACAAGTTTAACTCCGATGTAAGTCAGAACTGAACTGGTAGGTAACTTACTAGTGATCAAGGGTTTGGAAACTAAAGCTTTTCCTTTGTCAGAGCTACTTCGACCATCTCGACTCGAGATTTTTTTATCGACTTTCTCCAAATTCATGTACTCAGTCGGCATCAGACACTTCTCAGCTCTTTGAATCAAGTCGTCGAAGGTACAATGCGTGTTCTCCAAATCTAGCAACTTCAAAGCCTCCCTCTTTTGCTCTCGACTCTCAAAGTAAACCAAATTCTTTTGCAATTGCTCTTGCACTACGAATAATTCATCGGGAACTAGTTCGGAACTTTTCCTTCTTTCTTCTTCGACTTTCCTTATCAAGTCGATTCTTGTCTTTTCGTCTTTGTCAACTGCACGCAACAACGCGACTGCGGCTTCTACTTCATCGATGTCGGGCCGAGGAGGGAGGGAGCGGTGTAGACGTGTGATGTCATTGATGACGTCATCTATGGATTTGGATAGATTATTAGAACTCATTTTTGAGGAAAAGATATATGTTGAATTTGATTATTTTGAGGTGAGTTATGAATAGATGAAGATGTGGTTTATTTAGTTAGTTAGTTAATATGGGTATAAAAAGTTGCATGGTGTTCACGGAGGTTGTATGCTATGGCTTAGAGATGTCTCCAACCAATGCTGAATTAAAATTTTAATTATTGATGTCACGAGTGACTTCTTAATTATTTTGCTTTTGTTTAGATATTTTTTGATTGGTCTGGGGTGAAGTTGAAAAACTTTGTTATAGTACTTCTTGATTCACTAAATTTTGAAATTGAAATGTCCAGAATGGATTGCATTTGAGTGTTTATTTGAGTGTTTCTCCGTCGAAATCTTGGGCTTTGTTTTGGACGGTAGTACATAAATGAAAACCGAGAAAGTCATGATGCCGCAAGTTTTCAACGTTATCTTTTATATAATATATACGCTGAAAGTGAGATTGGAATAGTCTTGAGTTTATAAACGTTCTAAAAGTTTTAATAATAAGAACTGTGCTTATCATGAATCATGAGAACATTTTCATATTTGCAAAGAGGTACAGTGTAACCTTTTTGGATTAAAAATGATAATAGTTTAAACGGAAATATGGAATGTTTCGGTCTTTATATATATGTATATATGTACATGTGTATGTGTATATACATATATAAATATACATATACATATACATGTATGTATGTGTATATGTATGTATGTATCTATATGTAGATATACATATATGTCTATGTACATATATATCTATATGTATAGGTATATGTACATATGTGTGTGTACACACACACATGCATATACACACATATAGAGTGAATATTATATTTACTTTGAGTTTAAATTAAATTCAAGCTTTTATGTACATAGAAAATCATTCAGGGAATGTTAAAGTGCATTTCAAGTGATTTACCTTGTTAAGCATCAATGTCTTTTTTTTTTCCTTCTCCTTCTTTTTTGGAGTTTAATAGATATTGTTATGTGAATTACGAGGATGGAAAAAACGCAGTTGTTATTTTTTTTTTAATTTTTAATACAAACCCCATCACATACTCTTGTTAGAATTCTCAAAAAAGAGTGAATGATATATATCCCACATCGCCAAAAATAAGTAAATTTTCTGGTTTATACAGTATACCCTCAATCCCAAAACTGGCCCTTAGTGTCAAGTAATTTTATGCAAACGGAGGACCTATATGGCTATAGATTGACAAGCGCGCGCCGCCGCTCGACCGAACCGGGTCGGGTGCGGGCCCAACCGTGTTATATTTTTGCTGTATAGAAATGAACGGTTTTCTACTGTTTAAAATTCAAATAGAAGCGACTATTGCAAACCGCAACAGTTTCTGGCCATTGCAAACGAAGAGGCGCGACTGTTGCGAACCGCAACAGTTTGCGGCCGTTGCAAATGAAGAGGCGCGACTGTTGCGAACCGCAACAGTTTTCGGCCGTTGCAAACGAAGAGGCGCGACTGTTGCGAACAGTAACGCTTTTTGGCATTGCAAATGAAGAGATCCTACTTTTCTCAACAGATGTAGCCATTGAGAATTCGGCTATAAATAAGGAGGAAACCTAATCACTTTACTCGCTCAATTTTAATTCCGAATTTTCTCTTCTTCCTCTTCGTTTCTTAATATCTACAATCCATGCGCTTTTGCATATCACACAAAAGATCATACACATCACAATCTCGAGCAGATCACGTATGTTGTTTCTTGGGAGACTTTGAATAAAGTCTTAAGGAAATTGTTACGACGAGTCTCAAACATAATTTCCTTCTTCAACCTGTTAGAATTCTAGTTGATTTATATATATATATATATATATATATATATATATATATATCGTTTTTCGTTTCTGCATTGTTCTATTTCTTTAAATAGTATAACGTTTGATTTAGCACTATAGTTATTATTGCTACTGTTGTTAGTTTATTGTGGTAATTAATTACAACATACTTATTGTTAAGATAACTAATACAGAATTCCAAAGTAGTGGAAATTTGAGTTGTAAACTTGTGAGACAAATTTATTATTGATTAGTCTCTGTTTTGGTATACTAGAGGTATAACATCTTAAGACTTTCCTATTTTCGCTAAAACAGAGATGGCAACAGTTGAACTATCAACAAAGGCTACTACTCACAACAGGCTTGATCCGTTCAAAGGAGATGGTGATGACTTCATAACATGGCAAAATCAAATGCTATTTTATCTCACGACACTCGGTCTGCAATGGTATCTCGAGGAGGAGGAACGATTCCTACACCAAGTAAGGAATCAGATTTTGGTACGTGGAAGCATTCCGATTTTCTATGCAGAAACTATATTCTGAATTGTCTCGACAAGGTGCTATACAAAGTATATCAGCCTCTAAAGACAGCAAAAGCACTCTGGAATGCACTTGCCACAAAGTATAAGACGCAGAACATAAGTCGTAAGAAAATCGTTGTAGACAAATTCATGGACTACAAGATGGTTGACTCCAAACCGGTGACTGCTCAACTGCATGAACTGCAAATCATCATTCATGAACTCGAAGCGGAAGGTCATAAGGTTGGAGAATCGTTCTTGGTTGAAGCAATCACGGGAAAACTGCCGCTGTCATGGAGAGATTATCGCAACTATCTAAAGCATAAGAAGAAGGAAATCTCTTTACAGGATCTCATAGTCCGACTAAAAAATGAGGCAGATAACTGTGGAGTTACAAAACCAAGCGAGGAGGCATTTGTGGCTGAAGGGTCAAAGACCAAAAACAAAAAGAAGAATTTCCAAAAGAAAAGGAAAGCTCCAGACAACAAACCGAAAGATAACGAATGAACCAAAAAGTTTAATGGCGAGTGTTGGGCTTGTGGAAAGGTTGGACATGCCGCTAGAGATTGCAGACACAAAAAAGAATGCAACAAAGAGGAAAATATAGTAGACAACATGGAATTAAACGAGTCTAACTTCTCTGCAGTTGTATCTGAATGCAGTTTGGTTCAGAATCCTAACCATTGGTGGGTAGACACAGGCGCTACTCGTCATGTCTGCTTTGACAAATCCATGTTTTCTACATATCAGAAATTCAGCCACGAAGAAAAACTCTATATGGGTAATTCTATAGTATCCATGATCGAAGGCAGTGGCACTGCATTCCTCAAGTTTACTTCTGAAAAAACTATCAAGTTGAATGACGTACTCCACGTTCCAGACATACGCAAGAATCTCATCTCTAGTGCAGTACTACCGAAGAAAGGATTCAAAATGGTGTTCGAGTCAAACAAGATGGTTCTGTCCAAAGCTGAAATGTATATCGGAAGGGGATATTTATGCGATGGCCTATTTAAGGAAAATGTAGCCGTTATCGACAATAAAACTATGTATTCTGACTGTGCTATTAATAAAATTGAAGTTTCTTACTTGCTTGAGCACGAAATTTTACTATGGCATGATAGATTGGGACACATAAATTTTCGAAAAATAAAAACATTATCAAATGGGATTAATTTCAAAATTCCAAGTAGATAAGAACTAGAAATATGAGACATGTGCAGAAGCAAAAATTGTTAAAAACCATTTCAATCTGTTGATAGAAGCACCGAACCACTAGGTTTGGTTCATACAGATTTATGTGATTTCAAATTGTTACATACAAGAGGTGGGAAAAAGTACCTTATCACGTTTATTGATGATTATATGCGATATTTCTATGTATATCTTTTGAATAGTAAAGATGAAGCAATTACATCATTTATAATGTAAGGCTGAGGTAGAAAATCAGTTAAATAAAAAGATCAAGATGTTGAGATCTGATCGAGGTGCAGAATACGAATCACCATTTGAACAGTTCTGTGTCGAAAATGATATAATTCATAAAACAACAGCTCCATGTGCACCACAACAAAATGGTGTAGCTGAGAGGAAGAACAGAACGTTAAAAGACATAATTAATGTCATGCTTTTAACCTTTGGTCTATTGACGAACTTGTGGGGGGAAGCCTTAAATATGTCTAATCATATATTAAACAAAGTCCCTCACAATAAAACAGGAACAATTCCATATGAGATTTGGAAAGGACACAAACCAAGCTTTAAATATGTCAAATGTGAGGGTGCTTGGCAAAAGTTCCAGTTCCGCCTCCGAGAGAGTCAAAGTTGGACCAAAAACAGTAGATTGTTACTATCTAGGGCCAGCCTAAAATAGTAGTGCCTACATATTTTTGGTATTCAAGTCTGATATAGCTGATATTCATGTAAATACAATTATGGAATCTAGAGATGCCCTATTCTTTGAAGATGTGTTTTCGCACAAAAGGAATGAAGGGAATAATGTCCCTAAAAGGACAAGAGAAGAATCAAGCAATTCACATGAAGATGAAACTCATCATGAGATTGAGGAAGTTGAACCAAGAAGAAACGTAAGGGCTAGGACTTCCAAGACAATTGATTCGGATTTTTTCACATATGTGTTAGAACACGAACCTCAAACGTACAAGGAAGCAATGTCATCTTTTGAATCTTCATGTTGGAAAGAAGCAATCCAAAGTGAAATTGATTCAATTCTAAGTAATAAAACTTGGAAAATTGTTGACATTCCACCTGGAATAAAACCTATTGGCTGTAAATGGATTTTCAAGAAGAAAATGAAAGCAGATGGCTCTATCGATAAGTATAAAGGCAGATTAGTAGCCAAAGGATATCATCAAAAAAAGGAGTAGACTTCTTTGATACATATTCGTCGGTAACACGAATAACCTCTATAAGAATGCTAATAGTAATTGCATCGATCTATAATCTAGAAATTCATCAAATGGATGTGAAGACAACATTCTTAAATGGAGATCTCGATGAGGAGATCTACATGGAGCAACCTGAAGGTATTATTTCCAAAGGAAATGAAAACAACGTCTGTAGATTAGTAAAATCATTAGTCGGACTAAAACAAGCTCCAAAACAATGGCATGCAAAATTTTATAGTTTCATGATAAGAAATGGTTTTCGTATAAATGAATGCGATAAGTGTGTTTATTATAAACAAATTGGACAATCATATGTGATGATTTGTTTATATGTAGACGATATGTTAATATTTGGTCCAAATACTCAGGTAATAGAAAACATAAAGAAGATGTTAATTAGCAATTTCGATATGAAAGACTTAGGAGTTGCAGACATTATTTTGGAAATCAAAATAATAAGAACACCTAATAGAATTGAATTATCTCAGTCACACTATATAGGCAAAGTGATTGAAAAATTTCAAAATTTTAGAATTAAAGGAGTAAGAACACGTTTTAATCCATCAGAAGTACTGCATAAAAACATTAATGAGAGTGTAATGCAACTAGAATACTCTCGTGTAATAGGATGTCTCATGTATCTCATGAATTGCACAAGACCTGATATAGCTTATGCAGTAAGTCGACGGAGCAGGTATACAAGCAATTCAGAAAAGGAACACTGGAAAGCACTAATGAGAGTGCTTGGATATTTAAAAAATACCACAAATTATTCCTTACATTATGGAAAATATCCTGCCATCTTAGAAGGACATAGTGATGCAAACTGGATTGCTGATTAAGAGGAATCAAAACCAACGAGTGGTTATGTATTTACCTTGGTAGGGGCAGCAGTGTCATGGAAATCTACTAAACAAACATGCATAGCTCTATCCACTATGGAATCGGAGTTCATCACTTTTAATAAAGCAAGAGAAGAAGCAGAATGGCTTCTTCATTTTTTAGAAGATATTCCATTTTGGCCTAAACCTGTACCGGCCATATGCATACACTGTGATAACCAAGCTGCGCTTAATAAAGTGCACAACTTTGTGTATAATGGAAAGTCACAACACATTTGTCGACGCCATAACACAGTTAGGCAGTTACTCTCAAATGGAACTATTTCCGTAGATTATGTGAAAACGAAGCATAACCTGGCGGATCCATTTACTAAAGGTTTATCAAGAGAGAAAATTAACTGCGCATCGAGGGGAATGGTTTTAAAAGCCTAAACCAACAAGAGTTATCTTATACAAAAACCTATCCTAACGACTGGAGATCCTACGGACTAGGATCAATAGGCAAACCAGTTCTGAATAACTTAAGACGTAATGCATTAGCTTGGACTTAGTCCTACTCCATTCCTACGGTGCACAATATAAATGCACGCCTACAGAAGTATTAAAAGGATAAAACTATGTTTTTTAATGATGACCATATCTTGTAAATAACAAGTGGGGAATATCTAGGATACTCTTAATGTTTGTGATCACCTATGTTAATGTGAGCTGGATCAGCTCTATGAGAATATTAAAGGCTTCTATTCCCTAAAAAAACTCGCAGAACAAAAAATTGTTCAGGACTAAAATGAACACAACCAAGAGATTGGATGTGAAGGGAAATAATGCTTTGTAAAGCTTGTTGTCTGGTTATACAATAACGGCTGACGGTTCAAGATGAAATAATTCACTGATTAGCTATGTATATCTGATAAGTTTTAACTAGGAAAAGTTTAAAGTGAAATATCTACTTATCCTCGATATAGCATTATTTTTATATGAACTGTGTGATGTTACACTTTATGTGGGGGAGACATATATCGTCATTCATGTGGGGGATTATTAGAATTCTCAAAAAAAAAGTGAATGAGATATATCCCACATCGCCAAAAATAAGTCAATTTTCTGGTTCTCAATCCCTAAATTGGCCCTTAATGGTCAGGTAATTTTGTGCGAGGGGGAGGACCTATATGGCTATGGACTAACACACGTGCGCGTGCCGCCGCTCGCTCGTCCGACCGAACGAACCGGGCTGGATCGGGTGCAGGTCCAATAAGAGTGGACCGTGTTATATTTTTGCTGTACAGAAATAAACGGTTTTAAACTGTTTAAAATTCAAACTAAAGCGACTAGTGGATTGGACGCGACTGCTACAAACCGCAACAATTTCTGGCCGTTGCAAACGAAGAGACGCAACTGTTGCGAACAACAACAGTTTTCGGCCGTTGCAAACGAAGAGGTGTGACTATTGCAAACCGCGACGGTTTTCGGCCGCTGCAAATGAAGAGGTGTGACTGTTGTGAACCGCAACAGTTTTCGGCCGTTGCAAACGTAGAGGCGCGACTGCTGCGAACTGCAACAGTTTTCGACCATTGCAAACAAAAGGCGCAACTGTTGCGAACAGTAATGCTTTTTGGCGTTGCAAATGAAAGGATGCTACTTTTCTCAACGGGTGTAGCCATTGGGAATTTGGCTATAAATAAGGAGGAAACCTGGTCACTTTCCTCACTCAATTTTAATTCCGAATTTTCTCTTCTTCCTCTTTATTTCTTAATATCTACAATCCGTATGCTTTTACATATTACATAGAAGATCATATACATCACAATCTCGAGCAGATCACGTCTGTTGTATCTTGAGAGACTTTGAATAAAGTCTTAAGAAAATTGTTACAACAAGCCTCGGACGTAATTTCCTTCTTCAACCAGCTAGATTTCTAGTTGATATATATATATATATATATATATATATATATATCGTTTTCATTTCTGCGTTGTACTACTTTTTTAAATAGTATAATGTTTGATTTAGCACTATAGTTATTATTGTTATAGTTGTTAGTTTGTTGTTGTAATTAATTACAACATACTTATTGTTAAGATAACTAATACAGAATTCCAAAGTAGTGGAAATCTGAGTTGTAAACCTGTGAGACAAGTTTATTATTGATCAGTCTCTTTTTTGGTATACTAGAGGTAAACATCTTAAGACTTTCCTGTTTTCTCTAAAACAGAGATGACAACAGTTGAACTATCAACAAAGGCTACTACTCACAACAGGCCTGATCCGTTTAAAGGAGATGGTGATGACTTCATAACATGGAAAAATCAAATGCTATTTTACTCACGACACTTGGTCTGCAATGGTATCTCGAGGAGGAGGAACTGATTCCTGCACCAAGCAAGGAATCAGATGTTGATACGTGAAAGCATTTTGATCTTCTATGAAGGAACTATATTCTGAATTGTCTCGACAAGGTGCTATACAAAGTACATCAGCCTCTAAAGACAGCAAAAGCGCTCTGGAATGCACATGCCATGAAGTATAAGACACAGAATATCAGTCTTAAGAAATTCGTTGTAGACAAATTCATGGACTATAAGATGGTTGACTCAAAACCGGTGACTGCTTAATTGCATGAACTGCAAATCATCATTCATGAACTCGAAGCAGAAGGTTATAAGGTTGGAGAATCGTTTTTGGTTGAAGCCATCACAGAAAAACTGTAGCCGTCATGGAGAAATTACCACAACTATCTAAAGTATAAGAAGAAGGAAATTTCTTTACAGGATCTCATAGTCCGATTAAAAATTGAAGCAGATAACCGTGGAGTTACAAAACCAAGCGAGGAGGCATTTGTGGATGAAGGGTCAAATACCAAAAACAAAAAGAAGACTTTCTAGAAGAAAAAGAAAGCTCCAGACAACAAACCAAAAGATAACAATGGAACCGAAAAGTTTAATGGCAAGTGTTGGGTTTGTAGAAAGGTTGGACATGCCGCTTGAGATTGTAGACACAAAAAGGAACACAACAAAGAGACAAATATAGTAGGCAGCATGGAAATAGACGAGTCCAACTTCTCGGCAGTTGTATCTGAATGCAATTTGGTTTAGAATCCTAACCAATGGTAGATAGACACAGGCGCTACTCGTCATGTCCGCTCTAACAAATCCATGTTTCCTACATACCAGAAATTCGATCACGAAGAAAAACTCTATATGGGTAATTCTGCAGTATCCATGATCGAAAGCGGTGGCACAGTAATCCTCAAGTTTACTTCTGGAAAAAAACTATCAAGTTGAATGACGTACTCCACATTCCAGACATACGCAAGAATCTCATCTCTGGTGCAGTACTATCGAAGAAAAGATTAAAAATGGTGCTCGAGTCAGACAAGATGGTTCTGTCCAAAGTTGGAATGTATATCAGAAGGGGATATTTATGTGATGGCCTATTTAAGGCAAATGTAGCCGTTATCGGCAATAAAACTATGTTTCTGATTGTGCTAATAATAAAATTGAAGTTTCTTACTTGCTTGATCATGAAATTTTAATATGGCATGATAGATTGGGACACATAAATTTTCGAAAAATGAAAACATTACCAAACTTGGGATTAATTTCAAAATTCCAAGTAGATAAGAATATAAATGTGAGACATGTGTAGAAGCAAAAATGGTTAAAAAACCATGTTAATCTGTTGATAGAAGCACCAAACCACAAGGTTTGGTTCATACAGATTTATGTGCTTTTAAATCATTACATACAAGAGGTGGGAAAAAGTACTTTATCACGTTTATTGAAGACAATGTTGCTATGTATATCTTGTGAACAGTAAAGTTGAAGCAATTACATCATTTATAAAGAGCAGGGGTGAGGTAGAAAATCACTTAAATAAAAAGATCAAGATATTGAGATCTGATCGAGGTGGAGAATACGAATCACCATTTAAAAAATTCTGTGCCGAAAATGGTATAATTCATCAAATAACAACTCCATATTCACCATAACAAAATGGTGTAGCTGAGAGGGAGAACAGAACATTAAAAGACATGATTAATGCCATGCTTTTAACCTCTGGTCTACCGATGAACTTGTAGGGGGAAGCCTTAAATATGTCTAATCACATATTAAACAAAGTCCCTCATAATAACACAGGAACAATTCCATATGACATTTGGAAAAGGCACAAACTAAGCTTTAAATATGTCAGAGTGTGGGGGTGCTTGGCAAAAGTTCCAGTTCCGTCTCCCAAGAGCGCCAAACTTGGACCAAGAAAAGTAGATTGTTACTATCTAGGGCCAGCCCAAAATAGTACTTTCCATAGGATTTTGGTATTCAACTCTGATATAGCTGATATTCATATAAATACAATCATAGAATCTAGAGATGCCCCATTCTTTGAAGACGTATTTCCGCACAAAAGGAATGAAGGGAATAATGTCCCTAAAAGGACAAGAGAAGAATCAAGCAATTCACATGAAGATGAAACTCATCATGAGATTGAGGAATTTGAACCAAGAAGAAGCGCAAGGGATAGGACTTTCAAGACATTTGGTTCGGATTTTTTCACATATGTGTTAGAACACGAACCTCAAAGGTACAAGGAAACAATGTCATATTTTGAATCTTCATGTTGGAAAGAAGCAATCCAAAGTGAAATTGATTCAATTTTTAAGTAATAAAACTTAAAAAAGTGTTGATATTCCACCTGGAATAAAACCTATTGGCTGTAAATGGATTTTCAAGAAGAAAATGAAAGCAGATGACTCTATCAACAAGTATAAAGCCAGATTAGTAGCTAAAGGATATCGTCAAAAAGAATGAGTAGACTTCCTTGATACATATTCGCCGGTAACATGAATAACCTCTATAAGAATGCTAATAGCAATTGCATCGATCTATAATCTAGAAATTCATTAAATGGATGTAAAGACTATATTCTTAAATGGAGATTTCGATGAGGAGATCTACATGGAGCAACCTGAAGGATTTGTTTCCAAAGGAAATGAAAACAAAGTCTGTAGATTAGTAAAATCATTATACGGACTAAAACAATCTCCAAAACAATGGCACGCAAAATTTGATAGTGTCATAATAAGAAATGATTTTCGTATAAATGAATGCAATAAGTGTGTTTATTATAAACAAATTGGACAATCATATGTGATGATTTGTTTATATGTAGACGATATGTTAATATTTGGTCCAAATACCCAGGTAATGGAGAACATAAAGAGGATGTTAATTAGCAATTTCGATATGAAAGACTTAGGAATTGCAGATGTTATTTTGGGAATCAAAATAATAAGAACACCTAATGGAATTGAATTATCTCAATCACACTATGTAGACAAAGTGATTGAGAACTTTCAAAATTTTGGAATTAAAGGAGTAAGAACACCTTTTAATTCATCAGAAGTACTGCATAAAAACACTAATGAGAGTGTAATGCAACTGGAACACTCTAGTGTAATAGGATGTCTCATGTATCTCATGAATTGCATAAGACCAAATATAGCTTATGCAGTACGACGAATGAGCAGGTATACAAGCAATCCAGGAAACGAATACTAGAAAGCACTAATGAGGGTGCCTGGATATTTAAAAAATACCAAAAATTATTCCTTACATTATAAAAAATATCCTGCCGTCATAGAAGGATATAGTGATGCAAACTGGATTGTTGATTCAAAGGAATCAAAATCAACAAGTGGTTATGTATTTACCTTAGCAGGGGAAGCAGTGTCATGGAAATCAACTAAACAAACATGCATAGCTCGATCCACAATGGATCATAGTTCATCGCTTTAGATAAAGCAGGTGAAGAAGCAGAATGGCTTCGTCATTTTTAGAAGATATTCCATTTTGGCCTAAACCTGTATTAGCCATATGCATACACTGTGATAACCAAGCCGTGCTAAGCAGAGCGCACAACTCTGTGTATAATGGAAAGTCACGACACATTCGTCGATGTCATAACATGGTTAGGTAGTTACTCTCAAATGGAACTATTTCCATAGATTATGTGAGAAAAAATGATAACCTAGCGGATCCATTTACTAAAGATTTATCAAGAGAGAAAACTAACTGTGCATCGAGGGGAATGAGTTTAAAAGCCTAAATCAACAAGAGTTATCGTATACGGAAACCTATCCTAGCGACTGGAGATCCCATGTCCTAGGATCAAGAGGCAAACCAGTTCTGAATAACTCAAGATGTAATGCATTAGTTTGGACTTAGTCCTACTCCATTCCTATGGTGCACAATATAAATGCATGCCTACAGAAGTATTAAAAGGATAACAATGTTTTTTAATGATGACCATATATTGAAAATAACAAGTGAGCTATATGTATGATACTCTTAATGGTTGTGATCACCTATGTGATCATCTATGTGTATGAGCTGGGTCGACTCTATGAGAATATTAAAGGCTTTTATTTTTAAAAAACACTCGCAGAACCAAAAATTGTTCAAGACCAAAATGAACACAACCAAGAGATTGGATGTGAAGGGAAATAATGCTTTGTAGTGCTTATTGTCTAGTTATAAAATAATGGCTAACGGCTCAAGGTGAAATTATTCACCGACTAGCTAAGTATATCCGATAAGTTTTAACTAGCGAAAGTTCAAAGTAAAATATCTACTTATCCTTGATATAGCATTATTTTCATATGAAATGTGTGATATTACACTTTGTGTGGGGGAGACATATATCGTCATTCATGTGGGGGATTGTTAGAATTATCAAAAAAGAGTGAATGAGATATATCCTACATCGCCAAAAATAAGTTAATTTTCTGGTTTATATAGTATACACTCAATCCGTAAATTGGCCCTTAATGTCAGGTAATTTTGTGCAAGGGGAAGGACCTATATAGCCATGGACTAACAAACGCGCACGCGCTGCCGCCCGCCCGTCCGACCGAACGAACCGGGCCGAGTCGGGTGCGGGTGTGGGACCAATAAGAGTGGACCATGTTATATTTTTGTTGTACAAAAATGAACGGTTTTCTACTGTTTAAAATTCAAATAGAAGCGACTAGTGGATTGGACGCGACTGTTGCGAACAGAAACAGTTTTCGGCCGTTGCAAATGAAGAGGTGTGACTGTTCCGAACCATAATAGTTTTCAGCCGTTGCAAATGAAGAGGCGCGACTGTTGCGAACCTCAACAGTTTTTGACAGTTGCAAACGAAGAGGCGCGAATGTTGCGAACAGTAACGCTTTTTGGCGTTGCAAATGAAGGGATCTACAATCCGTGCGCTTTTGCATATCACGCAGAAGATCATACACATCAAAATCTCGAGCAGATCACCTCTGTTGTATCTTGGGAGACTTTGAATAAAGTCTTAAGGAAATTGTTACGATAATTTCCTTCTTCAACTGGTTAGATTTCTAGTTGATTTATATATATGTATGTATGTATGTATGTATGTATGTATATAAATATCGTTTTCGTTTCTGTGTTGTACTATTTCTTTAAATAGTATAACGTTTGATTTAGCACTATAGTTATTATTGCTATAGTTGTTAGTTTGTTGTTGTAATTAATTACAACATACTTATTGTTAAAATAACTAATACAGAATTCCAAAGTAGTGAAACTCTGAGTTTTAAACTTGTGAGACAAGTTTATTATTGATTAGCCTCTGGTTTGGTATACTAGAGGTATAACAACCCTAACTTTCTATAACTCCAATTTGTAATTTATTCCTATTTCTTCCATGCAGACATTAAATACATCACAACTTAATTATCCATCAATAGATATTGTTCTACGAAGTTAGCGATTTTTCTCTTATTTCTCTCATACGCAGTTGTTGAACCTAGCATTAATTCCTTCATTATTTCGCAGTTTAGTATCATCGAAATGCCATTTGTGAAAAATAATAGATAACACTTTCCTTTAAAGTACGCTATTGTGAACAAAAGCGTGATTTGATCATGTAACATCCCCACTTTAGTACCCAAAAAATAGAAGTCAATGATGCTGCAGTCATTACCAGAATTATTTTCAAACAACAAAATGATATTATATTTTTTTCAACAACATTAAATAGAAAAAAGGCTAAATAATTTACATTACATAAAATTGTTTTAAAAATTTCCATTTTTCAATTTATGCCCACGTAGGGTTAAATATAATGAAAATATAGATAATAGTGTCGAGCCCGACATATGAAAGTGTCGACACGAACATTTAACCATTTATATAACCTGATTTTATAATAGCGAAATTAAATAAAACTAATTATTTACTGAAGCTCATGCTTCCTCTTTGGAGCTTTTATTCATCTTTAAAATGTTACCTGATTAATTTCATAAACTCAAATCAATCTAATTGAATGGGTACCCTTGAGTTTATAGAAACAATAATAAATATACGGGCCAGACATAAGGTATGATATGAGTAATATATTCCCTAAACATAATATATAATGAGACAACACCGCTTTATGGAATGGATTTTCCCCTCACTGAATCATTAATAGCAATTACATTATATATCATGTAAATACAATCATCATATCCGAATATACACATATAGGCATTATTTCAAACATAAGTATACCATACTCTTAATATCATGTTATGAACAATGTCATACATTTGTCCTTCTTAATTTAAGTATAACCTATACTTATCAACATTTACGGACCATGTCATACAATAATTTTTTTTATCAACACACATCACCTAGACTCATATTCATTTAGGTGTCAATCTCGAATTTATCGTTAACTTTATTTAGTGATGTAACGCCCCGATATTTTCAACCATTCGCATCCACACATGCCGGATTCGAATTGCTCAAAATATTAGATTGTTAATTTATATTTGGAAAACTCAGCATATACAGTAAATAAAATAATCACAGAATCACAGACACAGAGTAATATAACAATAATGCAGCAGAAACAAGAGAATAGTAGTTCATGAAGCTACTACATATATAACAGAGTCAGATAAGATACAATAGAAATCTTGAATACAATAGTCAAATACAAGATCAGAATTCATCACTATAATCAACTGAATATCTGAAAGCTGGATAGATAGCTGGATCTCCAAGCAAAGCTCCAACTCCAAACGTGAGCCTCAAAAGCTATATCACTCAGTCTGACCCGAGCGTAAAGCAAACCACAAAACACTCGAGTCAGGATTAACATTCTTATATCAATAAATCCAACTCAAGTGAAATAAAAACTTAAATACAAGTAACTCAAATGAGGTATGGATATCCATCCTCTAAGGATCCATTAAACTATTTACTATGTAGTAATATACGCTATTATAATAATGTCTAAAGTAAAATAAACTTACTTAAAAATAGCGTTAAGGCTTTATATTTTCCACCTTAACACATATATAGTGCCAATAGTCTATATAGTACCATAATACCTCCAGATCGGGAGGCTACCAGAGGATACTCCATAGGTACGACGTAAATCAAACACGTGGAAGGCGTGCTACGGTAAGTGACATGGCACAACTAGGCAATGCCATGGTAGATATACCAATTACGCTTCCGGATCGGTGGTAACGCGTAGCAGCCACTACCACCCACCTCGAGCCACACTTCCAAAAATCAAAGGTGCACCCAATCAATCACAAAGAAATAGAATGGTATCGAAGGAGTATGTCCGATCGGAGGAGCTAGCTCATTAGCCCGTCAATCGCTCCTGTTTTAGCCACCTTATGCCAACTCATGGGAGTCGGGTCCACGTATATACCTCAATAGAATGTTGTCACTATCCTACTTCATTTTGAAATCTCCACCACGTACACGGTTATTAAAGTGCTTTTTGGAGTTGGCAAATAGTATGACAACTTCTGATCCCGGTCACTTTAACAACCAAATGTCATTATTACACCGCGGTCATTTCAAAATAGTTTATACTTCAAACCAAAATATCATTATCATTTAAAAACCATATCAGTATGATATCATTTCCATTTCAAATAAATCCATTTCCAAAATCTTTGTACTTCAAAGTTATAACACTTTCGAAACCAAACATTTGATATTATAATACCTTCGAAACATAATACTTTGAAATAATAATACTTCCCACTTAACCGCTTTAAATATCAAAATAGTATATATAATAAAATTGTTTTCCCCAAATTTCACAAATTAATTCCAAATTAACTCAATTTCAAAATTCAAATTAAATCAAATCTCAAATCATTAATTCCAATTTAGCTTCTAAATAATCGATTCCAAATTATATCGATTTCAAATACAGATTTGAACCACAAATAAACCATTTCAAAATATATTTTTTAAAGCTTTAAATATTATATAGTTTCAAAACAAAATGTGATAATTTTATATATCTTAATTCAATTTACTATTATTTAGTTTTTAAATATTTACTTAATAAATCCAATATCCTTTAAATAAAACTTTTAAACTTTAAATAACTGAATATTACTTTAATATAGTTAAACTTGATATATTCATTGAAATCGCCTTAAACCAAAATCAAGTTATAAAATCATATCCTTTAAAATCTCAAATTTAATAAATTTCAAATCAAACTTATTTAAGTTTAATCCTTAAATAAATTCAATTTCAAATCAATTTCAGATTTATCTTCTAACCTTAGTTTATTCAAATCATTATAAACTCTATATTAAAATATGATTTAAATAAATATTGGACCATATTATATTTTAATAATAAATCAAACTTTTATTATTAAACTTATTTTATATTAAAAAAATTATACATGGCTTAAAATCAAAAAATTTACTATATATAAAATGATGCTTATATAATATCAAAAATCAACATTCATATAAACCATATATTTCTTTCCAAAACCACAGAAATCATTTTTAAAATTTTATATATAGACCCAACTGTGTCTATATATAATTTTCTATCCTATGGTCAAGCGATACGGGTATTTATCATTTCAACCCATAATTTAAATATATATACGGGTATATATCATTTCAACCCGCAATCCCAAATCCAATTCAATTGAAAATCACTTGGGTCTATCATTTCAACCCATAACGATTTTCTCCTATTCTAATGTCCGTTCGGGTATGTATCATTTCAACCCATAGTGAATTCTATACTAGTAGGGAACTTATAGAGTGATAACAGATATGATAATAATATAACATGCATATATCATCAATATAAATAAGCAGATAATGGTGTCAGATGTCACAAGTGAACAGGTACAGATAGCGGTATAAATATAGCAGTGTAAATAACTAACACCAGTATATTTCAATTGTCGTCTCAATTGAAATCAAATTTAATAAATATAAGAACGTTAAACGTGAGTGATTGCTCACCTTTCGAGGCTAGAGAAGTTTGAAACGCAAACAGCTACGAATTGGATCACGATCTAGGAAACAGAACAATCCAAACAACAGTCTCAAAGTGAAGTAAACTGAAAACGGACTTTGACAGACAAAGCTGATTGATAAGAATCGATGAGAAACGAATCAGAATAATTTTGATAGAAAAGCATTATTATTATTATTTTCCATGAAATATGTATTAATTTAAACACATGTTATCTTGAATATAAATAAACACATATAAAACAACGTATCTGCATAATATAAATTAAAATAATGAATATATACTTACAAACAATTACGTAAACAACCTATATAACTATTCTATGCAATCAATATATAACCAAACCCAAAGACTATATAACTAGTAATACATATATAAGATAATGCTAAAAAATGTATACGTATATTCCTTGATTATGCGTACTGGCTTAAACTGAAATCGTATGACATCACTTATATAAAATATATAGACAAAATTTATTGATCAAACATATATACTAACAAATTGAAAAACATAGATGCTATAATCTATATGTACAAGCAAACACATTTACATATATACAAACAACCGAGACAGTACTCGTATAATATCATTTACAATATACAAATCACAATATATTAACATACGTAACCTATATATATTAATAAAACAATAGTTATAAATTATAAAAACTAAAAGTCGAGAAAATTTGTAAACAAATAAATTTAAAGTTTGCGACAAAATCCCTGATATAAACATTATATAACAGCTTATATAGCTTACACATATAAGCTAACCCATCATAAAAGTTATATAACATATATATTCACTTTAACTGCTAATACAAATCCTATGCAAACTTATATATAAGTATATCTTATATATATACTTCGTATTCATATACTTAAAAATCGACTTACATTCGAACAGTATACTGTATGTATATAAAAATATAAAATCTAACATGTATATAAAACTTACGTACAGCTAAAATATTATACAAAAGTCATATATAAAATGATATAACTAAATAATGCTCTATATATCAACATAGTGAAAAAACTTACATATAATACTGTATATATATACCTGTTTGTAGCTTTCATTTATAAACAATATATAGATCAAACTATTAACCAAAAATGTGTCAAACATGTGTGTGTGTGTATATATATATATATAAAATATACTGTAAACAAAAAAATAGCCACAGATATACTATAAACTCATATATAAGCTAATATACGACTCATATGCACTTGTATATAACTAACAAAATATAAATATACATACGGTGTATATATAAAAAAATTTGCAAAACATACATACAAATTTATACAAATTGTGTGTAAATATATGGCTGCTGTATACACATAAAAGCTATTTCAACAATTTAAATATAAGAAAAGGTATAGACAACTTTTCAAAACTTATATTTATACATTACTGACTATGAACCATTCATATATATGCGGCTGATATATATTTGTACAGTATATAAATAACAAACACACATATACCTATACAAGTGAGAAGAAGTAGAGGGCACGACCGATGGAGGAAGGTGGCATGTCCGCATGGCAGCGGCCATGGATGGTGTAGGGTTGACTGCTAACGACGTGGAGGGAAGGACGAGGTTAGAAGTGGAGCTCGGGTTTGAGATCTGGTTAGCGGCGGCTCTCGGTGGTGGATCAGTCGATGACAGGGTAGTGGTGGAGGAAGTCGGTTGCTGTGGCGAGGAGGGTGGTGTGACTTTAGCAGAGGCCGATGGTTTGTGTTGAATGGTGGCCGCGTGGTGGGGAAAAGGTGGGAGATCGGCTGGAAACTGGAAGGGGATAAAGGCGTGCAATACAAAAAAGAGCTAGGGGAAGAGAAGGAACCGTGGTTTGGCTTGGAACAAGATTTGAAGGCAGCTTAAAAGATATATATATATATATATATATATATTGTTTAGAACAGAAGTGAAGAGGAGACGAAAGACCACACTGTAAATAACAAACCAAAATTGTAAATCAACCAATTGGAATAGCAATGATCAAGAGCTGGAAATATTAAAAGTCATGACTACTACTTGAATGTTAAAAGTCAGTAACCATTTACATTCAACCGGTGGAAAGTGAATGGTCATAAAAAGTTTAAAAACAGAAATTTTGGAACCGATACGGTTGACCGTTTCACGGTTTCCGCTGTGTACCGGACTCTAAAATAAAGAATTAAATATACCATATAGATCAGGGTGACGAGACGATCAAAACGATATAAAGGTATCGGTGGTACGATCATCAAATCAAAAACCGGTAATCGGTATCGATATACGTTGCTACTCCGTATGGAAAAATCCAAACGGAGCTAGAAACGTCCAAATTTCATGAAAAGAATTTCGCAGTCAGATTTAGAGTGTTCAAAATAAATTTTATCATGTTGACGTACTTAGGCTTCAGAAAATATTTATTTTCATCAAATATTGGCTGATTTAAATTTAACTACAGGAAAATAACTTCCATTTTATTAATTGAAAATTTACCATTTGCTATGTTTAATTAGACGTACTCCAAATATTTAATTTTTATTTCAAAATCTTATTATTTAAAATTTTACAAAAATTCAATTATTTAAATTAATAAACCACTAAAATTTACGGGTCGTTACACTCTCCCCCACTCAAAACTTTTCGTCCCCCAAAAGAAAGGAGGTAGGAGAATAAAACAACCAAAAGAAAATAGATTCGAAAACAAAAATAAAACAATTAATTTAAAACTATATAAATTTCAATTTAAACAAATTATTATTTAATAATTGATTTTTAAATTCAAGGTATTTCATTGAGTTGATTTAATTTCAACTTATTAATATTTGATACCATAAAGGTTTCTTTCAAAATAGAATTTTTTTTAACATGTCCTATTTACTATCTAATCAACTGATTATTCTATTTATCACTATTAACATTTTATAACTAAAATCTAAGTGTATGACAATCACTCAAATTTTATTTATAAAATTATTGATCATCATTTTACATTGTAAATTATTCAATTACATATTCAATTTTTGAATGGTTTAGGTAAGTTATATTGGAATGCAACTGAGTATTATACAAGTAAAATTTTTTTCCAATTCAATTATTTCAAGTTTAAATATTTATTCAAAAATTTTAACTTTATTTTGTAATTGAAAACATCCGTTAACATAAATTTAAGAATTAAATTTCCGATTTCCTTCAAACCATTTAGATATATATATATATATATATATATATATATATATATATATCAAATCGAATTAAATCTAAAATCATATACTTTATAAATATATTAAATCAAGTCATATTTCTGAAATTTAAATCAATTTTATTTCCATAACAAATCGTAGCAAAGTTACAAAATGGTCTCTCCACCTTGAAACTCGAAAATGAATGTCGATGATGCTGCAGTAATCACTGAAATTATTTTCCAACGACAAGGAGAAGAGCACTGGGATAAAGCTTTTTAAAATTCTTTGGAAACCCTTCCTATTCGAAAATACTTTAAATAATATACCCTTTAAACCTTTAAAGCAAAAGTTTGAAATCGTCGGAAATTAAATTCTTAAGTTCTTAATTTAAATTCCTTTCGATTCTAAATCAAATTAAAACCATGTTTTTTTATAATTTCATTTACTAAACTTAAAAAATAATATTGTTTTTGTTTGCTCTGTTCGAATGTTTTGGAAATTCCATCGATAGCGTTGATCAAACGAATCGATCGTAAACACAAATCAACATCAACAACTCAAACAACACAATATATATATATATATAAATATATAAAACATTTTTAATATTAATTTACAAATACACTTCCTCGCTAGATGATACAAGAATGGATCTCAAAACAAGAATAGAGATTCAAATTTGATGGACCAATCAAAGAGAATTTTGATTCGAAGATAGGTCTGAAATAAAGATAAGATAGTTAAATAACAAAATAGGAAGATGGATAAGTTTATTAAATCGCGGACAACCATAACGGGGTCAACCATGACTTCAAGAATGGAATCGATGCAGAATTCCAAGGCAAATCAGCATCAGATCTCAAGGGATAGAATTCAAGCATAGCAGAAGATAATTAGCATCGTAAACCGAGGATACAAAAATCTTCGATAAATTAATGCTTATTGTAAAGGAGTTTCACTCCTTTACAAATCATTCGATGATTGGTGAAACTGCAGATTCATTATAGAGATTGTTTGAAGTGGAGTTATTGGATACTTCAGAATATGAATAGGGAGAGATAAGGATGGGTTTTGGAACCGAGGGATTGTTCCAAAATTCAAAGTAAACCGAGTCAAAGAGGAAGGCATTTAAGCTCGAACGAAAGTAATTCCATAATTTAATTTAACCTATATGTTGAGTTTTGCCTAGAGCCAAAGCTCTGATACCAACTGTAACGCCCCGATATTTTCAACCATCCGCATCCACGCATGCTGGATTTGAATTGCTCAAAATACCAGATTCTTAATTTATATTTGGCAAAACTCAGCATATACAGTAAATAAAATAATCACAGAATCACAGACATGGAGTAATATAACAATAATGCAGCGGAAACAAGAGAATAGTAGTTCATAAAGCTACTATATATATAATAGAGTTAAATAAGATACAACAGAAGTCTTGAATACAATAGTCAAATACAAGATCAGAATACATCACTAGAATCAACTGAATATGTGAAAGCTGGATAAATAGTTGGATCTCTAAGCAGAGCTCCAACTCCAAATGTGAGTCTCAAAAGCTGTATCACCCAGTCTGACCCGAGCGTAAAGTAAACCAAAAAACACTCGAGTCAGGATTAACATTATTATATCATTAAATCCAACTCAAGTGAAATAACAACTGAAATACAAGTAACTCAAAGGATTTTTGGGATAACCATCCTCTAAGGATCCGTTAAACTATTTACTATGTATTAATATACGCTAATATAATAATGTCTAAAGTAAAATAAACTTACTTAAAAATAATGTTAAGGCTTTACATTTTCTACCTTAACAGATATATAGTGCCAATAGTCTATAGAGTACCGTAATACCTCCAGATTGGGAGGCTACCAGAGGATAATCCATAGGCACGACACAAATCAAACTCGTAGAAGGCGCACTAGGGTAGGTGACACGGCACAACTAGGCAATGCCAGGGTAGATGTACCAATTAAGATTTCAGACCGGTGGTAACACTTAGCAGCCACTACCGCCCACCTCGAGCCACACTACCAAAAATCAAAGGTGCACCCAATCAATCACAAAGTAATCGAATGGTACAGAAGGATTGTGTCCGATCAGAGGAGCTACCTCATTAGCCCGTCAATGCTCCTGTTTTAGCGACCTTATGCCAACTCATGGGAGTCGGGTCCATGTATATACCTCAATAGAACGTCGTCGTCATTCTACTTCATTCTGGAATCTCCACTATGTACACAGTTGTTAAAGTGGTTTTCGAAGTTGGCAGAGAGTATGACAACTTCCGATCTAGGTCTCTTTAACAACCAAACATTATTATTACACCACGATTATTTCAGAATAGTTTATACTTCAAACCAAAATATCATTGCCATTTAAAAACCATATCAATACGATATCATTTCCATTTCAAAACCAAATACAATATCATTTCCATTTCAAATAAATTCATTTCCAAAATCTTAGCACTTCAAAGTGATAACCCTTTCGAAACAAAACACTTGATATTATAGTACCTTCAAAATATAATACTTTGAAATAATAATACTTCCCACTTAACTGCTTTAAATATCAAAATAATATATATAATAAAATTGTTTTCCCCAAATTTCACAAATTAATTCCAAATCAACTCAAATTTCAAAAATTCAAATTAAATCAGATCTCAAATCATTAATTCTAATTTAACTTCTAAATAAACCATTCAAAATTATATCAATTTCAAATACAGAATTGAACCACAAATAAACCATTTCAAAATAGATATTTCAAAGCTTTAAATATTTTATAATTTCAAAAGTAAATGTGATAATTTTATATATCTTAATTCAATTTACTATTATTTAGTTTTGAAATATTTACTTAATAAATCTAATATCCTTTAAATAAAACTTTTAAACTTCAAATAACTGAATATTCCTTTAATTTAGTTAAACTTAATATATTCATTGAAATCACCATAAACCAAAATCAAGTTATAAAATCATATCCTTTAAATCTCTAATTTAATAAATTTCAAATCAAACTTATTTGAGTTTAATCCTTAAATAAATTCAATTTCAAATCAATTTCAAATTTATCTTCTAACCTTAATTTATTTAAATCATTATAAACTCTATATTAAATTACGATTTAAGTAAATATTTGACCATATTATATTTTAATAAAATATCAAACTTTTAAGATTAAACCTATTTTATATTAAAATAAATTTATACATGGCTTAAAATCAAGAATAGTACTATATATAAAATGATACTTATATAATACCAAAAATAAATATTCATATAAACCATATATTTCTTTCCAAAACCATAGAAATCTTTTTTTGAATATCTATATATAGACCAGCGGTGTCTGTATATAATATTCTATCCTATGGTCAAGTGACACAGGTATTTATCATTTCAACCCGTAATTCAAATATATATACGGGTATATATCATTTCAACCCGCAATCCCAAATCCAATTCAATTGAAAATCACTTGGGTCTGTCATTTCAACCCATATAGATTTTCTCTTATTCTAAAGTCCGTTCGGGCCTGTATCATTTCAACCTATAGTGAATTTTATACTAATAAGGAACTTACAGAGTGATAACAGATATGATAATAATATAACATGCATATATCATCAATATAAATAGCAGATAATGGTGTCAGATGTCACAGGTGAACAAATACAGATAAGGGTATAAATATAGCAATGTAAATAACTAACAGTGGTATATTTCAATTGTCATTTAAGTTGAAATCAAATTTAATAAATATAAGAACGTTAATCGTGAGAGATTGCTCGCCTTTCGAGGCTAGAGAAGTTTGAAATGCAACCAGCTACGAATTGGATCACGATCTAGGAAATAAAACAATTCAAACAATAGCCTCAAAGTAAAGTCAGCTGAAAATGGACGTTGACAGACAAAGCTGATAGATAAGAATCGATGAGAAACGAATCAGAATCAATTTGATAGAATAGCATTATTATTTTTATTATTATTTTCCATGAAATTAATATTAATTTAAACACATGTTATCTTGAATATAAATAAATACATATAAAACAACATATCTGCATAATAAAATTAAAATAATAAATATATACTTAAAACAATTACGTAACCATCCTATATGACTATTCTATGCAATTAATATATAACCAAACACAAAGACTATATAACTAGTAATACATATATAAGATAATGCTAAAAATATATACGTATATTCCCTGATTATGCGTACCGGCTTAAACTGAAATGGTTTACATAACTTATATAAAATATATAGACAAAACTTATTGATCAAACATATATACTAACAAATTGAAAAACATAAATACTATAATCTATATGTACGAGCAAACATATTTATATATATACAAACAACCGAGACAGCACTCGTATAATATCATTTATAGTATACAAATCACAATATATTAACATACATAACCTATATATATTAATAAAACAACAGTTATAAATTATAAAATCTAAAAGTCGAGAAAATTTGTAAACAAGTAAATTTAAAGTTCGTGACAAAATCCCTGATATAAACATTATATAACAGCTTATATAGCCTACACGTATAAGCTAGCCCGTCATAAAAGTTATATAACATGAATATTAACTTTAACTGCTAATACAAATCCAATACAAACTTATATATAAATACACACACACACACACACACACTTCGTATTCATATACTTAAAAATCTAGGCTAGAACAACTTACATTTGAACAGTATATTGCATGTATATAAAAATATAAAATCTAACATGTATATAAAACTTACGTACAGCTAAAATATTATACAAAAGTCATATATAAAATGATATTACTAAATAATGCTATATATAACAACATAGTGCAAAAATTAACATACAATATTGTATATATATATATACCTGGTTGTAGCTTTCATTTATAAACAGTATATAGATCAAACTATTAATCAAAAATGTGTCAAACATATATATATATATATATATAATATAAACAAAAAATAGCCACAGATATACTATAAACTCATATATATAAGCTAATATACGACTCATATGCACTTGTATATAACTAACAAAATATAAATATACACACAGTGTATATATAAAACAATGTACAAAACATACATACAAATTTATACAGACTGTGTGTAAATATATGGCTACTGTATACATATAAAAGCTATTTCAACAATTTAAATGTAAGAAAAGGTATAGACAACTTTTGAAAACTTATATTTATACATTACTTACCGTGAACCATTCATATATATGCGGCTGATATATATTTATACAATATATAAATAACAAACACACATATACCTATACAAGTGAGAAGAAGTGAGGGGCACGACCGATGGAGGAAGGTGGCGTGTCTGCATGGCAGCGGCCATGGATGGTGTGGGGTTGACTACTAACGACGTGGAGGGAAGGACGAGGTTGCAAGTGGAGCTCAGGTTTGAGATCTGGGTAGCGACGTCTCTTGGTGGTGGATCGGCCGATGACAGTGTAGTGGTGGAGGAAGTCGGTTGCTGTGGCGAGGAGGGTGGTATGACTTTGGTAGAGGTCGATGGTTTGTGTGGAATGGTGGCCGCGTGATGGGGAAAAGGTGGGATATCAGCTGGAAATTGGAAGGGGATATAAGCATGCAATATAGAAAAGGCGCTAGGAGAAGAGAAGGAACCGCGGTTTGGCTTGGAACTAGATTTGAAGGCAGTTGAAAAGAAATATATATATATATATATATATATATATATAGAACAGAAACGAAGAGGCGAGGAAAACCACACCGTAAATAACAAACCAGAATTGTAAATCAACCAATTGGAATAGCAATGGTCAAGAGTTAGAAATATTAAAAGTCATAGCTACTACTTGAATGTTAAAAGTTAGTAACCATTTACATTCAACCGGTGGAAAGTGAATGGTCATAAGAAGTTTAAAAAAGAAAAGTTTATAAGTGATACGGTTGACCGTTTTATGGTTTCCGCTGTGTACCGGACTCCAAAACACAAAATTAAATATACCATATAGATCAGCATGACGAGATGATCAAAATGATATAAAGATATTAATGGTACAATCATCAAATCAAAAATTGGTAATCGGTACCGATATATGTTGCTACTCCATATGGAAAAATCCAAACGGAGCTAGAAACATACGAATTTCGTGAAACAAATTTCGCAGTCTGATTCCAAGTGTTCTAAATAAATTTTCTCATGTTGACATACTTAGGTTTCGGAAAATATTTATTATCATCAAATATTGGCTGATTTAAATTTAACTAAAATTACATGGGAAAATAACTTTTATATTATTAATTGAAAATTTACCATTTGCTATGTTTAATTAGACGTATTCCAAATATTAAATTTTTATTTCAATATTTTATTATTTAAAATTTCATAAAAATTCAATTAATTAAATTAATAAACCACCAAAATTTACGGGTCGTTACAAATGATTTCCTCCTTACGTCTATCTATCACTAAGTCATATTTTTAGTCGAATAATGTCGTTGATGAAATGACCACTCATTCCATCTCGGAAGCCACCTTAAAAAGAGCTTCATAGCTCTCCTAGAAGGTTGAATATAAGCAACCTAAATACATTTTAGCAAGCATCCTTACTAAGCATCAATTGCCCCTCATATTCCCAAATGCAATTTGTTTCATATTCCCAATTCATTAAAAAATATATCATTTTAAGGATATTACTCCCACAAGAGGTAAAAAACTAAATTTAACCCAATATATTTTCCACGTTTCGGCACCGTACAATATACTATTGATAGACTTAAATAAACTGTGGCACCCTTCCATTTAATAACGTCATGAGTTTGTAACAACCCACATTTTTGACCTTTGAAAGACAACACTAATACAACTACAGTATTCACATGCCGAGCACCAAAGATTCAGAAAAACGAATTGTTAGGGTAAAATAAAAGGAAAAGGTAATAGAACAAGAAAGAATGGAATACAATATCAGAATCTCATAGCGGAGCGATAATATATAATATCAAAAGAACAATAGAAAAAGTTATTCTGATGTAGAAATTTCAAAGTTACAAAACATAAGTACTATCATCAGCCTGGACAGTTATAACTCTCCCTCCTCACAAATGCTGATATGCACAATACAATAATGCAGCGGAAACGAGAATACTACAGTGGATGAACCATCCAGCTCGTCTTCTCAAGCACCAAAGAACATCAACAAAAATGTGCCTTTCTCAAACTACTCAAAAGAGCATGTGAGGAATTGGGGAAAATAAAAACCAAGCGTCGGACCTAAGTCTAGTGTGAGAAACTAAAGAAATATGTAACTAGCATATAATAGTGCTTTAGAGATCGCATGGAATGCCATAACGATTATCCCCTCAAAAGAACCTGTAACAACCCGCATATTTGTCGATTTTATATTTAAATATTTTATTTAAATATTTTATCGATACTCGGAATTTAGTCCGAAAAGCTACTTTTTGCATACGGTCGAATTAGGACTCGGGACCACTCCCATTGAGTTTAAAATGCCGTTTGCGACCTTTTTGAGTATAAGCTTCGATATGTTTGGAGTAAGTTGATATTTGCTACTATTTCACTTAGGGCTTTGGTTTGGGCTGAGCCCAATAACCCCACTTATGTAGTCAGTCCCAACCCCTTCTCCTCTTCATTACTTCATTTCTAATTCCTAATATTCAAGCTTTAATAACAATGGAGAGTGGAAGAGGAAATTAAAACTCCTAGCCCTAGTTTTCTTTTGCAAATCAAACTCTAGCTCCAAACTAATAGAAGAACACATTGGTAAGCTTCTCTTCTTCTTCTCCAACTCTTTCTCTCTTTGATTTCAGAAAATTCCTAAACCTAATTTGGGAAATGTTTCTCTTTTTAGCTTAGAATCAAGCTTCTTGAGTTGGATTTGAAGAGTGGTTGATTCTCCTTTGCTTCTAAGCTTCTTTTTCAATCGTTTGGGTTCAAAGGTGAGATTTTTATCTCACATCTTAGTATATAATTATCTTCGATTGTTAGGTATGAATTCCTAACACTTATTCGTGTGCATTTGCTTTTGGTCTGGATTGATTTGGTGAATATTCCAATTTTTAGTGTTTTGAGTTCAATTCTTTAAAAATCCTAACTTTGATGTTTGATCATGTTTTTGGTGATGAACCAAAGAGCTTCTATAGCCGGGTAGTCGATTGGCGTAAACCCTTAGTGTCGTAGCTCGACGGTTTGCAAATTGAGGAAGTTTGCACCTCTTTTGAAATAGGGTAGGAAGTGCAAGTATACAGGTTCGGCCGACCGAGCTCAGGGGCCGATCGACCGACCTGCTACCCAGGCACTTCCTGCCTCTGTTTTGGAAGTGCCGGTTACAGGCTTCGGCCGACCGAGCCCCTGGGCCGGTCGACCGACCTGGTGCCCGAGCACTTCCAGCCCTTGGTTCGGTCAACCGACCCAGGAAGTTCGGTTGACTGACCTGCTGCTATTTGCCAACTATGCCTATGTTGCCTAGTTGTTGAATTTCCAACTTTAATCGATTCGTGTTGTTTCCTATTTGTTGTTATCATTTATTATGGACTTTGATGACATTTTCTTTGGGAATTTAGGATATATCCACTTTGATGGATTTGGTATCGATTTCTTTGGATTTTAGTCACGTCTTCGAATGTGAAATTTTAGTGATTGATTGTTCCTACAATCCTCTTTGTGATTTGTCACTTTAAAAATATATAAAGGTTTTCTATACTAGTAGTAAATATCAAAACTCTTTCTTCGAATGATTTCAACACTATTTTATAACAAAGCTCGTTTTCTCAAACCGATTTCCAATCTATTAGTATATACAAACCTTTACCTCATTCGGATGAGAAATCTAATTAAACGGCTTAGTAAAACAAGTGGTATGAAACGCTTGCGTTTACTTCGTTGGTTAATTCTTGGACTTGTTCGATTGAATCTCTAGTGACAATTTTCTAGCGGAGATCTACAGTTTGTTCGTAAATATTTGAGTTAAGCAAGTGGTTATGGGACATGAAGCTAAACTTTTATATTTACTAACTTAGTGTAATTGACACTTCTTGATGATCAATGATGATCATTTTTGTGATTTAGACTAGCAATGTGCGATGTCTCTTTGTCTACGAGGGAGACTAAACCCCGTTTTGTGGAGTTTCGATTCAAATTGGTGGGGTAGCAACCCATGGTCTTCGGGCCATTTGTGGAGCTTCGGCTCAATTTGTGATGGTTAGCAACCATGGAATTAGCGTTCCGTTTGTGATACATGTGTTGGTGAGCTTTATGCTCCCGTTTGTGATAGGCCTTCCCCCTTTTTGTGATTTCTGGATTTCTATTGATGATTTCTAGAATTTGTGTTTCACTAATTTTCGTGATTTTCATTGATAGGTTCTATCAATATTTGTGCATTGGTGAATTTGTGTGTCATTGACTTTTGTGATTGGCATTGATATAATTGTCAATATTTATGGTTTTTGTGAAGGAGATATAGAGTATGACATTCCTTTTTATCTTTGAGAAGATTTTTGTGATATTGATTGATCTCTTATTGATTATCATTTACATGCTTGCTATAGTATGTTATTATGGTTATTATATGTGCATGCCATATCTTCCAATTCTTTATCATGTCATCTGATATTTATAGCTAGACTGATCCGTTTATTATTTTCTTATTAAATAATACTCGGGTCAGACCGAGATGTTACAGGTGCTTCTGCTTGACTTTACATCCGGGATTACCTCCTTGACTTTTGGTTAACTACTTAGATTAGTAGTTTTTGTTGTATACATTTGAGATATAGACTCCATGATGTATACTTATTCTTTTGTGTAGTTCGTGTAACTATTCTTTTGTGATATTGTGGATCTTTTTAGACCGCTACTCTGATGTACACTTCCTAGTGTAATATTCATATCTATTTCCGCCTTTGGGATATGAATTGTCTGTGACTGATTTATGTTATGTTTATTTCTATAATTGTTCTGAAGATATTATAGCCACTGTGTAGTAGCTTTGAGTTTGTGTCGGTATGTCGGATCTCCCTCTTGATAAAGAAATGCATGTTATACTATCTGACATATCGATGCTCGCGCAAAGCAATTACACGGATGGTCGCTCCTCAACAGCCTTATTCTCCGTGCTAGTTGACAGCATTCACCGTAGTGTTCTTGGCTAGCGTGGGTATAGAGGTGGGGCGTCACAGCTTGGTATCAAAGCCAAACTTCGGTACAATATGGAATATTATAACAAGGATCATCGTCCTAAGTCCGCCTTAGGAGTCGTGCTTTAGGATTTAATTCGAGTCTTCGTACCGATTCATCCTATTTTCTTTTTGATTCCTTGTTTTATCTATCAAGAATTTCTTGATATTTATCTTGAGAATAACTTTTTCTTCTTCTTTATTTCTTTCTTAAAGAAGAGAAATGGTTAGACCTGGTCGTCCCAGAGCTGGACCATCTAGTGCTACACCGCAAGATGGAGTTTTTATGACTACCCAGCAACTTCTTGACCTTGTCAAGAATGCTCAAGCAGCTGGTTCTAATCCGGAACCTACTCACCCTAAATCTGGGTTTGCACGTTTGTGCAATGATTTCACCAACCTGGGCGGGAAGCCATTTAAAGGTTCTGAAACTATTATTGAAGTCCAGGCTTGGTTAAGAACATGCGATCGAATCTTCTCTCGCATGAACCTCATTGATCTTCATCAAGTTCAAGTGGCTTCTAGTATGCTCCAAGAAAGAGCATTGGACTGGTACGAGCTTCTGATTTCTGAAATAAATGAAGCGGATCTCACTTGGGAGAAATTCCGAGAGCGCTTCGAGTTAAAATTCGTACCAGAAGCTGAGAAGGTGACTTTGGCTCGCTGTTTTATAGACCTTGTTCAAGGTGAATCTTCCGTGGCAGATTATGTCGCGTCTTTTGAATCTCTTTTCAAATATGGGGTTGAATACATCAACACCCCATTGAAGAAAAATTAGAGATTTGTCTATGTCTTAAACAAAAATCTCAAGAAGCCATTACTTCTAAAATTAGAAGTTTCTTTCGATCAACTCATTGATATCGCTCTTCGTCTTGAAGAGGCGGATAGGGAAAATGATGTTGAAGTGGTGGGTTCTAAACCAGGCTTCAACAACAGTAAGAAAAGGCCAAACAAATTCAAAGGTCCTTATCCCAATAAGAAAGGGAAGCAAGCAACCCTTATGGCAAAGACTTCTTCCTTTGGCCGTGGGGAATGCTACAATTGTGGTTCGAAGGACCATTACGCGAGCAAGTGCCCAAACTCTCTCTTTTGTCGCTACTGCAAAAGTCCCGGTCATGTTATATCTTCATGCCCCAAGCTTCAGGGCAGGAAGGAGGGAAAGTTAAATGTTGCTCAAGCCCCTGGCAACACATCTCGTGGCCAAGGTATTTCTCATTCTATCCTTGATGGCATTATTTTATTTCGTGATCATCCTATTCGAGTTCTTTTTGATACGGGTGCATCCCATTTTTTTATATCAAAAGAACTTGTTGATACTTTTTCTTTGGATGTTTTGTGTTTAATGACTTCTTTGAGAATTGCGAATCCGATTGGTGGATCCGCAACAATCAGTTTATTGTGTAAAGATGTCGAGATTATTTTGTGTGATTTTTCTTTCCGAGCCGATTTGCATGTTATGCGCTACTTAGGCTTTGGAATGATTTTGGGAATGGATTGGCTTAATCATTATGAAGCTCATATCCTATGTCCTAAGCGGACTATTCATCTTCGACATCCTCAATCAGTTAATCAGATTTCTATTAATCTTAAAGATTCGGATTCCAGCTTGGTTGCATCTTTATACTCTTTAAACCCTCGTAATGACGATGATGATGATGAGGGTGATATTATTTCTCTTATTCACGTCATTCGTGAATTTTCCGACATATTTGAGCCCGTTTTAGGATTACCACCTAAGCGAGCAATTGAGTTCAAAATTAATCTTATTCCTGGAGCTCAACCTATTACTCGTCCTCCTTATCGCCTGTCTAATAAGGAGAATGAGGAGATGCGCAAACAATTATCCGAATTGGAGATGAAGCAATTTATTCGCTCTAGTTCCTCGCCTTGGGGAGCTTCGGCTATTTTTGTGAAGAAATCTGATGGTACACTTAGGCTTTGCGTTGACTACCGCAAGCTTAATGATCTTACTATCAAAAACAAATATCCTTTACCTCGGATTGATGATCTATTCAATCAACTTAGTGGTGCTAGAGTCTTTTCACAATTAGACTTAGCTACTGGATTTCATCAGCTTCGTATTGCAGAGGATAGCATTCCTTTGACATCGTTCCGTACTCGTTATGGATCTTATGAATGGCTTGTTATGCCATTTGGTCTAACGAATGCTCCGGCTTATTTCGTTGACCTTATGAATCGAGTTTTCAAAGATTTTCTCGATCGATTTGTTCTCATCTTTATTGATGATATTCTTGTGTATTCAAAAACCGAGGAGGAACATGAGAAACATCTTCGGATTGTGTTGGAAACTCTTAGGAGTAATCATTTAAAAGCAAAAAATTTTAAATGCCATTTTTGGCAATCTTGTTTGAAGTTTCTCGGTCATATTATTTTCGAATCCGAAATTTCCGTGGATCCTTCAAAGATTGAAGCGATTCAAGATTGGAAGAGACCGAAGAGTGTGACAGAGATTCGTAGTTTCCTTGGATTGGTAGGTTAGTACCGCCGTTTTATCAAAGACTTTTCTAAGATTGCAGTGCCTCTCACTAACTTAACGAAGAAAGGTGTTAAATACATTTGGTCGGACAAATGTGAAACTTCTTTTCAGAAATTAAAAGAACTCCTTTCCGATGCTCCTATTCTTGTGATTCCCGATGGAAACCAAGATTTTATTGTTTATACCGATGCTCCTATTCTTGTGATTCCCGATGGAAACCAAGATTTTATTGTTTATACCGATGCTAGTCGCGTTGGTTTGGGTGCTGTTCTTATGCAAAGGGAACGTGTTATTGCTTATGCTTCTAGGCAATTGAAGCCTGCTGAGACTAGATATGCCACTCATGATTTAGAGCTCGCGGCTATTGTTTTTGCTCTTCGGATTTGGCGTCATTATCTTTTGGGAGAGAAATTTATTCTTTATACCGATCATAAGTCTTTGAAGTATTTATTCTCTCAAAAGGAACTTAATTTGCGTCAACAACGTTGGCTCGAGTTCCTTGCTCCTTATGATCTTGATATTCTTTATACCTCAGGTAAGGGTAATCGTGTCGCCGATGCTCTTAGCCGTAAACAACAAGCCGTTGTTTCTATGATGATATCCGAATGGAATGATCTCGAGATTTTATCCACTTGCGAAATTCGAGACCGTGTTTCCGATTTATGTTCATCTCTTGTTTTATGTAGCCTTGAGGCTCATCCTTCTCTTTTCGACCGCATTTTTGAAGCTCAGAGGCTAGATCCCGAATTGGCTCTTCTTGGCCAAAATATTAAGGATAAAATTGATATTAAAGGTTTGAAAGACTTTAATATCGATTCTCGTGGCGGCATTCGGAAATTTGGTAGACTTATCGTGCCAAATATTAGTGATCTTCGTAAAGATATTTTAGAAGATTCACATCGTTCTAAATTTACCATTCATCCCGGTAGTAGTAAAATGTACGCGGATATGAAGCAACTTTATTATTGGGAGGGAATGAAATCTGATATTGCTAACTTTGTTAAGTATTGCATGACTTGCCAACTCGTTAAGGCCGAACATCAAAGGCCCGGTGGGTTATTGCAACCTTTAGAAATTCCAATTTGGAAGTGGGATCAAATTTCCATGGATTTTATAGACGGCCTTCCCCGTTCTCGTTCGGGTCATGATAGCTTATGGGTGATCATTGATAGGCTTACTAAACCTGCCCATTTTATTCCCGTTCGGTCTAACCGAACCTTCCTCTTTTGGCCAAACTCTTTGTTAAAGAGATTGTTAAATTGCATGGAGTTCCTACTTCTATAGTTAGTGATCGTGATCCATTGTTTACTAGTGGATTTTGGAAGAGTCTTCAAAAAGCTTTGGGAATGAAGCTTAATTTTAGCACCGCTTATCATCCCCAGTCCGATGGACAAACCGAGCGTGTGAATCAAACTCTTGAAGATCTTCTTCGTGCTTGTGTCCTTGATTTTGGTGGAAGTTGGGAAGATCATATTTCACTTGTTGAATTTTCCTATAATAATAGCTTCCAATCTAGTATTGGTATGGCAGCTTTTGAGGCACTCTATGGAAGGCCATGCCGATCTCCTTCTTGTTGGCTTGAGGCCAGTGAGAAGCTGGTTTTAGGTCCAAATTTTATTCATGATTCCACAGAAAAGATTGATCTTGTTCGTCATAGGATGAAAGAAGCCCAGAGTAGACAAAAGTCCTATGCCGATAATCGAAGAAGGAAGTTAGAATTTTCTGTGGGAGATCTTGTGTTCATCCGTGTTTCACCTATGAAGGGTGTTGTACGTTTCAGCAGATCGGGAAAATTGGCGCCTCGATATATTGGGCCATTTCCTATCACTGAACGTATTGGTTCCATGGCTTATCGTCTTTTATTACCGGCTCAATTTTCTGCTATCCATGACGTGTTTCACTTTTCTCAACTTCGGAAATGTCTTTGAGATTCCGATTCTATTCTTGAGCCCGGTGTTGTGGAAGAGATTGAAGTTTCACCTAATTTAACTTATGAGCAACATCCTATTCGTATCATTGCTTCGGAAGTCAAACGACTTCGAAATAAAGATGTTTCGCTTGTTAAAGTTCAATGGTCTTCAAATCCTAAGGATTGTTCTTGGGAATCTAGAGAGTTCATCGAGCGAACACATCCGGACCTACTTTCTCGTGCTCTTTGAGATGAACTTCTTATTTCAAACTTCTTTTGTGTTGAATATGCTTTTATGGTTATTACTATATATATCTTCTTCTTAAATATTGCGAGGACGCAATTTCTTTAAGGAAGGGAGTCTGTAACAACCCGCATATTTGTCGATTTTATATTTAAATATTTTAGTTAAATATTTTATCGATACTCGGAATTTAGTCCGAAAAGCTACTTTTTGCATACGGTCGAACTAGGACTCGAGACCACTCTCATTGAGTTTAAAATTCCGTTTGCGACCTTTTTGAGTATAAGCTTCGATATGTTTGGAGTAAGTTGATTTTTGCTACTTTTTCACTTAGGGCTTTGGTTTGGGCTGAGCCCAATAACCCCACTTATGTATTCAGTCCCAACCCCTTCTCCTCTTCATTACTTCATTTCTAATTCCTAATATTCAAGCTTAAATAACAATGGAGAGTGGAAGAGGAAATTAAAACTCCTAGCCCTAGTTTTCTTTTGCAAATCAAACTCTAGCTCCAAACTAATAGAAGAACCCATTGGTAAGCTTCTCTTCTTCTTCTCCAACTCTTTCTCTCTTTGATTTCAGAAAATTCCTAAACCTAATTTGGGAAATGTTTCTCTTTTTAGCTTAGAATCAAGCTTCTTGAGTTGGATTTGAAGAGTGGTTGATTCTCCTTTGCTTCTAAGCTTCTTTTTCAATCGTTTGGGTTCAAAGGTGAGATTTTTATGTCACATCTTAGTATATAATTATCTTCGATTGTTAGGTATGAATTCCTAACACTTATTCGTGTGCATTTTCTTTTGGTTTGGATTGATTTGGTGAATATTCCAATTTTTAGTGTTTTGAGTTCAATTCTTTAAAAATCCTAACTTTGATGTTTGATCATGTTTTTGGTGATGAACCAAAGGGCTTCTATGGCCGGGTAGTCGATTGGCGTAAACCCTTAGTGCCGTTGCTCGACGGTTTGCAAATTGAGGAAGTTTGCACCTCTTTTGAAATAGGATAGGAAGTGCAAGTATACAGGTTCGGCCGGCCGAGCTCAGGGGCCGGTCGACCGACCTGCTACCCAGGCACTTCCTGCCTCTGTTTTGGAAGTGCCGGTTACAAGCTTCGGCCGACCGAGCCCCTGGGCCGGTCGACCGACCTGGTGCCCGAGCACTTCCAACCCTTGGTTCGGTCAACCGACCCAGGAAGTCCGGTTGACCGACCTGCTGCTATTTGCCAGCTATGCCTATGTTGCCTAGTTGCTTGAATTTCCAACTTTAATCGATTCGTGTTGTTTCCTATTTGTTGTTATCATTTATTATCGACTTTGATGACATTTTCTTTGGGAATTTAGGATATATCCACTTTGATGGATTTGGTATCGATTTCTTTGGATTTTATTCACGTCTTCGAATGTGAAATTTTAGTGATTGATTGTTCCTATAATCCTCTTTGTGATTTGTCACTTTAAAAATATATAAAGGTTTTCTATACTAGTAGTAAATATCAAAACTCTTTCTTCGAATGATTTCAACACTATTTTATAACAAAGCTCGTTTTCTCAAACCGATTTCCAATCTATTAGTATATACAAACCTTTACCTCATTCGGATGAGAAATCTAATTAAACGGCTTAGTAAAACAAGTGGTATGAAACGCTTGCGTTTACTTCGTTGGTTAATTCTTGGACGTGTTCGATTGAATCTCTAGTGACAATTTTCTAGTGGAGATCTACAGTTTGTTCGTAAATATTTGAGTTAAGCAAGTGGTTATGGGACATGAAGCTAAACTTTTATATTTACTAACTTAGTGTAATTGACACTTCTTGATGATCAATGATGATCATTTTTGTGATTTAGACTAGCAATGTGCGATGTCTCTTTGTCTACGAGGGAGACTAAACCCCGTTTTGTGGAGTTTCGACTCAAATTGGTGGGGTAGCAACCCATGGTCTTCGGGCCGTTTGTGGAGCTTCGGCTCAATTTGTGATGGTTAGCAACCATGGAATTAGCGTTCCGTTTGTGATACACGTGTTGGTGAGCTTTATGCTCCCGTTTGTGATAGGCCTTGCCCCTTTTTGTGATTTCTGGATTTCTATTGATGATTTCTAGAATTTGTGTTTCACCAATTTTCGTGATTTTCATTGATAGGTTCTATCAATATTTGTGCATTGGTGAATTTGTGTGTCATTGACTTTTGTGATTGGCATTGATATAATTGTCAATATTTATGGTTTTTGTGAAGGAGATATAGAGTATGACATTCCTTTTTATCTTTGAGAAGATTTTTGTGATATTGATTGATCTCTTATTGATTATCATTTACATGCTTGCTATAGTATGTTATTATGGTTATTATATGTGCATGCCATATCTTCCAATTCTTTATCATGTCATCTGATATTTATAGCTAGACTGATCCGTTTATTATTTTCTTATTAAATAATACTCGGGTCAGACCGAGATGTTACAGGTGCTTCTGCTTGACTTTACATCCGGGATTACCTCCTTGACTTTTGGTTAACTACTTAGATTAGTAGTTTTTGTTGTATACATTTGAGATATAGACTCCATGATGTATACTTATTCTTTTGTGTAGTTCGTGTAACTATTCTTTTGTGATATTGAGGATCCTTTTAGACCGCTACTCTGATGTACACTTCCTAGTGTAATATTCATATCTATTTCCGCCTTTGTGATATGAATTGTCTGTGACTGATTTATGTTATGTTTATTTCTATATTTGTTCTGAAGATATTATAGCCACTGTGTAGTAGCTTTGAGTTTGTGTCGGTATGTCGGATTTCTCTCTTGATAAAGAAATGCATGTTATACTATCTGACATATCGATGCTCGCGCAAAGCAATTACACGGATGGTCGCTCCTCAACAGCCTTATTCTCTGTGCTAGTTGACAGCATTCACCGTAGCGTTCTTGGCTAGCGTGGGTATAGAGGTGGGGCGTCACAGAACCACCATCTAATATGTACAAAAGGTGATATAAAAGATAAAGTCTATGATGAAGAATATAAATCAGAATAGCTAGAATGGTTACATTGATTACATTCAACAGTATAATAGAGGGTACAATCAAAAGCGATAAGGTATGTTCGTATAATGGATTTTCCATGGAGACCCATTTGGTCAGGCGAAGTCCAATATCCTATACAAGGGTCAGAAATAACCTCTGAACGCCATATATCTCTGGATAGAATATACTATTAAGTAAAACATAGTTGGTCCACGTCTAAAAACGTAATCCCAAATACCATCGCCTTCCGCACGGAATATCGATAAGCATATTCTAAATATGGAGTGATAATAACCTGTCGTGGGTCAGACAAATCCCAAGCTATGCCCCTACTCTGTTTTTTGTCATTTCCGATGTCGATATTGCATTCGACATCTTTCACATGAGTCTTCATCACTCGAAATGAACACATCCCCAATTGGATTACCACATCTCGATCAAATCCACTTAAGATATAGAACCATATCAGTCTTGAAGTGGTTTTCAGTAAGTAAAACACTTATCGATTCTGATCACTTCAAGACTGAATCGACGAATTTGGTTATTTAATAATAATGAGAACATATGGAAACTAAATCTCGTATACTTATCAGTTTTTGATTTTTCATCTCACATTATCCCTCGGTCAAGAATGAAGCCGGTGGGTTAGAGCTCTATTGCTCATATCACTACTCGAACATCAGTCTTAACTCCCATAGATGAACAAGCCTACTTCATCATCTTTTAGTGCAAAATATACGACTAAATGTTTTCCATAAATGAGCAAACATACAAAATAAGATCAAGTCATACAAAGCACGATTAAATCATATAAGCGATTTTTCATCCCTTTTTTGTGTAGTTAATCTTTTATTAATTAGAACCTCTTTTATTAGTAAAACTTCTTTTGTCTAATAAAACGTCATTTATCTATCTTTGCTATTCATTTGTATACATATACTTATCCCAGATGGTACAAGTATATTCACAAATCGAAAGGTAAGATTTCTTACTTGAAACCTTTATTTTTTTCTATATTTTTCCAAAAGATTCCTTACTTATAATTTCCTTTAAAATATCTTTTTTGAGGACCTAAGTACTTTCACAAATCCATTCAAAGAGGTCTAAGACTAATGTTACTTAAACAATATCACTATAAACCCAAAATTATTTCACTTATGCTTATCTTTAAAACATTATTTTAAAATTTTATTTACGTTCATAAATATAGTCAAAAGGGTTAATTAAGACGAATGTTATCAAAACATTGTCATAATAAATCCAAAATCATTTCATACTTGTTACTATTTTAAAACGTTCTTTTAAAGATCTAAATTAATATTTAGTTAAGTTCGATAGTCGACTAAGTGACAATCCAGTTAAAAAAGATCGCTTATACAAATCAGGGTTCGTATACTTAACTCATTTTTGACATTCCAACTTAATTAATCGTCGTCCAAGAGTGAGGCCAGGTAAGTTAGAGCACTGGTTGCATAACAAAGTCTTACCTTGACACTTCATTCTTGAATCTCACAAATAGATAGATCTACCTCATCGGCTTTTAGTGTCAAGTATAGTATTAATGACTTCTTGAATCTCACAGAAAGATAAATTTACCTCGTACGATTTTAGTGTTAAGTATAGTATTAATGACTTCCATAAACGAGTAAGTAAAGAATATAATTAACACATTTTGGACATTCCTGACTTAGTTATTCCTCGGTCAAGAGAGAAGCCAGTAGGTTAGAGCTCTATTGCTTATAACCCTACTCGAACATCAATCTTAACTCCCACAAATAGATAATTCAAACTTGTCGGCATTTAGTGTTAAGCCTAGTTAATTACTATCACGACCCAGATTTTCGACCTTGAAAATCAACATCAATACGTCCAATGTATTACGTGTCGAACAATCGAATGCTGGAAATACCAGATCGTTAGGGAAAAGAAGAAAGAGGTAGAAGAAGAAAATAAAAATAACAACACAGAATCTCACAACCGTAGTGGAACAATATATAATAGATAATGACACATATTTATACAAAAAGAATTATAACTGTTATTTACATATCACATTACCAGAGTACAATACATCAATAACTCAATACCGGAGAGTTATAATAATTTGCCCTCATAAATGCTGAATATACAGCCTACAATACACAGTGGAATAAAAACTAAGTACGTGTGATATGTCATCGTCATAAAGCTCGTCTCCTGAGCTCCATAGCATCTTATCCTGTGTCTATAATACTCGGTCTGACCAGAGAATTATAATAAAATAACACCTGAGTCAGTCTGGAAAACCATCATGAGAAAACACACTCAATTTGAATTATTAAAATTTTCAAAATCCTTTGAAAATCAAAGGTATCTCGTAAGACCATGCTACACATAAACACGACGGGTTTTTACCATACGATAACCAAAACATTTCATATCAAATCTTATGATATTATAATAGTATCTAAATATAAATACATTCAAATAGCTAAAATTGTTACATTAATTAAATTCCAACATACTAGGCTCTACAACCAAAACCGTAAAGGCACGTATTGGAGAATGGATTCCATACGAATGACTAGGCACGAGGGTACCATCTATCATAGTACACGTCTAGAACAGTGTACCACCTGTCACTGCTCCATCTTCGAATCCATGCTCTTGTTTTCACATTGAAAACTTACTTGTTGGATCAAAATGGTTTTCGGATAACTTATCTGATCCTGGTCTCTTTGAAACAACGTTCGATATTTTCGGTAAACTCAACCCTGGTTCTTTAAGAAACAAACATACGAAAGTAAGATCGGAGATCACCTCCTAACCTTTAGTGGATGGATTTCCTTATAAACGTCCTAGAAGAACTAAATGAGTTTATACGTACAGTATAGCATCTTGAACGGTAACTATACCATATAATTCCCGTATTTCTCCTAGATATTCCCAAAGTTATATTTTGGGTCCAGACTTGATAGTCGATTATTTAACTATCAAATAAACAATCATTCAACAAAATATTTCATTTTCCACTAATACCCTAAGTCTCATTTTTATTTAATCTTTATATAAATTAAACTCTTTATCCAAAAGTATGTACTTATTATCGAATTTAGTAAATTCACAAAATATCTTTCAAAAATATTGGAAATCCTTTTTAAAATTAATGTGGAAAGTACCACTTCGGTATCAACCATCGATTCATAGCTCAATGGTTACGTCTCTATCCTAGAGAAAGCCAAAACGTAACTGTAGGCACTCGCTACCTCCGACTATGCCATGAAAGCATACCATTACTTTCCGAAAACTTTATTAAATAATTTTCCAAAATAATACTCATAAAATTTCTATATAAATTTCCAAGTTAAATTTAGGCGAATACTCTTTAAATAAAAGTTATTATATAAAAATATTAATATTGAATAATTTATCCTTTAAAATAATAATACCGATTAATTCTTAAATATTAATTGACTTAATATAAACTAACTTAATTTATAATTAAATATACTTTAAACAAATTTAAAATAACTAAATAATTAATTTCCTGAAATATTCTTAAAACACTTTTTAAATTACCTAGTCAATAATTAAAAATCCTCTTGTTTTAAACAACTTAACTTCTCAGAAGGAAAATTTTCAATTCCAATATAACCAGTCTAACATTTATAATTCTCTCTCGATTTATCCCCAATTTGATTTACGTCCCAACTTCGTAAATTCCCCTTTCCACATTTCTAAAAATAAATCTAACATTTATTTTTAAACCGATTTAGCCATCTCCTTATAAATCTTAACAGTGAATTTATAACTTCAATTTATCCACTGATAATCACTTTACTTTATTTATAAACCTTGTTTATAAATTCCATTGTCTCATTTCCCATTTATAACGTTTTCACAATATTTGGTCGATTTTTAATCTATTTCTAAATTAAATTCCATTTTTATAATTAATTCCTAGAAACCTAACTATATCCCAAAACCCACTAAATTCTGATTCCACTTCTATTTCATACTTTAAAATCTTATTTGAAACCTAGTATAAAAATTTCATATTTTATTTTCAAAATTCCCCTTTTATTTTCCTAACTACTTAAACCTTGATTTTAAAAATAAATTCTTTTATATTTAAACAATATCGCTTAAGTTCTATTATTTAAATCCTTTTATTTACATTATTCAAAAATCTCTATTCACAATATTCCAAGATTTTATTTACAATATTCCGAAATTATTAAATACAAATTTGAATCAAACCATTTATTTTTCCTACATTTCTTTTAATTTATCCAAATTTCACTATAAATATTTCTACTTCCAATTTTTCTATTTTTTTCTTTCCAAATTCAAAACATTTATTATTGTTTTAAAAAAAAAATCAAAGTCTAGGCCAAAACTGCCATAGCATCCAATAAATTCAAAATTGCACTTTAATCTGCCACAGATTATTTAAACAGATAATATACCTATATATATAATTTAATTCAACATTTTTGAGCAATCCAATTGATCCGTCTAATCTGTTTCCCTACATCCACAGATGTTAATATGATATAAAAATACCAATCCCACTTCGAGGGGGATATCGCGGTATATGGGGTCATCCGCAATTATGCAGGGGCCCATAGGGTCTCATCCTCTATATATGTGGGAATATCAATCACCCCAATATATATATATATATATATATATATACTACTACTACATATAACATCACATTCAACTGATAAATATATATCAATTTAACTAATCAATCAATAATTAATTTTAACTATTTAAAATTAATTGCAGTAATCCAAAATTGAGTGAGATTAACTCACATTTCTTTTCGCTTCCACGTTCTTTTTCTGATTAAATTCGAACGCTTTTGAATTTATCTGAAATTTCAACAAGCTCTAATATCAGCCAAACTGATGCCATAGCAAAAATCTCGTTAATACAAACCCAACGCAACTGATCGCGTTGGATTTTTAACCTAAAACGAATGAGTTACAATTTTTTTAAAACTTGAATTTATTAAAAAATATATAAATATAATGAAAATACCCTTAAATATACATACCCACTTCTAGGCCCAAGCCCACGAATCAAAAACCTGACCGCTACTTTCTTCTTCCCTCTTCAACATGTCGCCTAAAGCCCGTACACGCACAACATCGAATACACATGCCTCACCGTACACGTGCACGACATTCCAAGACCACCAGGGACCAACGCAACATCACCCACACGACCGCCTCATCGGTCACCACCTCCTCGTCAACTCGCCTCCTCCTTCGAAACATCTCCTAGAATCGTGAAATTCCAACTGAACGCGACCCAAAAAAATCACGCGTCACCATACTTGATCACGGCCCACCAGTTTTTGGTCGCGGATGTCTTCTTCCTGCACGAACTCTCCTACGCCATACAATTCCCACATCGACCTCGAAATCAAAGTAAATCTTCAACCCTAGCTCATACAGCACGAAGTCGAGCAACCCAAACCACGACTGCACCCTTTAACATTTATACCAGATTAAAGCATGAGATAAAAAAGAATTTAAAGCAATTTTTTGAATTTTTTTATGAAGTATAAATGGAGATTTGAATTTTTGTATGAAATGGTAAATTTTTCTCCCTTGCTTTTCGTTGTACAGTTGTGCCTTATTTAAAAAAAAATGATGTGATTTTGGCATGTTGAAGGGAATTGTACAGTGATTTGAAAAGAAGGAAAAGGATGGATGACATGAAATATGGTAAATCAAATAAATTAATATATATATATATATATACATATTTATATATATATATACATATTTATATATATATATACATATATATATATTATTTAAATTCAAATCGCCTCGATTTCATAGCTTAAAATCTCGAACTCTTATCGAGGCATGCCGCTAGGCGTTTATAATGTTATACCCCTATTCCAAATGCAATGGAAAAGGTTTTGAACTCTATTTCGTTCGTATGGAGAAGATAGCTTTTTGGACCCAATAATAATATTGAGTTTTCAATATAAATTTTAACGCGTTTATATTTCGTACGACCAAACGATAAAAAATTTATTCGATATAAATTTTGTTCCTTTAAAAACCATTTTAAATATTTCAATTCCAAAAATATTGTCCAAATAATATCACTATTATTTTCCAAGACTTTGAAAATCATTTTCAAACCCAACGGGGAAATTAAATTCCTAAATTTCCGGCTTTTGAATCCTTTATAAACCGTTTTTCTAAACCATATTATCTTTAAATATTCCTCTGGAATTTTATTTCATTTCAATTTATAAATCACATTTATAAACTCATATTTACAAATTCCATTTTGTTATATGAAGTAATTTCTTAACTTTTGGTTATAATATCAACTTTTATTCAATCATCACAACATCAAATGATAATGGTTTAATGTTATCATTTCCTAACAATCAAGCACACCATATATAATTATAATAATTTTTTGAAAAACTATTTCTTTATATATGAAAATAATTTGGGTAAAATTATTTCACTTACCCCCATTTCAAAACAATACTGTGTCAAATTGCTATGTTATAGTGTTTAGAGATGCCTATCAATAACGTTAATTACTCGAATTGACCAGAATCCATAAACCACTCAAAAAACCAATCAACACAATATAAACCAATTTTATATTCACTAACAAATAAACATTCATATATATTAATACACTCAAACTCATTCTATGGTGCTACTGACCCTACCTCTAATGAGTAATACCCACCAGAGCCAAGGTTCTCGCTTAACCTTCAGCTCTGATACCAAGTGTCATGACCGAGATTTTCAACCTCCGAAAATCGACATCAATACATTCACTGTATTACGTGCCAAACAATTAAATGCTGAAAATACCAGATCGTTAGGGAAAAAAAGAAAGAGGTAGAAGAAGAAGAAAATAGAAATAATAACATAGAATCTCACAATCGCAGCGGAACAATATATAATAGATAATGATATGTCTTTATACAAAAAGAACTATAACTGTTATTTACATATCACATCATCAGAGTACAATACATTAATAAATCAATACTGGACAGTTATAATAACTTGCCCTCATAAATGCTGAATATACAGCCTACAATACACAGCGGAATAAAAACCAAGTACGTGTGATACGTCAACGTCATTCAGCTCATCTCCTGAGCTCCATAGCATCCTATCCTGTATCTATAGTACTCGGTTTGACTCGAGCATTGTAATAAAATAACACTTGAGTTGGTCTGGAAAACCAGCGTGAGAAAACACACTCAATTTGAATGATTAAAGTTTTCGAAATCGTTTGAAAATCAAAGGTATCATGTAAGACCACGCCACACATAAACACAACGGGTTTTTACCTTTCGATAACCAAAACATTTCATATCAAATCCTCTGATATTATAATGGTGTCTAAGTACAAGTACTTATTCAAATAGCTGAATTGTTACATTAATTAAATTCCAGCATACTAGGCTCTACAACCAAAACCGTAAAGGCACGTATTGGAAAATGAATTCCATGCGAATGACTAGGCACTGGGGTACCACGTTTCATAGTACACGTCTAGAATAGTGTACCGAGGACCACACCAGGATCTCCTGTATACAAGACTGGACTATCCCTAACCTGGATAGACCAAATATGCTATCACCCAGGGTGTTCCCACCCTTTCCAAGCTCCTTACATGTATCATAGTAATAATATCTGAGGGTATCTAGAAAGGTGATAAACATACCCTAATTGGGTGCGACCTACTTAGCCTTGCTGCATCTCCCCTCCTTTTCAGTCATTTCCAGTTCATGAGGCTAGAGGTTACAATTACGTTTTTAAAAGAAATTTCACATAGAATGCTCATTATCCTCCAATGACAATGAACTGATAGCATTCATCTATACAAGTCCGTTCTGGGTCCGAACGGAACCGAAAGCACTACTCCTACTATATCCATTTTGGCAAAATCCTCAGGATTAGTAGCGATTGTTGAGACTTGGTTTTGATTCATAACACGAAGCTATCACTTCAACATACAGATTTGATAACTGTTACAACAAAAAAAGAATTTATACTACAAGGAGACAGGATATCAAAATCGGTGCATCAACTTTTATATTATTTTGTTCTGAGTCTTAAGTAAATATTGTTAAGATCTCTCTTCGTTTACGTATACATTGGCTTATATATAATCTTCTTATCTTCAAATGATTTATACATATATAAGCATATATTATATATATATATATATATATATAATCAAAGTTTTAAAGTTGGAATCGTATATAATATATATTATATATATTATATATTATATATACCTGTGCAAACTGTGCAAATTGCACAGATAATACCAGGTCAATCGACTAACATGGTAGGTTAGTCGACTGACCTGCTAGTAACTGTGCAACATGCACAGGTGCGCAAGTATATATAAAATATATAACAAAAATCGTTTGAATATTTAGTCGACTGACCCAGAGCCTAAGTTGATTGAATTTCTATAACGACTATATTTTCTAAAAAGACACGATCATTCGTGAAGAGTTACAAATCTCTACGAAGAGATTTGGACACATCGCTTCAACCGCAACTCTTCGCCAATGGTCGCTGCTATTTAACAACTATAATACATGTCCTAACTTCATTCCAATTACAAAATCTGCTTATCTCTCTTATCTAACTTTCTTGAATATTCTTGTGACTATACTCTCAAATATTCAGCATTCTTAACATACTTATTGCTTGAATTAGATTTATATATCATATTCTAAGCAATACTATTCCTTTCTGATCTTCATAAACATCAAATATACATATTTATACTCGAGGAGAAGATCATAGGAAGGGTGTACTATAAAAAGACTTATCCGTGTTATCAGAACACAAAAAGTCAAACAATCTTTTGTATTTGTTGAAGTCCTGTTCTGCTGCTCAGATATGTGAAGTCTTCTTCGGCTGTTGAGGTGAAATCCTGTTTCGCTGCTCAGGTCCCTGTTCAGCTGCTCAGGGGTTGTATAGACCTGTTCCTCCGGGTTAAGTGAGGGTTTTTGTTTTAGTGAAATTCCAGAAGGAGTCTGGGACTAGAAGTAAGACGGAGGTCCGAACCAGTATAAAAATCTCTGGTGTTATTTTTATTATACTACTTTTATATTTCGCACTATTTATTGTATAGCTATCATCACTATACTTTATATTATCGTATATCCATATTACACGATCCATAGCACACTTTCATTTGGTATCAAAGCTTGGAATTCTATTGGTCGTCAAAACATCATAGAATAATGACCAGAAAAAGAACTAGTCGAAATACAACAGGCATAATACCCAACAAAGCCACTAATGAGGACTAAAAAAAGGTACTTTCTGATTTACAAATTTTAGTAAAAGATAATAATGAATTAGTTAGTATAAGCAATAAGATTTCAAAGCGTAATTTTATTATTTTAGAAAAGATGAAATTTGTTGAACTTGAAAATGAAAAATTGAAAAATGATAAATTAAATTTAAAAAATCAACTTGGTGTTTTAAGAATAATTTTATAACCGTTAAAGGATTTCTAGATGAACAAAACACTATATTTGAAAAAGAGAGAGAAAAATTTTCAAAAGAAATTTTCGATTTGAAAAGACAAAATGATTTATGACAATCCTCTTTAGATAATTCAGAATCTCAAAATTTTCTTTTCAAAAATGAGAACCGTATGTTAAAAAACGAGAATTCTGAATTAAATGAGAAAATTGATATTTTGAATAATATTAATATATTTTTTGAAAATAATAATTGTGACGTTAAAGCTAAATTTGATAAACTTAACACTAAAGTCACAAAATTTAATAAAGGTCAAAACAATTTAAACACGATTTTATCTAGTTTTAGACCTTTAAATGATAAGAGTGGTTTATGATATAATAAAACTAATCGTAGAAATAGCACTAGATACGCTTTTATGTATAGTAAAAATGTTAGTGCTACTACTAGATTACGAGTAAAGTCGAAATCCAATTTTTATAGAAATTCAAATACTGCTATGACCAATAATTTCTTTAGAAGTACAAAATCATTAACGGGAAATATGAATAAAAATTATCTAAATATTAGGGTTCCTGTTAATTGAAAAAATAGAGAAAAATACATTGATGATTACTTTGATATGGTAGTTAATGATGAAAATTATATTTATAAAGGTTCGACCACACCAAAATCGGTATGGTTTCCTAAAAATTAGGAAATTATAAGAACCTTAGGTATGGCATGCTTTAAATGTTAACTTTTTTTGATACCTTACATATAAGTAGTAGTTATTTTGTTCTATATTGTTTTATGTTAACACTTATGTGGAATATAATTTTTGTCATCATATACTCTCCTTTTTTTTCAATGACAAAGGGGGAGAAAGATATTGTTCTAAGACTGTTTGCAGGAATAAACAACGCAAGCACAGATTAAGGGGGAGAAAAGATTAATTATTTACAGAAATATATAGCAAAGATTCAGGGGGAGTAAGTATTCTTATTATATTATATATAGTCGAAATCTATATCTATTTACATGTTGTCATCAATCAAAAGGGGGAGAATGTTGAGACTTGGTTTTGATTCATGATACGAAGCTATCACAGCAACATACAGATTCGAAGACAGTTACGCCAAAAAGAGAATATATACTACATGGAGACAAGACATCAAAATCGGTGCATCAACTTTTATATTATTTTGTTTTGAGCCTTAAGACAATATTGTTAAGATCTCTCCTCGTTTACGTATATGTTAGCTCATATATATATAATCTTCTTATTTCAATGATTTATACATATATAAGCATATAATATATATATAATCAAAGTTTTAAAGTTAGAATCGTATATAATATATATATTATATATACCTGTGTAAACTGTGAAAATTGCATAGATAATACCAGGTCAGTCGACTGTCCTGCTAGTTTCTATGCAATATGCACAGGTGCACACGTATATATATAATATATAATAAAAGTCGTTTGAATATTTAATCGATTGACCCAGAGGCTCAGTTCACTGAATTTCTATAATGGCTATATTTTCTGAAAAGGCACGATCATTCGTGAAGGGTTACGAATCTCTACGAAGAGATTTGGACGCGATGCTTCAACCGGAACTCTTCGCCAATAGTCGCTTCTATTTACCAACTATAAATACATATCCTAACTTCATTCCAATTACAAAATCTGCTTATCTCTCTTATCTAACTCTCTTGAATATTCATGCAACTATATTCTCAAATATTCAGCATTCTTAACATACTTATTGCTTGAATTAGATTTATATATCATATTCTAAGCGGTACTATTCCTTTCTAATCTTCATAAACATCAAATATACATATTTATACACGAGGAGAAGGTCATAGGAAGGGTGTACTATAAACAAAATTATCTGTGTTATCAGATCACAAAAGGTCAAACAATCTTTTGTAGTTGTTGAAGTTCTGTTCTACTGCTCAGGCGTGTGAAGTCCTCTTCGGCTGCTGAGGCGAAATCCTATTCCGCTACTCGGGTCCCAGTTCGGCTGCTCAGGGGTTGTATAGACCTGTTCCTCCGGGTTAAGTGAGAGTTGTTGTTTTAGTGAAATTCCAGAAGGAATCTGGGACGGGACGTAGGACGGAGCTCCGAACCAGTATAAAAATCTTTGTTGTTATTTTTATTATACTACTTTTATATTCTGCACTATTTACTGTATAGCTATCATCACTATACTCTGTATTATCGTATATCCATATTAAATGATCCATAGGACACTTTCAGCAATCAGCCCTTACACTTCACTACCACATCTTCAAATCCATGCTCTTGTTTTCACATCGGAAACGTACTCGTTGGATCAAAGTGGTTTTCGAATAACCTATCCGATCATGGTCTCTTTGAAACAACGTTCGATATTCCCAGTAAACTCAATCCCGGTTCTTTAGGAAATAAATAGATGAAGGTAATATCGGAGATCATCTCCTAACCCTTAGTGAACGGATTTCCTTATAAACATCCTAAAAGAACGAAACGAGTTTAAACGTACAGTATAGCACCTCGAACGGTAACTGTACCATATAATTACTGTGTTTCTCCTAGATATTTCTAAAGTTATATTTTAGGTCCAGATTTGATAATCGGTTATTTAACCATCAAATAAACAATCATTCAACCGAATATTTCATTTTCTACTGAACACCAAGTCTCATAATTTTTATATAAATTAAATCTCTTTATCCAAACGTATGTACTTATCTTATCAAAATTAGTTATGTACTTATCTTATCAAAATTAGTAAACTCAAAACTATCTTTCAAAAATTATTGGAAACCCTTTTTAAAAGTAATGTAGAAAGTACCACTTCGGTATCAACCATGGATTCATAGCTCAGTGGTTATAACTTTATCCCAGAGAAATCCAAAACTTAACTGTATGCACTTACTGCCTCCGATTATGCCATAAAAGCATACCATCACTTTCTGAAAACTTTATTAAATAATTTTTTAAAATAATACTTATAAAATTTCTATATAAATTTCTAGGTTAAATTTAGGTGAATACTCTTTAAATGAAAGTTATTGTATAAAAATATTAATATTGAATAATTCATTCTTTAAAATAATAATACCGATTAATTCTTAAATAATAATTGACTTAATATAAACTAACTTAATTTATAATTAAACATACTTTAAACAAATTTAAAATAACTAAATAATTAATTTCCTGAAATATTCTTTAAACACTTTTTAAATTACCTAGTTAATAATTAAAAATCCTCTTTTTTAAACAACTTAACTTCTTAGAAGAAATTTTTTTTCCAATTCCAATATATCCAGTCTAACATTTTTAAATCCATCTCGATTTATCCTTAATTTAATTTACGTCCCAATTTAGTAAATTCCTTTTTCCACATTTCTAAAAATAAATCTACCAGTTATTTTTAAACCGATATACCCATCTCCTTATAAATCCTCACCGTGAATTTATAACTTCAATTTATCCACTGATAATCACTTTACTTTATTTATAAACCTTGTTTATAAATTCCATAGTCTCATTTCCCGTTTATAATAGTTTCACAATACTTGATCGATTTTTAATCGATTTCTAAATTAAATTCCATTTTTACAACTAATTTCTTGAATAACCCAACTATATCGCAAAACCCACTAAATTTCGATTCCACTTCCATTTCATAATTTAAAATCTTAATTGAAATCTGGTATAACAATTTCATATTTTATTTTCAAAATTCTCTTTTTATTTTCCTAACTATTTAAATCTCGATTTTAAAAGTAAATACTTTTATACTTAAACAATATCACTTAAGTTCTATTATATAAATCCTTTTATTTATCAAAAATATCTATTTACAATATTCCAAGATTTCTATTTATAATATTCCGAAATTATTAAATACAAATTTGAATCAAACCATATATTTTTCCCAATTTCATTTCTTTTAATTTATCCAAATTTCCCTATAAATATTTCTACTTCCGATTTTCTATTTTTTTTCTCTTTCTAAATTCAAAACATTTATTATTGTTTTTTTAAATATTGAAGTCTGGGCCAAAACTAACATAGCATCCAATAAATTCAAAACTGCACTATAATCTACCACAGATTATTTAAGCAGTTCATATATCAATATATATGAAATTTAATTCAACATTTTTGAGGAATCCAGTTGGAACCCTCCAACCTGTTTCCCTGCATCCATAGATGTTAATACAATATAAAAATACCAATCCCACTTCGAGGGGGATATCGTGGAATATGGGGTCATCTGCTATTATGCGGAGCACATACGGTCTCATCCGCTATATATATGCGGGAATATTAATCACTTCAATATATATGTACTACTACATATAACATCACATTCAACTGATAAAAATATATCAATTCAACTAATCAATCGATAATTAATTTTAACCATTTGAAATTAATTGCAGTAATCCAAATTGAGTGTCACGTTTATTTTTGCTTTCGCTTTCTGTTTCTGATTAAATTCGAATGCCTTTGAATTTATTTGAAATTTCATCAAGCTCTAATATCAACCAAATTGATGTCATAGCAAAGATCTCATTAATACGAACCAACGCGACTGATCGCGTTGGATTTCGACCTAAAACGAATGAGTTACGAATTTTTTTTAGAACTTGAATTTATTAAGACAATTTATATAAAATTAAATTACCCTTAAATATCCATACCCATTTCTAGGCCCAAGCCCACGAATCAAAAACCCGACCACTACTTTCTTCTTCCCTCTTCAACATGTCACCTGAAGCTCATACACGCACAACATCGAATACACACGCCTTACTGTATACGCGCACGGCCTTCCAAGACCATCAGCGACCAACGCAGCATCACCCACACGACCGCCTCATCGGTCTCCACCTCCTCGTCAACTAGCTTTCTCCACCGAAACATCTCCTAGAATCGTGACAATCCAACTGAACGCGACCCAAAAAAATCGCTCGTCACCATACTTGATCGCAGCCCACCAGATTTTGACCGTTGATGTCCACTTCCCGCGCGAACTCGCCTACGCCATCCAATTCCCGCATCGACCTCGAAGTCAAAGTAAATCATTAATAGCTTATACAGCATGAAGTCGAGCGACCCAGGCCATGGCTGTACCACTTAACACTTATACCAGATTGAAGCATGAGCTAAAACAAAAATTTTAAAGCAATTTTCGAATTTATTTATGAAGTATAAATTGAGATTTGAATTTTTGTTTAAAACGGTATATTTCTCCCTCTTGCTTTTCACTGTATAGTTGTGCCTTATTTAAAAAGAAGAAGATTTGATTTTGGCGTGTTGAAGGGAGATGGTAAAGCGATTTGAAAAGAAGGAAAAGGATGGCTGATATGTAATATGGTAAATCATATATATATATATATATATATATATATATATATTATTTAAATTCAAATCGTCTCGATTTCGTAGCTTAAAATCTTAAACTCTTACCGAGCATGCTGCTAAGCATTTATAATGTTATACTCCTATTCCGAACGCATAGGAAAAGGTTTCAAGTCCTAATTCGATTGTGTGGAGAAGATAGCTTTTTGGACCCAATTATTATATTGAGTTTTCAATATAAATTGCAGCGCATTTATATTCCATATGACCGAATGATAACTCTAAACGTTACGAAATTTAAAATCCGATAATAATACACTATTACGGGTCCAATGGAATCAGTTTTGTCGAATTCCAAGACTGTGCCCCAAAAGGCTATTTTTAAATGTAAATTAAAACGATATATTTTTAAAACTGAACAAATCACTTCTTAAATTCAATTAAAAAGTTTTATTACCTTTATTATTATTAATATAAATTTTATAAGCCTTTAAATTATTTTTAACAAGCTTAAAACTCAAGATTCACTAATTTACCCAATATTCAATTATTAAATAAAATAATTAAATTATCCAACAAATGGTTGTATTTGAAATTCAAGTTAAAAATTAACGATTAAATATTAAAATCAATTAATTATTTCAATTCCAAATAACCAAAATTATGGGTTGTTTACTTATATATATACACATAAATACTTTACAAATAATTGTAAACGGGCTTTAAATATCTAGGTAAAATATTAAAAAATAACTAATTTCTACTTTAGGGAAAAACATGTTTTATATTATAACACTTCTTTACTTTGAAAATACATATATGATTATTAAAAATATATTTAAACTACAAACCAACTTTAAAGTACTTAAAAATGTGTTTGAAAACATCTCTAAAAGGATTAGAGAAAAATACCAAATTTAAATATCATTTTTGAATTGTTAAAACCACAAGCGACTTATTACAACACTTATAAATACCGTTAAAAGTGCTTGTTAAAAATAGCATTGAAAAGTACGATCTTTGTGACTAGTTTTAAAAACTTAAACAAATGATTTAAGACTTGAAAATTTTATAGCAACCACTTATACCTCTAAAAATATCTTCCAATTTATTTCTAAAAATTCCTGAAAACATACTATATTTATAAAGTGTATCTACAACCGCATTTTTGCTTCAACTTTCACAATTTCGATTCACAATTTCTATTACTTTCCAAACCATTTCTTTATTGTCCAATACACAAAAATATGTGTAGAGGACAACCGCATTAAATTTTCTCAAGCTAAGTTCATAAAACTTCCATTTACATAAGTTAAAGTTAAGGGATATTAAAGTGCACTTATAATAACTATTCTCGCTCAAACACATTCAAAACATACTTCAATTCAATAAACAAGTCAAAAAACCATTTAAACATTAAGTACAGTTCACGACACATGTTTAATAGGATAATAGAAATAATGTTATACAGTATAAAGTTGCCATTTTCTTCCAAAAGCAAGTGGGGTCCAAAGTTTATATCTTTATGTCACTTTACATTTATATTTCAAACACATAACATATATACACAATATATACAAACAAAATAGTGATCTAACTTTCTTAGATTCAAGCCAGACACATGCTTAAGAACAACCAAACTCAATAACACTTCCTACCATCAACATACTCCTCAAGATGCAATCTTTAGCACTTCCAAACCAAGGCAACACCTACCGTCCTCTTCTATTGCTCACGGCCCAAGCTAGGATCCCAATCTCCCTTTTTTTTCTTCCACTTTGACTTTAGAACTAAGCTTCCTAAGGTGTCCTAAGTGTAGGATCGATTTCACTTTAGAGGTAGGCGAATAGGGTGATACTAAAAATAATAAAAATTAATACGGAAGTATATATATAATAATTGCAACACAGATAATAGCAGAATAATAAAAGCAGAAACTGAACAACACAGATTTACTAGCTTCGACTAAACTTGCCTACGTGCTGCCCCAAGGTTTCTACTAGAAATTAAGTAGTCAGTCGCTTACACATGTAAACTTGCAACACCCGCCATCGACAAACCTAATTCTACGCTCAAAACTCTGCCACAACTCAGCCACTGAGTTGCGAATTCTCATACTACACCACTGTAGTTCGTAACCTAGTCACACGACTAGAATTTTACTAATTTTTAAACTAAAATTACAAAATAGAATAAAAACTAAACACAAAACCCTATTAATAATTCAAGCCCAAAATACAAAATAAAGAGACCGGCCCAATTGAAAATAAAGAAGATGTCCTTTTTTTATTTTTTTATTTACCAATCCATTTTACTTTTATTCAGTCCTTCGGCTGTTCGTCCCTCTTTCAAAATTTAGGGCTTTGTGATTGAAGCTGCCACTTGAGTTTCGAGCGATTGAAGTGATTAAATTGCTCTGTTTTGCTCCGTCAAACGTCTCCTAGCTTTGGTTGGCTTTCGGCTGGTTCCATAAGTCGATTTGGATGTTGATTGTTTTGTACATGATTTTTCCCTTTTTAGTTCTCGACTTTGATTCGAATTACGAATTTGTTCGTGATATATTCTGAGTATGCTCACTGATTTTAGTCTCTGTGACGACCCGGAAATTTTTAACATTTGAAATGGAATGATTAATTGATTTTAAATATTTGAAAGTTATTTTAACTTGAATTTCAAATATAACTATGAATTTGGTAATTAAATTATGGAATTTGATTTAGTAAAGTTGGATAAAAATTTGAATCTTCGGTTTTAAGCTGATCAAAAATATTTCAAAGGCATGTAAAATTCATATTGATAATACTGAAGATAAAGTAAGCTTCAAAATTGAATTTGGAAATAGTTTGTTCGGTTTTGAAATTTTATCGTTTAAATCGATATTTAAAAATAGCCTTCCGAGGCACAGTCTCGGAATTCGATGAAATCAGTTCCATTGGATCTGTTATATTGCATTATTATCGGATTTCAATTTTCGTAGTGTTTGGAGTGATCGTGTGGCCATACGATAAGAAAACGCGCTAAAATTTAAATTGAAGATTCGATATTTTAACCGGTCTAAAAGGCTATCTTCTACATACGATCAAATTCAGACTCGGAACCTTTTCCATTGCGTTCGGAATAGGGATATAATATTATAAACGCCTGGCGGCACGCCTCGATAGGAGGTCAAGTTTTTAAGTTGCATTTATTGAACGGTTTGAATTTGAATTTGAATTTAAATTGAATATTTGTAATAGTCAGCTGCAGTTGAAATTATATCGCATCAGCCTTTTTCCTTTCCATTCAAAATACCGTAGCCTGTTAATTCGCGCACGCTAATATCAAATTCTGTCTCCTATTTCCGCAGCAGATTTTCAGAGCGATTCACATCGTTTTAATGGCCGAGCTTCTCTTTATTACAAAATTTTCTCGTTCAACATTTCAGAAGAGAAAAAAATGGTCGCATCCCTTCGTTTCACAATCAAATTTAAAATCAGTTGCCGCGTATAATCAAATCGAAGAACCCTCGATTTCTTTCTTAGTAATAGGATCGAACGAAATTCCTTCGTTCAGTATTTTCAAAGCAGGATTCAAATCGCTGGTATCAAACTCAAAGCTAGGGTTTGGTCGCGATTTGGGGGGATGCTCGTGTGATAATTCCTGTAGCACGATGGCACTTACGAGGTGAAATCGGTGGGTCGCAGTGGTGTTTTGGATGTTGTCGCGATGGCCAGTGCGCGCGTTCGCTAGGGCGAGGAAATTGATGGAAGGCGCGGTAGGGATAGCAGCAGCACGAGGCTAGGGCTTCAGCGTCTGTTCGCGTTCGAGCTCGAGTTCGTGATTCACCTTGGCATTCGAGAAGGATGTCGCGAGCGACTTAAAATGATAGTTGCTATGTCGTCGTCGTTAATATGTTCGAGGTGAGGTATTCCAATTTATTTCTTAAATTTAAAATTCGATTCAACAAATATATATACGTTTGAAATTTTCAGTTTGTTTAAAAAATACAGTGAAGTATTTAAAATGCAGTTATATATATATATGTATGTATGTATAAAAAATTTCAGAGAGGCATATGGTTTATTTTCATTTGATATATAAATATACATGTATATATTTAAAAGAAAAGAAAAGAAGGATTTTAGAACCAGATTTTAAGTTTACAAATATATACGTTAGCACATATATGTACATTTTCAATTTATATATATAGGTAAGAGTTGAAAATAGAAAAAAAAGAAATTCAATTTTAAATTTCACTTTTAATTAAATAAATTTGATAAAAGAGATTTGTTTAGAAATTAAAAATATTGGTTTAAAATAAAATCATTAGTTTAAAAAGAAAAAAATTACTATTAGTTGGATTAAAATTTGAAAATGGCAATTGAGTTATTCGATTATTTCAAATATTTATGAATTGTATAAATTGTTTATACAAGGTCAATATATGAAGAGAAAATCAAGCCGGAATGGAAATGAACTGCAAATTAAAATCAAAGGTGAGATCTTCTCACTCAAGTTTAAATTAGAATTTCTAGTTGATTTTAAATAGTTAGATTTAAAATTTATTGACTGCGTGCTTGGATGATTGATTTATAATATCACTGAATGATATTATATACATAGTAGTATATAGTATATATTGGGTGATTGATTTCCCGTATTATATAGCGGATGAGACCCTATTGCGCTACATAATAGCAGATGATATTTTTTTATATAAATCCCATATACCGCGATATTCCACCTCGAAGTGGAATGGGTATTTAATTATTGTGCTAACGTCTGTGGATGCAGGGAAACAGGTTGGAGGGATCTAACTGGATTCCTCATAAATAGTAATTTTATTTATATTCTGTGATATATCTTATTGATAAATTTGTTTTATGTATGAACCTGTGTATATAAATAAGCGTTATGGACTATACCGCTTATCGATGTTAATATGTGATGTGATGATTGATGTTGTGCACTATTGTGTTAAACCACTGGACTACACCATACACAAATGAATATGGAGTGCACGTGGAAATTGGTTAAGTCGCAGGTTTTTGAAATAATTTTAGAATTGAATTTTTGAATCTAAATTGTTTTGGAAATAAATCGGATTTAAAGTGGAAACAAACTTTTGAAAAGGAATTTCAAAATAAAATGTTATTTTTGAATAACTTAATTTAGTTTTAAATTTGTTTTAAAATTGAATAAAAAATTTAAATTTAATTCTATGTTGTAAGCTTATGATTTCAAATATGATTTCAAAAAGATTATATAGGTTTACATGAACTTGAACCATTTTACAAAGTGTTGTTTTGGGAATATAAATTAACCCAAAGATTTTAACTTGTATAAATGAAATCGGATTTTTCCGAAATAAAAACTATTTGTTTCCAAACGATATAAGCTTTCGTATAAGAAATGAATTCCCGATTTGTATTAACGGAAGTTTAAGGTGAATTGAAAATGGTTTTCCAAGTTATGAATGAATATTTGGAAACGGGTTTTGGAGGCTATAAGTTAAATCTTTGATTTAGAAATTAAATGAGCTAATCCAATTGAGGTGGAAATTGTTTTGAAATTCGTGAATGGATCTTTGTGAAACTGGGTGAACTTTGTGAAATAAATCATTATTTAAAAGATTTGAAATGGTAATTTAAACCATTAAAAGGAAAGTTTTGGATATTAAGTTGGGACTTGATTGAAATTCCATATCCATATATTTTTAAATTTACGCTCATTATTCGGTTTAGCCGGTAGAGGACTTTGTGTCATATAACCCATTCCGAATAATGATACATCGTTGTGGATAGCATTTGAAGACCGGTGGTGAAGACCGAGTATTTTCGAAAACGAAAGGATAACCCGTCGATTGTCTCTGCACTGAGTCGCGCCAGTATAGAGATTTCCTAAGTGATGGAAAGCCCGATCGGGATTGTGAATACCCAGAAATTGCAAGGGCTTCTTCGGAAGTGCCTTTGGTTCTGTTTGAACCCAAAACAGACTTGTGTGGATGTGTGTCTGACATTACACTTTGAGATGTAAAGCCGGTTTCTATCAAATGCATTTCTGTTGGTGGCGGAGATTTATTCTCTTAGCTTAACACCCTTCTCTGAGATGTACGAGCTCAGAGGTTATGTAGTTGATGGTTACTAATGATACACTCCCAATTTGGTAATGTGGCATGCTAAGTGCTGCTGTGTGTTGATGATCATTTGTTGATCATTTGTGATCGAAGCATGGCTTTGTGAAAGAGCGTAGCTTCGTGGATGAGACTTCGTCGAGCCTCACAATCCGGTAATGGTCAAAACAGGAATCGTGGCAGCAAGGTAATTTGAAGGTAGCTCCTTCTGAGGGTATGACCATTTCCTTCTGGATGAAAAAAGTGATATCATGGTATGAAGCCCAGATATTTACTTATGTTGATTTTTATGAAAGTGGTATCATGGTATGGAGCCCAGATACCTTACTGTGTGGTTGTTGGATTGGGGGCCCTCGGATAAAGGTCAGTAACGACCGGTGAATGGCATGGTCGTGTCAGTTGTTTCCTAGTTACAGAGGTAACCCGGCCATGTGTAGCAGAGATCCGGTTAGGTTCTCGAGGGCGTCCCTCCAGAGGCGTTCCATTTTATGTGGGAAGTTCCTTTGCCTGACCATTTGTTGGATAATCCAAACAAAACAATATGAGCCCTGTACGGTATTAGTTGTATAACCTGCCATGGAATGTGGCGGTAACCTGCTATTGAACATGGTAGCTATAGTAGGCATAAGTGCGAAATGCCTATGCTGGCTAAGATTAATATTATATTTTCGAAAAATTTTCACACTATGCACTAATAATAATAATATCGAAAAGATTTTTGCGTATTAAGCATGTTTGACTATCATAAGGAGAAATCTCCTCCACTTCTGCAGTTGCATTGTGTGTGTGGCGGGAGGCCTTATGGTAGTTTCATTTTCAAAAAGCATAGAGGATTTCTTTTCTTTTTATTTTCTTTGTGAAAATATCTATTTTTGAGATGTCACACCAGTCTCACGACTGACCTGGAGTTTATTTTTCCCTTTCTAAACTCTGGGTGCCCACAATTTTCCACACGGGAAGCCTAGAGTCAGGTTATCTTTATTCGGGAGCAAAGTCAAGAAGTTGCTATGGAAATCAAGAGTTGGAGCTGGATGGCGAGGCGCATTATATATATATATATATATATATATATATATATATATATATATGTAATATTTATTTTCGATGTTTGTTGTTGTACACTCTGATAATGTAATGTGATGTAATGTAATAACTGATATAGTAATTCTGTTTAAAGATATTTATTTATCTATTATATTTGTTCCGCTGCGATATGTGAGATTATGTGGTTGTTTTCTTTCTTCTTCTTCTACTTCTTCTTATTTAAACCCTAACGATTCAGTTTTTGGGCATTTGACTATGCGGCATTTGATACAGTGGACGTATCGATGTCGACTTTCGGGCGTCGAGAATTCGGACACATTACATGTGGTATCAGAGCATTTGGTTAAGCAATAACCTTGGCTCTGTTGAGTGTTGCTCATTAGAGATAGAGTCAGTAGTACTCTAGAATGAGTGTAAGTGTAATAATAGATATGAGCGCATATTTGTTAGTGAATATATAAAATTGTTTTGTATTGTGTTGACTTATCGGTTTATTGTTTATAGATTCTGGTCGGTGCAGTTTGGCCAACTGTATCGATAGTGGTTTCTAAACTCTAAACAAGATAAACCGAAACAGTATTGTTTTAAAAATAGGGTAAATGAAATAATTTTACCCAAAACAATTTTCGTATATAAAAGAAATAAAGTTTCTGTGAATTATTATAATATATGGTTGCTTGGTTGTTAGGAAGTGATAATATTAAATTATTATCATCGTTGTATGAGAAATTGAAATCAAAACCAAAAGCTAAGAAATGAGATTTGTTAATGTAAATTGTAAATGTAATTTATAATTTGGAGTAAAATTCATTAATGGAATGAAATTGGTAATGTGAATTTATAAATGAGTTTTATAAAATTGAAATAAGATTTGATTTGGATCAAGTTGAATAAAAATCCAAACTTGGAAAAATAAAATGGATTAAATCCAAGTAAACTAATATGTTAATTAATTAATTTATGAAATAAGAAAATTGAATTAGTTAAATTAAAACTTGAATTGTGAGTTAAATAAAAATGGTTTGAATTTGCAGATAAATTCAAGTAAGTAGAAATAAATTGAAAATTTCCTTGTTATTGATAAAATAAATTCGAGATGAATTGAGAATGGAAAGTTGAAATTTAAAATGGATAAGTGCATAAAACTAATTTAATTAAATTGGTCGATGGAAGGAATTTGATAAATGAAAATCAAATCAAGGATTTAAGTTTGGTAGTCTTACAAGGAGAAATAAATTTGGGTTTTGAATTGAAATAACTTAAGTGAATATTGGATAAAAGCTCGATTTAAGTAAAATTATGAAATGGTTGTTGTCAAGTTGTATGGAATGGTTTTGAATGAAACTTGGTTGATTAATGAAATACAAATTTTGTGTAAATGGATTTGAAAAGGTCGGTTTAATAATAAATGATCTGAATATACATATATTCTATTTTGAAAGGATAAAGGTTCAAATATCCTAAGATATGGGACGAGTCATAGTTTCCAAAATTCGGGTTTTCAAAAAAAACTTTTTTTACAGATGTTGTTTTCAAAGATATAAAGCCTTATAAGTTAGTTCAATATAAAGAATTTTGAAAGTATAAGGCTTCATATGAATTTTATGGCTTTTGAATATACAAGTCTAGTATATACGTACATGTATACGGTTTCAAAAGCAAGCAGTTTCAAACATAAAGCTTTGTATAAGTGTCAGGTGTGTGTGCGTGGCTTTGAACATGTCAAAATGGCCATGTTTATAAAGTTTTCACATATTAAAATTTCAATTGCAAATATATGTTAACTTTCGAATAGAAAGTTTATCAAATATGAGAGTTTTCGAATAGTTTCCCATGTATCCAGTTTTCAAACACACACCCACGCACCGTATTAAATATACATTTTGGTTTCAATGTATATGTATAACTTTTGAGCATACGTTAGGCTTTTGAATAAGTGTTAGATACCAAATATAACAGTTTAAAGTACAATATATTTTTGGAAGCATGAAATCCTTTCTGTATACAAAAGTTGTAAATACATATTAGATTTTGAAGGCATAGGAATTATTTTGAGTGTATTGCTTATGAAAACTATGTGCTCACTATTGAAAATAAGTGAGATGTAAATGAATTTTCTATATATGTCACTTATGTGTTTAAATTGAGTAAATATTGGTACAGGGGGTCGTTTGGCTGGATTTGGTCGCGCTAAAATGCTAATAATAAACGAATTTGATTAAAAATGCTAAATAAGGTACGCCTACGGAATAAAAATAGGAAATATGAACTGTTTTTGTTTTTCCGACCGGGTGGGTTGATGTATATATATTTATATCTTTTGTCAAATTGCAAAAGCTCCTCCGTACAAAGGGGACTCTGCCAAAAAATTTCGAAAATTTTAGAAGATAGAAAAAAAATTTGAAATTTTTTTTTGTTAGCAATAAACAATTTCAAATTGAAAATTTAAGTAAATTAGTGAATGAAACTAAATTAAAATAATGATATGAATCAGTTATAAATGGTAGATAAAATTCAATATTCAGAAGTTAAACTGAATCCAAATAAATTGAAATTGTAAATTGAATTCAAATGAAATTGAAAATGTAAAGTTGAATAAAAATGAATATACAACTTCAATAGTGAAGTAAAAAAATGGTATAAGAAGTATATATTGAAAATTTGTAAAGGAATGTGCGAAATAAATTTGAATGTTGTAATTGGATATTATGGCTAGTAGAATATACAGGTATGTTACAGGAAAATTTTGGAATTGGGATTTTAAAGATAAATTTTGAATTGCTCGACAAAAGGTACGTATTTAAATTTCAGTCTGAAATTTGGTGATTTTCTTGTCTAGCCATTTGGCCTTTTGTTTTCTTTTGGAATCTGAGGCCCTATGGTAGCATTTTGTAGTCGTACCGAGCTAGCAGCGCAAAGGAGACGCTAGCGAAATTTTTCGAAAATTTCGGAAGTTAGGAAAAATTTTGAGAAATTTTGAAAGTTTAAAAAAAATTAAATTTGAATTTGAATTGTTAAGAAAACAATGTTATTTGGAATCTATGGAATTTTAGAAAGATAATTGAAGTGATAAAGGATCTTTAGTAAAACGATTTGCTTTGACAAATTGTTGAAAACTATTTGGTTTTGGGTAAATAGTAAACGGGTTAAGGATCATTCTTCCTAACTGGTAATTTCGGGATGAAATTCTTTTAAGGAGGGAAGGATGTGACGACCCGGAAATTTTTAACATTTGAAATGGAATAATTAATTGATTTTAAATATTTGAAAGTTATTTTAACTTGAATTTCAAATATACTATGAATTTGGCAATTAAATTATGGAATTTGATTTAGTAAAGTTGGATAAAAATTTGAATCTTCAGTTTTAAGCTCATCAAAAATATTTCAAAGGCTTGTAAAATTCATATTGATAACACTGAAGATAAAGGAAGCTTCAGAATTGAATTTGGAAATAGTTTGTTCAGTTTTGAAATTTTATCATTTAAATCGATATTTAAAAATAGCCTTCTGAGGAATAGTCTCGAAATTCGACGAAATCAATTCCATTGGATCCGTAATATTGTATTATTATCGGATTTCAATTTTCGTACTGTTTAGAGTGATCGTGTGGCCATACGATAAGCAAGCGCGCTGAAATTTAAATTGAAGATTCGATATTTTAACTGGTCTAAAAGGCTATCTTCTCCATACGATCAAATTTGGACTCGGAACCTTTTCCATTGCGTTCGAAATAGGGATATAACATTATAGACACCTGGTGGCACGTCTTGATAGGAGGTCAAGTTTTTAAGTTGCATTTATTGAACGGTTTGAATTTGAATTTAAATTGAATATTTATAGTAGTCAGCTGTAGTTGAAATTATATCGCATCAGCCTTTTTCCTTTCCATTCAAATACTGTAGCCTGTTAATTCGCACACGCTAATATCAAATCCTGTCTCCCATTTTCGCAGCAGATTTTCAGAGAGATTCACATCGTTTTAATGGCCGAGCTTCTCTTTATTACAAAATTTGCTCATTCAACATTTCAGAAGAGAAAAAGATGGCCGCATCCCTTCGTTTCACAATCAAATTTAAAATCAGTTGTCGCGTATAATCAAATCGAAGAACCCTCGATTTCTTTCCTGGTAATAGGATCGAACGAAATTCCTTCGTTCAGTATTTTCAAAGCAGAATTCAAATCGCTAGTATCAAATTCAAAGCTAGGGTTTGGTCACGATTTAGGAGGATGCTCGTGTGATAATTCCTGTAGCACGATGGCGCTTGCGAGGGGATCTCGGTGGTTGCGGTGGTGTTTTGGATGTTGTCGCGATGGCCGGTGCGCGCATTCGCTAGGGCGAGGAAATTGATGGAAGGCGCGGTAGGGATAGCAGCAGCGCGAGGCTAGGGCTTCAGCGTCTGTTCGCGTTTGATCTCGAGTTCGTGATTCACCTTAGCGTTCGAGAAGGATGTCGTGAGCGACTTCAAATGATGGTTGCTATGTCATCGTCGTCAGTATGTTCGAGGTGAGGTATTCAAATTTATTTCTTAAATTTAAAATTCGACTCAACAAATATATATATATATATATACACGTTTGAAATTTTCAGTTTGTTTAAAAAATACAGTGAAGTATTTAAAATGCAGTTATATATATGTATATATGTATAAAAAATTTCAGAGAGGCATATGGTTTATTTTGATTTAGTATATAAATATACATGTATATATTTAAAAAAAAAGAAGGATTTTAGAACCAGATTTTAATTTTACAAATATATATGTTAGCACATATATATAGATTTTCAATTTATATATATATGTAAGAGTTGAAAATAGAAAAAAAGAAATTCAGTTTTAAATTTTACTTTTAATTAAATAAATTTGTTAAAAGATATTTGTTTAAAAATTAAAAATATTGGTTTAAAATAAAATCATTAGTTTAAAAAGAAAAAAAATTATTATTAGTTGGATTAAAATTGTAAAATGGCAATTGAGTTATTCGATTATTTCAAATATTTATGGATTGTATAAATTGTTTATACAAGGTCAATATATGAAGAGAAAATCAAGCCGGAATGGAAATGAACTGCAAATTAAAAGCAAAGATGAGATCTTCTTACTCAAGTTTAAATTAGAATTTCCAGTTGATTTTAAATAGTTAGATTTAAAATTTATTGACTGTGTGCTTGGGTGATTGATTTATGATAATTATTCACTGAATGATATTATATATATAGTAGTATATATTGGGTGATTGATTTCCCGCATTATATAGCGGATGAGACCCTATTGCGCCGCATAATAGCGGATGATATTTTTTTTTACATAAATCCCATATACCGCGATATTCCACCTCGAAGTAGAATGGGTATTTAATTGTTGTGCTAACGTCTGTGGATTTAGGGAAACAAGTTGGAGGGATCCAACTGGATTCCTCACAAATAGTAATTTTATTTATATTCTGTGATATATCTTATTGATAAATTTGTTTTATCTATGAACCAGTGTATATAGATAAGCGTTATGGACTATACCGCTTATCGACGTTAATATGTGATGTGATGATTAATGTTGTGCACTATTGTGTTAAACCCCTGGACTACACCATACACGCACGAATATTGAGTGCACGTGGAAATTGGTTAAGTCATAGGTTTTTGAAATAATTTTAGAATTGAATTTTTGAATCCAAATTGTTTTGGAAATAAATCGGATTTAAAGTGGAAATAAACTTTTGAAAAGGAATTTCAAAATAAAATGTTATTTTTGAATAACTTAATTTAGTTTTAAAATTGTTTTAAAATTGAATAAAAATTTGAAATTTAATTCTATGTTGTAAGCTTATGATTTCAAATATGATTTCAAAAAGATTATATAGGTTTACATGAACTTGAACCATTTTATAAAGTGTTGTTTTGGGAATGTAAATTAACCCAAAGATTTTAACTTGTATAAATGAAATCGGATTTTTCCGAAATAAAAACTATTTGTTTCCAAACGATATAAGCTTTCGTATAAGAAATGAGTTCCCGATTTGTATTAAAGGAAGTTCAAGCTGAATTGAAAATGGTTTTCCAAGTTATGAATGAATATTTGGAAACGGGTTTTGGAGGCTATAAGTTAAATCTTTGATTTAGAGATTAAATGAGCTAATCCAATTGAGGTGGAAATTGTTTTGAAATCCGTGAATGGATCTTTGTGAAACTGGGTGAACTTTGTGAAATAAATCATTATTTAAAAGATTTGAAATGGTAATTTAAACCATTAAAAGGATCATTATTTAAAAGTTTTGGATATTAAGTTGGGACTTAATTAAAATTCCATATCCATATATTTTTAAATTTACGCTCATTATTCGGTTTAGCCGGGAGAGGACTTTGTGTCATATAACCCATTCCGAATAATGATACGTCGTTGTGGATAGCATTTGAAGACCGGTGGTGAAGACCGAGTATTTTCGAAAACGAAAGGTTAACCCGTCGATTGTCTCTATACTGAGTCGCGCCGGTATGGAAATTTCCTAAGTGATGGAAAGTCCGATCGGGATTGTGAATACCCGAAAATTGCAAGGGCTTCTTCAAGAGTGCCTTCGGTTCTGTTCGAACCCGGAACAGACTTGTATGGACGTGTATCTGACATTACACTTTGAGATGTAAAGCCGGTTTCTATCAAATACATTTCTGTTGGTGGCGGAGATTTATTCTCTTAGCTTAACACCCTTCTCTGAGACGTACGAGCTCAGAGGTTATGTAGTTGATGGTTACTAGTGATACACTCCCAATTTGGTAATGTGGCATGCTAAGTGCTGCTGTGTGTTGATGATCATTTGTTGATCATTTGTGATCGAAGCATGGCTTTGTGAAAGAGCGTAGCTTCGTGGATGAGACTTCGTCGAGCCTCACAATCCGGTAATGGTCAAAACAGGAATCGTGGCAGCAAGGTAATTTGAAGGTAGCTCCTCCTGAGGGTATGACCATTTCCTTCTGGATGAAAAAAGTGATATCATGGTATGGAGCCCAGATATTTACTTATGTTGATTTTTATGAAAGTGGTATCATGGTATGGATCCCAGATACTTTACTATGTGGTTGTTGGATTAGGGGCCCTCGGATAAAGGTCGGTAACGACCGGGGAATGGCATGCTCATGTCAGTTGTTACCTAGTTACAGAGGTAACCCGGCCTTGTGTAGCAGAGATCCGGTTAGGTTCTCGGGGGCGTCCTTCCATAGGCGTTCCATTTTATGTGGGAAGTTCCTTTGCCTGACCATTTGTTGGAAAATCCAAACAAAACAATAAGAGCCCTGTATGGTTTTAGTTGTATAACCTGCCATGGAATGTGGCGGTAACCTGCTATTGAACATGGTAGCTATAGTAGGCATAAGTGCGAATTGCCTATGCTGGCTAAGATTAATATTATATTTTCGAAATGTTTTCACACTATGCACTAATAATAATATCGAAAATATTTTCACGTATTAAGCATGTTTGACTATCATAAGGAGAAATCTCCTTCAATTCTGCGTTTGCATTGTGTGTGTGGCGGGAGGCCTTATGGTAGTTTCATTTTCAAAAAGCATAGCAGATTTCTTTTCTTTTCTTTTTATTTTTTTTGTGAAAATATATGTTTTTGAGATCTCACACCAGTCCCACGTCTGACCTGGAGTTTATTGTTCCCTTTTTAAACTCTGGGTGCCCACAATTTTCCACACGGGCATCCTAGAGTCAGGTTATCTTTATTCGGGAGCAAAGTCAAGAAGTTGCTATGGAAATCAAGAGTTGGAGCTGGATGGCGAGGTGTATTATATATATCTATATATGTAATATTTCTTTTCGTTGTTTGTTGTTGTACACTCTAATAATATAATGTGATGTAACGTAATAACTGATATAGTAATTCTGTTTAATGATATTTATTTATCTATTATATTTGTTCCGCTGCGATATGTGAGATTCTGTGGTTGTTTTCTTTCTTCTTCTTCTTTAAACCCTAACGATTCGGTTTTTTGGGCATTCAACTGTGCGGCGTTTGATACAGTGGATGTATTGATGTCGACTTTCGGGCGTCGAGAAATCGGACGCGTTACAGTCTCGAACTCGAATCTGTTGCATTTTGCCTATGATGTCGTGAGGCCTTTCGTAGAACTTGTCTTTTCTCGCTTCGCCGCTCGGGCAATACACCGCGTTCGATATAATCTTGATAAGGAGTCTTCCACGACTCCCTTAGTTTACGTTCATATAATTTTGGTTTTAATAATTCATGATTTTGTTTTCTACATGGATTTTTGATCGTATGATCTTGAGACCTCTAACTGGTTCATTCCTTGATTATAGCTTGGTATTTGGATTTGAGATATATATTTGTTATTTGCTGACTTGTTTGATTCCTTTTGTGCTCTGACTTGTTCATCGTGTAAGTATATATACGAATTTGAATTGTCTTCGTGTATAGTTGACAGCTGTTAATTTTTATCTCGAACGTGACTCATCGAACTGCTTCTGTTTTATATAATTTGAGCATATTCCCTGGTTGATAAGTTCAAAATTGCTGCTGTTAATAATTTGACTTGGTAGCCTTGCATTCCATTATGTGTAGAGTTGATGTCCTGTTTCATATGAATGTAGTTTTCATTGCTCTTATCTTCATGTTACCTTGAGTTAATCTTAAAACTATTTTCACCTATGTATATATGTATGTTGGTCTACTTCGAGTTATGTTGATCTCCACTGAGTCTTGGCTAAGAACTTGTTTCTACTGTTAGTAACAGTGCACATATAAACATGTATATTCATATATGTGTATGTATATATGTGTATAATTATTATGCATATCCACTTGGTCAATACTTTTGGCAATGTGGTTCCTCTTGGATCACTTGTTGTTTGGTGCGCGTACTTGTATCTCATATGTATATAGCCTGCCTTTAGCTTTTACATGTACATACTGTTGTCCACCTCGATTTGTTATTTCCTCTAGTTGTGATTTACTCAAGTCTAATCTTGTGACATGTCTGGTGTTGTTCCACTTGCGTGCTGTCATTGATTTCATGCTGTATTCATTTTTGTTGATGATGACTGGTATCATTTTAATGCTTGTATAGTTTATATACTCTGGTGTGAAGTCTAGTATGGTTTCCACTGCATATATATATATGTGTTTGTGTGTGTCTATATGTGTATTCATTCATGTATATATGTATGTTGTGATGCCTTGTTCTGCTTGATGCTTTGTTGTCACCTCTGCTGCATTATGTCTTCATATGTTTGCTGAGCACTACATATCTATGTATACACGTGTGTCTTAATGTATGTTGCTTTTGGTCTGTGATTCTGGCCTCTGCTTGCTTTCATATGTACTGTTTTATTGTAGGTTGCTGTATTTCATTGTAGTCTTATTGAAAGGCAGCTATCATGTTGCCTTTGAACTTCTATCTTGTTGGCCTCGAGTTAGAATGCATAGTGGTCTTCATGTTGCACTGCATGTTGTTATGTGTTTCCTTTGAGTTGCTGTCTTGTACAAGCCTCGTGCTTCACTTTGCAATAACCATTCGGTTCACTACTTTAATTTAACTACACTGGCCTGGACTTGTTTTCACTTGAACATTTTTCTTTCATTCGAAATTTTTTATTGCCTTGTGAATTTTGTAGTCTGGACTTGTGATGGTTTGTTGGGTCTGTTTTTTGTTTTCCTTGACCACCATATATACTTGAAGTCTTTGAGTCTGTACTGTTTTTTGCTTTCATGTTGGTCGAGACTCATATTTGTCTAAACTGATATATGTGTGTTCATGCATGTATGCTAGTGCCTTGTTGAGTGCACTTGTATTTGAACCTATCTTATAGTCTGGTTTCATTTTAGATCATGTTGACTGACCATTGAAACTTGTACTTGTTTTCGTATTGCACCTGAGTTGAATCTAGCCTTGGCTCGAGTTTGACCTTGTGCTCACCTGTCCCTACAATTTTATCAAGTGTATATTGGTGTGCACGGCCTTATGGCATGTACAGTGATACACTATGCATGTCACAAATTGTTCACGTATGAATAAATTCAAAATAAATGATGACGAACAACCCAAATAATTAAGGCAAATAAAATTTTCAAACACACACTTTTATTATGCACTACAAAATATTTCTTTTTCAATTTTATTGCTTTAATGTTTATTTTGCAGATAATTCAAATGCTGAATTCAATCTGAAATAAAGTTGAAGATAAAATACGAGTGAATGAGTGATATATAGTGAGGTAAACAGTGTAAAGTGAAATTTGTGATGCAATCGAAATTGTAATGTAATTTAAAAAATGTATATAGGTAGTGAGAGCTCAAATTTGTACTATTCAAAATTGTAATAAAATATTTGTTTGAATAAAATATCCATTTGAATTTAAATTCTATGTTACTTATTTTATTCAACAAATATTTATTTAATTATGTGAAAAATAAAATAGTACACTGGCAAATACATTTAAATTAATATATGTATGTTTATTATCATCGAACAAAAATCATATACTAGCATATTCTATACTAAGGTATGGGTGAAAGTTTGGTGGAGTTTGAAGAAGATTTGAGTTAATTAAAGAAAGTAAGTGAAGAATAAAGTGGATTAGTGCTGATCCATTTCCACCATTTTCAAGTTTTTATTACGTTTCAAGCATATATAAATTATGAAACCCTTAAAGGTGTATTTATATGTTTTTACAAGAGATCATTAACAACTTATACCTTACTTGAAAGGTCACAAAGGAGCATCTCTCTCTCACATGCTACATTTACACCTCATTTTCATTTATTAACACTTAAGATTTTCCTTAAAATCTCATTTTCAAAATAATTACCATTACATCACCCATGACATCACCAAAAACTTTATTTTTATAGATGGTAAAATATTTTTATTTCATTTCAATAATCTCCTAAATAAAATAAGTGTATGCAAAAAAGTTTGAATAACTTTTAACGAGTAAAAAGCTGTTCAACGATAAAACGATTTTGGTCACATTATCGATATTAGTTTGTCTGTTTTGAACTTTAACTTTGTAATTGATTGCAATTAATGTAATTGAAATATTTCATTTAAAAGGAAAGAAAACTTTTATTGCAATTAATACATTTAATAAAAGAAACGCACGTTTTGTGTTAAACAGAAAGGGTGTTTTAATGGAAATAAAAGATCATTTTGAGAAAACTAAATTGAACGTTTTCATTTCTAAGGTAAGTACAATTTTATTTATTATGTATTGATGAAAAAAATTAAATGTGTAGAGATTGAGTATTATTTGAGTTAATGAAATTATTTTAGTTACGTTTCAAAAATTGAACTTCGAAAGGTTGTGCGATGTACATGGTCCCTTCATTTCTTTTTAATTGTTGTCTGTATTTTTTACAAATTGTTACCTCATTATTAATACTTCATCTATTAGTTTCTCCTTATGTTCAGTACCTGAGGCTAGACTTTCAGGCTATATTTAATTCTTGCCATCTCATTTTTAGATGTACAAAATTTCATTTTCTTTGGTTTGCAAACTTTTCCATTCTCACGTATATTTCCTTATGCATTATTAATGTCTGAAGCTTTCAAAACAAAACGTGACATTCATTTCTGTTCGTCCACCTTCATTCCCTTATTATTAAATAACCTGTAATTTTATTTCTTCATCTGAGTTTTGTTTCTCATGACACCTCGTATTCATTTAGTTCAAATTGGTTTTTGCTGAAGGTATATTCTTATCATAAAATTGTTTCACATTTTAAACTTGTCGCTTCATTTTTTGCCACCGCCTCATTTTCTATGTTCAAATCTTCATTTCCTCGAATCATTTTAATATGAGCTTCCGAATTCAAAAGCTCTCATTTTTGTAAATTCAAAAGCTTTCTTTTATGAAACACGAGTTTCATTCTTTTTCATTTTTTCTACATGTCCCGCCCTTATCTTAGTTTGTTCTTCCATCTTGACCTGAAGCCTCATCTTGAGAAAAACGTAAGTATTAAACTTTGTTTATTTTTTTATTTAATGTGTACTAATTATTATTTTAATAATATTTCTTATAACATGAATATCTTTAGCATATAAACTTCGATTCACGCGTGATATATTCCGGTGGATTCATATTTAAATTTCAGACAACATTAAACTGATTTGGTTGAATTCGAAGACTATTGAGATTTTGCGCTTCTGTTTGGATTTTGAATCGGCTATAAATCAAAGGTGAGTGATAAATCCACTCAAGCAATTCTAAATCTTCTTATGTTAGTTGAATTTAATTTATGAAGTGATAAGAATTTTATTGGTTGTTGTTTAGTAGTTTAAATTGACATTTAAATTAATTTGAATTTTATATTGAATTTAAATTGACATTTAATTTAATATTGAATTTAATTTCTTGTTAACACCAATAACGGATAAGCAGTAACTGTTGTGACGTATTGGTTGGTTTGGATGTTGTTTGTTATTATATGATATTGACTGATGTTGTACGTATGGTTGTTTATTTATTTTGGATATATCACTATTATTACCTGTTTATTCATTGACATCATTTATATTATCATTTGGACCATTGAAAATGAACTAAGAAATAGGTTGAAATGATATATACCTCTAACATCTTGATTTGGATTGAAATGATATATATCCATCCCGATAATTAAAATAGAAATGACTGATCACTTGACCATATGGTTGAAAATTATATATGGACACCGGATTGGTTAAATTCAACGGTTTTTAAAATCTTGAATTTTTGGATTTTGATTAAATGATATTGTAGTTAAGGAAATAAATTGTGGATTTATATGAATTAAATTATTTTCTATTCATGCTTTGAAATGTTGAAATTGAAATTGGTTAAAAATTGTTTTAAAGAATTGAATTGGAAATGTGAAGTTATATTGAAGCATGACTTCAATATTAAAAATTGATTTATTTTAAGATTTGGACCTTAAATTGAACAATGAGGTTTAATTTGATTTGAGCGATTTAAATCAATAAATTGAAATTGGACATGAAATTGATATAGATTGAAATTGTTTAAAATAATAATTGAATTGGAATTTTAAATCATTGAATTGAATTGTTGAACTGAATTAGAAGATAAAAATGAATGTTTTAGAAAGTGAAGTTAATTCGAATTGAAATTGAAATCAAGTTGATTTGAAACTAAATTGAAATTGAGTCAATTGAATTGGAATATTGGAAATTGAGTTTTGTTGATTTGAAATTTGGACATGGGTCCCGATTCATTAAAATGGAAGGAAATGGTTTGATTTGATATTATTTTCAAAATAAATTATTTTAAAATAAACTATTTAAATTCTATCTTTTTTAAAATATTCAAATTAATATGATTTTCCAAACTATTTTTACTATATAAACCATTTTCCAATACTCAACCATTTTATATTAAACTATTTTAGATCCTTAAACTATTTAAATTATTTATAACTATTCAAACTATTTTCGAGAAATTTCAATCTGTGTAAGTTGGAATGTTTATATTTAAATCGTTGATTTAAATGCGAATGTGATTAAATGACGTTATAACCTAAATTGGAATTTGAAATGATATTTTCAAGTGAAGATGACATATTTTGAGTAAATATGGTATTGTGAAATGAAGTGATATTTTCGAAGTGAATATGATATTTTGATACAAATATGAATTGGTTTCGAATTGTAAAAGAACCAACCGGTGTGAAAAATGATGTTTGGCTGTTAAAGAGACTGGGGCTTCTTATTGGCATACTCTCTATCAATATTGGAACCACTTTAACAACTGTGTATATGGTGGATGATCCAAAATGAAGCAGTTGAATGGAGGCATTGCTGGATTTGAAGAAAGTGAACAATGATGGATAACCCCGGTACTTGTGCCAATTTGAAATGGCTAAAACAGGACGGCTTGTCAAGGCCAAGTGGGCTAACTACCCCTAGTAGACACACCTCTTCATTTTAGTATATTGATGTTGGCTTAATTGGTGCATCTTGATTTGTTTTGATTTGATTTTGGGGGTTTTGGACGCGGTAGGCGGTCATGGCTACTATGCGTTACTACCACCCATGCAACCCGAACCGGTAGTATCCTACCTTGGGCATTGCCTCACGTTCTTTGTCATACTTTTATCCTTATTCGCGCCCACTATGATTTTGTTTTAGTATTGTCTTATCATGGCGCCTTCCTGGCTACCGACGTTACTGGTGATGCTACTAAGGCAAACCGTAGGATAATGCTTAAAATGCGTTAAGAGGGATCAATGTATAGCCTTGACGTTATTTTAACACTTTACTTTACTGATGGATAATACATATATAGTATATCTTACTACATATAGATAGTTTAACAAATCCTTGGGAGATGGAAAATCTCGTAACATCTCTTAAGTTATCGCATTCACGTTATACACTGGATAAAGATGTAAAATCCCGTAAACATCTCTAAAGCTAACACACTCATATTTACTTATTATTGAATTAACTTACAAAATAACTTTTAGTTCTGACTCGAATGTTCGGTCTTTTCATTACGCTCGGGTCAGCCTAAGCATTTTAGTGTTTGAAAAAAATTAATTCTAAAGGACGAAGACGGAGTTTGGTTATAACGACTCGGAAATTTTAACGATTTTTATAATGTAATTAACTGAATTTTTCTTGAAAATATAACAATTAAATCTAACAATGAAAATTTGATATTTGGTATGCATCTATTGAAGCATAGTGAATTGCAGATTTTCATTGGGAAACATAAAAGTTAGTTCTATTGTGTGATTTACGGTTTCAACATTAAATCAGTTGAAATTTGGATGAAAATAAAATATTTTCAAATTTTGAATAATTTTATATAATAAAAATATAAACCATTTTCTGAGTGAGAAGTCGCATTTCATTTAGCCAAATTCGGAAAGCTATTGCCCCGTTTATCTTATTTTCGTTATTTAGCAGCATTTTCGGCAGCGAAAAATCGAGTTTTTGATAACTCGGTCGTATCACTAATATCTATGTACCATTCTGCTCACCTCGTCATGCTGATCTCCACAGTATATTCATTCGTGCATTTCGGCGTCCCGTACACGATGAAATCTACGAAACGGTTAGCCGTATTGATACCCGTTTCGATCCTTTGGCTTTCCCTGTGTCCATTGGTTTGTTCGTCGGCAGAAAATAAACTGCCACCATTATTTATTATTTTCAAAAAACAATGCTTGAATTTTCCATTCCCACCGTTTAATATATATGGGGGTATGTCCTTTCGTTTTCTTTTTCATTTTCATTCCGTTTACTTCAAGAAAAATTATTATATTCAATAAAAAGCTTATATATATATATTTTCTAACCTGTAGCCTTTCTTATGCTTTGCGAAATTTGTATACAAGTCTGCTTCGAGAAATCTGATCGGCTACTCCTCTACATTCGACCCTGCTCCTCCCCACCACCTCCTTGCTCGAACCCACGAGATTCACCACACCATCCTCTCACTAATCATGCATACCAAAACCCACATCACCCCACTACCTATGCCCACCCGACTACACACATCACCTATCTCCAGCCATCCATTACCGCCCTACTCACCTCAATAGCTAACTCCCCTCTCCATGTCACTTTCCACCATTCCTCCGCCCTTGTGTCCTCTATTTTCCCCTCATGCCCTTGGCCGTACACAGCTCCTCACCGAACTGTCGTTCCCCTCAGATCCTCAACCTTGCCTCACAGCCCAAGACTGCCGAACCCTGGCCGTGCACCAAGTCTCCCTACTGTGGCCACAGCAGTCTGTTTCCCATTCGATCAGTAAAGCCAAACAGCCTATCCATCTCAGCAGTTGTTCCTCCTTGTCCGTAACCTTTCCATTAGCCGTGTCGCCTTCCACTCCATTTCCTTCGCAGCCATGCTAGCAGCCAGCCTATATTGTATATAGATATGCTGACTTCTAAAATATTTATATAAAGGTTTTTATTTGATTTTAAAATATATAGATGTCGGTGTGTTTATATATATATATATATATATATATATATATATATATATATATGGATATTATATGTTTAAAAAAGTATGTATATGTTTAAATGTTTTGTTATAGATTTTGTTATAACATACTACATATATATATATATATATATATATTACGATTAAATATATATTTGAGAATTCTGAAAAGGAAATATATATATATTTTTATAAATACCGGTTTCAAAATATATAAAGTTTTTATTTTAAATATGTGTTTTTAAAATGAATAATGATTTTTTAAAAAAGAATAATATATTATATTTTTGTTTCATGATCCAAGTTCATCGTGATTCGCTTTGGATGTGCTTGGAGTTTGCTTTTGAAAGCTTGGTTGTCGATTCGTGATGTTGGAATTGTTTCACTTTAATCTTGGATTTGATTTGTTGTAGATCTTCGCTTTGCTCCATTATTTTATCATCTCCTTTTAGCCTCAAAATATGAGCAATCACTCATGATTAACATTCTTATATTTAGTAAATTTAATTCACATGAAATGATGACTGAAATACGTTGTTAAATTTAAATTGTTAGTTATTTAAATGTTGAATACGGTATGTTATTATTTGCATTTGTTCACCTATGATTATTGACAATATCGGCACCAATAACCTGTTAGTATATACATATATATATATATATACATATATATATATATGAATTGTTAATTATGATCATATTTTCCATTGATGTGCTATGTCATTTTATATTATTACTCTATTTGTTCTCACTCTGCAAGTTCTCGTAGTTTAGGAATTTCCCTATGGGTTGAAATTATACATACCCAAACGATCTAATAGATTAGGGGAAAATCATTAAGGGTTGAAATGATAAACCCAATCGATTTTCATTGATTTTGAAATTTTGAGATTGCAGGTTGAAATGGTATACACCCATAAATATTAAATTTAAATTTCGGATTGAAATGATAAATATTTGTATAACTTGACCATAAGATAGAAAATTATATACGGACACCGTTGGTCTATTTTGAAAAATAATTTCCAAAGTTTTGAAAGGAAATATATAGGTTTTATTAAATATTTATTTTAAATATAATGTAAAAAAATTTATATATGCGAAAATTTATATTTTTAAAATTATATGTTTTGGAAATTTTAAAATTTTAAGTTATGCTTTAAAATGAAAATTATAAAATTTTACATATAATTTTATTCTTTTTGAAATATATAAAATGAAGATTTAAAATAGATTTATTAACAAGAATATTTAATTTAATAATATCTAATATAATAAAAATTATTAAGAATCTAATTTAACTAAAAATATATATGTATAATATGTTAAGTATTTATTTTAATTATATTTTTGCAATAATTTTAAGTAAATGAAGTTGGAAAGATAAATTGAATAAGAATTGATTTTTAATTAAATTTGTTTAGAAGTGAATTTAAATAAGGATCAATTTGACTTATTGACTTTTAGATTTTGAAAGGTATGATTTTATAATTTGATTTGATAAAAAGTGATTAAATGAATATTTTTCAACCTCAAATCAATTTTGAAATTTAATATTTAATATTAACTTAAATTTGTAATATAATATTTGATTTAAATGTTATTAAAAATGATTAAGTGAGTATTTCCAAATTTAAATCAGATTAAAGTTGAATTTTGAAATATATATGACATTTATCAAATTGAGCTATCGTAAATTGTTTGAATATGTAAACTTTGAAATCTATTGAATTGAAAGTGGTTTAAATTTTGTAGTTCAAACCTGGATTTGAAATCGATATAAATTTGAATGATTTTATGAGAATTTGAAATTGGTGAACTGAAATTTATTTAAGTTGAATTAGGAGCTAAAGTTGATTTGAATTGATTTATTAAATTGGAAGAAATAATTTTAATTTGAAACCATTTTCGATATATAAACTCTTTTATTTATATGTATTATTTTAATATAAACTAATTTTAAATCTACAACCTATTTTTAAATATAACTATTTTATAACTATTTCAACATATATACTAGTTTCGATATTTGAACTGTTTTAAGTTAAAACTGTTATGATTTAGATTTAATGAATTTAAATGCGAATATTTTGATATGATGGTTTGAATTTTTTTGAAAGTGAAATTATGACCTCGAAAGTAAAATATTATTTTGAAAGTGATATGATTTTTGAAATGAATGTTGATATTTTGATATGAAGTTTGAACTGTTTGAAATGAAAATGACCAAGGTGTGAAATAAGCGTTTGGTGGTTAAAGAGACCGGGGTCGGATATTGTCATACCCTCTGCCAATAGCGAAAAACACTTTAACAAGTGTGCACATGATGGAGATGCCAGAATGAAGTATGATGATATGGCGACATCTATATGAGGTATGAAATGAAGCCCTGACTCCCGCGAGTCAGCTTGATATGACTAAAACAGGAGCTATACCTGGGCCAAGTAAGGTCGCACCTCCGATCGAGCATGCTTCTTCAATACCATTCTATCACTTTCTGATTTGATTGGGTGCGCCTTTGATTTTGAAAGTGTGTCTCAAAGTGGGCGGTATTAGATGCTATGCGTTACCACTAGCTCGGTTCTGCAAAACGGTATAATCTTACCCTAGGCATTGCCTCGCGTGCCTTGTCACATGCCTTATCACGCCCATTACGACTTTGTTTTGTACCATACATATGGAGTGCTCCCTGTGTAAACCACTAGTTTAGTGGAGCTTATAGTATATGTATAGACTATGGGAATATATAAAATGCGTTAAGGGAGATATGGATAACGCCTTAATGCTATTTTAATAGTTTACTTTACTATATACATTATATATGTAACTATGTATGTAGATAGTTTCATGGATCCTTAAGGGATGAAATCCCAAACATCCTTTAAGTTATTTATATTTCACTTGGACATTTCATTTGAGTTGATTTACTTGCATAAGAATGTTAATCCCAACTCCAGTGTTTTGCTTTAGCTCGAGTCAGACCGAGTATCACAGCAATTGAGACTCACCTTTGGAGATTGGAGCTTTGCTTGGAGATATACCTTTATCTATTCATCTTTCAGTTATTTTAGTTTATTCCAATTATTTATGTTCATTTGCTTATATATTAGAGGTTCCTTTGTACTTGAGATTTTCTATTTTATTTGATTCGTACTCTGATTTCATGTAGTAGCTTCATGAACTACTATTTATCTATTCCACTGCTTATTGTTATTACTCTATTTCTGTGATTCTATGATTAATTTTATTTACTATATATGCTAAGTTCTGCCAAATATAAATTAACAATCTGTTATTTTGAGCAATTCAAGACTGACATGAGTGGATGATTGTCGATGTGAATGGTTCGAAATAGAAGGTCGTTACAGTTGGTATCAGAGCCAGGTTTAGGAAAAACTTAGCATATTGAGTAAAAACTCATTAAAGATAGGGTAGTTATACTCTAGGATGAGTAGAATCGATTATAGGATCATCTTCGTTCAAGCTTGAAATTCTTCGTCCTGGATTAAGATTTCTTTTGAATTTCAGAATTTTCCCTTTGTTTTGAAATCCGTTCCTTTCCTTCCCCGTTCGTGTTCTTCTTGGTACTAGAGCATCCCATAGCTTTAATTCTGTTAATCACTATTATAAATCTGAGTACATCTTGCAACCTCAATTGGCAACATTGTCCTTGTGTGTGTCTAATCTCATTGGCGGTCCCGCCAACCTTTGTATGATTTGTAAAGGGGTGAAACTCCTTTACAACAGGCATCGATTCACCAAAGATTTTTATGCCCTTGGCATTTGATGCTGTTATTGCTTACAAAGCCCGAACCGTTCCCCCAGTAGACGACCAGGGTAATCCTCTTGAGATTGAATGTCGAATGCCTTAGTATTTTGCAGGCAGTTTTGTCTATTCTCTTGGTTCTCAGCCTTGTGATCTTGACTCTCCCCGGTAGTCAGGTATTATCCTGATGTTTTGGTGAAGTCATTTCTCTTCCTCCTAAATTGGAATTTGAATTCCGCATCAATCTTATTCTTGGAGCTCGACTTATTGTCCTTCCTCCTGGACGAATGGATTCTATGAATTGTTAGTCATGCCCTTTGGATTAACCAATGCTTATGCCTTCTTCATCAATCTCTTAAATCGTGTTTTCCACGAGGTTCACAACCAGTTTGTCCTGATTTTTCGTTAATGATATTCTCGTCTTTTCTACGTCTCGGTTGACTCGGTTAAGGTCGCCGAGATTAATATAAGTCTATCCATCTTTCCTCATTTGTAATCTAATTATCTTATCTTCCTTTTGAGCATATCTTCTTGATTAAAATTCTATTTGATTAGGGATCCTTCTAAATTTGAATTTCTATCAATGTTCTAAAATCCATTATTGAATCATCCTATGAGGGAACGTATTTGTATTAACATAAAACTGTTTTATATTGTGTTGTTTGAGTTGTTAAGTTTGAATTTTGGGTTTTTATCAATTCGTCTGGCCAAAGCTACCGATAGGAATTCCAAACACTTGAACAAAGCAAACTAACACAATATTGTTTTTGAAATTGGTAAATGAAATAATTTTGTGCATGATTATATTTTACATATAAGGTATAATTTTTGAAAGTAGATAGCTAATGAATTGGTGTAAGAAATGATAATACTAGATTATCATTTATTGTTTTGTCAACATTCTTAAACTGTTAACTATTTTTGTATGTTAAAGGAGATGAAATTTTATAAATATGGTTTATAAATCTAATTTGCAAATGAATTAAATTTAAAACTACGGATTTGAGGGTTTAAATTTCCAGTGCTTTTTCAGAATTTGGTTTTCAAAGTTTTGACAAATATGCATATTATTTGAAAGTATTTCTGAACAGAAATTGTTTCCCAAAAATTTTAAAAGAAGTAAGTCGGTACTCTCTTCTTATGTCGTTGGAAAATAATTTCGGTGATGATTGCAGCATCATCGACACTCATTTTCAAGTCTTAAAGTTGAGAGACCACTTAGTAGCTTTGCAACACTTTTGTTTTGGAAAATGGATTTGATTTGAATTTCTTGAGCATTGTTTGATTTATAAAATATATATACATATATATTTATTTCAAATTGGTTTGAAGTGAAACCGAAAATTTAACTCTTAAGTTTTATGTTTAGAGATGATTTTCATTTATTGAAATGAAGCAAATTTTTTGAATAATTGGAGTGTTTAAAACAAGAAATGAAATTAAAACAACTTGAAATAGTTGAAATAGGATAAAACTAATTTGTATAATACTCAATTGAATTCTAAAATATATATAACTTACCAGAAATATTTAAAAAGTTAAAATGTTACTATGAGTATGTAATTGAAGGTTATATAAGAGAAAACTTAAGTAATAAAATGTTCAAACTAAATTTTTCTTTATAGAAATATTGTAGACAAAAGTAAATTTGTATAATGCTCAATTACACTTAGAAAAATTAATAAAACTTACCTGGAAAGGTTTGAATGAAATTGAATAATATAAATATAAAATGTAAGTAATAAAATGTCCATCAATGAAATTTAGTTAAGGGAATTTATAGATAAAAATTTAGTGATAATAATAAAGTTTATACACTTAATATATGTTGCATGATATGCTAAGTGAATAAATATGGAATGTTAATATTAATCTTAAATAATTGTAGAAGGGTTAATTAAGTGATATTGACATTTAAAGGAAATATACTTTGTGAATGAAATAAAATAAATGAAATTTATATGATTTTAAATTAATTGTTGTAACGACCAATTTTTCGATGCCCGAAAATCGACATCAATACGTCCATTGTATCAAATGCCGAACAATCGAATGCCCAAAAACCGAACCGTTAGAGTTAAAGAAGAAGAAGGTATAAGAAAAGATAGAAACAATATTAGAATCTCACATTCGCAGTGGAATAATATATAATAGATAAATGAATAATATTTATACAAAAGAACTATATCAGTTTATACATTACATCATCAGAGTATTACAACAACAAAATACGACACTAGGCATTTATGACAACTTGTCCATATGAAAACTGAACTTGCAGCAACCAATATGCAGCAGATACTACATAATATAAGTGATAGGACTCGCCATCCATCTTGTCTACTGATCTCCACAGCATACTTTCCTGACTTCGCTCCAGAACAACTGATAACCTGACTCTAGGCTACCCGTGTGAAAAATTATAGGCACCCAGAGTTTAGAAAGGGAACAGTAAACTTCAGGTCAGTCATGGGACTGGTGTGAGATCTTAAAACAGTTATTTGGAAAAAAAGAAAAGGAAAAGAAATCCGTTCATGCTTTTGGAAAATGAAACTACCATAAGGCCTCCCGCCACACGCACAATGCAATCGCACACTTGGAGGAGATTTCATCTTATGATAGTCAAACATGCTTGATACGCGAAAATCCTTTTGTATTATTATTAGTGCATAGTGTGGAAAATATTGTGAAAGTATAATATTAATCATTGCCAGCATAGGTACCATTATATTATGCCTACTATAGCTACCATTTAAGAATGGCAGGTTATACAACTACAATCGTAAAGGGCTCGTATTGAGTGAACGGATTTCCAACAAATGGTCAAGGCTAAGGAACTTCCTTTTCGAAAAGGGTACGCCTCTTGCAACAACCCGCATATTTTTCGATTTTATATTTAAATATTTTATCGATACTCGGAATTTAGTCCGAAAAGCAACATTTCGCATACGGTCGAATTAGGACTCGGGACCACTCCCATTGAGTTTAAAATGCCGTTTGCGACCTTTTTGAGTGTAAGCTTCGATAAGTTTGGAGTTAGTCAAGTTTTGCTACTTTTTCACTTTAGGTTTGGGTTTGGATTCAGCCCTATGTTTAACTTATACTCAAATCTGAACCACTCCTCCCCATTCACTCTCACTTTCTCCTCTTTTCAGTTCTAAAGCATCAATGGTGGGAGAGATGGAAAATTAAAACTCCAAGCCCTAGTTTTCTTTTGCAAATCAAACTCTAGCTCCAAACTAATAGAAGAACCCATTGGTAAGCTTCTCTTCTTCTTCTCCAACTCATTCTCTTATCAATTTCAGAAATTCCTAAACCTAACTTTGGGAATGTTCTTCTTGTAAAGCTTAGAATCAAGCTTCTTGAGTTGGAAGAGTGGTTGATTCTCCTTTGCTTTCAAGCTTCTTCTTCAATCGTTTGGGTTCAAAGGTGAGATTTTTATCTCATATCTTTGTCTATGATTATCTTCGATTGTTAGGTATGAATTCCTAACACTTATTCTTGTGCAATTGATTTTGATTTGGATTGGTTTGGTGTATATTCCAATTTTTGGTGTTTTGAAATCAAAATCTATGGAAATCCTATTATGGATATTTGGACATTGATATTTGAGGCGTATCGAAGAGCCGTTAAGGCTGGGTTGTCGCGTGGCGTAAATCCTTAGTCGTCATTTGCTCGTTCGATCGTTTCCGATATTCGTTTGGCCATTTTTGGTCGAGGTTCAGGAAATCCTCAAAATTCCAGTTTCAGACGTCTGAATCTGGGATTTCAGACGTCTGAATTGGCTAATTTTCAAACAGAAAGAAATTAGGCTAAAAACGCCTATTCAGACGTCTGAAACATTTGGTTCAGACGTCTGAATCACGTTCTGGAAAATTTTATTTTTCCAGATTCAGACGTCTGAACCACTTGTTTCAGACGTCTGAAACTGTAGTGTTTTGCCTGCTTGCCTTTTTGTGTAAGAATTCCAATTTAAATCGATTTGTGATGATCCTATTTATTGTTATCATTTATTATGACTTTGATGACTCCTTTTTAGGGATTTTTGAATATCCATTTCGATGGATTCTTTATCGGTTTCTTTGGATTTTATTCACGTCTTCGAATGTGAATTTTAGTGATTGGTTGTTCCTACAATCTTCTTTGTGATTTGTCACTTTAAAATTATAAAGGTTTTCTATACTAGTAGTAAATATCAAAACTCTTTCTTCAAATGATTTCAACACTATTTTATTACAAAGCTCGTTTTCTCAAACCGATTTCCAATCTATTAGTATATACAAACCTTTACCTCACTCGTATGAGAAATCTAATTAAATGGCTTAGTAAAACAAGTGGTATGAAACGCTTGCGTTTACTTCGTCGGTTAATTTTTGGACTTGTTCGATTGAAACTCTTGTGACAATTTTCTAGTGGAGATCTACAATTTGTTCGTAAATATTTAAGTTAAGCTAGTGGTTATGGGACATGAAGCTAAGCTTATATATTTACTAGCTTACTGTAATTGACACTTCTTGATGATCATGACGATCATTTTTGTGATTTAGACTAGCAATTGTGCGATGTCTCTTTGTCCACGTGGAGGACTGTAACTCATTCTATTGAGCTTCGTCTCATTTCTTTGTGGGGTAGCTCCCCATGGTCTTCGGGCCATTCGTGTGTCAAAAATTAATGGCTAGCTACCATGAGATAGCGTCTCGTTCGTGTGATACATACGTTTGTGAGTTTTTATGCTCCCGTTCGTGTGATAGGCCTTTCACCCCTTTTCTGTGATTTCTGGATTTCGTGTGTTGAATTCTGGAATTTATGCTTCACCAATTTTAGTGATTTTCATTTATATGATTTGTCAATTTTTGTGCATTGGTGAATTCGTGTGTCATTGACTTGTTGTGAATACAAGTTTTGGGTATGAAATGCTTTTTGGATCTTTGTGAAGATTTTTGTGATATTGATTAATCTCTTGTTGATTTTCAATTACCTATATATCACAGCTTGGCATTGTGATTATTATGTGTTTAGTCATACCTCTTATTCTATATCGTATCATTTGATATTTATAGCTAGACTGATCCGTTTATTATTTTCTTATGAAATAATACTCGGGTCAGACCGAGATGTTACAGGTGCTTCGGCTTGACTTCTCACTCGGGATTGATTTCTCTGACTTTTGGGCTAACTACTTAGATTAGCAGTTTTTGTTGTATACACTTGAGATATGGACTCATAGTTGTATTCTTTTGTATAGCACGTGCTGCTATTCTTTTGTATTATTGTGGATCTTTTTTACCACTACTCTGATATACACTTTCGTGTGTTAGTTATATATTCATATCTTCTTCCGCCTTTGTGATATGAATTATCTGTGACTGATTTGTGTTATGCTTATTTCTATATTTGTTTCCGAAGATTATTATAGCCACTGTGTAGTAGCTTTGTGTTTGTATCGGTATGTTGGATTTCCTCTTGATTAAATGTGTGTTATATTATCTGACATATCAGTGCTCGCGCAAAGCAATTACACGGATGGTCGCTCCTCAACAGCCTTATTCTTCGTGCTAGTTGACAGCATTACACCGTAGTGTTCTTGGCTAGCGTGTATATAGAGGTAGGGCGTCACAGCTTGGTATCAGAGCCAAACTTCGGAACAATATGGAATATTATAACAAGGATCATCGTCCTAAGTCTTTCTTAGGAGTCATGCTTTAAGATTTAATTCGAGTCTTCGTACCGATTCATCCTATTTTCTTTATGATTCCTTGTTTTATCTATCAAGATTGCTTGATATTTATCTTGAGAATAACTTTTTCCTCTTCTTTCTTTCTTAAAGAAGAGAAATGGTTAGACCTGGTCGTCCCAGAGCTGGACCATCTAGTGCTCCACCCCATGATGGAGTTTTTATGACTACCCAGCAACTTCTTGACCTTGTCACGAATGCTCAAGCAGCTGGTTCTAATCCGGAACCTACTCACCCTAAATCTGGGTTTGCACGTTTGTGCAATGATTACGCCAACCTGGGCGGGAAGCCATTTAAAGGTTCTAAAACTATTATTGAAGTCCAGGCTTGGTTAAGAACATGCGATCGAATCTTTTCTCGCATGAACCTCATTGATCTTCACCGAGTTCAGGTGGCTTCTAGTATGCTCCAAGAAAGGGCATTGGACTGGTACGAACTTCTTATTTCTGAGATTAATGAAGCAGATCTCACCTGGGAGCAATTCCGGAAACGCTTCGAATTAAAATTCGTGCCAGAAGCAGAGAAAGTGACATTGGCTCGACGTTTCATAGACCTTGTTCAAGGTGAATCTTTCGTGGAAGACTATGTCGCGTCTTTTGAATCTCTCTCTAAATACGGGGTTGAATATATCAACACCCCATTGAAGAAGAACCAAAGATTTGTCTATGCCTTAAACAAAAATCTCAAGAAGCCATTACTTCTAAAATTAGAAGTTCCCTTCGATCAACTCATTGATATCGCTCTTCGTCTTGAAGAGGCGGATAGGGAAAGTGATGTTGAAGTGGTGGGTTCCAAACCAAACTTCAACAACAAGAAGAGGCCAAACAAATTCAAAGGTCCTTATCCCAATAGGAAAGGGAAGCAAGCAACTCTTGCTGCAAAGACCTTATCCTCTACTGAAGGGAAATGCTTTAACGGTGGTTCCAGAGACCATTTTGCGAACAAGTGTTCAAAGCCTCGTACTTGTCGCTATTGCAAAAGCCCGGATCATTATCTATCTTCTTGTCCTAAACTTCAAAATAGGAAGGAGGGAAAGCTTAATGTTGCTCAAGCCCCTGGCAACACATCTCGTGGTCAAGGTATTTCTCATTCTATCCTTGATGGTATTATTACATTTCGTGATCAGCCTATTCGAGTTCTTTTTGATACGGGAGCATCACATTCTTTTATATCAAAAGAACTTGTTGATACTTTTTCTTTGGATGTTTTGTGTTTAATGACTTCTTTGAGAATTACGAATCCGGTCGGTAGATCCGCAACAATCAGTTTATTGTGTAAAGATGTTGAGATTATTTTGTGTGATTTTTCTTTCCGAGCCGATTTGCATGTTATGCGCTATTTAGGCTTTGGAATGATTATGGGAATGGATTGGCTTAACCGTTATGAAGCTCATATCCTATGTCCTGAGCGGACTATTCATCTTCGACATCCTCAATCTGTAAAGCAGATTTCTATTAATCTTAAAGATTCGGATTCCAGTCTGGTTGCATCGTTATACTCTTTTAATCCTCATGATGACGATAATGATGATGAGGAAGATATTATTTCTCTTATTCACGTTGTTCGTGAATTTTCCGACATATTTGAGCTCGTTTTAGGATTACCACCTAAGCGAGCAATTGAGTTCAGAATTAATCTTATCCCTGGAGCTCAACCTATTACTCGTCCTCCTCATCTTATGTCCAATAAAGAAAATGAAGAGATGCGTAAACAATTATCTGAATTGGAGATGAAGCAATTTATTCGCTCTAGTTCCTCGCCTTGGGGAGCTTCGGCTATTTTCATGAAGAAATCTGATGATACACTTAGGCTTTCCGTTGACTACCGCAAGCTTAATGATCTTACTATCAAAAATAAATATCATTTACCTCGGATTGATGATCTATTCGATCAACTTAGTGGTGCTAGAGTCTTTTCACAATTAGACTTAGCTACTGGATTTCATCAGCTTCGTATTGCAGAGGATAACATTCCTTTGACATCGTTCCGTACTCGTTATGGATCTTATGAATGGCTTGTTATGCCATTTGGTCTAACGAATGCCCGGCTTATTTCGTTGACCTTATGAATAGAGTTTTCAAAGACTTCCTCGACCGGTTTGTTCTCATCTTTATTGATGATATTCTTGTTTATTCAAAAACCGAGGAGGAACATGAGAAGCATCTTCGGATTGTGTTGGAAACTCTTAGGAGTAATCATTTGAAAGCAAAATTTTCTAAATGCCATTTTTGGCAATCTCGTGTGAAGTTTCTCGGTCATATTATTTCCGAATCCGGAATTTCCGTGGATCCTTCAAATATTGAAGCGATTCAATATTGGAAGAGACCGGAGAGTGTGATGGAGATTCGTAGTTTCCTTGGATTGGCAGGTTATTACCGTCATTTTATCAAAGACTTTTCTAAGATTGCCGTGCCTCTCACTAGCTTAACGAAGAAAGGTGTTAAATACATTTGGTCGGACGAATGTGAAACTTCTTTTCAGAAACTAAAGGAACTTCTTTCTGATGCTCCTATTCTTGTTATTCCTGAGGGAAATCAAGGTTTCGTTGTTCATACCGATGCTAGTCGCATTGGTTTGGGTGTCGTTCTTATGCAAAGAGAACGTGTTATTGCTTATGCTTCTAGGCAATTAAAGCCTGCTGAGACTAGATATGCCACTCATGATTTAGAGCTCGCGGCTATTGTTTTCGCCCTTCGTATTTGGCGTCATTATCTTTTAGGAGAGAAATTTGTTCGTTACACTGATCATAAGTCCTTGAAGTATTATTCTCTCAAAAGGAACTTAATTTGCGTCAACAACGTTGGATCGAATTTCTTGCACCATATGATCTTGATATCCTTTATACTCCCGGTAAGGGTAATCGTGTCGCCGATGCTCTTAGCCGTAAACAACAAGCTGTTGTTTCTATGATGATATCCGAATGGAACGATCTCGAGATTTTATCCACTTGCAAAATTCGAGACCGTATTTCTGATTTATGTTCATCTCTTGTTTTATGTAGCCTTGAGGCTCATCCTTCCCTTTTAGACCGCATTCTTGAAGCTCAAGGGCTAGATCCCGAATTGGCTCTTCTTGGCCAAAATATTAAGGATAAAATTGATATTGAAGGTTTGAAAGACTTTGATATCGATTCTCGTGGCGGCATTCAGAAATTTGGTAGACTTATCGTACCAAATATTGGTGATATTCGTAAAGATATTTTAGAAGATTCCCATCGTTCTAAATTTACCATTCATCCCGATAGCAGTAAAATGTACGCGGATATGAAGCGACTTTATTATTGGAGGGAATGAAACTTGATATTGCTAACTTTGTTAAGTGTTGCATGACTTGCCAACTCGTTAAGGCCGAGCATCAAAGGCCCGGTGGGTTATTGCAAACTTTAGAGATTCCAATTTGGAAGTGGGACCATATTTCCATGGATTTTATAGATGGCCTTCCCCGTTCTCGTTCGGGTCATGATAGCTTATGGGTGATTGTCGATAGACTTACTAAATCTGCCCATTTTATTCCCGTTCGGTCTAACCGAACCGTTCCTCTTTTGGCCAAACTCTTTGTTAAAGAGATTGTTAAATTACATGGAGTTCCTACTTCTATTGTTAGTGATCGTGATCCATTGTTTACTAGTGGATTTTGGAAGAGTCTTCAAAAAGCTTTGGGAACGAAGCTTAATTTTAGCACCGCTTATCATCCCCAGTCCGATGGACAAACCGAGCGTGTGAACCAAACTCTTGAAGATCTTCTTCGTGTGTGTGTTCTTGATTTTGGTGGAAGTTGGGAAGATCATATTTCACTTGTTGAATTTTCCTATAATAATAGCTTCCAATCTAGTATTGGTATGGCACCTTTCGAGGCACTCTATGGAAGGCCATGCCGATCTCCTTCTTGTTGGCTTGAGGCCGGTGAGAAGCTGGTTTTAGATCCAGATTTTATTCGTGATTCCATAGAAAAGATTGAACTTATTCGACATAGGATGAAAGAAGCTCAAAGTAGACAAAAATCCTATGCCGATAACCGAAGAAGGAAGTTAGAGTTTTCTATGGGAGATCTTGTGTTCATTCGTGTTTCACCAATGAAGGGTGTTGTACGTTTCAGTCGATCGGGAAAGTTAGCGCCTCGATATATTGGGCCATTTCCTATCACCGAACGTATTGGTTCTGTGGCTTATCGCCTTTTATTACCGGCTTAGTTTTCTGCTATTCATGACGTGTTTCACGTTTCTCATTTACGGAAGTGCCTTCGAGATTCCGATTCTATTCTTGAGCCCGGTGTCATGGAAGAAATTGAAGTTTCGCCTAATCTAACCTTTGAGCAACATCCTGTTCGTATTATTGCTTCGGAAGTCAAACAACTTCGAAATAAGGATGTTCCGCTTGTGAAAGTTCAATGGTCTTCAAATCCTAAGGATTGTTCTTGGGAATCTAGGGAGTTCATCGAGCGAGCACATCCGGATTTGCTTTCCCGTGCTCTTTAAGGCGAACCTTTTATTTTCAAATTTCTTTTGTGTTGAATATGCTTTTGTGGTTGTTACTTTATATTTTCTTCTTAAATATTGCGATGACGTAATTTCTTTAAGGAAGGGAGTCTGTAACAACCCGCATATTTGTCGATTTTATATTTAAATATTTTATCGATACTCGGAATTTAGTCCGAAAAGCTACTTTTTGCATACGGTCGAATTAGGACTCGGGACCACTCCTATTGAGTTTAAAATGCCATTTGCGACCTTTTTGAGTGTAAGCTTCGATATGTTTGGAGTTAGTCAAGTTTTGCTACTTTTTCACTTTGGGTTTGAGTTTGGGTTCAGCCCTATGTTTAACTTAAACTCAAATCTGAACCACTCCTCCCCATTCACTCTCACTTCCTCCTCTTTTCAGTTCTAAAGCATCAACGGTGGGAGAGATGGGAAATTAAAACTCCAAGCCCTAGTTTTCTTTTGCAAATCAAACTCTAGCTCCAAACTAATAGAAAAACCCATTGGTAAGCTTCTCTTCTTCTTCTCCAACTCATTCTCTTATCAATTTCAGAAATTCCTAAACCTAACTTTGGGAATGTTCTTCTTGTAAAGCTTAGAATCAAGCTTCTTGAGTTGGATTTGAAGAGTGGTTGATTCTCCTTTGATTTCAAGCTTCTTCTTCAATCGTTTGGGTTCAAAGGTGAGATTTTTATCTCACATCTTTGTCTATGATTATCTTCGATTGTTAGGTATGAATTCCTAACACTTATTCTTGTGCAATTGATTTTGGTTTGGATTGGTTTGGTGTATATTCCAATTTTTGGTGTTTTGAAATCAAAATCTATGAAAATCCTATTATGGATATTTAGACATTGATATTTGAGGCGTATCGAAGAGCCGTTAAGGCTGGGTTGTCGCGTGGCATAAATCCTTAGTCGTCATTTGCTCGTTCGATCGTTTCCGATATTCGTTTGGCCATTTTTGGTCGAGGTTCAGGAAATCCTCAAAATTCCAGTTTCAGACGTCTGAATCTGGGATTTCAGACGTCTGAATTGGCTCATTTTCAAACAGAATGAAATTAGGCTAAAAACGCTTATTTCAGACGTCTGAAACATTTGGTTCAGACGTCTGAATCACGTTCTGGAAATTTTTATTTTTCCAGATTCAGACGTCTGAACCACTTGTTTCAGACGTCTGAAACTGTAGTGTTTTTCCTGCTTGCCTATTTGTTTAAGAATTCCAATTTAAATCGATTTGTGATGATCCTATTTGTTGTTATCATTTATTATGACTTTGATGACTCCTTTTTAGGGATTTTTGAATATCCATTTCGATGGATTCTTTATCGGTTTCTTTGGATTTTATTCACGTCTTCGAATGTGAATTTTAGTGATTGGTTGTTCCTACAATCTTCTTTGTGATTTGTCACTTTAAAAATATAAAGGTTTTCTATACTAGTAGTAAATATCAAAACTCTTTCTTCAAATGATTTCAACACTATTTTATTACAAAGCTCGTTTTCTCAAACCGATTTCCAATCTATTAGTATATACAAACCTTTACCTCACTCATATTAGAAATCTAATTAAACGGCTTAGTAAAACAAGTGGTATGAAACACTTGTGTTTACTTCGTCGGTTAATTCTTGGACTTGTTCGATTGAAACTCTTGTGACAATTTTCTAGTGGAGATCTACAATTTGTTCGTAAATATTTAAGTTAAGCTAGTGGTTATGGGACATGAAGCTAAGCTCATATATTTACTAGCTTACTGTAATTGACACTTCTTGATGATCATGACGATCATTTTTGTGATTTAGACTAGCAATTGTGCGATGTCTCTTTGTCCACGTGGAGGATTGTAACTCATTCTATTGAGCTTCGTCTCATTTCTTTATGGGGTAGCTCCCCATGGTCTTCGGGCCATTCGTGTGTCAAAAATTAATGGCTAGCTACCATGAGATAGCGTCTCGTTCGTGTGATACATATGTTGGTGAGTTTTTATGCTCCCGTTCGTGTGATAGGCCTTTCCCCCCTTTTTTGTGATTTCTGGATTTCGTGTGTTGAATTCTGGAATTTATGCTTCACCAATTTTAGTGATTTTCATTGATATGATTTGTCAATTTTTGTGCATTGGTGAATTCGTGTGTCATTGACTTGTTGTGAATACAAGTTTTGGGTATGAAACCCTTTTTGGATCTTTGTGAAGATTTTTGTGATATTGATTAATCTCTTGTTGATTTTCAATTACTTATATATCACAGCTTGGCATTGTGATTATTATGTGTTTAGTCATACCTCTTATTCTATATCGCCTCATCTGATATTTATAGCTAGACTGATCCGTTTATTATTTTCTTATTAAATAATACTCGGGTCAGACCGAGATGTTACAGGTGCTTCAGCTTGACTTTACACTCGGGATTGATTTCTCTAACTTTTGGGCTAACTACTTAGATTAGCAGTTTTTGTTGTATACACTTGAGATATGGACTCATAGTTGTATTCTTTTGTATAGCACGTGTTGCTATTCTTTTGTATTATTGTGGATCTTTTTGACCACTACTCTGATATACACTTTCATGTGTTAGTTATATATTCATATCTTCTTCCGCCTTTATGATATGAATTATCTGCGACTGATTTGTGTTATGCTTATTTCTATATTTGTTTCCGAAGATTATTATAGCCACTGTGTAGTAGCTTTGTGTTTGTATCGGTATGTCGGATTTTCTCTTGATTAAATGCGTGTTATATTATCTGACATATCAGTGCTCGCGTAAAGCAATTACACGGATGGTCGCTCCTCAACAGCCTTATTCTTCGTGCTAGTTGACAGCATTACACCGTAGTGTTCTTGGCTAGCGTGGGTATAGAGGTGGGGCGTCACACCTCTGGAGGGATGCCCCGAGAATCTAACTGGATCTTTGCCAATGCAAGGCCGGGTACCTCTGTAACTAGGTAACTAACTATCACGAGTATGCCATCCTCCAGTCTAGACCGACCTTTATCGAGGCGCCTCAACAACCAACAACCACATAAATAAATAATCTGAGCTCCATACCATAATACTACTTTTTATCCACATAAGTTAAATATCTGGGCACCATACCAGATACCACTTTTTATCTGGAAGGAAATGCACATACCTTAGGGTGCGTGACCCCCATAACCTTGCTGCATCTTTTTCTGTTTCAACCATTTCTGGGGTATGAGGTTCGATGAAGTCTTGTCCATAAAGCTACACTTTTCACAAAAGTCATGCTTCGATCAAAAAATGATCAACACTTAGCATGCCACATTACCAAATTGGGACTATATCACTAGTAAATATCAACTACATAATCTCTGAGCTCATACATCTCAGAGAAGGGTGTTAAGCTAAAAGAATAAATTCTCAGCTACTAATAGAAATGTATTTGATGGAAACCAGCTTTATCAAAGTGTAACGTCAGACATATATCCATACAAGTCCATCCTGGGTCTGAATGGAACCGAAGGTACTTCCTCCAATTAAGGAAAGAAGCCCTTGCAAATCCGGATATTCCCTAATTACGTCCGGACTCCCTATCACATAGGGTGATATAAATCTCTATATTGGAGCAACTCGGTGCAGAGACATTCGACATGTAATCCTTTCGTTTTCAAAAATACCTAGTCTTCATCACCATCTTCAAATGCAATCCCATTTCATCGTATCATTATTCGGAATGGGTTTCATGACTCAATGTCCTCTCCCGGCTAATCCGAATAATGAGCACTTATTTTAAAAATAAGTGGTTACATTCAGATTTCAAGTAAGTCACAACTAATTTCCACTTTGATATTTTAAACAAAAGATCCATCACTAAAATTCGATGTGGTTTTCGGATAACCATTTGGAATCTGACCCCAGTCGCATCGAAATTCAAATGCCGTTTAAAGGCCAATATTAGTAGTCGGTTATTTAACTATTAAACAACATTATCCACAACCATCAGATTTAAATAATTTTCCCAAAATAATTTTTTTCAAAATACCTTCGCAAGATATATTTTCAAACTTCAACCCTTTGAAAATAATTTTCAAATCACTTTCCTCTCGTGGAATAAATTTTCAAATATTGTTTATTTCCACTGAAAATATGCCGAGTCCGAATACTTTAAAATAATTTAAATCACTTATCCAAAGATATATGCTTGGAAACATTTAAAATAGAAACTATTTTAAACATTTATTTAAATATTAGTTATGAAATGTTATACAAATATCTCATATTAAACTTAAACCCAACCTAAATTTTAAAAATAAAATTATTAAGTAGAGTATAACTGTTTAAATAATCATTTTCTAAATCAAATACCAATTAAATCTTTAAAATAATCACTTCTATAATCAACTTAATAAATATTTACTTTAAAGATTTAAAAACAATTTAAGAAAATAATTTCTCCAAAAACATTCTTTTTTTAAAAACCAACTTTAGAACTTTTAATTTATATTTAAAAGCTACTTTGAAAACTTACTCGTCTTTCCAAGGAAAAAATACGCTTTCCATTTCAAAATGGTCCATTTAAATCAATTAATAAATCCTTCCCGGTTTATTCCAATTTATATCCCAAATTCGTAAATTTCCTTTCTACACTTTTAAAATAAACCAATATTTATTTTTGAAACAAATTACCCATTCCTTTATAAATTTCCATTGTGAATTTAAATTTCCAAACATCCACTGATATACGATTTTCAAATCGACTTCCAAAATTTACTTTCAAACACTAAATCAATTTCCAAATCGATTTTCAAAAATTTATCATCCAGTTCTCCCGACCCATTTAAAATCCGAATTTTAAATAAATTCTTCAAATTTTAAACAATGTTACTCAAAAATCTATTCATTTCCATTTATTAAAATCTTTTTCCCATACTTGGAATTTATACAATCGGATTTCAAAAAATCAACCTTTATCTTTTCCAAGTTCCTTCTTTTAAATTTATCCAATTCTTAAAATTATTTTACTTAAAATTTCCTACTTTAATTTCCTTCCGATAATCAAATTTTATATTTCTGGTATTTTAAAAATACCAGAATATATTCGGCCAAACCATTGCCTTCAATAATTTCAATTATCAATATAATCAATCATAGATTAGCACTAAATCACATCATAACATATGAAATAAATACAAACAACTTGAGGAATCAAGTTCGATCCCTCCAAACTGTTTCCCTGCATCTACATATGTTAGCACAACAAATTAAATACCAATCCCGCTTTGAGGCGGGATATCGTGGTATAAAGGGTCATCCGCTATTATGCGGCGCGCATAGGGTCTCATCTGCTATATAATGCGGGAAATCAATCACTCCAATATATATACACACACACACACACTACTATTACTACTATATAGAATATCACCCAACATATAAATTATCAAATTCATCCAAGCACATCCAATAATTTAAATTTAACTACTTAAATTAAACAAAGCAAATCGATTAAGTGAGAAGATCTCACATTTGCTTATGCATGCAACACATTTCCATCTCGACTTGTTTCTCCATGATTTTAGACCTTGTATAGATATTTATACGGTTTATTAATATTTGAACAAGTCGAACAATCAATTTCTTTTCTTTTTTTTCAATAAATTAATCAACTAATAATTTTCCTATAAAAATCCCTTATGAACTAAAATAATTAATACAAGTTAATTACACTAATTTATATCCTTAATACACTGTTTTTAAATAAAATAAAACTCCTTTAAGTTATATATATTAATTTAAAAAGAGAATTTTTTATAAAGCTTACTGCAAAATATTTATATACTTTTCCTTTTAAACCCACATGCGTTATATAAAATAATTTATATATTTTCCAAAATCCTGTGTTCTTCCAAAATTATATACATACACATATACTTACTATTTGAACTAATCAACAATTTATTACCATTTATTAATCTATTTAACTAAGAATTTTACTTAAACTAATTTCCTTTAATAAATTATTATTTTGAAATCAACATTTTAAAATCTACTATTTTCAAAATAAAAAGAATCAGCACTTAAACCAATGTTAATATACTTTACTGCCATTAATAACTCGAATTCATTAAATTAAATTAAATAAATCACGAATATACCTTTACTGCAATTATTATATTTTTTTGTTTTCTGCATCTTCATATATATAAATTATTAAATTCAAACTTAAACAAATACCTCAAGGCGTCAACAAAACTACACCTCGCTGACCATGCTTCACCGTGCTCGTCGACATCGCGACTCCACCTCCACTGCCCACGCGAGTAGAAATCGTACCCAACCCTAAACCTCGAGCCTCCATAAATCGCGACATCACCTTCCTGAAGCCTCACAATCCTCTCTCGCAATTGCCTCTTCGTCGCCCCTTCACGCGCTGCCTTCCAGTCGTATCGCTAAGAGGTGACTCCCTCGCCGCCCAAACAAACTGAACACGATTCCTTCATCTATTTGTTCAAGTTTGGATCTGTGGAACAAGGGAATTTGGTGATTCAAATAATCTGGAAAGAGGGGAAACTGCGATTTTTTTAATATGTCGCGAACATGGCTTCAAATCAAACTGGGACGAGAAGGAGGCCGTTGATTTAGATCTTGAAATAATACGCACAACCATGATTTTTCTTTTAAACGAAAGAGAAAATTGATTTCCCCTAGCTTCGGCCATTTTTTTATTTAGAACTTTTGATTGGAATTTCTGAGTGAAGAGGGAAGAAATCAATTTTTCTTTCTTTGTTTATTTTTTTAAAGAACCGAAGTGGACATTTTTACGCAAAATAAAAATGTAGGAGATACATGTTCTAAGTGCTGAAACATGTTCAATCGTGAAGCATTATTTTAGAATATAAAAATGTAAATCAAATCTAAATTCAAATTTTAAATCGTCTCGAATTACGCAACTCAAAATTTCGACCTCCTATCGAGGCGTGTCGCTTGGCGTTTACAATGTTAAACCCCTATTACGAATGCAATGAAAAAGGTTTCGAGGCTAAATTTGATCGTATGGAGAAGATAGCTTTTTGGACCAGTTATAATATTGAATTTTCGATATAAATCCAGCGCGTTTATCACTCGTACGATCACATGACAATTCTGAATACTATGGAAATTGAAATATGATAATAATATACTATTATGGATCCGATGGAACTGGTTTCGTTGAATTCCGAGACTGTGCCCTCAAAGATAATTTTTAAATATCGATTTAAACGATAAATTTTCAAAACTGAACAAAACAGTTTTAAATTCAACTTTTAAAAGTTCTATTATCTCCCGTATTATTAATATAGATTTTTCAAAACTTCAAATTATTTTTAACAAGCTCAAAACTGAAGATACAATATTTTACCCAATTTCAAATTATTAAATTCGATAATTTAACTACCAAATAAGTAGCGATATTTAAAATTCAAGTTAACTAATTTTCAAGTATTTAAAATCAATTAAATATTTCAACAAATGTTCAAAATTTCTGGGTCGTCACATTCTTCCCCCTCTAAAAGAATTTCGTCCTGAAATTACTAGTTAAGAAGAATGATCCATAACCCGTTCACTATTTTTCCAAAACCAAACAGTTTCCACTTTTCAAAACAAATTTTTATTAAAGATGCCATCAGTTACTAACTTCCCAAACTCAACCATAAGCTCCAAACAATATGGTTTTCTTAACAATTCAAATTCAAATTTTAAATTATCAAAATTTTCTCAAAAAATTTCGCCAACGTCTCCTTTGTGCGGCTAGCCCGGTACGACTACAAAATGCCACCACAGGCCCCTAGATTTCAAAAAAGAAATCAAAAAGCCAAGTTGCTAGACCATAAAATCATCAAATTTCATATAGAAATTTAAATACATACCTTTTTGTCGAGTAATTTAAATTGAGCAAATCCCAATTTATCCTTTGCCTCTAACACACCTGTATATCCTACTTCATAATGATATCCAACCATAGCTTTCAAAATCATTTTATACAATTCTTTACAAAAGTTTCAATATTCATTCAAGCCCGTACGATGTCCGTATCTCATACATACGAATACCAAATTCGATCGCTCACTCGATCACACAATTTCATTTCCATACTAGTATCGTCCATCCGACTCTCTAGTGCGGACTTAGATCTGGTTTCTTGATCCGAAACCGTCATTCTCCTTGCACAGCCGTAAACTATGGTAGAGAATTTCTAAAATCAACCAAAAATCCATATCCAGGGTTCGCCGTCGAAAATCGAGTGAAAAATCCCAACTCGGATCGATATAACTATCTCGAAATTCTATGCTCAAGTTCTGGATCAAATCATTACACGAATAAAGTAATATACGTATCTCCTACGTATTTATTCCAATTGATTATTAGCTACATCAATTTTCTATTTATTTTATTCACATTTATTTTGATTTCTATCCACTTATTCACAATCACCATTTTACATCTTCCAGTTTAACCTTCACTCAATTATTAACTTTGTATATTTTCCCAATTCCAGATTTTACTTAATAATTTCACCATTTGTTTCTTAAGTTCAATAAATATTTTATATAACTTCTTATATTTATTCTTTACTTCACCACTAAAGTTTATCATTATTATTTTAAATTAGTTCCACTTACGGATATTTTTTACAACTTCACTTCACACAATTCAATTTTAAATTTTAATGTTCAGTTTTCAACTTCATTTAGTCATAACCAAATAAATTTTCAAATCTCAATACTTTCATCCAAATTTAATTCCAACATTCCACTTCCAGTTCTATTTACTTACAAATGCAAATTCATTTGTTTGTTCACAAATTTATTTCCACCTTAATAAATTTTATTTCAATCCATTTAGTCTACTAGACTTACTTCTCAAATTTACTTTTATTCAAATTAATCCAAATTAAATTCAGTTTCAATTCGAATTTTTTTCTAAGTTTCCAAACTTGTTTATTGTTCCATAAACATTTAAATAAGATTCCAGAGTTTTTAACAATTTCTCAGCATTTCAAAATCATTTTTGAAATCAATCATATCCAAAATCCTTTTCATTTCTAAAATCAAATTCAACTTTTGCAAACAATTCCCATTTAAAACAATTTGGCAGCAATTCCTTTCTTGGAAACTCGAAAATGAACACCGATGATGTCGCGGTCATCATCAGAATTATTTTCCAACGACTGAAAAGAGTTATGTGCTTTTATCCCTTCAAAAATATTTTTCAAATATTTTCAAAATCCAAATCCCACCAGATTTCAAATCCAATTCGAAAATATTTCTGAAATTATTTTTCCAATACCTTTGAAAATCATTTCCAAATTCAAGTAAATTTAAACTTTTCACCAAAATTTCAAATTTCAAGTCCTTCAACTCATATTCAAAAATTACTCTGGAATTTTATTTCAATTTATAAATTACATTTATAATTTACATTTACAAATCCCATTTGTATAACAAATTTATTTCCTAGCTTTTAGTTATAATTTCAATTTCTTATTCAATAATCAATGATTATCACTTCCTAACAACCAAGCAACCATATATATAACTATAATCATTTTTCGGAAAATTATTTCCTTTATATATAAAAATAATTTGGGTTAAATTATTTCATTTACCCTATTTTAAAAACAATATTGTGTCGAATTGTTCTGTACAAGCGTTTAGAGATCCCTATCAATAATGTTAATTACTCGCATTGACCAGAATCCATATCCTACTCAACAAACCAATCAACACAATATAAAACAATTTTATATTCACTAACAAATACGTGCTCATATCTATTAATACACTCAAACTCATTCTAGAGTACTACTGACTCTATCTCCAATGAGTAATCCCCATCAGAGCCAAGGTTATCGCTTAACCAATTGCTCTGATACCACTCTGTAACGACCAATTTTTCGACACCCGAAAGTTGACATCAATACGCCCATTGTATCAAATGCCGAACAATCGAATGTCGAAAAGCCGAACCGTTAGGGTTAAAGAAGAAGAAGGTAGAAGAAAAGATAGAAACAATATCAGAATCTCACATTCACAGCGAAATAATATATAATAGATAAATGAATAATCTTTAAACAAAAGAACTATATCAGTTTATACATTACATCATCAGAGTATTACAACAACAAAACGCGACACCAGACATTTACGACAACTTGTCCATATGAAAACTGAACTTGCAGCAACCCATAAGCAGTAGATACTACATAATATAAGTGATACGACTCGCCATCTAGCTTGTTTCCTGATCTCCACAGCATACTTTCCTGATTTTGCTCCAGAACAACTGATAAACTGACTCTAGGCTGCCCATGTGGAAAATTATGGACACCCAGAGTTTAGAAAGGGAACAATAAACTCCAGGTCGTTCATGTGACTGGTGTGAGATCTTAAAAGAGTTATTTGCAAAAAAGAAAAGGAAATGAAATCCTTTCATGCTTTTGGAAAATGAAACTATCATAAGGCATCCCGCCACACACACAATGCAATCGCACACTTGGAGGAGATTTCTCCTTAGTCAAACATGCTTAATACGTGAAAATCCTTTTGATATTATAATTAGTGCATAGTGTGGAAAATATTTCGAAAGTATAATATTAATCTTAGCTAGTATAGGTACCATTATATTATGCCTATTGTAGCTACCATTTAAGAATAGCAAGTTATAAACAGCAATAGTAAATGGCTCGTGTTGGATGAATGGATTTCCAACAAATGGTCAAGGCTAAGGAACTTCCTTTTCGAAAAGGGTACGCCTCTGGAGGGACGTCCCGAGAACCTAACCGGATCTCTGCCAATACAAGGCTGGGTTCTCTCTGTAACTAGGTAATTAACTGTCACGAGTATGCCTTCCCCCGGTCTAGACCGACCTTTACCGAGGCGCCTCAACAACCAACAACCACATAAGTAAATAATCTAAGCTCCATACCAGAATACCACTTTTTTATCCACATAAGTTAAATATCTGGGATCCATACCAGATACCACCTTTTATCTAGAAGGAAATGCACATACCCTGAGGGGCGTGACTCCAATAACCTTGCTGCATCTTTTCCGGTTTCAACCATTTCCGGGTGTGAGGTTTGATGAAATCTCGTCCACAAAGCTACGCTTTTCACAAAAGCCATGCTTCGATCAACAAATGATCAAACGCTTAGCATGCCACATTACCAAATTAGGAATATATCACTAGTAAATATCAACTACATAACCTATGAGCTCGTACATCTCAGAGAAGGGTGTTAAGCTAAGAGAATAAATTCTCCACCACCAACAAAAATGTATTTGATGGAAACTAGCTTTACATCTCAAAGTGTAACGTCAAACATACATCCATATAAGTCCATCCTTGGTCTGAATGGAACCGAAGGCACTTCCTCCAATTAAGGAAAGAAGCCTTTTCAAATCCAGATATTCCCTAATCACGTCCGGACTCCCCATCACATAGGGTGATATAAATATCTATACCGAAGCAATTCGGTGCAAAGGCATTCGACAGGTAATCCTTTCGTTTTCGAAAATACCCGGTCTTTAACACCTTCTTCAAATGCAATCTCATTTCGCCATATCATTATTCGAAATGGGTTTTATGACTCAATGTCCTCTCTCGGCTAATCTGAATAATGAGCGCTTATTTTAAAAATAAGTGGTTACGTTCGGATTTCATGTAAGTCACAATAAATATCCACTTTGATCTTTTAAACAAAAGATCCATCACTAAGATTCGATGTGGTTTTCGGATAACCATTTGGAATCCGACCCCCAGTCGCATCGAAATTTAAAAGCTGTTTAAAGGCCAATATTGATAGTCGGTTATTTAAATATCAAACAACATTCACCACAACCATCAGATTTAAATAATTTCCCTAAAACTATTTGTTTTCAAAAAAACTTCGCAAGATATATTTTCACACTTCAACCCTTTGAAAACAATTTTCAAATCACTTTCCTCTCACGGAATAAATTTTCAAACATTGTTTATTTCCACTGAAAATTTGCCGAGTTCGAATACTTTAAAATAATTTAAATGACTTATCCAAAAATATATACTTGGAAACATTTAAAATAAAAACTATTTTAAACATTTATTTAAATATTAGTTATGAAATATTATACTAATATCTCATATAAAACTTAAGCCCAAACAAAATTTTAAAAATAAAATTATTAAATAGAGTGTAACTATTTAAATAATCATTTTCTAAATCAAATACACTAAAAATCTTTAAAATAATCACTTCTATAATTAACTTAATAAATATTTACTTTAAAGATTTAAAAACAATTTAAGAAAATAATTTCTCCAAAAATATTCCTTTTTTAAAAACCAACTTTAGAACCTTTAATTTATATTTAGAAGCTACTTTGAAAACATACTCGGCTTTCCAAGGAAAAAAATATGCTTTTCATTTCAAAATGGTCTATTTAAATCAATTAATAAATTCTTCCCGATTTATTCCAATTTATTTCCCAAATTCATATATTTTCTTTCCACGCTTTTAAAAATAAACCAATATTTATTTTTAAAACAAATTACCCATTCCTTTATAAATTCCCATTGTAAATTTAAATTTTCAAATATCCACTGATATACGATTTTCAAATCGATTTCCAAAACTTACTTTCAAACTCTAAATCAATTTCCAAATCGATTTCCAAAAATTTATCTTTTATTTCTTTCGAACCAATTAAAATCCGAATTTTAAATAAATTCTTCAAATTTTAAACAATAGCACTCAAAATCCATTCATTTTCATTTATTAATTTTTTTTCCCATACTTGGAATTTATTCAATAGGATTTCAAAAAATCAACCTTTATCTTTTCCAAGTTTCTTCTTTCAAATTTATCCAATTCTTATAATTATTTTACTTAAAATTTCCTACTTTAACTCCCTTCCAAAAATCAAATTTTATATTTCTGGTGTTTTAAAAATACCAGAATATATTCGGCCAAACCATAGCCTTCAATAATTTCAATTATCAATATAATCAATCACAGATTATCATTAAATCATAACACAACATATAAAATAAATTCAAACAATTTGAGGAATCCAGTTGGATCCCTCCAACCTGTTTCCCTGTATCTACAGATGTTTGCACAACAAATTAAATACCAATCCCGCTTCGAGGCGGGATATCGCGGTATAAAGGATCATCCGCTATGAAGCGGGGTGCATAGGGTCTCATCCGCTATATAATGCGGGAAACCAATCACTCCAATACACACACACACTACTATGTAGAATATCACCCAATAGATAAATTATCAGATTCATCCAAGCACATCCAATAATTTAAATTTAACTACTCAAATTAAACAAAGAAATTCGATTGAGTGAGAAGATCTTACCTTTGCTTATGCGTGCAACTCATTTCCATCTCGACTTGTTTCTCCATGATTTTAGACCTTGTATGGATATTTATACAGTTTATTAATACTTGAACAAGCCGAACAATCATTTTTTTTAATAAATTAATCAACTAATAAGTTTTTTATAAAAAACCCTTATGAACTAAAATAATTAACATAAGTTAATTACACTAATTTATATCCTTAATACACTATTTTTAAATAAAACTCCTTTCAAGTTATATATATTAATTTAGAAACAAGATTATTTATAAAGCTTACTGCAAAATATTTATATACTTTTCCTTTTAAACCCACATGCGTTATATAAAATAATTTATATATTTTCCAAAATCCTGTGTTCTTCCAAAATTATGTACATACACATATACTTTCTATTTGAACTAATCAACAATTTATTACCATTTATTAATTTAATTAACTAAGAATTTTACTTAAACTAATTTCCTTTAATAAATTATTATTTTGAAATCAACATTTTAAAATCTATTATTTTCAAACTAGAAAGAATCAGCACTTAAAACAAATGTTATTATACTTCACTGCCATTAACAACTCGAATTCATGAAATTAAATTAAATAAATCACGAAAATACCTTTACTATAATTATTATATTTTTTCAATTTTCCGCATATTATATATAAACTATTAGTTCAAACTGAAATAAATACCTCCACGCATCGGCAAAACTACAGCTCGCTAACCATGCTTCACCGTGCTCGTCCACATCGTGACTCCACCTCCACTGCCCACGCGAGTAGAAATCGTGCCCAACTCTAAACCTTGAGCCTCCATAAATCGCGACGTCACCTTCCTAAACCCTCACAATCCTCTCTCGCCATCGCCTCTTCGTCACCCCTTCACGCGCTGCCTTCCAATCGTATCACTAAAACGCGACTCCCTCTTTGCCTAAATGAACTAACACGATCCCTTCATCTATTTGTTCGAGTTTGGATCTTAGAAACAAGGGAATTAGGTGATTCGAATAATCTGGAAAGAGGGGAAACTGTGAATTCTTTTTTATATATCGCAAACATGGCTTCGAATCAAACTGGGACGAGAAGGAGGCTGTTGATTTCGATCTTTAAATAGTACGCACGGCCATGATTTTTTTTAAAATGAAAGAGGAAATTGATTTCCCCGGCTTCGGCCATTTTTTTTATTTAGAGCTTTCGATTGGAATTTTTGAGTGAAGAGGGAAGAAATCAATTTTTCTTTCTTCGTTTTTTTTAAAGAACCGAAGTGGACATTTGTACGCAAAATAAAAATGCAGGAGACAAGTGTTCTAAGTGCTGAAACGTGTTCATTCGTGAAGCATTATTTTAGAATATAAAAATATAAATCAAATCTAAATTCAAATTTTAAATCGTCTCGAATTACGCAACTTAAAATTTCGACCTCCTATCGAGGCATGCTGCTAGGCATTTATAATGTTAAACCCCTATTACGAACACAATGGAAAAGTTTTCAAGGCCAAATTTGATCGTATGGAGAAGATATCTTTTTGGACCAGTTATAATATTGAATTTTCGATATAAATCCAACGCGTTTATCAACTGTAAGATCATACGACAATTCCGAATGCTATGGAAATTGAAATCCGTTAATAATACACTATTACGGATCCAAAGGAACTAGTTTCGTCAAATTCCAAGATTGTGCCTCGGAAGACTATTTTTAAATATCAATTTAAACGAAAAAATTTCAAAAATGAACAAAATAGTTTTAAATTCAACTTTTAAAAGTTCTATTATCTCCATTGTTATTCATATAGATTTTTCAAACTTCAAATTATTTTTAACAAGCTCAAAACTGAAGATACAATATTTTACCCAATTTCAAATTATTAAATTCAATAATTTAACTACCAAATAAATAGTGATTTTTAAAATTCAAGTTAACTAATTTTCAAATATTTAAAATCAATTAAATATTTCAATTCAAATTTTCAAAATTTCTGGGTCGTCACCATTGTTGTATCGGGTTCTTTGTATTTCGAACATATCTATCCTTTCCGTTTATCTATTCTCCTATCTCATTCCTTTTCGAGGACGAAAAGTTTTGAGTGAGGGAGAGTGTAACGACTCAGAAATTTTAATGATTTTTATAACATAGTTAACTGAATTTTTCTTGAAAATATAATAATTAAATCCGACGATGAAAATTTGATATTTGGTATGCGTCTATTGAAACATAGCGAATTTAGATTTTCATTGGAAAATGTGAAAGTTAGTTCTGTTCTGTAATTTTCAACTTCAATATTAAATCAGTTTAAATGTGGATGAAAATAATATGTTTTCAAAATCTGAATATTTTTGTATAATAAAAATGTAAACCATTTTCTAAGTTAAACGTCGTATTTCATTTCGCAAAATCCGAACTACTATATCCCTGTTTATCTTATTTTCGGTGTTTAGCAGTATTTTCGACAGCGAATAATCAAGTTTTTGATAACTCGATCGCATCGTTGATATCTTTGTACCATTCTGTTTCACTCATCATGCCGATCTCCGTAGTATATTCATTCATGCATTTCGGCGTCCGATATGTGGTGAAATCTACGAAACGGTTAGTCGTATCGATACCTATTTTGATGCTTTGGCTTTCTCCGTGTCCATTGGTTTGTTCATCAGCTGAAAATAAACAGCCACCAATATTTATTATTTTCATAAATCAATGCTTGACTTTTCCATTCCCCCCATTCAATATATATTTGGGGGTATGTCCTTTCTTTCATTTTCATTCTGTTTACTTCAAGAAAAATTATTATATTCAATATAAAGCTTTTATATATATATATATATATATATATATATATATATATATTCTTACCTGTGGCCTTTCTTATGCTTTGGGAAATTTATTTATGTATACAAATGTGCTTCAAGAAATTTGATCGGGTGCTCCTCTTCGTTCGGGCTGCTCCTTCCCACCGCCTCCTTGCTCGAACCCACGAGATTCACCACACCATCCTCTCACCGGGCATGCACACCAAAACCTGTGTCATCCAACTGCCTATGCCCACCCAACCACACATAGCACATATCTCCATCCATCCATCACCGTCCTTCTCACCTCAACAGCCAACTCCCCTCTCCACGTCACTTTCCACCATTCCTCTGTACTTGTGTCCTCTCTTCTCCCCTCACGCCCTTGGCCGCAAGCAGCTCCTCAACGAACTGTCGTTCCCCTCAGATCCTCAGCCATGCCTCACAGCCCTAGACAACCGAACCTCGGCCGTGCACCAAGTCCCTCTCATCTAGCCACAACAGCCTGTTTCCCTTTCGGTCAATAAACCCAAACAGCATATCCATCTCAGCAGATGTTCCTCCTTGTCCACAACCTTTCCATTAGCAGTGTCGCCTTTCACTTTATTGCCTTCGCAGCCATGCTCCTCCTAGCTTTTCCACTGTGGTAGCAGTCAGCCTATATTATATGTGTGTGTGTGTGTTGACTTCTGAAATATATTAAGTAAAGGTTTTTATTTGATTTTAAAATATATAAATGTCGATGTGTTTTATAATATATTTATGCATATTATATGTTTAAAAAAGTGTGTATATATATATATATATATTTAAATGTTTTGTTATAGATTTTGTTATAACATAATATATATATATATATATATATATATTATGATTAAATATATATTTGAGAATTTTGAAAAGGAATATATGTATTTTAAAAAATACCAGTTTCAAAATACATGAAGATTTTATTTTAAATATATGTTTTTAAAATAAATATTGATTTTTAGAAGAAAAAAAGAATAATATAATATATATATATATATATATATATATATATATATATATTGTTTCAAAGATACAAGTTCATCGTGCTTCGCTTTGGATTTGCTTGGAGTTTACTTTCAAAAGCATGGTTGTAGATTCGTGATGTTGGAATTGGTTTCACATCGATCTTAGATTTGATTTGTTGTAGATCTCCGCTTTGCTCCATTATTTTATCATCGCCTTCTAGATTCGAAAGGTGAGCAATCACTCATGATTAACATTCTTATATTTAGTAAATTTAATTCACATGAAATGACGATTAAAATATGTTGTTAAATTTAAATTATTAGTTATTTAATTGTTGAATGTGATATGTTATTATTTGCATTTATTCACCTATGATTGTTGACAATATCGACACCAATAACCTGTTAGTGTGTATATATATATATATATATGAATTGTTAATTATGATCATATTTGCCATCGATATGCTATGTCATTTTATATTATTACTTTATTTGTTCTCGCTCTGAAAGTTCCTCGTATTTTAGGAACTTTCTTATGGGAGAAAATCTTTATGGATTGAAATGATAAACCCAATTGATTTTCATTAATTTTGAAATTTTGAGATTCCGGCTCGAAATGATATATACCGGTAAATATTAAATTTATATTTCGGATTGAAATAATAAATATTTGTACCACTTGACAGTAGGATAGAAAATTTTATACGTACACTGTTGGTCTATTTGGAAAAATGATTTCCAAAGTTTTGAAAGGAAATATATGGGTTTTATTAAATATTATTTTAAATATAATGTAAAGATTTTTATTTTATATATGTGAAAACTTAGATTTTTAAAATTAAACGTTTTGGAAATTTTAAAATTTTAAGTTAAGTTTTAAAATGAAAATATAAAATTTTACTTATAACTTTATTATTTTTAGAATATATAAAATAAGATTTAAAATAGATTTAATAATAATAATAATATTTAATTTAATAATAACTAATATAATAAAATTTATTAAGAATCTAATTTAACTAAACATATATAAATATATATATAATATGTTAAGTATTTATTTAAATTAGATTTTTGAAATAATTTTAAGTAAATGAAGTTGGAAAGATAAATTAAATATGAATTGATTTACAATTAAATTTGTTTAGAATTGAATTTAGATAAGGATCGATTTAACTTATTGACTTTTAGATTTTGAAAGGTACGATTTTATAATTTGATTTGGTAAAAAGTGATTAAATGAATATTTTCAACTTTAAATCAATTTTGAATTTAATATTTAATATTAACTTAAATTTGTGATATGAGATATTATTTAAATGTTATTAAAAATGATTAAGTGAATATTTTCAAATTTAAATATGATTAAAGTTAAATTTTGAAATATAAATGAAATTTATCAAATTGAGCTATTGTAAATTGTTTGAATATGTAAGCTTTGAAATTAATTGAATTGGAAGTGGTTTAAATTTTGTAGTTCAAACCTGGATTTGAAATCGATATAAATTTGAATGGTTTTATGAGAATTTGAAATTGTTGAACAAAGATTTGTTTAAGTTGAATTAGGAATTAAAGTTGATTTGAATTGATTTGTGAAATTGAAAGAAATAATTTTACTTTGAAACCATTTTCGATATAAACTCTTTTATTTATGTATATTATTTTAATATAAACTAATTTTAAATCTACAACCTATTTTTATATATAACTATTTTATAAATATTTCAATATATATACTATTTTCAACATTTAAACTATTTTAAGCTAGAACTGTTACGATTTAGATTTAATGGATTTAAATGCGAATATTTTGATATGATGTTTGAACTATTTTGAAAGTGAAATAATGATTTCGAAAGTAAAATATGATTTCGAAAGTGGTATGACTTTTGAATGAATATTGATATTTTGATATGAAGTTTGAACTGTTTGAAATTAAAATTACGACGGCGTGAAGTAAGTGTTTGGTTGTTAAAGAGACCAGGATCAGATATTGTTAGACCTCTGCCAATACCAAAAACCACTTTAAAAACTATGCCCGTGGTAGAGATTCCAGAATGAGGTATGATGATTTGGCGACGTCTATATGAGGTATGAAATGCAACCTTGACTCCCGTGAGTCAGCTTGATAGGACTAAAATAGGAGGTATACCTGGGCCAAGTTAGGTCGCACCTCCGATCGAGCATGCTTCTTCGATACCATTATATTACTTTGTGATACGATTGGGTGCACCTCTAATTTTGGGAGTGTGTCTCGAGGTGGGCGTTGGTAGCTGCTATTTATTACCACCAGCCCAGTTTTGCAAAATGATAGAATCTTACCCTAGGCATTGCCTCACATGCCTTGTCACATGCCTTAACGCATCCACTATGAGTTTGTCTTATATCATACCTATGGAGTGCTCCCTGAGTAAACCATATGTACGGTGGATCGTACAGTATCTGTATAGACTACGAAAATATATAAAATGTGTTAAGGGGGATATGGATAACGCCTTAACGCTATTTTAATAGTTTACTTTACTATAGACATTATATGTGTAGCGTATTATACAATGTATGTAGATAGTTTCATGGATCCTTAAATGAAGAAATCCCAAACATCCTTTAAGTTATTTGTATTTCACTTGGACATTTCACTTGAGTTGATTTACTTGCATAAGAATGTTAATCCTAACTCGAGCGTTTTGTGTTTTGCTTTGTGCTCGGGTCAGACTGAGTGTCACGGTAATTGAGACTTACCTTTGGAGCTTGGAGCTTTGCTTGAAGATCTAGCTTTATCTTTTCAGCTTTCAGTTATTTCAGTTTAATCTAGTTGTTTATGTTCAGACTTGTCATTGCTTATGTATTAGAGATTCCTTTGTACTTGAGATTTTCTATTGTATTTGATTCAGACTCTGATTTTATGTAGTAGCTTCATGAACTACTATTAATTTATTCCGCTACTTATTACAATTACTCTTTGCCTGTGATTCTATGATTGATTTTATTTACTTTGTATGTAAATTTTTGCCAAATATAAATTAACAATCTGTTGTTTCGATCAATTCAAGTCTGACATGAGTGGATGATTGTCGATTTGAATGGTTCGAAATAGCAAGTCGTTACATTGGTATATTATATTATTTGTATTATTCTGTTGCAACGTTATTGGTATGTCATTGTTTGTACTCTGATTATGTTGTAAAAATCGTATAATCAAATGTATATTGTAAAACAGCTTCATGAGCGGTTTATTTCATTATTATATTTTGTTATTCCGCTGCGAGATCTGTATTTTGTTATCTTTCTTTTCTCTTATTTTCTTATAAATCTCATTGATAATTTGCCCTTTTGAATGGTTTACGTTAGACATGTGTGGTTTATTTTCGATTTAAGCCATCCAAAAATGTAGGTTGTCACAGTTGGTACCGGAGCTTTGGTTTAGACTTTAGAGATATCTTAGCATGTTTGGGGTTTAAACTCATTAGAAATAGGGTTATTAATACCCTAAAATGAGTCTGAGTGTATATATATGAGAGAACGTATTTGTTAGTGCTATAAAAATTATTTTGTATTGTGTTAATTTTGTTTGTTAAGTATTTATGAATTTCAACCGGTACATAAGACGTTATGGCATCGATAGGGATTTCTAAACACTTGAACTTGGCAAACCAACACAACATTATTTTGAAATAGGTAAACGAAATGATTTAACTAGTAACTATATTTTGTATATATAAAAATATATATGTACATAATTTTTCATAATGATATTGTTATTTTTGGTGTGTTTCTTGTTAGGAAATGATATTGTTGATTATTATCATCTATTGTTTGGTTAGTCAAGGCTCTTAAAACTATTGACTATTGTATGATGGAAAATGTAATTTTATAAATATGGTATTGACTACAATTTATAAATAAAATGAATATGAATTGAAAATTTAAGAACTTAAGTTTCGGTGTTCGAATTCAAAATTTTGGAAAAAAGTAATATTAGTACTATTTGGAAGTATCTTCAAATAGAAATATTTTAAAGGGTACTTGAAAGAAATTTTTTAAAAAGAATTTTAAGGAGAATAAGTTTTGTATTCCCATCTTCTATCACTGGAAAATAATTTTGGTGATGACTGCGCAACATTATCGCCATTCATTTTCGAGTTTCAAAGTGGGAAGACCGCTATATTAGCTTTGCTACACATTTGTTTTAATAACAAATTTTAGTTTTATTTTCTTAACTATGATTTGATATACAGAAGATATACGTACATGTATTATTTCAAGATGATTTGAAATGAAACTCGGTAATTAGTTCTTAAGTTTCTAATAATTAGTGATTTTCAATTATTGCAACAGAATAGAACCTTGACCAATTTAAAAAGTTGGAAACTTTAAATGAGAATATGAAATTAGAAGCTAAGTGTTTAATGAAACTGTAACGAAATTGGAGATTTGTCACTTGTAAATTGAAAGATAACGAAATTCAGAAAGGTAAACTATTGAACATTTTTGTTAAATAAAAGGATAAATTTTTGTAACATTCAATTACATTCTAAAAACATATATAAAACTTACCGGAAATGTTTAAAAAGTTAAAATATTAAATATGAATATATAATAGAATATTATACAAGTAAGAGCTTAATAAAAAATGCTTCAAAATGAACATATATTTATAAATGAAAAATTAAGATGTACAAGAAATGTTATAAACTTAAGTTAATATTTGGAAAAGCTAATAGTTAAATTGAATAGTAAAATAAAATAAAATAAAATAAATGATTATAAACTTAAGGAAATGTTGGAACAGTACTTAAATAAATTTAATATGAAATGGTATAATATATGAAGGAATAATGTGAATTAAATTTAGATGAACTTGAATAATGATTCATTAATGGCTATTAATCAAGATATGTAAGTATATAAATGTAAATTAAACTAAAAAGAAATTTATATATTATTTTAAGAATTGCTCTATTGATGTTCTAAATAATTGAATGGGAAATTAATTATGTAAGTAATGTAAATTAATAAATGATAACCTTTTTTGAATGAATGAAAAGAAATGGAAAGTAAATAATGTGAAAAGAAATCATTTGAATAAAGTTGAATAATATTTAAATTCTATGTTGTTGGTGTGTGAAAAGTTTGGAAAAGAATACTTCTAATTGTTTAAGGTTGTATGAATAATATATTGAGTAATTATCTAAGTTGTGGAGCATAAGGTACACTTGGTAGTTATTTATCACCCTTATATGATGGAAAGTTTCTAAACTTGAACAAACTATTAGTTTCGGTTGCTATGGATGTGTGATGGATTCTTTAGTTACATATAATGGTTGTAATGTTTTTCGTTGCGTATGATTATATATTGTGTGTTGCTTGTACTATTAATTGAAACAACTAATATATTACCTTTTTACGTAATTTTAACTCTTTTTGATTGTGTAAGTAAGATACAAGTTATGGAAGCAACAACAGTTGCTTTTGGTTTCATAAATAAAGTTTATTTTCTCGACGAATAGGTATGTTTTCGGATTATAGTTTTGGAACGATATTTCATTGTATTTACCATGATTTGGGATATTTTATTATTTAAATACGATATATATAAGGTGACGTCCCACTCCGAGACCCACATTAGCAAAAAGTATTACAAGGTAATGTCATCTACTAATACGGAGAATAGAGCTGCATAGGAGCGACTATCTACAGCCTTGTCTTAACTATCTACTGAATACATCGATAAATATAGCATACATTTTTTTTAGGTGGATCGAAAATAGATATTTAATACAAAAATAATGGCTGTAGGATCTAACAGAATAAAATATAACAACTCAAATGTAAAACACATTACAGAAAGTAGATCATCACATACATATACACATATAGACACATCACAGAGTATACAAGTTGATACATGCCAAGTGGTGTAGCAACCACAATATACAGGCGAGTCAAAAGAATATACATATTAGTGTTACAAAAAAAAGGACAACACAAAAAGCTATAACAAAAGGAGTGCTAGCAGAATAGTCCATGCGGAAGCAGAATAGGCTAAGTCCAAATGTACCTAACCTGAAACACCTCGGTCTGACCCGAGTATAAAATACATGGGTCGGTCTAGCTAAACAAATCAGTTAGATAAGCTAAATGATAATGAACATGCAAGGTCATAAAGTACCACAAATATCGCTAAAAGAGATAACTCGATCATCTAACAAAAGATGAATCATAACAAGCCTCATATCATCGGCAACTCAAATAAACAAAGGATATGAATATCCCAAATCAAGCCAAAAAGGCAAATAACAAATACCAATAAAGGTAACACAAGTTTCCACAAGGTAATCGCTATATATCGTGTGATTCAAAAGACCTACCCCGAGAGGCAATACTCTAGGGAAATATAAATATCAAAGAAACAAAGGATGCACGTGCTCAGTACTATATAAACAAGGATCCACAAGCCCGAAGGCGACAAACCCAAGTATCTCTCGAGTGGTGATGAAGGACCAACTCCAAAAGCGATACTATATGGCAACAAACCGGAAGGCAACAAATCCGAAGGCACAAACCCGAAGGCAATAAACCCAAAGGCACAAACCCGAGGCAACAAACCGTAGTGGCGAAGGTCCGAAGATCCAGTACTGGACACCACTAATTGGCAATATGTGTCACAAACTCCTCGGATAGGAACCCGCAAAGTGTTAACGTGTGTCCCATACCACACGTTCGCACTAAATGATTTACTAACCGTTAGTCAATTCCACACTCAAAGCAGTACAAAGTTTACCTCATCTCATCGATAAACCAGACCCGTAGGTCAAAACGGTCAAACGAATAGATTAGGAACTAACTGAAAAGATAAACGCACGTGTTTATAGCACGCATTTTATCTAATCATTTAATTCTCCTCCCTCTTCGCTCGAAGTACAAAATTGTACGTTTATATAGAAATTAAGTTGAAGAAAACGAATTTTAAGAACGTTTCGAAATCGCTTTAGAAATTGTCTTTGAAATTCTCTTATTATAGAGTATATAATTTTTATACTAAAAAAATTTATATATAATAATAATTTCAGAAGCCCATTTACTTGAAAAATGTTTTTAGAACACATTATAATACCTATGTATGAAATCCAGAAAAAATATATCAAGAAAACATCAAAATAACGGAATACACCAAGTATTATCCGTTTAAAACAAGTTGCGACTCAATATTCGACAGCAGGTTTGTATAAGTTAACAATGTCAAAATGACTTGAAATTTTGTGGGAATGTAGTTAAACATTCCTACTTCATTCCGCAAAAAAATTATTCAAATCTGATTTGAAATGAAGAATCTGCGTCGTTTCAAAGTTGGAAAAAAAAGGTTAAATCACTGAATTCCCGTAGGCCGCGGGTTGAAGTTCGACGGCAGTTTTGAAATAACAAACGAACCCAGATTGTCATGAATATTTTCATAAATGTAAATCAACACTGCTACTTCAATCTGCCAAAAGAATCAATCAAATCCGATTTGAAACGAATGAGTTATGCTGTCTCAAACATGGACTCAGGTCATGTTTGCAACAGTTCAAAAACAAATATGCCCTGGCCTGAAAACCATCTTGGGTTCAACTTCTAGGCATAAAACAGAAGAATAAATGACTTCATATTGAGCTGAAATTTGGTATGCACATAGTAGAAAACTTCATATTTCAAAAAAAGAATCATTGAATTCCACTAAGAAATGAATGAGTTATGCTGTCTCAAACATGGACCCAGGCCATGTTTACAACAGTTCAAAAATCAAAAATGTGCAGGCCTGAAACCATCTTGGGTTCAAGTTCCAGCCATGAAACAGTAGACCAAATTATATTGGATTGAGATAAAAATAGGTATGCATATACTAAAAAACTTTATCTTTCAAACAAAAAAAGAATCAATGAATTCTAGAGAGAAATGAGTGAGTTATGTTGTGTCAAACATGGACTCAGGCATGTTTGCAGCAACTCAAAACACAATGTGCACAGGTAATTTCCAGGCTGTGCATTGATTTTGCAGTAAGGTTTTCGGGTATCGAACAAAAGTGTTTTGCTATGAAATTTTGCATATATAAACCACAACACATGAGCTATCAACAGAAGAAAATCCGATAGCATTTCGTTGTCGAAATTGAGAGAAAATTATATGCAAAATGACACCTAAAACTCGGTTTATACAAAAACAAAAACATCAACCAAAAATCAATATTTTTCAAGCTATTTGCATATATTTTTGCATTTGAAGCTTTGCTTCAGCTAGAGATTGTGACTTCATTAACTCACCTTTTTTTTGAAGTGCAAAACCCGGATTTTCGCTGAAAGGTAGAAGCTTTGTGCAAAATTTGGCTTCAACAACCTATAAGTGAGCAAAAGAGAAGCATGCAAATAAAGAGGAGATTGTTACATGCAAGCCCAACTTAAAATTTTAGATTTTGATGAAATATTCAGTTTTGGGATGGAGTACCTTTGAATTTCTCTTCAGATTTGCTAGAAACAACAATCTATTGAAGTAAATTGAAGATTTTAGCTCTAGGTTTTAAAAGAGGAAATGTTTATTTTTTTCTTCTTGTTTTGATTTTTGTTTACAGTAAAAGAGAAAAGAACATATGTGAGAAGAAGAACTTCTCATTTCTGATTTAATTAGCTATGTGGGCTTTAGACCCAAGATAAAAAAAGAATTAATTAGCCTATGTAAACAAATTAACACTATATGCATTCATACACACTTATGTAATTATCAAAACAACATTTTTCTTCAAGTTTTCTCTACAAATAAATTATGTAAATATATATACAAGTTATGTAAAATATTTTACACTTAATAAAAATAAAATTTATGTTATAAAAACATTGTTATTATTAAAAACCCTTAATTTTACACAAATGCACAATTTACACAGATAAACGCATAAAACATCATTTTTAACTTCTAAAATTCCATAAAAACATTTTTCTTGCTTAGGAAAATATTATTAACCATTCTAAACTCAAATTTATAACTAAAACTTATTTTTAAATCAATTTTCACCTTTTATTTAAATAAACCTCCTTCAAAAATCAAATACTTCCTTTAAAAATTAAAAAAAAAGTGATTGACAATAATTCCTAAAATTATTGCATTTTCTCCAAACAAAAATCATTTTCCATTCATTATTAACCCAATAAATAAAATAAAGTTTCCAAACTTTATTTTCACATTTTATTTTCAAAATTCATTGTTTATTCCAAATAAATAATTAAAAATCTCCAATTCTAATTTAAATCACAATATTAAATTATAACTACCATTATAATTTAATATTTGTAGGTACTCTCCAAAAACAGGGTTTTTGTAGACTCCTCCTCTTAATAAAATTGCGTCCACGCAATTTCTAGAGAAGATTTTGTATTCAACTTATTAATTTCATCAATCAAAAGAAAAGAAATAAGCTTGAGATAAAAAGATTCTCATGATCGCTATGCGAAGAAAGAAAATCAGGGTAGGATCGCTCAATAAACTCTTTAGTTTCCTAAGTGCAGTCATTGGGATTAGATGGCCATTGTACTTTAATGAGCGGTACGTCCGTGTTTCGAAGGCATTTCACCTCCGAAGCAAGTACGCGAGTGGGCTGCTGCACTACAGATAGGTCTGGTGAGATCTCAAGCTCTAGCAAATCAGGAGAATCGATGACAGAATCCGACTCTCGAAGACACTTCTGAAGTTGAGAGATGTGAAACACGTCATGAATGCCAGATAGATGAGCTGAAGGTGAAACTCTATAAGCCAAGGGGACAATACGTTCAGTAATAGGAAATGGTCCTATAAAGCGAGGAGCTAATTTCTCAGTCGTACTGAAGAGCATAACTCCTTTTATAGGAGAAACGCGAATAAAGAAGAGATCACCAATGTAGAACTCGAGAGGCTTCCTACGGTTGTCCATATAGGATTTCTGGCGGCTCTGTGCCTCTTTCATTCTCTGATGAATAAGATCAATCTTCTCAGAAGAATCAAGAACATAATCTGGGCCAAGAATAAACTTCTCACCAGATTCAAACCAACAAGAAGGTGATTGACATGGCCTTTTGTATAAGGCTCCGAAAGGAGCCATACCGATACTCGACTGGAAACTATTGTTGTAGGAGAACTCTACAAGGGGTAAATAATCCTCCTAACCACCTCCAAAATCAAGAATACAAATACGGAGGAGATCTTTCAAGATACGATTCACTTGTTCGGTCTTTCCATCAGACTGTAGATGATAAGCTTTGTTCCCAAAGCTTGCTGAAGACTCTACCAGAAATGACTCATGAACAAAGGGTCATGGTCACAAATAATCGAACTAGGAACACCATGAAGTCTCATGATTTCCTTAATATAAAGCTTGGCCAAATGAGAAGTAGTCCTATTAGACTTAATAGGAATAAAATGAGCAGACTTGGTAAGGCGATCAACAATAACCCAAACACTACGATGACCCAATCTTGAACGAGGTAGGCCATCGATAAAATCCATCGAAATCTGATCCTTTTTCCATAATGGAAATTCTAGAGGCTGAAGGAGACCCGAAGGGCACTGATGTTTGGCTTTGATACGTTGACAATTCATGCAATTACTCACATAACTCGCTACATCGCGCTTCATGCCTTCCCAATAATAAAGGCGATGCATATCGGCATACATCTTATTACTGCCAGGATGAATGGTATACTTAGAACAATGACAGTCATCAAGAATGTCATGCCTAAGTGAAGAATCAGAAGGCACAATAATACGGTTCTTCTTGCGAAGATACCTATGAAAATCAATGCTGAAATCCCGCAACGCCACATCACGGGATTCAGACTCACAAAGCTGAATAAGATGCAACAATTCTAGATCTCATCGCTGAGCCTCGGTGATACGATCCAACAAACTAGGATGAGCTTCCAAGCTAAACAATAGAATAGGCAAATCAAATGATGGGGCTCGATCCCAAATATCGCACAAAGATTGAGTATCAAGAAAATTCCACTCTGCTAGCGTCATAGAAAAAAGCCGAGTGTTTATGACTAAGCGCATCAGCAACACGATTACCCTTACCAGGGGTATACTGGATACCAATATCATAAGAGGTAAGAAACTCAAGCCAACGCTGTTGTCTTATATTGAGTTCCTTTTGTGTAAACAAATACTTCAAGGATTTATGATCGGTATAGAGAATGAAGCGCTCGCCTAAGAGGTAATGGCGCCAAATCTTCGGAGCGAAGACAAATCTTCAGAGGAAGCTTCACACTTGTCGGACCAAATATAGCGAATGCCTTATCGAGCAAGGTTAGTAAGAGAAAGCACAACACGGGAAAAATCCTTAATGAACCGATGGTAATAACACGCCAATCCAAAAAAACTATGAATCTCATGAACATTCTCAGGCCTCTTCCAATTCTAGATAGCTTCGATCTTCGAGGGATCGACTGAAATGCCATCGGAAGATACACCGTGGCCTAAGAACATAACCTTATTCTCCCAAAAGTGGCACTTGGAGAATTTGGCTCCGAGCTGATGCTGACGAAGAGTATCCAAGACAATCCTCAAATGGTGGCTATGCTCTGTCTTAGACTTCGAACAAATAAGGATGTCGTCAATAAACACAACGACGAACTTATCGAGATATTCCCAGAATACTCAATTCATGAGATCGACAAAGAAAGCAGGAGCGTTCGTCAAACCGAATGGCATAACGAGCCTGTGATGCCCCACCTCTATACCCACGCTAGCCAAGAACACTACGGAGTAATGCTGTCAACTAGCACGGAGAATAAGGCTGTTGAGGAGCGACCATCCGTGTAATTGCTTCGCGCGAGCACCGATATGCCGGATAAAATATAACTTGCAATTCATCTCAAGAGGAAATCCGACATACCGACGCTAACACAAAGCTACTACACAGTGGCTATAATAATCTTCGAAAACAAATATAGAAATAAACATAACATAAACCAGTCACAGACAATTCATATCACAAAAGCGGAAATAGATATGAATATTACACATATAAGTGTATATCAGAGTAGTGGTCAAGCAAGACCCACACTATCACAAAAGAATAGTTACAAGAACTACACAAAAGAATAAGTATCCATCATAGAGTCTATATCTCAAATGTGTACACCAAAATAAACTCTAATCTAAGTAGTTAGCCAAAAGTCAGAGAAATCAATCCCAAGTGAGAAGTCAAGCTGAAGCACCTGTAACATCTCGGTCTGACCCGAGTATTATTTAATAAGAAAATAATAAACGGATCAGTCTTACTATAAATATCAGATAAAACGATATAGAATAAGAGGTATGACTAAACGCATAATAATCACAATGCCAAGCTGTGATAAATAAGTAATTGAAAATCAACAAGAGATTAATCAATATCACAAAAACCTTCTCAAGGATCAAAAGGAATGTCATACTCTTTATTTAGTTCACCAAACCATAAATATTGACGATTATATCAATATCAATCACAAAAGTGAACGACGCACAAATTCACCAATGCACAAATATTGATAAAACTTATCAATGAAAATCACGAAAATTGGTGAAGCACAAATTGTAGAAATCATCTCAAGAAATCCAGAAATCACAAAAGGGGGAAAGGCCTATCACAAACGGGAGCATAAAGCTCACCAACATGTGTATCACAAACGGAACGCTAATTCCATGGTTGCTAACCATCACAAATTGAGCCGAAGCTCCACAAACGGCCCGAAGACCATGGGTTGCTACCCACCAACTTGAGTTGAAACTCCACAAAACGGGGTTTAGTCTCCCTCGCAGACAAAGAGACATCGCACATTGCTAGTCTAAATCACAAAAATGATCGTCATGATCATCAAGAAAGCGTCAATTACACTAAGCTAGTAAATATATAAATTAAGCTTCATGTCCCATAACCACTAGCTTAACTTAAATATTTACGAACAAATTGTAGATCTCCACTAGAAAATTGTCACAAGAGGTTCAATCGAACAAGTCCAAGAATTAATCGACGAAATAAACGCAAGCGTTTCATACCACTTGTTTTACTAAGCCGTTTAATTAGATTTCTCATACGAGTGAGGTAAAGGTTTGTATATTCTAGTAGATTGAAAAACGGTTTTAAGAAACGAGCTTTGTAATGAAATAGTGTTGAAATCATTTGAAGAAAGAGTTTTGATATTTACTACTAGTATAGAAAATCTTTATATTTTTAAAGTGACAAATCACAAAGAAGATTGTAAGAACAATCAATCACTAAAATTCACATTCGAAGACGTGAATAAAATCCAAAGGAATCGATACCGAATCCATCAAAATGGATATTCCCAAAAATCACGAAGAAAATGTCATCAAAGTCGATAATAAGTGATAATATCAAAAGGGAATCAACACGAATCGATTAACGTTGAAAATTCAATCCAAAAAGGCAAAATGGACTGAAACAGCAGGTTCAGTCGACTGAACAGAGTTTTCAGTCGACTGACCCTGTACCTAGAAATTTTCCAGGTTCTGGAAACTTTCTGTTTCCAGGTTCAGTCGACTGAACAGAGGATTCAGGCGACTGAATCGTGCTTGGAAACTTTCGGGTTCCAGGTTCAGTCGACTGAACAGACTTGTCAGTCGACTGAATCTTGCCTGGGCTGTTTTTCAGCCTATCCAAATGAAGAGCAAACTCTTCCAAAATGCAACCGGACGAACATTGGCTCTAAAGGTTTATGCCAATCGGCAACCCGACCCTATATGCTCCTCGATGCATCACCAAAAGCACGATCAAACATCCATAAACGGATTTTCACACAAATTTGACTTAGAAACCCAAAAATTGGAATATTCACAAAACCAATCCAAATCAAGAGCAAATTCACATGAAGAAGTGTTAGGAATTCACACCTAACAACCAAAGATAATTATAGTCATAGATGTGAGATAAAAATCTCACCTTTGAACCCAAAACAAATGAATGAGAAGCTTGAAGACAAGGGAAGATCAACCACACATCAATCTCAACACAAGAAGCTTGAATCTAAGCTTAAAAGAAGAACATTCCCAAAATTAGGTTTAGGAATTTTTGAAATTTATTAAGAGAATGAGTTGGAGAAGATGAAGAGAAGCTTACCAATGGGTTCTCTTGAATTTGGAGCTAGAAGTTGGATTTGCCAATGGAGACTAGGGTTTTGGAGTTTTAATTTCCCATCTCTCCCACCATTGATGCTTTAGAACTGAAAAGAGGAGGAAGTGAGAGTGAATGGGGAGGAGTGCTTCAGATTTGAGTATAAGTTAAAAATAGGGCTGAACCCAAACCCAAACCCAAAGTGAAAATGATCAAATTTTTGACTAGCTCCAAACATATCAATGTTTATACTCAAAAAGGTTGCAAACGACATTTTGAACTCAATGGGAGGGGTCTCGAGTCCCAATTCGACTGTTTGCAAAAAGTGACTTTTTGGACTAAAATCCGACGAATGATAAAATATTTAAATAAAATATTTAAATATAAAAACCGATAAATATGCGGGTTGTTACAGACTCCCCTCCTTAAAGAAATTGCGTCCACGCAATCATAAGGAATAAATGAACTAATAGTAATAACCATAGAAGCATATCAACACAAAAGAAGAAATTCGAAATAAGAAATTCACCTCAAAGAGCACGGGAAAGTAAGTCCGGATGTGTTCGCTCGATGAACTCTCTAGATTCCCAAGAGCAATCCTTAGGATTTGAGCACCATTGGACTTTAACAAGCGGAACATCTTTATTTCGAAGGCGCTTGACCTCCGAAGCAATAATACGAACAGGATGTTGCTCGTAAGTTAAATTCGGCGAAACTTCGATTTCTTCCACAACACCGGGCTCAAGAATAGAATTGGAACCTCGAAGGCACTTCGTTAGTTGAGAAACGTGAAACACGTCATGAATAGCAGAAAACTGAGCCGGCAGTAAAAGGCGATAAGCACGGAACCAATACGTTCGGTGATAGGAAATGGACCAATATATCGAGGCGCTAATTTTTCCGATCGACTGAAACGTACAACACCTTTCATAGGTGAAACACGAATAAACACCAAATCTCCCACAGAAAATTCTAATTTCCTTCTTCGATTATCGGCATAGGATTTTTGTCTACTCTGGGCTTCTTTCATCCTATGTCGAATAAGTTCAATCTTTCCTGTGGAATCACGAATAAAGTCTGGACCTAAAACCAGCTTCTCACCGGCCTCAAGCCAACAAGAAGGAGATCGGCATGGCCTTCCATAGAGTGCCTCGAAAGGTGCCATACCAATACTAGATTGGAAGCTATTATTACAGGAAAATTCAACAAGAGGAATATGATCTTCCCAGCTTCCACCGAAACAAGCACACAAGCATGAGAAGATCTTCAAGAGTTTGATTCACACGCTCTGTTTGTCCATCGGACTGTGGGTGATAAGCGGTGCTAAAATTAAGCTTCGTTCCCAAAGCTTTTTGAAGACTCTTCCAAAATCCACTAGTAAACAATGGATCACGATCACTAACTGTAGAAGTAGGAACTCCATGCAATTTAACAATCTCTTTAACAAAGAGTTTGGCCAAAAGAGGTACGATTCGATTGGACCGAACGGGAATAAAATGGGCGGATTTAGTGAGTCTATCAACAATCACACATAAGCTATCATGACCCGAACGAGAACGGGGAAGGCCATCTATAAAATCCATAGAAATTTGGTCCCACTTCCAAATTGGAATTTCTAAAGGTTGCAATGACCCGTCGGGCCTTTGATGTTCGGCCTTAACGAGTTGGCAAGTCATGCAACGCTTAACGGAGTTAGCGATGTCAAGTTTCATTACCTCCCAATAATAAAGTCGCTTCATATCCGCGTACATTTTACTACTACCGGGATGAATGGTAAATTTAGAACGATGGGAATCTTTTAAAATATCTTTTCGAAGATCACTAATATTTGGCATGATAAGTCTACCAAATTTCTGAATGCCGCCATGAGAATCAATATCAAAATCTTTCAAACCTTCAATATCAATTTTATCCTTAATATTTTGTCCACTAGCCTTTGAGCTTCAAGAATGCGGTCTAAAAGAGAAGTATGAGCCTCAAGGCTACATAAAACAAAAGATGAACATAAATCGGAAACACGGTCTCGAATTTCGCAAGTGGACAAAATCTCAAGATCGTTCCATTCGGATATCATCATTGAAACAACAACTTGTTGTTTACGGCTAAGAGCATTGGCGACACGATTACCCTTACCGGGTGTATAAAGAATATCAAGATCATAGGGAGCAAGGAACTCGAGCCAACGTTGCTGACGCAAATTAAGTTCCTTTTGAGAAAATAAATACCTCAAAGACTTATGATCGGTATAAAGAACAAATTTATCTCCTAAAAGATAATGACGCCAAATCCGAAGAGCGAAAACAATAGCCGCGAGTTCTAAATCATGAGTGGCATATCTAGTCTCAGCTGGCTTCAATTGCCTAGAAGCATAAGCAATAACACGTTCTTTTTGCATAAGAACGGCACCTAAACCAACGCGACTAGCATCGGTATAAACAACGAAATCTTGATTCTCCTCGGGAATAACAAGAATAGGAGCACTAGAAAGAAGTTCCTTTAGTTTCTGAAAAGAAGTTTCACATTTGTCCGACCAAATGTATTTAACACCTTTCTTTGTTAAGCTAGTGAGAGGCACGGCAATCTTAGAAAAGTCTTTAATGAAACGACGGTAATAACCCGCCAATCCGAGAAAACTACGAATCTCTTTCACACTCTCTGGTCTCTTTCAATCTTGAATCGCTTCAATCTTTGAAGGATCTACGGAAATTCCGGATTCGGAATTAATATGACCGAGAAACTTCACACGAGATTGCCAAAAGTGGCATTTAGAAAACTTTGCCTTTAATTGATTACTCCTAAGAGTTTCCAACACAATCCGAAGATGCTTTTCATGCTCCTCCTCGGTTTTTGAATACACAAGAATATCATCAATAAAGATGAGAACAAACCGGTCGAGGAAGTCTTTGAAAACTCGATTCATAAGGTCAACGAAATAAGCCAGAGCATTCGTTAAACCAAATGGCATAACAAGCCATTCATAAGATCCATAACGGGTATGGAATGATGTCAAAGGAATGCTATCCTCTGCAATACGAAGCTGTTGGAATCCAGTAGCTGAGTCTAATTGTGAAAAGACTCTAGCACCACTAAGTTGATCGAATAGATCATCAATCTGAGGTAAAGGATACTTATTTTTGATAGTAAGATCATTAAGCTTGCGGTAGTCAACGCAAAGCCTAAGTGTACCATCGGATTTCTTCACAAAAATAGCCGAAGCTCCCCAAGGCGAGGAACTTGAGCGAATAAATTGCTTCGTTTCCAAATCGGATAATTGTATACGCATCTCCTCATTTTCTTTATTGGACATGCGATAAGGAGGACGAGTAATAGGTTGAGCTCCAGGGATAAGATTAATTCTAAACTCAATTGCTCGCTTAGGCGGTAACCCTAAAACGGGCTCAAATATGTCGAAAAATTCACGAACAACATGAATAAGAGAAATTATATCTACCTCATCATCGTTATCGTCATCACGAGGATTTAAAGGATATAAAGATGCAACCAAGCTGGAATCCGAATCTTTAAGATTAATAGAAATCTGCTTAACAGATTGAGGATGTCGAAGATGAATAGTCCGCTCAGGACATAGGATATGAGCTTCATAACCGTTAAGCCCATCCATTCCCAAAATCATTCCAAAGCCTAAATAACGCATGACATACAAATTGGCTAGGAAAGAAAAATCACACAAAATAATCTCGACATCTTTACAAAGCAAACTAAGAGTTGCAGATCCGTCGACTGGATTCGAAATTCTCAAAGAAGTCATTAGAGCAATAACACTTAAAGAAAAAGTATCAACAAGTTCTTTTGATATAAAAGAATGGGATGCACCCGTATCAAAAAGAACTCGAACGGGTTGATCACGAAATATAATGGTGCCATCAAGGATAGAATGAGACATACCTTGACTACGAGATGTGTTGCCAGAGGCTTGAGCAACATTTAACTTTCCCTCCTTCTTGTCCTGAAGCTTGGGGCATGAAGATATAACATGACCGGGACCTTTGCAGTAGCGACAAGAGAGAGACTTTGGACACTTGTTCGCGTAATGGTCCTTCGAAACACAATTATAGCATTCCCCACGACCAAAGGAAGAAGTCTTTGCCACAGGGGTTGCTTGCTTCCCTTTCTTATTGGGATAAAGACCTTTGAATTTATTAGGCCTTTTCTTGTTGTTGTTGAAATTTGGTTTGGAACCTACCACTTCAACATCATTTTCCCTATCTGCCTCTTCAAGACGAAGAGCGATATCAATGAGTTGGTCGAAAGAAACTTCTAATTTTAGAAGTAATGGCTTCTTGAGATTTTTGTTTAAGCCATAGACAAATCTTTGGTTCTTCTTCAATGGGGTGTTGATGTATTCAACCTCATATTTGGAAAGCGACTCGAAGGAGGCGACATAATCAGTCACGGAGGACTCACCTTGAACAAGGTCTATAAATCGTCGAGCCAATGCCACTTTCTATGCTTCTGGTACAAATTTCAACTCGAAACGTTCTCGGAATTGCTCCCAGGTGAGATCCACTTCATTAATCTCGGAAATAAGAAGTTCGTACCAGTCCAATGATCTTTCTTGGAGCATACTAGAGGCCACCTGAACTCGGTGAAGATCAATGAGGTTCATGCGAGAAAAGATTCGATCGCATGTTCTTAACCAAGCCTGGACCTCGATAATAGTTTCAGAACCTTTGAATGGCTTCCCACCCAAATTAGTGTAGTCGTGGCACAGGCGTGCAAATCCAGATTTAGAGTGAGTAGGTTCCGAATTAGAACCGGCTGCTTGAGCATTCTGTACTAGATCAAGAAGCTGCTGGGCAGACATAAAAACTCCATCTTGGGGAGTAGCACTAGATTGACCGATGCTGGGACGGCCTGGTCTAACCATTTCCCTTCCTTTAGAAAGAAAGAAAGAAGAAGAAAAAGGTTATTCACCAAATGAATATTAAGCAATCTTGGTAGATAAAACAAGCAATCATAAAGAAGATAGGATGGATCGGTACGTAGACTCGAATTAAATCCTAAAGCACGACTCCTAACATGGACTTAGGACGATGATCCTTGTTAATCTATTCTACATTGTTCCGAAGTTTGGCTCTGATACCAAGCTGTGACGCCCCACCTCTATACCCACGCTAGCCAAGAACACTACGGGGTAATGCTGTCAACTAGCACGGAGAATAAGGCTGTTGAGGAGCGACCATCCGTGTAATTGCTTCGTGCGAGCACCGATATGCCGGATAAAATATAACTTGCAATTCATCTCAAGAGGAAATCCGACATACCGACGCTAACACAAAGCTACTACACAGTGGCTATAATAATCTTCGGAAACAAATATAGAAATAAACATAACATAAATCAGTCACAGACAATTCATATCACAAAGGCGGAAATAGATATGAATATTATACATATAAGTGTATATCAGAGTAGTGGTCAAGCAAGACCCACACTATCACAAAAGAATAGTTACAAGAACTACACAAAAGAATAAGTATCCATCATAGAGTCTATATCTCAAATGTGTACACCAAAATAAACTACTAATCTAAGTAGTTAGCCAAAAGTCAGAGAAATCAATCCCAAGTGAGAAGTCAAGCTGAAGCACCTGTAACATCTCGGTCTGACCCGAGTATTATTTAATAAGAAAATAATAAACGGATCAGTCTTACTATAAATATCAGATAAAACGATATAGAATAAGAGGTATGACTAAACGCATAATAATCACAATGTCAAGTTGTGATAAATAAGTAATTGAAAATCAACAAGAGATTGATCAATATCACAAAAACCTTCTCAAGGATCAAAAGGAATGTCATACTCTTTATTTCGTTCACCAAACCATAAATATTGACGATTATATCAATATCAATCACAAAAGTCAATGACGCGCAAATTCACCAATGCACAAATATTGATAAAACTTATCAATGAAAATCACAAAAATTGATGAAGCACAAATTCTAGAAATCATCTCAAGAAATCCAGAAATCACAAAAGGGGGAAAGGCCTATCACAAACGGGAGCATAAAGCTCACCAACACGTGTATCACAAACGGAACGCTAATTCCATGGTTGCTAACCATCACAAATTGAGCTGAAGTTCCACAAACGGCCCAAAGACCGTGGGTTGCTACCCCACCAACTTGAGTCGAAACTCCACAAAACGGGGTTTAGTCTCCCTCGCAGACAAAGAGACATCGCACATTGCTAGTCTAAATCACAAAAATGATCGTCATGATCATCAAGAAAGCGTCAATTACACTAAGCTAGTAAATATATAAATTAAGCTTCATGTCCCATAACCACTAGCTTAACTTAAATATTTACGAAAAAATTGTAGATCTCCACTAGAAAATTGTCACAAGAGGTTCAATCGAACAAGTCCAAGAATTAACCGACGAAATAAACGCAAGCGTTTCATACCACTTGTTTTACTAAGCCGTTTAATTAGATTTCTCATACGAGTGAGGTAAAGCTTTGTATATTCTAGTAGATTGGAAAACGGTTTTAAGAAACGAGCTTTGTAATGAAATAGTGTTGAAATCATTTGAAGAAAGAGTTTTGATATTTACTACTAGTATAGAAAACCTTTATATTTTTAAAGTGACAAATCACAAAGAAGATTGTAAGAACAATCAATCACTAAAATTCACATTCGAAGACGTGAATAAAATCCAAAGGAATCGATACCGAATCCATCAAAATGGATATTCCCAAAAATCACGAAGAAAATGTCATCAAAGTCGATAATAAGTGATAATATCAAAAGGGAATCAACACGAATCGATTAACGTTGGAAATTCAATCCAAAAAGGTAAAATGGACTAAAACAGCAGGTTCAGTCGACTAAACAAAGTTTTCAGTCGACTGACCCTGTACCTGGAAATTTTTCAGGTTCAGGAAACTTTCTGTTTCCAAGTTCAGTCGACTGAACAAAGGATTCAGTCGACTGAATCATGCCTGGAAACTTTCGGGTTCCAGGTTCAGTCGACTGAACAGACTTTTCAGTCGACTGAATCTTGCCTGGGCTGTTTTTCAGCCTATCCAAATGAAGAGCAAACTCTTCCAAAATGCAACCGGACGAACATTGGCTCTAAGGGTTTATGCCAATCGGCAACCCGGCCCTATATGCTCCTCGATGCATCACCAAAAGCACGATCAAACATCCATAAAAGGATTTTCACACAAATTTGACTTAAAAACCCAAAAATTGGAATATTCACAAAACCAATCCAAATCAAGAGCAAATTCACATGAAGAAGTGTTAGGAATCCACACCTAACAACCAAAGATAATTATAGTCTTAGATGTGAGATAAAAATCTCACCTTTGAACCCAAAACAAATGAATGAGAAGCTTGAAGACAAGGGAAGATCAACCACACATCAATCTCAACACAAGAAGCTTGAATCTAAGCTTAAAAGAAGAACATTCCCAAAATTAGGTTTAGGAATTTCTGAAATTGATTAAGAGAATGAGTTGGAGAAGATGAAAAGAAGCTTACCAATGGGTTCTCTTGAATTTGGAGCTAGAAATTGGATTTGCTAATGGATACTAGGGTTTTGGAGTTTTAATTTCCCATCTCTCCCACCATTGATGCTTTAGAACTGAAAAGAGGAGAAAGTGAGAGTGAATGGGGAGGAGTGGTTCAGATTTGAGTATAAGTTAAACATAGGGCTGAACCCAAACCCAAACCCAAAGTGAAAATGATCAAATTTTAGACTAGCTCCAAACATATCGATGTTTATACTCAAAAAGGTTGCAAACGACATTTTGAACTCAATGGGAGGGTTCTCGAGTCCCAATTCGACTGTTTGCAAAAAGTGACTTTTTGGACTAAAATCCGACGAATGATAAAATATTTAAATATAAAAACCGATGAATATGCGGGTTGTTACAGAGCCACTAAAAAGAAACATTACGAATGCAGAAAGCTATAAGAGGAATGCTATCCTCCGCGACTCGTAACTAATGAAAACCAATGGCAAGATCCAGCAAAGAAAAGACCTTAGCACCACTCAATTGACCGAACATATCGTCGATCCTAGGTATTAGATATCTATTCTTGATGGTCAACTCGTTAAGCTTGCGATAGTCGATGCAAAACCTAAGAGTTCCATCGGACTTCTTCATGAAGATGACCGCAGCTCCCTACGGTGAAAAACTGGACTGAATCAACTTCTTGGACTCAAGCTCTAAAAGCTGCCTCTTTAGTTCCTCATTTTCTTTTGTAGACATCTTCGTAGGAGGATGGCTAACTGGCTACGCGCCTGGAATGAGATCAATATGAAACTCGATCGCCAGCTTGGGTGGCAAACCCGAAACAGGCTCAAATAGATCAGAGAAGTCACAAACAATAGGAACACGAGATATATCATCATCATCTTGTGAGTCTAAAGAATATATAGCCACTTTGGAATTATCCATATTTCGAAGGACAAGTTATAACTGAGTAGACGAATCTGGATGTCGAAGATATAAAATTCTCTCAGAACAAATAATCCTGGCATCGTATCGCACTAGCCAGTCCATACCCAAAATCATGTTAAATCCCAAATAAGAAATAACATGCAGATTCGCAAGTGCGAGAAGAAAATCCACATAAAACAATCTCAACATCATCACAAAGCATGCTAAGGGTTGCAGATCCCTCGATAGGATTTGCAATCCTCAATGAAGTAACCATACAAGAAACATCCAAAGATAAATCATCGTTGAGCTTCTTCAATACGAATGAATGTGAAGCACCCTTTGAAAAGAACTCCAATACTACGGTCATGAAATAAAATAGAACCTTCCAAAATAGATGGAGATATACCTCTAGGCTGAGAAGAACCTCCAAAAGCCTTGGCAGCATAAAGCTTGCCAGACTTGGCACTAGCAGGAATAGTAGGGCAAGTGCAAACATGATGACCTTCCTTCTTGCAATAGCGGTAGAAGAGAGGCTTAGGACAAGCTCGAATCATATGATCAGGAGAACCACAATTGAAACACTTCCGAATAAAGGTGTTCTAATAGACTGAGTCTGAGAGTTAGAACCACCAGTCTTCTTCTTCTTGGAAGGAAAAGACTTGGAATTTTGAAATGGAAACTGCTTCTTGTTGAGGTTCTTGCGAACCTCAACATCATCACCACTATCGATCTCCTTCTCGACGGCTTCAAGATGAAGCGTCGAGTCAACTAGCTCCTCAAAAGAAAGCTTAAGCTACAACATCAAAGATTCCTTCGAATACTTCTTAAGGCCGAAGACAAACTTGAGGTTCTTCTTGTATGGAGTGCTAATATACTCAAGGCCATACTTAGAAAGAGCCTCAAAAGAAGACATATAATCAGAAACAGAAGATTTCTCTTGCTTTAGTTCGAGGAAGCGTCGGGCAAGAGATGATTTCTCAGACTCAAGAACGAACATAAGCTCGAATTTTTCCTGAAACTGAGTCTGTGTAAGAGTAGACTCGTTGAGCTCGGCTATGATAAGCTCGTACCAATCAAGGGCACGCTCTTGCAATAGGCTAGATGCTACAAGAACTCTGTCGTGGTCAAAAAGTTCCATGCGAGAGAAGATGCGCTCGCACGTACGAATCCAAACTTGGACCTCAGGAACCGACTCGGAGCCATTGAACGGCTTTCCTTCGAGATGGGATAAATCACTGCATAAGCGCGCAAAGACAGACTTATGTGGAGGAGAAGCTTGAGTAGGAGATTAAGGCCGACTGCTCCTAAATATTTCCATAAAACATACGTACACCATTCGGATGTGAGCCGATGGATTGCCCAACATCCGAGCATCGTCCACTGCCTCTTCTAGCCATTAGCCAAAAGTTTAGATAAGGTAAATATTATTCACATGGTAGATATCATTAATTCAAATATGGAATACTACGGAATAAAATGCATTCCTAGACGTATTCCCAAAATTCTATCTACCCAACGGCACGAAAAGAATAAAGGCACGATGATTCAGGGATTCGTAACACTTGTATTACACTTTGATGTACCGTAATATGTGTTTCTGTTCTGTGTTTATCATATTTTTTCCTGAACTCAGCTCTGATACCATGTTGTGACACCCCACTCCGAGACCCACATTAGCAAAGAGTATTACAAGGTAATACCGTCTGCTAATACGAAGAATAGAGCTGGATAGGAGCGACCATCTATAGCCTTGTCTTAACTATCTACTGAATATGTTGATAAATGTAGCATATATTTTTTTAGGTGGATCGACATATCCACTAGATATTTAATACAAAACTATAATGGCTATAAGATCTAACAAAACAAAATATAACAACTCAAATGTAAAACACATATACAGATACATCACAGAGTATACAAAATGATACATGTCAAGTGGTGTAGCAACCATAATATACAGGCAAGTCAAATGAATATACATATCAGAGTTACAACCAAAAAGGACTACACAAAAAGCTATAACAGAAGGAGCTAGCAGAATAGTCCATGTGAAGCAGAATAGGCTAAGTCCAAATGTACCTAACCCGAAACACCTCGGTCTGACCCGAGTATAAAATACACGGGTCAGTCTAGCTAAACAAATCAGTTAGGTAAGCTAAATGATAATGAACATGCAAGGTCATAAAGTACCATAAATATTTCTAAAAGAGATAACTCGATCATCTAACAAAAGATGAATCATAATAAGCCTCATACCATCGGCAACTCAAATAAACAATGGATATGAATATCCCAAATCATGCCAAAAAAGCAAATAACAAATACCAATAAAGGTAATACAAGTTTCCACAAGGTAATCGCTGTACATCGTGTGGTTCAAAGGACCTACCCCGAAAGGTGCGCGATACTCTAGGGAAATATAAATATCAAAGAAACAAAGGATGCACGTGCTCAGTACTGTATAAACAAGGATCCAGAATCCCGAAGGCGACAAACCCAAGTATCTCTCTAGGGGTGACGAAGGACCAACTCCAAAAGCGATACTATAGGGTAACAAACCTGAAGGCATAAACCCGAAGGCAATAAACCCGAAGGCACAAACTCCAAGGCAACAAACCGTAGTGGCGAAGGTCCGGAGGCCCAGTATTAGACACCACTAACGAGCAATATGTGTTACAAACCCTACGGATAGGAACCCGCAAAATGTTAACGTGTGTCACATACCACACGTTCGCACTAAATGGTTTACTAACCATTAGTCAATTCCATACTCAAAGTAGTACAAAGTTTACCTCATCTCGTCGGTAAACCAGACCCGAAGGTCAAAACGATCAAACGAATAGACTAGGAATTAACTAAAAAGATAAACGCACGTGTTCATAGCACATGTTTTATCTAATCATTTAATTTTCCTCCCTCTTCGCTCGAAGTGCAAAATTGTGTGTTTTATATAGAAATTAAGTTGAAGAAAACATGTTTTAGGAACGTTTCGAAATTGCTTTAGAAATTGCCTTTGAAATTCTCTTATTATAGAGCATATAATTTTTATACTAAAAAATAATAAATAATAATAATTTCAAAAGCCCATTTACTTGAAAAACATTTTTAATACACATTATAATACCTGTGTATGAAATCCAAAAAAAACATCAAGAAAACATCGAAATAACGGAAATTACACCAAGTATTATCCGTTTAAAACAAGCTGCAACTCAATATTCGACAGCAGGTTTGAACAGTTGACAATGTCAAAATGACTTAAAATTTTGCAAGAATGTAGCTCAACATTCCTACTTCAATCTACAAAAAGAATCATTCAAATCCGATTTGAAACGAAGAATCTGTGTCGTTTCAAAGGTGGACCAAAACAAGGTTAAATCGCTGAATTCCAACAGGCTGCGGGTTCAAGTTCGATAGCAGTTTTGAAATAGCAAACGAATCCAGATTGTCTTGAAAATTTGCAGGAATGTAACTCAGTACTTCTACTTCAATCTGAAAAAATAATCATTCAAATCCGATTTGAAACGAATGAGTTATGCTGTCTCATACATGAACTCAGGCCATGTATGCAACGGTCCAAAAACAAATATGCCATGGCCTGAAAACCATCTTTGGTTCAACTTTCAGGCATAAAACAGAGGAATAAATTACCTCACATTGAGCTGTATGGACATAGTGGAAAAATTCATCTTTCTAACAAAAAAATGAATTATTGATTTCCATTAAGAAATGAATGAGTTATGCTGTCTCAAACATGAACTCAGGCCATGTTTGCAACAATTTAAAAACCAAATGTACAGGCCTGAAACCATCTTGGGTTCAACTTTTAGGCATGAAACAATAGACCAAATTATATTGGATTGAGCTGAAAATAGGTATGCATATACTATAAAAATTCATCTTTCAAAAAAAAAAGAACCAATGAATTCCAGTTAGAAATGAATGAGTTATGTTGTCTCAATAAGGACTCAGGCCATGTTTGCAGCAACTCCAAACACAATGTGTACAGGTAATTTCCAGGCTGTACATTGATTTTGCAGCATGGTTTTCAGGTAACAAACAAAAGTGTTTTGCTATGAAATTTTACAGATACAAACTACAACACATGAACTATCAACAGAAGAAAATCCGTTAGCATTTCATTGCCGGAAGTGAGAGAAAATTCAATGCAAAATGCACCTAAACTCAGTTTATACAAACAAAAATATCAGCCAAAAATCATATTCAAGCTATTTGCATATATTTTTGCATTTGAAGCTTTGCTTCAGCTAGAGATTGTGAGTTTATTAACTCTCTTTTTTTTGAAGTGCAAAACCCAGATTTTCACTGAAAGGTAGAAGCTTTGTGCAAAATTTGGCTTCAAGAACCTATAAATGAGCAAAAGAGAAACATGCAAACAAAGAGGAGATTGTTCCATACAAACCCAACTTAAAATTTTAGATTTTGATGAAATATTCAGTTTTGGAATGGATTACCTTTGAATTTCTCTTTAGATTTGCTAGAAACAACAATCGATTTAAGAAAATTGAAGATTTTAGCTCTAGGTTTTAAAAGAGGAAATGTTTATTATTTTCTTCTTGTTTTGGTTTTTGTTTAAAGTAAAAGAGAAATGAGCATATGTGAGAAGAAGAACTTCTCATTTCTGATTTAATTAGCTAAGTGGGTTTTGGACCCAAGATAAAAATAATAATTAATTAGCCTATGTAAACAAATTAACACTAAAACATGCATACACACTTATGTAATTATCAAAACAACATTTTTCTTCAAGTTTTATCTACAAATAAATTATGTAAGTATATCTACAAGTTATATAAAATATTTTACACTTAATAAAAAGAAAAATTTATGTTATAAAAACATAGTTATTATTAAAAACCCTTAATTTTACACAAATGCACAATTTACACAAATAAACGCATAAAACACCATTTTTAACTTCTAAAATTCCACAAAAATATTTTTCTTGCTTAGAAAAATATTATTAACCATTCTAAAATCAAATTTATAATTAAAACTCATTTTTAAATCAATTTTCACCTTCTATTTAAATAAACCTCCTTTAAAATCAAATACTTCCTTTAAAAATTATTAAAAGAAGTAATTGGCGAAATTATTGCATTTTCTCCAAATAAAAATCATTTTTCACTCATTATTAACCCAAACAAATAAAATAAAGTTTCCAAACTTTATTTTCAAATTTTATTTTCAAAATTCATTGTTTATTCCAAATAAATAATTAAAAATCTCCAATTCTAATTTAAATCACAATATTAAATCATAACCATCATTATAATTTAATATTTGCAGGTAATCTGCAAAACTAGGGTTATTACATATAATGTAATTATTGATATTGTTATTTTTCCTGACCTAGGAGCGCAAAAGAGATGCTGCCAGAATCATATGTTTATATTTTCGTAATGTCTCGTAGCTGAAGATTGATTGTAGCGATGAGAAACTAGTTTTTAGTAAGAAACGTATAATTCCAGTTTTTATCCAATAGTGTATAAATATTTTTAAAATATTATTGGATGAGAAATAATTGTTCTATTTCTCATTAGGTTTATTTAGTCCATTTTGAAATTCATCTTTGTAATCAACTAAAATTTATGTAATTGAATAACTTCAATCAACAGGAGAAAGGTCACTAAATTGTAAATTAATATGTGTAATTATACGTAGCTTATGTTTTGTGAAAATATATAGAAAGTTTGATCTAATGAAAATAACATTTATATCAAATAAAACGAACGTTTCATTTGTGAATGTAGGTTTAATTACATTTAAATAAAGAATAGAATGATTGATTAAAGGAAGGAATATATGTTTATTCGAACTGTGTTTTTGCATACAAATTGATTAAAAGAATAGAAAATAATTTATCTAAGTAAGTTATTTATTACTCTGATATATAAACAACAAAATTATAAACGTGTTTAAATGACTAAAGGAAACAATTGTTCTATTTTCATTCATTTTAGTTTGTCTGTTTCAAACTTTAACTTTGTAATTATTTGCAACTAACGTAATTGAAATATTTCGTTTAAGATAAAAGAAAACGATGATTGCAATTAATAGATTTAATAAAAGAAACAGACATTTGTGTTAAACATAAATGGTGTTTTAATGGAAATAAAAGATCATTCTAAGATAACCAAATTGAACGTTTTCATTTCTAAGGTAAGTACAATTTTATTTATTGCATGTTGATAAAAAAATTAAATGTGTAGAGATTGAGTATTATTTGAGTTAATGAAATTATTTTAGTTAGGTTTCAAAAATTGAATTTCAGAAGGTTGTGCGATGTACATGGTCCTTTCATTTCTTTTGTTTTTAATTGTTGTTTGTACGTTTTAAAATAGTTACCTCGTTATTAATACTTGATCCGTTCATTTCTGCTTATGTTCAATACTTGAGCTTAGACTTTCAGGCTATATTTAATCTTGCCATCTCATTTTTAGTTGTAAAAAATTTCATTTTCTTTTGTTTGCCAACTTTATCATTCCATTAGTAATGCCTGAAGCTTTCAAAACAAATCGTGACATTCATTTTTGTCCATCCATCTTCATTTCCTATTATTGAATAACATGCAATTTTATTTCTTCATCCGCGTTTTGTTTCTTCTGACACCTCGTATTCGTTTAGTTCAAATTGTTCTTTACTGAAGGTACATTCTTATCATAAAATTGTTCACATTTTAAACTTGTCGCTTCATTTTTTGTCACTGCCTCATTTCCTATGTTCAGATCTCCATTTCAAATCTTCATTTCCCCGAATCATTTTAATGTGAGCTTGCAAATTCAAAAGCTCTCATTTTTGTAAATTCAAAAGCTTTCTTTTATGAAACATGATTTCATTTTTTCATTTTTTCTGCATGTCCTGCTCTTATTTTAGTTTGTTCTTCCATCTTGGCCTGAAGCCTCATCTCGAGAAAAACGTAAGTATTAAACTTTGTTTTTTTTTAATTAAACGTGTACCAATTATTAATTTAATAATATTTCTTATAACACGAATATCTTTTGCATATAAACTTCGATTCACGCGCGATATCTTCTAGTGGATTCATGTTTAAATTCTGGACAACATTAAACTGATTTGGTTGAATTTTAAGACTATTGAGATTTGTGCTTCTGTTTGGATTTTGAATCGGCTATAAATCAAAGGTGAGTGATTATACCCACTCACGCAATAGTAAATCTTCTTATGTTAGTTGAATTTAATTTATGAAGTGATAAGAATTTTATTGGTTGCCATTTAATAGTTTAAATTGACATTTAAATTAATTTGAATTTTATATTGAATTTAAATTGATAATTAATTTAATATTGAATTTAATTGCTTGTTAACACCAATAATGGATAATCAGTAACTGTTGTGACATATTGGTTGGTTTGGATGTTGTTTGTTATTATATGTTATTGACTGATGTTGTATGTATGGTTGTTTATTTATTTTGAATATGTCACTGTTATTACCTGTTTATTTATTGACATCATTTATATTATCATTTGGACCATTGAAAATGAACTAAGAAATCAATTGAAATGATAAATACCTTTGACACATTAATTTGGATTGAAATGATATATATCCATCCCGATAATTAAAATAGAAATTACTGATCCCTTAGCCACAGGGTAGAAAATTATGTACAGATACCGGATTGGTTAAATTCAATGGTTTTTAAAATCTTGTATTTTTTTATTTTGATTAAATGATATTGTTCTAAAGAAAATAAATTGTGGATTTATATGAATTAAATTATTTTCTAATTCAAGCTTTGAAATGTTGAAATTGAAGTTGGTTAAAAGAAATTATTTTAAAGAATTGAATTGGAAATGTGAAGTTATATTGAGGTATGACTTTAATTTTGAAAATTGAATTATTCTAAGATTCAGACCTTAAAATTGAACAATTAGGTTTAATTTGATTTAAACGATTTAAATCATCAAATTGAAATTGGACATGAAATTGATATAAATTGAAATGGTTTAAAATAAGAACTGAATTGGAATTCTAAATCATTGAATTGAATTGTTGAATCGAATTTGAAGTTAAAAATGAATGTTTCGAAAATTGAAGTTAATTTGAATTGAAATTGAAATCAAGTTGATTTGAAACTAAATTGAATCGAGTCAATTGAATTGAAAGATTGGAAATTGAGTTTAGTTGATATGAAATTTGGACATGGGTCCAGATTCGTTGAAATGGAAGGAAACATTTTGATTTGATATTATTTTCAAAATAAATTATTTTAATATAAACTTTTTAAATTATATCTTTTTTAAAATATTCAAATTAATTTGATTTTCCAAATTATTTTTACTATATAAACCATTTTCAATACTCAACCATTTTATATTAAACTATTTTTGATCCCTAAACTATTTAAACTATTTTAAACTATTCAAGCTATTTTCTAGAAATTTCAAACTGTGTAAGTTGGAATGTTTATATTTAAATCATTGATTTAAATGTGAATGTGGTCAAATGAGGTTATAACCTAAGTTGGAATTTGAAATGATATTTTCAAATGAAGATGACATATTTTGAGTAAATATGGTATTTTGAAATGAAGTGATATTTTTGAAGTGAATATCATATTTTAATATCAAATATGAATTGGTTTTGAAATGTAAAAGAACCAACCGATGTGAAATATGACGTATGGTTATTAAAGAGACCGGCCCTCTTATTGGCATACTTTCTGTCAATATTGGAACCACTTTAACAACTGTGTATGTGGTGGATGATCTAGAAGTAATTGAATTAGTGGCATTGCTGGATTTGAAGAAAGAGAAATGATGGATGAACTTGTCACTTATGCCAATTTGAAATGACTAAAACTGGATGGCTTGTCAGGGCCAAGTGGGCTAGCTGCCACTAGCGGACATACCTCTTCGTATTACTATATTGATGTTGGCTTGATCGGTGCAGCTTGATTTGATTTGATTTTGGGGCTGTTGGACGTGGTGGGTGGTCGTGACTACAATGCATTGCCACCATCCATGCGACCCGAACTGGTAGTATCTTACCTTGGGCATTGCCTCACGTGCCTTATCATACTTTTATCCTTATTCATGCCCACTACGATTTTGTTTTAGTGTTGTCTTATCACGGTGCCTCCTTGACTACCAATGTTACTGGTGATGCTACTAAGCCAAACTGTAGGACAATGCTTGAAAATGTGTTAAGGGAGATCAATGTAAAACCTTAATGCTATTTTAAGACTTTACTTTACTGATAAACATTACGTATATAGCGTATCTTAATACATGTAGATAGTTTAACGGATCCTTAGGAGATGGAAAATCCCGTAACATCTCTTAATTTATTGCACTCACGTTATACACTTGATAGGAGATGTAAAATCCCGTAAACATCTCTGAAGCTATCACATTCATATTTACTTGTTACTGAATTAACTTACATAAGAACTTTTAGTTCTGACTCGAGCGTTTTGTCTTTTCATTACGCTCTGGTCAGCTTGAGCGTTTTAGTGTTTGAAGACAATATTTCTAGAGGACGAAGACGGAGTTTGGTACATTATATTATTAGTATTATTCTACTGCATCATTATTGGTATGTTGTTGTTCGTACTCTGATTATATTGTAAAAATCGTGTAATCAAATATATACTGTAAAAAATATATACTGTAAAACAGCTTCATGAATTGTTTATTCTATTATCATATTTTGTCATTCTGCTACGAGATTCTTTGTTTTGTTTTTCTTCTTTTCTCTTATTTTCTTATTAAATCCCATTGATAATATACCATTTTGAATTATTTGAGTTAGACATGTGTGGTTCATTGTCATTTAAACCGTCCAAAAAGATAGGTCGTCACATGACCGGTTGTGGTCTCCATTTCCTTAATACATATTCGACTTTAATTATACTTCATTGAACAATCTCTGCACATCCTCAGTAACTATAATGGCGGAATCTACCTTTTTCATTTTTCCAGCTGTAGTAGAGTTCTATAACAGCTAATTAATTTTGATCGTTGTAAATGTTTATTTGTAACAACACTTATCTATAGTTGTCTTATTTATAAGTTGCAAGTGATTATATAAGCATTTTCAAGTAAACGTCGATAAGGACAAATAAAAATTTGAGTGAACATAAAGTGTTACACTCGAATATTTTAATGTTCATCTTTACCAATCATGTGAAAATTGAAGAAACATTAAAGTGAGAAAAAGAAACTTCCAAAATTTGACTAGTACTTAAAATGTAGAAATTATTTTTCTAAAAATTCGTAGATTTGACTTCTTTAACAAATTAAAGAATTGAAGAAGCATAACAAAGTTTTAGTAAATATATTTACTAATCAATAATAAGTAATTAATAATTAAATAGTAATATTTAATATTTAATTTTATAATGAATAATTACTATTAAATAATTGATATTAATAATTAACAAACAATTATTAATAATAATTAATAATTAACAATTACAATTAAATAAATAAGATTTAGCAATTAATAATTGATAATTAAGACTAATATTTAGTAATTATTTTTTAATAATTAATGACTAAAAAGTAATCTTTAAAAATTAAGAAATAATATTCATTATTTTGTATTAAGTATTTAATAATTATATTCGATAATTATATTTAGTATTTAATAATTACAAAATATTAAAAAATTTAGAAAATTCGAATATGCCAAAAAGTTTCAAAATTCGAAAAATATTAGCATTACCTTGCAAATTATTACTTTCATATGTATTTAGAGGTTTTCTTTTGTAGTTACTTTCTTTGACATATATAAGTCATTTTCAACTTTATATAGTGAAATTTTGGCCGGCCGATTCTGTTCGCACCACATTTTTCTCCTTTCACACCCCGCTACTTCTTCAAATTTCAGGTTTTCAAAATTCCCTCAATCTTCGAACTACTTTAAATTATGTTTAAAAGAAATAATTATGTACAAAGGCTCTAAAGAAGCGATGTTTATGTAAAAACTTCGCTCGGCCGATGCGAGGGTTGTATGGCAATCTAGTTCGGATCGAGCGAGGTTTGTGTAACAATTTAGTTCGGATCGAGTGAAATTTGTATAACAACCTAGTTTGGAACGAGCGTGGCTCGTGAATAAACAATGTCGAAGTTGAACATTTTTGGAATGAATTGAGAGACAAAAAAGAAAAAAATGTAATGTTGTTATAAAATAAAGAAAGTAGAAACCATTAGAGAGAGAGACAAAAGACATATTATTTATTCCTGAGAATGGATTATCTATTTACATTACATTAGCACCTTTATATAGAGGCCTAGGAGCTTGGGGTAGAACTAATCCCACGATGTGGGACTAAATACAAAACAGTATATAGCATACTCACTATTTATATTTACATATATTATAACACTCCCCCTTGAATATGCGTCTTCAAAATCTTGAATCCTCTGATAACTAGAAATTGTCCATTTCGAAACGTGTATGATGATTGCCCCCCCTCATTATTATCTTGCTTGCATTTATCCATTGAGTCGATATAGATATTGTCCATTGCCTCATTAAAAACCTCTGTAAGGAAAACCCAATGGAATAACCTTGAAAGAGGAAAAGAGTGCAACTTGTGAAATTATAGATATCATACTAAAAATGATATTCCTTCTAAGAGTTTGATACTTCGGGATCAAAATAATGCCTCATTAAACCCTTACTAAGAAAAATCCAATGGAAAAAATCTTCGTGAAGGAAAGAGAGTACAATGACATATTTTATTTTCTTATTTCTTTAAATGAAGCTTGATACTTCTGGATCAAACTAATGCCTCATTAAAACCTTACTAAGTAAAACCCTATGGGAAAAATCTTAGTGAAGGAAAAAGAGTACAATATAGTATGTCATATTTCAATAATTTATTGCATCAGATAGAGTTTGATACTTCTGGATCAATTTAATACGTCAGTAAAAACCTTACAAAGGAAAACCCGATGGGAAAAACCTTAGTCAAGGATAAAAATAATAATTTAACTTAAATAACATATTTGAGATGTTATTTCTTGAAAAGACGTTTGATTCTTCTAGATCAAGATAATGCCTCATTAAAACCTTAATAAGAAAAACCCAGTGGGAAAAATCTTAAATAAGGAAAAAAGAGTACATTATAGCTTATTTCAAATGTTACGAGGGAGTTGATACTTCTGGATCAAGGTAATGCCTCATTAAAACCTTACTAATAAAAACCCAGTGGGAAAAATCTTAGTTAAGGAAAAAGAGTGCATTATAAAATACTTATGAATTCTCCCCTGATTTTAATTTTTCCTCTGAATTCATATTCGTCTTTTGATAACTTAAATTGGTTATAGATACTTCTGCATCCATAAATATGTATCTCGTTCATAATACAATTTATTAATAGTTTTCTTTGATACAATCAAATTTTCTAAGATTGTTTCTTCCAAATATGGTTTGCATTTTATGCATTTGTATGCTACTTTTATGAAAAACACTTCATGTGCTTTCATTTTTATGCTTCAAATTAGTTTTGCGCATTGCAACTATACATCTTTCATGAATATTAAAAATTTCATTACAACATTACTAGAAAGCAGGAAGTAATCTACTCACCTTGATGTATCAATATTTTCATTACAACAATACTTAGGAGAAATTTGTAATCTACACTTCATGTCTTTTTCATTCTTTATAACTACAAAAGTTATATATATTCTTCAGAAGTTTGTATACTTTAATAAGTATTTGCATATCGCAACTATCACTTCAATGGATATTAAGAGTTTCATTACAACGATACTTAAAAATAGGAAGTAATCTACTCATCATGAATTATATCAAGATTTTCATTACAACAATACTTAAAAGTAGGTTGAAATTTACTCTCCTTGTTCTTTGCATTCTTTATAACAATGAAAGTTATTTATATTCTTCAGGAATTTGTATACTTTCATTATTTAATATGATTTTAAACCACATTTATACCTTCGGGATATATTAAGCATTTCAAGTACTTTTGGTACTTTGCGGACTACAAGTTCAGATTTGTTATTAAGGAGAATTTCATGATGGCCAATCATGTTTTTCTCTAATCTAGGATCTTTAGTCCATTTATAAACATAAGCGCTTTATTATTTATAAATTTATTATCGATGATTATTTCTTGTCAGTTCTAGACATGATTTATTGAGATCTCTTTAATTATCATGTTTTAGGTACCTTACCCACTTCTAGGGTTACTTGAGAATCATGTCATGGATCTCTTTCAGAGCATCTTTAAGTCTTTCTTCAAGAACACTCACCTCCTTTATTTGGCATCTTTGTTACTTACTCCAAAAATATTTTGAACTGACTTTTGAACCATATTTCAGATGTGGTTTACAAATTTTGATCCTTCAGGGATTCAAATCTATATTGGAGAAATCCTACTAGGGATAATATTGATAATATTTTACATCATTGTATATTTTAATAAATATTTAACACTGATGATCAAAATGAGCTTGTATCCCTTTATCCTCCCCCTCAATGTTGACAAACATTGTCACATTAAATAATAAACATTTTTGGACTCTCATTTTGATCCATTATGATTTTGCTACTAGCAAATACATCATACATATTGATAATAGGAGGATAATTCCTTTATAAGATGCATTCAATTGATATTGATTATTAGAGTTTGTTCTCATTCATTGATCTAAGCAATTGGAGGAATTTACTTATTGTGTAGACCATTTGAATACATACATGACTTCAGGTCATTCAACATTTATGTCGATTGAATTTTAAATCACTAAATCATGTCTATGCATACTCTATAAGATGAGCTTATAACAAACTTCAGGCTGTTAGCTAAATATTTACATATATGGATGTATACGTGCGTCCACGCATCACATATATATTATATAATTTTCATATTCTTTCTCATTTGAATTAGTGATTTTTAGAACAAACTATTACAAGGATCCAAACTGTTAATTTCTATTTATAAATCAATGTCAATGCAAACCTGTCAAAACAGCATAATAATTTTCAAAACATTTGGTTTGAAACCATATCGAACTTCTGGTTCGAATAAAATATACATACAACTTCAAGTTGTTGAGTTTTATTCCTCAATTATATCTCAAATATCAGTTTTGAATCTAATTATGATTACTTATCAAGGAATAATTTTTAATTGCGTATAGACATTTCTACACATCTCTATTGAGAGTTCTGTAAAAAAAAATTACAGCAAAAATAATAATAGTATCTTCTGGATACTTGGAATGTTACAGATACAGATTTCCTCGGGACCGTATGTATAGCTCTCAAACTTTTAGGATCTAATCTAAACTAAATTAGGATCCTTTATAATCAAATTTCTATGCATTTATTTGGTTTAATAAAATTACCAAACATATAAGCAAATCTCTTCTAGAGATATGTTATCATTTCCTAATTTATTAGTCTCTTTTAGGGATATTTTATTATCACTACTTCTGGAGTGAACTTATCTCTTCTAAAGATATATATATGTGTGTGTGTGTGTGTGTGTGTGTGTACTATTGGAATGTCATATCAATGTACAATGTTTCTATTTGTAGAAATTACATAATTACTACCTTTACAATAACATAAAACATCCCTACTGGAAATTTTTTTGTTGTAACTATCTTTGAAATGACATATCAGACTTTAAATACAGTAACAAAATTAGATGCACCAAATGAAAGTAAGATGCGAAAGATAAAACCACTACTTCTGGAGTGTAACATTGGTATACAATATCATTTTTTCTCTCGATAAATTATTGTTATTACTCAAAAAAAATTATATCATTATTCCTTCAGGGAATATAGTATTTCCTTTTAAGGAATAGTAATGTAACAAAAATAAAATTTCTATAACATCTCTTCTGGGATGTTATATTTTGCAATATAAATAAATCTCTAAAACAGTTTTCTAGAGATTAATACACACACATCCAATGATGTTTGACATATCATATAACATAATATCTTCAGGATATTTGGTTAATATAATATAAATATAAAGATATAAGGTAAGGTATAACTCATTTGGAGATTTTTGTAATCTCTTGAATGCAGCATTATTATCTCATATGATAATATATTATTTTTCTTTAACTTCTTCAAGAAGTACAACCTTATTATTTTACACAATTTCAATAGAGCTTCGGGCTTCTAATTCATGAACTTCAAGTTCACTAATTTATTATGAACTTCGGGTTCTCAAATTTTGTGTAAACTACCTTTTTTTTAGAAGCTTGTACATTTTGACAAATTAAAAAAAAATACTTACCAGAATTCGAGCTTGTAAAGTTTGTCAGAAAATCTTTTCATAATTCCAGACTTCAGGCCTTGTACTTTGAGTTATACAACTTCCATTAAAATAATTCCTTTGAGTTATTAAACCTATTTTTTCCGTTATAACAGACATTACTTGTCAAAATAAATACATCAAATAGTAAATCATACGTCTATTCTTATTCCAAACACAAACATACAACGTCATTTAATTTACAATAATCAATGCATTTAATGCATTTATGACAATAAATGATTTAATTTATTACCATAACACTTGCAATTAATTCATTTGTGATAAAAATAACTACAATTAATCTTTATGTGGTTCAGGATATAACTACCGTCATAGCAAAATAATTTCATTATAAATATATGAACTAATTGAACAAACAGTACTCAAAGTAACACAATTTCATCTGAAATATAGGTTCAATATTACTCAATAATAAAATTAAAATGAATATCTTAAAGCGAAACTTTATTTCCCAATAATCAGAATTTCTAAATAAACAAAATTATCTCAGATCTATCCATATTATTCATAATCATAAATAACTATAAATCTCAGATCCAAATCATTATTATTTTCATAAGAAAACTAACTTCATAATTCTTTACCAAATATATCAAAACAAACATGTAAATCTTCAAATCAACACAAGTTATTTTAGAAATTTAGGAAATTAAGATTATTTCAGATCTATTATATTTGATCTATTATATTTTACCTTTTGAAAAGTGATTGGATGCATGGAAGAAGGAAAAAAATGAGGAAATAAACTTCCTATTAGAATGCCTTATTTTTAATTAAAAAGAAAGAGAGTAGAAGAGTAGATATGTTTCTATATATTTATTTGGTTTAGTAAAAACACCAAATATATCAACAAATCTCTTCTGGAGATTTTTTTTTAATATGTTATTTCCACTACTTCTGGAGTGAACAAGTTTCTATACATTTATTTGATTTAGTAGCTAATACCATTGGCAAATATTTTTAGAACTTCGGGTTCCAATTTTACTTTAAAAAAAGTCTTTGTTTAGTACTTTAGATCCTAAATGGTACAACTTGATTTTCATTATCAAACTTCAGGTTTGATTGCAATTGAAATTTACCATAATCTGAATTAGATTTTCTAACAATTCAAAGCTTCACATCTCAAATTTATACATTTGAGTTTTGACATATAATCCTTTTTTTAGTTAGAACTTCTGGTTCTTTATTTTGAGGAAACTTGTAATTTACTGATTTATAAAAACTGCAGGTTCTCAATTATTATTTCCTTTTTTTTAAAGGAAACATTGGAAGATATTAAGCTTATCATGTAAGCTTTTACTAATGTTTCCATTCACTTAATACGATCTTCTAGATACGTATTATATTTATATTTGTTTCTCTTAGAAACAATAAAATATTTCTTCTGGAAATATAAATCATATATCAAAATAATTTCCAAAGTCTTCATTCAAATCTAAATCAAATCAAAAGGCTTTCAAAAATGAAAACCCCATTTACCAACCATGTTTGATTTCTCAAATCCATGTCCAAACTAAATACAATCAAATTCAAAAAATCTGCTTTAATCAACAATATCAAAATTTGTCAAGTTCTAACTTGCATTCCAAAATAAATGAACTAAAAAACTTAAAAATAAGTATGATATTGAGATCTACATTATAATAAGATCATAAAAATAGCAAAAAAAAATTAGATCTGAAATATAATAACTAACAAAATAAGAATCAGATCTCAAAGTTTAGATCTATATAAGATCTAAAATTATAAGACTAATATAATAAAATTTAAAAAAAAATAAGACAACATATTCAGATCTGAAGAAGTAGATCTAGAATGGAATGAGATATAAAAAAAATGATTTAGAAGATTAAATCATCAGAAAAATGACTTACCGTTATGAGATCTATAATTGTATCTGGAAAAGAATAGATATGATTTCATGAATTATCACAATTGTAGATCCATAATTTTTTTGTATACATCGTGCTAGAGAGGCATAAGACATATTATTTATTCCTGAGAATGGATTATCTATTTACATTACATTAGCACCTTTATATAGAGGCCTAGGAGCTTGGAGTAGGACTACTCCAAGCCTAGGAGCTTGGAGTAGACTAAATACAAAACAGTATATAGCATATTCACTATTTATATTTACATATATTATAACAAATGTGCATAATTTGTAATGCGAATGAAGGGAAGAAGGGTAGGAATAGGACGAGCCATTTTGGCCCAAACTCATAAATTTTCCCTCCGTCCAAATTTTTTGGCTCCAAAACTCCAAATTTTGGCTTTAACTTTATTATTTCCCCATCCTTCACTCTACTTTCTGTCTCGTTCCTTTTTTTCATTCTCGTTTCTACATGGAGGGCACGGGCAATGGCTCTCCAGCCTACTTGAAACTGCATGCTTCCCTATCATCCTTCCTCTATCCATTTCATATTTCATCCGCCTTCACAGTGACCATACAACAAAGCCCCTCATCATCACCCTCCCTGTATTCTTCGCCTGCGCTGTACTCGGCTTTCTGACCGGCATAGACGACTTTCTGTAAGTCTATGGCTTATCATTTATGCCTATGTCCACGTCCGCCATTCTCATCCCGACCCAGCTGGCCTCCACCGCCTTCTTTTCCTTTTTTATTGCGAAATAGAAGTTCACACCCTACTCCCTGAATTTTATTGCCCTCCTCACGGTTAGTGCAGTCGTGCTAGGCATGTGCACCAGCTCCGACCGGTCGATAGGTGTTTCCAAACGGTAGTACTTAGCTAATTTTATTCTCTCTTTAGGTGCTGGTGCACAAGCCGACTTACCAAAAGGCAAACTAGGAGATAACGTACACTTTTGTGATGGAGATGCACTTCGTAATAGGTGGGTTTGCAAGTGCGTTTTGTGCGGTGGGGTTGCTTGTGAACATGGATTTTGAGGTGATTCCAGGTGAGGCGAGCAAGTTTGCTTTGGGGGAAGTGAACTATTATGTATTTTTGGTGGCATCTGCTGTGCTGTGGCCGTTCGTTTTCCTTTGGGCCATGGAGGGCTTTGGGGTTGGTGTTTTATACGGAGAAGTTCAGTGAGAAGGAGTGACACTTGCTCTCTCTTTGTGAGGATTGGCGTCCTATTCTTATGGTGAGTGCTTGAAAGGGAAGAAGAAGATTAAGAAGAAAGATGGTAAACTCTGATCATCTCTTTTCTGATTCTTTAAGAGTTTGTTTTTGATGTTGAATTTATACTTCGGATCTTGGTTTGATATATGAATTCAATAAATACCTATATGATCAGTACCTTTGCATTCGGTACTTGATTTTACAGTAGGAAAACTGTTAACTTTAGTAAAGGAAAAAAACAAAGAAATTGCACGTTAATTAGTTAATTCCTAAGGCATTAAAATCAACCTCTTTTACAACATCACATACGGGAAAAAAAAGACCGTCAGGTCATGTTTAAACTCAAACACTTGAAAAGCCAAGGAGGCCTTTGATCCCTCATTTGTTCTTCAACATTGTATTCGAAATTGCTATTCTTCTTCTAATAGTCAACTGTATCTACATTGAGCGCTTGAAATAACCTAAAATAGTTGCCACTATATGTTCTGAACTTTTTATTTATCATTGAACTGATTTTTGAACTTGAATTTCGAGTCTGAATTTATGAATATTGTGGGAGTGTTCTTCATATAAAGTAGCAGCAACTGGATGAGGTGTACTGAGGAAGATTTTTACTTCTCCTTGATTAATTACAGTTCCATCTTTTTGTCAATCTTATTAGGAATGATATGGCAGAGTATACATATAGTTAGTGGTTGGCTTCTTTAACTTCTTCATATATATTTTTAACCCGACCATGTGCTAGAAGACCTAAGGCCACAACATTAATTGTCTGACTTTACCTGGTGACACTGTATAAGGTATGTAAGCAAAACCAGTATTTCACTACAACTAACTTAAATGGCAGCCATAAATTTCATTTCCGAGTATATATTATGCTTTCACCTCTTGATACTAATGTGAAACCGAAATAACATTTATTTCATATTGATATAAGTAATTTCATTACTGTTGAAGATTTTTTAGGTTATATGATATGGTCTTGCAGGTAGTAAGCGAACCAAGCTTGAAAATATCAAGAGTGTACTGGAGCTGGAATTAGAACTCCGCGTCTTTTGAAAACCAGCCATCGTACGAGCCTAGTGATTTAGAGAAGGCAAGGAAGGTGTGGGAAATTAATGATAAATTGATTGGTTTGCCTGATGGTTTTAGATGTTTGCTTTCTACTGTTTTCAAACTGGCTTTTGCCCACTGTGTCGCTTGTATTAATTTTTCTTCTTCTTTATTTTGAGTTAATAATAAAAGTGCAACCATCAATTTTCATTGACAGGCAATCATGCTGCCTATACATGTACGACGTTTTTGTCATTGTTTTGTTTAAATTTTGTTGAAACAATGTGAATGAATGATTCATTTCGGATTTTTATAGTGTTGTTTCTGATGGTCAAAAACAATTGTAAAATGCATCCACTTTATTACAACTTCGCATATTACAACAATTGCACAATAGTTCTTCAAGACCTATTACAACGGGCGTTACTGGTTGCGAAATGAGTATTTTCTCGTAGTGATTTTTAGCTATCACTTGTCTAAGTTATCACATGTTTAGCTATTGGACTTCTGAGCCTATTGCATAACTAGCTACCACACTTTTAAGCTATCACCGCCCTAAGTTATGCATGTCTTGTTATCGCATTTAAGATGCCACATTTCTAAGCTATTGTACCTCTAAGATATCACATATCCAGCTATTGCACTTCTAACTATCGCATTTCTAACATAGGATGTCGCATGTTCTATATGGCAAGTTTGCAATTAAGTAGAAAGCAGGTATATTACTATACAACCAGCACCACAACGAGGCTGAATTTTCATTAGATCGGAAACACAAATCCATCAAAGTACGAATCGTTGGATTTTGATATCCAGCAAATAATAAAATGCATATTAGAGCACTATTTATATAAACTCACAACAGAATAGTGAAGTATAATAAACATTTAGTTACTGACCAAAGTTGACACTTTTGATGTCTAATGCCCTTGTCAGTATCAAGCATGCATAAGGAAATATGTTCTTCCACCGTTCCCGCTTTGTACTAGTACATGTCCCTCTAAATCTAACCTGTGGGTTGTAATGCGGAGGTGGTCGAAACAGCGTTCTGATGACTGGTAAATTATACATTTTATACATAGCACTAGTTTATGTCGATTGCCTTACATTATATGTTATGTCTATTATTTTACTTATTCGTCTTGACTCCACGTGCGCGTATGATATGTCCTATCTACATAGGTAAAAAATAACTCGTACGATACATCCCATCTATGTGTATATATTAGTTTTATAAATTTACCATTATTTTTATCTCTAATAAAATCTTTAGTTCAACATAGGGATTTCTGCATTCTAATACATTGGAATTACGTCACCCCCTTTCTTGTTTGTGAGTAGGTGGGTGCTATTGAGATATTGGGTCCTTAAAGAGTCCAAAAGGAAAGTTTAACACCGTAAGTTTCTATAACTTATCTAAAATGAATTTTGAGTTACGTTTGGAATTATAAGGAATTATCTTTTTGTAGCTATTTAAATAGACCGTACAAAATACGATAGATGTTCCTATTTTATATATCTCTTTCTTTAAGACATATTTTTGTTATTTCAAACTCACACTTTTATTTATGAATCTGAACTTGATAATCTATAGAAATTAACATTGCAACACCCTAGATTCCAATGAATTAATATACTACTTAAATCCCGATAAATTTTTATGATAACTTCTAATTCACATTTACTGGAATATGTGACGACTCATATTTCGGAAGTTTTAAATCAACAATATTTCACACATGTCTAACTTAAACAATTTGGAACATAGATAATCAATGAGGTTAATTAAGAAGAATTAGAACAGAAGAAGCAACAAACATAGAATCTCGCAGAGTAAGTCTTCAATAAGCTGAAACATGATGCAGCATACTAATAGTAGTAATATACCAAATCTTTGTCTTCATCCTCCAGCGTAAGTCTTCAGTAAGCTGAAAAGCTCAGGACTGACCCAAGCGTAATGAAAAGACAAAACACTCGATTCAGGACTAAAATATTCTTATGCGAGTCAAATCGATATCGAATAAAACATGAGTGTCGTGGCGTCAGAGATGCCTATGGGTTTTCACAACTCCTATCCAGTGTATAACGTGCATGCAATAAACCAAGAGATGTTACGGGATTTTCCATCTCTTAAGGATCCGTCAAAACATTCATATGTAATAGAATACGCTACATGCATAAAGTCTAATCAACAAAATAAATATTTTTCTCAACAATAAGGCTTTATATTGATCACTCTTAATGCGTTTTTAAGCATTGACATACAGTTTTCATTTGACATCATCAGTAGAATGTCGGTAGTCAGGGATGTGCCATGATACAACAACATTAAATCAAAATCGTATGGGTCTCGTTTAGGGACAAAAGTATGACAATGTTGAATATGCGCTTATATGATTTTTGTTTGATGATAATAAACATATATACATTAGTTTAAATGTATTTGTTAATTTACTATTTTATTATCAAATAAATATTTGCTGAATAAAAGAAATAACACTGAATTTGAATTCAAACGAATATTTTATTCAAATAAATATTTATTACAATTTTTGATAGTACAACTTCAACCTCTCACTATAAATATACATTTTCTATTACAATACATTTCTGATTACATCACAATTCATTTTTACATTTTCACCTCACTACATATCACTCACACTCGTATTAATCTTCAACTTCATTCCACTTTGAATCCAGCATCTGAGCAATCTGCAAAAATATTCACTAACGCAGTAAAATTGAAAATAAAATATTTTTGCAGTATAAAATAAAACGTGAATTTTGAAAATAATATTTGCCTCAGTTATTTGGGATGTTCGTCATCATTTAAATTTGAATTCATCATACACGAACAGCTTGTGACATACACAGTGTATCACTGTATATGCCACAAGGCCGTGCACACCGATATACACTTGATAATGCTACAGGGACAGGTGAGCATAAGGTCAAACCCAAATAAAAAGACGGGTTCAACTCAGGTGCAATATAAATAGAATCTCAACTTCAGCACAAGCTCAAACCCGAGTTGCGAAATCGGATTCAACACAGGGCAGTGGTACAGGCTACAACTTCAAGCAACATGTATGCAACAAGGTCTATACTAAAGAAAAACCAAATGAAGACAGCAACTAGTACAACTGAAATGCAAGCGATACACTGCAATGAAGCATGCACATGTGTGGACAACGAAAACCAAAGCTAACAGCATCTACAACAATGCATAGTCGCATTCAAGTCTTAGAAACAAATGACACAATGTTAGAGCATACGAGCAGCAGCCTTAACAAGGCATGGACAACATGTCAGAATGACTCAGCAATACAAGTGAACTAATGAACACTGCAAGTCAGTAGAGAACCCATACTACATGAAATACATGGAGCAATGCTCAAGTGAAGTTCAGGCCAGACCAACCAGAAATATGCAAACATCTCAAGACCACGATATCAAGTTACAAACAGAGCCATCATAAATACACAAAACCAAATGAACAAACAAGTGCACAACTAAATCAATATTGCAAATGAACGAGAGGCAACAAGAATGGCCAGAAATTGTGCAACATGGTCAGAAGCAAGGCAACAGAGACTCAAGCAACAACATGGTATGCAAGTGATGGCAGATGGAGGTTTGGACTGTTATATATATGCTGCTGCAATCAGGTATGTATGCAAATGGTTGTTTCTATGATCAGGTCAAATGTATGCCAGTGTGATGGGTATGAAATAGCAACATGGAGGGGATGTTCTGTTTGAACTGTTTGGCTTTTGAAGTTGATGAGGCAGCAAGACTGTGTTAGTGATACAGATAGGCAAATGATACCAAAAATATCAAGTAATGCAGATAACGATTCAATGTAACCAAACATGCAACATTTCACACCAGAATCACTTCAAACAAAACGACAGTGCAACCATACTTCAAGACCACAATACCAAAGTGCATTCAATCAGACTTCAAAAGGAACCGTACAATGCAACTACACCAGACATACAACAGAAAACATTCGAATACATCAACTAATGAACAAGTCAAGGAGCAGTTTCAAAGTGTAGTAGGAAATCGAAAATTATCAGTTGAAGCCATGGTTCAGTAGCAATTCAAAAATTGCCAGTAAGTCAATGATGAATCAATCGATCAAAATGACAGTGAAGCAGTTTGAATAAAGTTACAAAGAAATTCAATGAACAATGTATACCAGAGGGATGAACAAGACTCGACAATCAAATAACAGTAAGAAGTGTACCAAGACCACACGCATGTAGACATCAAGCAAATAGAGGCAAAGGCACAATGCATCAACATAACAGCAAGTCATGTAAAAGAATAAGAGAAAAAGCATTTTATCTTGGTTGTTACAGATAATATTGCTAAAACAAAAGGTAAACAACAAACTGCAGATACGAACGACATTTTTTTCTCAAGAAAAAGCAACCAGGCCGATATAATAAAAGGAGAAAAGGGGGACGCAGTTTTATCTAATTATTGGGCCGGTCCTAATAATATTTATTTGGGTTTAGTTTTTTTAAAAATAAGGGTTTTGTTTTATTTGTTTAAATTGTTTTTAATTGTATTTTCTTTTCCAAACCGTTTTAAATTTCTAGTCGTGTGACTAGGGGACAAGTTACGTGGCGTAGCTTGAGAATTCGCAACTCAGTGGCTGAGTTGTGGCAGAGTTTTGAGCGTAGAGTTAGATTTAGTCGATAGCGGGTGTCGCGAGTTTACGTGTGTAAGCGAGGGACTATCTAATTTCTAGTAGAAACCTTGGGGGCAGCACGTAGGCAGGGTTTTGCCGAAGCTGGGTAAATTGTGTGTTGTTCTATTTCTGCATTTATTATTTTGCTATTATCTGTGCTGCTATTGTTTTGTGATCTGTGCTGAAATTATTTTATAAGCTTCCGCAATTAATTTTATAATTTATACTATCACCCTATTCACCCCCCTCTAGGGTGAAATCGATCCTACAAGTGGTATCAGAGCAGGTTCAAAAGCCGTTTTTGTTTTAAAAAATTTGATTTTACAAAAACCAATTTTTGTTTTAAAAATTCGTGTTTCAAAAATCAATTTTTTTGTTTTAAAAATTCGTGTTTCAAAAATCGGTTTTTGTTTTAAAAATTTGAATTTTTAAAATGGCTACTTTTAAGAATAATTTTGAGGGTCGTTCCAATATTATTCCTTTTATTTTCGATGAACAAATTTTTTGAATTGGAAATTGAAAATGGAATTTTATTTAAAATCTGTTAATATTAAATGTTGGAATATTATTGAAAATGGGTGTGACATAACAGATAAGAAAATTATCTCGATTAGTACTCTTGCTATGCATATATTATATTCTCATATCAATCAAGATAATTTTAATTTCATTTCTTATTGTGAAAATGCACAGGAAATCTGGAATACTTTCGATGCAATATATGGTGCAAAAGTCAACAGCAACGAGAAGTCCTCCACAACTGACTCAGTTAAAGAAATGTGCTTAACAGGATTGGTAAATAGCAGTTGTGATGAGGATGATGATGATGGAGCAGCCGAGCTGACATTAATAATGAAGAAATTCAGAAGGTGGAATCACAAATATGGAAATCCAGCTCTAAATAAAAAATTAAAAAGCAGAATAATCAAAGCACTGGACAACTCGGAAGAACACGGGATCATTTGCAACAAACCCTGTAATATCAAGCCCAATTATCCCCGATTTCAACGCGATTTTGAAAAGAAATCAAAACGGTGTTTTGCAGCCACGTGGAATAAAAGCGATAGCAGTGAGAGTGAGAAAGCAGATATGTGCCTTCATGGGAATATAACCGATAGCGACGATGACGAGCCAAGCGAGGTATCAAAACTCACTCACTCTGAATTACTTATTTATTTCCACGAAGTAAATGGCTGTTTTGAACGTCTTAGGGAGAAATATGCTAAACTTGAATCACAAAAAGTTACTTTGGTAGAATTAAATAAACAACTTAACCAGTTAGTTAAAACCTATCAAAGTAGGATCCCTAAGTGTGATAAGTGTCCAACATTCGAAGATGAAATTAAAAAATCAGAAATTAAAATGAAATCACTTGAAAATGAAATTCTGATTTTAAAAGAAAGTGAAAATACTAGGAGAGAGAATTCTATCAAAAGGTGCACACAATTGTTAAGCGAAAATGAATCTCTCAAAACACAAGTCCAACGATTGTCAACGACTTTAGATAAATTTTCAAAAAGTGAAAAATCGTTGAATATGCTATTAGGAAAGCAAACTATTAATACGGTTAGAAAAGGACTTGGATATAATCAATCTAAAATTGTTGAAAACAAGATTAATCAAGAAAATTCAATGTGCATGATTTGTAGAAAATATGGACACAATCACAATAATCGTTGATATAGACTAGGGCTGTCAATGGGTCGGGTCGGGTCGGGTCGGGTCGGGTTTGGGTCGGGTCAAGTCGGGTTCGGGTTGATTTTAAATGGGTCGGTTCAACCCATTTATTAAACGGGTCGAAAAAGCTCAACCCGAACCCGACCCGTTTATAAACGGGTTGACCCGACCCAACCCGTGTAACCCGATTATAAACGGGTCGGGTCGGGTCGGGTCGTAAATGGGTCAGGTCAACCCGTATAAGGTGTAAACGGGTCGTAAACGGGTCAGGTCAACCCGTATAAGGTATAATTGGGTCGTAAATGGGTCGGAAGGGGTCGTAAACGGGTCGGGTCAACTCGTATAACCCGTATAATGTACAAACGGGTCATAAACGGGTCGTAAACGGGTCAGCTCAACCTATATACTGTACAAACGGGTTGTTAACGGGTCAGTTTCGGATTAGCGGGTCAACCCGAAACCCACCCGTTTATAAACGGGTCAAATTCGGGTTGACCCGAAAATGACCCGCCAACTAAATGGGTCGGGTTAACCTGCTAATTTTCGTGCGGGTTTCGGGTCGTGTAGGAAATTGACAGCCCTAATATAGACCCAAACATGTGAAAACTATACCGATTTGGGTTCCAAAAGGTACAAATATAAAAACTCTCAAAGTTAATCAAATTTGGGTGCCGAAGGGAACAATTATAAATAGTTTTGGGTCTTTACAAAATTGTTTTTCAAAATTTTCTTCCACTAACAATGATGGACCTATAAAAAAAAATAGGTCACATAAATCTTTGAACGTGTAGGTGTGGTGGCAGGCTAAGAAACAACAATAGTGTTCTCTGGATTTTGGTTGTTCCAGAAACACAACGGGCGACAAAACAAAGTTCCTTAGCCTAGTAAAAAGGTGACAGAATCACAACGGACAACAATGAAAAATATCGTAAAGGTAAAACAGGTAAAGGTATATTTATTTGTACGTTATATTAAATGTGATAATCTGCACCATATTCTGAATTAAAATCAGCCAATAATGAGATGATGAAAAGATGATGATTTTGATTCTGACTTATTCAACATAGTTGGCCAAGTATATTCTTATGCCAAAAACACTATAATAATCTCTAGATTCTTTGAATTACTTCATATATATCAGTTTGGATTAAAAATAGTGTTTTGTTGGATAATACAATTGGTTATAATACGGCTAACTCTATATTCATGGTTTTTGATTATTAACACGATTTCATTTAAAATGCTGTTAAAATTGAGTTTGAAATTTTTGTTGCACACTTCATGGTTTGGTCAATCGAATTCAATTAATGATAATTTTGAGTGAAAAAGAAATTCAGATGCAGATTACACTGGTAATCTAGTTGTTAGAAAAATTACTAGTTGAACGTGAATTTTGTTGAGACATTTAGTAACTGCATCGTTTTTCAAAGAAAATATCTGCATATTTTTCATTTCAAATAATTTTCAAATAGCAGAAAATTTTCTTATAAAACCCCCTCGAGAAAATCATTTTTGACCATATTTTCAGATTAGTCATTTTGAAAAATTGGTTTCATAATTATTTTTGAATTTGATTTTAAATGACTATATTGACTAATCTGACTCCCTAATGATTATCGAAAAGAAAAATAGTGATTGAAAAAGTGATGAGTGTTGATATTGATCATATATTATAACTCGAGAAAGTATAATTAGAAAATTTCTTTAGAAATTTAAACAAGAGTTATAAAACTTTTTGTTGGTAAAAATTCCATGACCATCTCTATATCTATCATATTTCTAACGACCATCACTCATCAAAATTCTATATAGTTTGTCGATATGTGGTACTTTAAACAGGAATCGTTCGTTTTTCATTTTCACATTTTTTTTAAAAAAAAGGTAATAATTATAATAATAAATACCAAAGTATCCACTCTCATTTAAAAGTCCTCACGGTTATGCATGGGTGAATTACTTGGAATTTGTTATGTGCTTCCATGCTCATTTAAAAGTCCTCACGGTTATGCATGTATGGAACGCATATCAAAAGTTTATTTTTAAAAATAAACAAGTTGATTCTAATCCCATTTAAAAGTCCTCACGGTTATGCGTGGTTAGAAGATACTTGAATTCATTTTTTTTAAAATAAAATTGGAATACTACTAATCTCATTTAAAAGTCCTAACGGTTATGCATGGTTAGTAGATATTCAAATTCCTGATATAAATATACCACAAATAGACACGAGTGTATGGTTTTATATGATGACATCATTTCCATCATTCTAAAAGTGGAATATGCGCCTAACAAAATATTTATGATTTTTGTTTGATTTATTTATTGAAATTTAATATTTATATTCAATTGAGTTTTAATGTTGAATTAATATCGATCACTATATCTCTACTTTTCTATTACTATTAATCTTTTGCTGATAACAAAAGGGGGAGAGAAAGGTTAAGATTTTTGTCAAATAAAATCAAGCAAAGGTCAAATAATTTTCCATTTGTATCTAGGCTCATTTGCATATTTTTATTTGTATGCATATATGTAGGGGGAGTATTGCGTAGAGAGGAAGCATTTAAATAGGGGGAGCAAATTAGAGCATATCAATGATCAAATACATTTAACATATTCAAAATCTTAAATATATGTTTGTTATCATCAAAAGGGGGAGATTGTTGAATATACGCTTATATGATTTTTGTTTGATGATAATAAATATATATACATTCGTTTAAATGTATTTGTTAATGTACTATTTTATTTTTCATAGATCAAATAAATATTTGCTGAATAAAAGAAATAACACTGAATTTGAATTCAAACGAATATTTTATTCAAATAAATATTTATTACAATTTTTGATAGTACAACTTCAACCTCTCACTATAAATATACATTTTCTATTACAATATATTTCTGATTACATCACAATTCTTTTTTACATTTTCACCTCACTACATATCACTCACACTCGTATTAATCTTCAACTTCATTCCACTTTGAATCCAACATCTGAGCAATCTGCAAAAATATTCACTAACGCAGTAAAATTGAAAATAAAATATTTTTGCAGTATAAAATAAAACGTGAATTTTGAAAATAATATTTGCCTCAGTTATTTGGGATGTTCGTCATCATTTAAATTTGAATTCATCATACACGAACAGCTTGTGACATACACAGTGTATCACTGTATATGCCACAAGGCCGTGCACACCGATATACACTTGATAATGCTACAGGGACAGTGAGCACAAAGTCAAACCCAAATAAAAAGACGGGTTCAACTCAGGTGCAATATAAATAAAATCTCAACTTCAGCACAAGGTCAAACCCGAGTTGCGAAATCGGATTCAACACAGTGCAGTGGTACAGGCTACAACTTCAATTAACATGTATGCAACAAGGTCCATACTAAAGAAAAACCAAATGAAGACAGCAACTAGTACAACTGAAATGCAAGCGATACACTGCAATGAAGCATGCACATGTGTGGACAGCGAAAACCAAAGCTAACAGCATCTACAACAATGCATAGTCGCATTCAAGTCTTAGAAACAAATGACACAATGTTAGAGCATACGAGCAGCAGCCTTAACAAGGCATGGACAACATGTCAGAATGACTCAGCAATACAAGTGAACTAATGAACACTGCAAGTCAGTAGAGAACCCATACTACATGAAATACATGGAGCAATGCTCAAGTGAAGTTCAGGCCAGACCAACCAGAAATATGCAAACATCTCAAGACCACGATATCAAGTTACAAACAGAGCCATCAGAAATACACAAAACCAAATGAACAAACAAGTGCACAACTAAATCAATATTGCAAATGAACGAGAGGCAACAAGAATGGCCAGAAATTATGCAACATGGTCAGAAGCAAGGCAACAGAGACTCAAGCAACAACATGGTATGCAAGTGATGGCAGATGGAGGTTTGGACTGTTATATATATGCTGCTGCAATCAGGTATGTATGCAAATGGTTGTTACTATGATCAGGTCGAATGTATGCCAGTGTGATGGGTATGAAATAGCAACATGGAGGGGATGTTCTGTTTGAACTGTTTGGCTTTTGAAGTTGATGAGGCAGCAAGACTGTGTTAGTGATACAGATAGGCAAATGATACCAAAAATATCAAGTAATGCAGATAACGATTCAATGTAACCAAACATGCAACATTTCACACCAGAATCACTTCAAACAAAACGACAGTGCAACCATACTTCAAGATCACAATACCAAAGTGCATTCAATCAGACTTCAAAAGGAACCGTACAATGCAACTACACCAGACATACAACAGAAAACATTCGAATACATCAACTAATGAACAAGTCAAGGAGCAGTTTCAAAGTGTAGTAGGAAATCGAAAATTATCAGTTGAAGCCATGGTTCAGTAGCAATTCAAAAATTGCCAGTAAGTCAATGATGAATCAATCGATCAAAATGACAGTGAAGCAGTTTGAATAAAGTTACAAAGAAATTCAATGAACAAGGTATACCAGAGGGATGAACAAGACTCGACAATTAAATAACAGTAAGAAGTGTACCAAGACCACATGCATGTAGACATCAAGCAAATAGAGGCAAAGGCACAATGCATCAACATAACAGCAAGTCATGTAAAAGAATAAGAGAAAAAGCATTTTATCTTGGTTGTTACAGATAATATTGCTAAAACAAAAGGTAAACAACAAACTGCAGATACGAAGGTTATAGTGATACCGAAATTCGTGTACATAGCCGTGTATCAAAGCCGTGTTTTTAACAAGTCAACAGAAGAAGGAACGGAGTGGAAGCCGTAGTCAACAACGTGAGGACCAAGGAGTCGATCAATGCCGTGAATGTCAAGCAATCGAAGAAAATACGATTACGAACAAGTCATAAATAATCACGAGCATCCAAGTAACATCAATCGGCAGAGAAAAGAATTTGACAAATTCAAATATAATTATGCGAACGAAAGACTAGGGGATCGAACCCTATAAATTGAAATCATCATCGGCAATTTTATCTATCGAGTTCAAGCATTCAATTAGAAAGCAAAAAGGAAAAATTACATACCGAAGCAAGGATAGAACTCGATCAACGAAGCAGTCAAAGTGAGAAACAAATCGATTAAGGCAACATGCAAATCATCATTGGTTCAATCGAATTAAAACAGGCGCTTCGAGATACAAAACCCTAAATCTGGAAAAGGGACGAACGACATTTTCTTTCTCAAGAAAAAGCAACCAGGCCGATATAATAAAAGGAGAAAAGGGGGACGCAATTTTATCTAATTATTGGGCCGGTCCTAATAATATTTATTTGGGTTTAGTTTTTTTAAAAATAAGGGTTTTGTTTTATTTGTTTAAATTGTTTTTAATTGTATTTTCTTTTCCAAACCGTTTTAAATTTCTAGTCGTGTGACTAGGGGACAAGCTACGTGGCGTAGCTTGAGAATTCGCAACTCAGTGGCTGAGTTGTGGCAGGGTTTTAAGCGTAGAGTTAGATTTAGTCGATAGCTGGTGTCGTGAGTTTACGTGTGTAAGCGAGGGACTATCTAATTTCTAGTAGAAACCTTGGGGGCAGCACGTAGGCAGGGTTTTTCCGAAGCTGGGTAAATTCTGTGTCGTTCTATTTCTGCATTTATTATTCTACTATTATCTGTGCTGCTATTGTTCTATGATCTGTGCTGAAATTATTTTATAAGCTTCCGCAATTAATTTTATAATTTATACTATCACCCTATTCATCCCCTCTAGGGTGAAATCGATCCTACAGACAAAGTACGTTAGGCAATGTTCAAGGTAGGATACTACAAGTTTATCCTTCCCGGTTGGTGGTAACGCATCATAGCTATGATCTTTCACTGCGTCCAACACTCCTATAATTCGGAGGGTGCGCACCAACCAATCACAATGGAAATGATGGTAATACGATGAAGTGCGTCTGCTCGGGGTAGCTAGCTCACTTGACCGGATTTCAAATTGACACAAGTGTCAGGCTAATCCATCATCGTTCTCATTTATCAAATCCATCAAACGACGTCAATCCAACCTTTTTATTTTGGATCATCACTCCACATACACAGTTGTTAAAGTGGTTCCGGTATCGACAAAGAGTATGCCCATATTCAGCTCTAGTCTCTAAATAACGAAACGTCGTTTTACATACCGGTTGGTACTTTCACATTTTGAAACCCATTCATACTTGATATCAAAATATCATATTCGCTTCAAACCAAATCCACTTTGAAATCGTGATATTTACTCAAAATATATTGTTTTAGTTCAAAATCATTCTCGCCCTAATATCTCGATTTCGATTCCAAAATTGTTTCGAATGTCAGTTTGGGTTATAACATCATTTAACCCAATTCGTATTTAAATCTACGATTAAAAAATAACATTCCACCCTTGACAAGTTTGAATTTTTGAAAAATAGTTTGAATAGTTTAAAAAATTAAAATAGTTAAATATAGTTTAAATGGTTAAAATAGTTAAAAATATTTTAAATGTTAAAAATAGTCTAAATATAAAAACGGTTTATATAGCAAAATAATTTGGAAACTAAAATAATTTGTATATATAGGAAGATAGATTTTAAACACTTCATATTAAAGATACTGAAAATTGCCCGATTCAATTCCAACTTCCCAATTCAAATCAATTCAATTTCCATCTCTATTTATTGATTCAATTCCGATTTCAATTCGAATTAACTTCAGTTTTATTTTATATTCAAACCAATTTCAGTTTCGGTTTCAAATTAATTCAATTTCGCTTTCAAATCCAATTAGTTCAATTTCGATTTCAATTCATATCGATTTCGAGCCTGATTTCAAAATATCGATTCAAAACATTAAGGTCAAAATATTTCGATTATAATTTCAAAATGTTAACTTCGATTATTTAAACAATTTCAATTACCAAATTTAAATTTCAACATTCAGGGCACATGTTTGAAAATATTTGATTTTTATAAATTTGATATTTATTTACTTTAAATCAAAACCATTTAAATAATTTCAAATCAAAATGTTTAAAATCATTTAATTTAACCAATCCGATGTCCGTATATACTTTTCTATCCAATGGCCAAGTGATCAGTTATTCCAATTTAATTTCAGGGATGAATATGTATCATCTCAATCCAAATCACAGTGTCATAGGTACATATAATTTCAACCCATTTATTATTTATTCGAAATAATTCAATTTACAGTTTATATACTGTAAAAAATATACAGGGTGATAATAGGATACATCAGAATAAATAGACCACTAAATCATCCAAAATATCAACCAATAGTATCCATCCCTATCAATCTTCCAAACAGTCGATATATTTCACAACAAATTCATAGTTATTAAAATAAAATAATTTACTACCAATTAAATTATAATTTAAAATTTTACTATCAATTTTAATTTTTGGCAGTCAATTCAAATGGCAATTTTGATGACGGTTAAATTTATCAAATAACAATCAATAAATTATATCACTTCACAATTTCGAATTTAACTAGCATAACAATATTCTAGTACATGTGAGTGTTATAAAACACTCACCTTGAGTTTTCTGTTGTCGCCAAGACGTTTCGCTTTGGAATTAAAACCAGACGACGCCTAATTTTAGCCCAAATTTCAGCCCAAATTTCGACAGTCTCCAAATCCATCCAAACAAGTTTCAATGTGAAGCTCTCGGTATCATGATCGCAACGCAAATGATTTTGTCCAAAAAAGACCTCGTAAGAGAGAGATATACATTTTATAAGTTCATCGATGTTATTATTTTAATTAAATACACAAATTATATAAGCAAATATATAACTTCATAGGAATTACGACGCCGCCATCTTCCTCTTAGCCATACGTGAACATGAACACACTGACTCCCATGTAGCTCATCGTACACGCACACATGATGATGGCCAACCCCTCCACTTAAACGACCACCGACCACTTCAATGAAATTCTCTTCGAACAAGCTTCATGATCCGCCACAACTTCCCTCGTCCGAGCCTCCCCATCAAAAAGCGATGCACCGCTCCCCTTCTCACCTGGCCTAGGTCGCAAACTCCAAAACACCTCCACGCCTACGAAAACGCACGCCTAGCTTCTATTAGACACGAGATACTCAAATCAAGGCTCCGTTTCACGAATCGAAGTCAAAAACTCTATCAATCACAAGCCCTAGTTTCCATGACCATTCGACCTTAATTGTCGATACCCTACAACGATAGCCACACATAACGAGAACCTCCCATATCGAAGCACATGCCAAAACTAGATTTTTAAAATTGGTTGTGCATTTTTTTCATGAAATAATTTGAGAGATACTGATTTTTAAAATTTTCACATTTTTCTCTTTTACTGCTCTATGTTGAAAATGAAGAAGAGGATGCATTTTAAAAGGGATGGGTAAGGTCATTAGGGTGGTTGATGTGAAAAGCAAGGATATGGGCTGATGGAATGTTGAAACAGCTGTGTTTGACTTGAAATATATTAATTTAATATTCAAAATATCTCGATTTAAGCAACTCAAAATTTCGAACCCCTATCGAGACGTGCCACTAGGCATTCATAATGTTATACCCCTATTCCTTACGCAATGGAATAAGTTTGTGTCCAAATTTGATCGAATGAAGAAGATAGGTTTTTGGACCCAATTATTATATTGAATTTTTTATATTAATTCAGCACGTTTCTATCCCGTACGATCAAACGGTAACTCCAAACACTATGAAATTTGAGATCCAATAATAATACACTATTATAGATCCTATGGATCTGGTTTCATCGAAACCCAAGACTGTGCCTCGGAAGGCTATTTTATCTCGATTGTAATATAAAATTTCCAATTTCTAATTATTCACTTTTCAATCCGATTTAACAATCTTCATTGTTGTTTAAATAAAATTTACATCAACTTTTGATATCATTTTCAATCATATTAAATTTAAAGTTCAATTATTCAATTATTTCCAATATTAAGTTTAAGCAATTTAATTGTTCAATATCTAATAAATTTCATATTAGATTTTAAATGAATTTTAGTTATCAATCAATTACTTTATTTACATCTAATGAATTCAACATTTAATATTTAATCCAACTACTGATTGTAAACTCATTTAATACATAGCATTACCTTTCAATACTTGTTATTACTTAAATTTTCGAAATTAATTTTTTTCAATTTTTTTTTCAAGTTCATATCTAATACTTACATTCAAAATCATTAGATTTTATTTTTAACCTTTTTTTTTAATAATTTAAAATAGCTAAAAATACGGGTCATTACAATCTCCCATACTCAAAACCTTTCGTCCCAGAAAAGACTTTAAGTAAAGATTTAATATTTAATATGTTTTAAAAATAATCAACTTATAAAATAATAAAATATTATCAGAAAACTTTTACTACGTTTCCATTATGCCACTCTGACCGGATTATGGAAATCACAATTTGGTTATATAAACAAGTTATAAAAACTTTAAAACTCCAAATTTTTTCTAACACTCGAATTTACGAAAAATTTCGAAAGAGTGTCCTTTGCGTGGTTCGATCAGAACAACTACAAAATGCCACTACAGAACCAACAAAAGAAAACAAAAGCCAAATGGCTGCACCATAAAACCATTAAATCAGATGACAAAATAAACATGTACCTTTTTGTCGGGCAATCCAAATTTTTCTTGATTTTAAGTACCTGCATCTTATTTACCAATGATATCCAATCATATAATTCAAAATCATTTTATATTTTTCATTTTCAATTTCCAACATTTGCTTTACTTAAGCCCGTACGATGTACATATATCATCCATATGCAATATCAAATTTGATCGCTTACTCGGTCACACAATTTCACTTCCGAACTAGTATCATCCACACGACTCTCTAGTGAAGACTCAGATTTGGTTCTTTGATCAAAAATCGTCATTCTCCTTGTATAGCCATATACTATGATAGAGAATTCCAAAATCAAATAAAAATCCATATCCAGGGTTTGTCGTCGAGAATCGAGTGAAAAATCTTAACTCTGATCGATATAAATTATCTCGAAATTTTATGCTCGAATCTAGGTCAAATCATTATGCGAATAAAATAATTTACGTACGACTTACGTATTCATTTCTATTGATTTTTAGCTATACCAAATTCCTTTGTTTATATTTACTTCATTTCCATTCAATTATTCGATTTATTTGTTTTAATTAATCTACATTCATTTCAAATTTCTTATGTTCAATTCACTTACTCCCATTCATTATTCACATTCTATCAATTTACATTCCCTAAAAAAAAACTATTTACATTTACTTGTTTACATCCATATTATTCACATTCATTCTACAATCTTAAGTTCATTTCCATTTTACGTCAATGTTATTTCATTTAACTTGTTTTACAAATCCATTCATTAATTTATTCCATTTATTCATTTCATTTTACCTTACTTAGATTAAATTTCTTATCTCATTTCAGGTTTTCTTTTTCTAACATCTAATATAACAAATTTAAATTTTTTATTTTACTTATATATATCCAATCTATAAGTGATATAATTTGCAACACTTTTAACTCTTATATTTTCACAAATAACTTAAATTGCAATATCCATTATTTACGTTAACATTATTAATGAACATTTTCTTATGTTTATAATCCTTTTATAATGGCTTATTTCCTTTTAATACAACTTATTCAAGTTCATAATTATCTCTAAAGGCTACAATCTAATTTCAACCATTCTTTGCAAATTTATTTGTTATTTCCTTATTTATTTTACACAGTTAGTTAGCAAATTTCAGAATCTAAAAACTTGGTTTAGTTTCAGTCAATTTAAAATCATATATATATATATATATAACACTTTTATATTAAATCAAGATTTTGAATTTCTTAAAATCGAAAACTCGTCTACCAAAACAAAAATCCATTAGCAAATCAGGTAGCTATTCATCACTTCGAAACTCGAAAATGAACACCGATGATGTCGCGATCATCATCGGAATTAATTTTAGCGACCGAAGTGAGTTCAATGCTTTTACCTCTTTTGAAACTCATTTTTAAATATTTTCATTCAAAAATACATTCAAATAATACTATCATTATTATTTTCTCCAAAACACCTTGAAAAACATTTCCAAAATCTCTTAAGATTTAAAAATCCCCAAATACTTAGTCCAAATCCACTTGAAATATTTGCCAAAATTTTCTGGATTTAAATTCTTGTTGGAATCCAATTTTAGTTACAACTCATATGTATAATCACACTTATACAATTTCTATTTGGCTATATATCCCATTCCATATTCAGAAAAAAAATCTTATTTTGATTATAATATTAGTAATGAAACATTCCAATTTACTTTAGTAATTTTTGGAAAATATTTCTTTTACATCAAAATATAATTTGGGTAAAATTATTTCATTCTCCCTCTTTAAAACAATACTTTGTCGATTTACCTTGTTTAAGAGTTTAGAAACCCCTATCGACACATTTGTACTTACCGTACCAACCATAATTCATAAACATTCAACCGATAAGTCAACAAAATATAAAATATTTCATATTCACTAACAAATACGCGCTTGTATCTATTAATATACTCAAACTCATTCTACGGTGCTGTTGACCCTATCTCTAATGAGTTACCCCACAAAGCTAAGGTTATCGCTAAACTAAAGCTCTGATACCAACTGTGACGACCCACATTTTGGAAGATTTAAATCGACAATAATCCACACAGTCCAACTTAAACAATCTGAAACATAGATAATCAATGGGGTTAATTAAGAAGAATTAGAACAGAAGAAGCAACAAACACATAATCTCACAGTGGAACGATAAAATATAACAATCAAATAAACAGTTCATGAAGCTATTTATACAATACATTTGATTATAATCTATACAACATTTATCAGAGTTATAAATACATCAGAGATAAATAAATAATGCAGCAGACAACATGATGTAAGCATACTAATTGTAATTATATATCGAATCTTCGTCTTCGTTCTCCAGGGTAAGTCTTCAATAAGATGAAAAGCTCAGGACTGACCCAAGTATAATGAAAAGACAAAACATTCGAGTCCGGACAAAAATATCCTTATGTGAGTCAAATCTATATCGAATATAACATGAGTGCCGTGGCATCAGAGATGCTTACGGGTTTTCACATCTCTTATCTAGTGTATAACGTGCATGCAACAACTCAAGAGATGTTACGGGATTTTCCATATCTTAAGGATTCGTCAAAATATTTATATGTAATAGAATACACTACATATATAATGTCTAATCAATAAAATAAATATTTTTCTTAGCATTAAGACTTTACATTGATCCCTCTTAACGTGTTATAAAGCATTGGCGTACAGTTTGCATTTGACACCACTAGTAGAACGTCGGTAGTCAGGGATGCGCCGTGATATGGCAACACTAAATCAAACCGTATGGGTCTCGTTTAGGGACAAAGTATGACAAGGCATGTTAGGCAATGTACAAGGTAGAATACTACAGTTTACCCTTCCCAACTGGTGGTAACGCATCGTAGCTATAATCGCTCAATGCATCCAACACTTCCATAATTCGGAGGGTGCACACTAATCAATCACAATGTAAATGATGGTAATACGAAGAGGTGCGTCCGCTCGGGGTAGATAGACCACTTGGCCGGTACGACTCTTGTTTTAGTCATTTCAAATTGACACAAGTGCCATGTTAATCCATCATCGTTCTCTTTATTCAAATCCATCAAATGAAGCCAATCAAACCACTTTATTCTGGATCATCACTCCACGTACACAATTGTTAAAGTAGTTCTGGTATCGACGGAGAGTATGTCCATATTCAACTCCAGTCTGTTTAATAGCCAAATGTCGTTTTACACATCGGTTGGTACTTTCACATTTCGAAACCCGTTCATACTTGATATCAAAATATCATATTCGCTTCAAACCAAATCCATTTCGAAATTGTCACATTTACTCAAAATACACTATTTTAGTTCAAAATCATTCTCGCCTTAACATCTTGATTTTGTTTCCATAATTGTTTTGAATTTCAATTTGGGTTATAACTTCATTTAACCCAATTCGTATTTAAATCTATGATTTAAAAATAACATCCCACTCTTAACCAGTTTGAATTTTTGAAAAATAGTTTGAATATTTAAAATAGTTTTAAATAATTAAAATAGTTAAATATATATTAAATGGTTAAAATAGTTAAAAAATAGTTTAAATGGTTAAAATAGTCAAAATAGTCTAAACATAAAAATGGTTTATATAGGAAAAATTAATTTGAAAAACCAATTTTTTTTTATATTTAGAAATATAGATTTAAAAAAATTTATATTAAAGGAATTTTATTTAAAATAGCTCAAATGTCAAACAGATTCAGTTCCAACTTCCCAATTCAAATCAATTCAATTTCCATTTCCATTTATTGATCTAATTCCGATTTCAACTCGAATTAACTTCAAGTCCAGTTTATATTCAAATCAATTTCAACTTCAGTTCCAAATTAATTCAAATTCGATTTCAAATCTAATTCTTTCAATTTCAATTCATATAATTTCAAGCTCGATTTTCAATTATCGATTCAAAACATTTAAATCAAATTATATTTCAATTATAACTTCAAAATATCAACTTCGATTATTTAAACAATTTCGATTACCAAATTTAAATTTCAACATTCGAGGCTCAAGTTCAAAAATAATTTAATTTTTATAAAATTGATTTTTATTTCTTTTAAATAAAAACATTTAAATAATTTCAAATCAAAATTTTAAAATCATTTAATTTAACCAATCCGATGTCCGTTTATACTTCTCTATCCCATGGCCAAGTGATCAGTTATTTCAACTTAATTTCAGGGATGCATATGTATCATTTAAATCCAAATCACAACGTCATAGGTATATGTCATTTCAACTTATTTCTTACTTTAGTCGAAATAATTCAATTTATAGTTTATATACTGTAAAAAATATACATGGTGATAATAGGATACATCAGAATAAATAAACATCCAAATCATCCAAAATATCAATCAATAGCATCCATCGCAATCAATCATCCAAATAGTTGATATAACAACATATTCATAGTTATTAAAATCAGATAATTTACTGGAAATTAAATCCCAATTTCAAATTGTACTATCAATTTTTATTTTTAGCATCAATTCAAATGACAATTTAGACGACGATTAAGTTTATCGAACAACAATTAATAAATTGATATCACTTCACAATTTTGAATTTAACTTGCATAACAATATTCTAGTACGTGCGAGTGTTATAAAACACTCACCTTTTGTGACGATCCGACTTTCTAACTCCAGAAAGACGTGTCATCAATAAGAAAGAAAGGGATAGAAATAGAAAAGAATAGAAAGAAAGAATAACAACATCAGAATCTCACAGCGGAGTGGAATAAAATATAATACATCAACTTATTATTACATAGTTATATATACATCAGAATTATTCAATATCATACAACATGACTGTCATATACATATCTGCCAGAACATACATCCCAAATATCATAAACTAACAAACACAGCGGAACTATATAGATAGCTATATACGTCTGGTCATCTGCTCCAATTCCTCCAGAAAACTCTATACTCCGATTACCTATCACTTGGCTACTCATAAAAATTTGAGAACCCAAGAGTTTATGAAAAACAAAATATAAACTCCGGGTTAGACATGGGTCTGGTATGAGTGAACGGGATAAAGTTGTTTAACTTTGAAAATCATTTAAAATAAAGGTATCACGTAAGACTTCCCACACATAAATACGGGTAAGTTTTTACCTTACGCTAACCAAAACATTTTATAGGAAATTCAGTGATATTATAATAGTGTCTAGGGTTTTCAAGTAAAATACAGAAATAGCTGAAATGCTTACATCTCACATTCCAACGTAGTTGGGCACAATCAAAACGTACGGCGCTTATTGGAAATTGGATCCCATACAATGGCAGGGCTACTGGGGTACCGCCCATCACAGTACGTGGCCTAGATCACCGTACCGAGGAACCACCCTAACTCCCCTACAACACAAGGCCGGAACCATTCCTTACTGAACAGTCCCGAAGAAGATAACCCCGCAGTTGGCTGCAGAGCAACCGCCCACACAACCGAATAAAAGGGACATCTAGACAGGGGTATACCTCGTCCTGCTTGGGCATGACCCACCTAACCTTGCTGCATATCCCCTGTTTTAGCCATTCCCGGTTGATGAGGCTTGAGTCTGCGTTTACCTTTATAGAACATATCTCTTAGAATGCTCATCGTCCACCTGACGATGTGCTGAAAGCATTTAATCCATACAAGTTCGTTCCGGGTTCGAACGAAACCGAAGGCATTATCTCGTTACACTCGTTTTGGAATCACCCTCGAAGTTAACGACGATAACCCTTGCATTCTGAAAACACCATCTCGATCTTCACTTGAGATTACACGACCTATCGTTTAATTTGGATCGATGTGGTTTTTGGAATATCAAATCGATACCCGATCCCGGTCTCATCGAAATCCAAACGCCATTTTAAAGGCCAAGTTGTCTAATTAACTTAACAGTTTAAATTCAACAATTGAATTCATAAAGCAATTTAACACAGATAAATAACATCAGATAAATCATATAGTAATTTAATACAGATAAATCATACACAATCATCACAGATATATCCAGAATAGAACATCACAGGATATAAATAAACATCAGAGGCAATCAAATAGAATCATCGATTCATAATAACAAGTTTGATTTGTTTAAAACTTAATTGCATACTTAAGAGTAAACTATATTTTATTTTTGCTTAATCAATTACTAATAAATTAACTTATTTCAATTCATTAATTACTTATTAATTATTCACTTAATTAATGAATTAATTCTTAATTACTAATCAATAACCTTAATTATTGATTTATAAAACTCAATTACATAATTAATTATTATTAATTGCTTAATTAATCATTAATTATTAATTAACTTAATTGTTCAATCATTATTTATTTATTTAATTCGTTAACTACGATTTGTTAATTAATCAACTTCAAATGATTAATTAGATTCTTAATTACAAATGATTTTATACAAGATTATTATTAAAATCTTTAATTACTAATTCAATTCAGTTTTGAACTACTTATTCAATTACAATTATAAAATTTATTACATTCATAATTTACTTTGAATTTTACTTAAATACTCTTCTTTGTTTTCTGTAAAAATTTAAAGTTCTTCTTGGCTTAAACAGTTTGTAAACATTATCAACTTGATTAATACTTAGCTTATATAACTATATACTTAACTTATATATATTTTCAACTAATATTAAAATTAGCAAATTCCTGGAATTTTAAAACCGAAGATAACGACGCAATACACTCGGGTTGAACTCGAGATAACCCCTAACTTTCCTCGCGTCACTCCCTGCCTCTCTTCTTCTTCCCCTGTTTCTTAATTCTTCTGTTTCTCTGTTTTTTTATAAAAGCTTAAAGTTTGAAAACTATTAAAACTTATTAATACACACGCAGACCTCAATCTCGACCAAGGACAAACCCGAAGTCATTAGCAAACAAATTCGAGATTCACTCGAGTCGACACTATCCATCATCTCTCCGCCGCCGTGCACGTGCACGGCGGTTCACCACCGTTCCGGCGCCACCTGTCGCCACTCACAAACCTCATAGCTTCCCCTCAATCGAAATCACAACCCAGAAAACGCGATAAACCTGGGATCGAAGAAAAGCCTGAAAAGTCGAACTGCAGCACAATCACGATAGACAAAATTCCCTCGTCCTCGCGATCGCGACCGCCAGAGACGACATGGCTTTGGTCAAATCTCTCCATCGACCCCTTCAACCACTTCCCAAAATATCAAAGCGCTCGGTGGAACTATGGTGACGCGATCACCATAATACAGAACACAAAAACAATAAACCCATAAACCATACTTTCAACTATTCCTTAATAATCTTACAATTAACAATTTTTCTAACATTTTTCTGTTGTTCTTGAATCAATACTCAAGCTCCATGTCCTATTTCAACAATAACAAATTATTAAATCAACAGATATTCGTGAAAAAGCACTTATTGTTTACTGATGAACTGCTCTAAACATAGTTAACTAAAAATTAGAATTTTTGTCTTAAAAATCATAACTTCATATGTTGTTTCAATTTATAAGTTCGAATTTACAATTCATGCTTTTCGAATTTTGGCCTTTGTTTTATATTTTACTGTAAATTTGTGTTTACAGTACTGATATCTCACAGCTACTAAAAACAATAACCCAAATCTAAATTTTAAACTTAAACAAAGTTTATTTAGTTAAGTTGCTAATTAAAGAAAAGACTTTATATAAAAAGTTTGATATATTCTGTTTTTCTTTGCCTCAGCAAAAGTTTGAAACTGTGAAGAACATATCATGCAAAACTTACAGTGAATAGCAAACATTCCAAAATATCATACTTCAACTTACAATGAATTACTTCTCTATCAATTAAAAGTTAGATTTAAATAAGTTTACTCACCTAAATAGATTACTGTTGAAACTTGAAACAGAGGTTAGTTGTTTGATGAAGAAACCTGCAGTTGAAGTTTTGAATTCCAGTAAACTTCTTTTGCTTTCTGAATTTTTATTCAAGCTTGAAAATATGCTATTTTGTTTATACTTCTTTTGCTTTTTCTTAGGCTTTTTGCTTTTGCAGTTGCAAATGAACTTAAGGATAAGAAATGACGAATACATATATTTATAACTTTGAACAAAATACCTTCTGGAACAAGCCTTAGCTTGATATAATACTTGCTTTATTATATATTTTTTTTATGTACTAAAACCAGAGATGAATTGGATATTTCGGCTGGAAGATTTGTATTTGACAGAATGTGTGCTAATTATATGTTTTCACTTATGCTAACATCTTATTAATGTTTGCTGACACATTATTTGTATAAGATATTTGCAGGTTTTGTTTTCTTATGCATATACAGTTTACTTGCAGATTTTGGTTTGTACAAAAATGTTTTATTTGAAGTGTATTCTTGCTCTCTTATGTTAACATATAAATAATGTTTGCTGACAAACTTTATAAAGATACTAGCAGATCCTTGTTTTGTCTAGTGTATATTTGTACAATAGTTTTGCTTTATCATCCTTTAACTTAAACACAAAGTTTTATACACTGGTTTTGACTAATTATGTATGTTTGTCTTAACATAGTTAACATTTTTATTTATATCTTATATTCATGTCAAAGTTTTGTACTTATGTTTATGTATACTTATGTTTATAACTATATTTTATACTATACTTATATGAAATATTTATAAGCTTACTTTATTTTAATTATAAAAATTGTTGTTTAGAAACACTACTTAATCTTATTTTTATTTAAAGTTTAATCTTTCCAATATTTGATTAGTAACTTATATTTGCATTAATGTATTTATATTTAATATGAATATAATTGTGTTATTATACTTATTATTATTAACTGCATTCGTATATCTGAGATTAAATGTCATTCATACAAAACTTTTAATTTAATTAAATAAAACAGATTTAATTTTGAATATTGTTGAAAGAGTCTATTTTACATTTTGAAATTATAAATTCCTGTATAACACATATACAACTAATAATATCCAAAATCTTATTTATTTCAAAAATGAAAATCTTGTATTTTATTTAAATTTGATTAAAAACTTATTATAATAATAGGGTCAAAATTCTGGGATGTCGTATTCCTCCGCCCTTAAAAGAATTTCGTCCCCGAAATTTAAACAACAGTTAATTTCAAAAGCTTAATATTAACACTCCAAACATACATATCATCCATAAAATAACAATCAAATCAAACAGTCAATTCTAACAGCATTACTAGCTGTCTGGACATAAATTTGGATAAGCTTTTCTAAAACTATCAAGAGTTTCCCAGGTACAATCTCTGGGATCCTCACTCCATTGCACCTTGATGAGTTTCACCATTTTGTTCCTGAGCTGCTTCTCGTCTTGATCTATAATCTGAACAGGATCTCTAACCACAGTCAGGTTGGGTTCTACTTCTAAATCTTCCTGAACAACTGGTTCTATCACTAATGATGGGTCATGAATATATTTTCTTAAATGAGACACATGAAATACATTGTGAATCCCAGACATCTGTTCTGGCAATTCAATCCTGTAGGCTACAGTTCCAATTCTTTCCAACAATCGGAATGGACCAATATATCTTGGAGCAAGTTTTCCCGTCTTTCCAAATCTTATAGCACCTTTGATCGGGGAAACTTTGATAAAAACTAAATCTCCAATCTCAAATTCCAATGGTCTTCGTCTCTTATCTGCATATTTCTTCTGACGATCTTGAGCAGCTTTCATCCTTTTCTTGATAAGCTCAACCTTCGCAGAAGCTTCACGAATTAGATCGGGTCCGAGTACAAGTCGATCATTCGATTCAAATCAACAAGATGGGGATCTACACGGTCTTCCATACAGAGCTTCATAAGGAGCCATCTTAATACTCGCTTGATAACTGTTATTATAGGAAAATTCCACTAGATGAAGATGGTCTTCCCATGATCCACCAAAATCCAATACACAAGCTCGCAGCATATCTTCCAGAATACGATTAAGCCTTTCCGTTTGTCTGTCCGTCTGAGGATGATAGGCTGTACTTAATCTCAAACTTATTTCCATTGCTGATTGCAAAGCCTCCCAGAATTTGCTAGTGAAAATAGGATCACGATCACTTACTATGCTGACAGGAACACCATGCAATCTGACTATCTCCTTCAAGAAAATTTCTGCCAAGGAAACTGCAGTACGAGTCGCCTTAACCTGAATAAAATGGGCACTCTTCGTTAAACGATCCACAATAACCCATATTCCTTCATTTCCTTTCCTGGTTCTAGGCAAACCGTCGATGAAGTCCATCGAGATCATCTCCCACTTCCAATCTGGAATTTCCAAAGGTTGCAATAGTCCTGCAGACTTTTGTTGATCTCCCTTCACTTGCTGGCAAATGGCACAACTATTTACAAAAGAAGCTACATCACTCTTCATATTCGGCCACCAGAAAACTCTCCTCATATCTTTATACATCTTCGAGATTCCCAGGTGAATATTCAATTTGGAACGATGACACTCAGCTAAGACTTCTTGCCTCAGTCCATCTATATTAGGCACACACAAACGATCATTAATCCTTAAAGCACCTTGATCGTCTAACTTGAAATCCGAATATCGCCCGTCTTTTGTTCCAAGAATTATTTCCATAAAAGATTGATCCTCCGTTTGCTTACTAACGATTCTTTCTTGGAGAGATGGAACGACTTCCAAAAGAGATAAAACAGCATTTCTACTAAGAGCATCAGCCATGACATTCGCTTTCCCCGGAGTATGCAAAATATCCAGATCATAAGATGCCAAAAATTCGACCCATCTCTGCTGTCTCAAATTAAGATCTTTTTGAGAGAAAATATATTTCAACGGTTTGTGATCCGTGAATAACTCAAACTTTTCTCCCAAAAGATAATGTCTCCAGATCTTCAAAGCAAAAACAATAGCTAACAGTTCTAGATCATGCGTAACATAGTTCTTCTCATGGGACTTCAATTTCCGATTAGCATACGCAATTACTCTGCCATTCTGCATCAGAACTGCTCCGAATCCAACTAAACATGCATCCGTATATACTTCAAATTTGCTCTTCCCATCCGGAAAAGCAAGTACTGGAGCACTAGTTAGCCTTGTTTTCAATTCCTGAAAAGCTTCTTTACACTGAGGTGTCCATTTGAATTTAGCTCCTTTCCTAGTCAGCTTGGTCAGATGTGAAGAAATTTTGGAATAATCCTTAATGAATTTTCTGTAGTAGCCAGCCAAACCCAGAAAACTGCGAACTTCAGTCAGTGTCTCTGGCTGTTTCCATTGCAAAATAGTTTCAACCTTTGCTGGATCTACTGAAATACCTTCACCAGAAACAATGTGCCCTAAAAATTTGACTTCTGATTTCCAAAAATGGCACTTTGAAAACTTTGCCTTCAACACATGCTTCCTCAGAGTCTCCAATAGAATTCTCAAATGTTGCTTATGCTCCTCTTCCGATTTGGAGTAGACCAAGATATCATCAATGAATACTAAAACAAACTTATTCAACACATCTCTAAAGACTCGGTTCATGAGGTCAACAAAATAGGCAGGCGCATTGGTTAATCCGAACGGCATAACCAACCACTCATAAAAACAATTCGGCCCCCTAAATTCTGTCAAGGGAATACTATCTTCAGCAACTCTTCATTGATGGAAACCTGAAGCTAGATCTAGTTGAGAAAAGATAGAAGCTCCATGCAACTGGTCAAAAAGATCATCAATGCGAGGAAAGGATATTTATTTCGAATGGTCACTTTGTTCAATTCTCTATAATCTACACAGAACCTTAGCGAACCATCCGATTTGGTGACAAACACCGCAGCAGAGCCCCAACAAGAAAAACTGGGTCTAATCAAACCCTTCTCCAAAAGATCATGCGTCTGCTTAATCAACTCTTCTCTTTCTCTAGGAGGTATTCTCCTACTGGGCTGAATCACCGACACTTCTCCTGGGATCAAATCAATATGAAACTCAATCTCTCAATGTGGCGGTAGACACTTAACTTCTTCAAAAACATCAGGAAAATCTTGAACCACATCGATTTCCTCAACTTTCTCTTGAGAAGTCTCAACTCCTAGTAAAAGACTACTCAAGTGAAATCCAGAACTATCGCACGACACTTTGGCTCCCAAATCAGTCTCCAATGCAATGTCCTCTCATCACAATTCAGGACTGCTTTATACTTATCGAGCCAATCCATTCCCAAAATAAGATCAAATCCTTTAAAATTTAACACATACGGGTCACAAGAAAAACTGTGGGACAAGCAAGAAAGCTTCAAGTCCTTATAGATTGTATCCAATTTTGTTGCTCCACCAATAGGATTAGATACAATAATGGGTCGATCCACGGTACTAGGGTTGAGAGAAAACTTTTCTACCGATTCCGAAGATATGAAACTCAAAGATGCACCCGAATCAAACAAAACTTTAATATATTTTCCATCTAAGAGTAGGGTACCTTCCAAAACTCCTTTGCCTTGAGAAGAAGAAGATGGACCTGCTTCTAGAGCAAAATCTTTATCCTGCAGTGTCCTCTGCAAAAGTGGACAATTCTTAATTATATGACCGGGTTGACGACAATTAAAACGCAACGATCTCTGAACTACTGCCAATCCTGGACCACTCTGTCGTTGCTGTTGCTGAGATCCTCCTTGAGAACACTGATTTGCCAAATGTCCAATTTGCTGACAATTATAACACTTACGGGGTCCGTTATTTCTTCCTCCCGATTTTTTCCCTTAGCTTGTCTTTTTCAAAGTGGATTGAACTTCCTTTTATTTGGGTTAACGAAATTCCCTCTCGAAATTGTTGCTGTTGCCTCCAATTTCTTGCTCATCAAATCTTCATACCTCAAAGCCAAATCAACTAAATCAACAAATGATCCTTTCAAGAGCACCGTCATCTTATTCTGGAATTCGGACCTCAATCCTTGCACAAACTTTTCATTCTTCTTGAGGGGAGTATCAATGAGTCCTAATCCACAACACGAAAGTTCGTTGAATCTGGTCTTATACTCAGAAATGGTCATGCTTTCCTGCTTCAAATTCAGAAAATCCTAGTACAATTGGGTTTTCCTTGCTGTAGGCATAAACTTCTCCTCAAATAATTCCTTAAATCTTTCCCATGAAATATCTTATTCAGGAATATTTGCAATTGTTACATCCCACCATGCTGCCTCGCCTCCTTGCAATTGCCACGATGCCATTTCCCTTTTCTGATCATCCGACAATCTCATCCTCTTAAAAATGCGCTCACAAGAACGTAGCCAGGCTTGAACTTCAATTATCGATTCTGAACCTTTAAATGGCTGGCCTCTAAGATCGATGAAATCTTTACATAAGGTTGCAAAACTAACTTGAGGCGGTACTGGATTTACAGCCTCTCTAGCAATTTGACTTCAAACATTATCAATTGAAGTACTGGCCCTAACTCTACCTCTTCTTCCAGAACTCATGTTGGGTTACCTGTTCAGGTGGCCAACAAATTTAGATAGGTATATATATATATATATATATATTTATATGAAAATACAAATACACACTCTCAAGATAAATATTACTTCAGAGCCTAGGTACTCGCTCAAACTAATGCTCTGTTACCAGCTGTGACGACCCGACTTTCTAACTCCAGAAAGACGTGTCATCAATAAGAAAGAAAGGGATAGAAATAGAAAAGAATAGAAAGAAAGAATAACAACATCAGAATCTCACAGCGGAATGGAATAAAATATAATACATCAACTTATTACTACATAGTTATATATACATCAGAATTATTCAATATCATACAACGTGACTGTCATATACATATCTTCCAGAACATACATCCCAAATATCATAAACTAACTAACACAGCGGAACTATATAGATAGCTATATACGTCTGGTCTTCTGCTCCAATTCCTCCAAAAAACTCTATACTCTGATTACCTATCAGTTGGATACTTTTAAAAATTTGAGTACCCAAGAGTTTATGAATAACAAAATATAAACTCCGAGTCAGACATGGGTCTGGTATGAGTAAACGGGTTAAAGTTGTTTAACTTTGAAAATCATTTAAAATAAAGGTATCACGTAAGACTTCCCACGCATAAATACGGGTAAGTTTTTACCTCACGCTAACCAAAACATTTTATAGGAAATTAAGTGATATTATAATAGTGTTTAGGGTTTTCAAGTAAAATTCAAAAATAGATGAAATGCTTACATCTCACATTCCAACGTAGTTGGGCACAATCAAAACGTACGACGCTTACTGGAAATTGGATCCCACACAATGGCAGGGCTACTGGGGTACCGCCCGTCACAGTACCGGCCTAGATCACCGTACCGAGGAGCCACCCTAACTCCCCTGCAACACAAGGCCGGAACCATTCCTTAGTGAACAGTCCCGAACAAGATAACCCCGCAGTTGGCTGCAGACCAACCGCCCACACAGCCGAATAAAAGGGACATCTTGACAGGGGTATACCTCGTCCTGCTTGGGCATGACCCACCTAACCTTGCTGCACATCCCCTTTTTTAGCCATTCCCGGTTGATGAGGCTTGAGGCTGCGTTTACATTTATAGAACATATCTCTTAGAGTGCTCATCGTCCACCTGACGATGTGCTTAAAGCATTCAATCCATACAAGTTCGTTCCAGGTTCGAACGAAACCGAATGCATTATCTCGTTACACTCGTTTTGGAATCACCCTCAGAGTTAACGACGATAACCCTTGCATTCTGAAAACACCATCTCGATCTTCACTTGAGATTACACGACCTATCGTTTAATTTGGATCGATGTGGTTTTCGGAATATCAAATCGATACCCGATCCCGGTCTCATCGAAATCCAAACGCCATTTTAAAGGCCAAGTTGTCTAATTAACTTAACAGTTTAAATTCAACAATTGAATTCATAAAGCAATTTAACACAGATAAATAACATCAGGTAAATCATATAGTAATTTAATACAGATAAATCAACACAATCATCACAGATATATCCAGAATATCACAGAACATCACAGGATATAAATAAACATCAGAGGCAATCAAATAGAATCATCGATTCATATCAACAAGTTTGATTTGTTTAAAACTTAATTGCATACTTAAGAGTAAACTATATTTTATTTTTGCTTAATCAATTGCTAATAAATTAACTTATTTCAATTCATTAATTACTTATTAATTATTCACTTAATTAATGAATCAATTCTTAATTACTAATCAATAACCTTAATTATTGATTTATAAAACTCAATTACATAATTAATTATTATTAGTTGCTTAATTAATCATTAATTATTAATTAACTTAATCATTCAATCATTAATTATTTAATTAATTCGTTAACTACGATTTGTTAATTAATCAACTTCAAATGATTAATTAAATTCTTAATTACAAATGATTTTATACAAGATTATTATTAAAATCTTTAATTACTTTTTAAATTCAGTTTTGAACTACTTATTCAATTACAATTATAAAATTTATTACATTCATAATTTACTTTGAATTTTACTTAAATACTCTTCTTTGTTTTCTGTGAAACTTTAAAGTTCTTCTAGGCTTAAACAGTTTGTAAACATTATCAACTTGATTAATACTTAGCTTATATAACTATATACTTAACTTATATATCTTTTCAACTAATATTAAAATTAGCAAATTCCTGGAATTTTAAAACTGAAGATAACGACGCGATACACTCAGGTTGAACTCGAGATAACCCCTAACTTTCCTCGCGTCACTCCCTGCCTCTCTTCTTCTTCCCCTGTTTCTTAATTCTTCTGTTTCTCTTTTTTTTATAAAAGCTTAAAGTTTAAAAACTGTTAAAACTTATTAATACACACGCGCACCTCACTCTCGACCTAGGACAAAACCGAAGTCATTAGCAAACAAATTCGAGATTCACTCGAGTCGACACTATCCATCATCTCTCCGCCGCCGTGCACGTGCACGGCGGTTCACCACCGTTCCGACGCCACCTGCCGCCACTCAAAAACCTCACAGCTTCCCCTCAATCAAAATCACAACCTAGAAAATGCGATAAACCTGGGATCGAAGAAAAGCATGAAAAGTCGAACTGCAGCACAATCACGATAGACAAAATTCCCTCGCCCACACGATCGCGACCGCCAGAGACGACATGGCTTTGGTCAAATCTCGCCATCGACCCCCTCAACCACTTCCCAAAATATCAAAGCGCTCAGTGGAGCTATGGTGACGCGATCACCAGAATACAGAACCCAAAAACAATAAACCCATCAACCCTACTTTCAACTATTCCTTAATAATCTTGCAATTAACAATTTTTCTAACATTTTTCTGTTGTTCTTGAATCAATACTCAAGCTCCATGTCCAATTTCAACAACAACAAATTATTAAATCAACAGATATTCGTGAAAAAGCACTTACTGTTTACTGATGAGCTGCTCTAAACACAGTTAACTAAAAATTAGAATTTTTGTCTTAAAAATCATAACTTCATATGTTGTTTCAATTTATAAGTTCGAATTTACAATTCATGCTTTTCGAATTTTGGCCTTTTTTTTATATTTTACTGTAAATTTGTGTTTACAGTACTGATATCCCACAGCTACTAAAAACAATAACCCAAATCTAAATCTTAAACTTAAACAAAGTTTATTTAGTTAAGTTGCTAATTAAAGAAAATACTTTATATAAAAAGTTTGATATATTCTGTTTTTCTTTGCCTCAGCAAAATTTGAAAATTTGAAGAACATATCATGCAAAACTTACAGTGAATAGCAAACATTCCAAAATATCATACTTCAACTTACAATGAATTGCTTCTCTATCAATTAAAAGTTAGATTTAAATAAGTTTACTCACCTAAATAGATTACTGTTGAAACTTGAAAAAGAGGTTAGTTGTTTGATAAAGAAGCTTGCAGTTGAAGTTTCGAATTCCGGTAAACTTCTTTTGCTTTTTGAATTTTTATTCAAGCTTGAAAATATGCTATTTGTTTATACTTCTTTTGCTTTTTCTCAGACTTTTTGCTTTTGCAGTTGCAAATGAACTTAAGGATAAGAAATGATGAATACATATATTTATAACTTTAAAAAAAATACCTTCTGCAACAAGCCTTAGCTTGATATAATACTTGCTTTATTATATTATTTTTTTATGTACTAAAACCAGAGATGAATTGGATATTTCGGCTGGAAGATTTGTATTTGACAGAATGTGTGCTTATTAAATGTTTATGTTTTCACTTATGCTAACATCTTATTAATGTTTGCTGACACATTATTTGTATAAGATATTTGCAGGTTTTGTTTTCTTATGCATATACAGTTTACTTGCAGATTTTGGTTTGTACAAAAATGTTTTATTTGAAGTGTATTCTTGCCCTCTTATGTTAACATATAAATAATGTTTGCTGACAAACTTTATAAAGATACTAGCTGATCCTTGTTTTGTCTAGTGTATATTTGTACAATAGTTTTGCTTTATCATCCTTTAACTTAAACACAAAGTTTTATACACTGGTTTTGACTAATTATGTATGTTTGTCTTAACATAGTTAACATTTTTATTTATATCTTATATTCATGTCAAAGTTTTGTACTTATGTTTATGTATACTTATGTTTATAACTATATTTTATGTTATACTTATATGAAATATTTAAAAGCTTACTTTATTTTAATTATAAAAATTGTTGTTTAGAAACACTACTTAATCTTATTTTTATTTAAAGTTTAATCTTTCCAATATTTGATTAGTAACTTATATTTGCAATAATGTATTTATATTTAATATGAATATAATTGTGTTATTATACTTATTATTATTAACTGCATTCATATATCTGAGATTAAATGTCACTCATACAAAACTTTTAATTTAATTAAATAAAACAGATTTAATTTTGAATATTGTCGAAAGAGTCTATTTTACATTTTGAAATTATAAATTCCTGTATAACACATATACAACTAATAATATCCAAAATCTTATTTATTTCAAAAGTGAAAATCTTATATTTTATTTAAATTTGATCAAAAACTTATTAGAATAATAGGGTCAAAATTCTGGGATGTCACACCTTTAGTTTTCTGTTGTCGTTCCATTTTGGAACTAAAACCGGACGATGCCCAATTTTAGCCCAAATTTTGACAGTCTCCAAATCCGTCCGAACTAGTTTCATTGTGAAGCACTTGTCACCACGATCGCAATGCAAAAAGTTTCGTCCAAAACAGACCTCGTATGAGAGAGATATACATTTTATAAGTTCATCGATATTTTTCTAAAATAAAAACACAAATTATATAAACCAATATATACACTTCATCGGAATTTCGACACCGCCATCTTCCTCTTACCCATACATGCATAGGAACACACAGTCTCCCATGTAGCTCATCGTACATGCATGCATGATGATGGCCATCCCTTCTACTAAAACGACCATCGACCACTTCAACGAAATTCTTTTCGAACAAGCTTAGCGATCCACCACAACTTCCCTCGTCTGAGCCTCCCCATTAAAAAGCGACACTTCATTCCCTCTCTCGACCTAGACCAGGTCGCAAACTCCAAAACACCTTTGTGCATCATGAAAATGCATGCCTAACTGCTATTAGACACGAGATACTCGAATCAAGGCTCCATTTCGTGAATCGAAGTCCAAAACTCTAGCAACATAAGCCCTAGCTTCCATGACCATTCGACCTTAATTGTCGATACCCCCCGATGACAGTCGCACATCACGGAACCTCCCAGATCGAAGCACATGCAAAAAACAGATTTTTAAAATTGGTTTTGCATGTTTTTCATGAAGTAATTTGAGAGATGTTGATTTTTAAACCTTGCTCATTTTTCTCTTTTACAGCTATGTGTTGAAAATGAAGGAGGGGATGCATTTTAAAAGGAATGGGTAGGTCATTAGGGTGGATGACATGAAAAGAAAGGATACGGGCTGTTGGAAGTTGAAACAGCTGTGTTTGACTTGAAATATATTAATTTAACATTCAAAATATCTCAATTTAAGCAACTCAAAATTTCGAACCGCTACTGAGGCATGCCGCTAGGCCTCCACAATGTTAAACCCTTATTCCGCATGCAATGGAACAAGTTTTGAGTCCTAATTCGATCGTATGGAGAAGATAGCTTTTTCCCCTATTTATTATATTGAATTTTGAATATTAAATTCAGCATATTTCTATCCCGTACTATCAAACAGTAACTCCAAACACTACGAAATTTGAAATCCGATAATAATACACTATTACGGATTCAATGGAACTGGTTTCATAGAAGTCCGAGAATGTGCCCCGAAAGGCTATTTTAACATCTCGATTGCAATATAAAATTTCCAATTTTTAATTATTCACTTTTATATCCAATTTTAATTGTTAACAATCTTCATTGTTGTTTAAATAAAATTTACATCAACTTTCGTTATCATTTTCAATCATATTAAATTAAGAATTCAATTATTCAATTATTTCCAATATTAAGTTTAAGCAGTTTAATTGTTCAATATTCAATAAATTTCAACATTATATTTTAAATGAATTTTAGTTATCAATCAATTACTTTATGTACATCTAATGAATTCAACATTTATTATTTAATCCAACTATTCATTACAAACTCATTCAATACATAACATTACCTTTCAATACTTGTTATTACTTAAATTTTCGAAATTAGTTTATTTTAAAATTTTATTCAAGTTTATATCCAATACTTACATTCAAAATCATTAAATTTTTATTTTTAACATTTTTATTTAATAATTACATTAAATTTAATAATTTAAAATAGCTAAAAATACGGTTCGTTACAGGATACATCATTAAAACAATGAACTTGGAATTCTATATAGTTTATTGATTAGGGGACTACCTTTTACCTACAATTTCCAAAGTCCAACGCATGAAATATTAAATCTATGTTATCAACCCATAGAATGTGTAGGTAGAGTTTATAAATTCATTACATGTATACAATTAAGTCTACAACTCCAAAATTACATTTAGGTATATAAAAACAGATTTACAATGATATAAATCCAAAATTATATAAAAGCATATAATTCATCGCTCAACTTTTTAGCTTTCCAAATCTCCAGATCTAATTCCTGTTATTATTTTGTGACTCTCCTTTTTCTCTCTATCGCAATACATATATTGCAAACATACAAATATCTATTAAAATATAGATCTGAGAAGAGGTTTAGATTTAATTTAGATTCGAATCTGAATTTATGATTTACCTTGGCTTTAGTGATTTGATTCGACCCATTCTTCTTCTCTATTATTTTTTTTCCATTCTCCACTTAAATATATGTATATAGATTATAATTTATTTAGATTTAGGAATTTATAGAGAACAAAATGATAGAGTTTCACCGTTGCTTCAGAAAATACAAGAAGAAAAGCAAGGGATTAGACTAATATTTATATGGGTTTGACTAGTTGCCAACCGTTAGATTATATTATTTTAAATCCGGGTCATTGGCCTAGGTTTATTTTGCAACTGTTGGCACATAAGCGGTCGACTCCTACCCCTCTACCTTTTGATCTGTCCCAGTAAGGGGTTGACCAGTTGTCATTTTATGTTAATTAATTTTTGCGTTACGTTTAATACCTTTTAAAACTTGTTTTGTCCGTTTTCAACTGATCTAACTTAATGTTGATTATAATAAAATTCTAAGTAAGCATTAACTGACCATTAACATTAACCAATGTTGGTTAATACTTTATTTCCTTAATTTCATATATAATTATTTATGATCTGCAATATTCCAACATCAATAACTTTTTCGTTTTGAACTCTAATTATAAAAATATATATATGAAAATTGATCAGGAAATCACCATGAACTCAACGGTGCAAGTTTTGTAGCTAAATTCGAACTTTTAATTTTTGCTTCACTAATTATCGATTAATTTTTTAATTAATTATTGTTAAAATTACGGATATTGTAATCTCAACCCTTAAAAGAATTCTCTGAAAATCCTCAATGGCTGAATCATGAAACATAGTGTGCAGCCATTCTAAACTAATCAACTAATTAGTATGCAACTAATTTTCCAACCAATAGTATACAGATGCAAGGTGTATCAGAACTTATATGACATTTATACAGAATAATTCTAATCGACACCTCTTATACGAATGCATTCTTTAAAACAATTTTGAAAATATGATGCGGACTACCTATATATACTGATAGTTATATATATATATATATATGCAAAAATTTTGAAAATTAAAATTTTTGTTTTTGCATCCAAATTTTCCCATACTTCTACGAATAGAAGTATAGTTCAACCAATTTTGCATCCAATACCTACCATCCAAAATCCTTATACACCATTCCTAACATCCAAAAATTTGAAAAATTCAGTTATCTGAACTAATATTCTTTATGTCGAAAAATGTTTGAGATGTAGAATTCCATATTTTCATCATTCTCTTGTATACCCCTTATTTCACTATACCTTGGAACCTTTTCGTTTTTCCTCAATTCTTTTCCAACTTTTCCAAGTACAATCCCCATAAAAGAAATTTACTTCTAAAATTTTAAATTTATTTTAAAAAAATTTATTTTAACACAAGTTTTGTTTACCTATCGATAAGTTATAAAAAAGAAATCTCAAGGTTAAAACAGCCTTTACCCTTGTCGCTAACTATCTTTTACTTTATTGTCTCTTCTACTACACAGTTTAATTCATACATGCTAACTGATCAATTTTTTTTTCATATGCTAAGCATCTGGCATTTCAAAAGCTAAGTCACACCTTACGCAATCAGAATTTTGTCAATGAGTCAATATCCATATCGTCTCTTTTCTACTACATGGTAAATTTTAAAATTTCTAAAACTTTCTCTTATAAATTAAAACAACAGTTGGAGCATATGTTCATTAATAAATTTCAGCTTTTAAGAGATATGGGTAATGACCCATGGTTTCGTAACAAACTTCCCTATCCTTTGCTTGTTAAAAATTTTCTTCCCAAAATTTTACTACATTTTGGGACTTAAACTTTAATTTCTTTTAGTAGTTAATTAAATAAATTTCCTAATTTATTTTATATCTTCCAGGCTTTTTCTTTTTTTCCTATGCATTAGTTAAGTGCCTTTTCTGAGATATCCATATTGTACAGTTTTGCAATAAATATCATGGTTCGTAGAAAATAAATAAAAATGAACATTTATCATTAACATTATATGCGCTTTATACAAACAAAAAACAAATAATGCTTATAACCCAACCAACCTAAAGAAAACAATTGCTGGAAGCTGTCCTTCAAAATCAACTAACATTAATGATTTTATGGCCCTATCAACTTACTTAAATTAAATAGATCTTTCTAATGTGTCATTTCTCTATAACCTTCATTTCTTAATCCACCTTTCTGGCTTCTGGTAAATAAGGTCCACTAATTACTTTTAACAGCTACCACCAATTGTAGATTGAACTGTGCATTTTCACATTGTAGCAGGCTAAGGAATACAACTTTGAACATTTAGAATAACTTATAGGAAAAATTGGCTTAGCGAAATAACTTTCCTATCTTCCATCCCGTCCTCTTTAATTCTGAACCAACTAATGTCCTCTATGTTTATTTGCCATCCCATTATCCTTTATTAACTAGTGCGAACTGGTGCTACGCACTCGGTGTTTGCAACATAACTTATCTAATGTACATTTTTTTAATTTTGTTGCAATATGAAAACGAAAACGTATGTTTATGGATAGAAATTATTCATATTAGCACTTTTTCTAAACACGTTGGCACGCTTTCAATAAAATATCCACTTAAGTAATTATAATGCGCACAAAATATAATAACTCTTTTTATAGAAATAATGGACATATATTAAATACACTAATGTTAGCTACTGATTATTTCTGACCTCTTAAGCATTGCATTACTGATCATGACTATTAATTTAAGTAATGCATAAGCTCAAAAGATTCATCTTATATAAAATACAAATCCAAAAGTATATGCATTTAATGTGATAATAGTGTTCCATATATGACATAAAGAAATCGTTTTAGAAGAAAAATAATGTTTCAAAGTCAATTTAAATAAACAATATCCTAACATTTGAATTAATATACCATCTCACACTGTCAAATTCTAACTGAATTAGAGTAATATTTAAGTGGAATGAAAATTTTATTTTTAATACATATAACATAATATAACATAAGAAATATATGTAAAGTCTATTTTTGAATACCTAGTTAAACCAAACTATTTCATACACTCTTAGGCAAGTATGCCATAGAATCCGTATACTTTGGGTATTAACAAACTGATTTAATCTTGCAATTGGGAATTAATCCTTACACCACTAATATCATTAATATGATTAGCCCATAAAATAACACTTAAGGATATCATAGTCTAATTTCTAGGGCAACCAAATAACTTTTTCTTTTATTTCAAATAATTATACCACCATAGTAATCAAATAATACAAAATTTAGAGTAATTCAAATAAATATGATGCATCTCCGTAAGTAAAATTACATATGGATACATATAATTTTATATAGATGACATAACATTGAAGATAATTATAAGATTAAATGGCATAAGAAAATACAGTCAGTGTAACGAACTATTAGAATATCTTGCAACCATATGTGAGTACAAATGCTTACAAAAAATTGTTTGTAAATCTAACACATACATTTTATAATATTTGTAACCCAATGCTATTGCTATGCATGTAAAGACCGAAATTAGAAATTTGTTTGAAATATATTTAATATATAATGTTTTCTCTCAAGAATAAACAAGTATGTCAAAAATACCAGGTTGCCATAAAAGCATAAGTATTAACCAAATATTAGTTTGGTAAGTTTGTTAAGAAAATTATCTATAAATTTATTTGTTCTCAATCATTTAGTTTTTGACCAACCTTGTTAAAGTAAAAGGAAACTATTTGTTATGAATAGTTAATGAGTTCCAAAATTACTATTTCGCTTTGAAACACATATTTTTTAAATCTACATAACATTTCATATTACATTTGTTAAATCTACATAGCACTTCATATTACATGTTCCCCAGTATAATAGAGTTATGCATCTAAAATGATGTTTATAAAAGGAATAAATAAAAAGAAATTAATTAATTACATATTAATTCTATAATTAACTAGCAATAAAGAAAAGTGATATGTAACTAATTCTCTCATTAATTTGAATTAACGTTTATAGTTTGAATTCAAATTAATAAAAATTAAAAGAAATTAATTTCATTCATTTATTGCTGGTAACTATGTATGGTATGACCTTTCTACTTAAAATTGTTTATTAGAACCATTATGAATAATAGTATCTCTAATTTATAGCTATGAGTTATCTATAAATAGTTCAAAACTCTAAAAAATTCAAAGTAATACAACATAAAACTAAATTTCATTAAAAAATTATAGATAATTATCCAATTATTGCATAAGACCACCAGTACTTTGGTGATAACGATGAACGTGTGTTACCTGTGGACATTTTATAGCCTGTTAAATAACATAGTAGAAAATAATTAGAAGGCTAGATTGATTAAAACGGACAATGTTATAATTTATTAAAAAGATGAAGTTTACATTAATTAAGTTTTCATAAAGCATTTTGGAAATAAATAAATCTTTAAAACACATATTTAAAATTAAATTCTTGACAAAAATTTAAAATTATCTATGAAAGGAAGAACAAAAGTGTTGTTTATATTTAACTTTTTCCAAACATAATGTATTTGAATATTATTTTACTTCAATGATAATGTTTATCTTCCAATTTAGTTTTCTCATGTACTTATGTGTGAGAATGAAATAAATATCAACTTAACCTCTATTTGATTATATGGAAAAAAATTAAGGCTTTTTTGTATATATGTATTAATAAACCAATAACTCCATGCAAAATAAATGAAAGAACCCAAATTCCTAGTCTTACTAATAAAAAAAAATATTGGAAGGTAATTTGATATAAAACGTAAGAAAAAAATATTTAGTTCAACTTTACCTATAGTAGAGTTCAAAGAACTATAGAAGCTTCTAGGATTGTTATACATTTGAAATATTGCTGATAAAAAGGAACAAAAACATTAACTAACTATAATTAATCTTGTAATTGATCAACATTAAAAAGACTGAATATGTAATTGATTCTCTCCTTCGACTGGATTATATTTTAATTTTGAGATTACTTGGATTCAAATAATCTAATATTTTTTTAAAGGAGAACGGATGTGTAGCATGATACTACACAACCGATTAATAATATATATAGAAATAAGTAGTTCGATCAACAGGCCTGATCGATAGCAAAAACAAAAGCAGCATAATTAGAGTTTAGGTTACAAACATTATGCCAGCATGTAAGTACAGACCAGCAAGTTTCTAATATACATAATTAGTCATAGTTTACCAGAAAAGAAAAAAATGTTGCAGAGAATGATCCCAAAACATTGAAAGCAAAAAACAATCAAACCCTCAGTTGAAACTAGGGTGACCAGTCGGCGCAGCTGATGATGCACTGCCTACCGATTCGGCCGATGGGGACCGTGCTGATGGAAGACGAAATCTGAAGGGGGCCGAGGAGGAAGAGCCTGTCCAATAAGCAAAGATATTAGAAATTTTACTGCATATGCTAAACCACGAGTTGGTGGGTTTGTTGAAAACCAAGGCATTTCTCTCCTTCCCAATGACTCGCTGAAGATGGCTAGAAGGATGTCAAGATGATGGTTTGGTGCACAATATTGCAAATGATCAAAAAATCTGTGATTGTGCATGTTTGCCCTAGATTTTGTATGAAAACCAAAACCCATATGTAGTAAGATATGTCGCATTCGAAGAAAGGGTGATGGATTGTTTCGGCTTCAGTGTTATGTAAGGCACAATTCTGGTCAGATGTGATGTTCAAGCGAGTGAGGCGATCTTTGGTATTGATGCGGCCATGGATGAGACACCATTGAAAGAATTTGATTCGGGGAGGGATGCGACATTTCCAGACACGAGTTAAAGGAGAATAATCTGCCAGGGTAGTTTAGGAAAGAGAAGCATTGCGATACAGAGAAGCCTTTTGAGGGAGATAGAGCCCATGTGTGGTGATCCACCGATGAAGGGTTAAATGTTACTGATTGCAGCGGGCTGAGGGCGGAAAGGAGTTCAGAGAGGGTGTCATCGGCGAAGAGGGTTGGGGGGCATAAGCTGGGTAGGCCAAGGTTGATGGCTTGAGCCACTGTCAAGAGGGGGAGGTTGATGTAGGAAAAGAGGGATGGGAAGGAACGATTTAGTGGGGAGAGGCTGTGCCAGGAGTCATACCAGAAAAGGCAGTTAGAGCCATTACCTAGGTTCACCTGAAGTAAGGGTTTAATTACCTTCGCTTATTGTACGATATAAATATTTAATATGATCTCTCCTATTTGAGGTGGTTCACACATAACCATTATGAATAACTATATCTCTAAATTATAGCCATTTATAAAAACTACCAAACTACATAAAGTTCAAAACTTCTCTTTGTTGCATATAATCACCAAGATTTTGACGACGACCATTGATTTGTTTTGCATATGAAAGATTTATAATCTATTAAATAACACAATAGAAAATTATTAAAAGCCCCTATTGAATAAGAAGAACAAAATTAGAATTTACAAAAAAAAGTTAAATTGACTCAAACTACATAAAACATTTAAAGTAAATAAACTTTTAAAACACATATTTAACACCAAAATTTTACCAAAATTTAGAATTGTGTACTGGAAGCAGAACAGAACTGTTGCTTATACATTTATACTTCTCCCCATAATACGATATGGAATTTACTATATGAAATTTATTTTAGTGGCATTATGCTTTTTTCCAACTTGATTTTCTTATGTACGTATGTTGGAGAATGAAATAAGAACAACATTACATTTATATGGTTATGGAAAACATTATAGATTCTTTTTGTATCCATGTATTAGAATTAACAGACCAATAAATCTCTGTAAAAAAATATAGAAGAGAGAAAAAATTACCTCCAAATATTAACTCCCTTCATAAGGTATCACCTTATAAAGGAGGTTATTATTAGGGTCATAATAAAAATACGATTGACATGAAATATGAGAGATAAGAAGTAACTCAACATTACATATAATAAGTTCTATAAATTAATAAAAACTTCTACGGTGGTAGTGAATTAATAAATTCAATAAACTTCTACAAATAAATGAAGAAAACTATATTCATAACCTTACCAATCAAGATAAAAATAAGAGGAAAAAAATTTAGGATAGAAAATTCGAATCAAAGAAGTAAAATCATAAATTTTGGATAGAAGAAAATTTTCAAACTTGAGTTAACAAAAAAGATATAAACTATGACAAATATCTGACCTTAGATCGAGCTTGTTGATCCAATAAGCCAAGGTTTTCCGGTGACATTTAGATAATTTATCCATAAGAATCTTATCCATAAAGAAAAATGTTGGAATACAATCATTGCATGATGTGAATAAAATAAAAAACAATTAAGTTGAATATAAAAGGTAAAGAACTATTGATGTATTCAGTCAAATTATAATCATGTTAAAAAATTATGGGATAAGTAAATAAAATATCTGAAAAGAATCCCTAATTTGTTTCAAATTTAAAGTTGATTTTTTTTGCGAAGCCGGAGATGTGGAATAAACACATTTGCGAAAGGAGGGATAACAAATTGAAGATGGAGAAATTAAGGGAATAAGAATTTTTCTGGTATTGAATGGGCTAAGAAGAGGAAAAAAACCCGAATTGGATCAAATTAGAATGGACAGATTGATGCATTTATTCTGAAATAAATGTACTTATTACAATAAAAGTGAGCAAATGTATGTATTATGAATGATGAGTTACAATAAATAGTAATGGTCTTACTATCTATGAAAACTCTCTCAGTTGTTACTTTTAATCTCTCCCATTAAACCAGCCAACATGGAATTGATGAAAAACCAACCCTATTATAAAAAATTTAAACAAAGTTTTGAATCAAAAACCAATAAAATTAAAAATTAGAAAATACAACCTAAATTAGCAAATAAAGAAGAAAAAACCTTGAGAATATTCAACCATATACGTATCAGGTAGTGTCTATAGCAAAAATAAGCGATTTATATATCTCATAGTAGATCATAACAATTAGTAAACATGATTATCAAAATTTACATGATAAACACCAAAAATACAAAGTAAGAATATAAAAACTAAAATAACACACAACTTTTGAGCAATTAATCTATCACCACCAAGATATATTTTTAGTTATAACAATAGTTCAAATATAAATGCATAATAGTTAAAAGTGGTTAACATGAGAGAAATATCAAAGCCAATTATCTATATGAGTAGATGATATGATAGGAAACACAATCATGAACAAATTTAATAATAAATTTCAATATAAAATTACAAATCCACAAAAATCATGCAATCAACTAATAAAAAATTATTCACTTGGTTTCACAAACATAAAAAGTTGACGGATGAATAATTTTTTATTAGTTTATAACATGATTTTTTTGTTTCATGTAAATGGACAATAGTTAAAAGTAGGTATAATGAAACAAATAAAAAAGGTGAATAATCTGATAGTGGATATGATAGAGAACGATATACAATTGCTAAGCCATAATATGTTTCAATATAAAATTATTTGTTTATAAAATTCATGCCATAATCCAAGAATAAATGGTTGGACTTTCAAATTAATCATTTAAGTTATTTATTTTTATGAAGATATTAACCTAATTATTCTTAAAAAGAAAGCAAGCATAACAAAATATACAAATTCTAAAAAACAGACAGTCTTGGATTCATGAATATATTTTCGTTATTATTAAATAAGAATTTAAGAATGGGAATTAAAAAGTTAAACAAAATCCAAAATAAACAAATTTAATATTTGAGTCTTACCTTGAGATGTTCTCATTCACATCATTACTCAATGTTGAAACACCGAATATCAAGGGAATAAGGAATTTGAGTCCTAAAATGACTTAGATTTGATGAGATACGAAATAAATGATCTTTAAGTTTGAGTTTAAGAAAAATGGAAGAAGAAATAAGCATGATAATATATAGATAAGAAATGAGGAGTATGGAGAAAAAAATAAATATATGCATAATAATTACTTAATGAAGGAGAAGTATATAGATACGAAATAAGAAAGAGGGAGAAAAATAGTAAATGAATGCTAAATAATCACTTGAATTAAGAGAATGAATCATTATATGAGCTGAGAATGAACACTGCATAATTGATTTTGTAACATTTTGAGGTGTATCATGGGAATTATAAGAGTATGAATTAATATCTTCATGGTGAAAAGAAAAAAATGAGAACACATAGAGTGTTAAATTGAAAATTTGATGCTAAGACTAAGGAGAATTGAGTATATTAACTGAGGGTGAATGAGAGAGCAGAATACTGAAATTTAGTTATTCAATTTCTTATATAATAAAATAGATATCTTCTTCTAGTTCTCTTGATAGTATTCTAAAATTTTGGTATTTACTTTTTTATCTTTATCTTCCACGCGAGCGTACTCTAGAATTTGTAGAAGTGTACGTTGATACCATTTATCATTCTCTCATGGGTTCCTCTTATGGATTTCACACATGTCTTACTAAATATTCCTAGATTTATACCAATATTCCTTATACTCTACGGGGATTCCTTATTGCTACTCTACGAGCGTTCGTCACTATTTTACTCAGAGCCTTAGCTTTTTACTATGTCTTACTTAGGTAATCAACCCTATATACTACGTATTTAAAATTTGGTTTGGTTTTCGCCCTTTTTTTTTAAAATTAAAAATTCACAATTATGAAGTACTTGATCCCAAAACGTTTATCTTTAAAAGTACAAGCTTAGAAACTTCTTTTATTAAATTCAAAAATAACTTGGTATCATAAATTTTAAAACTATAATTTAGAATTTATCAGTTAAGTTTATTTACTAGTTTAAAATTAAATGTTAGCAAATAAATTTTAGAAGATCCTTTCTTTCTTTTCAAATAAGCATTAAATTTTATTGCATGAATGGTCATTCAAATCAACTTTTCCTTTAAAAAATTTTAACAATGAAGATTTTACTTCTTAAAAGTGGGATTTTTAACTCAAACTATTTTTTAAATTTTGTATTCTAAAAGCAAAATTTTTATACCAAACCAGTTTCTTCAAAAATGCATTTTACAGTATTTATAGAATGTCGTCTATAACTTTTATTAAAAATTGGAGTAGATAATGACAATTTCATACTATTATTTTCCTAATACTCATGCTACTTCGACTTTCAACCTTAGCGGAGATTATAATAGCATATAAGGGGACTTCTAAAACGATATGTGCAATTGCTGCACATATTTTTGGAAACTACCTATTTTTCTTTCTTTTAGTTTCCTGTATTATTTTTAATTACTAGCATTATTTTAAATAAATTTATAACGATATTTCTATTTATATTTCATAATGTTACCACTGTTTAGCTTTCTTCTGCTAAAACACTCTTATTTAAGTTGTTTCTTTTTGTATAACGTTTCCCTCAGTTGACCGTTTTCATTATTGAACCATCACAGTGCGTTCGCCTAATGCTTTATTTTCTGGTTCTAATCTTCTTTCTCCATTCTATTTACTCCATTTTAAACTTGTTCCACTTCCTATTATCTACCGCTAAAAAGAATTTCATAAATTAAAAATTTTCATTTTAGTAAAATCGAAAAGCTTTACATATGCTCTATATATTTATTTTTCAAAAGAAATATTTGTTTATTAAAAGCCCATTTCGACTGAAATTTCCACACTAATTTTTTTTCCACTAGAAATTTTGATTTAAAAAAATTAATATGGATACTTTATTTTGCCTAAAATTTAACATTTACTTGCTTTTCAAAAATAGGGTTTGTCTTCTTTCAAATAAATTCTTTGAAAATCATTTCAAATATTTTGTTTATATATATATATAACCTTTTTATATTAAATTCTTTCGTATGAGGTCGAACTAAGAGTTGGTTTTACTTGTCCCTTCTTCTAGACATTTCTTGTTTTTCACTTATTTTCCAACTTATCTTCCTTTAGAATATATTAAGAATCTAAATATTATCTTTGAGTGGTCACTATATACCTTCCTTTGGAAACTAGCTCAATTCTTACTTTCAGATATCTACAACATATAGATTCTTCTCTTTCATTTATCTAGACCTAATGTACATCATCAATCAGAAATCTTAAGGGGATCTACAATCATAGAGTAATCTGTGCTCTAGAAGGGAGTCAAGTACTATTCAGCTTTAGGACTCTTCTACATGTCGCATTCATGCTTTTCTTAAGTCAACGCTTTTCACTACGACCTATTTTCCATGGGTAATTGGGGTAGGTATATATCTTCAAGTTCATCTATTGTTCCAACCATGACCTATTTTTCACGGGGTAATTGGGGTAGGTGTATATCTTCAACTTCATATATTGTTCCAACTCATTGTTGTATTATCCATCCTTTTAGATTATGGTTGCAATTACTTTTAAAATTGAAATTTATAAGGTTTGGCATATTACACATACAACTATAGTAAAAGAACAAATACGTTCACTCAACGTATCCTAATTTTAATATCTAATAACTTAATCTCCGATACCAAATGTAACAACCTATAAACCAGTGGGCCCGAATTTTTGCTACCCAAGTCCAACAAAGTACGGATCGTTGGCTTTTTGTGTCCTGCAAATAAATAAATGCATGTCAAAGAACTTTCGATATAAACTCATAATGGAATACTAAAGTATTATAAACATATAGTTACAGACCAAAGTTGACACTTCTAATGTATAATGCCTTTTTCAATCTCAAGCATGCATCAGTACATCTTTCCTTACATCGGTCCCTCCTTATATCGATACATGTCCCTCTAAAGCTATCATATGGGTTGTAACTGTTAGCAACTAGAGATAGTGGTTTTGATGGCAACAACCTTTGTAACTTATTTTATTATAACTTATATACTAACACTGTTGTCTAGATATATATGAATGATATATGAAGGATATATATAAGGAAGGTACTGATTATCGAAGACTATACAGTATAAAGATCAAGAATGAAGAAATCAAGTTTGAAGACTCATGAGTACCAAGATCAAGATTTCAAGATATGTGTCTAGTTTTTGTTAGAACTTCATATTAGCATGGAAATCTTCATTTCGAATTTCATTTGGGATGGAACCTATTTCTACCTCCTTAGTGTCTTACAAACCTACGACCAGTAGCTTACAAACCTATGACAAGTGGCTTACAAACCCACGAACATCCTAATTTTGTACAAGTTCTCGAGTCCTAATGTAATGAAATATTCTACAACAAGAAGCTTGCAAAACTACTTCAAAATGGTTTTTCAAAAAGATTTTCAAAACTGCTTTTCAAAATGTTTTAGCCTTAAAACTATCTTTTCAAATACTTTTCAAAAAGATGTTTTACCTTAAAATATTCTTTGTTTTTGTGTTTTAAAACATAGTAAAACTAGTTTATTTTACTCCAGAATCATTTCATCTCGTTTTCATTTCAATACCATTTTCAAAAAAAAATTTACATTATTTTTAACAAAGGGATGTCGACATCATGGGATACCTCATGTCGACAATGGCGACCGTTGAATTCAAAAGTTTCAATTTTCAAAAGAAGTGTCTATTCGTTTAAATCTCTTCATGAATGGTTATGACCGTTGGTGCTTTATAAATAGGCTTGACAAACGAATTTTTTAATCATCTATTTTCATATTTTCTTCATTTCTTCTTCTCCACAAATCCATGTTCTATAATGTTAATATTTTTAAGATTGTGATGAAATTCTGCCGAATTCTCAAGTGAATCAAATTAGAATCTCATTCTTATTTGATTCTCTGCCCTTTCGCGAAGATCAAAGTGCTATTCAGAGTTATAGGATCAATTTGTAATCAAAAGTTTATCGAATCTCTCTATAAGGGGTAGTTTTGCCTAAAAATCAATTGGATAATCTTGTGGCCCTTAAATCAAGAGAGTTTACCCCGGACTCGTAAGATAGGAGGGTACCTCAAGGCCTTTATAAATTGAGGAGCGTAATCTCGACACTGGTTTAATAAAAATCTGTATGAGGTGGTTTGCCTTGGTACATGACTGGATGTACGGTAACTCCAAACCAGTATAAAATCTGGTGTGTTCTTTCCCTTTAATACTTTTTATTTTCTTTCTGCATTTGTGTTTGATTCTGTGATTGTGTTGTGATTAAGTTCTGCATTTGTTTGTGTCGTAATTTCTATTTAGTTCATATAAGTCTTAGAATTCATTAAACACTATTCACCCCTTAGTGTTAAATTAGCCTTAAGATCCTTTATTCGTTGTCCCTTTTAATTGTTATTGGAGCATTGGTTTTCATAGTTTATATAATCTGGAACTTGAAAAGTTAAAAATGGTATTTAATTTTTTTATTAAAACTAGTCTGAATTTATGCATTTCATCAAAGTATCATAAGTCTGCATATAATTTTTATGAAAAATCAAGTTATATACCGAATTGGTTTGTTATGCAGGAATAGACATGTTACATGGCTTTTGGAGAATTAGCAACCAATGGACAAACTATGCGAATTGAGAAAGATAAATGGATACTTGATAGTGGCTGCTCAAGGCTTATGACTGGAAATCCCGAGATACTCAATGACATTATATATCAAGATGGTGGATCGGTCAACTTTGGAGATAACTCAAAAGGATATGTGATTGGCATCGGCAATGTCGGTAATTCTAAAACTCATCTTATTTCTAATATTTTGCTAGTTAGGAATTTAAAACTTAATTTGCTTAGTATAAGTCAACTATGTGATAAAGGATTTAAAATTAAATCTAGAAAAGATAAGTGTCACATCGAAGATAATAAGTCAAATTCTATCTTTTAAGGAATTAGAAAGAAAAACATTTACATCCTTAGTATGAATTACAAATGATAACTTATGTCTTTTGGCTAATACAAGTGACCCTTGGATTTGGCATAAAAGATTTGGTCATTTGAATTTCAAACTATTATCTAGATTATCAAAACATGGCTTAGTTAGAGGTCTTTCCTAGTTAAATTTTAAAGTAGATAGTATGTGTGATGGTTGCCAATTAGGAAAACTTAAGAAAAGTTCATTTAAACTAAAAGATATGATTTTTACTTCTAAACCTCTAGAATTACTTCATTTAGATTTATTTGGTCCATCTCAAGTTTAATCAATTAATCATAATAAATATGTTTTTGTAAATGTAGATGATTATTCTAGCTATACTTTGATAATTTTTCTTAAACTTAAAAGTGATGCTTTTGAATTATTTAAGAAGTTTGCTAAAATAATTCAAAATTAACTTTCTTTAAAAATAAAAACTATACGTAATGATCATGGTGGAGAATTTGAAAATGAAAATTTTGAGAATTTCTGTAATCAAAAAGGAATTACTCATAATTTCTCTTTTTCAAGAGATCCACAAGAAAACGAAGTGGTAGAACATAAGAATAGAACGATTCAAGAGTGTGCTAGAATAATGCTTTCTAATAGTAACTTACCTAAATTTTTTTGGGTTGAAGCAGTCGCTACAACGTGTTATATATTAAATTGGATTTTAATTAGACCATTGACTAATAAAACACTATATGAATTACTTTACAATAAGAAACCCATAGTAGCTTATTTTAAAGTTTTTGGTAGTAAGTGTTTTATTCTTAATACAAAAGATAATTTAGATAAATTTGAACCTAAATCAAATAAAGTTATCTTCATCGGATATTCTAATAGAAGTAAAGCATTTAGAGTTTATAATTTGAGAACAAATACTATTGAAGAAACAATGCTTGTATCTTTCGATGAAAATTTTAAAGATACTATACAAATAGAAGATAAAGAAGATTTTGTAACTTTAAATAATGAATCTAATGAAACAAATTGTGAAATCATTCAACCTAGTAAAAGAATTAGGCTATTAAAAGATCATCCTGTAGAAAATATACTAGGAAATATTGAATCTATAGTTAAAACAAGAAATCAACTAAATAGTATGAGTAATGTAGCTTTTATTTCAACTAAAGAACCTTAAAATCTAAAGGAAGCATCGTATGATGATTCATGGATTCTTGCTATGCAAGAAGAATTGAATCAGTTCACCAGAAATGATGTTTGGAAACTTGCTTCTAGATCGAGGATAAAAGTGTAATAGGAACAAAATGGGTTTATAAAAATAAAATAAATGAAATTGGTGAGGTCGTGAGAAATAAAGCTCGTTTAGTCGCACAAGGTTATTGTCAAGAAGAAGGAATTGATTATGACGAAACCTTTGCACCCGTAGCAAGACTAAAAGCTATCAGAATTCTACTTGCTTTCACAAACTTCAATAATTTCAAGTTATATCAAATGGATGTTAAAAGTGCTTTTCTAAATGGTTCTGTAAAAGAATATGTTTATGTAGAACAACCTCCACTTTTTGAAGATAATAAATTTCCAAATCATGTATAGAAATTAAACAAGGCTTTATATGGTCTAAAACAAGCTCCTAGAGCTAGGTATGAAAGACTAAGTTCTTATTTTCTTTAATCTGGTTTAGAAATTGGTAAAATAGATACAACTTTTTTTATTTAAAAGAAACAAAAATGATATTCAATTAATATAAATATATGTAGATGATATAATATTTGGATCAACTAATAACATAGTGAATAAAGAATTTTAAGATACAATGACTATAGAGTTTGAAATGAGTCATATGGGGGAACTAAGTTTCTTCTTAAGACTTCAAATCAAACAATTAGATAAAGGAATTTTCATTAGTCAAGAAAAATATGCTAAAGATTTAATTAATAAATTGGATGGACCACTTCTGGTGGGAAACCAACTCCAATGACAACTAATGTAGCTTTAAGTAAAGAAGATAAATCAAAAGATGTTGATCAAAAATTATATAGGGGAATGGCTAGTTCGCTGCTTATATAACAGTAAGTCATTCTGACATCATGCATAGTGTCTGTCCCTGCACAAGATACCAATCTCAACCTAAAGAAACTCACTTAAAAGCGGTTAAGAGAATTTTAAGATATGTAAAACATACTTTAGATTATGGCTTATTTTATCCTAAAAATGATATATTTGATTTAATTTCATACTGTGATGCTGATTACGTTGGTTGTAAATCAGACCGAAAAAGTACAAAGTGGAACTTGTCACTTTCTAGGACATTCTCTGGTTTTGTGGTTTAGTAAGAAGCAAAACACTGTATCCTTGTTAACAACTGAAGCAGAATATATATCTGCTGCTTTGGCTTGCTCTCACGTTATATATATGCAACAAACTTTAAAATATTTTGTAATTACTATAATCAAATCACCAATTTATTGTGATAATACTAGTGCAATAAACTTATCTAAGAATCCAACTCATCATGCTAGAACAAAACATATTGATATTTGACATCATTTTCTTAGAGATAATATAAGTAAAGAAGTCATAACTCTTGAATATATTAATACTAAAAAACAAATTGCTGATATATTAACCAAACCATTAAATGAACAAAAAATTAATAAATTTAGAAGAGAATTAGGTATATGTTCATTAATTGAAATATAAATTATAAATAATGCAAGTATAGTAATAATTAATATAAATAAAATTCTCTCAAAAATCGAACTGGGCATGTCAACATGACCCATCCCCTATGTCGACATGAGGCCGATATTTTCAAATTTAAATTTCCCTTTAAAATTAGCTATTTGGTTATATATTTATATATTTCGACTTGTATTCCTTATCTCTATTCTCCTCTATGTAATAAACTTCTAAAACAGTAAATTAATGGCTTCCTCCTCTAATAATGGACCTTCTTCACCCACTTCTCCTCATTCTACCCCTTTTCAATGTTCTACACATGTACGAGTCATCAAACTGCAAGAAAAGATGAAAGATTTACTTCAATGATGGTGGAAATTCAAGTAAGTCAACTGTAAATGGTTAGAGAACAAGATAAGCAAGCAAAATCCTTAGGAATTTACAAAAATTTCTATTGGATAACCATGCCAATCCCATTGTCATCGAAGAATCATCTCAAGCCATGAACTCTGAAGAAGAAGAGCCTCTAGAAGAACAATAAGAGGATCAAGAAGAAGAACATCCTCTACTGAAATCGGATGTTCATATGGACGAAGACGATGGCGTGATTTGCGTTAGAGAGGTCCTTTTTGACGCTAATGGGAACTTGGTCGAACAACGTGGAAACTTTTGTCTTCACTATCCAAATTGTTCGGTCCGTAAATCACCGATAGTTAAGGGTCATATTTAAGCCTTTTTTTTCTTGACTGTATATTAGTTTGTAAATTTGTATATAATTAGTATATTAATTAATGTTCTTTTAACAATTGTTGGTATATAAAATCTTAAATTCCATTGTAACTTAGGATTCTAATGTTTCACTCATACGTACTTATTATTCTTATGTCATATGTTTGTTTATCACTTTTTCTATTAAGTTCAAGGTTTATAGGTTATTTTTGTTGATGACAAAGGGGGAGATAAGTTATATAAAATAGTAAGCTTGGAGTAAGGGGGAGTTGTTGGTGTAAGGAGGAGTCGTTGGTGTGATCGAAGTGGTAAGTATATTTTATAAGCTTGTCATCATAAAAAAGGGGAAGATTGTTAGGAACTGGAGACAGTGGTTTTGATGACAACTATCTTTGTAACTTATTTTATTATAACTTATATACTAACACTATTATCTAGATATATATGAATGGTATTATGCAGGATATATATAAGGAAGGTACTGATTATTGAAGACTGTACAGTATAAAGATCAAGAATGACGAAATCAAGTTTGAAGACTCATGAGTATCCAGATCAAGATTTCAAGATATATGTCTAGTTTTTGTTAAAAATTCATAATAGCATGGAAATATTCATTTCAAATTTCATTTGGGGTGGAACGCATTTCTACCTTCTTAGTGGCTTGCAAACCCACAATCAGTAGCTTACAAACCTACGACAAGTGGCTTACAAACCCGCGAACATCCTGGTTTTGCACAAGTTCTCGAGTCTTGATGTAATGAGATATTCTGTAGGAAGAAGCTTGCAAAACTACTTCAAAATGGTTTTTCAAAAAGATTTTAAAAAATGCTTTTCAAAATGTTTTAGCCTTAAAACTATCTTTTCAAATGATTTCAAAAAGATGTTTTAGCCTTAATTTTTTTTATGTTTTAAAACATAGTAAAATTAGATTATTTTACCCCAGAATCATTTCAACTTGTTTTCATTTCAATACCATTTTCAAAACAAATTTTACATTATTTTTAACAAGGGGATGCCGACATTATGGGATACCCAGTGTCGACATGGTGGCCGTTGAATTCAAAAGTTTCAATTTTAAAAAGAAGTGTCTATTCGTTTAAATCTCTTCATGAACTGTTATGACCGTTGGTGCTTTATAAATAGGCTTCACAAACGAATTTTTTAATCATCTATTTTCATATTTTCTTCACTTCTTCTTCTTCACAAATCCATGTTCTATAATTTAAATATTTTTAAGATCGTGTCGAAATTCTACCGAATTCTCAAGTGAATCAAATTAGAATCTCATTCTTTTTTGATTCTCTGCCCTCTCTCGAAGATTAAAGCGCTATTCAGAGTTATAAGATCGAATTTGTAATCAAAAGTTTATCGAGTCACACTATAAGGCGTGGTTGTGCCTGAAAATCAATTTGGTAATCTTGTGGCCCGTAAATCAAGAGAGTTTGCCCCAGAATCGTGAGACGGGAGGGTACCTCAAGGCCTTTATAAACTGAGGAGTGTAATCTCGACACTGGTTTAATAAAAATCTATATGAGGTGGTTTGCCTTGGTACAGGACTGGATGTAGGGTAACTACGAACCAATATAAAATCCTGGTGTTCTTTCCCTTTATTACTCTTTTTTTCTTTCTATATCTATGTTTGATTCTATGATTGTTCTTCGATTGTTCTCTGATTATGTTCTGCATTTTTTGTGTTATAATTTCAATTTAGTTCATATAAGTCTTAGAATTAAACACTATTTACCTCCCCTCTAGTGTTAAATTAGCCTTAATATCATTAATCCGTTGTCCCTTTCGGTAATGAGGAAGGGGTCAAAACAACGTCCGAGGATTGGTAAATTACACACTTTATACATAACATTAGTTTATGTTGATTGCGTTCCATTACATGTTATGTCTATTATTTTACTTAGTTGTCTTAACTCCACATATACGTACTATATGTTCCATCTACCCCAGTAGATAATAATTATTTGTATGTGTGTGTGCAAGTATCACAATCCTCCTATGGACCAAGATACTTTTGCTGATAGTATTCGTAATCCAATACCTTGTCAAGATCGATCGTCAACGCAGTATCATGTCCTCGTCCTCGTGCATACCAAGGAATTCTCATAATGCCTAGTAACAACATCATAATAATTTAGCCATATTATATTCATTTTTGAAAGACCTCCATCAAGGGTTGTTCTCACCAAAAATCATTTCGACCTTGTCAAAGCATAAAAGAATGTAAGGGATGGGTTCTTGAAAAACAAGGGCGACATCAAGACCTTTCGAAAGAGTCAAAGGGACGCTTCTGCAAATGTAAGATGAACTATGGGCTTTCGAAGAGGTCGAAAGGGGACAAGGCTACCCTTTCGCTTCAGGTGATCCCTTCCGAAACAATAAGTTTCGCATGCATAAAGGGTTACACATGTGTTAAATATTCCTTTTGAAGGCACCGAAAGAAAGGTTCTGCATTAATCAAGGAAATGAATTTCGAAATCTACCTTCTGCAATCATCTTCTATCCACCAAGAGGCCTTCTCTATTAAAATTGACCTTTCGTAATGATCCATCTGCCACCATTAAGTCCTTTTGAAACCATCTAAATGCCCTTCCTCACTTATTCAAGTGGTAACATATCATGTTGGAACCAAATCTTAACAACAATGAAGAAGTCCAGAAAGCCTTCTACTATGCTACAACCCTTTTGAAACCAAGGAAATTCCATTTTGACAATGTCAAAAGCCACCAAAAATACATATAAGTTGAGTGCAAACTGATTCAATACCCAATGATGGAAGGAAGATTTGAATGTTCTAAAAGCTTAAGCAAAGAAAGCATCATCACCTTTTGCAAGCATTGGACGTGTACCTTTCGAATACATTTAAACATCCTTTCCTACTTATCCAGCCTTCAATAACAAGATAAGGGTCACTCTTATACCTTTCGATGGAGTCGAAAGAACCCAGGTCCAATTCAAAAGCACTATTAAAGAGGCACTCTGAATTCCATAGCGACAGAAGGTCGTCAAGGCATCCTTTCGACTAAGTCGAAAGGACTGACGCGAAGAGGTCCAACATGCGCTTATAAATAAGACCAAAGGGTATTGTTTTTGGGGATCCAAAACCATTCATTCTATACTCATTCTTCTCTTGAGTTTATAAACCCTAATTCCTAAATCAAATTGGGAATCTCACTTTCTTGTAATACTTAAACCCTTATATTCATGAAAACTATTAATAAAGAAAATACATGGTACTTTTGAATACCTAGATTCTGATTTACTGCTTATATATGATTTCAAAAATGAAATATATGTATCAATGCATATTGAAAGGGCACCTTTTGAGGAGTAGGATCCTTTCGATTCAATTAAATCCTTTAGATCCCATTAAATCAAAACATTAGTTTACCTCAACCTATTCGAAAGGTGGTTTCTAATGGGTCCTAGGTTATTTCAACTCATTCGAAAGGTGGTTTAGAAGGGGCATTAGTTGATTTCAACCGATTAAAGGGGTGGTTTTGAAGGGGTCATTCACACTTCTAATTTTGCTTTGGGGCGTTGACAAGATTTTTTATTAACTTTTTTGATGCTAGAAGAAGGGCTTGAACCTATGAATTTTTTGAATTCCCAACCTTACTTCCCTTATCACTATTCCATTCTAAGCTAATATTAGACCCTACCCCACAACGCCGAGCAAAATCAAAAAGTCCAAGCAAGGATCTGTAGAACCACACTTGATTGGATTCTCTCATGAACTACTGAAGATTCTAAGCTATATGAAGAAAAAATATTAAGATTGGAGTCTTTAAGAATCATGAAAAAGAAGAAAGCTGAATCTTATGATCCGAGCAATTAAAGCTTGAACCCATTTCACATTGGTCCTACACCCATATTTGCTTTAGGAGAAGCAAGAAGTGGGGTGGTAACTTGTTTGATCAAATGAGGAAGACTATTAAATTCTATACTAATGGCACTAACTTTGAGGAAGGAATGATGGTCAGTTACTATACATTTGCTCATAAATGGCGCTAGGTAACAAGTGAATCGTTAGTTCTATATCTGCTTCAAAAGATTTAAAGAAGGAAATTGATTATTGAGAGTGGAGCTCAAGAATCAAGTAACAACAGATTTAGAAATTAGGCTCAAAAGACAAGCTTCAAATCAAGACTCCCTAGGGAAGGCGACTAGACTACATCAATCGAGAACATTTACCTATTGACAAAAGAGGAACTCAACCACTAGCCATTTAAAAAGAAAATGCCCAAATATGAAAGAAATCTAGGAGGACCTTACTATCGTTTTCATATGGTGAACGGGCATGAGACCAATCAATGCAGAGTTCTTGAAGGGATGATCGTTAACTTTTTCAGACAAGGAAAGGTCAATGGATTTGTAAAGAACTCGTAAATCAATTCAATAAAATGTCTTTTTAAAAAAAATCTACATGGTCGTGTAAGGACCAGCAATTTTAAACACTTAAAAGTATTAAATTAAATAAGATTTTAAATAAAATTGTTAGGAATAAAAAAATTAAGATTTTATTGATAAAAATTAGATTATACTATGAATTATGAGTTTAATTAAAATTTCTATTAATGACATATGTTTGCAATAATATAAGGATGATAACAAATGTTAGTGTGTATTTTAATAATATTGGTTTGAATGATATTAACAATTTTCTGAATGTAAATTTCTAATTGATCGGAATAATAAATGTTAATAGGGAATAATAAATGTTTCTTTATTAAAAAAGAATCATATGTTTATTTATTTAAAATGTTTGGTAGCTAAAAGATTGATTTCAAAGATGATAAACTATTATTTGGTAAGAAATGTATAATACCTATTTGTATCCAATAGTGCATAAATATGTTTAAATCACTGTTTGATAGGAAATATTTTTCTATTTCTCATTACATTTATTTAATCCATTTGGTTATTCACCTTTGTAATCAATTGAAATTAATGTAATTGAATAGTTTCAGTTAATAACAGAGAGAATATTAAATTATATGTTTATAAGTGTAATTAAACGTAGCTTATGTTTTGTGAAATATAACAAAAGTTTGATTTAATGAAAAGAAGAATGTTTATATCAAATAAAATGAATGTTTCATTTGTGAACGCGGATTTAATTTCATTAGAGTAAAGAATAGAATGATTTGTTAAAAAAAATATTTATTTGAACGCTGTTTTAGCATACAGATTGATTACAAGAATGAAATATAATTTAAGTTATTTATTACTGTGCGGTAAAACAACAAATTTATAAACATGTTTAAATGACTTAAGGAAACAATTGTTCTATTTCTCATCCATTTTGGTTTATCTATTTTGAAATTTAACTTTGTTATTAATTGCAATTAATGTAATGGAAATATTTCGATTAAAAGGAAAGAAAACATTGATTGCGATTAATAGATTTAATAAAAGAAACGCACGTTTTGTGTTAAACAGAAATGGTGCTTTAATGGAAATAAAAGAATTAAATGTTTTCATTTTTAAGGTAAGTATAATTTTATTATTTGTGCGTAGATAAAAACTTATATGTGTACAAATTGAGTATTATTTGAGTGAACGAAATTACTTTGGTTATGTTTCGGAAAAAATTGAATTTCAAAATGTGTATGTGGTCCCTTCATTTCATACTTATTTATTTATTGCATGTACGTTTTAAAATAATTACCTCATTATTAAAACTTGGTCCGTTCACTTCTCCTTCGGTTTAATACCTAAGCCTAAGATTTTAGGCTATATTTAATTCTTTCCATCTCATTTTTTGTTATAATTTTTTTTTTACTTTCCTTTGGTTTGCAAATTTTCTCATTCCTACATACATTTTCTTATGCATTATCAATGCCTCAAGCATTTAAAACTAAACATGCATTTTGTCTCTCCATCTTTATTTCCTTATTATTAAATAATCTATAATTTTATTTCTTCATTTGCATTTTAATTCTCCTAAAACCTCATATTCATTTAGTTTACATCTTTCAATATTACGTTTTAGGGCTGTTCGTATTTTACTTTATTTCAATTCCTAGTTTGTTTATATATATACCTTATTAGCTTTTCATTTGTTTCCATCTTCATTCCTTTAGTCATATTTCATTTTCTAATCTCCTCTTTTTTAGCTTCATTTTTCAAATAAAACTTTCATCCCATTTTTTTCTCTCTTCACCTTCCTCCTTCCTTTTTCTTTTTTTTGCTTCTTTAAATCTCCTTCTTCTCTTTTTTTTTGTTTGCTTCATTTTAATCTTTTTTGTTTCTTCTTCTTCAAATCTTCTTCTTCTTCTTTTTGAAATCTTCCTTTTCTTTTTCAATTCTTCATCTTCTTTAAATTTTCTTCTTCTTTTCCAAATATTCTTCTTTTCTTCAAATCTTTTTCATCAAATCCAGGTCTACAACAACTTCTCTATCTCTTTACAAACATTCTAAGAAAAGATTAAGATAGAAGGAAACAAATCAGAAGGTGAGTGTTTAAACTCACTCACGAAATACTAAAATTTTATTGCAAGTGAAACCAGGTCATATAGTGATAAATTTTTGATTGTTGATTTGGAATTTTTATTGATATTTAATTTGAATGGCTAAATTCCAATATGTGATGACTAATAATTACTGTGACATGTTATTGAATTGGTTGATTTGTTGAACTGATTGATTTGAATGTTGATTGTATGTTGTGATAGATGCTATTGCGATTGAATGTGTATTTGTTCATTTATTTGATATATCCTTGTTATCACCCTATAGTTTATTGTAATTATATAAATTTTCATATTGATTATTTGCACACCGAATAAAGATATAAAACCCATGAATTTCAAGTATTTACTATGAGAAATGCGGATGTAGGATCTTAAGGCTAAGGATAAACACTAGAGGGGGGATGAATAGTGTTTTTGAGAATTGTTAAATCTTTTTAAGTTTTTGTTAATTTAAACACAAATGTATGCAATATCAAACACAGATATGATCACAGAATCAAACACAAATGCAAATATAAAATAAAAGCTGTAAAGGAAAGAACACACCAGATTTTATATTGGTTCGGATTTACCCTGCATCCAGTCACGCACACAAGTACGGATTTCCTTTCAAAATCAATCTTTACAATTACACCCTCGATTTCAAGGCTACGAGGTACATCCTCCAGAATCACAATCCTCTGGGTAGAGATACTTGATTTCCCGGACAACAAGTTCACCCAATTAATTTCCAAGGCTACAATCACACCTTTTACACTTGATTGATTTCCAAGGCTACAATCACACCTTTTCTCGCTAAGTTGATTACAAAAAGACTATAACTCTGAATAACACTGAGGATCTTGTTAAGATAGTGATAGAGAATCAAACCAGAGATAATCTAGTTAGATTCAATATTGATTTCGGCAGAGTAATGATAAAAATTTGTATATAGAAATGTGGAAGAAGAAGAGGAGTGAAAAACCAGAAAAACTATCTTAAAATTCGTTGAAACTAACCCTTATTTATAGAGAAACAACAATCAAGTCCATTCGTGAAGAGTTATGACGAATTGACACTTCCTTTGAAATTTAAATTTTGAACTCAACTGACACCATGTCGACATGGGGTACTTGAGTATGTTGACATCCCAAAGGGATTTTTGATGTTTTGATTTTCTTTGAAAATAACCTTTATTTTATATTAAAACTATTTTAAACTTTATAAATATGCTTGACTATATTTAAAATACATAAGTATACAGAATAATGTATACAAAATTTTACTATAATTTTAAATTTAAAATCTAAGTATAAATATTTAAAAGTTTAATATATTATATTTAAAAGATAGTTTAAAAACAAGGATAATTTGATTTTGAAATTAAAGATTATTTTGAGCTAAAAGTATTTGAAATCGGGATAGATGTTTTCAATGCTTTTAAAATGAAGGTTTTGAAATCATTTTGAAAACAAGATATAATTTTGAAAAATCATTTTGAATAAAAGGCTAGCGGATACAAAACAATATTCCACTAGATTATTCGTAGGTTTCATCCTACTTAGGGTTCCATCCCATTAACAGGCTCGAAGTGGATTCCATTCCACGAATAAATTGGATTTTAAGATGCCAGTGCTTTTCTAAGAGTTTTTAACAAAATTTCTAATTAAAATATAAATTACTTGAACTCTTGATTATCTTGATACTCATGAGTCTTCAATCTTGATATCTTGAATCTCTATACTGTACAGTCTTCATTCTTGGTACCTGCATGGTTAAATCCTGCATATACATATATATGTAAACTTATACTGTTAGTATTTATATTTTATAATCTATTCTAAGGTTGTTGTCATCAAAACCATCATCTCACGGACTAACATTCTCCCCCTTTTTGATGATGACAACCTTTGTTTATAAAATATTACTTCTATCCTAATAACTCCCCCTTAATCTATGCCTAACTACCCTATTTTATACTTCTCCCCCTTTGTCATCAACAAAAAAACTAACTTTAAACTATATAACACTAAACTATATAACTCCCCCCTCATTCTTGGACGAAAATACCTGCATTAATAAACTTATACAATGGAATATATAATTGATAGTCACAATAATGAATCAAAGATTATATACATGTCAATGTATAATTATACATGTTTTGTACAACAAACATCAATCCATACTAAATATCAATCAAATTCAAACCATGCCAAAGCAAATGAAGTCAAATCAATCAAGGCAAACAATTCAAACAAAGCAACCAAATAAAATTAAACGTTACGTGGAAGTTCCACCCATCCTTCTTCTCCAAAGATAGGTCTGCCTTAATAGCATCTCAATTTTCATCGTCGTTGGTGAGAGAGACTGGAGGATGTGCTTCGTTATCATCCTCATATAGGGAAGAAATCATCCATCATATTGCATCGAAATGCCTTTCTTGCTCCTTGATCATCTGCATTTGACTCAATTCTAAGTGTCGCTGGTTACGAAGAATGAACGAGAGAATATTCTTGAACGAATTAAGAGTTTCTTTAAGATTTTCGGATAAGTTATGAATTGGATTATGGATTTGTGGAAGAATGAGAGATAGAGTAGATAAGATTTAGTTTTCAGTGAAGAATTCTGGAAGAAAGAGGTATTTATAGGTGTAGAATTTCGTTTGAAGTGAATAGACATATGGTAAATATTCAAATTTCAAATTCAAAATGAATTGTCACTTCTGACCAGTACATGTTGACATGGTCATAGGGGTATGTCGACATGGTGTAGTGAAATTTGATGATATATTTTGATTTTGTGAATAATTATGTGTGTGTGTGTGTGTGTGTGTATTTATATAATATACTAACATTAATTCTAGAGATAAGATAAGCTAGATAACAGAAAGAAATTTCATTTCATTTCATACTAAAACGATACAACGATTAATCATAAAGAACTACACGAACATTCAAATCAAAATAAACTAAGACAAATACAACGAGATACGAAAAGGCAGAACTAGTTAGAGGATGATGATGATGAAGAACGTCCAAGTTTCTTGCTGACTATGGAAATGAACTTGTTCATCTTGGATGAAATTTTGTCCAACTTCTTACTAACGAACCGTCTAAGAATCCGTTGATTCTCAACAATCGTCTTTTTGTTTTTGAGAAGGGTTTTGGTGGATGGATTAGGAAGATATCGATGCTTTCCAAAGAGGTTTCACCTTCTTCTTCTTCAATTTCCATTTCATTCCATTGTTCTTCTTCTTCCTCTTCATCTTCCTCCATTTCCTCATGAGCCAAACGCTCTTCCTTTTCGGCAAGAGTCTCATAAGGTTGAAAAATAAATGGAATTTTCATCAGCGAAATGTTGGAATGATTGAAAACTTTTCTAGAAACAATTTCTTCTCCTTTGAAATCCACTCCAAAATAGTTAAAAATCCGAGTGAGATAAATTCCATGATACAAAGTATTCTCACCCATTTCAAGATTTTTGGGACAAAGTTCATCCAAAATAACTTATGCCCGATTTATGTCATAATTTCCAAAAATAGCAAAAAGTGTGTTGCAAACTTTTGAAGTAGGATTGTTAAAATTCCCCGATCTTGGGGTCAAAGTATGTTGCAAAAGAAGATTGACAATTCTTTCTTTTGGTCGAAAGTTTCGATTTTTGAATTCAAAATTATCATTCCCTTCGAAAATATGATGAAATGTCTCACGATCATTTTCATCGATTTTAAAATTAGAAAGATCCGTTCCCATACTCTTGTAATTGAGAATGGTACCCAAAAGATCACAATTTAAAACAATTCTAGTTCCTTTGACACTACTCCAAATTTCATCCTCATTTCCATTATAAAATCCACGGTTTAAATTTGCATAGAAAATTTTGTGAAGATTTGGATAGCAAACAAAAACATTTTGAGAAGCATCAACAAGACTAAGAATTTGATTGTTTGCAAAAAGAGAATCAATTTCATAAGAAGAAAAATCTTGAAAGATAGCAAACTTTCCAGGATGGACTTTGGCATAATTAGCATAATTGATGTATGCTTTTATTGCCTCCGAATCATTGAAGAGTTGCTCTTTTATCTTTCTGGAAATTCTCATGGTGGAGGGGTTGCTTGAAGAAGCCATTAAAGTAGAGAGTAGAGAGCTTGAATTTTGAAAAGAGAGTTTGAATTTGAAAATGAGAGTGAAAAGATATGATAAAAGATAGTGAATAAATAGATTCTCAAAGGACATGTTCTCTGGTCAAAAGGTAGCTTTTCAGATAATTGAATGAAGTGAAAATGTGGAGGAAAATTCAAACATTTGAATTCAAATTTTGAAATTCAAATTCTGGACCCATGTCGACATCATGGTAGGGACCATGTCGACATGTGCCAGTCAATTTTTGTGATTTATTTTTCCTAAGTTCTCTAATATATATATATATATATATATATATATATATACTTTATTATTTTTTAATGCCTATATATTTCTGAAATATTATTGGACTTATAGTATATTTCAGAAAGTATGATTATACTATTAAAAATAATAAAAATAATATTAAAATGATAATAAAAAATAGAAAATAAATGTTAAAATTCAAACAACACACCAATTAAAAATCAATCAATCAAGCAATTAAGCATCTAATTCTAAGCAAGCAATTTGAACCAATTATATTGTAAATGTGTACCTTTTTCTGAGTCCGTTTCTCTGAATTCGTCAGAGTCGTGAACTGCCGTGAAACACAAATTTGAATTATCTATTTTCTGATCATCATCACTTAAGGACGAGTCTGAATCATCTAGAGCAGCGGTAAATGCATGCTTTCGTTTCTTTGCTGGATCATTGTTCATAGGAGGATTCTGCCTTTCTGGATATGAACAGTCTCTTTCGATGTGGCCTGGTTCATCACAGTTGAAATATTTGACATTATTTGGCACTACATTCTAATTTTCAGAGTTCTTATAGTTGTTTCTCTTGATATTATTCATCTTTCTGTATTTCAGAATTTCCTAAAATTTCTGGTCATAAAGGCTATCTCTTCATCATCATCATTGTTTGAGTCTGGTCCATCGGTCAATGCATTGAATGCCATTGATTTCTTTTCAGATGCTTTGCTTTCTCTTCTCCCGCTCATTTGGATTTCAAATGACATTAGATTTCCAATTAATTCTTCTATCTTTAAGGTACCGATATCATTTGCCTCTTCGATCGCAAGTGTCTTTTGATCCCATTCTGGAGTAAGAGAATTCAAATTTTTTCTGACTTGATCTTCTTCAGAAAATTCCTTTCCCAAGGATATTAAAGAATGCACAATATCCTAAAATCTGCTATACATATCTGAAATAGACTCATTAGGATTCATTAAATAATTGAAACTGATTTGTGAGCATGAAAATTTTGACTGTTTAACTTTTCTTGTTCCTTCGTGAGTTACTTGCAAAGTTTTTCAAATTTCATATGCAGACTTACAAACTGACAGTCTATTAAATTCATTTCTATCAAGTGAAAAAAACAGAATATTCATTGCTTTAGAATTTTTTTGTACAATAGTCTTTTGCTCAGTGGTCCACTATGCAAAATCAGTTGTGGGTTCAGAATATTTAGTTTGTGTGATATTTCAAGTGTCTAATCTTATAGATTGTAAATATATTTTCATTCTACATGCCCAATATGCATAGTTTCTGCCATTAAAAAGTGGTGGTCTGACAGTAGACTGACCTTCTACAAATGAACTAGGGACAGAGATACTAATATTAGTAACAATACCAGTGTTGGTAGACATTTTGAATTTTTTTTCAAAAATCAGATTATGAAACTTTGAAAAACTTGCTCTAATACAAAATGTGAGAAATGCGGAATAAGGATCTTAAGGCTAAGGATAAACATTAGAGGGGGGTGGATAGTGTTTTAGAGAATTGTTAAATCTTTTTGAGTTTTTGTTAATTTAAACACAAATGTATGCAAATTCAGACACAAATATGATCACAGAATCAAACATAAATGCAAATATAAAGTAAAAGTAGGAAAGGAAAGAACACATCGGATTTTATACTGGTTCGGAGTTACCCTACATCCAGTCCCGCACACAAGTACGGATTTCCTTTCAAAAACAATCTTTACAATTACACCCTCGATTTCAAGGCTACGAGGTACAACCTCCAAAATCACAATCCTCTGGGTAGAGATACTTGATTTCCCGAGCAATAAGTTCACCCAATTGATTTCCAAGGCTACAATCACATCTTTTACAATTGATTGATTTCCAAGGCTACAATCAAACCTTTTCTCGCTAAGTTGATTACAAAAAGCCTATAACTCTGAATAGCACAGTGGATCTTGTTGAGATAGTGATAGAGAATCAAACCAGAGATAATCTAGTTAGATTCAATGTTATTTCGACAGAGTGATGATAAGAACTTGTATATAGAAATGTGGAAGAAGAAGAGAAGTGAAAAACTAGAAAAACAGTCTTAAAATTTTTTGAAACTAACCCCTATTAATAGAGGAACAACAGTCATGTCCATTCGTGAAGAGTCACGACGAATAGATACTTCTTTTGAAATTTAAATTTTGAACTCAACAGACACCATGTCGACATGGGGTACATGAGTATGTCGACATCCCAAAGGGATTTTTGGTGTTTTGATTTTCTTTCAAAATAACCTTTATTTTATATTAAAACTATTTTAAACTTTATAAATATACTTGACTATATTTAAAATACATAAGTCAGTACACAGAATAATATATACAAAATTTACAGTAATTTGAAATTTAAAATCTAAGTATAAATATTTATATGTTAAATATATTGTATTTAAAAGATAGTTTAAAAACAAGGATAATTTGATTTTGATATTAAAGATTATTTTGAGGCTAAAATTATTTGAAATCAGGATAGATATTTTTGATGCTTTTAAAAGGAAGGTTTTCAAATCATTTTGAAAACAAGATATAATTTTGAAAAATCATTTTGAATAAAAGGTTAGCGGATACAAAACAATGTTCCACTAGATTTTTCGTAGGTTCCATCCTACTTAGGGTTCCATCCCTTTAACGGGCTCAAAGTGGATTCCATTCCACGAATAAATTGGATTTTAAGATGCCAGTGCTTTTCTAGGAGTTTTAACAAAATTTCTAATTAAAAGATAAATTACTTGAACTCTTGATAATCTTGATGCTCATGAGTCCTCAATCTTGATATCTTTAATCTCTATACTGTACAGTCTTCATTCTTGGTACCTGCATGGTTAAATCCTGCACACATATATATCTAAACTTATACTATTAGTATTTATATTTTATAGTCTATTCTAAGGTTATTGTCATCAAAACCGTCATCTCACGGACTAACATTTACGTCAGAGGAAAAATAATATGTTTAGATTTACTATTTGCACCATAAAAATGATTTTGAGAAGTAAACCATCTTTACCTTATTTGAAAGTTTTCAAAATTAAATTTTGAAACATTGGAAAGTTTTCATAAAATTGAATATTGAAACTTTGGAACATTTTTATAAATTAAATCTCTTGAACTATGAAATTTAACTAGGAATTGTTCTGTAAATTTGTAATTTACTAGAATGGATCTATTGTGAAATCGATTTTATTTTAAGCACGGAAACAATAACATTTTCAGAAATTTGAACCTTCAAAAATGTAGTTATCTGCATTCCTTATTAAATATACTTTTGATTTAATTTGCATAAGAATTTTAGTTCTGACTCAAGTATATTATTTTCCTTTATGCTCGGGTCAGCCTGAGTTTTTCAACATCGAAGACTATTTTCTAGTGGACGAAGACGAAGATGCAGTATATTATTGCTATTTATTATTCTACTACATTCTGTGTTTTGCTGCATTATTTGTTTATTTATGATATATGTATAACTCTGATTTGAATTTGTAAAAGTGTAATCAAATGTTATTTGTAAAACAGCTTCATGAACTATTTATTTGATTATTATATTTTGTCATTCCGCTGCGAGATTCTATATTTTATTTTTCTTTCCTTTTTCTTTTTTTCTTATTTACCCCATTAACAATCCTTCCTTTTGAATGGTTTGATTTTGACATGCGTGGTTTATTGTCTATTTGAACCATCCACAAAGGTGGGTCGTTATAGTTTGTATCAGAGCTTTGATTTAGACATACCTTAGCCTGTTGGGGTTAACTCATTAGTGATAGGTTAGTAATACACTAGAACGAGTTGTCTGAGTGTGTATACGAGAGCGCATATGTTAGTGTTATAAAAATGTTTTTTATAAATTTTGAAATAAAAATATTTTTCCTAATATTAAATGATATATAAAGGAATAATATTTTATGACTAATATAGTTATTTGTAATGTGTTTGATTTATGAAATGGTAATATTTAATTATTGTCATTTTTGTTGACTTGTTGTATTTAACCAAATTATGAACATTGGTTAATTATAGTTGACTAAATTAATACACTAAACACTAGTTTAGTAATGGTGTAGTAAAGAGATAAAATGAATAATTAGGATATATGTTTATGAAATTGAAATGTTGTTGTGAATTTTGATGTTTGTTGACATGTAGTTTCGACTATCGAATAAATGGAATATTTGGATATTTTGGATAATCGAAATCTTTTGAATTAATACATGAGTGAAACTTGATAATTGGGTTGAATTATATAGTTGAATTGATAACCTTAATTTTAAAGCAAGTAAAACAAGGTTTAGTTTGTTATATCTATGTTTAGTAAATGAATAGAATTGGGGTATACATTCTTAGCATGTAATGTAATAATATAGAAGTGTGAACTCTAAGCCTTAGGAGCTTTAAATTGAAATTGTGATTAAGGAAATGTTGTAAATTTGATTAAATTGGAAAAATATGTTTATGAACTTAATAAACATTAATGAAACATGTCATGAATAAATTGAAAGGTAAAGGTGAAACTAAATGGAATAAGCAAATATGAATTAAAAGTGAAATGATTTCAAATAAACCCATGACTTGTAAATTGTTATGAAATAAATGGATGTTGCAATAAATGGTTACAAATAAAGTTGTGATAACTTTAAACTCGAACAATGTCTTATTAAAAGGAATTAAGTTTAATAAATTAGTTATAAACGTAAGAAAATTCCTTATGAAATGATTTTCGAATAAACGTACTATTAAATGAGAAATATTACATGTGAAATGAATGTTATTTAAACTAAAGAGAAATATAAGCAATATTATGAGAATGGATATATTAATGTTTATATCAAAAGGAGAAATTCTACGAAACAAATATTAAGTATGAAGTTGATTTGAAAACTACTGATTTGGAAAGGTACTCAAATTGAAAACGAAATCTTATATAATCGAAGTCTATATAAGTGTGATTTGATGATATTGATTTTGGAAAGTATTCGATTTGAAAATGGAATCTTATATATAATGGACTTTATATAAGTACGATATTTGAAATTGATATGAAAAGGTACTATATGATACATATTTTCGAAGTAAATCTAACGACCCTGAATCGACCTTCGAAAATCGGCACCGAATATGTCACCTATATTCAAATGCCGCAGATTCAAACGTCGAATCTGGTTCGTCGGAGCTTATAACACATTAAGTATAACAACACAGCGGAAGAAAACAATGAAATAATATCATTGAAACAACAATGAATACAATATCTAATACAATATGATACAACAATACCAAAGACAAATATACACAGCGGAATATGATAACAACAGAAGAGATAACTTGAATATGATCTTCGATGAAGAGTGAAACCAAAATCTGCAACTCCAATCCAAACTCCAAAGCCAAAGCTCTAAACTTCAAACTTGATCCCCCATTATCAAGTTGAACTTGTACCAATTGCAATCCCGAATGCGATTGCCAAACTAAGACTTCTAAGATCCAAAAGACTGAAGAAGGTCTCCAAATGCTAGTGAATCTATACCTGTTATTGATTATCTGAAAAACCCAACTCTAGACTGCACGTGTGGAAAATTGTGGGCACCCAGAGTTTAGGAACGGAACAATAAACTCCATGTCAGTCATGGGACTGGTATGAGCAAACAAAAATAGTTTTTCTTTAAAACAATCAACAAAAGATTTTTAAAAAATTGAAATCCGCAATGCTTTTTAGAAAATGAAACTACCATAAGACCTCCCGCCACACACACCATGCAAACGCAAAATTGGAGGATATTTCTCTTTATGGTTGTCAAAAATGCTTACTACGTAAAATTCTTTTGATATTATTGTTAGTGCATAGTGGAAAACATTTCGCAAGTATAATATTAATCTTAGCCAGCATAGACATTTCGAACTATGCCTACTATAACTACCATCTAAACAGTGGTGACCACCATAAGTAAATGGCAGGTTATACAACTAAAACTATACAGGGCGTGTATTGGAGATTAGAGTTTCTAACAAATGGTCAGGCCAAGGAACTTCCCATTGCCACATGGGTACGCCTCTGGAGGGACGCTCCGAGAACCTACCCGGCTCTCTGCCAACACAAGGCCGGTGTACTCCCTTCCTGGGAGTAACACCTAAGATATGCCATCCCCGGTCGTTGCGACCTTTATCCAAGGATCCTCAACCATAAAGCAACATCACGCAGTAATAAATATACAGTGTCCACATGAGTTAAGTATCTGGGCTCCATACCATGATACCACCCTTTTCCAGAAGGAATGGACATACCCTAGGGGTGCGACCCCTGAAACCTTGCCGTATCTTTCATGTTTCGACCATTTCCGGGTGTGAGGTCCTGATGCAGTCTCGTCCACAAAGCTCAGCTTTTTCACAAAGCCATGTTTTAATCAACAAATGATCGCAGCACTTCGTATGCCACATTACCAAATTGGGGATGTATCACTAGTAACCATCAAGTACATAACCTCTGAGCTCGTACATCTTAAAGGAGGGTGTTAAGCTAAGAGATTAAATCTCCGCCACAAAACAGAAATATATTTGATAGAAACTGGTTTTACATCTCAAAGTGTAATGTCAGACAAACATCCATACAAGTCTGTTCCGGGTTCGAACAGAACCGAAGGCACTTCCAAAGAAGCCCTTGCAATTTGGGTATTCACAATCCCGATGGGACTCCCTATCACATATGGAGATCTCTATACCGGGCACTAATCGATGAAGAGTCATTCGACGGGTTATCCTTTCATTCTCGAAAATACCCGGTCTTCACCACCGGTTTTCAAATACTATCCCTAACGTCGTATCATTATTCGAAATGGGTTATATGACACAAGGTCCTCTCTCGGCTAAATCGAATAATAAGCGCAATATTTAAAAATATATGGTTACAAATCTTTAAACAAAAGGATTTACTTCACAAAGTTCACTAATATTTCACAAAGATTCATTCACAGCTTTTCAAAACAACTTCCTTTTCAAATTGGATTATCTCATCCAATTATTAACCCAAAGACTCAATTTATAGCTTTCAAAACTATTTCCAAAGATCCATTCATAACTTTCAAAATAATTACTATTTCAAATCTTTTATATATAAAAGATACAACATTTAAGATCCTCTTCGATTTCAAAATGAAGTTTAGCAATCTTTCACAAAGGTTCATTCATAGCTTTCGAAACAATTCACAATTTCATTTCAAAATTGAAATCTTTCGATACAAATTGGAAATTCTTTCTTTATATGAAAGCTATTATTACTTGAAAACAAATAGTTTTCGTTTCAGAAAAATCCAATTATATTGCAAGAGTTAAAGCCCTTGAGTTAAATTCAAATTCCCAAATCAATACCTTTAAAATGGTTTAACCCATATATAACTTGCATAACATCTTTAAACCATAGTTTCCAAGCATAGAATTCAATTTCAAATTTTGAATTCAAATTTAAATCAAATTATTTAAATTCCAAAACTTAATCAAGTTATTCAAAATAACTTTTATTTTTGAAACTCCTTTTCAAAAGCTCTTCATTTTAAACCCAATCCATTTCCAAAACCATTTGGATTCAAAAATTCAATTTTAAAACTATATCAAAAATCTGTGACTTAACCAATTTCCACGTGCAATTCATATTTGTGTGTGTATAGTGTAGTCCAGGGGTTTTACCCAATAGTGCAACATCATTCAATCATCACAGATTTCAAGCATATCAATATCGATAAGCGATATAATCTATAACGCTCATCTTCATTCACAGAATTATAGATAAATAATGTAAATTTGTCACATATAAATAAATTACATTCATCACATATCACACCAAAACAATTCATAGCACAAAGCATAACATATCAGGAAAATCAAACAATTTCGAGCATTCAATACAATCCAAGCATCCATAAGTAAGGTAAATTAATTATCTGATTAATTTAAATCAGATCAGTTACTTATGACTAAACATTAATCTTGGTTAATCAATGTTAATTAATTATAGACTATTAATCATTAATTAACCTTAAATAAATTAATTAACCTTCAATTATTAATTAATCAATCTTAATTAATAAATAAAACAACCTATAATCATTAAATAATTAACCTTTAATTATTTAATTATTCTTTAATTAATTATTCTTAATTACATTAATTAATTACCATTTAATTAATTATTTACAATAAGTGATTTCCTTTAATCACTTTCATTAATTAATAATTAATTAACCTAAATTAAGTAGTCACTCTTTAATTAATTATCCTTAATTACACCAAGTAATTAACTTTTAATCAATTACACAAAGTAATTAGCTTTGATTTAATTTCTCAATTACATAATTATGTCCTTTAAATTTTTATAAATTAGGATAAATACTTGGAATTATTATCATACAAAATCATTTAAGATCTTATTTAATAACTTTTGGAAATGAATCATTATTAACTTAAGACTTTTAAGTTAAATAATAAATTAAAAATACTTTATCTTAATTAACTTCTTAATTATCTTATATAAATAAAAATTTATGTATATTGAAATAATTTAATTTAAAATAATTTTACTTTGAAATCTTTGATAAATTTCCAACTTAAATAAACATTAAATAGGTGGTTAATTAAATAGGTGGTTGAACATGATTGATTTTTTAAACTTCACAACCTGCTATTTCTTTTATTTCAAAAACCTGGTACAAACTCTCTTAAAAATAATTTTGTAACTGGTTATGAACAAACTAACCGGCGGTCAAACTAAACCTTCCCGAGCCAAATAAACGAAACCCCGAGCCCATATACGAGAACGACTTCGAGACGCTCCTCTTCTCCCCCGAGCTCATTAATAAATGGCGACATCAGATACTTTCGGTAGCTCGTGCACATGTACGATCAATCGCGACAGCTCCGACCATTCCCGCCGCCTTCGAAATGTCGCCGATCACCTCCTCCATCAACACGATAAGCCAGATCGTCGAATCTCACCCTAAATCAAAGTTTCACCATCACGCTTTAATCTGGAACACAGCTGAACACCGAAATTCACCTCGAACTCCCACCTCCGGCCATCAGAAATCGTGCAATTCCTTTCAAAGCTTAGCCAGAGTCTCTTTCTCTTATCCCTCCTCATGCGATCGTTTCGATTCCCATGACGACGACGATTCTTCAATTTAAACTTCGACGAGACAAATTGTGCCCAAAACCCTACAACCACGTCAATGAAATACCACGATCATCAAATAAATTAGTGACTATTTTTCTGGTGAACTCCACCGCCTGAACTACCTTTGACATCAATCCCGAAACTCGATTTCCAGTTGATCATCGAGGATTAGCGAAAAATGTGTTTCCGTTCATACCCAAATTTCTCCACAAACATGAACTTAAAAATCTTGAATTGATTATTAAAAACCATAGATTTGTAACACGAATTTAGTTATAAAATCAAAAATGGAAATTAAGATACTTGATTTTCTGATTATCTTGGATTATTACTGACCTTTGTCACTTTTGAAATGATTTTTCAACATAAACACTTGTAATCATTTTTAAAAAATAATATTACACCATTACAATCCTTTTTCATTCAGAAATCATCACTTAAAAATGTTTATTTGGAGAGATGTAGATTTATTTATACCGTCCTTAGCCTGTAGATATCTTTAATAGAGATATAACTCCCTGTAAACAGACATGCGTACAAATTTACACATATATATACACACACAGATTCATTCACATGCAACAATTTTTGTTTCAATGGCAAATCAATCTCTAGACTTACAAGCAACAGCAGATAAAAATAAAGATTTAGTTTAGGGGTTTGCTCACCTGGAACAGTTTGAAACAGAGACAGCAAAAACATGGAATGAAACCGAAAAATTTGAAATTGATCTGTGCTTTTGATTACTGATCTTTTATTTGTTGAATTTAAACCTAATGTTGTTAGCTTGCTTGATCCCTGAGTTACTTATGAATCAGGTTAAAGTTGACTGAATTGAACCCTTTGCTTTGCTGTTTGATTTTTGTTTTGCTCCTGATTCTTGTTCCGGATTTGAGATTTTTGATTTAAACTTGCTTTTGTACTTCTGGTTTTCAAGTTGATGAATTTATTTTCTTTTCTGGATCTCCTTTACAGGCTTGAATTTGTCCCTTGCTTCTAATTTCTTTTCTGTGTTTATGAACTAAATTTCCAGATATGAAATGAATCACTTTAATCTTGATTTAAATTTGCCTGATCTACTACTTGAATTAGTGCTTCCAGATTTCATTTGCTTCATATTTTCAAACTGAAACCGTTGGGTTTGAATTGCATTTTTTGAATCAAGTTTTGTGGCTTGTCTTAATTTGATTTTTTTCTTTGGTCAGGTTTTGATCTAAGAACTTTAATTTGGAACAGTCACTTACTTAGAAAAAATGTTTTCAGGTTTTAGAATACGATGAAGAAGCCTGGTTATTTCTTTACATATATTTTTCATTTATTTCAATTTTAAGGTGATAATGCCATTTGTTTATTTAGTTTAACACTTGTAAATACAAATGATAATTTAAGCAACACATGTCTTCTTACATTATAAAATGTTTACATTTGTCAAAATTAGTATTTTTATTTTTAAATCCCTTAGTTTAATTAGTTCAAATTTTAGTTTTAAACCCTCATGTTATTATTTTTTACAAATTTGTACTCATAATGTTTTATACATTTCCTATTTTATAAATATTATTAAGTTTCCAAAAGATATATGTATATATCAAACTTTTATTCATTCTTGTCTTCATATTCTTAGATGTTTATACACACACACACACACACACACACACACACACACAAATCTTAGTTCATGTATATTTTAAAACTTTTATTAATTCTTGTTTTAATATCATATATACATTTTAATTACTTGTACTTATATAACTTTCAAATCAAAATGCATATTTGCTAAGATTAGAAAACAAGATTTTTATTAGTTTCAAATATATAGATATTTTAAATCCAATTTATTTATATAATATTTATTATTGAATTTCAGTTTCAAAATCTAATTCACAATAAATTTATAAACATATATATGAAGTTTTAAATTCAATCTTACAAATGTTCATGACATTCATTTTTGAATTCCAAATCAAAAATATCCATTGTAAATATATTTATTAGATTTCAAAATCAAATTTCAAATTAACATCCATTTATATAAATAAATAAACATAAATAAATAAACATACATCTTATTTCATTTGGAAAAAATCAAATTAATTCACAATTTAATTCTAAAATTTAAATTAATTATCAATTAAATTTGACGCAAAAAAAATCAGGATCGTTACAGTAAAGATATGGAAAGTGCCTTCTGCTTGATATCCGATTTGTGGCCACATTGTGGGTTCATACTATAGATATTATTCTCTCTGATTTTGGTTTTTCGGATGTGATACTCGAGTATCCTATCATGACGTAACACATGGTCGTTTTTTGGGTCGCGTAATCCGCAAGACAGAGATTGCTTAAAAGGTACGGATGTTTCCTAGGGGATCCAGGTGTAACCATTGTTATGTATTGTAACGTCTCGAAATTTTTCGACTTTCAAAAATTCAACATCGATACTCACTTTATCGACTGCCGAGAAATCGAAGGCCAAAAACCCGAAATGTTATGGGTTTAAGAAAGAAGAAAAGAAAAAAAGAAGAGAGAAGATAGAAAAGATAGAAAATAGAGGGAAAAGAAAACAGAAAATAGAACGGAACAGAAAATAACAGAACAACATCAGAATCTCACAATTCGCAGCGGAACAACATATAATAATAAATGAATAATCTTTAAACAAAGGACTATATCAGTTATTACATTACATTACATCATATCATCAGAGTGTACAACATCAAACAAACAGCGGGAAAGAAAGTACTATATACTAGTAATACGCCATGCCATCCATCTTGCCTCCAGCAACTCCTGAATTCCAGAATATCCTGATAAACCTTAACTCTTGACTGCCCGTGTGAAAATTGGTGGGCACCCAGAGTTTAGGAAGGAAAACAATAAACTCCGAGTCAGTCATGTGACTGGTGTGAGAACTCAAAACAGTTTATTTTTCTTTAAAAATCAAAATAGAAGAATATTTTAAAAATCAATTCGCAATGCTTTTAAAAATGAGACTACCCTAAGACCTCCCGCCACACACACAATGCAAACGCAGACTTGGGGAAGATTTCTTCTTATGTTAGTCAAAGATGCTTGATACGTATTAAAAGAAAACATTTGTTATTATTTCTAGTGCATAGTGTAGAAAATATTTCGAAAGTAGAATATAAATCTTAGCCAGCATAGGTACCATTATATTATGCCTACTATAGCTACTTCCTGAGGAAGAAGGTTCTACAACTAAAACCGTACAAGATCGTATTGTTTCTTTGGATTTCCAACGAATGATCAGGCCAAGGAACTTCCCATTGCCACATGAGAATGCCTCTGGATGGACATCCCCGAGAACCAAACCGGAACTCTACCAACACAAGGCCGGGTTACCCCTAACTGGGTAACTACTGACACAAGCACGCCATTCCCCGATCGTAAACGACCTTTCTCACGGGATCTCGATAACCAACAACAACAAAGTAATAAATTCGCAGTAACCACGTAGGTCAAATATATGGGCTCCATACCATGATACCACCTCTATCCAGAAGGAAATGCACATACCCTAAAGGGAGCTACCCCTCATAACCTTGCTGCTTCTTTCCTATTTTGACCATTCACGGGGTGTGAGGCTCGACGAAGTCACGTCCACAAAAACATACTTTATACAAAAGCCATGCTTTGGGTCAACAAATGATCATAGAAATGATCACCAAGATAGACGATCAAATAAATGATCCTATCACAAATAATCAACACAATGATCATTTAACAGCAACACTCAGCATGTCACATTACCAAATTGGGAATATATCGCTGATAACTCCAACTATATAACCTCTGAGCTCGTACGTCTCAGAGAACGGTGTTAAGCTAAAAGAATAAATTCTCCGCCACCAACAGAAATATATTTGAAAGAAATCGGCTTTATATCTCAATTTGTAATGTCAGACACACAATCCATACAAGTCTGTTCCGGGCTCGAACAGAACCGAAGGCACTTACAAAGAAGTCCTTGCAATCCGAATAATCTCTAATCACGTTCGGATTTCCCATCACATATGGAGATCTCAATACCGGGGATCAGCCAGTGCAGAGACAATCAACAAGAAACCCTTTCGCTTTCGAAAATATCCGATCTTCAACACCGGTCTTCGAATGAAATTCATAACGACGTATCACGTATTCGGAATGGGTTATACGACCCCAAGGTCCTTTCCCGGTTAACCCGAATAGTGAGCGCTTATTTTTAAAAAAATAAGTGTGGCATTCAAATTCAAGCAATTCACAACAAATACCTATTTAAAGGTAAATATTGATAGTCGGTTATTGAACTATCAATAGATATGCCAACATCACCAGATTCCAAATAATTTTCCAAATTATTTATTTCCCAAAAATATCTTTATAAGATATACATTCTCCATTCTTTAAAAAATAAATCAATATTTATTTTTAAACTCATTTTCCAAATTTCATTTATAAATTCCATATTGAATTTACATTCCAAAATATTTATGAATATACGATTTCCCTTCAATTTCTACTATTCATTTTCAATTTATCTTCAAAAAGATAAATTCCAAATATTCACTTAATATTGGAAAAGCATTTCTATACTTATTAAAAATAAGTAATTCACAGATCTTTTTATTTTCTATGCTTAGAAAATATTTAATATACCCTAATCGAAATTAAGTATATATTTCATTCTTTAAGGAAATTATTCACTTAAACATATTTATTTGGGCCAAAAACGAATGTTGCGTAAAACATCGTTATGACAACCCAAAATCACTAGTATAGGGATTCGAAATTAAAATAGATATATAAATCCCAATACTATACAAAACATTTCCTTTCGGAAAATCATCTATTATAACAACAGTGTTATAATCTATTATTTCCTTCTATTCCTCGAAAACGTCTATTTCAACAATGAATGTTGAAATCTATGGTTTCGAATCTCAATACATTTTAAAACATCTTTAGATCGTTTTAATTCTATTTAAAACATCACATCCAAAATAATTTCTTTAACATAATATTCACTATTCAAAAACGTGAATATACCTTGTTAATAAATTTCATCACTTCTTTTCATTCTATTTTAAAGGATTATTCACTGTCTAAACATGAATATAACTCCATTAATAAATTACAACAATTTTACTTATCAAAATAAGTTGTTGCGAATTTATAAAACAACGTTTATAAATTCTATTTCTATTTATTTTATATCAACCCCTTTCATAAATTTCCTTTATAAATCTATTCAATTTCATATCTCAATGATATACTAAAATTTCATATTATAAGTTAAATACTTATAATTTATTTATTTACAAAATCATTCCTTCAAACTTCCCAAATCTATAAATCTTATAACTTCTAAGATTCATTTATTTATCCACATCTATTTCCTAAATGACTTTATAAATTTTATTTATAAAATTCTATTTATAACTTCACCGTTGTAATTCTATAAGTTTCATTCATTAGTGAAATTCATTCACAATTCTTTCTAATACTTATAAAAGCTCGTTTAATAATTCCAATATTTTTAATTTATAAATATCAATTTATAAATCTTTTAATATAAAACAATTTATATTACTATTTTAAAACGCCTTTCAGCTCCTTATAATTTCATCATTTTAATTTATAAAATAATCAAATTTCATAAATTCTATAGATTTCATTCCTTTATGAAATTCATTTACAAATCATTCTATCACTTATAAAAGCTCGTTTTATAATTCAAGATATTCTAAATTTATAAATATCAGTTTATAAATCTTTTAATATAAAACAATTTATATTATTACTTTAAACTTCTTTAAATTCTTTTATAATTTCATCATTCTGATTTATAAAATAAAAATTTTATAAATCCTATTTCTAAACTTCTTATAATAAATTCAAAAGTCCCAGTTCAAACTATTTTATAAAATCACTAATCCCATATTTTCAAAAATCAACCTTTAACTGTATTTCTCAAAAATCATAATAATATTAAAATTATAGCGTTTATTTATTTTAAGATGAATCAATTCCAAAAATATTTTATAAACATATATTTCTAAAAATCACTTTAGAAATCAAAATCGTTATTTTTAAATTCCAAAAATTGGATTCGATGATGCAACACATCAATAGTCAATCACGACTTTCAAACATCATATAGCATCCATGATAACAATCAAATATCACAATATATGAAATCAAACAAATATTTGTGAGGAATCCAGTTGGATCCCTCCAACCTGTTTCCCTGCATCCACAGACATTAGCACAATACCATTCCACTTCGAGGTGGAATATCGCGGTATATGGGATTCTATAAAATATATCCGCTTACTAACGGCGCATAGGGTCTCATCCGCTATACAATGCGGGAAATCAATCAACTGCAATATATACATATGCCAATATATATATATTGCTATATATATAATATAATACCAATTCCACTTCGAGGTGGAATATCGCGGTATATGTGTGTAATAAATAACCTCCGCTTACTAACGGCGTATAGGGTCTATTCACATCCAATGTATATATCAATCATCATTCAATCATTCAATCAACACAGTCAAGCAAATTTTAAATCTAACTATTTAAAATTTAAATAAACAATAAAATTCCTTTTGAGTGAGAAGTTCTCACCTTTGCTTTTATTAGCAATCCATTTCCCATCTTGAATCGATTTTCTTGATTTATACCTTGTATAAATATTTACACAATTTATTAATATTCGAAATAATCGAATAATAAATTTTCATTTGATAATTTTGATTCATCGTTGATTCCCTTTTAATAGTTTGTTTTAACAAAAATTAAATTCAAACTATCCTTTATAAATTCAATTTTTTTGTCGAACAAATTTAATTTCTATTTAAATAAATTTTATTAACTAACTATTTAATTCAAACAACATTTTCTTTCATAAAATATCCTTTAGTACTTAATTACCCATTTTTCCAAAAATAAATAATATTTTCTTTTGATAAATCATTTTATCAAATAAGTAAAATTTCTAACTAATTTTCCTTTTACAAAATATTTTCATTTGAAACTAAAATTTCTATTCAACTAATAATTTAGTTTTAAACTAAATTTTCTTCAAGTTTTAAAATCCCTATTATTATTTATTTCTAATCTATATACATTTATTAAAATTCGAACAGATTCCTTTAACAAGTTTATTTAACCAAGATTTTATTTTTAACAAATTTTCTTCTTTTAATAAATTTATTTAAACTAATTTTGTCTTTAAAAATTTTATTTAACTAAAATTTAAATTTCCTTTTAAATTAAATTTATTTAATCAAGATTTTATTTCAACTAAATAATTCCTTTTTTTTAAAACAATTTCTTTTAAATAATTAAATTTATCTAACTAATGATTAAAATTTTCCTTTTATTTTAATAAATTTGATTAACTAAAAATTATATTTTAAACTAATTTTTTTTTCCTCCAAATTTAATTTCTAAATTTATTTCCTTTTGAAATAAATTCTTTTATCTCTTTCAAACTATTTAAAATACGTATCTTAAATAATCTCTTCAACTATTAAACAAAATTACTCAAAATTTCCTTATTAAATATTTTGAACTAATCGGATGACTAACTCCATTTATCAAATTTAATTTAACATTTTTAAACTAAAAAAAAAAAATTCTTTAACACATTATCTTTTAGTAACCCAATAATTTAATTCAAAACAAATTCCCCAAATTCAAAATTCCTGTTTTATCTTTAAATATATATATATATATATATATATTTTTACAGAACCCACTGCAACTTGAATTTCCATAAGTGTAAAGAAATCTATGTGAATCAATTTAAAGTAAATTAAACAAGATCAATACCTTACTGTAACTCACGGTGACCTCGACAACAATGATCGCAAGCCACCCTGGTGATAACTCGCGCTCAACCACATCGTGCAGGCGACCAGCAGCACTCCGTCGTTGCCGCGCTCGCCGATGCCTTCTCACATCGGCATCACACCCATCGTTCGCCATAATCCTAGCTCACAGCCTCCTTCACGTCGCCCATTAGTTCGACCGCGACCCAAACTAAATCGCGACCCCCATCAACGTTGATCCCCTTTCCCACCGCCTGCAGCAACTTGCGTTCCCTCACGTTGCAGCGCTCCACCATAAACCACGCCTCCACACGCCGTCGAGATCCACTAACATCCCCTTTGCCTCGCGCTGCCAAACACTCAGGACAATGTGCCCAAAACCCGATCGAACGAAAGAAATTGGGGGGAGCGGCCTTGATCTTGAATTTTTAAGCAACAAGGATTTCGAATTTTTTTTTTCTCGTCTCGTTTTATTTTGGAAATGGGGGAAGATGGAGGCACGGTTAAAACTTAACTCTGCAAATAGGAGAGGCAACTCGCGATCTAAAGGACAAAAAGAAAGAAAAAAAAATGAAGGCAGCGTGTACCCTAGGGAAGACAGGAAGTGATAGTTGCATGCTTGAACCTCTTTGCTACAGTGAAAACAAAAAGTTTTGATGAGACCAATTTAAATTTTAAATTCAAGTTTAAATCGAATTTAATTTCAACGCGTTTTCTTATCGTACGGTCACACAACAACTCCAAACACTACGAAATTTGAAATCCGGTAATAATTCAATGTTACGGATCCAATGGCACTGGTTTCGTCGAGTTTCGAGACTGTGCCTCGGACGGCTATTTTAAATATCGATTCAAACGATTAAATTTCAAAACTGAACAATTCACTTCCAAATTAAATTCTGAAGCTTCTATTATCTTCAATATTATCAATATGAATTTTACAAGCCTTTGAAATATTTTTAATTGGCTTAAAATTGAAGATTCAAATTTTTATTCAACTTTCAATAGATTAAATTCTATAATTTAATCGCCAATTCATTCTGATAATTTGAAATTCAATTCAAACCATCATTCAAATATTTAAAATTAATTAAATATTCTCAAATTAAATTATTCTAATTCTGGGTCGTTACAATTTTCCCACCTTAAAAGAATTTCGTCCCGAAATTACAAGTTAAGAAGAATGCCCTTATCCCTTCTACTATTTTTCACAATCTAAATAGTTTTATCAACTTACCAACCTAAATCTTTTTACTAGAGATTCAGTATCATTTCAACTAGCTTTCCAATTCCAATTATAAGTTTCAACCAACATTGTTTTCCTAACAATTCAAATTTAAATTCAAATTCAAATTTTAAACTTTCAAAATTTCTCAAAATTTTTCTAACACCCTAAATTTTCGAAAAATTTTGCCAGCGTCTCCTTTGCGCGGCTAGCTCGGTACGACTACAAAATGGCACCACGGCCCCTCAGAATCAAAAAGAAAAGAGAAAGCCAAGTGGCTGGAGAAGAAAGTCATCAAATTTCATACTGAAATTGAAATACGTACCTTTTTGTCGAGCAATTCAATTTTATCTTTGAAATCAAAATCTCAATTCCTTTATATACCTGTATAACCTGCTAGTAGTAGCATCCAAAATATCCAACATTCAAACCATTTTGCAAATTCTATTACAAAATTTTCCAACATATGTTTCTTATACATTTTTACTTCACTGTTGAAGTTACATATCTATTTCATTCAATTTAACATTTCAATTCAATGCACAATTTCAATTCTATTTGAATTCAATTCAAAATTTCAATTCAATTTGAATTCAATTCTCAATTCTAAATATTGAATTTTACCGATTAATTTCCATTTAGTAATTCATATTACTACTTTAAATTAGTTTCATCCACTAATTCATTTCAATATTCAATTTATTCCATTTGAAATTACTTCACAAATGAATAAATTATCAAGTTAATTTACTTGAATTCAATCCATTTTATTTCTTATTTAATTTTATATACTAATGATAATAAATCTATATTATCACTTCCTAACAATCCATGCAACCATATACTATAATAATCCATAGAAAATCATTTCTTTTCTATACAAAATAGTTTTGGGCAAAATTATCTTATTTACCCGTTTCAAAACAATTTTATATTCACTAACAAATACGCACTCATATCTATTATTACACTCAACCTCATTCTAGAGTACTGCTGACTCTATCTCTAATGAGTAATACCCAACAGAACCATGGTTGTCGCTTAACCATAAGCTCTGATACCAAATGTAACGTCTCGAAATTTTTCGACTTTCGAAAATTCAACATCGATACTCACTTTATCGACTGCCGAGAAATCGAAGGCCAAAAACCCGAAATGTTATGGGTTTAAGAAAGAAGAAAAGAAAAAAAGAAGAGAGAAGATAGAAAAGATAGAAAATAGAGGGAAAAGAAAACAGAAAATAGAACGGAACAGAAAATAACAGAACAACATCAGAATCTCACAATTCGCAGCGGAACAACATATAATAATAAATGAATAATCTTTAAACAAAGGACTATATCAGTTATTACATTACATTACATCATATCATCAGAGTGTACAACATCAAACAAACAGCGGGAAAGAAAGTACTATATACTAGTAATACGCCATGCCATCCATCTTGCCTCCAGCAACTCCTGAATTCCAGAATATCCTGATAAACCTTAACTCTTGACTGCCCGTGTGAAAATTGGTGGGCACCCAGAGTTTAGGAAGGAAAACAATAAACTCCGAGTCAGTCATGTGACTGGTGTGAGAACTCAAAACAGTTTATTTTTCTTTAAAAATCAAAATAGAAGAATATTTTAAAAATCAATTCGCAATGCTTTTAAAAATGAGACTACCATAAGACCTCCCGCCACACACACAATGCAAACGCAGACTTGGGGAAGATTTCTTCTTATGTTAGTCAAAGATGCTTGATACGTATTAAAAGAAAACATTTGTTATTATTTCTAGTGCATAGTGTAGAAAATATTTCGAAAGTAGAATATAAATCTTAGCCAGCATAGGTACCATTATATTATGCCTACTATAGCTACTTCCTGAGGAAGCAGGTTCTACAACTAAAACCGTACAAGATCGTATTGTTTCTTTGGATTTCCAACGAATGAACAGGCCAAGGAACTTCCCATTTCCACATGAGAATGCCTCTGGATGGACATCCCCGAGAACCAAACCGGAACTCTACCAACACAAGGCCGGGTTACCCCTAACTGGGTAACTACTTACACGAGCACGCCATTCCCCGATCGTAAACGACCTTTCTCACGGGATCCCGATAACCAACAACACAAAGTAATAAATTCGCAGTAACCACGTAGGTTAAATATCTGGGCTCCATACCATGATACCACCTCTATCCAGAATACCCTAAAGGGAGCTACCCCTCATAACCTTGCTGCTTCTTTCCTGTTTTGACCATTCACGGGGTGTGAGGCTCGATGAAGTCACGTCCACAAAAACATACTTTATACAAAAGCCATGCTTTGGGTCAACAAATGATCATAGAAATGATCACCAAGATAGACGATCAAATAAATGATCCTATCACAAATAATCAACACAATGATCATTTAACAGCAACACTCAGCATGTCACATTACCAAATTGGGAATATATCGCTGATAACTCCAACTATATAACCTTTGAGCTCGTATGTCTCAGAGAAGGGTGTTAAGCTAAAAGAATAAATTCTCCGCCACCAACAGAAATATATTTGAAAGAAATCGGCTTTATATCTCAATTTGTAATGTCAGACACACAATCCATACAAGTCTGTTCCGGGCTCGAACAGAACCGAAGGCACTTACAAAGAAGTCCTTGCAATCCGAATAATCTCTAATCACGTTCGGATTTCCCATCACATATGGAGATCTCAATACCGGGGATCAGCCAGTGCATAGACAATCAACAAGAAACCCTTTCGCTTTCGAAAATATCCGGTCTTCAACACCGGTGTTCGAATGAAATTCATAACGACGTATCACGTATTCGGAATGGGTTATACGACCCCAAGGTCCTTTCCCGGTTAACCCGAATAGTGAGCGCTTATTTTTAAAAAAAATAAGTGTGGCATTCAAATTCAAGCAATTCACAACAAATACCTATTTAAAGGTAAATATTGATAGTCGGTTATTGAACTATCAATAGATATGCCAACATCACCAGATTCCAAATAATTTTCCAAATTATTTATTTCCCAAAAATATCTTTATAAGATATACATTCTCCATTCTTTAAAAAATAAATCAATATTTATTTTTAAACTCATTTTCCAAATTTCATTTATAAATTCCATATTGAATTTACATTCCAAAATATTTATGAATATACGATTTCCCTTCAATTTCTACTATTCATTTTCAATTTATCTTCAAAAAGATAAATTCCAAATATTCACTTAATATTGGAAAAGCATTTCTATACTTATTAAAAATAAGTAATTCACAGATATTTTTATTTTCTATGCTTAGAAAATATTTAATATACCCTAATCGAAATTAAGTATATATTTCATTCTTTAAGGAAATCATTCACTTAAACATATTTATTTGGGCCAAAAACGAATGTTGCGTAAAACATCGTTATGACAACCCAAAATCACTAGTATAGGGATTCGAAATTAAAATAGATATATAAATCCCAATACTATACAAAACATTTCCTTTCGGAAAATCATCTATTATAACAACAGTGTTATAATCTATTATTTCCTTCTATTCCTCGAAAACGTCTATTTCAACAATGAATGTTGAAATCTATGGTTTCGAATCTCAATACATTTTAAAACATCTTTAGATCGTTTTAATTCTATTTAAAACATCACATCCAAAATAATTTCTTTAACATAATATTCACTATTCAAAAACGTGAATATACCTTGTTAATAAATTTCATCACTTCTTTTCATTCTATTTTAAAGGATTATTCACTGTCTAAACATGAATATAACTCCATTAATAAATTACAACAATTTTACTTATCAAAATAAGTTGTTGCGAATTTATAAAACAACGTTTATAAATTCTATTTCTATTTATTTTATATCAACTCCTTTCGTAAATTTCCTTTATAAATCTATTCAATTTCATATCTCAATGATATACTAAAATTTCATATTATAAGTTAAATACTTATAATTTATTTATTTACAAAATCATTCCTTCAAACTTCCCAAATCTATAAATCTTATAACTTCTAAGATTCATTTATTTATCCACATCTATTTCCTAAATGACTTTATAAATTTTATTTATAAAATTCTATTTATAACTTCACCGTTATAATTCTATAAGTTTCATTCATTAGTGAAATTCATTCACAATTCTTTCTAATACTTATAAAAGCTCGTTTTATAATTCCAATATTTTTAATTTATAAATATCAATTTATAAATCTTTTAATATAAAACAATTTATATTACTATTTTAAAACGTCTTTCAGCTCCTTATAATTTCATCATTTTAATTTATAAAATAATCAAATTTCATAAATTCTATAAATTTCATTCCTTTATGAAATTCATTTACAAATCATTCTATCACTTATAAAAGCTCGTTTTATAATTCAAGATATTCTAAATTTATAAATATCAGTTTATAAATCTTTTAATATAAAACAATTTATATTATTACTTTAAACATCTTTAAATTCTTTTATAATTTCATCATTCTGATTTATAAAATAAAAATTTTATAAATCCTATTTCTAAACTTCTTATAATAAATTCAGAAGTCCCAGTTCAAACTATTTTATAAAATCACTAATCCCATATTTTCAAAAATCAACCTTTAACTGTATTTCTCAAAAATCATAATAATATTAAAATTATAGCGTTTATTTATTTTAAGATGAATCAATTCCAAAAATATTTTATAAACGTATATTTCTAAAAATCACTTTAGAAATCAAAATCGTTATTTTTAAATTCCAAAAATTGGATTCGATGATGCAACACATCAATAGTCAATCACGACTTTCAAACATCATATATCATCCATGATAACAATCAAATATCACAATATATGAAATCAAACAAATATTTGTGAGGAATCCAGTTGGATCCCTCCAACCTGTTTCCCTGCATCCACAGACATTAGCACAATACCATTCCACTTCGAGATGGAATATCGCGGTATATGGGATTTTATAAAATATATCCGCTTACTAACGGCGCATAGGGTCTCATCCGCTATACAATGCGGGAAATCAATCAACTGCAATATATACATATGCCAATATATATATATTGCTATATATATAATATAATACCAATTCCACTTCGAGGTGGAATGTCGCGGTATATGTGTGTAATAAATAACCTCCGCTTACTAACGGCGTATAGGGTCTATTCACATCCAATATATATATATATATATATATATATATATATATATATATATATATATATATATATCAATCATCATTCAATCATTCAATCAACACAGTCAAGCAAATTTTAAATCTAACTATTTAAAATTTAAATAAACAATAAAATTCCTTTTGAGTGAGAAGTTCTCACCTTTGCTTTTATTAGCAATCCATTTCCCATCTTGAATCGATTTTCTTGATTTATACCTTGTATAAATATTTACACAATTTATTAATATTCGAAATAATCGAATAATAAATTTTCATTTGATAATTTTGATTCATCGTTGATTCCCTTTTAATAGTTTGTTTTAACAAAAATTAAATTCAAACTATCCTTTATAAATTCAATTTTTTTGTCGAACAAATTTAATTTCTATTTAAATAAATTTTATTAACTAACTATTTAATTCAAACAACATTTTCTTTCATAAAATATCCTTTAGTACTTAATTACCCATTTTTCCAAAAATAAATAATATTTTCTTTTGATAAATCATTTTATCAAATAAGTAAAATTTCTAACTAATTTTCCTTTTACAAAATATTTTCATTTGAAACTAAAATTTCTATTCAGCTAATAATTTAGTTTTAAACTAAATTTTCTTCAAGTTTTAAAATCCCTATTATTATTTATTTCTAATCTATATACATTTATTAAAATTCGAACAGATTCCTTTAACAAGTTTATTTAACCAAGATTTTATTTTTAACAAATTTTCTTCTTTTAATAAATTTATTTAAACTAATTTTGTCTTTAAAAATTTTATTTAACTAAAATTTAAATTTCCTTTTAAATTAAATTTATTTAATCAAGATTTTATTTCAACTAAATAATTCCTTTTTTTTAAAACAATTTCTTTTAAATAATTAAATTTATCTAACTAATGATTAAATTTTTCCTTTTATTTTAATAAATTTGACTAACTAAAAATTATATTTTAAACTAATTTTTTTTTTTTACTCCAAATTTAATTTCTAAATTTATTTCCTTTTGAAATAAATTCTTTTATCTCTTTCAAACTATTTAAAATACGTATCTTAAATAATCTCTTCAACTATTAAACAAAATTACTCAAAATTTCCTTATTAAATATTTTGAACTAATCGGATGACTAACTCCATTTATCAAATTTAATTTAACATTTTTAAACTAAAAAAAAAATTTCTTTAACACATTATCTTTTAGTAACCCAATAATTTAATTCAAAACAAATTCCCCAAATTCAAAATTCCTGTTTCATCTTTAAATATATATTTTTTTTTTATTTTTTTTTATTTTTTACAGAACCCACTGCAACTTGAATTTCCATAAGTGTAAAGAAATCTATGTGAATCAATTTAAACTAAATTAAACAAGATCAATACCTTACTGTAACTCACGGTGACCTCGACAACAACGATCGCAAGCCACCCTGGTGATAACTCGCGCTCAACCACATCGTGCAGGCGACCAGCAGCACTCCGTCGTTGCCGCGCTCGCCGATGCCTTCTCACATCGGCATCACACCCATCGTTTGCCATAATCCTAGCTCACGGCCTCCTTCACGTCGCACATTAGTTCGACCGCGACCCAAACTAAATCGCGACCCCCATCAACGTTGATCCCCTTTCCCACCGCCTGCAGCAACTCGCGTTCCCTCACGTTGCAGCGCTCCACCATAAACCACGCCTCCACACGCCGCCGAGATCCACTAACATCCCCTTTGCCTCGCGCTGCCAAACACTCAGGACGATGTGCCCAAAACCCGATCGAACGAAAGAAATTGGGGGGAGCGGCCTAGATCTTGAATTTTTAAGCAACAAGGATTTCGAATTTTTTTTCTTCTCGTTTCGTTTTATTTTGGAAATGGGGGAAGAGGGAGGCACGGTTAAAACTTAACTCTGCAAATAGGAGAGGCAACTCGCGATCTAAAGGACAAAAAGAAAAAAAAAATGAAGGCAGCGTGTACCCTAGGGAAGACAGGAAGTGATAGTTGCGTGCTTGAACCTCTTTGCTACAGTGAAAACAAAAAGTTTTAATGAGACCAATTTAAATTTTAAATTCAAGTTTAAATCGAATTTAATTTCAACGCGTTTTCTTATCGTACGGTCACACAACAACTCCAAACACTACGAAATTTGAAATCCGGTAATAATTCAATGTTACGGATCCAATGGCACTGGTTTCGTCGAGTTCCGAGACTGTGCCTCGGACGGCTATTTTAAATATCGATTCAAACGATTAAATTTCAAAACTGAACAATTCACTTCCAAATTAAATTCTGAAGCTTCTATTATCTTCAATATTATCAATATGAATTTTACAAGCCTTTGAAATATTTTTAATTGGCTTAAAATTGAAGATTCAAATTTTTATTCAACTTTCAATAGATTAAATTCTATAATTTAATCGCCAATTCATTCTGATAATTTGAAATTCAATTCAAACCATCATTCAAATATTTAAAATTAATTAAATATTCTCAAATTAAATTATTCTAAATTCTGGGTCGTTACATGTATCCTACGGTCTACCGTTTTGTTGTCATGGCATAATCCACAAGGCAGAGATCGCTTAAAGGGTACGGATGTTTCCTGAGGGATCTAGGCATAACCATTGTTATGTATCCTACGATCCACAGTTTTGGTTATCATGGCGTAATTCACAAGGCATTGATTGCTTAAAGGTACGGATGTTTCCTGGGGGATCCAGGTGTAACCATTGTGTATCTACGATCCAGGTGATTTATTTGAATTGTACTTTCCATATCTGTTTTGAAAGTTTTTCAAGTATTTTCACTGGGTATTGAAACAGGTCTACTAAGTACTTGGAGAATTCTAGCCTTGCGCCTGATCAACGCATGACCAGAGTCTGCAAGAATGAGGATGAACCTGTTAAGACATCGAGTTATAAAACTATTTTGATAAAGTATTATATAAAAGATATTTTAGTCATTTTTTCTTTTCTAATTACATTAAAATGTTTAAAATATTATATATTTATGTACAGCATGGTTTATTAGTGTTGTAAATATCGTGAGAAATTATTAATTTAATAAAACATATTTAAAGTAAATGATTATTGATTTATTAATAATGTTTGAAAAGTATCTTGAGATAAAACTAATAAATTTATAAATAATGGATTTAAGGGTTTCAATAGCTTCTTTGTAAATATAAGTAATGATGTAAATAATTATTTTCAAATAGTTTACATATATTTATAAAGATGTTATTTAAAATATTTAAATGGAATTTAAAAATGAAGTAAGAAATTTTACAAATTAATTTTTGGAAAGTATTAAAGTATTAAAGATGATTTATTTGCAAATGAAGCTTTCAAATGAATATTGGAAGTAAAATTTATATAAGTTTCTTTGAATGTGGAATTTAAAGATATTATATAAATGGAAAAAAAATTGATTTGCGAAGTTTATTTATAGTAATATACTTGGCAAATAAATTTGAATCTCTATTTTGCAAGTATAGTTTGGAATATTTAATTGATTTCGAAGTACTAATAGTAAATTTATTGGTTAATTTTTCTGCTTGAATTTTTGTATTAAACCATAATAAATGTTTTTCCATGATTTGAATATTCATTTTACAGCAAGTGTGTAAAATTAATTATGAAGATATGAAATTTTAAACTTTGATTTAGAAATTTAATGTAAGATTAGAGTATTCTACTAGTTTCAGTTTAATAATCTTGTGTTTATACTTATTTTAAAAATAACGAGTCTAATAAATTATCGGATTTAAGGAACTTTATTTTAAAGTTTACAATAATGTTTTGATATAAATTTCTAACATTGTTTTAGACTTTTGAAAAATCTTTGCATAATGCTGTGAGGACGTTTTAAATATAACTTATATTTTTACTAAGTGAATGAGGTTAAATGTTTTAACTGAATTTTTAGATATGTTGAAATATTTGTTTTCTCTTCAAGGGCAAATACCAAAAACTTTATTCAATGACCAATGGAGTTATAAAAATAAGTAGGACAGTAGAAGCTTAAGTAATTTTTTTTTTGAAATGATTCATTAATGACTTAAATATTTAATGGAAACCAAATTATGTAAGTGATTGATCTTTATATAAATAAATGAATGAAAAAGGACCAATCGAATAAACTTAAATAAATTTAAAATTCTTGTTGTTTGGCTGATGGTAAGTTTGGGAAATAATACTTCTAGTTGTTGAGGTTGTTTGACTAATATATTGAGTAATTATCTAAGGCTGTTGAGCATAGGGTACACTTGAAAGTTTATTCATCACCTTGCATGATTTAAGGTTTTTGAACTAAACAAACCACTGGTTTTGGTTACTATGGATGTATGATGGATTCTTTGGTTGCATAAATGGTTGTATTGTTTGTTTATATACGTTTTGTTTTTGAAATACGATACATATATTGTAATTATTATTATTATTGTTTTTCGGACCTTTCTGTGCAAAGGAGACCCTACCAAAAATTTAAGACTTCGATGTATAATTTGAGTTATTTTTATTAAACCTAAGTATGTAGGTTTAATTGTTTATAAATTGACTGTTTAAATAAAATATAACATATTTTTGGATTCCTTCTTATTTCTTTTCGGAGACGAAAAGTTTTGAGTGGGGAGATTGTAACGACCAACATTTTTAAACATTTAAAAGTATCAAATTAGATAAGATTTTAAATAAAATTGTTAGGAATAAAAAAAATTAAGATTTTATTGATACAAGTTAGATTATATTACAAATTATGAGCTTAATTAAAATTTTTATTAATGACATATGTTTGCAATAATATAAGGATGATAACAAAGGTTAGTGTGTATTTCAATAATATTGGTTTGAATGATATTAACAATTGTTTGAATGTAAATTTCCAATTGATTAGAATAATAAATGTTAATAAGGAATAATAAATGTTTCTTTATTAAAAAAGAATCATATGTTTATTTATTTAAAATGTTTGGTAGCTAAAAGATAGATTTCAGAGATGATAAACTATTATTTGGTAAGAAATGTATAGTACCTGTTTGTATCCAATAGTGCATAAATATGTTTAAATCACTGTTTGATAGGAAATAATTTTTCTATTTCTCATTACATTTATTTAGTACATTTTGATATTCACCTTTGTAATCAATTGAAATTAATGTAATTGAACAATTTCAATTAATAAGAGAGAGAACCTTAAATTGTAAGTTTATAAGTGTAATTAAATGTAGCTTATATTTTGTGAAAATATAAGAAAAGTTTGATTTAATGAAAAGAAGGACGTTTATGTCAAATAAAATGAATGTTTCGTTTGTGAATGTATATTTAATTTCATTAGAGTAAAGAATAGAATGATTTGTTAAAAAAAAGAAATATATATTTATTTGAACGCGGTTTTAGCATACAGATAGATTACAAGAATAGAAATATAATTTAAATAAGTTATTTATTACTGTGGGGTTAAACAACAAATTTATAAACATGTTTAAATGACTTAAGGAAACAATTGTCCTATTTCTCATCCATTTTGGTTTATCTATTTTGAAATTTAACTTTGTTATTAATTGCAATTAATGTAATGGAAATATTCTGATTAAAAGGAAAGAAAACATTGATTGCACTTAATAGATTTAACAAAAGAAACGCATGTTTTGTGTTAAACAGAAATGGTACTTTAAAGGAAATAAAAGAATTGAACATTTTCATTTTTAAGGTAAGTATAATTGTGACGCCCCACCTCTATACCTACGCTAGCCAAGAACACTACGGTGTAATGCTGTCGACTAGCACGGAGAATAAGGCTGTTGAGGAGCGACCATCCGGGTATTTTCTTTGTGCGAGCATCGATACGTCAGATAATATAACATGCATTTTGTTTCAAGAGGAAATCCAACATACCAACACAAGCTCGAAGCTACTACACAGTGGCTATAATATCTTCAGAAACAAATATAGAAATAAACATAACACAGGACGGTCACAGACATCCGTATCACAAAGGCGGAAGTAGATATGAATATAAAACACATGAAAGTGTACATCAGAGGTGTGGTCAAGCAAGATCCACACTATCACAAAAGAATAGTTACAAGAACTACACAAAAGAATAAGTATACATCATAGAGTCTATATCTCAAATGTATACACCAAAATAAACTACTAATCTAAGTAGTTAGCCAAAAGTCAGAGAAATCAATCCCAAGAGAGAAGTCAAGCAGAAGTACCTGTAACATCTCCGTCTGACCCGAGTATTATTTCGTAAGAAAATAATAAACGGATCAGTCTAGCTATAAATATCAGATGACATGATATAGAATAAGAGATATGGCATAAACATATAATATCCATAATGGCATACTACTATAAGTATGTGAATGATAATCAACAAAAAGATTAATCAATATCACAAGAATCTTCTCAAAGACTCAAAAAGGGTATCATACCCAAAACTTGTATTCATAACAAGTTAATGACACACGAATTCACCAATGCACAAAAATTGATAAAACTTATCAATAGAAATCGCGAAAATTGGTGAAGCATAAATTCCAGAGATCAACATACGAAATCCAGAAATCATAAAAAGGGGGGAGGCCTATCACATGAACGGGAGCATGAAAACTCACCAACATATGTATAACACGAACGAGAAGCTATCTCATGGTAGCTAGCCATTAATTTTTGACACACGAACGGCCCGAAGACCATGAGGTGCTACCCCACATGTGTGAGTCGAAATCACACTGAAACGGGGTCTAGTCTCCCTCGCAGACAAAGGGACATCACACAATTGCTAGTCTAAATCACAAAAATGATCGTCAATGATCATCAACAAGCGTCAATTACACTAAGCTAGTAAATATATGAGTTTAGCCTCATGTCCCATAACCACTTGCTTAACTTAAATATTTACGAACAAACTGTAGATCTTCACTAGAAAATTTTCACAAGAGGTTCAAACGAACAAGTCCAAGAATTAACCAACGAAGCAAACGCAAGCGTTTCATACCACTCGTTTTACTAAGTCATTTAATTAGATTTCTCATCCAAGTGAGGTAAAGGTTTGTATATACTAATAGATTGGAAAGTGGTTTTATAAACAAGTTTGGTAATAAAATAGAGTTGAAATCATTTTGATGAAAGAGTTTTGATATTTACTACTAGTATTGAAACCTTTATATTTTTAAAGTGACAAATCACAAAAATGATTGTAGAACAATCAATCACCAAAATTCACATTCGAGGACGTGCATTAGTTCCAAAGAAATCGATATCAAATCCATCAAAGTGGATATTTCCAAAAATTCCAAAACAGAAGTCATCATAGTCGAATAAGTGATAACAGCAACTAGGAATCAAAACGAATCGATATAAATTGGAAACCAAGCAAAACTAGGCTCAAATAGGCATAGCAGACAAATAGAAGCAGGTCGGTCGACTGGCTCACTGAGTTCAGTCGACTGAACTCGGTCCCTAAAAATTCACGGGATACTGGTCAGTCGACTGAACTCAGTGGGTCAGTCGACTGACTGCAGTAAACAGAGCCACCAAGGCTCTGCAGGAAGCCTTCACCCTGCTTATTAGCTTCAGCCAGTCGACTGACCTAGAAGTCCAGTCGACTGACTGGAGCTAAGGCAGTTTTCCCTGCCTATCAACGGAAGAAGAAACCCTTCCCATTTCACAACCGGTCGAGCCTCGGGCACTAAGGGATTACGCCGATCGGCAACCCAGCCCTATAGGCTCTTCGATGCATCACCAAAAACTTGTTCAAATATCCATAGAAGGATTTTCATAGAATTTGCTTTCAAAACACCAAAAGTTGGAATATAAACCAAATCAATCCAAACCAAAAGCAAATGCACATGACTAATTGTTAGGAATTCATACCCAACGTTCAAAGATAGTTACAGACCTAGATGTGAGATTAAAAATCTCACCTTTTCACAAAAACAATGAAGGAGAAGCTTGAAAGCAAATGGAGAATCAACCACTCTTCAACACAACCCAAATGAGCTTAAATCTATGCTCAAAAGAAGAACATTCTCAAAGTTAGGTTTAGGAATTTCTGAAATTGATAAGAGAATGAGTTGGAGAAGAAGAAGAGGAAGCTTACCAAAGTATCTTCTATTAGTTTGGAGCTAGAGCTTGATTTGCAAAAGAAAACTAGGGCTTGGAGTTTTAATTTCCCCTTCCACTCTCCATTTTTGATGAAGCTTAAGTGTTAGGAATTAGAAGTGAAGTAATGAAGAGTTGGAGTGGAGTTGGGTTCATATGCTAGGTTAATGGGCTGAAACAAAACCAAAGCCCTAAGTGAAAAAGTGGCAAAATTCTACTATCTCCAAACATATCGAAGTTTATAATAAAAAAGTTGTAAACGGCGTTTCGAACTCAATGGAAGTGGTCCCGAGTCCTAATTTGACCGTTTTCAAAAATAGCTTTTTGGACTAAATTTCGAGTATCGATAAAATATTTAATTAAAATATTTAAATATTCAATCGAAAAAATATGCGGGTTGTTACAGACTCCCCTCCTTAAAGAAATTGCGTCCTCGCAATAATTAAGAAGAAAATACATAGTAACAACCATGAAAGCATATTCAACACAAAAGAAATTTGAAATAAAAATTTCACCTCAAAGAGCATGGGAAAGTAATTCCGGATGTGTTCGCTCGATGAACTCTCTAGATTCCCAAGTGCAATCCTTTGGATTGGAGGACCATTGAACTTTCACAAGCGGAACATCTTTATTTCGAAGTCATTTGACTTCCGAGGCAATAATACGAATCGGATGTTGCTCATAAGTTAAATTCGGCGAAATCTCAATTTCTTCCACAACACCGGGCCCAAGAATAGAATCGGAATCTCGAAGGCATTTCCGTAATTGAGAAACGTGAAACACGTCATGCATGGCAGAAAACTGAGCCGGTGATGCAAGGCGATTAGCCATGGAACCAATACGTTCAGTGATAGGAAATGGCCCAATATATCTAGGCGCTAATTTTCCTGATCGACTGAAACGCACAACACCCTTCATAGGTGAAAGCCAAATAAACACCAAATCTCCTACAGAAAATTCTAATTTCCTTCTTCGGTTATCGACATAGGATTTTTGTCTACTCTGGGCTTCTTTCATCCTGTGACGAATAAGTTCAATCTTTTCTGTGGAATCACGAATAAAATCTGGACCTAAAACCAGCTTCTCACAGGCCTCAAGCCAACAAGAAGGAGATCGGCATAGCCTTCCGTAGAGTGCCTCGAAAGGTGCCATACCAATACTAGATTGGAAGCTATTATTATAGGAAAATTCAACAAGTGAAATATGATCTTCCCAACTTCCACCGAAATCAAGCACACAAGCACGAAGAAGGTCTTCAAGAGTTTGATTCACACGCTCAGTTTGTCCATCGGACTAGGGGTGATAAGCGGTGCAAAAATTGAGCTTCGTTCCTAAATCTTTTTGAAGACCCTTCCAAAATCCACTAGTAAACAATGGATGGCAATCACTAACAATAGATGTAGGAACTCCATGCGACTTAACAATTTCCTTGATAAATAGTTTGACCAAAAGTGGAATGGTTCGGTTAGACCGAACGGGAATAAAATGGACGGATTTAGTAAGCCTATCAACGATCACCCATAAGCTATCATGACCCGATCGAGAACAGGGAAGGCCATCTATAAAATCCATGGAAATCCGGTCCCACTTCCAAACTGGAATTCCTAAAGGTTGTAATAACCCACTGGGCCTTTGATGTTCGGCTTTAACAAGCTGGCAAGTCATGCAACACTTAACAAAGTTAGCAATATTAGATTTCATTCCCTCCCAATAATAAAGTCGCTTCATATCCGTGTACATTTTACTACTACCGGGATGGATGGTAAATTTAGAACGATGAGAATCTTCTAAAATAACTTTATGAAGATCACTAATATTTGGTACGATATGTCTACCAAATTTTCGAATGCCGCCACGAGAATCAATATCAAAGTCTCTCAAACCTTCAATATCAATTTTATCCTTAATATTTTGGCCAAGAAGAGCCAATTCGGGATCTAGCCTTTGAGCTTCAAGAATGCGGTCTAAAAGAGAAGGATGAGCCTCAAGGCTACATAAAACAAGAGATGAACATAAATCGGAGACACGATCTCGAATTTCACAAGTAGATAAAACCTTGAGATCATTCCATTTGGATATCATCATAGAAACAACTGCTTGTTGCTTGCGACTAAGCGCATCGGTGACGTGATTTCCCTTTCCGGGAGTATAAAGGATGTCAAGATCATAAGGTGCAAAGAATTCGAGCCAACGCTGTTGACGCAAATTAAGTTCCTTCTGAGAGAATAAATACTTCAAAGACTTATGATCAGTATAAAGAACAAATTTCTCTCGTAAAAGATAATGACGCCAAATCCGAAGGGCGAAAACAATAGGCGCGAGCTCTAAATCATGAGTGGCATATCTAGTCTCGGCTGGTTTCAATTGCCTAGAAGCATAAGCAATAACACGTTCTTTTTGCATAAGAACGGCACCCAAACCAACGCGACTAGCATCGGTATAAACAATAAAATCTTGATTCCCTTCGGGTATAACAAGAATAGGAGCATCGGAAAGGAGTTCTTTTAATCTCTGAAAAGAAGTTTCACATTTGTCCGACCAAATGCATTTAACACCTTTCTTAGTTAAGTTAGTGAGAGGCACGACAATCTTAGAAAAGTCTTTGATAAAACAACGGTAATAACCCGCCAATCCAAGGAAGCTACGAATTTCCGTTGCACTCTCCGGTCTCTTCCAATCTTGAATCGCTTCAATCTTTGAAGGATCCACGGAAATTCCGGATTCGAAAATAATATGACCTAGAAACTTCACACGAGATTGCCAAAAATGGCATTTAGAAAATTTTGCTTTTAATTGATTACTCCTAAGAGTTTCTAATACAATCTGAAGATATTTTCATGCTCCTCCTCGGTTTTTGAATACACCAGAATATCATCAATAAAGATGAGAACAAATCGATCGAGAAAATCTTTGAAAACTCGATTCATAAGGTCAACGAAATAAGCCAGAGCATTCGTTAGACCGAATGGCATAACAAGGCATTCATAAGATCCATATCGAGTACGAAACGATGTCAAAGGAATGCTATCCTCTGCAATACGAAGCTGATGAAAACCGGTTGCCAAGTCCAATTGTGAAAAGACTTTAGCACCACTAAGTTGATCAAATAGATCATCAATCCGAGGTAAAGGATATTTGTTCTTGATAGTAAGATCATTAAGCTTGCGGTAGTCAATGCAAATCCTAAGTGTGCAATCGGATTTCTTCACAAAAATAGCCAAAGTTCCCCAAGGCGAGGAACTAGAGCGAATAAATTGCTTCGTTTCCAAATCGGATAATTGTATGTGCATCTCCTTATTTTCTTTATTGGATAAACGATATGGAGGACGAGTAATAGGTTGAGATCCAGGGGTAAGATTAATTCTGAACTCAATTGCTCGCTTATGTGGTAATCCTAAAACGGGCTCAAATATGTCGGAAAATTCACGAACAACGTGAATAAGAGAAATGACGTCTTCCTCATCATCATTATCATCATCACGAGGATTTAAAGAATATAAAGATGCAGCCAAAGTGGAATCCAAATCTTTAAGAATAACAGAAATCTGATTGGCAGATAGTGGATGTCGAATATAAATAGTCGCTCAGGACATAGGATATGAGCTTCATAACGGTTAAGCCAATCCATTCCCAAAATCATTCCAAAGCCTAAATAACGCAATACATGCAAATCGGCCAGGAAAGGAAAATCACATAAAATAATCTCCACATCTTTACAAAGCAAACTAAGAGTTGCAGATCCACCAACCGGATTCGCGATTCTCCAAGAAGTCATTAAAGCAACAATACTTAAAGAAAAATATCAACAAGTTCCTTTGATATAAAAGAATGGGATGCAACCGTATCAAAGAGTACTCAAATAGGTTGATCACGAAATATAATAATACCATCAAGGATGGAATGAGATATACCTTGACCACGAGATGTGTTGCCAGGGGCTTGAGCAACGTTTAACTTTCCCTCTTTCTTGCCTTGCAGTATGGGACACACATGTATATAACGATCCGGGCTTTTACAATAGCGACAAGATCGGGGCTTTGCACACTTGTTCGCAAAATGGTCCCTAGAACCACAGTTGAAGCATTTCCCTTCACTAGAGGAAAAAGTCTTTGCAGTAGGAGTTGCTTGTTTCCCCTTTTTATTGGGATAAGGGCCTTTGAATTTGTTAGGCCTTTTCTTGTTGTTGAAGTTTGGTTTAGCACCCACCACTTCAACATCACCCTCCCTATCCGCCTCTTCAAGACGAAGAGCGATATCTATGAGTTGGTCAAAAGGAACTTCTAATTTTAGAAGTAACGGCTTCTTGAGATTTTTGTTTAAGCCATAGACAAATCTTTGGTTCTTCTTCAATGGGGTGTTGATGTAATCAACCCCATATTTGGAAAGCGACTCAAAAGACGCAACATAATCAGTCACGGAGGATTCACCTTGAACAAGGTCTATGAATCGACGAGCCATTGTCACTTTCTCAGCTTCCGGTACGAATTTTAATTCGAAGCGTTCCTGTAATTTCTTCCTAGTAAGATCCGCCTCATTAATTTCAGAGATAAGTAGTTCGAACCAGTCCAATGCTCTTTCTTGGAGCATACTAGAGGCCACCTGAACATGGTGAAGATCAATGAGGTTCATGCAAGAAAAGATTCGTTCGCATGTCCTTAGCCAAGCCTGGACTTCGATAATAGTTTCAGAACCTTTGAATGGTTTCCCACCCAAGTTAGTATAATCATTGCACAAGCGTGCAAATCCCGACTTTGGGTGAGTAGGTTCTGGATTAGGTCCGGCTGCTTGAGCGTTCTTTACTAGATCAAGAAGCTGCTGCGCAGACATAAAAACTCCATCCTGGGGAGTAGCACTTGATTGACCGGCGCTGGGACGGCCTGGTCTAACCATTTCTCTTCCTTAGAAAGAAAGAAAGAAAGAAGAAGAAAAAGGTTATTCACCAAATGAATATCAAGAAATCTTGATAGATAAAACAAGGAATCATAAACAAAATAGGATGAATCGGTATGAAGACTCGAATTAAATCCTAAAGCACTATCCTAAGATGGAAGGACGATGATCTTTGTTAATTTATTCTACATTTTTCCAAAGTTTGGCTCTGATACCAAGCTGTGACACCCCACCTCTATACCCACGCTAGCCAAGAACACTACGACGTAATGCTGTCGACTAGCACGGAGAATAAGGCTGTTGAGGAGCGACCATCCGGGTATTTGCTTTGTGCGAGCATCGATACGTCAGATAATACATGCATTTTATTTCAAGAGGAAATTCGACATACCGACACAAGCTCGAAGCTACTACACAGTGGCTATAATATCTTCATAAACAAATATAGAAATAAACATAACACAGGACAGTCAGAGACATCCATATCACAAAGGCGGAAGTAGATATGAATATAAAACACATGAAAGTGTACATCAGAGGTGTGGTCAAGCAAGATCCACACTACCACAAAAGAATAGTTACAAGAACTACACAAAAGAATAAGTATACATCATAGAGTCTATATCTCAAATGTATACACCAAAATAAACTACTAATCTAAGTAGTTAGCCAAAAGTCAGAGAAATCAATCCCAAGAGAGAAGTCAAGCAGAAGTACCTGTAACATCTCCGTCTGACCCGAGTATTATTTCGTAAGAAAATAATAAACGGATCAGTCTAGCTATAAATATCAGATGACATGATATAGAATAAGAGATATGGCATAAACATATAATATCCATAATGGCATACTACTATAAGTATGTGAATGATAATAAACTAAAAGATTAATCAATATCACAAGAATCTTCTCAAAGACTCAAAAAGGGTATCATACCCAAAACTTGTATTCATAACAAGTCAATGACACACGAATTCAGCAATGCACAAAAATTGATAAAACTTATCAATAGAAATCACGAAAATTGGTGAAGCATAAATTCCAAAGATCAACACATGAAATCCAAAAATCATAAAAAGGGGGGGAGGCCTATCACACGAACGGGAGCATGAAAACTCACCAACATATGTATCACACAAACGAGAAGCTATCTCATGGTAGCTAGCCATTAATTTTTGACACACGAACGGCCCGAAGACCATGGGGTGCTACCCCACATGTGTGAGTCGAAATCACACTGAAACGGGGTCTAGTCTCCCTCGCAGACAAAGGGACATCGCACAATTGCTGGTCTAAATCACAAAAATGATCGTCAATGATCATCAAAAAGTGTCAATTACACTAAGCTAGTAAATATATGAGTTTAGCCTCATGTCCCATAACCACTTGCTTAACTTAAATATTTACGAACAAACTGTAGATCTTCACTAGAAAATTTTCATAAGAGGTTCAAACGAACAAGTCCATGAATTAACCAACGAAGCAAACGCAAGCATTTCATACCACTCATTTTACTAAGTCGTTTAATTAGATTTATCATCCAAGTGAGGTAAAGGTTTGTATATACTAATAGATTGGAAAGTGGTTTTATAAACAAGTTTGGTAATAAAATAGAGTTGAAATCATTTTGATGAAAGAGTTTTGATATTTACTACTAGTATTGAAACCTTTATTTTTTTAAAGTGACAAATCACAAAAATGATTGTAGAACAATCAATCACCAAAATTCACATTCGAGGACGTGCATTAATTCCAAAGAAATCGATATCAAATCCATCAAAGTGAATATTTCCAAAAATTCCAAAATAGAAGTCATCATAGTCGAATAAGTGATAACAACAACTAAGAATCAAAACGAATCGATATAAATTGGAAACCAAGCAAAACTAGGCTCAAATAGGCATAGCAAACAAATAGAAGCAGGTCAGTCGACTGGCTCACTGAGTTCAGTCAACTGAACTCAGTCCTTGAAAATTCACGGGATACTGGTCAGTCGACTGAACTCAGTGGGTCAGTCAACTGACTGCAGTAAACAGAGTCCCCAAGGCTCTGTAGGAAGCCTTCACCCTGCTTATTAGCTTCAGCCAGTCGACTGACCTAGAAGTCCAGTCGACTGACTGGAGCTAAGGCAGTTTTCCCTACATATCAACGGAAGAAGAAACCCTTCCCATTTCACAACCAGTCGAGCCTCGGGCACTAAGGGATTACGTCGATCGGCAACCCAGCCCTATAGGCTCTTCGATGCATCACCAAAAACTTGTTCAAATATCCATAGAAGGATTTTCATAGAATTTGCTTTCAAAACACCAAAGTTGGAATATAAACCAAATCAATCCAAACCAAAAGCAAATGCACATGAATAATTGTTAGGAATTCATACCCGACATTCAAAGATAGTTATAGACCTAGATGTGAGATTAAAAATCTCACCTTTTCACAAAAAACAATGAAGGAGAAGCTTGAAAGCAAATGGAGAATCAACCACTCTTCAACACAACCCAAATGAGCTTGAATCAATGCTCAAAAGAAGAACATTCCCAAAGTTAGGTTTAGGAATTTATGAAATTGATAAGAGAATGAGTTGGAGAAGAAGAAGAGGAATCATACTAAAGTATCTTCTATTAGTTTGGAGCTAGAGCTTGATTTGCAAAAGAAAACTAGGGCTTGGAGTTTTAATTTCCCCTTCCACTCTCCATTTTTGATGAAGCTTAAGTGTTAGGAATTAGAAGTGAAGTAATGAAGAGTTGGAGTGGAGTTGGGTTCATATGCTAGGTTAATGGGCTGAAACAAAACCAAAGCCCTAGGTGAAAAAGTGGCAAAATTCTACTATCTCCAAACATATCGAAGTTTATACTCAAAAAGTTGTAAACGGCGTTTCGAACTCAATGGAAGTGGTCCCGAGTCCTAATTTGACCGTTTGCAAAAATTAGCTTTTCGGACTAAATTCCGAGTATCGATAAAATATTTAATTAAAATATTTAAATATTCAATCGAAAAAATATGCGGGATGTTACAATAATTTTAGTAATTGTGCGTAGGTAAAAATTTATATGTGTACACATCGAGTATTATTTGAGTGAATGAAATTAATTTGGTTAAGTTTCAAACAAAAATTGAATTTCAAAATGTGTATGTGGTCCCTTTATTTCTTTTCTATTTATTTATTGCATGTACGTTTTAAAATAGTTACCTCATTATTAAAACTTGGTCCGTTCATTTCTCCTTCGGTTTAATACCTAAGCCTAAGCTTTTAGGCTATATTTAATTCTTTCCATCCCATTTTTGGTTATAAAAATTTTTATTTTCCTTTAGTTTGCAAATTTTCTCATTCTTACATACATTTTCTTATGCATTATCAATGCCTAAAGCATTTAAAACTAAACGTGCATTTTTTCTCTCCACCTTTATTTCCTTATTATTAAATTATCTATAATTTTATTTCTTCATTTGCATTTTATTTCTTCATTTGCATTTTAATTCTCCTAACACCTCATAATCATTTAGTTCACATCTTCCAATACTACGTTGTAGGGCTATTCATATTTTACTTTATTTCAATTCCTAGTTTGTTTATATATACCTTATTAGCTTTTCATTTGTTTCCATCTTCATTCCTTTAGTCAAATTACATCTTCTAATCTCATCTTCTGTAGCTTCATTTTTCAAATAAAACTTCCATCTCATTTTTTCTCTCTTCACCTTCGTCCTTCCTTTTTCATTTTTTCTTCTTTAAATCACCTTCTTCTCTTTTTTTGCTTCATTTTTAATCTTTTTTGTTTCTTCTTCTTCAAATCTTCTTCTTCTTCTTTTTGAAAGCTTCCTTTTCTTTTTCAATTCTTTATCTTCTTTAAATTTTCTTCTTCTTTTCCAAACATTCTTCTTTTTTCCAAATTTTTTTCTTCAAATCCAGATCTATAACAACTTCTCTATCTCTTCCAAAACATTCTAAAAAAAGATTAAGATAGAAGGAAACAAATCAAAATAAGGAAGTAGTAGCGGATCCAAATCCGACTAGAAAAGGAAATCCGGAAGGTTAGTGTTTAAACTCACCCATGAAATACTAAAATTTTATTGCAAGTTAAACCAGGTCATATAGTGATAAATTTTTGATTGTTGGTTTGGAATTTTTATTGATATTTAATTTGAATAGCTAAATTCCAATATATGATGACTAATAATTACTGTGACATGTTATTGAATTGGTAGATTTGTTGAATTGATTGATTTGAATGTGTATGTTGTGATGGATGCTATTGTGATTAAATGTGTATTTGTTCATTTATTTGATATATCCTTGTTATCACCCTATAGTTTATTGTAATTATATAAATTTTCATTGCACACTGAATGAAGATATAAACCCATGAATTTCAAGTATTTACGTTAGAGGAAAAATAGTATGTTTAGATTTACTATTTGCACCATAAAAATGATTTTGAGAAATAAACCGTTGTTACCTTATTTGAAATTTTTCAAAATTAAATCTTGAAACATTGGAAAGTTTCCATAAAATTGAATATTGAAACTTTGGAACATTTTTATAAATCAAATCTCTTGAACTATGAAATTTAACTGAGAATTGTTCTGTAAATTTGTAATTTACTAGAATGGATCTATTGTGAGATCCATTTTATTTTGAATATGGAAACAATAATATTTTCAAAAATTTGAACCTTTAAAAATGTAGTTATCTACATTCCTTATTACATCTACTTTTGATTTAATTTGCATAAGAATTTTGGTTCTGACTTGAGTGTATTATTTTCCTCTACGCTCGGGTCAGCTTGAGTTTTTCAGCATTGAAGACTATTTTCTAGTGGACGAAGACGAAGATCTAGTATATTATTGCTATTTATTATTCCACTACATTCTGTGGTCTGTTGCATTATTTATTTATTTATGATATATGTATAACTCTGATTTGAATTTGTAAAAGTATAATCAAATGTTATTTGTAAAACAGCTTCATGAACTGTTTATTTGATTATTATATTTTGTCGCTCCGCTGTGAGATTCCGTATCTTGTTTTTATTTCCTTTTTCTTTTTTTTCTTATTTACCTCATTAACAATCCTTCTTTTTGAATGGTTTGATTCTGACATGTGTGGTTTATTGTCGATTTGAACCTTCTAAAAAGGTGGGTCGTTATAGTTCGGGTATAGGATTCTTCTTAAACTTGAAAATTACCTTAAACGGTCATAAGCCTTTATCCATGCCAAGATGGCCAGGTTAAAGCGCCTTTTGGAGGGAGGTCAGATTAAGCCTTTTATCCGTGTTAGAAGTGGCCAAGTTATAGCATCCGCAAGCCCTTGATTGCATTTATGTGGCCATGTTAAGGCACTACTGGAGGTGGGATGGAGTATGCCCTTGAACGTACGCGGTCCGCTATGGCCAGTTCAAGGCACCGACTAGCCTCTAGTTTCACATATAAGGACTAGCTAAAGCACCTCTTGTATGGAGGATGGAGTAAGCCCTTGATCCCGCTACTCTATGAACTGGTCAAGGCAACGGACTCAGTCCTGCCTATAAGGCCTAGTGGAGCACCGGAGGTTGGCTATCCTTGGGTTCTGCTTATGGATAAGCTAACCAAATGCACTGGACAACAACGGAATAAGACGTCCAAGCTTGAGAAGTGGCGCACAAAAACTGCAATAATATACAAGGCCTAAAGGGTGGCACATATCGAAAGAATCAAGAACTAGAGAGGTGACACTAAACAAAAGATTCAGACAATCAAAGTCTAAAGAATGGTGCAGAACAAAAAACTCAAATTAGAAATTTTGGACTTCCATTATTCAAATAATATTTTTTAAAATTTCCTTCTTATTACCTAGAATGGATGTCTAGTTTCCTATTATTTTCAGACGATTTCTGGCCTTCACTCATTAATACCTGAATCTTGGTTTCGGGGCTTCTATTGTTAATTTCAAAAACTTTATTATAGACTTTTGGTCTTCTACTGAGTTCTGGGTCTCTCTTACTAGTATCCGAATCGAGGTCTTACGTCTTCTACTATTAATTTCTAGATTACACTTAACAATACTGGAATATGGGTTTCAAATCTTCTATTATTTCTAGATGATGATTTTTAAACGTTTGTTCTCCTCTCAGAAGAGGTTTCTCTAAAATGCCAGATTTGGATTTCTAGCCCTCTGTTATTAATTCCAAAATTAGATCCATGGACTTCTATTAATGTAACAAGAGACCGAATTCTGGTTTTCTCTTATCATTAGCAAAGTTAAATCTTATGCTTCCATTATTGGAAGAAAAGAATTCCCAGTCTTTAGTCGTTCTCAACTATGGATTTATCATCTTCAAATGAAGATATATTGATTTCCATTATTCACAGATTCAAACTTCTGAAACTCTATTATTAGGAATTCTAATACTATACCCAATAATATAGACAAACTACCGAACATTTTCTTATATAATTCTCAATTTAATAAGAGAATGTTGTCTACTTTGAAATTTGTAGGGAAATAAGACTGATGAGGAAGACCAATGATTCAACAAATACCAGGACCGTGGCTAAAGTAATCAAAAAGCAGATTCAGAAATAACAATACAAGTATAAACAATGGCTACAAACCAGGTGATATTTAAATAATTTACATAATCTACAAAATTATTTACAAGTCATATTATACAATGTAAGTGTGAGCCTCAAAGATCTTGTATAACCTTATCTAAATCTCAACAATTAAAGGATCGACAATATGGCATATTGTTATACAAAAAATTTCTTTGAGTTTCTTTTCCTTCTTCCTAATTTCATCAACGTCATCAATAGACTCGATACGAGTCTTCAAAGCATGATTGAAAGCTTTTTTTCAACCTTTAAAAAGTCTTTTTCCAACTTTCCAAATCAGCTATACACTTCTAAAGAAAATACCTTTCCTATTCAAGTTTTCGAACTTTGGCTGCATACTCATTGATGCATTGGGAGTACCTTTCTTATTGTTGATCATTGACATATTTCATCATTTCAAATTTGACTTTTCAGCACCATTCGCCCACTCCGTTTTCATTAAACCCGGGGAAGGGTTTGTTGCGGTTGGGAATTTCTGAAATGGCTAAGGAATGAGACCTTGTTAATTTACCAACAGCTGAGGCGATTGGAGAAATTGGTAAATTAATATTTGGAATATCACCTCCCACATTGAGCTTGACTATCCTTTAATTTTATTTCCAAATCACTCACCTGTAGGAAAAGCTTAGATATCTCATGTTCAAAGTCAATCAAAGGATTTTATCTAATTTGACTTTTTAATTGAGAAATCATCTCATCTTGCTTCTTGATATCACTTCAAGAATAGTGATTTGACTATTAAGTTTTCTGGTGATCACCTTTTGAAGCAAATAATTTCGATGTCATTCCAATGCTTGAGTATTGGCTTGAAGTCTAGTTGAAAAAGGATCTTTAGATAGGCTTCCCTTTTCAAAATCTACAATCAATCTATCCCTTAGATTGGTGAAACGAGATAAGGGATCTGATGAGAGAGGCGTAATCGCTGACTTATTTCCTATTCACAAAAAAAAAACAAATTAATACCTAAAGAACAAATCTCTTTTATTACAATAGTAGGGGTTACAACTCAAAAGGAAATAAAATAGTGGGTACAATATCATTGTTATATTAAGTACTTGCTTTGCCCTTTCACACTTAAAGTCTATAAGCATCATTTTTAAATTTATCTAAAGAGTTAGCCGAAAGAGTAATTGTCGATTCAAAAGTGGCATTAAATCCTTCTGAGGTAATAGCTGACGGACATTTGATATAATCTCATTATCCGACCGGAGGACTATCACGAGCATAAATTAATTTTGTATGATATGTCCGAATTTCCTTATGGAGCTTTTCCTTTTCTACGTTTAGAAAATCAAAGTGAAGTCGGGGATATTGCATGTAAAGCTTTTGTAGATCTCTATAAAATCAATATATGGTCAATCTTGTGGTTTTCAAGAGCAAGGCTTTTTCTAAATAATCTCTTCTTAATTTGTCATATTTTCCTAATTAATCCCTAGGAACAGGGTTGCTTGAGAGATATTTACTCTGTAATGACGTAATAAAATAAAAAAATAAGTACAAAAAAATAATATAAAAAGTTCATAGAATAATATTATTACATGATTACAAATTTTTTCTGGTTCATACAAGATTGGTTTTTTGAATAACTCAGAAAGGATCTTATCCTTATAATATCTAAGATTTTCTGGTGGCAATGTATGAGGAATTGAGTTGACCCATGGTAAGTTGCAACAAGCCTCCAGCTGAGAATCAGACCCAAATTGGTCTAAGTATCTCTTCTGTAGGTATCCAAGTAGACCCCCACTAAAATCATCGAAGTATGAAAATCTACAGTCGGACGTCTGTAATAAGCTTTATATATGAAGTCTACCAGGATATCTCTATCTTCAATTAGCATCCAGAAGAGTGTCATCAATTCTCTGTTCTATTCTAAAAGCATGTCATAACAAAGACGTGCCCTTTTCGGTCGAGGGGTCGCTTCTTGATCTTTAAAAGACGCTGACACTGCAGCGCTTTTGTTAAGCTTGTAATACTTGTCAAAAAGTGCATTGTATTCATTTAATTGTTTATCTAACTCCCTATGCAGGCAATTTATTTCCACCTATTTCCTTTCATGCTTTGTTTTATAAAGATGCATGGATTTCTTCCTTATCTAAAATGGGAAGATATTAGCTAATGTTATCTTGGGAATGAGAGACATTTTGATAAAGAATCCACACACAACACTAGAATTGTAATTTTCCAAAGCTTATAGGTGTTGTAAATGAAATTGGTAAAGGTTATAACTATTATTAATAGGTGCGTGGTATTTTCTATAGCAGATTTCCTAACGGTTATAACCATTAGGAAAATTCATATTCCTAACGGTTATAACCACTAGAATTTGTTATTTCCCAATGGTTATAACCGTTGCTATTCAAACAATTGTGACGGTTATTACCATAACCGTTGCTATTCAAACAATTGTGACGGTTATTATTGTGACCTGTAACTAATTGCTACATTCTTACCAAAAGTACTAACGCTTCTAAGTGTTAGGAATTTCCAGCATTCAAATTTCACATAAAAGTTTCGGTTCGATTTCATATAAATTTATATAATCAATTTTAATAACATATACAAATATAATATTAGATACCACAAATGCCATACAAAGCTGCTTCATCACACACAATATACAATAAACAACAAAATATCATAATTCAACATACAACCATTCACCATACGAAACATCGAAATATCAAATAACATCAAAGTGTGACAACCTACAAATTATGTCAAAGAAGCTTACAAATAACAGGTCAAGAAGAGTATACATAACACAAGCGATAATCGGACCAAATTACAAACCCAGCACTAACTAGATTGACTAGTATGTTCCTTTCCATGCCCTTTTTTTGCATGGCCTTGACCATCTTTGCCTCAAACTTTAAAACTGGCAAGCTTTGTTTTGGTGACTCACCTTTACCAATCATACCACCCATTTTGGCGATTCTTTTAAGATGACGTACAAAATCTTACCTGAAAATGGAGATGAAATCCATTAATATATGAAAGAAAACATATAATATTTCACAAGAACATTGAAAAGTATATCTACACATTCATTAGATTCACACAAAAGCTACATAAATAACAGCGTTCTGTGTAATATATAATATAAGCATGCAAATTAGGAAAGCAAGTTTAACCATGAGTTCTATAATAGTTCAATGATTAGTTTAGTAAAAAGTAAATTACATGTTAACTCACAGAAAAATGATTAGTTTTTACGAAAGTTCCTTTAAAAGAACTAAAAGCCCTATTTAGTCCATGGTCATCTGACACAACTATGTTACAAAATATATGCCTTTAATTTAAAAAACAACAATATAAGCCATTTTAGCACTATGGAGCACATAAAATGATACACTTAATTCAATTTTCAACAAGGATGATATGCGCTATATATTCTACTTACTCTACGACGCAGCGTGGGAAGCGAATTCGACGATGTAAATCGAATCCGTCCCGGATCTCACACGATTAGCGGAAATAATTGGTGGATCGTTGATAAATCGATGAATTTAAGAATACCGTAAGGCCCAAATCCGTTGATCACGAAGATACCGGACTTTAGCAATCTTCGACACGTTGATCGCGCACGATACCGTGAGAGAAGATCTTTAATTCTTCGAACGTTGATCAAGCGCACTTGATTCCATGAATTGGCTTCAACAGTTGTTAATTCGAGCGCACTCGAATATCCGAAAGTGGAGATAGGAGATAACACTCAACTACCAATTTAAATGGAGGCACAAAGCACAAACCAAATTTTTATTCAAAATTCTACCACCTTTACAAATGACACGACTCGCCTATTTATAGGCTTACAACACCACAACACTACACAAAGTACAACAAATTACAAAGCCGTCACGACCTAGTATAACTCATGCGACCTAAAATCAACAATCAACGACTTAAAAAAAACGCAAAAACCTCCATTACAGGACTTAACGACCTAACTTCCAATCGCGACTTAGGTTTAACGCAACTCATCGATCTTCAGTGACCTAAAGAAGGTTGTAGCTCATTCGTGACTTATGTATGAGGTCGAACTTTGTTTGGGAAATCACGGCGGCTTGCTCTAGGTCGATCGCGACCTATGGATGGAAATCAAATCCGCTTCGTCGCGATCTAGAGCGAAGCGACCTAGGTCAGCTCGCGGTTTAGAGAGGAGGTGGAGAAGTTGCGAAGTACGTCCGCGGCCTAGGTAGGAGTTAGGTCGCGGTGATTGTTCGCGACCTAGAGAAGCTTCTTGCGCACGCGACCTAAAGAGCACGACAGCGCGATTCAAGGTGGGACGACCTATGGGGGAGCTTCGACCGGTCTCTTCGCCGCGACCTAAGGCAGCGCAGTGATCTCGAGCAGAGGTATGCACTTCATCATCCTCCCCATGTTGGAAGGAATTCGTCCTAGAATTCACACTCTCGTCATCTTCGACGAATTCCTCCCCATAATACGAAATTAAGTTTTTGACATTGAAAACATCAGAAGTATGAACCTTTTCCGGCAACCTTAGCCAATACACATTATCATTGATCTTCTTCGAGATTTCTACTGGACCAATCTTTCGTGCTTTCAACTTGTTGTAAGTTCCAACGGGGAAACGATCTTTCGTCAATGCTGCATATACAAAATCTCCTTCTTTGAAGACAACACTTCTTCGTTTCTTATCCGCCATTTGTTTATACTTCTCATTCGTCTTTCCCAATCATTCCTGAACGATTCTATGGCATTTTGTCAAACCAGCAACAAAATCAGCAGCCCGCTTAACTGTCCCCTTCGGTTATGGCACTATTGTCAAATCCAACGGCCCCTTTGGTAAGCTTGAATATACAATTTGAAATGGACCGAAACCCGTACTACGGTTGATAGCATGATTATGAGCAAACTCCGCTTGACATAACTTCACATCCCAACTCTTCAGATTATCCTTCACAAGGCACCGTAATAAATTTCCCAACGATCTGTTCACAACCTCCGTCTGTCCATCTGTCTGCGGATGATAAGCGCTACTAAATTTCAACTTTGTTCCCACCATCTTCCACAAACTTAGCCAAAAATGACTCAGAAATCTGGTATCTCTATCTGAAACTATAGATTCTGGTAAACCATGTAAACGATAGATCTCTTTAAAGAACAACTGTGCCACATGAACTGCATCCGCCGTCTTCTTACAAGCGACAAAATGTACCATCTTCGAGAAACGGTCCAGTGCAACATAGATAGAGTCATTTCCCCTTTGAGTCCTCGGCAAACCCAACACGAAATCCATGCTTACATCTACCCATGGTTTTGTCGGAACAGGTAAAGGCATATACAAACCCGCATTTGTAGCTGTCCCTTTCGAAACTTGACAAACATGACATCTCTCTACTTCTTTTCTCATTGACGGCCAAAAAAAAACTGTGAAATTAATTGTAAGGTGCGATCCCGTCCAACATGTCATTCTTCATGCAACTCTTTAACAATCTTCATTCTCAAGCTACAGTCTGGTATGCATAATCGATTCCCCTTGAACAAGAATCCATCGACCAACACAAATTCATCAGTACTCCCATCCTTAACTTACTCAACAAACTTTGCAAAGTAAGGATCCTCTTCAACCAACTCTGGCAATAGTTCAAATCCAGTTACTTCAACTTTCAACGTTGTCAACAAGTGATTCCTCCCGCTCAAAGCATCAACCACACGATTCGACACCCCTGATTTGTGCTTTACGATAAATGTAAACTGTTGTAGATACACAATCCATGATGCATGTCTCGCTGAAATCTTGTCCTGACCTTGTAGATGTTTCAACGCCTCTTGGTCAGTATATAACACAAACTCCTTCTGAAACAGATAATGTCTCCAGTGCTTCACAGCTTGAACAATCGCGTAAAATTCTACATCATATGTACTATATTTCATCTTGGCTCCAGACAATTTCTCACTGAAATAAGCAACCGGTCTTCCATTCTGACTCAATACTCCACCAATCCTAACCTTCGACGCATCAGTATGTAACTCAAACAATGACTGAAAATCCGGTAAAACTAGAATTGGCGCTGACGTAAATAGTGTCTTGATCTTCTCAAAAGCTAACTTTGCTTCCTCTGTCCACACGAACTTCTTTCCTTTCATGCAATCGGTTACAGGTGCCATCACACTGCTAAAGTGTGGAATGAACCTTCGGTAAAAAGATACCAACCCATGAAAACTCCTTACTTCAGTAATTGTCTTCGGTTGTGGCCAACTTCTGACAGCTTCCACTTTGCTTTCATCCACTTGAATACCCTCCTTCGACAGTACATATCCCAAGAACAAAATACTGTCCGTCATAAACACGCACTTCTTTGCTGCTGCATAGAACTGCCCCTATCGTAGAATCAATAGTACTTCTCGCAAATGTTGGATGTGCTCTTCCGTACTCCTACTATAAATCAAAATATCATCAAAGTAAACAACCACGAACTTCCCAACAAATGGTCTGAAAATCTGGTTCATTACTCTCATAAAAGTACTAGGAGCGTTTGACAAGCCTAATGGCATAACCAACCATTCGTATAAACCCTCCCTGGTTTTAAAAGCAGTCTTCTACTCATCACCCGGTCTAATACGAATTTGATGGTATCCACTCTTCAAGTCAATCTTGGAAAACACAACAACCCCACTCAACTGGTCAATCAAATCATCAAACCTCGGCATAGGAAATCTATATCTCACAGTGATCTTATTTAGATCCCGACTGTCCGTACACATCCTCCACGTCCCATCCTTCTTCAGTACCAATAAGGATGGCACGACACATGGAATCAAACTCTCCTGAACACGCCCTTGTTCTAACAATTCCTCCACCTGCCTTCTGAGTTCTTCATGTTCCTTAGGACTCATCCTGTAATGTGGCCTGTGGGGTAATACTGATCCTGGCACAAGATCAATCTGATGTTGAGTGTCCCTCAACGGTGGTAGCTCCTTCGGCAATTCTTCTGGAAACACATCTCTGAATTCTTCCACTACTGGCTTTACCTCCTCTGGAACTTCAACAGATTCACTAGCCTCATGTCCAATCAACAAAAACACCTCTAGACTCTCCTCTACTTCTTCAACAAATTCCTTCAAAGTCAACAAAGTTTTAAGCTCCTCAATCTCTTCTGACTTGCTCTCTCCCAGCTGTCTCTTCTTTGGAACTAAAATAATCTTAACGCCTTCAAACATAAAACTTTAGCTATTGGTTCGACCGTCATGCTGCATTGCTCGATCTTACTGCAACGGTCTTCCCAAAAGCAAATGACAAACATCCATCTCAACTACATCACACTAGATCTCGTCTTTATATTTCTTCCCAATAGAAAATGGAACTCGAACTCGCCTGTCCACCTTCACCTCTCCTCCTTTTCTTAGCCACGCTAACTTGTAAGGATTAGGATGTTTCTCCGTTTTCAACTTCAACTTTCTCACAGCTTCGGTAGAAATGATATTGTCACAACTCCCTGCGTCAATTAAAAACTTACAAACTTTTCCCAGTATAGTGCATGTAGACTGAAAGATGTTACTCCTCAACCAACTAGCCTCATCCTCTTGCTTCGGTGTTAAACAAGACCTCCTCATCATTAGATTACATCCTTCATCTCCTGACGCGATATCCTGTTCATCTTCCTCCACTGGATTAGATCACCTTCACCAACATCCTCACCTTCAACTTCAGTAATCATCGTTCTCTTCTTTGGTTTTGGACATTCGTTACTTTTATGACCCACTTTCTGGCAATTATAACATTTGAAACTGTTGTTGACCTTTGCCTTCGCAGCCTCATTCACAACTGGTTTACTGACAACTTTAGAAACATTGGAACTCCCACTGGCACCCTTCACTTGATTGTTGGAATTTGTAATCACACCACCTCCTCGTCTTCCCTGCTTCTCCCAAGCCAACGCTTTCTGGTGCGCTTCAGCCACAGATCTCGGGTTAAACATATTAACCATATCCTGGATCTGCATTCGCAAATCTCCAACAAACCTAGCAGTCAACTGTTCCTCTGTCTTCATAATGTCATTTCGAGCAATCAGTTGATAAAACTCATCAGCATAATCATTAACAGTCTTTGTCCCCTGCCTTAGGTTTTGTAAGCGTTGATACATAAGAGATTGATAATTGTAAGGTAAGAAAGTAGCTTTCATTAACTTCTTTATCTTCCCCCATGAAACAATCTTTGACTTCCCCATCCGTTCTCGTGTAAGTTTTGTCTGTTGCCATCACGCCATGGCTCTCCCTCTTAAACGAGTAGCAATCAACTTCACTCTACGATCTTCCGGAACCTCCTTGAAATCAAAGATCTCTTCAACATTAGATAACCAATCTAGAAATTCTTCAGCCTGCATACCACCCTTAAACTCTGGAATTTCAATTTTCATTCCGGACTCCCATTTGTGATCATACTCTGAATGATTTCTTCCTTGGCTTCGATTTCGACTATGAACACTACCACCATCAAACTCCTCATCAAAATCTGATGCATATCGTTGTCGATCATGACCACCAACATCTCTACCACCCTTTCTACCACACCAACATTTCTTCGATCTACATTCCTCCGATCACGATAATCCACATCTCTCCGATTTCGTTCATCAACATTTCTATCACGATCGTCAACATTTCTACGATCATGATCTTCTCTTCTCTCCCGATCTGAATGTGGTGAAACTCTATTTCCCCCATGACTCGATTCAGGTGAAACCCTTCTTCTACTTTGATTCATTTCATGCATCATTCTCTCTAATCGACCATTTCCTTCATTCAACTTTTCAGTGAAACTCTCATTGATCGTTGCTCCATTTCATCGGCCTCTTCTCTTCCATACAAAACATTAATGTTGTGATGACGTTGAGCTCGTCTCGGAGGCATGATTGAACTTCAAACAAACTCAAAAATAAATTTCAAACACTTTTCGAACTTTGATCCAAAGTGAGATGGATCGAAACTCCCAACTACAAATTCTCGAAACCCAATTCTCCAAATGATACAAACTTCTTGCGATCTAGCTCTGATACCAAACTGACGCAGCGTGGGAAGCGAATTCGACGATATAAATCGAATCCGTCCCGGATCTCACACGATTAGCGGAAATAATCGGTGAATCGTTGATAAATCGATGAATTTAAGATTACCGTAAGGCCCAAATCCGTTGATCACGAAGATACCGGACTTTAGCAATCTTCGACACGTTGATCGCGCACGATACCGTGAGAGAAGATCTTCAATTCTTCGAACGTTGATCAAGCGCACTTGATTCCGTGAATTGGCTTCAACAATCGTTGATTCGAGCGCACTCGAATATCCGAAAGTGGAGATAGGAGATAACACTCAACTACCAATTTAAATGGAGGCACAAAGCACAAACCAAATTTTTATTCAAAATTCTACCACCTTTACAAATGACACGACTCACCTATTTATAGGCTTACAACACCACAACACTACACAAAGTACAACACATTACAAAGCCGTCACGACCTAGTACAACTCACGCGACCTAAAATCAACAATCAACGACTTAAAAAAATGCAAAAACCTCCATTACAGGACTTAACGACCTAACTTCCAATCGCGACTTAGGTTTAACGCGACTCATCGATCTTCAGCGACCTAAAGAAGGTCGTAGCTCGTTCGCGACTTATGTATGAGGTCGAACTTTGTTTGGGAAATCGCGGCGGCTTGCTCTAGGTCGATCGCGACCTATGGATGGAAATCATATCCGCTTCGTCGCGACCTAGAGCAAAGCGATCTAGGTCAGCTCGCGGTTTAGAAAGGAGGTGGAGAAGTTGCGAAGTACGTGCGCGGCCTAGGTAGGAGTTAGGTCGCGGTGATTGTTCGCGACCTAGAGAAGCTTCTTGCGCGCGCGACCTAAAGAGCACGGCAGCGCGACTCAAGGTGGGATGACCTATGGGGGAGCTTCGACCGGTCTCTTCGCCGCGGCCTAGGGCAGCGCGGTGATCTCGAGCAGAGGTATGCGCTTCATCACTCTACCTTGATTCTTTCGGCGATCAACAAATTGACCCCTCTGGCTCAAGCTATGACTCAGGCTTATAGCCATGGGAACATTATTCTCCTCCTGTATGTATCTTTAAGAAGATCCAATTCATTTTCATTAATATTTCAAAAAGAAAACAAATGCTTAGTTGCCTTCCTTTCCTCATCACACAATTAAGTCATCGGCAAGCCATAGAAAATGGCATGCCACCAATTGCGCAGCTATCAGTGTCTTAAAGTCTCAACAAGATATTGATGGAAAAAAAGGCCAATAATCAACTTTATTCTTTTGGTTGAACATATTAGAGTAACCATCAATTTTAATGTCTTGTTTGATTTTGAACTTAGATGAGAAAAGCTAGAAAATCACAGGAAGGATAATAATCTGAATGATAGGGGTAACTGAGGCCATACGAGAGCTAAAATCTTTAGGCATCAAAGTTGAAATGCTTACTGGAGATAGCAATGCAACAACCACGCAAGTAAACAGTCAGGTACCATTTATAATTAATATGATATATACACATATATTTATGTGTGCATGCGCCCCACATAATATTAAAATGGAATAAAATAAAAACTGCTTAAGTACTAGAGGTAGTAAGTGTGAAATGAAACTATAGGTCTGGATGCAATAATTAAATTGAAAAATGATAGTAACTGGCTACCAAAACCGTAGACCTACTAAGCTTCTTTTTTTTAATAGAAATACATCTTCTCATATATATACTCAACCAAAAGCTGTCAACAAGCCTGACAGGTAACCAAACCAAAACAGGAATACAATACCGAGAACCACCACAGAAGATCAACGAGACCACCAACAAAGGAAACCAATAGACACGAGCGATAAGCTAAGACGAAGGACCTACGCCCTCAGGTACAAAGCAAAGCCGATGAGCTTCTGGATACCCTCCGCCCATCCAACGTCGTAATCGAGCTCCGGCAAGGCCACCGCCCGATGACAATGGTGGATGACGACCGGACAAAGAAATAATACGCCCAGCAAACGACCCATCAAGATAGAAGAAAAAAAAGGCCACCACCCCACCAACTGTAAGACCGACAGTTCGGAAAGAGACACGGACTTCCAAGAAGCAAACCCAATCAGAAGAATCACTGAGAAACAAGGACCACCCCAGAAAAGCAAAGCAATAGCCACACAGTAAGGAATCACAAAGAGGGGGGAGGACGGTCAGGGAGGAGACTAGTATGCCAGATCCACCAGTCTCCAGATCGGCAATCATCCAATATCCTCTCTAAAAGACGACTGAGAACAGGAGATAGATAATAGGTTCACAAAACGGCCCGAACGAAGACTGACCGAACCTCGGAAAGGTCGGCCACGAAATGCCAAGTAAACATCATCTCTAACCTACCAGATAACGGAGAGGGGATTCATAGGAATATCGTCAAAGATTGCCTTGTTCCGCGCACACCAGATGTGCCAGCAAATCAGACAGGGAATCAAGCGGAAGATGATAGAGCGAAGAGATCTACCAGAACAATGAAGCCACCAAGAGGACAGAAAATCAATCGACGAGGAGATGGCGCCACGGACACCCAATAAATTGCCGAAATAATTCCAGCAGGATCTGGCACACCAGCCAACGAAAAGCAAATGATCCACTGATTCTGTTTCCCCTTTGCCGCAACATCTACAACGGGAAACAAATGGAATGCCAATCTGCTGCAGGTTCTCATCAACCGGTAACCCATTATGGAAGGATCGCCACATGAGGAGAGAGACTTTCGGTGGAATACGAACGTCCCATATGTGTGAAAAAATAGGAAGGACTGGAGAGAAATTCCTAGCTGAGCTCCAGGCCTTAAGAATAGAGAACGGACCGCCATCCCAACCGGAATGGCCGTTATGAGAATCAACGAATAATTTGACCGATTGCATATGCTTCCAGGTCTCACTGGCGTAAGAAGGAGATCCGGCATAGCCAGAAGACGCCAGTCTCCGGTACTTAGCATGAAGGAACTTCGCCCATAAGGAGTCGTTACTAGCAAACCTGTACCACAACTTGCAAGCGAAAGCCGAACAGATGTCCCTAGGATTACGCCCTCCTAACCCACCCTCACACTTTAGCCGACAGATAACATTCCAAGACACCCAGTGATGTCGACGATTGTCACCCTTCGACCCCAGAAGAAAGAGGATGCCAAAGATTGGAACGAGCGAAAAAAAGAGGAAGTAGGGGTCATAGCGGCGAAAACATGAGTACCAATAGAGCTCAGAACCGATTGGATAAGCACTAATCTTCCTGCTTGAGAAAGAAGAGACGCATTCCAACGGATAATCTTTCCCCTAATCTTGTCCGAAAGAGGATCGAATAGGGCGTTAAGTTTCCTACCCCTATAGAGAACTATGCCTAAATAAGGAAGGGGAAGGGTAGCCGCCCTAAACCCGGTAAAAGAAGCGACCCAAGAAACTCTCGAGAGGTCCATATCCTTAGCATGGACGAAACAACTCTTCGCAGAGTTGACCAATTGGCCCGAACACCTCTCGTAAAGATGAATGAACCGAAGAAGGCGTCGAACAGAGGACCGATTTCCGTTGGATAAAATGACAATGTCATCCGCGAAGGACAAAGAAGAGACGAGCGGACATCCACTCGGATGTCCAAAACGCTGAATTTGGCCAAAAACCGTTAAAATGTGGATGCCACGAATGAAAGCCTCGGCTGCTATAATGAAAAGAGTGGGAGATAGGGGATCGCCTTGACGGATACCTCTACCCGCTTTGAAAAAACCATTGGCCGATCCGTTAATGAGAACAGAAAACCAACAGTTGGAAATCAGCCTCCACACCAAATCGATAAGGGTTTCAGGAAAACCGAAGGCACGAAGCACCTTGATGATGAAAAACCATGACATACGATCGTAGGCCTTTTCCATGTCAAGTCTTCTTTAATCATATCTGTATCATTATCTTCACCATCATTACACTTTGTTACAAAATTTAGGATATATTGACAATGAAGCACAATTTAGAACAAGCAGCTAATTGGTTATCAGCCCAATACTATATTTCTTCTACTGTTAACTATCCTACTTTAGAAAAAACGAGTTTGTCCTAATTCAAAAAATATGAAGACATGTCTGAATGAAATGAAGTTTCAAAATTTATTATATTGACAACTAAACTAAAGCCTAAACACTTTACATGTAAGAAAACATATTGCTTATTCAAAAAGTATGAATATATGTTTGAATGAACTGAAGTTTCTAAATTCATTAATTTGACAACACAAAAGTACAATTTTACATGAATCAAAGCTTTGTGACAGTTATTACCATTACTAAATCATGTAATTTCCTTACAGTTTGTAGATTTTATCTATTTATTACAAAATGACATGTTTCAATAAATAAACGGATAAAATGCAAACAATCTTTGCAGTTGAAATACCAGACTACAAAGGTTTCTACAGAAGGATTCCAAAAGATTAGTCAAATTGAGATCTTCAATTTGTAAAGTTAAATTCTCATTATATATATATATATATATATATATGTATATGTATATATATAGACACACACACACACACACACATATATATATATATTTAATGGTCAAATAATGTAAATTTGTAATAAGAATGGATTGTCTCAAAAAAGAACAGTCAGAGGTTGTTATGATGGCTCTTTGTTGATTAAATAATACTGTTAATACGTGATGCATATTGCTTTACATCCTACTACAAAAGGATCATCATAAATCACTAGCTATATATTTTAAAACTGTGATAGATCACTACAACCAAATGGAAATAAGAATAACTTATCTATGTAGATATTAGATTCGAATTAGGTTCAAATAGAAAGAAAAAAACCTAGATTTGAAGGAAATGAAAAATACATGAATTAAATTCTAATAATATAAATCATTCTCCATGATAGATTATTGAATTTGAACATCGCATAAAAGATGTAAAGCTAAAAGAACTATTGGCCGAGATCTGGGATATCGATGGAAGCGAACAATAGAACCCTCGATGAAAGAGACGTGTTTGAGATATCGATGGAAGCGGCTGATATAGGTAGAATCCTAGATAAAAGCGTATGTGTGATATGCATTAGAATTGGGATAATGTAAAAATAAGTACGAATTGCAAGTCTGTCCAATTAGTTTGGTTATATTTAAAGCATTACCAACTCTTCCAACAATTTTAAGTGTTGTAATCAAAAATTCATTGAAAAAACCGTTGCAAATTAATCACATTTATAATTGTTACGAATTTCAAACAAAGAACTGTTACAAAATAGCTTATTTGTTGTAGTGATACTTAAGAAACTGGAATTGAAGTTTGTAAGGTTTGCTTATTCCCTTCTTGTTCCCCAACATCAAAATAAACGTCTTCTCTTCGGGGATCAAAGGAGTCAGGGAATTCAGTCTAACTCTCTTTATAGGCTATAGGATCAGGGATAACTTTATCTGATGCCCTAGAAATGTCACCGACACCCCCTCCATGAAAATCATCACAATCGCCCTCGTGATCACCCTGTTGCTACTAGTACACTGACCTTTATCGTCGTCGTTAGGGTTGTCATCATCATTGTCATCGTCGTTGTCATGCTCATCAACAACAACTTCGTTGCCCTCTTCGTCTTCCTCGTCTGTAACAGAATCTCCTCCTATAGGAGGGACTTCAGAAGATAGTAGCCTAATGGTATCAATTTATTCTCTATCAAGGACCTCAATCACATGCTTCATTTCTTTGATTTTGGTCATAAATCTTTTTACCAACACAGGGTCGTGAGAGGGAAAACTTAAATCTAGGCACTTCTCAGTATTATCGAAACATGCTAACATGAATGCATCCTCATAAGAATTTATGATGATATCATTCAGAGAAGTGCTTAGAAATTGAAACACCTTTTGTTTAGCCTCAGAAATAGTTTTGATGACCATGGATAAAGAATGCTTTTTCTTCTCCAACTTCTTTTTGAAAGAAGCAACTTCTTCTTAAGAGAAACGTGTTTAGCATTAACTCTGGCCTTTTCGTCCTCAGACTCTTTTAAAGTCATTTTCATAGTCAAGACTTCATTTGCTAAGATCTATCTAGTCTCCCTCTCCTAAAAAATTATAGATTCTGCTTAAGCAAGAGAAGCTCTCAATCTTTCTCGTTCCCTCACTACATTATCTTTGGCAGTAGTTGGGGAAGAGATCTGATTATTTAGGGTTGAGACTTCTTCTTTGAGCTTTGACGTCTCAGTAAAGGACATATTTTTTTTGAAGAGATTACCAATTGTTGGAGATCTGAAAGGAAAAGTAAAACATGAATCAGGATTCATATAAAAATAGTAGTAAGAAAATCGAGCAGTATGGAATATACCAGGAGTTGTTGTTCAATCAAAGATCGACAATGACTCAATGGATCAGGTACAGAGGTAGGCGTATGAATAGAAAAAAAATGATTAAGGCCTCATAATTGATTGCACAACATTCTCGAAATCATTAGGAGGCAATTGTGATGAATGTTGGAGGGTTCAACACCTGGGAAGGAGTTGAAGCGCCTAAATCGTTCGACATTTTCTCGATATTGTTTGGAGAATCGGAACAACTATATGAGACATAAAGTCATCCTTCGAAGATGTCATTCTAGCTTGATCAACAGTAGTAGAAGCTAAATCGTCCGTAGAAGAAGTGCGATCAAGAGTGGAACCCTCTAAAGCCTTGCTTGCACCAACAAATTCACCCTCTTTCTAAGGGAGAGAAGATCGAACATCTATAATTTTGGCCCTCTTGGGAGCAGAGACCGCGGCAGTAACTTCGCTTAATTTTCTTTAAGCAATCATTCTTGACCGGGCAATGGCTTGGGTCAGGGCTAGAGCATTAGATTCTATAGATGGAGGGAGTGGATCCTTTATGGTTAATTCATTTCGAGGAGCAGCTGTTAAGCCAAAAAGTATAGATTAGTAGAAACAATCTAAATAATAACACGATGGAAAGCTATAATTAATACACATAAGTTTACCCTATTGATCAGGATAAATTGGAGATAAAGATGAAAAATTATTGGGGTCACCCAAGCTAGGAAGCGTTTTCTTTTTGAAGTATGTTGGACAAGGGGAGGTTGCCCAATAATCCTCTAGCTTTCTGGTAGAAGGAAATGTTTTTGGAGGTTGTTGGGAGTCAGTAATGTAAGCCTATTACCAATGCGATTTGAGGCAACAGCCAACAACTTTAAAATTCTTCTACCTTCATTATCGAGATCCTTAAGAGAAGGGCCTAATAAGAAAACATCACTACAACAAAAAGTGTCTTTTATAGCGGCATATAGCCGCTATTAATCACAACCATAGCGGTTTGATAAGCGCTGTATATCGACATGTTATAAAAAACTGTTGAATATTTATAACACAAAATATGCCGTTATGGTTGAGCTTAGTTTTATAACGCAATTTCGCCGCTATGGTACGTTAATACAATAGCTCATTGTAGCCGCTATAATACAGCTAAATCTCAACGGAACTGGAAATCTTTATAACACCATTTTGCCGCTATAAAATATTTATTCAATAGCTCATTGGCCGCTATAATACAGCTAAATCTCAACGGAATTGGAAATCATTATAACACCATTTTGCCGCTATAAAATATTTATTCAATAGCTGTCGTTTCACGCTATTAGATCAACATGTTATAGTATTGATATACATCCTACTAATAAACTGCAGCATTAAATACAAATATCAAAAAGCACAATAATAATCATAAAAGATAATAAATATAGAGATGTAACACATTACATTAAACATACCAAATATTCATACACATCAAAACGTAGTAGCAAATATTTTAAGCACACCCCAAAAAATAGTAGCATAGTTTAACAAAAAAAACAAGTACATATTTGATTGTTTGCATTAAAATGAAGATCGCAACTTTAGCATCTTCTTCTTTCACACACCTGCAAATAAGATAAATAATTACATTAAGAACGATACATAATTAATGATAGATGTTTTTACATGTAACAAAAAACTAAATTATTGCATATTATTGCATGTCTCATTTTATATTCGTACATGTTAATATCCATCTGAATCTACATCAAAATTTCTGGCATAAGTTGGTAGCCAACTGACTTTTATTAAGTCAGATAGCTAATTTACTTTTGGACAGTATCATGTATATTTGAAAATTATGGCTTCTACTTGTTTTATGTGTCTACCATTCACTGCGCCCTTCAATCAAGGGATGTAATTAATCATTCAAAACTCAAGAACCACTAAAAAAATTCAAAATATTAAGTACGTACTTATAGACAATGTGTGTAAATTTTGTTTATTATAGTGTTGTATCCAACCGCCCTGCCAACTTCACCCATTCCCCACCCATTCCACCCATTCTCCTACAACCTCTGCCATAACCTTCAATCTGCCAAACAAACTACCTAAGAAACAACATTACAACTTAACCACTGCCTCAATCAACTACATCTCCATTTCTGCCAAATAACTCTCTCTGATCATCTTCAACCATCAACACTCCATCCCACTGCTCACCTCCCCTATCCCCAAACTTCAAACTTCAACTTGCTTACATACACAAACTTCAATTACTACAACTTCCTAAACAACAAATCCCATCAGAACAAGCCTCTACAGCAACATAAACCACCATTCAAATCCTCTGTCCAGTGCTGCACTACCACCAACCATACATCACCTTTCCATTTGTTTTCTTTGTTTTGATCTTTGTTGTTTGATGTTGAAGACTTTGATTCTGTTGGGTCTGAAGCTTGATATTTATGAGTTGATCTTTGCTTGTTTGAAATTTGTTTACAGACTAATCCTTCGGTCAAGCTTGTTTGAAATTTGAAATTTGTTTACAGACTATATCCTCTGTTTACAGACTCTCTCTGATCCCATATACAGCAGGGATAATGTTATTAGGAGAGCATTAAGGACTTGCACAATGCCGTATACAGCAATAGATTTACATATATTTCATTCACCTCATGTATAATATATTTCTTTATCACTTATGTCTATCATCTATGCGACGATCCCATATTATTTATTCATCATAACAAACATTTTGTATCGTGAATTCAGACATGTTGACGGCTCTTATTTCATAAATTAAACAAATTTATCAATACCATAAACTAGGAATTCATAAGTTAAACTAAGAACAAACCTCAAAGTCGCTTCCACTATATCCTTCGGTCAAGCTTGCAATCTCGTTACACTTGATATCTTCTTCAACCTTCTCCTTTGACAACAGTTGATATAAATAAATTTAGTTATTTTTATAAACTTGGTTAATTATTATCGTTTTATTATTATTATAAACTTACTTAATTTTTATAAACATTGGTTAAATTATTATTGTTACTATCAACTTGGTTATTTTTATAAGCTCATTTATATTTTATATGACTCAATACACAAAGTTAATTTTTATAATTTTAGTTAATTTATTGTTATTATTATTATAAATTTAGTTAATTTTCATAAATATTGGTTAATTTATTATTATTAATATCAACTTAGTTAATTTTTATAAAACTATATCAACTAAGTTAATTTTATAATCACAATGAATCTAGATAAAAAGCCAAAATTGATGTTAGTGATAATGAAAAATAAGTTTTGTGTGATTGCCAAAGCATATATCGGTAAAGACCATTAAACAATAAATAGAACCTAGCTGATTCTTTAGTTTCAGCTATAAAGTATTACGAAATATAATTAGGGCTTTTGTTTCTACATCATAGAAAACAAAGAGTACGTTGAAATTATGAATGTTCTGAAATTTTATGAAGTTAACAACTGAGATTCATGAGATCAAAAATCAATGAAAGAGGCCTTCAATGTGTTTAATTATAAACAATCCAAAATCCAAATTTTGCATGTTTTAGTATATAATTAAATTTCAACCAAATAAACATGTTATATCACAGTTCGAGCTTATGAACTATATTTAATACATGCTTGTTATTTCTTACAACTAGTTAGTGTTAAAACCATCTGGTAAAAAAAGGATTGAACCTTAATGTAAAATGATAGTCCCAAGTTGTTTTTTGCTAGCCAATCCTTATGTGGTGCAGACCAAATATAGAAGAAAATTCCTAGAATAGCAGCCACAACCTCAGACTTTGTGAATTCTACTAACGCAGCTGTGTAAAAGTAATTCGATAACTTTAGCATGATAGCAAAACAACTTACTACATGTTGAAATATAAATATGTTCAGGTCACTCCTTGATATAACCTCAACCACTCTTGAACCTACATGTAGTATTCCAAGCACAAACAGTTGATGGATTCTTCTGGGTTTGCATCACTTATATCATTAGTCATAAGAATTCCACTTGCAGGTTGCCACAGCTGCGGTGCAACCAGAGCCGTGGCCTGAAGACAGAAAGAAGGAACCTTACGTGTCAACACACAACAAGTGGAAGAATAGTATATCAAATGGTTAATTTGAGTAATTTACCTTCCTACTGGCATTTCTTTCAGTTTTAAGCCATTTCCATAGCCGATTAATAGCATTACATGACAAAGCCAATATTGTAGATCCATCATTAGCGTATATCAATCTGGCTACCTGATATAGGATGTAGTTTGACTGTTGAGGTATCAACTATCTATTACTTCCATATTTCTATCAGTATTTCATATGTAGTTACCAATATTGTTGCTTCTTTTTGTTCTGTCCCTTCTCGCCTGGCATATAATAGTGTTTATAACACTATGTACCGTACTCATCATATAATCTGATGCGATCATGATTTTTGAGTGGCCGTTTTGAGAATACTGGTGATGTATGTTTCATATTAGTCAAATAATTAAGTTTGCATACCTCTAATATTAGGTTTATTTTATTTTTATTTTTTAAAAGAAATGATTCCATTAAGTTAAACGCAGGTTTTACCATGTACCACGACACAAATTAGACACAATCAACCACTTTGAATATCTGGATTGCCAACAAACTAATACAGAAAAGGTTAACAAAGAGAAGGTGTTACCTTCACTAGTAATAAATTATCAGGAAGCTTCAACGAGCAACACTGGAATGGTTTATTGATCTCAGTCAGCTTCCAGATCTTGGACTTTTCACTCGACTCCTCAACAATTCTAGGCTTCACATCTTCCAGGATACAGTTGTCATCATTTGGCTGCATATTAGAAACCAATGTTATCTTAGCAAAACTTAACGCCATGTGAACTTGTTGCAATCAAATTGGATAAAAACATATAATTATATTTCATAAGTTTGCACGATTTCTAAGTTACCAATCCATCATTTGGTGCAGCAGGAGTGCATCTATCAGCTACTGCACTGCTTGTTCCAGCCATATTCATGGAAAAACGTGAGGCAGTCTGCAATAATAATGTGATAATCATGTTCCCTGTTTTAACCATTATGAATCCATTGAAATGTTTAAAGATTCTTGTTATCTCACTTTTGTAATCGCCTCAGATGATAATCTAGCAGCATTATAGGACCGACTTTCAATTGACCGGAGCATTTGAATACCATCAGCATTTGTATCATGCATAGACTTGAACTGAAGAGGTATGCTATAAAATTTTGGAAATTGTTGACATTAATTTTGTATCGTGCATAGACTTGAACTGAAGAGATAGACGGATTGTAGACCCAATTTCCTTGATTAATAAACAGGAAATTAAAGTCATTTTCATGGCCACAACTTGTAAGATATGTGCTTAGAAAACATGATGCAATGCTTGAATAATTGTGAGTTCCTAACCGATAACCATATATATGGGTACATTTTGTGCAAGTTACTTGCACATAACACTATCACATACTTTCCATACATATAATAAACTCATGTTTATTATTCTAGAACAAGCAAGGAAGTTAAATATTATGTTAGAGGATAAATATGTGCAACAAAAGTCTACTTTTAAGTTGCTATTTATGATTGGACAAAAGATATACGATGCAGATTGATACGCTTTTTTATTCTACGTAATTTCCCCATTTCTTCAAAACATATAACATATAAGAAAGGTAATTCAATTCGAGAAATTATGTACGCATAATTATGATCAGTCTGAAGTGCTTTATAGCATGAATTGATTTTGAAACTATGCCATTTTATTAATTATTTTGAACTCATAGATACAAATAACACATGTAGTGTCTTAAGAAATTTTCTTCCTTGAAATCACAGAGGAAAAATCAAAAAGACTCTCTTAATTTAATATGGAGTTTTAATTTGATACATCTGTGCGTGCCATTAAGAAAAAACACGTAAACATGTTAAATTCTTAATACATTATTTAATTATGATGACCTTCTGAAGCGCATTTAACTAAGTTACTATTTAACAGCTTCCATTTCTTTTTTTACCCCCAACATGTATTTCGTCCAACGCGGTAAATAATACTCCTAACTATTGTAAGAATTTTACTTAACCATTTCACAACCTCAAACTAATAACAAAAATAATATGCTAATTATAGGTATCTTACAGATGAAAAATCCTAAAATAAGAATATTTTCCTATATTTTTTAACGAGTTGCTACCACCATTCATTACCATGACAAACTTAGATATTAATCAACAAACTTTTCCAAATCAGGAAGAACTCACCGTACAAATTTCTGCATATTTCAAATGGTGAAAATTTGAAAAAACTCAATCAATTTACTACATGAATTCTAATCTATATATCACTTACATCGTAGCTGATTGGCATGCATTGTCAGTGCAGTTTCAGCTGGTCCAACTCCATCAATTTCTAAATACGGTGCTGTAGGCGATGGCAAACATGATTCCACCAAGGTTAGCAATCAATTAAACACTGTAAATTCAGGCAGGGCCGATACTCTTAAATTCAAAGTCGATTCCTCTTCGACATGCATAATCAAATTTTATGTTTGATATAAGAAGGAAACTGAATATGCGATAATAACGCTAAGACCTTTATTATTGCATAAATGGAAAAAATGCTTCTGAAGAGATCAAACTGAAAATTACCCCCAAAAGGCAATTTCTAGGTAGGACCAATTGAATTTAATTGTCAAAAGTGCCAAAATGGGACATATGTATTCCAAATAGATGGAAACCTACTAGCCGATACAAATCTTGGGAAATACAATAAGAACTGGTTAGATTTTCGATACATCAATGGACTTGTTATTAAGGGTAGTGGTACATTAGATGGCCAAGGTGCTTCTGCATGGCTCTAAAATTTCCATCCTTGGTTATCATCCAATATTTCCACCCTACTAACATTTGAAATTTTTATATGAATCTATTTTGTTTTGAATATCTGTTGCAATTTAAAATATAATTTACTTAAACTTCAAAATTACCATCTCCAAACTTATTTAAAATAAAATATTTTCATTTTGAATATTTATAATAAAAAACAAGTTTATGTAACTATTTAAAAGAAAAATTAAAAATATTAACATATTTTCTTTTTCTTTTTCTTATCTGTAATATTTTCTCCACTTAACAACACATTTTAAAAACACCTTACATCATATTGAAATTTTAACTAAAGGAATAAAAAATTTGGTGAAAGAACAATGTACACTCAAATAAAATCACTTCAATTTTCAACACAAAATTCAAAAAAATACTCTTTAATACAAGCCTGGACACTAGACCCAAAACCATAAAAATAATAGTTCAAAAGGAAAATGCGTTCACATGCTAATAAAAGATGATTTCAATTTCGAAAGGTGAACAATGAATTTCAAATAGAATTTTATGCACCTTTTATTTCATAATAGTAAACAAATCATATCCGAACATTAAAATCCACCTTTAGATGAGATGAAGGAAGTAGTACATTAAAAAAGAACAAAGAAAATCATCAATCTCGAATCCAAGCTCCAAAATAACATCATTGAAGCAAACTACACGAGAATGCACCTACTCTATATAATAATATTGTATTCATTACTCACTAACTTCGTATCTACACAAAAATACTACAATAACACAAGGTTGTGCTACCAAGAAAAAAATTAAAGAAAAAAATAATATTCAAATTTCCAACAAATCATAAGCAAATTTCCAAGTTCCTAACCTTTCGTTCTGAATGGCAAAATCCCCAAAGAATTACCCGAAAGCAAAAGTGTTTCAAGTTTTCATCTTAAAAAATAATTTTCAAACCATGTATGCCTAGGATGTTTTCCAAAACTTAAATTCATAAAGATTGAAAACTAAAATAAATTTAAAGCTAAAAGCAAAACAACACATTACCATATGTTTTAAATAAATCATGGAAGAGATCATCTAAAATTATTAAGAAAAAGTTAGATTATAAAACAAAAATTAGAAAATTAGAAAATAAAGATAATGAAACAAGTTAAGTTTGACCATATAAAGTATAATTATACTTGTTTGTACTGCTATTATAGGAAAGTATCATGAATCGTAAGACTTGCAGAATCAAAGCTTCCTACCTTAGAATTATTTCTAATGCATAAAAAATGTATGTCAAGTAAAATCATTAATAATCCCCCCCTCCCGCTAAATAGTTGGACTTAACACAATTTATTGCACAAATACCAACAGAAAAATAAAGAAACAAAGTTGTAGAAAAACTATAGCATGTGAAGGCAGGCAACAATAACAAATAAAGAACGATAGTTATAGAAATATTAGAAGGGCAGGAAGTGTATGCAATAAGTGTTGAAGTATGAAAACTGTAAGCCAAAAAAATATATTAAATTCTAAGATTTGTACGAAAAATAATGTAAGTCTTTGATTTTTTGGTTTTTGAATTACTATATTCTAAGATTTGTACAATAAATTCCCCCGATTAGATCCCTAAATTTATCGTTATTGTTTACATTAGAATTATTGAATTTAAGGTTTGCAGCGTTTGAGCTACGAAATTGAACGCAAATATAATCATAACCAAATGATAAAGTCAAATAAAAACAATTAATAAACATAACCTAGAAATTTCTAACCTAGAAATCCAAGCAGATAATTTAGGATTCTGGGCACGTCGACTTGGGAACTGCTGAAGAGCGATAAGCGGAGATCGGAGGTGGCAATGGCGAGCAATGAGGAGGGAGATGAAAATCTAGGGTTTTGGGAGGAAGTGTTTTGAGAAGGAAACGAAAATTTTGGGAGGGGTAATTTTGTTTTGGGGCGTTATGTGTGTAAAGAAATGAGTATGTGTTACAGAAGAGAACAAACCAAGTAAGAAAAACAAATAATTAAATGTAAACAATAACGCTTTAGATTAATGTGTTATTGAATGACGCAATTAATAACATACTTTCTTGTAGTGCATTATTCAGTAAAAGAAAAAAAATTCAATAGGAATAATTGTAATGTTCTACTAACATGGAGAAGAGAAAGCTCCACTAATATTTGGAAAGCAGTTTGGAAAGCAGTTGATATATAAGAATTGTGTTTCCCAATCCTTAAATCTGTTTACTCCTTCAAAAACTAAATTTTTGAGAGGGTTGGTCCAAAAATTTGGCTATTCAAATTGCTAAGTTTGATGAGGCATACTAAGTAATTAAGAATTTCAGCACTTATAGAAGGAATTCCAGACTCTAAGGCCATGAGCTCCAAAGAAATGGGGTATTTATATATGTCGGGTGATAATTAGATAGGAGATATGCCAAGATGACAAACAGAACATCGAAAATGGAATAAAACGTCCATGCCAAATATGGATGGCAGTGTAAGAAAAATATCCTTCAGTTGAGTTTTGAATGATGCCATTATCGCCACAAGGAATAGCTTCAACTCTTGTAATCCCAAAGTCGATGAGAATCGAGTCAACTTCATCTTGAGAGGTTATAAGAGAATGCCTTGAAATTGCTTCAACCTTTTGGAGAAGATTCTAATTCTGGGACTATATCTTTTTTAGATCTCTTAGAAGTTCTTTTAATGCCCATGATTCTGTCAGGTTATGTAATTTCATCAAATTTATGATTTATTCCACTCATAACACCTTTCAAAGGTGTCGGAAGCCTATTACAACGGTCAAATACCCACCTAGTATGTGGTTCGACACCTTCGAAAGGGGAAAAAGTTAATTAAAAATATATGAATCAAGAAGCTTTCGACAGTGTCGAAACCAATGTCAACATCACCATTTTATGGCCTATATGCATCTAGACATACCCTTTGACAACATCGAAACCCATAGATTTTACTCTATTATAATGAGTGCAGCTAGCCATGCAACATCAATTTAAAAATGTACTTTGTCGAAACGCCATACCCCAGTTAAGTCGAAAGACTTGAAAAAACGGCATTGACACTAACGAAAGGACATGGAGATGTTTCGATAATGCTTATATTGGAAAAGCGATGGTAGCTACATTCCAATTAACTATTTTGTGTTTCGAATGAGTCGAAAGGGCATAACAAAATTTTGAGGCGTCAATACTGAATTGAGATAATAACAAAAAGATGTGATTATCAAAATTCTGGGGTTTCAACTAAGTCGAAATGTTGATTAAGGTTTTTGACGATCACATAAAGTGTACTATTCTTAATTCTTAACAATAAGGGACGTTAATTTTTAAATTTTAATACCCTCCAAGGTTAATTAAAATTGAGCATAATAGGTGTCGATTTTGAATCTGCATGCAACGGTGGCAAATAACCCCAAATTTGGAAAATTCAAGTTCGAACCCTAATTGATGCCATAAATTAGTCAAAATCAGCATAGAGATTGAGTTTAGAATCATCTTACACAAACAACAAACTTAAATCAATTTCAAAATTTAAAATAGTAACATGAAATTAAGCCCCAACAATGTGAAATCAAAATTGAACATAGAAAATTGATTTTTAATATGGAACAATGGATGCTCACCTTACATTTGAACTTACGTCTTCTAAAATTATGAATTTAATAGGAAATTAAAATATCTGATTCTTGCTTCAAATTTTTTTAGTTGCAGGTAAATCAAACGGAGGAAGAAGGAAACATAATTTATAGCAAAGAAGAGGCAAGGAAAACCATGTTGATACGCGAAGATTTTGATCAATGGCAATGTGCTTTAACAAACAAGGAAGAAATATATGTAAATGCTAAAGGAAGATAGAAGAAGACCAAACAAACTTAAATTATATTTTTACATAAGTCATTAGTCTAGATGTATTGTTAAAATCTATACTCAAAAAGCTTGCACGAACACTAGAAAATTTTTATAAACTTTATTTTTCAATTAAGTTTTAACTATGCAGGTTTTATGAGTTCAGTCGACTGAACAGGAGCAGTCAGTCGACTGAAAATGGAACAAATTTATACACACGCACAGTTTCAGTCGACTGAATTTTCTGCACGGTCGACTGAATTTGGTTCCGAAAATTTTACTTCATATTTTCAGTTGACTGAATTCCCTGCTCAGTCGACTGAATTTGAACCTGCGAATTTTCTCTGAAAAGACACCTTCTTCCTCCCAAGAGTTGCAACCATTCATCAATGGAAATGGAGGCATCTCTTGTTTGCAACCTTTGACAACATATGCACCTCTTCTACAAGTATATATACATGATTCTAACATCATTTAATTCACCGAATTCACTTGCTTTAATCTAACTATTCTCTTGTTCATATTTTCTAGATATTCTCAAAGCAATCACTAATCTATTGCTTGAATCATTGTTTTTGTTTATAACATTCTTTTGATTCATAGCAATTCACATTTCCTAAATCTTCACAAACACATTGCATACTCTCGAGGATAAGATTATAGGAATATTGTACTACATTAGACTCATTAGTGTTGACAAGAACACAACAAGTCAAATATTGTATTTTAGTAATTGAGTTGAAGTCCTCTTCGGTAGTTGAGGCAAGAAATCCCATTCGGTTGTTCGGGTAAGTTGTAAACCTATTCCTCCGGGTGAAGTGAGGGTGTTAGTTAGTGAAATTCCTAAGTGAAGCTTAGGGACTAGACGTAGGACGAGAGGTCCAAACCAGTATAAAATCCTAGTGTCTCCTTGCATTTACCTACTTTATCTACCTATACTATTCTGTTATTCCATATTACACGATCCTACCGCATAGCCTACACTTTCAATTGGTATCAGAGCAAGGCCGTCCTATAACCATAACATCGTTATTAGACATATTGATAATATGGAAAATAACGCAAGTACAAGCACAACATCTGCCTATAGTTCTACATTTGCGGAAGGACAATATACCCAAAGACCTACTCTATTCAATGGACTAAACTATAACTATTGGGTTACATGAATGAGGTTTTATATGCAAGCAACAAGTTTCGAAGCCTAGAATGCTACTCAAGCAGAGTTCATTGTACCCACAACCGATTATCCTACATGGACACAAATTCAAAAGAATGAAGCTAGTGCAAATGCCAAAGCTATGAATATGCTATTTTGCGCCCTGGATAGAAATGAATTCAACCGTGTTAGCATATGTACTACTGCATATCAGATATGGGAAACACTTAAAGTCATACATGAAGGCACAAACAAGGTTAAGCAAACAAAGATATCCATGCTGAAGAATCAATTCCAAAATTTTAGAATGCGACAAAATGAATCCATCAATGACATGTACTCAAGATTTCAAGATATTCATCATGCTCTAATCGGACTAGGAGAAAGATATACGGACTTTGACATTGTGTCTAAAGTTCTAAATTCACTCACTGATGAATGGGAGAGAAAAGTACTAGCAATCGAGGAAGCAAATGATCTATCTACAATGAAACCAGAAGAATTGATTGGAAATCTTATGTCGTATGAAGTAAATATGCAAGCTAAAAAGGATCAAGCTCAAGAAAGAAAGAATGTTGCTTTTCATGCGGAAATGGAAGAATCAGAGTTTGAAGATGAGGATCTAGGATTTATAGCCAAAAATTTCAAGAAATTATTAAAGTATATAAAAGGAAACAAAAATGGATTCAAAAAGAATTTCTTGAACAAACCTTCATCCTCAAATATAGAATGCTTCGATTGTCATAAGAAAGGACACATGCAAAAAGATTGTCAAGAACAAATGAAGGAAAATCAGAAAAACTTCAACAACAAAAACAAGAAGGATAAATTCAAAAAGAAGGCATTTTCTGTAATATGGGAAGATTCAGATTCATCTTCATCCGAAAATGATAGTGATAGCGATAATGAACAGGCAAATGTATGCTTCATGGCTCAAGAATCTGAGGTAAATAATTCAACTTTCGACGATTTAATTGAAGTAAACACTAAACTTTTAAGCACAATAAAAACTCTTAAAAAGAAACTCAAAGAAACTTGTGAAAATCAAAACAAAGCTGAATTTGAAAGAGATATGTTAAAAGATGAAAAGAAAATCTTAGAAGAAGAACTAGAAAAGGTTCAAGAATCTCATTCAAATTCGGAAACTCAATTATCACTTTTAAGTCAAGAAATTGAAATTCAAAAAACAAAGAATGATATAATTGCTTCTGAAAATCATGAGTTAAAAACTAAGATTAAACAAGTTGAGTTAGAAAATAATAGTCTTCAAGCTAGATTAGATAACATTACTAAAAATGTTTCTAACTTTAAGAAAGGAAGAGAAAATTTATCTAAGATTTTAGAAAATTCTCAATCCTCTTCAAGTAAACATGGATTAGGATATAAAAAGGAGTCAAAAATTCCTAAAAAGAAAGATACAAATTTTAAGAGGAATATGGATTCAAAACAACAAATATTTCCAAAGAAAAATATTAAAACAAAAGTAGAAAACGAGGTAGTTAAAATTTGGATACCAAAAACTAACAATGTATTAATAAGAAATAAATATATTAAAACATTTATGGATAATGTTCATCATAATGAAAACTATATTTATAAAAAGGATACTAAACCAAATTGGGTTTGGTTTCCTAAACTCTAACTTTTTAGGACCCTATTAAAAGGTGTGTACCAATAATTTCATATTTATTTTCAGGTCCCACCCAAAAAGAAGAAATGTATATTAGATAGTGGTTGTTCAAAACACATGACCGGAGACAAAGATATGCTTACAAGCATCACATACTTTGATGGTAGCTCAGTTACCTTCGGAGACAATTCAAAAGGGTATATCATTGGCAAAGGAGATGTGAACAATTACGGTACATCAAATTTACCTTTTATAACAAATGTTTCATTAGTTGAAAATTTAAAACATAATCTACTTAGCATAAGTCAATTGTGTGACAAAGGTTTTAAAATAACTTTCTCGAATAATAAATGTAGTATTTTTGATCAAAACCAAAATCTTATTTTTGAAGGAAATAGAGATAGAAATATTTATGTTTTAAATATGAATATTAATCATAATTCAGGTATGTGTTTACTTGCCAAAGATAATGATCCTTGGTTATGGCACAAAAGATTTTGTCATATAAATTTTAAAACCATTAGAAAACTCTCTAAAAATGAATTAGTAAGAGGTTTACCCAAAATAAACTTTAAAATAAAAAATCTTTGTGATGATTGTCAAAAAGGAAAATTAACGAAATCATCTTTCAAATCTAAGAAAAATATTTCGACTTTACAACCATTAGAATTACTACATATGGATTTATTTGTACCAACACAAATTCAATCCATTAATCATAATCGATACGTATTTGTAATGGTTGATGATTTTTCAAGATATACATGGACTATTTTTATGAAAAATAAAAGTGACATTTGAGAATTTTAAAACATTTGTCAAAAGAATTGAAAACACTAAAGATTTGAAAATTAAAAATATTCGAAGCGATCATGGAGGCGAATTCGAAAATGAAATTTTTGAAACTTTTTGTAAAAAGAAAGGAATAAATCATAATTTTTCTTTTCCTAGAACTCCTCAACAAAATGGAGTTGTAGAAAGAAAGAATAGAACATTACAAGAATGTACAAGAACATTGTTAAATGGATGTTCTCTACCAAAACATTTTTGGGCAGAAGCCGTTGCTACTGCATGTTATGTATTAAATAGAATATCAATTAGACCATTAACTAAAAATACTTCTTATGAACTATTTAATACTAAAAAGCCAAATATATCTTATTTTAAAATATTTGGATCAAAATATTTCATTTTAAATACAAAAAATCAACTAGGAAAATTCGATTCAAAAGTTGATGAAGGAATTTTCGTAGGATACTCAAAACGAAGCAAAGCATATCGAGTATTTAATAAACGAAGAAACTTAATTGAAGAAACTTTTCATATATCTTTTGATGAAAATTTTAATAAAAATTTAAATATAAAAGATGATGAAGAATTAATAAATATAGAAGAAACAAACCTTGAAAATAATAGTAATGAACTAAGATCTCCTCCTAGAATATTATGAGATCATCCAACTCAAAATATAATAGGAGAAATAAATTCTCAAGTTAGAACAAGAAATCAACTAAATCAAATGGGTCATGTAGCTTTTATTTCATCAATAGAACCTAAAAATCCAAAAGAAGCATCAAAAGATGATTATTGGATTATCGCAATGCAAGAAGAATTAAATCAATTTGAACGTAACGATGTTTGGGAATTAGTTCCCCGTCCTAATAATCAATCAGTAACTGGAACAAAATGGATTTACAAAAATATAGTAGACGAACAAGGTAATATAACAAGGAATAAAGCATGACTAGTAGCACAAGGGTATAATCAAGAAGAAGGTATTGATTTTGAAGAAACTTTTGCTCCCGTTGCAAGACTTGAAGCAATACGTATTCTATTAGCCTTTGCATGTTTTCACAATTTTAAACTTTATCAAATGGATGTTAAAAGTGCATTTTTAAATGGTTTTATTAAAGAAAATGTATATGTAGAACAACCTCCGTTGTTTATACATGAAAAATATCCGGATCATGTTTTTAAATTAAAAAAGCACTATATGGTCTTAAACAAGCACCTTGTGCTTGGTATGAAAGACTTAAAAGTTATTTATTAAACTCGGGATTTAAAACTGGAAAAGTAGATCAAACGCTTTTCATTAAAAATACTACCAAAGATATTTTAATAATTCAAATATACGTAGACGATATTATTTTTGGTCCAACAAATGAAAATTTATGTAAAGAACTTTCAAATATAATGACTAATGAGTTCGAAATGTCTCATATGGGAGAATTATCATATTTTCTCGGACTTCAAATCAAACAATTAACAAATGAAATTTTTATAAACCAAGAAAAATATTGTACTAATTTAATTAAACGATTCGGCATGGAAAACACTTCTGCTAAACCTACTCCTATGAGTACAACTACACATCTCGATTGAGATGAAAATGGAAAAGTGTAGATCAAAAATTGTTTAGAAGTATGATAGGTTCCTTACTTAACAACTAGTAGACCTGACATAATGATGAGTGTTTGTTTATGTGCACGTTTTCAATCTGATCCTAAAGATTCACACTTAAGAGCAGTAAAACGAATAATGCGATATCTTAACAAAACTAAAGATTTTGGTCTTTTCTATCCAAAGGAGTGTCAATTTGACTTAGTATCATATAGTGATGCTGATTTTGGTGGATCTCGAACAGATAGAAAAAGTACAAGTGGTACTTGCCATTTCATTGGAAAATCACTTGTATCTTGGTTTCGTAAGAAACAAAATTGTGTCTCGCTCTCCACCTGCGAAGCAGAGTATATATCAGCTGCTTTAGCTTGACTCAAGTTATATACATGCAACAAACACTTAAAGATTTTAATATAAATTTAACAAATTCTACAATATACTGTGATAATACAAGTACAATAAACTTATCTAAAAATCCGGATAATCACTCTCGTACAAAACATATAGATATTCGTCACCATATTCTACGTGATAATATCGAAAAAGGAATAATTAATTTAGAACATATTTCTACCGAAAATCAAATTGCCGATATATTTACTAAACCTCTATTAGAAAACTCCTTTATAAAACTTCGACGAGAATTAGGTATAATATCATTTAAAGATATTAATTAGAAATACATTAGAAATATTCCCACATTTCAGTCGACTAAAACAAAATATTTAGTCGACTGAATAAGAATTTCAAATATTTCCAGTTATGTTATATGTTACATTATATAATTTATAGACCACACATTTTTAAAACTGAATTATTAAATAAGAATCATACATTTTAACAAAATTCTCTTTACAATTAAATCTCTATACGGTTAAAAAATCTTATTAAATTATAACCATTATTTGTTTAGTAAAATTCTACTGTAAATAAATTCTTAAAAATATTTTTATTTTCATCTCGATTTTACGTATAAAATCTTAATTCAACATAAAATATCGTCCAATAACTCCTTCTCTCCAATCAATATCACCTCATCAGTTGATAACACTCCAACGTCGCCAAAACTTCCCACACCAACACCAGCACATGAGCCGGTTTACAAATGGGAAAATTATCGTACTGGTTTCACACCAGAATCTAAAAAGGCGAAACGCGGACTCTTTATTTCACCTGACACAAAAAGAAAGATTAATGAAATTCATCACTTTCAACAACAGATAGATCTTCAACGAGAGCTATACTTTGAGCAAAAAGTTACGGCAAGACGTTTGAGCTTCCTAGAGCAAATCAGTTTACGCTTCTGTGGATCAAAGAAGAACGAAGTGGCTGAACCCCCACCTCGCCCTGTTAGCTCACTTGATCTGTCTTCATCTTATTGCACACCAGTCGATCCTATGAATCCTTGGACGTCTCCTAAGACTCTCAATATAGTCCGAATTCATGGGATATAAATTACATGAAGAATGAAGGAAAGAAGACTCCAAGTCCATCACCAAAGAAATAGTTAAATTTTGAAATATTTGTATGTTGTTATATCAATATTTTTTTTAACTATTTCTTTAAATAAATTGTTTAATTTCAAAAATTAACTAAAAAAACAAAAAATGCATGTTTCAGTCGACTGAACGCCCATGCTTAGTCGACTGAAAATATGACAGGAAACAATATTTACATAGTTCAGTCGACTGGAATCATCTGCACAGTCGACTAAAAATTCAACAGAAAATTTCAGCCAAAATTTCAGTCGACTAAAAGTACTGTTCAGTCGACTGAATCTATCACAGAAAATTTCGGCCTTTGATTCAGTCGACTGAACAGTACATTCAGTCGACTGAACGCCACTTCCCAGGCAAAAATTCCCCTTTTAACCACCAGATTTTACCCTACTAATTCACTTTTTACCTCCTACAAGCTTCCTTCCCCAAGTCAATTTCGAAACCCTAGCCCCAAATTCCTCAAAATCAACTCAATTCTCACCCAAATGGCACCAAAAGGATCAAGAGCTTCATCTTCTTCATCCTCCGAGCCACCTGATGCTCAAATAGCACAATGGCTTTACGATGGAACCACTGTCACTCGATGGAACAAGATGAAGAATTCCCGAATTTTCGAGCATTCTTTCGTTGATTTTCAAAGCTTTCAAACCTACACATCCAAGCGTTAACAGATCCGGCAGGTTTAACTTCTCTTTTAGATTTGAAAAGAAATGACCATGCCATTAATCATGTAATGATAAAATTATTTTATGCTAATCTTAATCTTGGACACCAAACTCCAAGAAATCCAAACAATAGTGTTTGGAGTATGGTGTGTGGAAAGAAAGTTTGGTTTTCCTTGGATAGAATAGCACACATTTTAGAGTCTCCAAATGTCGGGAGAAAGCTAGAGGAGATAGAATTCAATCCACACATTCGCAACAATATCAACCATCGATTTATGGATGATAATATCAACTTTAGGGATTTTAAGTCCACCTCCCTTCGACCTATGGCGAGAATCCTCCATAAAGCCCTAATGAGAACGATTACTCCTCGCATGGGCTCGTACAAAATTGTCTACCCAAATAACTATCGAGCTCTATATGCTATTTTTGGCAATATACAAGTTAATTGGGTACGGCTTATTCTTGATGAGTTTCTCACTTTCAATAATGGCAAAATGCGCACTATCTACTTTGGAGAGTACATCATGCGACTTCTCCTCAATGTCGATACGCCATTACCTGAGTCGGAGAATACAATGGTCTGTCAAATTAACCACCGGACCATAAGCCTAATGCAACTCCCATCTCGACCTCCTCGCATAATATCACTCGCCGAATGGGAAGCAAGGCATCAAGAACAACAACAACAACCTCCTCAACCTCGCCACGAAGAACATCTCGAGCAAGATGATGAAATTCGTCGTGTTGACCCAAGCTTCAGTACCAACCAATCCTTGGGGATATTGTCAAGAAATCAACAAATTATTGACACTCGTCTTAAAAAGGTAGATCATAAGCTTGACAAAATCAAAGGATTCTTCAATAAGCTTTGGGATGCAATCTCATGCTCAAGCACAACTACTGCTTCAACATCTCGCGGCAAACGTCTGGCACCTACGTTTACATGGACGACATCCGAAGAGCATACAAGTAGCAGCGCTAGCGGAGCTAGTTGTGGCCAAGGAGAAAGAGCACATAGACCACCAACAGGAGGACCCGTCATACGTGAACCAACAGGAAGAGAAGGTTCATATGACTGGGATAGAGATGAGTGATTTTTTTTTTGATGTGTATCTTTAATTTTCTAGTGGCTTTGTAAATAGCCATTTTATGCTTGTCTGTCATAAAATTTTTATTTTTCTTTAGTCATGATTATGCAAATATTCTCTATGCTTCAGTGATTGTTTTGATAAATTATTACTACTGTTAGTTCTCCCTTTTTGTCGATGACAAAGGGGGAAAAAATCTATGATACTAACTTTGTTTTATAGGAAAGATAGTGCATACATTCAGGGGGAGAAAATAAGTAAAACGTCTCAGAATAAATCAGTATTGTCATCAATCAAAAAGGGGGAGAATGTTGATAGGCGAAGATTTTGATCAATGACAATGTGCTTTAACAAACAAGGAAGAAATATATGCAAATGCTAAAGGAAGATAGATGAAGACCAAACAAACTTAAAGTATGTTTTTACATATGTCATTAGTCTAGATGTATTGTTAAAATCTATCCTCAAGAAGCTTGCACGAACACTAGAAATTTTTTATGAACTTCATTTTTCAATTAAGTTTTAACTATGCAGGTTTTATGAGTTCAGTCGACTGAACAGGAACAGTCAGTCGACTGAAACTGGAACAAATTTATACACATGCACAGTTTCAATCGACTGAATTTCCTGCACAGTTGACTGAATTTTGTCCCGAAAATTTTACTTCATATTTTCAGTTGACTGAATTCCCTGCTCAGTCGACTGAATTTGAACCTGTGAATTTTCTCTGAAAAGACACATTCTTCCTCCCAAGAGTTGCAACCATTCATCAATGGAAATGGAGGCATCTCTTGTTTGCAACCTTTGACAACATATGCACCTCTTCTACAAGTATATATACATGATTCTAACATCATTTAATTCACCGAATTCACTTGCTTTAATCTAACTATTCTCTTGTTCATATTTTCTAGATATTCTCAAAGCAATCACTAATCTATTGCTTGAATCATTGTTTTTGTTTATAACATTCTTTTGATTCATAGCAATTCACATTTCCTAAATCTTCACAAACACATTGCATACTCTCGAGGATAAGATTATAGGAATATGTACTACATTAGACTCATTAGTGTTGACAAGAACACAACAAGTCAAATATTGTATTTTAGTAATTGAGTTGAAGTCCTCTTCGGTAGTTGAGGCAAGAAATCTCGTTCGGTTGTTCGTGTAAGTTGTAAACCTATTCCTCCGGGTGAAGTGAGGGTGTTAGTTAGTGAAATTCCTAAGTGAAGCTTAGGGACTGGATGTAGGACGAGAGGTCCGAACCAGTATAAAATCCTGGTGTCTCCTTGCATTTACCTACTTTATCTACCTAGACTATTCCGTTATTCCATATTACATAATCCTACCGCATAGCCTACTCTTTCAAACCATTCTGTCAAATTTAAATGAACGACCAAGATTCGTTCGAGAATATCAAAAGGCGAGAAAGCTTTGTGCCGAAATAATGACGGGTGTCGAAATAGTTGACTTGAAAAGTCAAGAGCATTCCTTCACTATGGGGGAAAATGTAATCACCAAAAATCATTTCGACCTTGTTGATGTCTAAAAGAATGCAAATGAAAGCTTCTTGAAGAACAACGACGACAACAAGACCTTTCGAAAGAGTCGAAGGGATGCTTTTAAAAATGTTAGATGAACTACGGGTTTTCGAAGAGGTCGAATGGGGACAAAACTACCGTTCCACTTCAGTTGATCTTTTCCAAAATAATCGGTACTGCATGTGTAAAGGGGTTTCACATGTATCAAAAATGCCTTTCAAAGGCATCAAAAGAAAGGTTTCGCATTAACCAAGAAGATGACTTTCGAAAGCTACCTTCCCTAATTATCTTCTATCCACCAAAAGGCCTCCTCCATTACAATTGATCTTTCACAATGATCTATCTACTACCATTAAGTCATTTCGAAATCATCCAATTGCCCTTCCTTACTCTTTCATGTGGCAACATACCATGCTGACTCCAGATCTTAACAATAATGAAGAAGTCCAGGAAACCTTCTACTATGCTACAACCATTTCAAAACAAACGAAATACTCTTCCGATGGTGTCAAAAGCCACCCAAAGTGCATATAAGTGGAGTGCAAACCGATTCGATGCCCAATGATGGAAGGATGATTTGAATGTTTCAAAAGCTTAAGCAAAGAAACCATTGTCACCTTTTGCAAGCATTGGATATGTACCTTTCGAACACGTTTGAACATCCTTTCCTGCTTATCCAGCACTTCAACAACAAGATATGGGCCGCTCCTATACCTTTCAATGGAGTTGAAAACACCTAGGCCCCATTTGAAAGCACAATTAAAGAGGCGCTCTAAATTCAATAGCGGCGGAAGGTCATCAAGGTATCATAGCGACTAAGTCGAAAGGACTGATGCAAAGGCGTCCAACCTGCTCCTATAATAACTCAAGGTGTATTGTTTTTGGGGATCCGAATTCATTCACTCTATACTTATTCTTCTCTTGAGTTTGTAAACCCAAATTCCTAAATCAAATTGAGTATTTCACTTTCTTATAATACTTAAACCATTGTATTCACGAAAATTATCTATAAAGCAAATACATTGTACTTTCGAATACATAGATTCTGATTACTGCTTAGATATGATTTCGACAATGAAGTACATGTATCAATGCATAACAAAGGGGGTACCTTTCGAAGGAGTAGGATCCTTTCGGTTCAATTAAAACCTTATAGATCCCATTTAAACGTCAACCTATCTGAAAGGTGGTTTCGAAGGGGTTCTAGGTTATTTCAACTAATTCGAAAGGTGATTTAGAAGGGAACTTGGATTATTTCAACCGATTTGAAGGGTGGTTTCGAAGAGGTCATTCAAACTTCTAATTTTGCTTTGGGTGTTGACAAGATTTTTGTTAACAAGGCCTATCTAGACTTTCTTCCTAATAAACAAAATAAAAATAAACTATTGTTCGGTACATGACCTAAATATGATCTACACTAGTAGGAGAAGCAGCCCGTTTAGGTATAACCCACGTCTTTCTGCTGGCCGTTCAGGACCGATGATGTTATCGACCTATGATATAGCTCTTACTCCCGTAAATAGTACCAATCTAACTGTCATAGCATTGAGCCTTGCCCACCATCCCATTTAGGTTTCCTACTTCTTTCTAGAAAATACCCGCTTATTACTTGATAACCCAAAAAGGTTAAAGGAGACTCTATTTGTCCTTTGACAATCGATTGAGGTAAACTATCCTACTTGGTATTCCCTTCACCTATATGCGAATGTATAATTCCATGGGTCCTATAGTTGGATATGTCCTACGTCGGTATAATGTATATACAACTGCTGGCAACCCCTCACGGTGTGTCAATTTCTATTATGTAACACTCAAGACCGGCCCAAAGGGATTAAATGCCCTAATCGCATGATATTAACTTATTTATTATTGCCCCTTTATTCAAAAACTAATGGTACATTTATGAGTTAGAAATAAAATGCATTTTTTTCATAAAATTTAACATCGATCGCAAAAAATTGATTAATTAGGTCATTTAAATTACATTTAAAAAAAATAATCTAAACATCTAAATCATATCCTATGTTGTCTCATACATTTTAACAAATACAACTTAACCTTACATTCTTTAACAACAAACTCATTTATCTCTCATAATTAAGCATATCTAAGAACCCGAAGACATGCTTTTAACTTTATATCAATAAGAGCACAAGAAACTAAGAATATCAATTGGTGAAATTACTTATGGTGGTGGTCATGAATTTCTATTTCAACATTTTCATTTGTAGTTTTCATTGATCTCGGTATGAGAATTAATAGTTTTAATGCTTTCAATTTGTTGCCTTTTTTTACTTGAATTTTAAGTTTGATATTTTTAATTTGCTTAATATGAATTAGAAATTCAAGTAATGATTTTGCTTCATCTTTCCATTTCTTTTCTCTTTCTATTTTGATGTTGGAAATTTTGTTTCTAGTCATATCTAAATATAAGTCATAGCAAATATTGTTATTTATATGCGTAATCAGACATTTTAATTTGAAGTTATGTTAACATTTTAATATCAATTCTTAATATTAGTTTTATATAGGTTAGTATAAATCATAATATCATTTAACCATTTTCATTAGTTCTTAGGTATATTTCTACCATGAGCTTAACATAAATAGAATCACAAATTTTGCATCACTTTTCAATTAAGTACAACCATATTTACAATATTGCAAATATATTTCTTCCGCAACTCGGATTTCTTTATCGCTATCACTTAAGCTTTACTTGTTTACCTTTAATTTATTTGTCAACTAGTAAAAAATACCAAAAACAACCACCGATTCGTTGCTATTCACAAGATTTATTTGCAGATAGGTGGCTGAGTTGAGGATTTGAGATTGATCTTCTTATTTTGAGAGGCTGAAGTCTGCCGTGGGAGGCATGACGTATGGTAAAGAAGGGAAGCATGCAGCGGTGGACGAGTGGCGACGGACAAGAGGCTGTGGAGTTGGTGATTGCGGATTTTGTAGGGCGATGGCGAGATGTGAAAGATAAGAATGAACGATGATCAAATGCGATTTTGATTTTATGTTGCCTCCTACCATGTTGTTGCCTTTGTCATATATCTCCACAACTACTCTTTGGACCGGGCCTGTAGCACTACATACCTCACATTCCAACTCATCTTAATGACTATGTCATTCTTATTTAATCTAAGCTACTAGTCAACATAATAATTCACACCCATCATAAACGTATACACGAGGCTACATATATTTATGTATTTATATAGATATTCAAACTTATTTAATTGCTATATTTCCATATTCAATATTCACATCCAGTTCTATTCATTTAACTATCTCCTTGATTCCTTAATGTCAGATTAACGTACATTTACCGTTTTCTTAAACTTAAAAGATTTAGATAACTTTTAATGTTTACTTCCCTCTTTCATTATTAAACCCATATTACTATTCTTCTTAACTCTTATTACCCTCCTTTGGTTACTCAACTTTCCTACCTATTCGCTCCATTTCTTCTTTTGGTAAAGCTGTTGGGGCTAATAGAACCCTACCTTTTATTTATACCATGCAAAATTACAAGTATAAATTAGAACTACAGGGGGATACAAAGAAAGAGGAGACATAAAATAGCAATTAAACATTGCAAGGACCAAAATCCACAAGCAACACATAGATAACCACCAAGCAAGCTGAAAAATGCATCAAGCAACACAATTCACCACAGAATAAAAGGACCCCACGCAACCAACCCGAGACACCAAGCACGACCGAAGCAGCGCAACAATGACCCCTAGCAAGCCACCAAAAAATAGCAGCATAGTAATGAAATCAAAGGTCCCTAAAATATTTAGCAATAGAGAGGACCAATATGTGTTTAGTGGTAGAAGAGCCATAAAACACCCTATTATTCCTTTCCATCAAAACAAAATACACAAACTTCTTCAGGACCCTTAATAATAAATCACCTATACTTCACTTCTACCTAGTTGCGTTAAAAATATTAAACCATTTAATAGCAGAGTTTGAATTAGGAGTGTGCAGATTTAAAGTCCTCAATACTCTTTTCCAGATGAATAATGTGTAATGACAGATCAAAAAAGGTGACAAACACTCTCATCTTCATTGCAACACAGAAGACAAGTAGTAGTCAGCACCAGATTTCTTGCTTTATGCTTATCAAGAGTATGAATACCATTCCTTATCTCCATCCACAACATGACATTGTCTTTCAGATTGAACTAGAATCCCAAATTCTAGAGTGCCAAGGGAAACTGATAAGAGGAGTAGCCTTGATTATGCGCTTGTAAACAGTAGCAATTGAATGTTTCTTCCTAGCCCATAAGTCATGCACATTATTTATTCCATTTCTTACATACAATTTATTGTTTATTGTTTAATTTCTAACTCGTCCTTATTGCATATATTATTTTATAGATTTACAGTTGCTTTTGTCTCTATTAAAACCTTTAGTTCAACATAAGGATTTATGCATTTTAATACGTTGGAATTGCATCTCCTCCAAAAGGAAAGTTTAACACTGTAAATTTCTATAACTTACCTAAGAAAGGAATTTGAGTTATGTTTGAAATTACAAGGAATTATCTTTTAGTAGCTATTTAAATATACATAACAAAATACTGTAAATATCTCTATTTTATACATCTCTTTCTATTAGGCATATTCCTTGTAATTTCAAATGATACACTTTTATTTATGAATCTGAACTTGATAATTTATAGAAATTTACATTGCAACACCATATGTTCCAATAAATTAAAATACCACTTAAATCCCGATAAATTCGTGTGATAACATCTAATTCACAACTCACATACATCATTAAAACAACGAACTTGGAATTAGTATTTAATTTATTAATGCAGGGACTATCTTTTACCCATAATTTCAAGAGTCCAACGCATGAAATATTAAGTCTAAGCTATCAAACCACAGAACATGTAGGCAAAGTTTATAAATTCATCACATGTATACACTTAAGCATACAACTCCAAATTTACATTTAGATATACAGGAACAGATTTACAATGATATAAATCAAATATTATATAAAAGTATATAATTTTTCACTCATCTTTTTAGCTTTCCAAATCTCCAAATCTAATTCCCATTATTTTAGTTTAACTCCAATTTTTCCCTTATTGGAATACATATATCGCAAGCATACATATATCTATCAGAAATCTAGATCCGAGAAGATATTTGAGTTCAATTTAGATTCGGATATGGATTTATGATTTATCTTGGCTTTGACGATTTGATTTGACCTAGTCTTTGTCTTTATTATCCTTTTCTAATCTCCATTTTATATACGTATATATATTATAATTTTATTTAGATTTAAAATATTATGAAGAAAAGAAAATGACAGAGCTTTGCCGTTGCTTTAGAAAATATAAGAAGAAAAATGAGGGATCATACCCATGTTAATAGGGGTTTGAATCGATATCAACTGTTAGATTATATTATTTTAAATCCGGGTCGTTGGCCTATGTTCAATTCACAATCATCGGTACACAAGCGATCGACCGCTACCCCTCCAATGCTACCGATTGCAATAATTGTCGACGATTGTCCTTTTATGTTAATTAATTTTTCGCTACGTTTAATTCCTTTTAATACTTATTTTATCCGTTTTCACCCGATCTAACTTAGCGTGATTTTACTTAAATGATAAGTAAGCATTAACTGATAGGCAACGTTAATCAACGTTGGTTAATTACTTTGTTTTTTTAATTACATGTATAACTAGTTTTGATCCGCAATATTTAAACGTCAATAGCTTTTCGTGTGAACCCTGATCATAAAACTTTATACATGAAAATTGATTCGGAAATTCCCGCAAACACAAGGTGCAAATTTAGTCAAATTCTAATATTTGTAAAAATTTCATTTTTGGTTCCATTAATTATTAATTAATTTCTTTTTAATTAATTAGCATTAAAATTACGGGGTGTTACACTTCCTTAATAAAGTAACTACTTTTTGACCGATCCATTGCACATTTCATTTTCTTGTTCATTACTTTTACATTGTGCAGAAATCTCTAATAATAGAAAATATATCTTTTTAATTATGATTTAATTAATTACTTTCCTTAATTATTACATTAATTAATGAAATATTTGATACCACTATTTAATTTACAAAAATTGAAAAATCATGGAAAAATCCCAAAAGTTCATAGAAATTCGAAAACATCTTCCTTTACCTTAACTAAAATTTTCAGATCAAAATGTTATTTTATTACATTTTAATATTAATGTACGAATAAAATTGGTTATTTTCAAATTAGAAAAAGCATAGCAAATAATTTTCTCATTTGAAAATTATAAAAATAAAACTCTTCTCTTTTTTAGTACTATAAACATCGTATTAAAATTCAAAAGTATTTGGAGAAGATTAACTCATGTTTTCTCTTGAACGCATCGCACGTCATTTAACACCCTAACATATATGGATTTATTCTATTATAATCAAAATATTATTAACATCATTTAAAATGTCAAAACAAGTTAAATCTGAATTTAAACAGATAAGGATGAGAAATAGGATTGGTATTAGTCACCTATATTATTAGTTTGATTAGAAATATTTTCTTTTATTTTAAAATTCGAATCCTTCTTTGGTTTTTTTTCCCTTCCTCTCCTTAGATAACAGTAGCCTAGCTTGGAGTTTTAATTTATTTTTGTGAATGAAAATGAATGAAGGGAATGGTATGGTTTTGGAATATTAGGGTTACAAATTTGGGCTTCGGTTAAAATCTCTCATTTCCTAATCTTATTAATTCATTTCCTATAAAATCTCCTTCACTAAAATATTCTATTTTATTCTTTTAATTCTGGGTTGAATTTAATTACCCTTCGGCAACTCAATTAATATTTTTAAATGTCCCACCCTTAATTAATTTAATTTCGCTTGGATAATTCCTTTAATTAAATTCTTTTAATAGCTGTTTATTAAATTTTCATTATTAATTTAATATCACATTATGACACTTCAAAATATGAGGTGTTATATAGTTTCCCTTGCTTATATGAATGTCATCCTTGAAATTTGAATAAGGTAGTGTAATTACACCCGATTATTATATACAAAGTGTACACGCTAGTACAAATAGTTTCACCAACACCCTACTAACGTCGCATCATACAAACACTACAACAAAAAAAGACTAGTGCAACGATTTTTGCAATGTTATGTTTCAACTATTATATAAAGCCCATTTTACAATGTTTTTACAAAAACCATTGCAAAAACCTTGTTTTTTACAAAGTTTTTAAAGATAACGTTGTAATAACATGATTTTTTACAATGTTTTGTGCAAACGTTGTAATATTACTCTTTTAACAACATTTATTACAAAAAAGTTGTGAAAACATTATGTTTTTTATCTTCCACCCAAACGTTGTGAATATTAATTTACTTAACAAAAATTGCTTTAAGGTTGAAAAAGTCTTTGAGGAAAACGTTCACTACAGGAAAATACCGAATTAACGTTAGTTTTTTCTAATATATTTACTATTGCTTTTAATATTATAATAAGTAACAATTAGCATTTTATAATTAATAACAAAAAATTAATACTTACTTAATAATTTATAAATGATAGTTTATAATTAATAATTATAAATGACAACTTATATAGGTCATTATTTATGATTATTAATAAATAATTTATAGCAAAACATGCTCCGATTCAGATCTTCTTATTGAGGCTTTACATGTTACTGTAAAGAAATATACAGGTTATAGAAGCCTCTTTGAGGTAAACCCAAGCTCAAATCTTTAACAATTCTTCCCAATCTTGCTGTAATATGTTGTTCTAAATCAGATGTAAATTGTTCGACTCGCTCTTCTAGCATGCATGTGATTTAATTTGGGTTTACTTGGGTTTTGGTTGATAACTCTGTTCTTCGTGAACCGAAAATGTGTTTCAGCTATTTCTCTGTGCAAATTTTGTCTAAGTCCAACTTTGTATGCCTATATCTCTTTGGTGTCTTACCGAAATTTATTGAAACCTTTTCCGGATGATTGACTTGAGTTTTTACTAATTATTATTTATAATCAATAATATTTTTTCACGCTTAATAATTTATTATAGTTAATAATTAATGATTACTAACTACTGATAATAATTAATAGTAAAGACATGATAATTAGTACTTAATAATCAATATTCAATTACAATGAAGAAGTGAAATGCTGAATTAGTCTTAAGATTTTAATATGTTTACAATTATTGAAAATATTATATTAACTTGCAATTTAAAATTATTATTATAATTATCTTGCTTTATTTTAATTATTCTTAAATAATATAATTGAATGAATTCATATTATTTATAAATTACGAATAATTATTTTTATTTTCTTTTATTACACATACGTTGTAAAAAAGTTGATTTACGATGTTTACCGTGCGTACTTTGTAAAGTAGATGTTTTCTCAACATTCACTAAATGTCGAAAATATTAATTTACGTCAACTTTGCTTTAATAAGTGGTAATAATTAATAATTAATAAATGGTCACATATAATTAATAATTTAAAACTTATTATAATTAATTATTATTAGTAAATAACTTATAAATAATAAGTTATAAGTGGAAATTAGGTTGGAGGGCTTCTCATTACAAGGTAATAAGTTTTAAGGACAACACTTCTGAATAATTAGTTTTAAGGACGATTTACATATAAATGATAAATTCATTTATCTTTTTAAGTTATATAAAAAATGATAAATTCATATATCATTTTTTCTATCTAACTGCAAATGGTAACTTCGTTTATCTTTTTTACGTAAATTATCCTTAAAATTAATTTTTCAGAAGTATTGTTCTTAGAACTTATTACCTTGAACTAAAAAGCCATTTTATTGAAACTCCCTTAGTTATAATTGCTATTTATTATTTATAATTAATAATTATTTATTAAAATTAATAATTTATAGTAATTATTTATTAATAACTAATAAATTATGGTTAATAATTTTAATAATAATGTATAAATTAATATATATATATATATATATATATATATATATATATGTGTGTATGTATGTATGTATGGGAATTAATTTAAAGGACAAAGATTTGTATATTTTTAGGCTCAAGGACACGACCTCAATATTTTAACCACAAAGACAAACATTATCCTAAAAATTATTCATAAGGACAAACATTCTTTCAAAATTATTCATAAGGACAAATATTCTTGCAAAACTACTACCGAACTAAAAAATGATACCTAAAAACTGCTACCGATAACTATAAACTGATACCTACAAACTGCTATCAATAACTAAAAAATGATATATACAAAAAGTTGTCCTTAAGGCTAAAATACCGATGATCTGTCCTTAAGGCTAAAATGCTGAGAAAATTTGTTCTTGATAATAATTTCCTGTTTAAAATATTGTAATATTCAATAATTAGTCATTTATAATTAACTATTTATAAATGATAATTAATAATTTATAAATGATAGATTATAGAGTTAATAATTTATAATATGATTATTTATAAATAATTTAAATATAAATTAAGGAAAAGTCTATTTAGATATAAAATATGGACACAATTGGTGACATAATTGATTTTCACCATTAGACTGCTCCCTGATTTCCATCTTCCATATAAGGATAAAAATATCTAACGAGTAAGACGCTTTATGTCCCCAATTTGTGTCAAATTTTGTGTCTAAATAGCCGCCTCAATAGATTAAACGTTAATTTTTTGTCTCCCGCTTCATTCCATCCATACCCATGTAATCATTTAGAGAAAATCTAGCCATCGCACTTTCCCAAATTCCAAATCAACAAAACTAGAACTAAGTCCAAGGTATCGTTTGTTTTTAAGTGCTTATTTAGCCGCTGGAAAGAAATGACTGAATCCAATCAGTGTTTTGTGACCGTTTGCTTACATATTTCGCTCAGCAAGAATTGTTCAAAATGGCTGAACAGTCATAAGCAGATATTTTTTGCTTTTTGAAGTGCTGATTCAAAAAAATGGTTAATTTACAGAGTTATCCTGCTTCTTTATAAATAACAACACATATCATCTTTTTATTATTCCAGAATAACATCAAATTTGTGGACTTTAGCTCATACTTCGAGGTAAGTTTTAACTATGTTTGTTCATAAATTACATATTCCACTGTTTCCTTTATTAGCACAGTACTGCCACCACTATAGTTATTCAATATCAAGTACTAACTTCGGTCACATGCATTGTACTGCTTATACAATACAGGAGTCTGACAATTTTCATTTTGTTTTATTATGATATATGGTTGCTTGTATTATTTCCTCACACTAAAGCCTAACTTCTATTAGAAAAAAATATGTTTCAAATGCAAATATAGATTCTTCATCTAACTATGAATGTTTTTGTAGTAAGTACATGGCACCGACTAACTCTTTCCACCATCATTGTTAATTGTTTCATATTTCATATATTAATTAGCATACCGACTCTGTGTGTGGGGGGTGAAGTGTTAGTGCTGGCCGTATTATTATATATGTGTGAGTGAGTGATTGACATATATGTGTTGTGTCTTTTATATGGTTAAGCTTTATTATATTAACCATGTTGTTGCTGCCACTTTATTTTCTTTTCAGCCTTGTAATACGGGTTATACCTGTAATTTACTGTGATTATAGTCTAACATGGGCATATAATTCCATACGTGTGTAATTTTAGTAACTTATAACTAGTACATATACATATACGTACGTACGTACGTACATACATACATACATATATATTTGCAATTAAAATAAACTAAATCACATAATTCTAAACTCTAACGCATGTTTATTAAGTTTATACTTTTGAATGTAAATAGATGTTTAACGAATTAACAAAATAATTTTTTTTTTATTATTTAAATGGTCTTTGATAGCCATTCTATCGAAGCATGAAATTAAACACATATACAAGATAGTTTATGTTAGTACATTTGTGTGATTAAGAATAAATTAAATTAATTTGGATGTTTTATAATTATCTTTAAATAGCAATCATTTGTTAATTATTATGGAATAAACATTATGTATTATATTTTGTTTACAAATTTTTGAGTTTCAAAAGAAAGATATGAATTTGTAGTACTATTAGCGAATATTAAGTTATTTAAAAAAAAGATGGGAAATTACTTATTTGTTGTAAAGAAAACATTTTTATTTGTAATTAGACAATTCTCTAATTGATTTTGTAATATATAATTGTTATTCATTTATACATTATTTTTTTTAATTGATAGATAAAATTTTAGTGCTGGCTAGAAGCATTTTCTTTGGTGCCAATAGTAGCACATTGTAAAATATATGTCAATTCTAACACCATTTTGTTAACTACATTTACCTGAATATTTTTATTTCTATGTTAAATAATGCAAATTATTTTTCCATCCTTTACTTAAACGAACTACGATTCATCATTCCGGCTAATTAACTTATATCCCTCAACTCTTCATCATCATTTTAGCAGGTCATCTGGTTAATTACCAGAATGATTCATTGATGTTCATTCTTTTTTATTGCTTTTTTGCTAAGTAATAATATGTGGTTAAGAAGATACATAATAATTTTTCTTAAAATACGAAAAACATGTAGGAATGACACCACATGGAAACTGTAAACGTTAATATATGGAATGTGAAATTCCAAATGCAGCTTCCACGAGTAGGGCTGCTTTTTCTGATAATCCCGAAATAGAAAAATACTTCCTCGAGCTATGTGCGAGAGAGGTCAACAATCATGGGCATAAAGGAGCCTCACTTACTTTAGATTCGTGGAAAAGATTAGAAAAAGAATTTAATGCAAAGTGGAGTGTCAACTACGAACATAAACAATTTAAAAATCATTATACTTATTTGAGAGACGATTATGCGCTTTGGACAAAAATGATTGGATTATCTGGACATGGATTTAATGCTGAGACGGATACCATACTTTGTCCCCTGAAAAATCGAATGGGGTCATTCAGGCTAGTCCATCACATATTCTTGAAATAATTAGTAACAACAACTTAATTAATATTATTATATTTGTATATTGATTTATCATATATACTTTCAATACACAACAACATCCTAAAGCTTGAAAATTTTGAAATAATCCTCTAGAGAACATTGATATTTTAAAGGTGATTTTTGAAGCTACACTTGAAAAAGGAGAAAATACATGGTCATCTGCATCAACAGAACCACCCCCTCATGTAGATAACACCCAAGTGGATGATGGCGTACCAACATCAACTAACGTAGAAGTAGAAGAAACTCAAATGCCCGCTTATGTGGATGATGATTTTTTTGATGGGATTGCTGTTAACGGAGAGCGTGATAGTCCTTTTAAGGGAGAAGCTAGAGATAGTGGTCCTTCCAAGTGTCCACCTCGTCCCTCAAACAAAAAGAAGCGTAAAAGTTCATATAGTGAACCGATAGAGAAACAGATTGAAGAACTAGTTGGTGTTCTAAAAGAACAAATTAATAAGGAGGAGACTCGCATGGGACCTTCACTAAATGACGTAATTATTGCTTCAAAAGAATTGAAGGACATGAGCATTTTGTCTCAACAAGATTATGTCAAAGCGAAAATGTTATTTTGTGAGAAACCAGAACTGAGGATAGCATCCATGGGCGAAGATAGTATAGTTAACAGAATTGATTTCTTGACTTATATATTAGGTACACAATAAGATATGATGTTTGATAATAAATGGGAACAGGATGGTGTTGCTAGGTTTAGGTTTTTTAATAAATAATTTGACAAACTCTTATAGTTATGTGTAATCAAATAACAAATTATATGCATCTCCACTTATTTTGGTAACTGACACGTGCATTCATTATTTTCTAGTCTTCACTGATGTGTGTGCTTAATTCAATTAGTAATACCTTTTTTAGATAACGCATCATAATTTGTGAATATTCTAAATTTTATTTTCTTAAATTATAGGATGATATCAAAAAAATGGTTACCAGTGAAATTGTTGTCACTTTTACTACCGCTTCAGACAAAGAATCGTAGAAATAGTCGAGAAAAAGTTTTAAATTCATCACTTTCTGGAAAAAAGTACATGTAGAAGCTCATGAATGGTTCTTTTGTTGTGATGTATGATAAGTTCAGAATGGACAAATCATCCTTCATAAAGTTATGTTGCTACTTTCGAGAAAAGAACTGGCTTCGAGATAGTAAGCATATAAATGTTGAAAAGAAAATGTTCTTAACCATCATAAGTCATAATTGTAGAAACCATATTGTAAGATATCGTTTTCAACATTCAGGTCAAACGTTAGCAAGTATTTTCATGAAATTTTGACAGCCATGAGAGATTTTTCTCGAGAAATGATTGTCCCAACTGAGTTCGATAAATCAACCGAAAATATACGATCTCATATTGAACTTCGACAAGGACCTTTTAAGGGTGCGGTTGGGGCATTAGATGGTACTTTAGATGCAAATATTCTAATCCATGACAAAATTCCATTTCAAGGCAGGGGTCAAGGTAATTGCTATCAAAATGTCACGATGATGTGCGATTTCGATATGAAATTTATATATGTAATGGCGGGATGGAAGGGAATAGTTCATAGTTCCGGAGTCCTCAATGAAACAATTCGTAATCCTGCAAATAATTTTCCAATTCCTCCTCTTTGTAAGTAAATTCAAATATTTCGGTTACATTAATAATGTCAACATATTTATTTAACTTCTTGTTTTAATACATATATGTCTACCTTTGTGATGCTGACTTATACAAACACTAGAGGCTTTAGTTTTGCTAATAAAATGAGTGGAAAATATATTTTTTAATTACTTTACAAGACAGGTAAATAATTTTTTTGTTTTAATTTGTTAATAAATTATTGTATGTATATACACCATAAGTATTCAAATTATAAACACGAAGCACAAATTTGTCAAACAAAAATACATTACCATAAAACAAAATTTTAATCAGTAAATAGTAAATAATCAGACAACATTTCAAATATTGAGCATTCAACTTTACTATTCAGAGCATTCGGTGTTCATCATCTAGCATTCAGCCATTTTTAACAAACGAAGCCCAAGCTTTCTCCGTCCTCTCCTGCTTCCACTCCACCCTCCTGTCCCTCAGCTCTAAATCCAAGCCCAAAACCTTATCCTCCAAACCAAATTTTCCAGAATTCTTTCATTCAGCACAAACCCCTTAACTGAATTATCTTTCAAGATTCGATCACTAATTGTAGTGTTCGAGCATTCTTTCTTCAACATTTTACCGCTCATGCCTTGTTATTGAACGAAAGAAAATAGAATGCAACTGTAGTACGACCACTATGGCAACGGTGTGACATGATTATTCATACCATCTCTATAAATTGGAATAAGAGGCAGTGATGAACTAATACTTGTGCTTATTTCTTTTTGCTTCTCAATACCTATTAATGTCTATGACTTTGATTTCGTTAATTTGTCTGTTTCAGCAACTACTAACGTTTTCCTGACTAATTCTAGGTAAGAGACGGAGGATTGAAGCTTTGGTTGAACATTAGATGTTTTATTTATTTATTTTTGTTTATAGTTACAATATTGAGGCTGAACCTATTTGATATGTTTGCAGACATGATTACTCTAGTTATGGACAATCAACTGGAAAGGTATATTTACCTGTCAAATTTTAAAACATCACAACACATTAGTTGCTCTAATTTTCCAGTTATTTTTCGCTTTTACAAATTTCAGCCAAGTGAAAACGACACATATGCTGATATCGAAGCTGCGTACAAATGCTTGAAATAAAATTTTGGAGCCAAAGAGGCAGATATAATCCTGTATGGCCAGTCTGTAGGTAGCAAGCGTACGCTAGACCTAGCAGCACGTGTCCCTTGCTTAGGTGTAGTAGTACTACACAGTCCTATACTTTCGGGTTTAAGAGTCATGTATCCTGTTAAACATTTATACCGGTTTGACATATACAAGGTTAGTCTTTCTTTTCTTCTGTTTACCTTTTAGTTGTTTCTGAGTTCGAAATTATTAACAGTTAGGTCTTGGTTGTTTATTTTCAGAACGTTGACAAGATTAGGTTGGTTAACAGTCCTGTGCTTATGACTGGCACAAGCATAATCTAAAGAGAAAGACGAGGGAACTTCCTTCTCTAACTGTAGAGAAGTGTGCGGCTGACATTGAATTGATTGACTCAAAGAAGAACTTGAAGGAATACTCGTTTTAAGGTGAGTTAAGTGTCAATTCAAATAAATTAGTATTGGTACGGCTGGTTAGTAAAGTTTGAGGCTTTTGCTACGCTGCCATCAAAATGAAACCAATTCTTGTTGGAAGTATAAGCTAGAATATGTTGGAACTGCATATTTACCTTCTCTGTTATTAATGCATGCAAATGTCTTTTGATTTTTAAGTTTGCATAATAATAAATAAGCTTTGAATTGGTGTTTTGTAATCATATAAATATGATGTATTTTGATGAATGAATGTATTCAAGTTTTCAGAGAACAAGTTTCTTCTCTAATTTTCAGTCTGTTCTTACATAACAGTTCAAAAACTGCTCTTACCTTCCATCAAATTGGTATCAGAGCTAGATTATTAGCCCACCAATTTCCATACACACTTCTATTTTTTCCCACATAAGAATGGCCACAAATAATAATTTCTTACAACCTCAGCTCCCCCGTTTAACTGGCAAAAATTACAGCCAATGGAATATCATGATGAAGGCTCTATTTGCTTCTCAAGATCTCTGGGATATTGTTGAGACGGGTTACACTGAGCCCGCTGATCAAATAACACTTAATCCACAACAATTGACAGCTTTAAAGGAAAGTCGCAAGAAGGACAAAAAGACATTGTATTTTATCTATCAATCTGTGGATGAAACCATTTTTGAACGAATTTCAGCAGCAAATACATCAAAAGAAGCCTGGGATATTCTCAGTACAACTTACAAGGGAGAAGAGAAGGTAAAAATGGTAAGGCTACAAGCTTTACGAGGAGAATTTGATTTGCTTCGAATGAAGGAAGGAGAATCTGTTGAAGACTATTTTAATCGAGTCATTTCTGTTTCAAACCAAATAAAAATAAATGGAGAAAATCTTCCAGACCAAAGAATCATAGAAAAAGTTCTTCGAAGCATGACAAAATCCTATGAGCATGTCGTTGTTGCAATTGAAGAATCAAAAAATCTAAGTGAACTCTCTCTGGAATCTTTATTGGGCTCATTACAGTCTCATGAATTACGTATCAAACAGTTTGAGACTTCTACGGAACAAGCTTTTCAAGCACAAGAATTTCATCATGGAGGTTTTCGAGGACGAGGACGTAGGGGAAATTTTCGTGGACGAGGTAGAAATCAGTCAGATTTTCATACAAGAGGAAAGACTCAAGTAGGAAATTACTTTTCTCAATCAAATCAAGAAACAAATCCAGTCAATCATTATGAAAGTGGAAGAGGCCGTGGACGTCATGGAGGCAGAGGAAGAGGTAATTATCAATCTCAAATTCAATGCAATTTTTGTTATAAATTTGGCCATTTGAAAAAAAATTGCTACTCAAGATTAAAAAAGGAAAGAGAAGAGTCAAGTTTTTTACATGAAAATTCTGATTCAAAAGATGAAGAATCTGTCCTTCTTATGTTCAATGAGCAAGAGATCTCTTCCAAAAATATATGGTACATAGACAGTGGGTGCAGCCACCACATGACAGGAAACAAAACCATACTTGTTAATATTGATGAATCTGTCCAGCGTGAGGTAAAAACCGGAGATGACAAACGGCACTTGGTGCAAGGATGTGGTGATATTCCAATTCAAACCAAACATGGGATGAACTTTGTTCGTAATGTTTATTATGTTCCAGGTTTGAAACATAACCTCTTAAGTGTTGGACAGCTTTTAAAAAAAGGGCATAATGTGATTTTCAAGGATGAAAAGTGTGAAATAAGAGATAAAAATTATACTCTTGCTGCAAGAATTAAAATGACAGCAAACAAGGTGTTCCCTTTAAAGTTGAATGACACTACACTTAACTGTTTTTCAAGTATTGTCAGTGACAAAGCATGGCTGTGGCATCTCCGTTACAATCACTTGAGCTTTAGCACATTGTCAAAGATCTGCCAGCAGCATATGGTCAGAGGCATTCCATACATTCAGCGACAAGATCAAGCATGTGAAAACTGTATATTTGGGAAACACAGTCGAGACCCTTTTCAAAGTGGTATGGCCGCAAGGGCATCTCTACCATTAGAGTTGGTACATTCAGATCTATGCGGTCCAATGCGAGTAAATTCTCTTGGAGGTAATAGATTTTTTCTCACATTCATTGATGATTATAGTAGAAAAATATGGATATATTTTCTAAAACAAAAATCTGAAGTTTTTGAAGTCTTTAAAAACTTCAAAGCACTTGTTGAAAAACAAAGTGGTTATCAACTAAAGGCCTTACGCTCAGACCAAGGAGGTGAGTACACGAGTAGAGAATTTGAGGTTTTTCTGAAAGAAAATGGCATTAAACATCAGCTGACTGTGGGCTACAGCCCTCAACAAAATGGGGTGGCTGAACGAAAGAATCGAATTATTATGGGACTAGTGCGTAGCATGCTCAAGACATAAAGTCTACCGCAGTTTTTCTGGGCTGAAGCTGCTGCATCAGCAAGCTATGTTTTAAATCGTGCTGCTACTAAAGGAGTGGAAGGAAAAACCCCAGAAGAAGCTTGGAGTGGCCATAAGCCTTGTGTCTATCATCTTAGAATTTTCGGAAGCATATGCTACTCTCATATACCGAAAGAAAAGCGAGGCAAGCTTGACGACAAATCTGAAAAGTGTATTTTTGTTGGCTACAGTGAGAATTCAAAAGCATATAAGTTATTCAATCCAATCAATAAAAGAATTATTATTAGCCGAGATGTAATATTTGATGAGAAAGCGGCATGGGATTGGAAAAATGAAAATGAAAACATCACCCATGTATTTGATGACACTCTATTGCACCCAATAGAAGAAGAAACACAACCTGATCAAGATGAAGGATTGCCACACTCATCACCAACATCATCAACAGCAACATCAGGTTCAGCTTCACCACCTCGCAAGACCAGAAGTTTGGGAGAAATATACAATCAAACAAGAACGATGCTTGAGGATGAATTTTCAGATTTTGCTTTATTTGTGGATAGCGATCCAATTAATTTTGAAGAAGCTGAAAAAGAAGAAAAGTGGAGAAGGGCCATGAAAGAAGAAATTGACTCTATTGACAAAAATCAAACATGGGAATTGGTGGAGCTTCCTGCCGGCAAGAAATGCATTGGAGTCAAATGGATCTATAAAACTAAACGAAATGCTCATGACGAAATTGAAAAACACAAAGCACGCTTGGTTGTGAAGGGGTATGAACAGCAGTACGGCACTGATTACCAGGAAGTTTTTGCCCCCGTAGCCTGACTTGAAACAATTCGATTAATTCTTGCACTTGCTACCCAGAATAATTGGAAGGTCTTTCAAATGGACGTGAAATCAGCATTTTTAAATGGTTTTCTGCAAGAAGAAGTCTATATAGATCAACCGTCTGGTTTCATAAAAAGGGAAGAAGAAAATAAAGTCTATCGGCTTAAAAAGGCGCTCTACGGATTGAAACAGGCACCACGAGCATGGTACAGCCGCATTGATGATTATTTCAGACAAAATAACTTCAAAAAATGTCCATTTGAACACACTCTTTACATCAAAGAAAGCACAAAAGGTGATACCTTGATTATCTCTTTATATGTTGATGATATAATCATCACAGGAAGCAATGCAAAGGACATTGAAGAGTTCAAGAAAAATATGATAAGTGAATTCGAGATGACTGATTTAGGACTGCTACATTTCTTTCTTGGTATGGAGATAAAGCAAAATGATGGAGGTATATTTCTTTCTCAACAAAAGTATGCAAGAAATCTCATGAAAAAGTTCAGGATGGAGGATGCAAAGCCTGTCAATACACCTGTTGCACTTGGGACAAACCTAATTAGTAGGTTCATGGAGTGTCCAAAAAGATCTCATTGGGATGCAGGTAAAAGGATATTGAGATATATAAGAGGAACTCTCACAGATGAGATTTACTACCAAGGAGCAAACGAAACTCAGATCGTAGGATTCTGCGATAGCGATTGGGCTGGAGATTATGATGACAGCAAAAGCACTTCTGGAAATGTATTCTTCATTGGATCAGCTGCTGTATCGTGGATGTCTAAAAAACAAGCTGTGGTCGCTCTATCAACAGCCGAAGCGGAGTACATTTCATTAGCTTGTGCAGGATGTCAAGCTCTCTGGATGGTATGGGTACTTGAAGAACTTAAACAATCTTTTAAAGGGTGTCCAGTAATTTACCGTGATAACAATTCTGCCATTGCCCTAAGCAAAGATTCCCTTTTTCATGGAAAAAGCAAGCACATACGAATCAAATATCACTTCATTCGGGACCTGGTCAAGAATAAGGAAATTTCTGTTAATTATTGCAAAACTGAAGAACAAGTTGCAGATATATTTACAAAAGCTCTGAGATGCGATGTGTTCAAAGATTTTAAGAAAAAACTTGGCGTCACAACAATCTAGCTTAAGGGGGGCTGTTGGAAGTATAAGCCAGAATATGTTGGAACTGCATATTTACCTTCTCTGTTATTAATGCATGCAAATGTCTTTTAATTTTTAAGTTTCCATAATAATAAATAAGCTTTGAATTGGTGTTTTGTAATCATATAAATATGATGTATTTTGATGAATGAATGTATTCAAGTTTCCAGAGAACAAGTTTTGTTCTCTAATTTTCAGTCTGTTCTTACATAACAGTTCAAAAACTGCTCTTACCTTCCATCAATTCTATCATATATCTATTTTCCTACCACGATTCTCAAACTGTTGTGTGCTTAAGTAGCGTTTGCAGGAAAAAAAAAAAAAGGACAGCGCAGCTAGTTTGTAATATATAAACTATCAGAACTCTCACACACACACCATGCAAATATTTTGAGAACACAATAATCTGGCTAAGAATAGATTACTACTCAAAATATTTGGCATTGCTCAGTGTTCCTTAACTACTAGCCAGAAAGAACAAATAACAAATTTATCATTAAACTTTATATGTTGTTTGTTCTAACCAGTGAATGCTAGATTTCTATTCTTTACTTCTTAGCACAACTTTATCTTGCCTTGTTTATATAATTCCCGGAAAATGTTGGCATCCAACCGTCATACACAGAAGCTATTAGGTTTTGTTTGATTTTCTTTTTTCCCCTTTGTACATGAAAGCGTGAAATTATCTTCAACGATTCATTTGGGAGTGCTTGTAAATTTTATATGAATAGTTTTAAAAACTAAGATGATTAAGGGAAAGTTAATAGATAATGGTGCATCATCTGAAATAGCTAACTTGATTAATGAAAATATTGAAATAGCGGTAGAAGTAAGTTGGAGCAGTATATAGAGTAATGATCTGTTAGGATGAAACTACACTACTAGTACTAAAGGAGTAATAATTTGTCAGGATGAGTTGGTCACGCAGACTTATTTGCTAAACTTGTTCTTTTCTTCTTTCCTGCCATGAGAAATCTCATTTGTTCTGAAATGTTTTCTTTTCTTTGTATTTGAAGCAACATTAATAAGTTGGAGTGAGTCTTCTACCTTTTGCTGTAAATTGATGTAGGAAAAAGTTGTTAGGAGTGTTGTTGCTAATTTTATGAAATATAAATATGTTAATAACTGCATACGCGCAGACACATCAGGTTTAACTAGTGCTGCAGAAACAAAGTTTTAGTGGTATAAGACATTGAATGATCAATGGGTATATGTCATTCTATGTGTGTACTCAAAATTGAAAGCAAGGTAGTTAACGTGATGATGGCAGATTAATATGTATGTATGTATGTATGTATGTACTATAAAGCAAAACCCTTGGTTAAAGAGTCAAAGTGAAGTTTTTTTCACACTCTCCATATTGCCCTCCGATCATAACAAAAACATACCACTCCATCGGGACAGTTCTGTCATTCCACTATCTCCCACGTTTCCCCGTTTTCTCTTCCCTTTCCCTTTCCTTTTTATTTTCCTGTTTCATATGCACCCACTTTTCCCTCCATCGCATACAAGGGTAACTTCCCTCCTCCACTTTCCTAACCGACATCCTTAAACTGCCCTTCCTTCTTCCCCTTATACTTTCTACAACCTACCACTCCACCCGATGCCACCGTGGCTGCTCTCCGACGTCATGCCACCGTCCTCCAGCAACATTTAGTCCCCTTCCTATTATCGCCACCTGAAATCAAATCAACTCCATGGATTTTTCTCCAACTATCCTCCAGATGTTACCTAGCCTATTACTGTAGATCTAGAGCCGATTTCACCACATAATAAATCTACGACCACCACTGCCTGAAATTGATGTTCTGACCAACCTATACGCACGACAACCGAGACACTGCAGATTTGAAGTGCGATGCTTGCTGTTGTACCTACTGATGATGTCTAAAACTGGCCATCTTCGGCTGCTATGCTCAGCTTCTTGATTCAGAATGATGTCCACCTTACTTTTCCCGTATCATTCAGCGGTACTGGCATTCAAAACGTTCAAAAACTTCGACAAACAAATAATTGTTCGAAGGTATGTAGCTAATCGGAAATGGTTTAATTCAATTATAGTATAAAGTTTTGAATGACATTTTGATTTTTATTTGATTTTTTTAAGATTTGGATCCAATTGTCAAAGAAAAAGGAACGGACATAACTGCTTTGTCGTTAGAGTTGGTAATGATTAATTGATTAGATAAATTATCAACAGTATGAGCAGCTTACCAACCATTCAAGGTAAAATAATTTCATTTCCAATATGAATTTCTAAATTACTTTTCCAGAAATTTATGAATTGTTTTTTATATTCAGACATCTCTGAATATATGCACATAATATCAAAAGGATAAAAAGTAAATAAGCACACTATTTATATGATTTCGATAGTAATGCAGGTAAACTGGCTATGGTTCTCACTCGCCATAGAATGAAGCCAAGAGCTCGCATCGGATGCATGAAATCTAGTCCAGTTGTTTCTAACAGGTAACCAAAATTTTCTTACCCGGTATTTTGTTAGGCATAAAAGTTAATGCTGTAATATACAACTTAAATTCATGTACTTTACTGTTAACTTCTCAGCATAAATGTTTTGGATGACAGAAGTGTAAGCAAGTACCACCAAATAATGTTACAATCAAGAAAAGAATGACCACTTAATTGACACTATTTCTCTGTTGCAGACGCATGGATCTTGCTCGGACTGAGATCAAATATACTTTTGACCAAAAGGAAAAAGGAACACGCATTTCCTGAATTGAAGAGGTATCTCATTTATTTCCATTTACTGCTATATGCTATTCATGTTTATGATTTGGAGTTTTACAGTGCTTATGTTTTCTGTCGGTTATCTTTGTATGTTTATAGTATACAATAGTTTTCAAATATACGGAACTTATATATATGGCTTCAAACTTATACTGTTCTAACATTTATAGGCTTTGAATATATGATACTTTTTAAAAGTATCAATTTCGTATAAGTAAGTTTTTGAGAATATATAGCTTCACGTATGTTGTTTTAAACACATACAGGGTATTGTAAAAATAGAAATTCATTTATATGGTTTGTGAACACTGAATTTTGTATACGCTTTGGTTGCAAATATAAACTGTCTAATGAATGATTTTGAAAATGCAAGGAGTTTCATGAAACTGAAGTTAAAAATATATCATATACAATTTTGAATGTTTCGAAATTTTAAAGTCTCAAAGCTTTGGATCAACTTTATATATTTTGGATTTTCAAGTATACTTAGTTTTGTATGTGAAAAGGTTTCAGGCATTTTATTTTTGAATTTTTTAATGGATAATAACGAATTTTAGATGAATATATAGGCTTCATAAATATTATTCATTAATGAAAATGAGATAATGACCAAGTTAATTTCTGAAAGTGTTAAGCTGCAGGTAATCTATTACTTTATGAAAACATTATCTATTTTCACATTGCATTAGAGAAGTTTGTTTAATTTGGTTTAATCTACAACCAAATAAAATTATTTTCCAGACCTAATGTAAACCAACCTAGGCCTTTTGTATGCGAAAAGCTTTTGGCAAAACCTTTTACAAAATTATCTGTTCCACAAGTTTAAAAATGAATTCATTTTTCCACTACTGATGATGATGCTACTTTTTAACAAAGATGGTAATAAACCCAAACTTAGAATATTGCTGCACGATAGCTTTCATCTGCTAATCTAATGTTCTGATAGATCACTTTCAATACAAATTCTATTTCCTTACTAGCAAGTATTTTGTACGTTTTATTTTTAATTTGCACTTGGATAATGAAAGCTTTCTTTTGTTAGTCGGTTGTATTTTTCCATTCTTAGATTTGCCAAAGTTTAAGAAGTATTGTTTCAGCTTTGCGTTGTTTAAACGTGACAAAGCATTTTTCTCATTTAGGTAAAAATAACACTGAGTTTGTCTTTTGAAACTGATGATTAATTTAGCATAGTTGATTAATTACAGTCATTGAAATTCAGTGTTTGAGGCACAGGTTTGATTTTATTATAATGGTGAGAGATCAAGGTGATGTCAGGCTCCATGGAGGACATTGGTTGTTAAGTTTACACCAAATTAACGGAAAGTCAATAAATGGATGGGATTGATTCTGAAATATATATCCAATGCTGCTTAAGTTTACATGATTGCAACGGTATTATAATGGCATCTTTTTAATCTCCGTTTTTCAAACTGCAATTCCATCCATATTTTTAGAGAATGGTTGTACCTCAAGCCGCTCATTCCACTCATTCACTTCTTTCTTATGTTCTCTTTTATGTCAAACCAGATCTAATTACTACAACGTCTCACTATCCCATAAATTGTAAGCTTATTGTTTTCAGTTCCATCCATAGGGCCTAACATTCGATTTCCTATTCCCTGCTTTATAATAGTCAAATTATGATTCTTTTCATTTTCGTGTCCTAATGAGGAAACAAAGGCTATTTTTATTACATGCTTATCCATCAACAAATAAAGATAGTAGGAATCAAATGAAGAAGAAAATTCTATAGCTGAAGATAATTCATTTCTTTGTCACTTTTTTGACAATTTACTGTGAATATAGACTCCAATATGCTAATTTATACTAAACAAAATAAATTTGCAGGCTATTTTTGAAAAATTGAAGAACTGTTCTACTTTGATTTATACACTTCTTATTTAAGGTAAATTATATTCAACCTTAAATTTACTATTTGTATACTTTTCCATTTTGTATAGCAATTAGAGAACCATATAGTTTGGATTAGTTTGGAAATAGAGCCGATGCATCATACTTTAGGTACGCTATTTGTTCACGCTGAAATTTAGTGAAGTGTTATATGTTTGGATTAGCTAGGAAATAAATCTGAAGCATCATATTTAAGGCAAAGAGATTCTTCCTCCGAAAATTTAGTGTACTGTTCCCATACTTTGAAATGTCCAATACTAATAAATATTTGTACTGACATGTTGGTATTGTAAAGGAACGTCTCCATGTTTTATTCTAACAGGCATCTTTTGTAAAGCATACAAAAAATATTTCCTAACTAAGTGGCAAGTAATTGTTTTCATACTTACAATATATTCATTTCGTTAAGATTATGCACTGTTATATTTAGAATTTCTATTTTCTATTCAAATTAACAAAGGAAATGATAGAATAATATATGTACTTATTAAAGCACCGAAATCAAAGATGTGTTATGTCTCATTATGTAACGGCCATCCATTCAAATGTATTTTAGTAAAGCATTAAAATATATAAACTAATCTGGGTAAATAACGAATGTAGAAATTTAGTATGTTTAAATGAATCTGGATTGAAAATGTGAAAATATGTGTACTGTGTAGAAATTTTTCACTGAATTAGATCCAACAATTATAAATTGAAAATCATGTAAACATGAATTCATGGCTTTGGAATCAGACCTGTATTTTTTAATAAAGTGGTTGAGGCATGTGCACATGTTGTCTTTTGTATTTAATAAACCTTTCCTTTTTTGGAATATTATTCCCTTTTATAGTATTTACTTTATATGGAATATCCAAAATTTATGTTTTCTAAATTAGTGTAAGTTGTCGGAGTACAAAATACGTTTCACCAGTGTTTTCTGCATTTGTGACTCGATTATAGGTGACCATAAATATTATCACAAACCAGATAGTTATGGTTTACTTTTGTCTAATAATTGTCTTAACCTAATAATTTTTTTAAATGGTGTATTAGCACCATTAAGATATGTAAGCTTGCTTTGATTATTTTTAATCACTGAAAGATATTTTCAGTTATGAACATTTAATGCTATTTATATCTAATTTCGTACGTGTTTACATATCTAAATTTGTAAGTGTTTACAAATTTCAGTTTGATCTACCTACATTTTTGATGATATATTTATAAATACAAACAATATAGATTTGAAAGTCAACCACAACAACTTAAATTTTAATTCTATATTTACAAATACAACAACAAAGGAGTGTAATTATTACACTGTTTATATTTATTACATGGTTAAAACTAAAGATGAAGAAGAAGTTTATATTTATTACGCTGTTTCATCAAGTGTTACGCATACACAACCTAAATTAAATAATTGTTAAATTTCAATGATGAAATTTTGAATTTTTGCTCATACTTTAGTTATTTTCAGTTGATGGTGTTTCCTGTCAAACAAAATGTTCCTCATTCTACCTCTTACCACATTTTTGAACAGATCCTTTTCTCAATCAATCATCCAATATGTAAGAGCAGTGAGGTGAAATTCCTGAATTGGTAACACTGAAGAAGGTAAAATTCAAAGGCATTAGTTGACTGAATTGCATGGTATGAAGTGATGATTTAAGGTGTGCATGATTGTAGTGCACCTTGTCTTTGAATGTTACCAATAGACTTAAAGTGAGGGAAATATGTGGCTATAACTAATTACATGAGAAGCTACTACTGCTGAAATGAGAATGTCTACTATTGCTGCAGCAGAGACAGGTATCGTTGCACTGAAGCAAGTATCACTGCACGCTGCGATGGATGTAACCAAATCACCAAGCTGTTGATGATGAGAAGCTATTATCACTACTTTGAGCATGGAGCATTTTGTTAGATAGACTTAAACAGGGTGAAAATGGAGGAACCGATGCTCTGATCTGAAGCTAGGAAGTACATATTTCGTCAGGACCTGCTATAACAATAATACTTAGAAGCTACATAAATGTCTTCACACTAAATGGAGGAAAAGTTGGAGAATTGATGCTGAGGGAACTGAGAACCAAGGCTGAAATAAAAATATATTTGATGGGACACTGGTAGCTTGCAAGCGACTTAGGTGCCAATCCCTCATAATATACATTGAAGAGGCTTACATATGCTGTGGTGATTTGCCTTTGACAACTGGCTTGCGAAGGCGGAGGTGCCAGAATGTCCAAAACTGCCACATATTTGGCAAGACTTGCACTGACTGAACTGCTGGAGTGTGTTGTTGATACTGGAGTTTCATATGAGAACTGCAATTGAAACTACAGACATCTCTAAAGCTGAGGCAAGTTGTACTGAGTATAGTTTGCAAAGAGTAGGAATACGTGTTAACAACAAAGGTGGCATAACAGAGAGCCATGTGAAAGATCACAGTATGGTTTTGAAGATTCAACTTCTATAATTTATGTTTAGATCTCGTTATATTTTTCACCCATATTAAGCATTCACTGAGTTATTTGGATGTATATCTTTTTTTATTTGACTAAATAAAAAAAGAAATAGCTTCCCAGTCCGCAATGGACATTGAAAAAAATTATTTTGATTTCACTTTCTGTCCTGATTAGATTTATCTTAATTCAAATGGCTATAATATTAGTATGTAAAAATTTTGATTTACTAATATCGGATTTGAGCCTCTTCACAGTCAACGTATATATCGATATATTTCATTTTTGAACTGTTAACTGCACAGTCAAATTTATTTTCGTCATACGACCGCCACTGTCAGATTATACTATGCTACTTATACAAAGCTTTAACTTTTGTGTTATTTTCACGCACACAATTCTCCACCATGACTTGAACAGTGCGGATATGCAGCTTTTAAACATGACAACGTAATGTAAATCGATACCAAATGGTTCTTCTTAATCGTATGTATACTGCTGTCGACATTTGCTTGATTTTAAAACAATATACCTCATATATGCACATGAGTTTTTGGCTTATAGCTCTTAACCACTTTTGTACAGCTCAGCTTTTGAAAAATATATATTTCAACGTTACCAATACCAATTTGCAACGCAAAATTTTACATTTTCGGTACTTTTGATCACTTAGCCTTTTGAAAACATTTATTTCTATGTTACCGCATACCGCTTTCAAATATGCCTTAGACCCTTCTTCCATACATATGCATATTGTAGATTCAAACTCCTCTTACCTTCCAACAACACTAACAGAAATACACATCGCAACCTTCATAAATATCAACCTGCACATAAATTTTTTTAAGTTAACGACCAAATTTACCTTTGAAATTGCATATACGAATTCGTATGCCTATTGTTTTACGCATATGGATCTTTGCTGATAAATTCTTTCCACCGTTGTCATAGTTGAATTGCCTGAAACAATCACTCATAAATGTGATTGGTTAATTTCAATTCTGCAGATCAGTAGTATCCTCATTCTGAAATGGTGGTTTCATCTAGCTTTTATATATGTCCTACAAACTAATTGATGATTCAATTACAACCACTGTGTACTGTATAAATTAACAAAGTATTAGTTCAATCAAAAAGTTAACTACACTACAATACTTACTACACTGGATACAGGTATCTGTCAATAATATTTACCTATCATGTTGTTTGAATTTTAACACCATCTAACTCATTATATGTTAATCTCTGGGCACATTATTCTAAGCAAGTAAGCAACAAGCTATTCAACTAATGAACAAGTTCAGTTTACGCTATATACGGTACAAATGGTATTGAGAAGCAAATTATTGTACTACCCATATTTGGATGAACTTTTCATTGCTAGAAGGTGAAGGAATTCAAGTAGACAATGACAAAATACGCTCACTTCCATCTTTGCACACGTCCAACGGACGTGCCACCATACTTGTATATATATATAAGAAAGAGACACACATACATTCCCAGATGAATCACGTACACGTAGTATTCAATATTATTTCACCAGCAAAATAGGCACAGATTCAGTAATATTGTAACGACCCATAAAATTTTAGCAATTTTTAATTGGTATTTAACGTATTGAATTGGATTTTGAGAAATTATTAATAATAAAATTTTGAAAAAAAAAGAAAATATGTTATGTATATTAATGATTTGTAGTACGAGCCATGTACATATATTTTAAAGTTTGGTTGTGGTTATACCTATAAGATCTAGTACAAAAACTTTATAAACTATTATTTATACTATAATATAAGTTAAGTTTGATGTAAATTTGGTAGCATAGTTCATTTCTATTGGGTATAAATATCAATAGCGTGGGTAATAAATTTACGGTCTCCTTTTGCTTTTCAGCAAGGTGTGTAAATTTTAAGTATGTTGAGTACGTTCCATATATAGTTATTTTGGAAAACCACTGTATATGTATGATGGTCTATTTGAAGTGTATATATAGTAAAGCGTATTTATACCAAGTTTTATTTAATTTATATGTGTTATAATAGCTATATATATATGTTAGTCTTGATACTAGTATATAGTTTTACTGAAGTTTGATTTCTAGTCATGTTAAATATATATATATTTGATTTTGGGTTTTTGTGTCACCATTTCCAGTTTATTTTAGTGCACATTTAGTATATCTATACATATGTCGTCAGCTATAAATACGATAGTTAAGGGTTTCATATATCATATGAACCAAAGAAGAAGAGAAGTATATACTATATTTAACTACATATATGAAGTATATGTTTTAAGGGTTGATTTAAGGTCTGCATTAAAAAAAGTAGTTGTGATTACCATTATTTCATATTGTACCTTCTATATTCCTGACTGACTTTCAGCGTTCATTCATTCATTTTTAATTGTGGGTTTTTCTTTTCTCTCTCTTTTCTTATAAATAATTGTACGCATTCATCTCTTTCCCTTTCTTATATTTTATCCCTTCATCATCTTTTAGCCGTTAATTTTGTTTCGAAAATCAAGAAAATTTGTATACGTTTTATTCTTTTTGAACGTTTAGTAATAAAGATAAATCTGCATAGTATAATCAGATATGAATTGAGATCTAGGAAATAAATAAATATAAAAACGTATAACATGCCACTAATAATAAATTGCTTTAATAGCTTCTCAATTAGCGTACAGCTGTTTCCATCCCATGCCATGTCAAAAGTTTGAAACGTAATAAATGCTATATGATTATTTCGCATTTATTTTTTTTTCCTTTATTATTTCCTGTACGTTTTCATTCCAATCTAAATTATAACTTTTTGATTTCCATGCCTTTTCGGATCTCAAACGCGCAGCCCAAGGAATATTTCTTTAATAATTTTCCTAAAAATCAGCTTTTGGCCGTTTTATTGCATTGATTTCAAATTGTGCCCGTTTGTTTTTCTCATTCCTCTCATACGTTACCACCTTTATTTATGCTCGGGACACAGCTCATTTTTTTTTCCTTCGTTCCCTTTCTTTTATTTGCTTCCTTCGTTTCCATCGGTTCAATTATATAGATTTTTATATTCGTTGCACGTTTACATTCATTTATTTTGACCAGTCCTTTCCTTTGTTATTCCCCTAATTTTGTGCGTTACTTTACCATAACCAATGCTCCGTATTTATTCGCTTTAATCTTTTCAGCTGAATTTGACCATTACTATTCAAATCAATTCATATTTATTGTATACGTTTCGTATGCAACGGTTCTTTTCTTTATTTATTTTGCCTTTATAACCTTGTTTGACTTCGTTTCTTTCATATTGCAAACTGCTGTCACTTCCAATCTCATTCCTCATTTTAAGTTTTCTTCCTCCTCCTTCTTCCATTTTTCTTTCTACAGATCCACCTATTTTCTCCCTTCTTTTACCGTGCTTCCACCTCCCATCGCTTCGTCACCCACCACATCCAACTCATCCCTCTCCCTCCGCGTTTTTCTCTCCTCCTCTCATGCACATATCTCTCTACACGTGTTGTCATCGCCTGCATGCTCAGCCATCCTCAGAGCCTTCACCATCAACAATCATGCCACACGTTATCTTTGAGTAATAGGTTAGCATATATTTATAATATATATGTGTTATTGTATATTTTCTATAAGTCTGTATTTGGAATATGTGATCTGTCCTACATGATTTTAAATTCATGTTAGTTATGTATCATATGGTATTATATATATGAGTTCATAACAGTATTCTTTTTTTTTTTTTTCTTTTTTTTTTTTTTTCGTTCATAGTGTGTATGATATTATACTATGTATAGAGATTTGATAACTTGATTGTTTTATACTTTATGTGTCACGTTGGTATTCAATTTTAAAAGTTTGAAGGTTATATATTAGTTAATATATAGTTTAATATATGTCAGTAATGTATATCTATGCAGTAATATTGTATGTATTATAGCAAAGTAAGTTTTTTTTTTTTGATTTAAGATATCATATATACATCTTATAAATATAGTATGGTTCCAAGTATGAAATGTTTGCAGTTTTCAGATTCTATATAATATAAAATTTTGTTCGCATGTTATAAAATTTGATAAGTGTATATATAAATATTATATAAAAAGTTAGTACATATATAAAACGTAAAGCATACTCATCTTATCAGTCGATTGTATATGTATTTAAATATATGATATGTTTAAAGCTATGTATTTTGTGAATAACTGGTTATAAGTATATATATACACATTTGATTTAAAGTTATAAAGGTATGCATATTGTGAATTAGACTATATTAATGGTTAGCTTACAAATATTTATATAGTTTTATAGGGAAGTACGAGCTATGTGGGTTATATTTTTAGCAAGCGTATTGTTACCACTTTAAAATGGGTGAAGTTTTACAGTTTACGGTCTATTTGTGTAAGTGTGTAATGTATGTTTAATTTAATAAAGTTATAATAGTTTTGTATAAAATGTTTAACTATTTATATATCTGATATAATGATAGTTTCATATCTGATATAGCTTATATATTATAAAGTTACAGGATACGCTAGTTTTATACGCTAGTTAATATATATATTTAATAATTGACTAAAATGTTTTCAGTGTGAGTTTACTTTTTTTTTAGTGTTGGATTTTATACGGCATAGTATGTATACTTGTTCACAGTCTATATAAGTATATGAGTGCATGTGTCATTATAAGTATTTTGTTGTTTATAAATCTCGAGACATATATATGCGTTTAGGTGTTTGTTTCAGACTTACGTAATATATATATATAACCGAATATAGGCTATGCATTTGGAATTTCTATATATACATTTTTATTATGAACATATATAGGTTGCTTTCATGGGGTTTTTAAGTAATATATATTACAATAAGTGGTTATATTGTTTTTATAATAATTATTGACTATAAAATATAATACAATGGTTTTTTTGGACGAATTATGTTTAAATTACATATAGGTATATATAGATTTTAAATATACATTTTTAATTTGAAAATTGGTTTTGGGAGAATTAATATCATAATAATTTATATTTTTTTTCTGTAATATCAAAATTGATTCGATTCATTCTCATCGATTTCCCATTATCAGCCTTGTCCGTCGTGCCTATTTTCTGCATCAAATCTTGTCCATCCAGCGTTGCTTTGGATTTCGTAGCTTATTTCATCATCATATATCTCTAGCCTCGAAAGGTGAGCAATCACTCACGATTAACGTTCTTTTATTTATTAAATTTGATTTCAATTGAAATGACAATTGAAATATGCTGCTGTAGTTATTTAAATTGTTATATTTATGCTATTATCTGTAATAGTTCACTTATGGGATATGACACCATATCCTATTGTTTATATTTATTTTGTTGATATATACCTGTTGTTATTATTATTATTTTCATATCTGCTATCACTCTGCAAGTTCCCTGTTAGTATAAAAATCACTATGGGTTGAAATGATACATACCCGAACGGACTTTAGAATAGGAGAAAATCGTTATGGGTTGAAATGATAAACCCAAACGATTTTCATTTAAATTGAATTTGGGATTACGGGTTGAAATGATATCCACCCGTATATATTTAGTGTACGGATTGAAATGATAAATATCCGTAGCATTTGACTATATGATAGGAAATATATACCGACACCGTTGGTCCATATAAATAATTTAAAGATAAATTTCTACAGTTTGAAAAGAAACATATGTGAATTAATAAATATTGGTTCTTAAAATATTATATATAAATGGAAACTTTATATATAAATTTAATAATATTTTAGACTGATTTAATCCATAAAATATGTTTAAGTATTATTTAAGATTTATATTTCAAATTTTACCGTGTAAAGAATTTTAATAATTAAGATCGGGAGATAAATTTGGTTTATTAAAAATGGTATTCAAATGAAGATTTATTTAATTAAATCAATTTGAATTTATTGAATGGGAAATTTAAGGGTATGATTTTGTAACTGGATTTTTGTTTTAAGTGATTTATTGAATGTTTCATGTTTAAATAAATTAAAGAAAATATTGAGTAAAAGGGTAATTTCAGGTTTACTTAAATGATGTTGAATCTAAGGAGGAAATATTTCAAGGCTAAATAATAATTTGATTAAATCAAGATCTTATGAAACTGTAAAATTGAACTTTGGGAATGTAGAATATTAAATCTTTGAACTATACTAGAATATAAATGGGTGTTTCAGATCTGTATTTGAATCGATATAAGTTGAATTTATTATGTAGAAAACTAAATTGAATAAAGTTTAGTTTGAAACGTTGATTACTTAAAGTTTTGAAATATATTGAAATATAAAGGGTATTTGGTGATTTCAAATCCGAACTTGAGATCAATAAAATTGAAATGGTTATTTTAGAAATTGAGTTGAATTTAAATTGATAAATTGAGATTGAAAAAGATTTAAATGGGAAGGTCGGGTTGATGTTAAACGATTGGTTAAGTTGAGGGAATTGAAATTTCTTTACTGAATAAATTATTTAATATATATAAATACTATTTGGGAAGTATAGAGATTTTTGAAGTGAAAATGATAGTTGGTTTTGAAGTATAAATTAAGTTGGAAGACTACGGTGTTATAGTGTATATTTCTATCTTATAGATAGTTCCATGGACCCTTAGAGGATGGTTATCCCAAACATCCTCTAAGTTAATTATATTTTAGTTGATATTTCACTTGAGTTAGATTTATAGATATAAGAATGTTAATCCTGACTCGAGTGTTTTGTGTTTTGCTTTACGCTCGGGTCAGACTGAGAGATACAGCATTTGAGACTCATCTTCGAAGTTGGAGCTTTGCTTGAAGATCCAGCTATCTATCCCTTCAGTCATCCAGTTGATTGGTTCAGAGAAGCCATCTGTTGCATTGGAGACTTCATGGCATTTGAACTATTCGGTTGTATTTTATTTCTAACTTTAATGTATATAGTAGCTTCATGAACTACTATTTTTATCTATTCCGCTGCATTGTATTACTCTGTGTAAGTGATCTATGATTGATTTATTTACTGTATATTTTAAGTTTTGCCAAATTTTTATTAACAATTCGATATTTTGAATTATTCAAGTCGGACATGTACGGTTTTATTGTCGATTTGAATGGTCCAAAATAGCGGGCTGTTACAGTTGGTATCAGAGCTTTGGCTCTAGGCAAAACTTAGCATATATGGTAAATTTATTTACAGAATCACTTTCGTTCGAGTTGAATCTCTTCCTTTTTGACTCAATTTCCTTTGAGTTTTGGAATGTCCCTCGGTTTCGAAATTCATTCTGTCTCTCCCTATTTATATTCGTTTGATTCTGGAGTATCCCATAACTCCATTGAATGATTTGTAAAGGGGGTGAAAACTCCTTTTCAATTGGCATTGACTCACCGAAGATTCCTGTATCCTCGGTTTACGATGCTGATATATCTTGTTATGCCGAATTCTATATCTCCGACGATCGAATGTCGAATTGCCTCAGAATTCTACACCGATCTAATTTTGGAATCACGGTTGACAGGTAAAGGTCGCCCGCGATTTATAGAAGTATATCCATCTTCTATTTTGTAACTTAATTATCTCATCTTCGATCGAGTCTATCTTCGAATCAGGATTCTATTGATTAGAGTTCCTTTAAATTAAATCTCTATCTTTGTTTTGAAATCCATCCTTAAATCATCCTTTGAAAATCGGGTTTTGTTTGTATTTTAGAAATTGTTTATACCGAAATTATTATTTTGATAACTATGATTTTATTCTATATATATAAAGAAAATGTTTTCGGTAGAGATTATATACCTATATATAAAGCAAATAAGAAATGTTATTCTATATAAAAAGGGTTTTGAAAGGATTTGAAATTTTGAAAAAATTATAAGAAATTGATTTATATAAAAATGATTTATAATTGAAGTGTTAAATTCGAAATTCGAGAATTGAATTCCGGTATTTTGAAATTGGTTTTAAGATTTTGGAAATTATATATAAATAATACGATTTAAAAGTATTTTTCCGAATAAGAAATATTTCAAATGAATTCAAATGAATTCCAATAATTTTGAAGAAATTTCAAAGAAGTTTTCAAGAAAATAGAAGTCCAGAACTCACTTATGTCGCTGGAGAATAATTTCGGTGATGAGTGCACGCATCATCGACATTGATTTTCGAGTTTCAGAGTGGGGGAGAGGCCACTTTAATAGCTTCGCTATGCGAGTGATTTTGTAAAACCGTTTTTGATTTCAAATTCCGAAGTATAATTTGATATTTTCGAAAGATATATGTATATATTTGAAACAATTTGAAGTAAGACCGGTGTTCAGTCCTCGAGTTTTTGATTTGACTTAGAATAACTCTATTTATAAAAATTGATTTCCATCTCTTGGATTTGAAATTGATTTTCACCGACTATTTTGAAGGTTCGAGCACTTCCAAATCAAGGTTTAAAGGTTTAAAAACCAAGATATTTCGAAAGGTATAAAATATTTGATAAAGTATGCAAGTTTTGTTGTATGAGGTTAAACCTTTTATTAAGTAAGAGAATATGGCTATTTTAATTATACTAATATGGAATTTAGTTTTTAAATGTTTTGAAAGAATTTTAGTTTTAAATAATGGTTTTCAAAAAGGTAAATTGGATATTTCAAATCGAAGTAAATAGTTTAAAGGTTTTAAAGGGATAATTATAAATTTGGAAACCATTTTGAATATAATTGATTTTGAGAAAAATATTTGGTTTTGAAAATTAAATTGAAAAAAAAAACCCAGTACTTATATGGTGATTTTGGAAATGAATTTGTTTGACTTGAATTATTTTAATTTGGAAACTGGGATAATTTTCTACACCTATTATTTTGGGAACTTTGAAATTCAGACATTTAATTTGGAAGAAAATTTGGTGAAATCATATATGATTTTGAAACTGAATTGGTATTGAAATAATTTGAAATTGAGAACCTTAGATTACTAAGCACTTGATTTGGGAGTGGTCGAACTTATATAAAATGGATTGTATAAGTATGAGGTTGATTTGAAATCTATTGATTTGAAAGGTACTCAATTTGGAAAGAGATTTTATTTAATCGAAATCTATATAAGTATGATTTGATCTACTATTGATTTGTAAAGTATTCGATTTGAGAAAGGAATCCTATATATATGGACTTTATATAAGTACAATATTTGAAAGTGATTTGAAAAGGTACTATATGATATATATTTTCGAAGTAAAGATATGGAAAGTGCCTTCTGCTTGATATCCGCTTTGTGGCCACATCGTGGATTCATTCTATCGATATTATTCTCTCTGATTTTCGGTTTTCCGGATGTAATACTCGAGTGTTTCCCATCGTGGCGTAACCCATGGTTTTTTTTTCTCTCGTGAATGCACAGCGCAATTGCCTGGCTGAGTCTTGCCTAGGGGTACGGATTGTTTCCTGGGGGATCCAGGCGTAACCATTGTGTATCCTGCAATCTGTGTAGGTCGCGAATAGTAGCGCAAGTGCCTGGCTGAGTCTTGCCTAGGGGTACGGATTGTTTCCTGGGGGATCCAGGCGTAACCATTGTGTATCCTGCACTCTACTAGTCATCATGGCGTAACTCGCAGGGCTGAGAAAGCTTACGGATATGGATTGTTTCCTGGGGGACCCAGGCGTAACCATTGTGTATCTGCGAACCATGATCGGACAAAGGTTTTGGTTTGGTTGTTTTGTTTGGATTGTACTTTCCATATCTGTTTTTAAAGTTTTTTTCAAGTATTTTCGCTGGTTGTTGAAACAGGTCTACTAAGTACTTGAAGAATTCTAGCTTTGCGCCTGATCAACGCATGGCCAGAGTCTGCAAGAACGAGGATAAACTTGTTGAAACATCGAGTTATAAAAATATTTTTGAAAGAAAAGATTTATTTCGATATAAAAGGTATTTATTATAAAAGTATTTCCAACAAAGAAATTTTGTGTTAATATTTGAAATTGAAACTCTCATGGTTTGAAATGTACGATTCTTGCCCGATTCTATTCTTTTGAATCTACCTTATCTGCCCTGCTTTATTTATTCAACTATATTCTCTTTTCCGAATCTATCTTCTTTCCTTCTTTCCTTCTTTTGAATATATCCTTTAAAACATTGTTTATTTATATTCTACCTGGTTTAATAAGAGAGAAAAATTAGTGTTTTATAAATAATTGATCTCATAATTAATTGACTGGATTTGATAAAATGAGTAATCTATTAAATATTAATCAATTTAAATAATAACAAAAGAAAAAGTATATGGTTTTAAATAAATTTTTTTAATTTGTTTTTCAAAGTCTAAATTTTTCATCTGGTTGTTTCTATTCTCCTACTTTATTCCTTTTCGGGGACGAAAAGTTTTGAGTGGGGGAGAGTGTAACGACCCATAAAATTTTAGCAATTTTTAATTGGTATTTAACGTATTGAATTGGATTTTGAGAAATTATTAATAATAAAATTTTGAAAAAAAAGAAAATATGTTATGTATATTAATGATTTGTAGTACGAGCCGTGTACATATATTTTAAAGTTTGGTTGTGGTTATACCTATAAGATCTAGTACAAAAACTTTATAAACTATTATTTATACTATAATATAAGTTAAGTTTGATGTAAATTTGGTAGCATAGTTCATTTCTATTGGGTATAAATATCAATAGCGTGGGTAATAAATTTACGGTCTCCTTTTGCTTTTCAGCAAGGTGTGTAAATTTTAAGTATGTTGAGTACGTTCCATATATAGTTATTTTGGAAAACCACTGTATATGTATGATGGTCTATTTGAAGTGTATATATAGTAAAGCGTATTTATACCAAGTTTTATTTAATTTATATGTGTTATAATAGCTATATATATATGTTAGTCTTGATACTAGTATATAGTTTTACTGAAGTTTGATTTCTAGTCATGTTAAATATATATATATATTTGATTTTGGGTTTTTGTGTCACCATTTCCAGTTTATTTTAGTGCATATTTAGTATATCTATACATATGTCGTCAGCTATAAATACGATAGTTAAGGGTTTCATATATCATATGAACCAAAGAAGAAGAGAAGTATATACTATATTTAACTACATATATGAAGTATATGTTTTAAGGGTTGATTTAAGGTCTGCATTAAAAAAAGTAGTTGTGATTACCATTATTTCATATTGTACCTTCTATATTCCTGACTGACTTTCAGCGTTCATTCATTCATTTTTAATTGTGGGTTTTTCTTTTCTCTCTCTTTTCTTATAAATAATTGTACGCATTCATCTCTTTCCCTTTCTTATATTTTATCCCTTCATCATCTTTTAGCCGTTAATTTTGTTTCGAAAATCAAGAAAATTTGTATACGTTTTATTCTTTTTGAACGTTTAGTAATAAAGATAAATCTGCATAGTATAATCAGATATGAATTGAGATCTAGGAAATAAATAAATATAAAAACGTATAACATGCCACTAATAATAAATTGCTTTAATAGCTTCTCAATTAGCGTACAGCTGTTTCCATCCCATGCCATGTCAAAAGTTTGAAACGTAATAAATGCTATATGATTATTTCGCATTTATTTTTTTTTCCTTTATTATTTCCTGTACGTTTTCATTCCAATCTAAATTATAACTTTTTGATTTCCATGCCTTTTCGGATCTCAAACGCGCAGCCCAAGGAATATTTCTTTAATAATTTTCCTAAAAATCAGCTTTTGGCCGTTTTATTGCATTGATTTCAAATTGTGCCCGTTTGTTTTTCTCATTCCTCTCATACGTTACCACCTTTATTTATGCTCGGGACACAGCTCATTTTTTTTTCCTTCGTTCCCTTTCTTTTATTTGCTTCCTTCGTTTCCATCGGTTCAATTATATAGATTTTTATATTCGTTGCACGTTTACATTCATTTATTTTGACCAGTCCTTTCCTTTGTTATTCCCCTAATTTTGTGCGTTACTTTACCATAACCAATGCTCCGTATTTATTCGCTTTAATCTTTTCAGCTGAATTTGACCATTACTATTCAAATCAATTCATATTTATTGTATACGTTTCGTATGCAACGGTTCTTTTCTTTATTTATTTTGCCTTTATAACCTTGTTTGACTTCGTTTCTTTCATATTGCAAACTGCTGTCACTTCCAATCTCATTCCTCATTTTAAGTTTTCTTCCTCCTCCTTCTTCCATTTTTCTTTCTACAGATCCACCTATTTTCTCCCTTCTTTTACCATGCTTCCACCTCCCATCGCTTCGTCACCCACCACATCCAACTCATCCCTCTCCCTCCGCGTTTTTCTCTCCTCCTCTCATGCACATATCTCTCTACACGTGTTGTCATCGCCTGCATGCTCAGCCATCCTCAGAGCCTTCACCATCAACAATCATGCCACACGTTATCTTTGAGTAATAGGTTAGCATATATTTATAATATATATGTGTTATTGTATATTTTCTATAAGTCTGTATTTGGAATATGTGATCTGTCCTACATGATTTTAAATTCATGTTAGTTATGTATCATATGGTATTATATATATGAGTTCATAACAGTATTCTTTTTTTTTTTCTTTCTTTTTTTTTTTCGTTCATAGTGTGTATGATATTATACTATGTATAGAGATTTGATAACTTGATTGTTTTATACTTTATGTGTCACGTTGGTATTCAATTTTAAAAGTTTGAAGGTTATATATTAGTTAATATATAGTTTAATATATGTCAGTAATGTATATCTATGCAGTAATATTGTATGTATTATAGCAAAGTAAGTTTTTTTTTTTGATTTAAGATATCATATATACATCTTATAAATATAGTATGGTTCCAAGTATGAAATGTTTGCAGTTTTCAGATTCTATATAATATAAAATTTTGTTCGCATGTTATAAAATTTGATAAGTGTATATATAAATATTATATAAAAAGTTAGTACATATATAAAACGTAAAGCATACTCATCTTATCAGTCGATTGTATATGTATTTAAATATATGATATGTTTAAAGCTATGTATTTTGTGAATAACTGGTTATAAGTATATATATACACATTTGATTTAAAGTTATAAAGGTATGCATATTGTGAATTAGACTATATTAATGGTTAGCTTACAAATATTTATATAGTTTTATAGGGAAGTACGAGCTATGTGGGTTATATTTTTAGCAAGCGTATTGTTACCACTTTAAAATGGGTGAAGTTTTACAGTTTACGGTCTATTTGTGTAAGTGTGTAATGTATGTTTAATTTAATAAAGTTATAATAGTTTTGTATAAAATGTTTAACTATTTATATATCTGATATAATGATAGTTTCATATCTGATATAGCTTATATATTATAAAGTTACAGGATACGCTAGTTTTATACGCTAGTTAATATATATATTTAATAATTGACTAAAATGTTTTCAGTGTGAGTTTACTTTTTTTTAGTGTTGGATTTTATACGGCATAGTATGTATACTTGTTCACAGTCTATATAAGTATATGAGTGCATGTGTCATTATAAGTATTTTGTTGTTTATAAATCTCGAGACATATATATGCGTTTAGGTGTTTGTTTCAGACTTACGTAATATATATATATAACCGAATATAGGCTATGCATTTGGAATTTCTATATATACATTTTTATTATGAACATATATAGGTTGCTTTCATGGGGTTTTTAAGTAATATATATTACAATAAGTGGTTATATTGTTTTTATAATAATTATTGACTATAAAATATAATACAATGGTTTTTTTGGACGAATTATGTTTAAATTACATATAGGTATATATAGATTTTAAATATACATTTTTAATTTGAAAATTGGTTTTGGGAGAATTAATATCATAATAATTTATATTTTTTTCTGTAATATCAAAATTGATTCGATTCATTCTCATCGATTTCCCATTATCAGCCTTGTCCGTCGTGCCTATTTTCTGCATCAAATCTTGTCCATCCAGCGTTGCTTTGGATTTCGTAGCTTATTTCATCATCATATATCTCTAGCCTCGAAAGGTGAGCAATCACTCACGATTAACGTTCTTTTATTTATTAAATTTGATTTCAATTGAAATGACAATTGAAATATGCTGCTGTAGTTATTTAAATTGTTATATTTATGCTATTATCTGTAATAGTTCACTTATGGGATATGACACCATATCCTATTGTTTATATTTATTTTGATGATATATACCTGTTGTTATTATTATTATTTTCATATCTGCTATCACTCTGCAAGTTCCCTGTTAGTATAAAAATCACTATGGGTTGAAATGATACATACCCGAACGGACTTTAGAATAGGAGAAAATCGTTATGGGTTGAAATGATAAACCCAAACGATTTTCATTTAAATTGAATTTGGGATTACGGGTTGAAATGATATCCACCCGTATATATTTAGTGTACGGATTGAAATGATAAATATCCGTAGCATTTGACTATATGATAGGAAATATATACCGACACCGTTGGTCCATATAAATAATTTAAAGATAAATTTCTACAGTTTGAAAAGAAACATATGTGAATTAATAAATATTGGTTCTTAAAATATTATATATAAATGGAAACTTTATATATAAATTTAATAATATTTTAGACTGATTTAATCCATAAAATATGTTTAAGTATTATTTAAGATTTATATTTCAAATTTTACCGTGTAAAGAATTTTAATAATTAAGATCGGGAGATAAATTTGGTTTATTAAAAATGGTATTCAAATGAAGATTTATTTAATTAAATCAATTTGAATTTATTGAATGGGAAATTTAAGGGTATGATTTTGTAACTGGATTTTTGTTTTAAGTGATTTATTGAATGTTTCATGTTTAAATAAATTAAAGAAAATATTGAGTAAAAGGGTAATTTCAGGTTTACTTAAATGATGTTGAATCTAAGGAGGAAATATTTCAAGGCTAAATAATAATTTGATTAAATCAAGATCTTATGAAACTGTAAAATTGAACTTTGGGAATGTAGAATATTAAATCTTTGAACTATACTAGAATATAAATGGGTGTTTCAGATCTGTATTTGAATCGATATAAGTTGAATTTATTATGTAGAAAACTAAATTGAATAAAGTTTAGTTTGAAACGTTGATTACTTAAAGTTTTGAAATATATTGAAATATAAAGGGTATTTGGTGATTTCAAATCCGAACTTGAGATCAATAAAATTGAAATGGTTATTTTAGAAATTGAGTTGAATTTAAATTGATAAATTGAGATTGAAAAAGATTTAAATGGGAAGGTCGGGTTGATGTTAAACGATTGGTTAAGTTGAGGGAATTGAAATTTCTTTACTGAATAAATTATTTAATATATATAAATACTATTTGGGAAGTATAGAGATTTTTGAAGTGAAAATGATAGTTGGTTTTGAAGTATAAATTAAGTTGGAAGACTACGGTGTTATAGTGTATATTTCTATCTTATAGATAGTTCCATGGACCCTTAGAGGATGGTTATCCCAAACATCCTCTAAGTTAATTATATTTTAGTTGATATTTCACTTGAGTTAGATTTATAGATATAAGAATGTTAATCCTGACTCGAGTGTTTTGTGTTTTGCTTTACGCTCGGGTCAGACTGAGAGATACAGCATTTGAGACTCATCTTCGAAGTTGGAGCTTTGCTTGAAGATCCAGCTATCTATCCCTTCAGTCATCCAGTTGATTGGTTCAGAGAAGCCATCTGTTGCATTGGAGACTTCATGGCATTTGAACTATTCGGTTGTATTTTATTTCTAACTTTAATGTATATAGTAGCTTCATGAACTACTATTTTTATCTATTCCGCTGCATTGTATTACTCTGTGTAAGTGATCTATGATTGATTTATTTACTGTATATTTTAAGTTTTGCCAAATTTTTATTAACAATTCGATATTTTGAATTATTCAAGTCGGACATGTACGGTTTTATTGTCGATCTGAATGGTCCAAAATAGAGGGCTGTTACAAATATCCATCTCTACATTTTATCATACACACAAACACGTGTGTACAGCACAATCTCTTTCCTCCTTTTCATAAACCCAGCCAACTAACTCTCCAGTACAATTTTACATAGAACACTAGTAACTGCACTCTTTATATTAGCAGGCAGTGAGCATATCAAATCTTGATAAGGTTACCGCCACTGACAATGAAGAAGAACCAAGAAACGGTTTGTTTATCTTTGATAACTGCAGGAACATGATAAGGAGCGAGGAAGGTGATGTTAAGGTGGTTTTTATGGTACAAATGGAATAGAGATAAGAACCCAATGCACATTGCATTCGTAAGTATGATGCCCAAAACTCTCTTTGCAAATCTCATTCTTTTTGCTCGCAGTGCACTGCTCACTGTAAATATGTACGTACATACACGCGCGCACACACACGTTCACTGTACATACGTACACACACATATACATACATACATACACACACACATACATATATGTGTGCGTATATATATAGATATAGATATACATAGATATGTATATAGATATATGTACGTATATTGTATATCTATATACATATACATATGTACACATACACACACATACATATGTATGTATGTATATGTGTGTGTGTGTATATTATGTTAATGATATGTTATTTCATGATTCCTTATGCTTTTTTTATGATGAGCAGGAAATGCGAAAGTAGGCTAGATTTTGAAGGATAAGTTCGCTGAAAGGAAGCCAAGGCTGAGGATGTTATCATAATTCCAGGAGGGTCAACTACCTACACCATCAACCACTATGGATCAGTTACTGCAAATCATGGCTAGCATTGATTCAGCTGAGACACTTGGATACAACTCTTATTTTGATTGATTCTTTATCGGTAGAGGAAGGCATCCAGCATTTTAGAATTTGACGTTGTCTGTATGGTTTTATTGAAGGTTGTTTTGTTAGTCGTGGATGCGATACAGTGTGAGTGTTGTAGCATCATTATTAGAATATTATATATAAAGTGAATGCTATATTGTATAGAAAGTGTTATTGTTTGAATCGACGAAAACTTTATCTATTTGAATCGATGAACTTTATCACTACAAGGAAAACAGACATTTGCGTCGGCTAAAAACCGACGCCGGCCGTCGCTAGCCGACGCAAGCCGTTTCTAAAAGCTGACGCAAAAGTAGATGTCACCAAACAGTATTCGAGTCGGCTTTTGCGTCGGTTTCGTCACCACTTTAGTATTGGTAAGTGACGGCTATATCCACGTGGTCGTTTTTTTTAAATTCTGATGCAGCGCACTGTGCTAGATCGTGTGCCTTAGGTCGTTCAGATGCTTCAGCTGCTTTAGGTCGCTCGAGTACTTTAAGTCGTTCGCGACCTAACAACTTAGATTTTAAACCGTTCCATCGACCTAGCGCATCAATCCTTAAGTCGCATGCAAACTGTGAGGGCCAACCTAGCGAGTTAAGGAAGCCGGTGCGCATTTCTTTAGGTCTCTCCGACCTTTCGAGCTAAGAACTTGCCGAGCTACGACCTAAGATAGGTCGCTCAACGCCTTATGTCGCTTAAGACGCTTACATGTACGCCGCAGATTCTGGAAGCCGTGTATCTTCTTATGTCGCTGAGCCCTTGGGTCGTTTGTGTTACTTCCTTGAGTCGTTCATCCAAGGTCATTGATTTCTTGAGTCGCTGTGTTTCTTAAGTCGTGTAATGTCTAGGGCGTGTAACGTTAACTTGTGTTGTAAGTGTTGATGTGGTAAGTCGTGGTTGTATTGTGTTGTATGTACTAGGTCGTTCGTTGAGTTTGTTAGGTCGTTAACGACCTATGCTAGCTCATTGGAGCTGTGTTGTGATGAGTCATTTGTGAGTTGTAAATCTTCTATAAATACGGATGTGTGTCATTTGTAATAGGAAGTGGATTTTGAATAAAACTTTGTTTGAGTGCTTGTGCCTCTTTGAAATTGAAAGTTGAGCGTTGTTTCCTTTCTCCATTTTTCGGTTATTCGAGTGCGTTCGAATCAACGGATTTGAAACCGATTCACGGAATCTCGTGCGCGAGATCAACATAGAAGAATCGTAGATCTTTTAACACGGTATCGTGCACGATCAACGTGTTAGAGATAGCTAGAATCCGGTATCTCTCGAGATCAACGAATTCGGGCGTTCGGTATTTTCAATCCATCGACTTATCTTGTTTCAACTAATCGTTTCATCGGTTAGTTTGACGCGAAATCTTCATTTCGTTGTCATTCGTTAGTATCCACTGAGTCAGTTTGGTATCAGAGCTAGACTTAGCCAATCATAGCTAAGCCGAGCCTATTAGGAGAAGATTTGAAGTGTTGAAGTTAGATCCGAGCTATAAGTGGAGGTGTGCGTCACTTTGTAGATGAAGGACGAGTTTGAATTAGTTGGAGCCGAGCCTAACAGTGTCAGATCCGAGCTAAGTTGTTCAAGCCGAAAGTTAAGTATTTGGATTTGTTGAATATTCTACCATGCCGCCGAGAAGAGCTAATCGTCATCAAAATATTGAAGATTTGTATAAAAGTGAAGATGCTGAACAAATGAAACAACGAATTAGCAATAAATTCAATGAGAAGTTGGATGAGGGAATTGGTAGATTGGAGAAATTCATGATCGATATGAATCAAAGTCAACGAAGAAGATCACCAATCTCGAACCATGGAGGAAACATAGTTTCGCCATCGGTTACGGAAGCGGGGAGGGTGTCACCACAATCTTATCGAGATAGAAGGGAATCATCAGTTTCAATGAGACGAGAACACCATGAGTATAGAAATGAAGAGAGAAGAACTCCTCGTGAGTTTGGAGATGAGCCATATCGTGATGATGAAAGATATAGTAGAAGAGATATGCGTGATCGTAGAGATGTTGATGGTCGAGATCGATATCGAAGTACATTTGATTATGATGAAGATGGTGATAGAGGAAGTGTTCATTATCGAGATCGAGACCAAGTACGAAATCACTATCGGGATGTAGAAGACGATTGTCGATGGGAGTCGGGGATGAAGACTGAAATTCCAGAATTCAAAGGTGGAATGATTGCGGAAGAGTTTTTGGATTGGTTATCAAATGTTGAGGAAATTTTTGACTTCAAAGAAGTACCCGAGCATCGTAGAGTTAAGTTAGTTGCTACACGGTTGAGAGGAAGAGCTATGGCATGGTGGCAACAAACTAAACTTACACGGGAAAGAATGGAAAAGTCAAAGATTGAGTCATGGGAGAAGATGAAGAAGTTGATGAAGGCTACTTTCTTACCTTATAATTATCAGTCTCTTATGTATCAGCGCTTACAGAATTTGAGACGAGGGACAAAGTTGGTAAATGAATATGCAGATGAGTTTTATCAACTGATTGCTAGAAATGATATCATGGAGATGGAGGAACAGTTGACAGCTAGATTTGTTGGAGGATTGAAAATGCAAATTCAGGATATGGTGAATATGTTTGATCCAAGATCCGTTGCTGAAGCACACCAGAAGGCTCTAGCTTGGGAGAGGCAAGGTAGAAGAGGAGGTGGTGTGTTTACAAATTCCAACAATCAAGTGAAACGGGCTAGTAGCAATACTAATGTTTCCAAGGCTATTAGCAAACCGGTTGTCAATGAAGTTGCTAAGACCAAGGTCAACAACAATTTCAAGTGTTATAACTGTCAGGAGTTTGGTCACAAGAGCAATGAATGTCCGAAGCCTAAGAAGCGAGTGATGGTTGCTGAGGTTGAGGATGAGGATGCAGAAGTAGAATGTTCCAATTCACCACAAGTTGAGGAGGAAGCAGAATTATTGTTAGAAGATGAGGGTTGTAATTTGATGATGAGGAGGTCGTGTTTGACACTGAAGTAAGAGGATAATTCAAGTTGGCTAAGAAGTAATATTTTTCAGTCAACATGCACTATTCTAGGAAAGGTTTGTAAGTTCGTCATCGATGCAGGAAGTTGTGATAACATCATCTCTACAGAAGCTGTAAAGAAATTGGCGTTAAAGACAGAGAAGCATCCTAAACCTTACAAGTTTGCTTGGTTGAGGAAAGGTGGGGAAGTGAAGGTTGGTCGAAGAGCTTGTGTAACTTTTTCCATCGGAAAGAAGTATAAAGATGAAATTTGGTGTGATGTTGTGGATATGGATGTATGTCATTTGTTGTTGGGGAGACCGTGGCAATACTATAGAGCTGTGCAACATGATGGGAGGACTAACTGCTACAGTTTCATGTTCAAGGCACCAAAATCACTTTAGTTCTCAAACAGCGACAACAAAGTAAAAGCAAGTTGGAGGAGATTGAAGAACTAAAGACTATGCTATTTTTGAAGGAGTTTGTCAAAGAAGTAGAAGAGGAACCTGAAGTGTTTTTGTTGATCGGACATGAAAGTAGTGAGGAGGTTGAAATTCCAGAGAAAGTTAAACCAGTGCTGAAGGAATTTGAAGATGTATTCCCAGAAGTGCTGCCAAAAGAATTACCACCGTTGAGAGGCATACAACATCAAATTGATCTTGTACCGGGAGCAGTGTTACCACATAGACCACATTACATAATGAGTCCAAAGGAACACGAAGAGTTGAGAAGGCAGGTGGAAGAGTTGCTTGAACAAGGATGCGTACAAGAAAGCTTAAGTCCTTGTGCAGTACCAGCTTTGTTAGTGCCGAAGAAGGATGGGACTTGGAGGATGTGTACGGACAGCAGAGCACTCAACAAAATAACTGTTAGATACAGATTTCCTATGCCAAGGCTTGATGATCTGTTGGATCAAATCAGTGGGTCTGTAATCTTTTCGAAGATTGATCTCAAAAGTGGTTATCATCAAATTCGCATAAGACCAGGTGATGAGTGGAAGACTGCATTCAAGACTCGGAAAGGATTGTATGAATTGCTGGTCATGCCGTTTGGTCTGTCGAATGCACCAAGTACGTTTATGAAGGTGATGAACCAAATTTTAAGACCGTACATTGGGAAGTTTGTTGTAGTTTATTTTGATGATATCTTGATTTATAGTGCGAGCACTGAAGAGCATATTCAACACTTGCAGAAGGTGTTAACTATTCTTCGTCAGGAATAGTTTTATGCAGCAACGAAGAAATGTGTGTTTATGACGCACAGTGTTTTGTTTTTGGGGTATGTATTGTCCAAGGAAGGTATTCAGGTGGATCAAAGTAAAGTTGAAGCAATCAGAAATTGGCCACAACCCAGGACTATAACTGAAGTGAGAAGTTTTCATGGTTTAGCATCATTCTACCGAAGGTTTATTCCACATTTCATTAGCGTAATGGCGCTTGTTACTAATTGTATGAAGGGAAAGCAGTTTTCATAGACAGAGGAAGCAGGATTTGCTTTTGAACGAATCAAGGAACTTTTGACGACAGCACCAATTCTAGTTTTGCCGGATTTTCAGTTGCTATTTGAATTACATACTGATGCATCTAAAGTTGGAATTGGAGGAGTGTTAAGTCAGAGGGGACGTCCAATTGCTTATTTCAGTGAGAAGCTTTCGTGAGCAAAGATGAGATATAATACTTATGACGTGGAATTCTATGCTATTGTTCAAGCTATAAAGCATTGGAGACACTATTTGTTTCATAAAGAGTTTGTGTTCTATACTGATCATGAAGCCTTGAAACATTTGCAGGGACAAGATAAGGTTGCAGCCCGACATGCTTCATGGATCGCATACTTGCAACAGTTTACATTTGTTGTAAAGCATAAGTCGGGAGCTACAAATCGTGTGGCAGATGCATTGAGTAGAAGAAATCATTTGTTGACTACGATGAGAGTGGAAGTGACGGGGTTTGATGTTTTTCCAGAATTGTTTGTTGAGGATCCTTACTTTGCTAAGATTGTAGATGAAGTCGAGAAAGGGAAGACGGATGAGTATGTGTTGATATATGGTTTTTTTTCCAAAGGAAATCGATCGTGTATACCAGAGGCAGTTTGCAAATGAAGATTGTGAAGGAATTACATGAAGAAGGACATGTGGGAAGAGATCGTACTTTGCAGTTGATTTCTCAATCATATTTTTGGCCTTCCATGAGGAAAGAAGTTGAAAGATTTGTGAAGAGATGTCACATATGTCAAGTTTCCAAAGGGATAGCTACGAATGTGGGACTGTATATGCCATTGCCCGTGCCTACTAGACCATGGGTTGATATTAGCATGGACTTTGTTTTGGGTTTGCCAAGAACTCAACGAGGGAACGATTCTATATATGTTGTGGTGGATAGATTTTCGAAGATGGCACATTTCATAGCTTGTAAAAAGACCGCCGATGCAGTCCGTGTTGCTCAATTGTTCTTTAAAGAAGTTTATCGACTACATGGGTTACCTGCGACCATTGTTTCTGATCAGGATACTCGATTTCTAAGCCATTTTTGGATGAGTCTATGAAAAATGGTGGGGACTAAGTTGAAATTTAGTAGTGCTTATCATCCACAAATGGATGGACATACCGAAGTTGTGAATAGATCCCTAAGTAATCTTTTGCGTTGCCTCGTGGATGACAATTTGAAAAGTTAGGATTCGAAGTTATGTCAAGCTGAGTTTGCACACAACCATGCATTTAATCGTAGCACTGGTTTCAGTCCATTCCAGGTTGTTTACTCAATAATGTGGAAGGGACCATTAGATTTATCAACAGTGCCACCACAGAGAGGGGTGATTAAACGAGCTAGTGATTTTTTGAATGAGTTGCAAGAATGCCACAAAGTTGTACAGGAACGATTTCTTAAGGCAAATGAGAAATATAAGCAATCAGCAGATATTAAGCGACGAAGTATTGAATTTAAAGAAGGTGATTTTGTATATGCAGTGTTGACTAATGATCGATTTTCTAGTGGTACTTATAACAAGCTGGCGGCTAGAAAGATTGGTCCTTTGGAAGTCGTGAAGAAGATTAATGAGAATGCATATCAGTTAAGATTGCCGGATCATGTCCATACTGCCGACATTTTCAACGTTAAACATTTGATTCCGTATCATGGGGATAAGCTTGTTGAAGAAGAGGACGGTGCGAATTCGGGGACGAATTCTTTGCAATCGGGGGAGGATGATGCAGCGCGCTGTGCTAGATCGTGTGCCTTAGGTCGTTCAGCTGCTTCAGCTGCTTTAGGTCGCCCGAGTACTTTAAGTCGTTCACGATCTAACAACTTAGATTTTAAACCGTTCTAGTGACCTAGCGCATCAATCCTTAAGTCGCATGCAAACTGTGAGGGCCAACCTAGCGAGTTAAGGGAGCCAGTGCGTATTTCTTTAGGTCGCTCCGACCTTTCGAGCTAAGAACTTGCTGAGCTACGACCTAAGATAGGTCGCTCAACGCCTTATGTCGCTTAAGACGCTTACATGTAAGCCGCAGATTCTGGAAGCCGTGTATCTTCTTATGTCGCTGAGCCCTTGGGTCGTTTGTGTTACTTCCTTAAGTCGTTCATCCAAGGTCATTGATTTCTTGAGTCGCTGTGGTTCTTAAGTCGTGTAATGTTTAGGGCGTGTAACGTTAACTCGTGTTGTAAGTGTTGGTGTGGTAAGTCGTGGCTGTATTGTGTTGTATGTACTAGGCGTTTGTTGAGTTTGTTAGGTCGTTAACGACCTATGCTAGCTCGTTGGAGCTGTGTTGTGATGAGTCATTTGTGAGTTCTAAATCTTCTATAAATACGGATGTGTGTCATTTGTAATAGGAAGTGGATTTTGAATAAAACTTTGTTTGAGTGCTTTGTGCCTCTTTGAAATTGGAAGTTGAGCGTTGTCTCCTTTCTCCATTTTCGGTTATTCGAGTGCGCACGAATCAACGGATTTGAAGCCGATTCATGGAATCTTGTGTGCGAGATCAACGTAGAAGAATCGTAGATCTTTTAACACGGTATCGTGCGCGATCAACGTATTGGAGATAGCTAGAATTCGGTATCTCTCGAGATCAACGAATTTGGGCGTTTGGTATTTTCAATCCATCGACTTATCTTGTTTCAACTAATCGTTTCATTGGTTAGTTTGACGCGAAATCTTCATTTCGTTGTCATTCGTCAATATCCGCTGCGTCAAATTATGTTTTTCGTAACAAGCCGATTCCAGCCGACGCAAACCTGTATCCACAAAGGCATCGCTAGCCGTCGCTAGCCGACGCCAACATGTAACCCCTAAGCCGTCGCTAGCCATCACTAGCCGACGCACGCCTGAGTTGCCGTTTATAAATAGCTGCTGTTTGCGCTTTCAAAACACAATATAAACCATTTCCATCGAAGTATAACAACATTCAATCTTCCAACACAAGTATAACTCCAACCTCTCATCAATCAAACGTAAAATTCGCAATTTTCCATCAAACAACAACTATATATCCAAAAACTCATCAATCAAACACAACGTTCAATAATATACATCATACTCAACAATACATATAAGTACTATCAAACAAATCATACATCATTGTCCTACTCATCATCATATATCAAACAACAATAAGTTCAACACAAAACAACACAATAGCTTCAACACAAAACAACCTTACCTACTCATCATCTCCAGACGCATCCTCTCCAGGCATTCTTCCATGCTCTGCCAGGTATGTCGCGGTATGCGTATCGAGCTGCTGTGCAAAAGCAGCGCTTTTCCGCCAGTCGTTGATCTCCGCAATCTGCTGACGCAACAACGCTATCTCCTCCTCTGCCTGGGATCTCCTATAAGCCCTCTGGGACGATATTGCCTGTGAAATAGTTAATAGCTAGTTATAATTTATGCTTCATATCATATTAAATGTATGTATTAGTTAATGAAGCAGTTTACCTCCATATTTCCATAACTATATCGCCTATTTCGCGTAGGCGGATCTACAATGGCGTCCCAAATATGGTTTGACTCCTCAACGGTCAGCTCCTCACGTCCACTGGTCTGCGCCACACGTGTCCACTCTGCCTCATATGACTCCTGCGATGAAAAATAAAAGTTTGACACGAAAAAAATTTAATTTACGATTTTTTAGCTGTGAAATAAAGTATTATCAAACATTATCATTACGGATAAGCATGTGTACCATTACAAATTGAGATTTGGCGTCTCTCCATCTATACGAAACATTTCCTTCCTCGGCTGTCTCCTCCACCGCATGTGTGGCAGTAAACAACTCAGCCATCGTAGGCTCGTGATTGTACTTCTTAGACTAAAAATATACATATGAATAAACAATGTTACCAATGTGATTAAATAATGTTACAGATATTTATAAACACAATTTATAAATTTACCAATTCGTTTTTATGTTGCTGAAAAGATTTCGAGCCACCACGATGTACAGCAGGATTCTTATTCCTGTTTTCGTGGTTCCGCGCTGATATTTCCTGTACATTTAAACACAAGGTTAACTATATTAATGCAACTAATATACGAAATCTTAAAATTTTTATATTACAATTCGAAAGTGGATAGCTTACTTTGAATTCAGCAGTATCCCAAAGCCGAAGAAGCTCACTATATACGTCAGCGCTCATCCAACTTGGTTTTTTTCCCGCACTCTTTACTTTAGTTAACGTGTTTCTATAATTTTTTCTCATTTTTTGATTCCAATGATTTCTAAACACATCCAGATCCTGGAGCTCAACACGTACGACAGCCTGCATATTGAAATTAACTTGAATTATAAACATTCTACTGACATTCAATTCAAATAAAAATTTATACTTAATTACCATCAAATCTGTCCATATTGCATTCTTTACAGGAGCTGGGATGTCGTCCCACCGTGGCCAACAGCCGGATATCCTACTCATAAACGTCTGTCTCGACGTTTGTAAAATAAAATCTGAAGGCTCCACCTCAAAGCCCCTATATAAATTTTGATGTACATATTTAATATATTTTAAATAACATACTTGAAATATATTTGATACTTACCCTGCCATCTTCGGAGCTAACTCAGCAACGGGGCGTAAATCCGGCGCACTGCCACTGACACCTGCGTCAGGAGAAGGAGAAGGCTCAGACCTACTGTCATGTCTCTTGTAAGACATATCTGCTACAAACATAACATATCATATATCGTATAGCATATCAGAATATGTCGTATCATATCAGAACATATCATATCATATCAGAACATATCATATCATCGCATAGAACATTCCACTTGATTCAGACTTTAAATATTACATATGTCATAAAGATACATTATACAACATGCAATTCAAATATTTACATATGTCATATTCAGACTCTAAATATTACATATGTCATAAAAATACATTTTACAACATGCAATTCAAATATTTAAAATTATCACTCTTCGTTGTTCTCTGATTCAGACTCGGTCTCGTACTTTATATCGTTTTCTTCAATACTTTCAAATGCATCTACCAAAACATTTGATTCATCATTCAACAACCCTACATCAATGTCATCGGTTATTATTACTTCAGTATTTGGCCCAAGATCCGCTTGATACGCTGTTTCGTCTGGAATTTTATTTACGTCAAATGTAAATTTTGCGTTTGTTTTAAAACAACCGACCAATCCGCTTTATCTCTTTTTAAGGATGGATACAGAGCAAAATAAACCTGTAACGCTTGCTTGGCCAATATGAAAGGATCATACTTATAGTAATGTGAGGTATGTTTTATTTCAATAAGTTTATAATCTTTGTGCACATTGATTCCAGTACCAGGAACATTGCTAAATCAGTTGTATTTGAATAATTTTTTTTTTCTACAGGTCGTATGTAATATGTCAACTCTAAAACCTGTGTTAAGACGCCGTAAAAATCTTTTATATGCTCATTTGGATCGTCACTACCTTTGACAAATACACCGCTGTTATATGTCAATTTTTCGGCACCGTAATCTTTGATGTTGAATTTAAATACATTGACGAAGAATATTAGATACGTCTTGACATTTCTTTTTGGTCCAATCGCAAGATGTCGTAATCCTTCATTAGCGACATAGTTTAATGGATCATAAACGTAATTTGAAAACCATTTAGCAAATTCTTTACTGAGAACGTCAGATGAATGCAGTGATTCATATATACTGCAAATATGTAATAGGTTTTAAAATATAATATGTAAGTATAATTGAATTATATATGAATTTATAATTACCTGACAAATGATGCAACTTCTGGACAATTTAGAAGAACATATGTGTGTGCTACATGGTGATCTCTATCGTCTAACCATATTTCCACACATTTTCCAGCATGTCGGCCATGTTGTCTAAAAATAGATAACATTGCTTGAGAAGAATCATGTTCAACGACTTCTTCATTACGAGGACACTTACAAACGATAAGTTCATATGATCACTAAAATAATGAGAGAAAAAGAATGAGGCTTCTTCTTCAAGATACGATTTACAAATCGAACCTTCAACTCATGATTTTTTCCTAATTTTTTTTCTTCAAATGATTCGAGTACCTATTACAAATTTATTTTAAATTTAGTTACATAAAACTAAATTTTAAACTAACATAAATATTGCCGATATTCAATATTACCTCTCAAATGGATATATCCAACCATACTGAACAAGACCTCTAAGAAGTGCTTCGGATGGAAGATGAACAGGTAGATGCTCCATTACATTAAAGAAACCTTGCGGAAATATTTTTTCCAGCTTGCAGAGCAGTATAAGAATTTCTACTTCAAGTCTATGTATACGGTTGAATTTTAACGTCGTTGAACAAAGTTGTTTATAAAACAAACTTAATTCTGTTATAACGCTCCATACTTTTACGGGCAGTAGTTCTTTGAGAATCACGAGTAATATATATCCCATCATGATATGGCAATCGTGACTTTTCATCCCACTCAATTTATTGTTTTTAAAGTCAACACATCTACGAAGATTAGAAGAAATCCCATCAGGACATCTTAGTGCTTCCACCCACTTTAGCACGAGTTTTACTTGCGTACTGTCTAGCTCATAGCATGCTTTGGTTTTTTTATTGTCATTGGGTTTCATATGAAGTTCGAAACGTTTACAAAAGTTTGTTATATCAAGTCTTTAATTCAAATCGTCCTTTGTTTTCCCCTTTACATTCATAACTGTATTAAACACATTATCAAACACGTTTTTTTCGTTGTGCATCACGTCAATATCATGTCGGAGTAGGAGATCTTTCCAGTAGGGTAACTTCCAAAATATACTTTGTTTGCACCAATTATGAATATCTGATTTACTTGGAATTTTAGTCTGCACTCCAGTTTCATGTATCTTCGGATACTCTTTTACAATTTCATATATTTCTTCGCTTGACCAAATCTTTGGTGATTGCATACTCTCTTCTCTGTTAGCTATAAAGCTTTTTCTATCTCTGCTAAAAGGATGACTAAGATGGAGAAAACACCAACGACAATCAAACTAAGAAGTTTTCTTTCCATACCGTAGCGAAAAAGCCCGTGTTTCTTCCATGCAATAAGGACAAGGTAGACGACCAGCCATACTCCAACTTAAAAGCATCCCATATGCAGGAAAATCACTAATAGTCCATAACAAAGAAGCGAACATACAAAAATTCTTTTTTCTTGAAATGTCGTAAGTTTCAAATCCTTCATTCCATAGCGTTTCCAACTCTTCGATCGACGGTTGTAAATAAACATCGATTCCTTGTGTTGGATCATCAGGCCCAGGGACGATAGTAGTGAGAAACATATATGGAGTTTTCATACACATCCATGGAGGTAAATTATAAGGAGTTACGATAATAGGCCATGATGAATATTTACTTTTAAACTGAGAGAATGGTGCAAATCCATCTTACATAAACCGAGTCTGACATTACGACTTTCGGCAGCAAATGCGGGATATGTCCTATCGAAATGTTTTCATGCTTCTCCATCGGATGGATGTATCAAAGTTCCTTCTTCTGGTGTTCTCACCCTGTGCCATTGCATATGGCACGCCGTAGCAGAAGATGCATATAACCTTTGAAGTCTGGGAGTGATGGGTAAATAATGCATCCTCTTGTATGGAACTTCTTTTCCTTTTTTTTTCCTTGGTTTGTATCTTTCTTCGTTACATATTCTGTATTTTCTAAACTCAACGTCATCTTTCTATACAACATGCAACCTTTTACATATGTATCTATCTTTTGGTACGGCAGACCGAAAGCGGACATAAGTTTTTTCACTTTATAATGACTATCGCACATCAGATTATTGGGTGGCATGTGTCTTTTTCCTGCTTGTACAACTGCTGTAAATCCAGCTTCTATAAGGTTGAATTTTGATTTCATAGTAATGTATTCGGCAGTTACTAATAATTCGGTTCCACTTTTACAACCATCCCGCAACGGCCTTTTAGCAGAGTCTAATAAATCACATATTTTTTTAGCTCCCACATTCGCTTCTTCTTCGACATTTACATCTTCATCGTCATCTTGATCAAACATTGGAAACACTGATTGTGCTGTATCTTCCACCATATTTCCTATTGGATTCGTCATAACATTATTGTCATCTAACGCTACAGGATTAAGTGTGGGTACAAGAAGTTCTCCATGACGATCCCACAAGTGATAATTCGACACAAAACCATTTTTATACAAATGTACTTCAACTATATCTGCTTTCCAATGCTTCATATGTTTGCACTTACTACATAGGCAACGAAGTTCTTCTTTATTACGATTATTAGATTTAGCGAATCTAATAAATTCGTGTACACCGTTACAGAAATGTTTCTTTATTGAACCTTTCATACCAGTTCTGACTTCATACATCCAACTACGGTCCGAAAAATAATCGAACATTTTTCCTGATTTGAAAATATATGTTAGAAACACAATAAAGTTTATCGTTTATTAATCCAAATAATCAGTTCAATTTATTTTTTGCTTTTTGCTTTATTGTTTTAACTTTGATAGTCGACCATCCTACTTTCCATTACAAATACAATAAAGTAATTACAATTCGTAAATCATATCATTTTAAACGGCTCACTTAAGTTTAATTAAATACTTAAAATAAATATCACATCATACTATTTTAACAAATTCAAATAAATACTGCAATAAAATTTTCAATTCTTAAGTTTATTGCTGTTCACTTTGACGGCCGATTATCCTACTTCCCATTACAAACACAATAACGTAATCATATTTTATAAATCATTTCAGGTTAAGCGATTCTAAAAAATTTCGGCAGCACTTCTCTTTTTTCCCTGTATGTACACAAATGCGTGTACACAGGGAAAAAAGAAAGTGCCATCGAAATTTTCTGAACCGTTTAAACTGAAATGATTTATAAAATATGATTTCTTTATTGTGTTTGTAACTTGTCCAAGTACTAGGACAAATCCAACAAATGTTCTATCAGATGAATATAGATGTCCGTTTTGTGGAAAAACGAATATCTATATAACGATCATATAAAACTGTCAGACGGGGCCAAAAATTCTCTAAGGGGTTCACTTAAATAAAGAACAAATTAAAAAATATTAATATTGAAGTATTAGTGGTCTGTAGTGAAATAATGATCTTAAATATTAATATTGAAGTGTTAGTGGTCTGTAGTGAAATATTAATATTTTAACTTTTGTTAATTACATAAATTTTAATTAACGATTTTGTGAACAAAATAAGTAGTTAGCGCTTACAACAGTATAGCAAATATTCTCGTAACTTATCAATAAACATATTATTCAATGATCATGTATCATTTTTTGGATTTTAAATTAGATATAATTTTTAACAATAAAGTGAAAAATAAATTCACTAATTAATACCGCCAAATCAACACTAATTATCATCGCCTAATACGCAATAATCACCATTTTCAAACACAAAATCAACTAATTTTCTAAATTAGGTTTACCATTACATACCCAATTTAAATAATAAACTATGTATCATAAAGTAATAACATATATTCATCAATTCCAAACCCCTAAATTATCAATTCCAAATCCCTAAATCATTAACTAATTTACTTTAAACCTAAATAAAATAAAGCCAATGGAAAATAAGAGATACCGGCAAGTGTGGAGAGGTTCAAATTAGGGACGGAAGGTTGCAATGGTTTTTGGTGGCGAAGAGTGGCGGCTGGCTGCGGGAAGGAGGAGAAGGAGCTGAGTGAAGGGAAGGAGGAAAGTGAAAATGTTTCTGTCGGCTGGGAACCTATGAATTCGCAACCAGAGACGGCTAGCGACGGCCGCATTTTTTAGCCATCGCTAGGCTCTGTCGCTATATGATCCGTTTCTAGTAGTGTATATATCTAAATTTTTAATATTTAATTCTATAATAATAGTATTTATGATAAACTTGCAAGTTGAAAATAGTTGGAACGTCTATGTAATTTTTTTAAAAGTTTTATAAATTTTGCATCATTCAAAAGAGTTATAAAAAATATTCTCCAATATTTAAAAAGTGTTGTAAAAAATTTTTTGCAACATCTAAAAATAAATGTGACTGTGACATGTAAAATGTTTTTTTAATATTTAGAAAATGTTGTAAAAGATGCCAACTCTATTATAACTTGGTCTAATACATCGTTTATAAAAACGTTGCAAAACTAATATTACACTGTTTTTTTATGTTGTAGTAGGGTATATTTGTTGTAATGAAATATAACATCTCACTCTATACCCACACTAACAAATGATATTACCAAGTAGTATTGTCTGTTTATGCAGAAAATAAGACTGGTTAAGAGCGATCATCCATAGTATTTCTTTGAGCGAGTATTAACAGTCGAATTGAGTGAGATTTTTTTGTGGAAGTAGATCCGATGTATACAATCTAGGCTTGAAACAATACTATGGTGGCTATAGTAATTGCTTAGAACAACATAAGATATCACAGAAGACAGAATCGTAGAGTGCACAACAAAATTTATGTATGCTATATATCAGAAATCAGAAGTGTACATATGTACATATACAGAAGATAGGCAACAAAATGGTGGATATGGAAGTTCTACACAATATACACGCACAACTATCCAAAATAATGCACACACAAAAGGAGTCTCCAGTTCGATATTAATACAATATTAGTGCAAGATCAACACTTAATCATACTAATCAAAACTTTCATTTGGGCGAACTAATAAATTTACAGTAATCGATTTACAGAGAATGCATAGCAACAGTTCAATATCAGAGATCAATTCACACATCCATCCATTTCAACCAACCACATTATTAGTACAAGGGGTGGGTTTTACTCTCCTGAATTGTTTAGATTGCAGTTGATTTCAAGATAGATTACAGATTACTTCTCTTAACTACAACCTCTGAATTTTATATTTTAATAATTTCAACAATTAATTTTAAGATTAACTGGAATTTGGAAATTGATTTTATAGGGTTTTGAAATGAGAAGGTGATATTAGTTTACTGGTTTTAGAAAATGAGAGAATGAGAAAGCAACTTACAGGTTACCAACTCTCCTTCTAATAGCTAGTTGATGATTAGTTAACTTGGGCCCTAACTAAAATGCTACTTAACCAATAAAAGTAGTCCTCCTAATTTAACAAAAGAAATGTAATTTCTTACATTTATTTTCTACATTATGGTTCACGAAGACTTTTGTTCTCAAAATTATAACTAACCTCATTTCTAACAAAGCAATACTAATTTATTTCATTACACTCATTTGTAATAAATAAAATTGATTTACTTTCAAATTCTAACAAAATAAATTATTATGTTCGTAATTTTCTGTATTTCTAATTGATTAAAAATAAATGGCATCATATATAACAAAAATCCAATTTTGACAATCCATAATCTCATTGATTTAAATTAACTTACATTGAAATTATTGCAATATATTTTACTGTTAATAAAAGAAGTTAATAAATTTAATTTGTAAGCAAACTAAATGTTTCAAAAAACATTATTTATAATTTGCAGATTAAAATAACTTATCATTTATTTATTTCGTATTTTTGAAAATCACACTTTTATTTCAATTAAAAGAGTGATTTAATTTAATTCTCCTTGTTGAGATCTTTTTAAATTCATTTCCCATTTAGTTCAACTCCTCTCTAATTTGGCATGGAATAAAAAATGAAAGTTTTTCTCAAATTCCATTATAATCTATTATTATTGTTTAAGTTTATGTTTTTCTTTCGGATTACTGTTAATTTGTTTATTTTCAGTTATGCCTCAAACTAAGGTTGTTACATGAAAATACACACAAGTACAATAATTTTACTAGTACCCAACAAATGTAAAATCATCGATCACCAATCATAATGCATTAGTCCAACTGCTAATTATACATAATCATATCATAAACAGAAGCTACACTTGTGTCACTTCTAGTTCATAAAATAGACAAGGAAAGCACATTGCCACAAATCATTCTGTCTAAAATAACAGGGAATAGGTATTCCTAATCTTATCCTCATCCCACAGGTACAATCATCTTTATTGTGACACCATTGGAAGCGATCAATTCTAATAACTTTGTTTATTAACTCCTTCATATCATTACTTACTATTCCTTTTGGTAGCACAACATACATTAAATCTTGTTCTATAGATAAGTCATCGATCACCCTTGGTTCCACTACCATACCAGGGTTGCGCATGTATTTCTTCAAATGTGACATATGAAAGGCATTATTCAAACGTACCAAACTACTAGGAAACTTGACATATCTGAGTCATCCATTCTTTGAAACAAAGAAAATGGACCTACTTATCTTGGAGCCAATTCCCCTTCTTCCCAATGTGCATAATACCTTACATCGATGAAACATTCATGAGTACATGATCATTTACTACAGACTCTAGTTCCTTACATCTCCTATCGACATAACTCTTTTGCCTAGACTGCACAACCTTCATTCTAAGGTGAAACAATTCTATCTTCTCACCATCATCTCTTACCAATTCGGGTCATAATTCGAGTCTATCTCCCTATGTATATCCAACTTATAGTTGACTTACTATAACGTCCGCCTTTTCGTAGGGTTTTAAATCGACGATAAACCACACACGTCAGACTTAAATCTACAGAAGGGCGGATTGTTATGGGATAAATAAGAAAAAGGAAGAAAGAAATAAAACAAAATAGAATCTTGCATCATAATGATAAAATATAAAATCAAATAAACAGTTCATGAAGCTGTTTTATAAAATATTCGATTATACTTATACAATACATATCAGAGTTACACATACCAATAAATAACAATGCAGCGGAGTATATGATGCAATGAATAATATAATAGAAAATAGTAATAATATCTTCGTCTTCGTCCTCCAAAAGTCTTCAAATCCTGTAATGCTCGGGCTGACCCGAGCGAATTGAAAAACAAAACATTCGACTCAGAACTAAAAGATCTTATGTAAGTTAAATCAACGGTAAAATATGAGTGGGACGGCGTCGGAGATGTTTACGGGATTTGACATCTCATATCCAGTGTCAAACGTGAGTGCAGTAACTTAAGAGATGCTCGGGATTCACATCTCCTAAGGATCCGTCGAACTATTTACTATGTAGTAATATTCCGCTATTATAATAATGTCTATTATAAAATAAACTTACTTTTAAATAACATTATGGAGTTACCCAATCTTCTCTTAACACAATAATAGTCCCAGTAGTCCAACCAGTATCAGCGCATCAACAGATTGGGAGATTATCCTAAATACTCCACGGGATACGGGAGAAAACCAAACTCGTACAAGGCGCGCTAGGGTAGGTGACACGGCACAACTAGGTAATGCCAGGGTAGATATACCAATTAAGCTTCTGGGCCGATGGTAACGCGTAGCTACCGCCCACCTCGAGCCACACCAAAAAAAAAAAAATCAAAAGTGGCCACCGAATCAATCCAAAAATCAGAGTATAATATAGAAGGGATGTGTCTGATCAAAGGTGCTACCTCATTAGCCCGTCAATCGCTCCTGTTTTAGCCACCTTATGCCAACTCACGGGAGTCGGGTCCACATATTTACCTCAAAGGAAACGCCGCCACCATCCTACTTCATTCTGGAATCTCCACCGCGTACACGGTTGTTAAAGTGGTTTTCGGAGTTGGCAGAGAGTATGACAACTTCCAATCCTGGTCTCTTTAACAACCCAACGTTATTATAACACCGCGGTCATTTCAAAATAATTTACACTTCAAAACCAGGATATAATATTTATTTCAAAACCATATAAATACGGTATCATTTCAAATTTAAAAATCAAATCAATATGATATTCCTTTTATTTCAAATTAATACAATATCATTTTGTTTCAAATATCCCCTTTTTAAAATCATAGCACTTCCAAATTTTATACTTCAAAACCAAACATTTAAGTTTTAACACCTTTAAAACATAATGCTATGAATAACTTCGAAACATTTCAATTTTCATTAACATTTCAATTTCGACATATTTCAAGGCTTTAAATATTCCAAAATTTCAAAACTAAATTTGATAATTTCGATTCAACGATTAAATTTACTATTATTTAGTTTTGAAATATTTTATATAATAAACCCCTTATTATTTAAATAAAACTCAAATTTCAAATAACTAGATATTGCCTTCAATTCGTTATACTTGAAATAATCATTTAATTCACCTAGACCCAAAAATTAAGTTATAATAATTATACCTTTTAAAATTTTAGTTTAATAAATTTCACATCAACCCTGTTGGTTTAATCCTTAAATAAATTAAATTCCATAAAATCTCAAATTTATCTAAATTTCAAATCAAATTTTATTCGAGTAAAATTCTTAAATTATTTAATTCACATCCATTTCATATTTATCTTCCAAATCTTAATTTATTTAAATCATTATAACCTCTATATAAAAAAAATATGATTTAAATACTTAACCATATTTATTTTAATAAATCAAACTCCATTTTTTTAACTTATTGTCATTTAACAGATTTATACATAGCTTAAATACATGAATTTAACTATATATAAAATATTTTTATATAATATCAAAAAGAATCAATATTTATTTAAACCATATAATTCTATCCAAAACCATAGAAATCATTTTCAATATATATATATATATATATATATATATATATATATATATAGACCGACGGTGTCTGTATATAATTTTCTATCCTATGGTCAAGTGATACAGATATTTATCATTTCAATTCACAACTTAAAATAAAAATACGGTTTTATATCATTTCAAACCGCAGTCCTGAATGAAATAAAGTGCATAACAATTTACAGTTTAAAAGGATATAAAATACAACATCCATTCATCCAATATCAATCATCAACCATTAATCACAATCATCATCTAATTCAATCAATAGCATAAATATATAATGGATAATAAACAACAGGTATCAACTAGCAGTTTATATTCAATAATAAATTAAATGAAAATTTAACTAGCAGTTTATATGCAATAAATAAATTAAATAACAATTTAATTCAATTATATTCAATTTAACCGAGATGATGATTAAAAATATGCCAAACATTCATAAATAAATTTAACAAACATAAGAAATTTTAGAAGTTGTGAGTGGGTTAAAACACTCACCTTTTGAATTTAATATGAATTTAAATCCAATTTAAACCCAAAAATTAGACAGTCTCGGAATCCGTCCAAACGAGTAACAAAATGTCCAGAATTCCAATACGAACCTAGCGGAGAAAACCACACGTGAAATGAACCTCGTATGGGAAAGTTATGTTGATTTAAAACATATGAAATAAAAATAAAACAAAATAAAATAAAAGAATTCACATACCCTTCCACGAGGCCACGTCATCACGTTACGTACCCGCTCATGCTTCTACGCGAACAACTCCACACCGTAACCCTAGCGCCGCCTGTAATGACCCATAATTTCTGTCAATTGAAATCTGTATACTTAATTGATTTTAAATATTAATAAGTGAAACTAAACAGTCAAATAAATTTTATTTCGAATAATTGGATTTAATTGGATAATTAAATCGATAATTTAATATGTTAAATTACTGAAATAATTGGAAATTGGTTTAATATGATTAAAATTGATTTTTAAAATTTTATTATGTCATATTGGAGTTAGAATGATGTTATAGAACTTTTAAAATCGAATTAAAAGTTAATTTGTGAAAATTGAATATTTTAATATTTAATTGACGAGTTAAAATAGCCATTTTTCAAACAGTCTCGGATTTCGACGAAACCAGTTTCATCAGATCGGTAATATGATATTATTGTATGGTTTCAAATTTCGTGTCAATCGGATTTACCGTTTGTCCGAGGCAAGCCAAAACGCATAGAAAATTCGTTTAATTGGTTTAATTTAAAATCGATCGTTTATTGCCGTAACTCGCACAGATGACCGAAGTAGCCTTCGAAACATGTTCCATTGTGTTCGGGACGCGGGGTAAACCATAGAAATGCCAACTGGCACGCTTCGTTTGGAGTTCGGAAAATTTCGAATGAATAGTGTTCGTTGAATTTTCTATAAAAGCCCCTCTATATCTCATTTTTGCAAAGGAAATAAAACCCTAGGGTTTCTGAGGCCAGCCGCCTCTATTCTTATCAATGGCCAGAAACTCACGATTTTCTTCCCTTATTATCTTCCAATCTATCAACTTTCACAAGAATTTATCAACTGCAAAGACGAAGAGGATGGCGAGTTCTATCGATCCATACGGCGATGATCGCCTGGATCGTGACGTGGTGGCCAGAAATCGAGCATGAAGTCATCGCGTTCGGCCTCGTTTTACGCGCAGGGGGTACAGCAGAGCTTGGCCGGTCTTCGGCTGGTGGTGGAGAACGAGATGAACTTTCAAACGATGTTGCTTGATCGATGTAAAAACGTTCGATGTGCGTGCGATAATTTGGGTAAAAAGGCGGCTTTGGGTTCTTTTGCTCACGATGATGAACGAAGAAGAAGAGGGGGCGGGGGGAGGGGGGCGCGAACGGCTAGATCTGAAGCAAAGAAAAAATGGACGGTCTTAATTTTGTAGGGTTTATTTAAAACGATTTGTAATTATATATAAATTCGTGTAAACTTATAAATGAAATATCTTGTTCATACGAGGACCGTTTTGGACGAAACCAATTGCAACGGGCTCACATTGACGAGCACTACGCAATAGAACTGAATTGGAGTCGTTTGGAGCTAGTGAAAATTTCGGGTATTTGAAATAAAACGAGGAAACCGAAATTGAAATCAAGGTGAGAACTTCTCACTCAATCGAATTGTTTCGATTTAAATTTTAAATAGTTAAATTTAAAATTTTCTTGATTGTGTGATTGGATGATAATTTGTTATCTATTGTGTTAAATAGACATTATACGTCGTATATTAAGGGGAGATTATTTATTAAAAACATATACCGCGATAATTCCAACTTGTATGGAATTGGTATTATATATGTACTTGGAGTTGATTTTCCCGCATTATACAGCGGATGAGACCCTATTGCGCCGCAAAATAGCGGATAGTATTTTATAAATCTCATATACCACGATATTTCGTCTTGAAGCGGAATTGGTATTGTGCTAACATCTTTGGATGCAGGGAAACAGGTTGGAGGGATCCAACTGGATTCCTCAAATGATTGAATTGGTTTCAATATTGTGTGTTAATCTATTTATAATCTGCGTGATTATCTTTGTGATTGAAATCGTTGAAGGCTAAAATTTAGCCGAATAAATTTTTGGTATCGTTAGATGCCGAAAATAAATAAAATTTGATTTTTGAAAATTTAAGTTGAGAATTCATAATAAAAATTTAATTTTGAAATTGATTCATTTTAAATAAATAAACGTTGAAATGTTTATGTTATAAAATTATGATTTTTGTGAAATATAACCAAAATGTGATTTTTGAGATAAGTAGTTGATTTATTTCTAAAAATGGTTTAAATTGGGATTTTTGAAGTATTATAAATGATTTATATAAAAGATTTATAAAATTGATCTTATAAATTAAAATGTTGGAATTATAAAACGAGTTTTTGTAAGTATTAAAAAGAAATATAAACGGATTTCATAAGTGGATGAAATCCATAGATTTATAAATTGTGAAGTTATGAAATGAATGGATTTTTGTAAAATAAAAGATTTATAAGTAATTAACTTATAAATTGGATTTTAGCGTGTAAATGGGGTATGGATAAAATTTGTTGATAAAGTGATTTTATAAGCTGAAGTTGTTATAAAATATAAATGGAATTTATAAAAGTTGCTTTATAAATCCGAATCGACTTATGTTGATAAGTTTAATTATTATAACTTATTAAAGGAAATATATTCACGATTTTGGACGGTGAATAATATATTAAAGAAATATTTTGGGAAAGTGGTATTTTAAAATAGAATTAAAACTATTTAAAGATGTTTTGAAATGTATTAAGTATCGAAATCATAGATTTCAACATTTATTGTTCAAATAGACGTTTTCGAGAAATAGAAGGAAATGGTGGAATATAATACTGTTGTTATTGTAAATGATTTCCGAAAGGAAATGTTTTTTTATAGTATTGGGATTTATATATCTATTTTAAGTTTGAATCCCTATACTAGTGATTTTGGGTTGTCGTAATGATGTTTCACGCAACCTTTGTTTTGACCCAAATAAACGTGTTTAAGAGAATGTTTTCCTTATAGAATAAAATATATACTTAATTTGGATTTAAGTATATTGAATATTTTTCAAGTGTTGAAAATAAATAGATTGGTGAATTACTTATTATTAAATAAGTATGGAAATGTTTTTCCAATACGAAGTGAATGTTTGAGATTTTATCTTTTAAGGATAAATTGAAAATGAATATTAGAAATCGATTTAAAAATCGTATATTCATAGATATTTTGGAATTGTAAATTCACTATGGAGTTTATAAAAGAAAGGGAAATTAGTTAAAAATAAACGTTGAATTATTTTGAAGTGCGGAGATTAATTTACGGATTTGGAACGTAAATTTAATAAATCGGTAAGGATTTATTTAATTGGTTTAAATGAACCATTTTGAAATGAAAGTTGTAAGGGTATAAATTGATTTGAAATTGGTTTTCACATGGTTGAAGTGTGGGACATATATCTTACAAAGATATTTTTTGAAAATAAATAATTTGGGAAATTATTTGAAATCGGGTGATGTTGTGAATAACCGACTATCAATATTGATCTTTAAATAGGTATTTGTTGTGAATTGGTTGAAATTGAATGCTATACTTATTTTTAAATTATTGCGCTCGTTATTCTGATTACCCATTTCGAATAGTGATACGACGTAATGGATAGCATTGAAGACCAGTGGTGAAGACCGGGTATTTGTGAAACCGATAGGATGACCTATCGATTGTCTCTGCACCATTAGCTACGATATGGATATTTCCTTTGTGATGGGAAATTCGATCGGGATTGTGAATACCCGGATTGCAAGGGCTTCTTTTGAAGTGCCTTCGGTTCTGTTCGAACCCGGAACAGACTTGTATAGTTACGTGTCTGACATTACATTTTGAGATATAAAGCAGATTTCTTTCAAATACATTTCTGTTGGTGGCGGAGAATTTATTCTCTTAGCTTAACACCCTTCTCTGAGACGTACGCGCTTAGAAGTTGTGTAGTTGAAGGTTATCAGCGATGTATTCCCAATTTGGTAATGTGGCATGCTGAGTGTTGTTGTGTGATGATTATTTATTGATCATTTGTTGATGAAAGTGTGGCTTTGTGAAAAAAACCTAGCTTTGTGGACGAGACTTCGTCAGACCTCACACCCCAGAAATGGTCAAAACAGGAATATGCGGCAAGGTTATGAGGGTCGCGCCCTTTAGGGTATGTCATTTCCTTCTGGAAAGGGTGGTATCATGATATGGAGCCTAGATACTTACTCATGTTGACACACTATATTTATTACTGTGTGATGTTGGTTATCGAGCGCTCAGATAAAGGTCTAAAGGGACCAGGGGATGGCATATTCGCGTAGTAGTTACCTAGTTACAGAGGTAACCCGGCCTTGTGTTGGTAGAGATCTAACCGTAACGTTAGGTTCTCGGGACGTCCCGCCAGAGGCGATCCCATTGACAGTAGGAAGTTCCTTAGCCTGACCATTTGTTGGAAATCCAAACAAAACAATACGATCCTTATACGGTTTTAGTTGTATAACCTACCATGGAATGTGGCGGTAACCTGCTATTGAACATGGTAGCTATAGTAGGCATAAGTGCGAAATGCCTATGCTGGCTAAGATTTATATCTTTACTTTCGAAATGATTTTTCCTACACTATGCACTAGTAATAATATCAAATGTTTCTTTTTAATGCGTATCAAGCATCTTTGACTATCATAAGGAGAAATCTTCTCCGATTCTGCGTTTGCATTGTGTGTGTGTGTGCGGGAGGCCTTTTGGTAGTTTCATTTTCCAAAAGCATTGCGAATCTATTTTAAAATTACCTTGTTGTTTGTTTTTAAAGATAAAATGTTTTAAGTTCTCACAGCAGTCCCATGACTGACCTGGAGTTTATTGTCTCCCTTCCTAAACTCTGGGTGCCCACCAATTTCCATACGGGAAGTCAAGAGTCAGGTTTATCAGGATATTCTGAAATTCAGGAGTTGCTAGAGGCAAGCTGGATGGCATGGCTATTCACTAGTATATAGTATTTCTTTTCCGCTGTTTGTTGTTGTTTGTTGTTGTACACTCTGATGATGAATGTAATGTAATGTGATGTAATGTAATAACTGATATAGTTCTTTTGTTTAAAGATTATTCATTTATCTATTATATGTTGTTCCGCTGCGATTGTGAGATTCTGATATTGTTCTGTTGTTTCTTTCTGTTCTGTTCTATCTTTTTCTCTCTTCTTCTATCTTTTACCTCTTCTTTAACCCTAATGGTACGGTTTTCCGGCCTTCGATTGCTCGGCAGTTGATACAGTGGACGTATTGATGTCGGTTTTCGAGCGTCGAAAAATCGTAAACGAATAAATTTGGTATCAGAGCATATGGTTAAGCGACAACCATGGCTCTATTGCGTGTTACTCATTAGAGATAGATCAGTAGTACTCTAGAATGAGTTTGAGTGTAATAATAGATATGAGCACGTATTTTTTAGTGAATATAAAATTATTTTATATTGTGATGATTGGTTTGTTGAGTGGTATATGGATTCTGGTCGGTATAGTCCGTACAACTCTATCGATGGGGATCTCTAAACACTTGTACAGAATAAATTCGACACGATATTGTTTTAAATTGGGTAAATGAAATAATTTTACCTTGTTTATATTTTATATATAAAGGAATAATTTTTCAGAATTATTAAAGTGTATATGAATTGATTGTTTGGTTGTTGAATAAGTTAAATAAAAACAACAGCTGTAAAAGAATGAATTGTATAAGCAAATGAATTATAAGTATGAAGTTATAATTAAAATGATTTACACTTGTGAAATAATCTTATATATAAGAAGTGAAATTATATAAGTAAAAGATTTATAAATGTGATTTATAATCTGAAAATAAAATTCCAGAGAAGTGTTTTGAAAGGATTTGATATTTTGGAAAATTGTTTTGGAGAAATTAAAGCTCTAAACTCTTTTTGGTCGCTGGAAAATAATTCTGATGATGATTGCAACATCATCGGTGTTCATTTTCGGGTTTCTAAAAGAGGGATTGTTGCCAAGTTATTTTAAATGGAAGTTGTTTGGAAAATTTGGATTTGGTTTTGGAAATTCAAAAGATAATTTGAATTGATTTCAAAAATGTTTTTGAAAGGTTGAAAAGACTCTGGAATCCTATTTAAAATATTTATGGGAATGATAATTGAATTAATAACTTGTACAATTTGAATTTTGATAGAATAAATTTAACTTAAAGAACGGAGTTAAATTAAAGTAAGTATAAGCAAATCAATAAAAAAAATCCAAGTTGAAAATTGATGAATATAAGTGAAATAAGTTTTGAACTTATAATATGAGTAAATAAATTTAGCTTTGGTAAAAGTTAAATAGAATTTATTTTAGAATTGAAATCTGAATTGGATTTATAAGTGGAAAACATAAGTTAAATTGAAACAAATGATGTTGAGATGGAAAATAACTTAAATGATGTTGAATGAAGTTGATTTTGGTATCGAAGTAAAATAATCAAGTGAATTAAATGAATGTGAACTTGAGTTATACAAATGAAATTCAGCTTTAAATTGTTAAAGGAATTAGCATTTGAATTAATAAATGGATGGAATATTAATCAATCGAATGTAAAAGAATTGATATGAAATAATGAATGAAGTGTTAATTCATTGAAAGTCAATGTAATTAGAAGTTGAATAATTGAATGAAGATCAATTAAATGTTAAACCAATTGAAATTAAAAGTGTTGAACCAAATTGAATATAAAGTGAATAAATTTGGTTATGTTGAATATACATTGGTTGTTATTTGATTGTTAGTTGATTATATATATATAAAATTCATTAAGTGTTAATGAAATTGAATTAGCGAAATTGAAAGCTATGTAATTGAATTCAAATTTGAGGAAAATGAATTTGAATAGAATTGAATTTGATTTGTAAGTGAACTAAAATGAATATAAATTAGTGAATGTATACTAATTGGAAATGAATAAATGAATATTTGTAGAGTCCAATGTTAACAAATCAAATGTAATTTAAATTGGAAAACCAATTCATTGAATATTAATGAGAATATGAATGAATATTTATTTGGTTAGTTGGATGATAGTTGTTTGATGGTTGCATTTGTTGCTTTTGTTGCATTTGCTGTGTTGGCACATGTAGTTGTTATGTTGCTATATGTTGTATATTGATATTATTTTCATATATACATGTTCTCATTTGTTGATTGAGTGTATAGTAGGTGCAGATGGCTTATGCTTCACTTTTGGAGCTCGCTTTCGCGCTATATTAGCCATATATGCTCGCTGACAATAAATAAGGTACATATCTCGGATTACATACTGTACTTTTACACTTTTTTTCCTGCTTGATGTCTCATCACTTGATGAGATGTATATTTGTGATATATACACTGTCATTTTTTTTGGATCGATCCGCTCAAGGGAGACTCTAGCGAATTTTTCCGAAAATTTAAGGCGTTAGAATATTTTTGAGAAAATTGGAATTTTTTTTAAAACCAAGTTTGGATTTGGAAACTTAATAAATATTTTGTAAGAAGTTTTACTATTGATATTTTGGAAAAGTTAAACACTTAAGAGATTTGTAAATCAAACTTGAACTGTTTGTTTTGAAAAATTAATGGATTATGTAACTTTTTCTTACTTGGTAATTTCGAGGACGAAATTCTTTTAAGGGGGAAAGTTTGTAACGACCCAGAATTTCTGTCAATTAAAATTTGTATATTTAATTGATTTTAAATATTAATAAGTGAAATTAAACAGTCGAATAAATTTTATTTCGAATAATTGAATTTAATTGGATAATTAAATCGATAATTTAATATGTTAAATTACTGAAATAATTGGAAATTGGGTTTAATATGATTAAAATTGATTTGTAAATTTTTTATATCATATTGGAGTTAGAATGATGTTATAGAACTTTTAAAATCGAATTAAAAGTTAATTTGTGAAAATTGAATATTTTAATATTTAATTGACGAGTTAAAATAGCCATTTTCAAACAGTCTCGGATTTCAACGAAACCAGTTTCATCGAATTCGTATTGTGATATTATTATATGGTTTCAAATTTTGTGTCAATCGGATTTACCATTTGTCCGAGGCAAGCCAAAACGCATAGAAAATTCGTTTAATTGGTTTAATTTAAATTCGATCGTTTATTACCGTAACTCACACAGATGATCGAATTAGCCTCCGAAACATGTTTCATTGCGTTTGGAACGCGAGGTAAACCTTAGAAATGCCAACCGGCACGCTTCGTTTGGAGTTCGGAAAATTTCGGATGAATAGTGTTCGTTGAATTTTCTATAAAAGCCCCTCTATATCTCATTTTTGCAAAGGAAATAAACCCTAGGGTTTCTGAGGCCAGCCGCCTCTATTCTTATCAATGGCCAGAAACTCATGATTTTCTTCCCTTATTATCTTCCAATCTATCAACTTTCACAAGAATTTATCAACTGCAAAGACGAAGGGGATGGCGAGTTCTATCGATCCATACGGCCATGATCGCCTGGATCGTGACGTGGTGGCCAGAAATCGAGCATAAAGTTGTCGTGTTCGGCCTCATTTTGCGCACAGGGGTTACAGCCGAGCTTGGCCAGTCTTCGGCTGGTGGTGGAGAACGAGATGAACTTTCAAACGATGTTGCTTGATCGATGTAAAAGCGTTCAATGTGCGTGCGATAATTTGGGCAACAAGGCGGCTTTGGGTTCTTTTGCTCACGGTAATGAACGAAGAAGAAGGGGAAGGGGCGAATGGCCAGATCTAAAGCAAAGAAAAAATGGACGGTCTTGATTTCGTAGGGTTTATTTGAAAAGATTTGTAAATTTTAATATATATAAATTCGTGTAAACTTATAAATGCAATATCTTGTTCATACGAGGTCCGTTTTGGATGAAACAAATTGCGACGGGTTCGTATTGACGAGCACTGCGTAGTGGAACTAGATTGGAGTCATTTGGAGCTAGTAAAAATTTCAGGTAAAATTAAATGCGTTTTTAATTTAATTCGAAATAAAACGAGGAAACTGAAATTGAAATCAAGGTAAGAACTTCTCACTCAATCGAATTGTTTCGATTTAAATTTTAAATAGTTAAATTTAAAATTTGCTTGATTGTGTGATTGGATGATAATTTGTTATCTATTGTGTTAACTAGACATTATACGCCGTATATTAAGCGGAGGTTATTTATTAAAAGCATATACCGCGATAATTCCAACTTGTATGGAATTGGTATTATATATGTACTTGGAGTTGATTTTCCCGCATTATATAGCGGATGAGACCCTATTGCGCCGCATAATAGCGGATATTATTTTATTAATCCGATATACCGCGATATTTCGTCTTGAAGCGGAATTGGTATTGTGCTAACATCTTGGATACAGGGAAACAGGTTGGAGGGATCCAACTGGATTCCTCGAATGATTGAATTGGTTTCAATATTGTGTGTTGATCTATTTATAATCTGCTTGACTATCTTTGTGATTGAAATCGTTGAAGGCTAAAATTTAGCCGAATAAATTTTTGGTATCGTTAGATGCCGAAAATAAATAAAATTTGATTTTTGAAAATTTAAGTTGGGAATTCATAATAAAAATTTAATTTTGAAATTGTTTCGTTTTAAATAAATAAACGTTGAAATTTTTATGTTATAAAATTATGATTTTTGTGAAATATAACCGAAATGTGATTTTTGAGATAAGTAGTTGATTTATTTCTAAAAATGGTTTAAATTGGGATTTTTGAAGTATTATAAATGATTTATACAAAAGATTTATATAAAAGATTTATAAAATTGATCTTATAAATTAAAAGGTTGGAATTATAAAACGAGTTTTTATAAGTATTAAAAAGAAATATAAACGGATTTCATAAGTGGATGAAATCCATAGATTTATAAATTGTGTAGTTATGAAATGAGTGGATTTTTGTAAAATAAATGATTTATAAGTAATTAACTTATAAATTGGATTTTGGCGTGTAAATGGGGTATGGATAAAATTTGTTAATAAAGTGATTTTATAAGCTGAAGATGTTATAAAATAAATGGAATTTATAAATGTTGTTTTGTAAATCAGAATCGACTTATGTTGATAAGTTTAATTATTATAACTTATTAAAGGAAATATATTCACGATTTTGGACGGTGAATAATATATTAAAGAAATATTTTGGGAAAGTGCTATTTTAAAATATAATTAAAACTATTTAAAGATGTTTTGAAATGTATTAAGTATCGAAACTATAGATTTCAACATTTATTGTTCAAATAGACGTTTTCGAGAAATAGAAGGAAATGGTGGAATATAACACTGTTGTTATAGTAAATGATTTCCGAAAGGAAATGTTTTTTTATAGTATTGGGATTTATATATCTATTTTATGTTCGAATCCCAATACTAGTGATTTTGGGTTGTCGTAACGATGTTTTACGCAACATTCGTTTTGACCCAAATAAATGTGTTTAAGAGAATTTTTCCTTATAGAATAAAATATATACTTAATTTGGATTTAAGTATATTGAATATTTTTCATGTGTTGAAAATAAATAAATTGATGAATTACTTATTATTAAATAAGTATGGAAATGTTTTTCCAATATGAAGTGAATGTTTGAGATTTTATCTTTTAAAGATAAATTTAAAATGAATATTAGAAATCGATTTAAAAATCGTATATTCATAGATATTTTGGAATTGTAAATTCACTGTAGAATTTATAAAAGAAAGGGAAATTAGTTAAAAACAAACGTTGATTTATTTTGAAGTGCGGAGATTAATTTACGGATTTGGAACGTAAATTTAATAAATCGGTAAGGATTTATTTAATTGGTTTAAATGAACCATTTTGAAATGAAAGTTGTAAGGGTGTAAATTGATTTGAAATTGGTTTTCAAATGGTTGAAGTGTGGGACATATATCTTATAAAGATATTTTTTGAAAATAAATAATTTGGGAATTTATTTGAAATCGGGTGATGTTGTGAATAACCGACTATCAATATTGATCTTTAAATAGGTATTTGTTGTGAATTGGTTGAAATTGAATGCTATACTTATTTTTAAATTATTGCGCTCGTTATTCTGATTACCCATTTCAAATAGTGATACGACGTAATGGATAGCATTGAAGACCGGTGGTGAAGACCGGGTATTTGTGAAAACGATAGGATGACCTATCGATTGTCTCTGCACCATTAGCTACGGTATGGAGATTTCCTTTGTGATGGGAAATTCGATCGGGATTGTGAATACCCGGATTGCAAGGGCTTCTTTTAAAGTGCCTTCGGTTCTGTTCGAACCCGGAACAGACTTGTATAATTACGTGTCTGACATTAAATTTTGAGATATAAAGCAGATTTCTTTCAAATACATTTCTGTTGGTGGTGGAGAATTTATTCTCTTAGCTTAACACCCTTCTCTGAGACGTACGCGCTTAGAAGTTGTGTAGTTGAAGGTTATCAGCGATGTATTCCCAATTTGGTAATGTGGCGTGCTGAGTGTTGCTGTGTGATGATTATTTATTGATCATTTGTTGATGAAAGCGTGGCTTTGTGAAAAAAACCTAGCTTTGTGGACGAGACTTCGTCAGACCTCACACCCCAGAAATGGTCAAAACAGGAATATGCGGCAAGGTTATGAGGGTCGCCCCCTTTAGGGTATGTCATTTCCTTCTGGAAAGGGTGGTATCATGATATGGAGCTAGATACTTACTCATGTTGACACACTATATTTATTACTGTGTGATGTTTGTTATCGAGCGCTCGGATAAAGGTCCAAAGGGACCAGGGGATGGCATATTCGCGTAGTAGTTACCTAGTTACAGAGGTAACCCGGCCTTGTGTTGGCAGAGATCTAACCGTAACGTTAGGTTCTCGGGACGTCCCGCTAGAGGCGATCCCATTGACAGTAGGAAGTTCCTTAGCCTGACCATTTGTTGGAAATCCAAACAAAACAATACGATCCTTATACGGTTTTAGTTGTATAATCTACCATGGAATGTGGCGGTAACCTACTATTGAACATGGTAGCTATAGTAGGCATAAGTGCGAAATGCCTATGCTGGCTAAGATTTATATCTTTACTTTCGAAATGATTTTTCCTACACTATGCACTAGTAATAATATCAAATGTTTCTTTTTAATGCGTATCAAGCATCTTTGACTATCATAAGGAGAAATCTCCTCTGATTCTACGTTTGCATTGTGTGTGTGTGCGGGAGGCCTTATGGTAGTTTCATTTTCCAAAAGCATTGCGAATCTATTTTAAAATTATCCTGTTGTTTGTTTTTTAAGTTAAACTGTTTTAAGTTCTCACACCAGTCCCATGACTGACCTGGAGTTTACTGTCTCCCTTCCTAAACTCTGGGTGCCCACCAATTTCCACACGGGCAGTCAAGAGTCAGGTTTATCAGGATATTCTGAAATTCAGGAGTTGCTGGAGGCAAGCTGAATGGCTTGGCGTATTCACTAGTATATAGTATTTCTTTTCCGCTGTTTGTTGTTGTTTGTTGTTGTACACTCTGATGATGTAATGTAATGTAATGTGATGTAATGTGATATAATGTGATGTAATGTAATAACTGATATAGTTCTTTTGTTTAAAGATTATTCATTTATCTATTATATTCCACTGCGATTGTGAGATTCTGATATTGTTCTGTTGTTTCTTTCTTTTCTGTTTTATCTTTTTCTCTCTTCTTCTATCTTCTACCTCTTCTTTAACCCTAACGGTACGGTTTTCCGGCCTTGATTGCTCGGCAGTTGACACAGTGCACGTATTGATGTCGGTTTTCGTGCGTCGAAAAATCATAAACATTACACCGCCAGAAAGTATCTCCCAAACGCCAATGCTCTGGTCCAAGCGCCTTCGATCAAGCACTGCCGCCGCCCAAGCTACACTCCGCCGCCCCCTTGGGTGAAGTCGCTCCGCCCTAGGTTGCCGGAAAACCCCCCTCGCCGTCGTGCTTATATGCTTTAATTCTGGCGAACCCCGATCAAAAGACGACAAACGAAAGGCAGATCCTTGAGCTACTCGTCACTAGCTTTACAACGGCACCATCCGATCGACAAACGGTCTATGATCCACCGTTGGATCGTCACAAATTCAATATAAATGGCCACAATTCAATCTTGATTTCTGGACAAACGATGATTTGAAACCAAAATTGAATAGCAGATCTGTGATGTGTATATCGAGAGCTTCAATATATAATTGTTCTGAATTTTTTTTAGGAGATTAAATTTTTGGATTTGGATTTGATTTTTGTTTGGATCTAGAATTTTTTTGTCTGCCATTTGAAGAAGAGGGGAAATAAAATGACTTGTACATATAGACAAATGAGAAACAGAGGTAAGCTAGGGTTTATAAGAGGGTATTTATAGACAGAGTTGGAAAAAGAATAGATGGATACGATTTGATATATGCGCTGAACGATGAATGACCCGAAAAGCCCGTTCTGACTCCGGAACGAAATTGGGTCAACCCGTATATCAAAATAGATGTTTTAAAATATTTTAAATGTAATGGAAAATGTTTCAAGTCCAAATTCCATCGTATGAAGAAGTTATGCTAAAATTAATATTTTTCAAATTGATTTCAATTGATTTTAATTTAATTTTTTTCAAGGCGTTTCAAGCCCGTACGATCAAACGACAAGCCCGATCGCTACGAAACTTGAAATCCTACAATAATTCACCGTTACGGATCCGGTGAAACTGGTTTCGTCGAAATCTGAGTCAGTGGCCAAAATGGCTATTTTTCAGTTAATTAAATAAATTAATATTAAGTAAATTTAATCACTATTTAAATTAAAATTCTATAATTCATAAATTTTATCATCTTGTGTTACATATTAATTTATAATTCTTTAAATCAATTCCCATCTCAATTTAAAGTAAATTAATTCACCAAATATAGTATTTGTTTCATTTACTTAAAATAATCCCTTTATTATAAATTGAATCCAATTAATTTCAATAAATTCCAATTAGACTGATTAGATTCAATTCCAGCCCTTCAGTTGAGTCTATTATTACTTTGTAACGTAGTCAACACTTGTCTCACATTTCATTCCATTTATATATTTAAATTTCCAGCTTCCCTTTGTATTAATTATTATTTCCAAATATATTGAAGTTGTCAACTATATACATTTGTTAAAATTAGAAAATGAATTCATTCAATAGGTTTCATTCTTTTATATTAACTTAGGAATAAAATATGCATTTTCATTTCTTTATTACATTTGCACTTTACAATTACAGTTCTTACCCACATTAATGAGACATTTATTTTCATTTAAATGTGATTGTTTTCCAATTAATTTGGTAGACTAGATATATTCTGGTAATTTATGATGATTGTTACCATAGCCTTAAAATTTCACTCAGGCTTATCATTTCAATTATTTTTTATAATTACTTACATCCTATGAATTTATCCTATTACCATAAATCAAACATTAATTCATATATTTATACATTACTTACCTTTATTTAATTATAATAAAATCTCATTCCTAAATAAAACAGTTACAACAAATTAATAGGACAATTAAATAGTAACTTACAACCGCTACTATTACTTTGATTCACATTAATTACAATGAATATCCTCAATAAAATTTATTTACTTGGACTCATGCTTTATATTACACCAATTTCTACCTTATAAATAAAATTACGTTTCCTTTTTAATTTATATTCACACTTTCCGTTATTATATAATTATCATTAAGTGCAATTAATTTTCTTTATTCGTAATTTGTGAATTGACTAGTAACAACCATTTGTCACCATTATACCCTTTATAATACTTGTATGTTCATTCTTCCTAACCAATTACACTCTATTATATTATTTCACACATTAATTCAATAATTATATTTGCTTCCTCATATCCCATTTATAACCAAGTCATAACATTTAAATTATTTTATTAACTAGAATTTCATTCAAGTTCATTAATTAATAACTTGCATTAACATATTTCCTTAATTTACATCTAATTACTGTTAACACTGTTATTACATTAAGTAATTCAATACTTATCTTTTATTTTCTCATATTCAATTATCTAGGTATACACTTTCACTACTTCATTTATTAGAATCTTATTCACATTACTAATAATTAGTTTTTTTTATTACATTTCTATATGTCATTTTAGCGTTCATTTCAATATTAAATTGTAAGTTTTTATTTCTTACTAGACCTAATTACAAAAAAAATCTTATTAAAAATGACAAATTTAATTATCGAAATTTACGGGTCGTTACACTTACACGATCAACCATAAATCGCCTCTGATAGTACCAATACTCGATTGGCAACCATTACTGTAAGAAAACTCAACCAAATACAAATGGTCTTCCAAAGACTCTCCAAATTCTAAGACACATGTTCTTGGAAAATCTTGTAGCAGGTAAATTTATTAACTTAAGTTTACAGTCATTTTTCTTCATCTTTTATTCTTTCTTTATTCAGAAGCAACTTCAGCCTATTTACTTAAGTTTATGATTTCTTACTTACAATACCTACTTTCCATTATTTTATATTAGTAGAATCTACATTATACTTAAGTTTATAACACTACAACATCAAATTATTATTTATTAAGGTGATTCATTGAACACTTTCATTATATAAGTTTTTCTTGAAAAATTTTCTGTTACATTTTTATTAATCATTACAACTTATAATATTTGGTAAGTTATATCTAGGTGTTAAAGAATGCAAATTGAAAAATTATACAAGCTCACCTCATTAATATAATGTTCAATAATTTTATCTTTGGTCTTATAAGTTACAAATTTTCACTTGTGTTATCCCGCCTTTTGGCAAGGCCGAGATAACCAGGAACTGACTGGAAAAAGACAGGATCACATGTCCTCAATTTGGAATGATCGATCAGGCAACTGCGAATATCGATGGATTTTTTCCAAGTCCGGATTGGGCTACAATTGATACGTCACGTCAAGCAAAGCCGTGTAGACCAACGTTTGAGATTTCGAGGCAATCCGAGTTCGTATGCTCGTGTTGACACTAATGGAAATTGGAGGAAATCCACATCGTTCGAATCCATAAAGCAGAGCCTTCCTTCGAATCCATCCTCCCTGAGCCTCGCTTCGAATCCATGAAAAGCTCCTTTGCTTCGACTCCATCGAGCAAGCCCTCAGATAGCCGTGCGTCGAAACCATACTCGCGTGCCTTAAGTTCGAATCCATCAGAGCATTCCCACCTTCGAATCCACCATGGAAAAGTCCTTCGAATCCCTGCAATTGAGGGAGCTCCGACTCCATGCCGTAATTGTCTTCGAATCCAATAAGCAAAGGAAACTTCATATCGATCGACCACGGCCTTCCACGATCGATACGAAGAGGCACGTACTTGACCGATTCGAAGGAAGCGACTCTTCGAATCGATATCCCCGAATCCATCAAGTCCACACAGCTAAAATCTAGGAATATGACCCAGAAAACTTGGAGAAACAAGAGAATTGACCCGAAGCATACGCACCACGTCATCAATGTCACGCGCAGGAAGCATGGATTCGACCCTATGGATTCGAACCATATCGATTCGAACGAATCCATAGGACGAAGAACACCATCTTGAATCGATCATAACTTGAGATCTACAAGTCCAAATGCTATGAAATTTTCACAGGGGCTTGCATATACACAGAAGAATGTCCACGCCAAGTTTCATCACGATTGGACACTTTTTTGATCGATTCGAACCAAGGGTCGAATCGATCCCAAAGTGGGCCCGGATCTCCAGAATTCGGCCATGTGGGCCCCCCACACGTGCCAGAAGTGATCTCCCCAAATTTTAGACGAAATATCAGCCTCCAGCACTTATAAATAGAACCCCTGGTCATTCAGAAAAGCGATCGAAGAATATTGAGAGTAAGAGAACGCCCGGACGCTGCCAGAATTACTTCAGAGCACCACTGCTGCCTTTGATTTCCAATTTTGCCTTACTACTTGCTGTACTTTGACATTAAAAAGTTGTATTCTCCGAATATCAAGCAATAAAGTAACAAAACTTCATAGTGAATGTAGGAAAAACACCGAACCACTCTAAATCGTTGTCTCTTGTGCAATTTACTTCCTGCTATTTGGAGTTTTTGTTAGACAATCCACGTTTTAATTTACTTTCTTCATTTATTAACTCTTCAAAAACTTCCGACGAGTGTTGTGCCCAATTTTGACACAAACACTTTGGTGCTTTCACTGAGAAAAAACCCAGTTTTTTCCTCCTGCTCCTTGGATCTATCTTCGATACCGGATTGCATAAATCTAAGACAGAGATCCAAACCTCATATTCAGATTCCTTTCGTTCTATTCAGATTTGTTCAAAAGTCTAGGAAAGGATTCAACGCTTCAAGATGGTAAGTACAAGAACCACCTCAAACGCTGTCAATCAAGAAGAACAGGATGGACAAAATCCTGTGCCCATGCTACTGGGCACTCTGAACCGTCCAGTCCGGTTACTCGACAAGAGTTACAGTTGCTACTCCAAGAGCTAACCCAGAGTCGGCAACAGCTAGAAGAACAGCTACGCGCTAACGCTGAGCTAATCAATAATCTGGATCGCCAGAAACGAAAGAGATCCACGTGAGACCATGCTTCTCGCTCATCCAGCGAAAGTTCTTCATCCTCTGATTATCATAACCGGCCTCCACGACCCCGGCTAGATGGGAGTCGTATGCCGCCCGTTGGAAATCAACCGACATTGACCGTTGGACAACTTAGAGTTGGTCCGTTAGCCAGTTTCCAAACCGGACCCTCCTTCCGAGGAGGTACCGTTCCTCACCACGCCGCAGAATACCAGGCCACTAACGTTGCGGTTGAACCAGGGGTCGACGCCCAAGATCAGTCGGACCTGGACCGTCGTCATAGCGGGTATACTCCTGAACCGTACGTCCCAGAGGACTATGAGCCAAGAAGGCGAGACTTGGATCGTCGACGATATCCGGTTCAAACCCAAAGTATGGAACATAATCATACTCCGGCGCAAATGCCGGATCTATCAACTATGATACGTCAGATGATCCGTTAGAGTCAGGGGTTCACAAACGACGATTGGGGAGTTTCCCGAAGTCACAGTCCCTTCACGGACGATATTCTTACTGCTGAACCCCCACGACGATTCAGGATGCCAACTCTACCCATGTACGAAGGGAACTCTGACCTCCACCAACATATTTTAAAATATGAATGGTCGATGACCGCTGCCAGAGCCGACGATGCAGTGAAGTGTCGTAGTTTCCCCATATCCTTTGGGGTAATCGCTACCATGTGGTTCACTCGATTGCCACCTCGATCCATCTCTTCCTTCGATCAGTTAGCCACAAAATTCGTTGAGAAATTCCGCATGCACGCAAGGCCAAAAGATGTCAACACTCTATCTAGTGTCACGCAAGCCCCCGGAGAGACACTCAGACACTACTTAGAGAGATTCCATACTGCATGCGCGGAGATTAGTAACCCAAACGATAACTCCATCCTTATGGCATTGACTAAGGGGATCGACCCCGATTTTGAATTTGGCAACTGGCTAGCTGGGAAACCACCTGCATCATTGGACCGTTTCCATGCCAAAGCAGCTCAATTCCTGAGACAGGAAGACGCGAAACAGAGTAGGAAGCAAACTGACGCAATGCCAAATGCGGAAGGGACCCAAAGCAATGTTGCAATAAAATAGTCCGGTGAGAGCTCCAAAAAAGTTCAGGTGAACATTGAAAATAAACAAGCTCAGCGAAGAGAAAGCGTGAATCAAACTAAAAAACAAGATCAAAATCGTGGCCCGCAGCGCAAGAATCCAATGTTTGACAGTTACACTCCTTTGAATACATCACTAGAGGACTTGTACTTACAAACCTGTGATACAATTCAATATCAAAAACCTGCACCAAGACCGTCGTCAGATAGACAAATCCAGATGGGAAAGTTTTGCAGGTTCCATGAAAGCTACGGGCACAATACGAACAAGTGTCATCACTTACAGGATCTTGCTGAAAAACTGATCAGGGAAAGGAAGCTGGAACAGTTTGTGCGGACACCGCAGCCCAGAGAAGCGGGCCCATCAAATCCAAACAATGGACCCAATCGACCAAGACAGGAGGACTCGACTTGTCCTCGTGGAAGATTGGTGATAAACGCCATCAGTGGCGGACCTACTTACTCAGGAGCCGGGAACGACGAAGATCCTCGTCACTGTCACACATGACAGGCTCCTTCAATCTATGAATACTTTGCAGTTTCCTTTGCATTCTGAAATTTGAATTTGTAATAAGGCACTGACTTTACCATATTTTCTTATTTCAGCAATAAAATGCTATCTCTTCAAGCTAGAGCTTTGGTTCACCGAATACAACGTTCGACAATCACGACACACGAAGAGCTAAGTTCCATCAAACAATGGAATTTATTCAAATAGCGAGTGACTGTGATAATGACCGGCCACTCACTAAGTGAAACCCCAGCTCAGGGGCAAGCCATCACGACAAAGGCTGAATTGGAACAACACACGACAGTCCATTCAATAATTCGTTCCCGGAGTGTGAACAGACTCCAACTTGCCAGAGCGTGAATTGGAGTATAAACATTCAATAATTCGTTCCCGGAGTGCGAACGGTCTCCAACTTCCCAGAGCGTGAATTGGAGTACAAACATCAATTCCAGGTTCCCGGAGTGCGAACCCAAACTTCAACTCTCGGTTCCCGGAGCACGAACCAGAGTATAAATCCATCGCTCCCAGAGTGTGAGCTAACTCCAAATTCCTGGAGTGCGAATTGGAGTATAAACTTCAACTCTCGGTTCCCGGAGAGCGAATCAGAGTATAAATCCATCGCTCCCAGAGTGTGAGCTAACTCCAAATTCCCGGAGTGCGAATTGGAGTATAAACTTCAACTCTCGGTTCCCGGAGCGCGAACCGGAGTATAAATCCATCGCTCCCAGAGTGTGAGCTAACTCCAAATTCCCGGAGTGCGAATTGGAGTATAAACTTCAACTCTCGGTTCCCGGAGCGCGAACCGGAGTTTAAATCCATCGCTCCCAGAGTGTGAGCTAACTCCAAATTCCCGGAGTGCGTATTGGAGTATAAACTTCAACTCTCGGTTCCCAGAGCTCGAACCGTAGTATAAATCCATCGCTCCTAGAGTGTGAGCTAACTTCAAATTCCTGGAGTACGAATTGGAGTATAAACTTCAACTTTTGGTTCCCGGAGTGCAAGCCAGAATATAAAACTCTATCTCCAAATTCCCAAAGTGTGAATTGGAGCATAAACACCAACTCTTGGTTCCCGGAACGCGAACCGGAGTGTAAATCACTAACTTCAAATTCTCGGAGTGTGAATTGGAGTATAAACGTCAATTACAGGTTCCTGGAGAGCGAACTAAGTCATAAACATTGATAATTAATAAGTTCCCAGAATATGGGCCGAATTGTTAATTGCAAATTGTGTTAAGTCCCCGAAGTGTGGACATGTATTCAAAGCTTATGACATATGCATGCACGAGCTAATCAATGCAATACTTAAGCAAAAGAGAAAAGAGTTGTTTTCCATTTTATCAACAAACAAAAAAGGAGTTTGATTACATGAAAAAACAAAAAACAGTCCATAAAGTGGGTGCCGAAACCACACTTATACACGGCCTAGAAAAGGAGAAGTAAAAAGAATTGCCATTTCACAACCACATGATAAGACAAGAAGTTCACTCCTTCTTCTTCCGGGGTCTCTTCTTTGGAGTTGAGCCGCTCGACCCACTACCCGGCTTCTTGTGAGATTTTTTGTCCTTCTTTGGAGCATCCTCAGGATCTGGCATAATATCCACGTCTTCCTCAGAGCTGGAAGGGATAGAGATCCTTTTGTGAGGATGAACCGGAGGCAGAGAAGCCGTAACAGGTGGTGGAGCTTCAGCACTAGAAGTTATAGCTCTGCCGGCAGGAGAAGTAACCGTTAAAGGAGTTAAGCTTGGTGGAGCAACATCACTTCCGAAACCACCGACCGTCGTCACCGCAACCATTTCAGCGCTTATCTCGGCAAGGATTTCTTCTTCTCGGGAAGATCGAGCAGCGCTGGACACACTGACAGTCGGCATAAACGAGCTAAAAGTTGGGGCGACACCGCCCATTGCAAAGGAAGGATCGGTAAAAGGTTCACAGGGTTGCTTGAGAAGTTCCTCAATCATCTGAACATCAAACGACATTGAACTCCCCTCTCCCATCTCGCCAGTTACGGCGGTAGTTGTAATAGCCTCAGTAACGACAGATCCTTGCATTGACTGCAAAATTTGTGGTACTGGAAGTGCTGGCACATCACTTTCGGTCACTGATCGAAAAGAAATGAGGATAATTAGTCAAACGATTTGTTCCAAGTTCGTCATTCAAAAAACACTTAAGGAACATTTGAAATACCTTCTTTGCCTCGGTTCGGTGATGAGACGAGTTCAGAAACAATAGTTGTACCAAGAGACAGTTCCGGTCGATCTGGGTTATAAGCAGGAACAACATGTGGACCAACTGTAGCAGTAACTCCAGACGAGGTCGAGGCATCAACTGAAACATCCTCACTATAATGTGCAGCTCCAGAACCCTCGCCAGTCTCCACACGGTGAAAACCAAGTCTCTCTCTCGGCAGAAATCATCGCTTCATGGAGAAGTTTCCTTTCCTCCTCGCTCAACAAGCGAGACTCGAGTTCAAATTCATCCACGGCACCTTCAGGGAGAGATTCTTTCTTGTTCGCCACCAATTTTCTCCAAGCATTGAGTAGAAACGTAGAATAATCTCCGAGCCACGAGAGATTCCTGTGCTCAAGCACATTAGCATTGTAAGTGTCAAGAAGCTCATCAAACTTGGCTTCTACTCTGAATATCTCTGCTTGAACTCTCCCTTCCACTTCTGCCTCCACCGCTTCAACTTTAGCAACCGCCGCGTCTCGCTCAGCTCGGAGAGACACGGCTTGCTCGCACGCTTCTTTTGCGGCCACGTTAGCATCATCTTTTTCCTTGCTCAAGCCGGCAAATTTATCCTTTAATTCCTCAAGTTCTTTGACCGCCGCATCCCGCTCGGCCTCAACATTTTTGTACCGATGGCCCAAGTCCTCAACTAAAGTGCAATGCGCTTGTTGCATCTTTGCCATCTCAACTAATGTCTCATCGGCCTTTTTTAGCGACTCCATTTTGGACATACGAGAAGATTCCTCTTCAGATTGAAGTACGTCAACAATACGGTTCTTCTGAGCCAAGTCTGCTTCCAGTTTCTCAATAACTTTGGCTCGATCGAAGGCTACTTTCGAAGCTTTAACAGGCGCCCTGTACCATTCTTTATACCGAGCATAAAAATCACGGGTATAGCTGAGGGCGGTGTTCACAGCCTCTTCGAGAATTCTTTTGAGATTGGGTGGAAAGATATAAGCGTCGAAGCATATTTTTGGAAAATCTTTCTTCAATTGAGCAATTCTTATAGCCCCTTCACTAGACGGTTCGAGAGGGGCCCCCTCCACATTCACGGTCGTAGCCGTATCAGTCCTTGAACGATGAGGACCAGGTTTTGGGATCTGTAGAGATGGCTGTTGTCGCGAAGGTTCAACTGCAGGTGCCTGGCTTTTGGGTGGCGGAGGAGAACGAGAGGGTGAATGGTACCTTCGGTCCCTATCAGAACGCTCCTGGCTAGAATAATATCGGGAATGGTCCCTTTCACGATGCTCTTGCTCATAATGCCTTCGCTCACGATCACGGTCAGAATCCCTACGGCGAGATTCGTAATAAGATGAAGAATGCTGCACTCGTCGAAGTCTATCAAGTGTAGAAGGACGATCCGACATGGCACCTATAAAAGAAGAAACAATTCAGTTAAGTACCGAGAAAAAGCACTGCAATGCATGTGGAAGTCGTGAAGTGTTGTGAAAAGTGTATAAATGCGCAAACCCCCCGACCAACCGAAGCGTCGATTACACTAACGGGTAAAGATTCGCTTATATCAAGCGCTCCCTGGAGCTCTTCCAACCCGGACCCGTGGTGGAGAGATACGTAGTCCGGAATGGGAATATCGTCCAGCCCTGTGAAAAGGTCTCCGGACTGGCGAGGTGAGGCGCCGGAGACAGTAACCCCAGGTTTGGAACGGGTTACGACTACAGACTTCCATCTCTTAAACTTAGGTACAACAGCCTTGCCTTTCTGACCCTCTTCTATTCGGGAAAGGTCGGCTGCTATCTCAGTGTCCGTTGGCGTTCTTTCATCATCGCTCGCTTCTCTTATCACAACGCCAGGTTTTCTTTTTGCCACTTTCTTCTTCTTCCTCGAGGCCGATTTTGCCAACCCTTTAATTATATTACGCTGGCTCATCCCAATCAAACCCAATGTCCTTAAGTTATCGTCGGTCAACAGCAAGTCTATGTGCCTTGAGTCGCTTGGGACCCTTTGCAAGCTTTGAACGACGCCTCTATAATGCCCACTGGTAGGTCTCGAAATGATGGCTGTAAGAGTAACAGAGTATTAGTGTAAGTATTAAAAGTGGCCATTCAAAGATGAATTATGATGCTTACGTCTGGATAACCATCTCCTGGTAAACCCTGGGGGGCATCAAACAAAAAACCACTCATTCTTGAAATAGCTAAGCCTGGTCTAGGCCCCAGTCACAACCTGACAGTTCCTGACCGCTTCCACAAAAGTGAAAGGCGGGCTATTACCCCTACTCTTGAAATTGAATATGTGCCTGATCTCGTTAGGCCTTGGCGGGCGAAAAAGGCAATCCATAAATATGACAAAGACGCTATTCAGCAATGCATCCCCGTTGGGATGGAGTTGTGAGGGAGCAATTCCTAAATACGACAGCATCTCTCTAATGTATTGGTTAAAAGGAGGGAGAGATCCAGCCGCGCAGGCATGGCGGTAAAAGGCAGTATATCCTTCAGGTGGGTTATGCGGTCTGTCACTGGCACTAGGTAATAAAACATCGTCCAGGGATATGTTACGTTTCGAACATATCCGGCCCAACAGAGACTCTGAGATATTGGACTGGAAAGAATCGACAGGATCTTCGATAAATATGGCCTCCGGCAACTCATCCGGAGCCGGATCTATCACTTCAGGAGGGATTTTCGGAATTTCAAGCACTGGAGGAGGTGAGCTTTGTGCTTCTTGTTGTTGAGAACTCGAAGATTCCATAATTAACTACTCACCAGAAAGCGGCGTTAAAAACATAAAAAGCCCATACATCCCCCCAGTGTATAGTGTATGAATATGTCGTGCAGTGCAAGTGCTATGCATAACTTAAGAAGATTTCACAAGTTGAAACAAGATGTCCGAACGACGAAACTTTGGAATTTGAAAATGAAAATGACCATCATCGCTGACCATCACTTCCACGCCATCCAGGTGCTACTGACCAATTCAAGTATAAAATCATTATATTTTGGTTAAGTCATGGTGCCATCGACGAGCTCCAAAAGAAAGGTCAAGTCAAATTCGATTATGCAAGGCCGAAGCTCGCTGGAGTCAAGTATGCTAAAGTTCATTTGAGTTCGTTAAAGTTCAAACTTGAAGTTGGTCGTAGTTCAGATGTTGAAACAAATTAGAAGATCAGAAGTTTCAGATGTCAGAACGTTCGAATCGATCGACTCGAATCGATACGAGTCGAATCGAAGGCGTTCGAATCCATACACCTCGACTCCATGAAAGGTCGACTCGGTGAAGTCTTAGGGTGGAAGAGCACTTCGAATCCATAGGCGCTGCATAGCTTCGAATCGATCACATTACATACCTTCGAATCGATCAGGGTATCACTGCTTCGAATCGAAGCCTCGCGCTTGATATTGATTCGAATAGTTCATTCCTGGATCGATTCGAAATATCGCATTCTTGATCGATTCGAACTACACACGCTCAGATTGATGCGAAGCAAGGATGCTTATCCATGATAACACTTAAGATCGAAATGATTTGGATGGTTTTGCTCCCCAGATCCATCGAGTCCACCAACTCCATTAAGATCTCATGACTCTTCAGATTTGTCAAGATGAAAAGAATTGAAATCGATGATGAAAAGTCCAGTTTCATCGTCCTACACTCGAATCAAATTCCTTAATTACCTAGTTGGAATCGATTGACAGACGAAAACTTGGAAAAATTGAATCGATTCGTGCAAAATGCAGTTGTCTCTGGCTCTGGAGGATCGATTCGAAGATACAGTTAAAGCAATAGTAAAAAAGTAAAAAATAAAAGTGAAGTTGGCTTGAGTATTTATATGGGTTCCCCAGAAAGCGCGTGACTCTTCGACTCCTGGTCGTATTGACCTTTTACCACCGGTCACTCGCCATGCTCCATCGATTCGAACGACCGCTCAATCACCCACTACGTTGGAATCCATCCTAGTGTCAAGCCGTTGCTTCTAATCCATCACACGGCTGAGTCCATACATCGTTTCGAATCCATTGCCTTCCTATCCACTGCACATTCGAATCCATCCCTGCAGGATCGATGCGAGGCGTTATCGATTCGAAGGAGCCATCGAGCAAAGGTTGGATTGAAAATTCAATCGATACGAAGCACGAAGACTAATTGAACCATGGATTCGAAAGCTGTCGCTTCGAACATACACGCCCTCGAATCCATCAAAATCCACCGATGAGAACGGACGAATCGCTTCAATTTGAAAAATTACTTGTCTACCTTTTACATCGATTCAGGAGAGGATCGATACAAGAGGACGATTATAGACAATCATAAAACAGTGTCCCAACTCGAATCTCAAGACCGGTTCAGGAGAGGACCGATGCAGAATTCGATAACAAACCGATTTGACTGGCAATCGCGCAACGTTAACCAAAACCAAAGTGGTACATATATGCACATGTGTATGTCTAACACTTGATCCTTAACAATTACAGGGATCAAATGTCCATCTCGTCATGATTTCAATGACTGACAGTCAAATCACAATCATATGACGGTTAATTGCTGCAATAAAGAATACAACTTTCAGAAGAGCATGTCCCGATTGTCCAACGTGAAACTGCAGCTTTTCAAAGCACGTCATGTTTACACAAGACGTACTTTGGGGGGGCAAATGTTATCCCGCCTTTTGGCAAGGCCGAGATAACCGGGAATTGATTGAAAAAAGACAGGATCACATGTCCTCAATTTGGAATGATCGATCGGGCAGCTGCGAATATCGATGGATTTTGTCCAAGTACGGATTGGGCTACAATTGATACGTCACGTCAAGCAAAGCCGTGTAGACCAACGTTTCAGATTTTGAGGCAATCCGAGTTCGTATGCTCGTGTTGACACTAATGGAAATTAGAGGAAATCCACATCGTTCGAATCCATAAAGCAGAGCCTTCCTTCGAATCCATCCTCCCTGAGCCTCGCTTCGAATCCATGAAAAGCTCCTTTGCTTCGACTCCATCGAGCAAGCCCTCAAATAGCCGTGCGTCGAATCCATACTCGCGTGCCTTAAGTTCGAATCCATCGGAGCTTTCCCACCTTCGAATCCACCATGGAAAAGTCCTTCGAATCCCTGCAATTGAGGGAGCTCCGACTCCATGCCGTAATTGTCTTCGAATCCAATAAGCAAAGGAAACTTCGTATCGATCGACCACGGCCTTCCACGATCAATACGAAGAGGCACGTACTTGACCGATTCGAAGGAAGCGACTCTTCGAATCGATAACCCCGAATCCATCAAGTCCACACAGCTAAAACCTAGGAATATGACCTAGAAAACTCGGAGAAACAAGAGAATTGACCCGAAGCATACGCACCACGTCATCACTATCACGCGCATGAAGCATGGATTCGACCCTATGGATTCGAACCATATCGATTCGAACGAATCCATAGGACGAAGAACACCATCTTGAATCGATCATAACTTGAGATCTACAAGTCCAAATGCTATGAAATTTTCACAAGAGCTTGCATATACATAGAAGAATGTCCTCGCCAAGTTTCATCACGATTGGACACTTTTTTGATCGATTCGAACCAAGGGTCGAATCGATCCCAAAGTGGGCACGGATCTCCAGAATTCGACCATGTGGGCCCCCCACACGTGCCAGAAGTGGTCTTCCCGAATTTTAGGCGAAAATCAGCCTCCAGCACTTATAAATAGAACCCTTGGTCATTCAGAAAAGCGATCGGAGAATTTTGAGAGTAAGAGAACGCCCGGACGCTGCCAGAATTACTTCAGAGCACCACTGCTGCCTTTGATTTCGAATTTTGGCTTACTACTTGCTGTACTTTGACATTAAAAGTTGTATTCTCCGAATATCAAGCAATAAAGTAACAAAACTTCATAGTGGATGTAGGCAAAACGCCGAACCACTCTAAATCGTTGTCTCTTGTGCAATCTACTTCCTGCTATTTGGAGTTTTTGTTAGATAATCCACATTTTAATTTACTTTCTTCATTTATTATCTCTTCAAAAACTTCCGACGAGTGTTGTGCCCAATTTTGACATAAACAACTTGCTAGTAATTTAATTTATACCTAGCATCTAATTTTTTTTAATTTTAATTAGAGGTTCCAATTATTAATTAGTTACAACCCATTTCACTATAATAACTGAAACTATTAATTAACCGGAACTTAAGAACTAAATACCGGGTTAAATCTCAAATCATTTTAAAATAATAGATAAACGTATTTATACATCCAATTATATTTAAAATAATTTAAAAAATTTTATTCGTTATCAAAATAAGGCTGCAGTAAAATACTACAGTGGCCTTCCCACTTAGAAACTCGAAAATGAATGTCGATGATGCGTGCACTCATCACCGAAATTATTTTCCAACGACAGAGAGGGGAGTACAAAATTTATTTCTTTCTAAAGTTATTTTAAAACGGTTCTTTCAAATTATATCGAAATATTGATATCATAAAATATTTCTAATAATATTATTATTATATTTCAAAATCATTCAAAAGAAATTTTCAAAAATCTCATAACATGAGTTCAAAATTTTCCCATTTACATTTATTTTATCTTAAATCTTATTTCAACTATTATTTATACATTTCATTACCTAACAACCAACATATTGCAACCAAATATATATCATTTATAAAAAAATTATTTTGTATATATAGAAAATATAATAGGCAAAAATTTTTGATTCACCTATATTCAAACAAATATTGTGTCGGTCTATCCTATTAAGTGTTTAGAAATCCCTATTGACGTCATAGCGTCCTATGCACCAACCATAATTTATAAATACAAAACGAAACAAATTAACATAATACTAAAACCTTTTTATAACACTAACAAATACGCTCTCTCATATATATGCACTCAGCGACTCATAATAGGGTATTACTACCCTATTAGTAAAGAGTTTGACCCCACAAAGCTAAGGTTTATCGCTAAACCAAAGCTCTGATACCAGATGTGACGTCCGCCTTTTCGTAGGGTTTTAAATCGACGATAAACCACACAGGTCAGACTTAAATCATACCGAAGGGCGGATTGTTATGGGGTAAATAAGAAAAGGAAGAAAGAAATAAAACAAAATAGAATCTTGCAGCGGAACGACAAAATATAATAATCAAATAAACAGTTCATGAAGCTATTATATAAAATATTCGATTATACTTATACAATACATATCAAAGTTACACATACCAATAAATAACAATGCAGCGGAGTACATGATACAGTGAATAATATAATAGATAATAGTAATAATATCTTCATTTTTGTCCTTCAAATAAAGTCTTCAAATCCTGTAATGCTTGGATTGACCCGAGCGAATTGAAAAAAAACACTCGAGTCAGAACTAAAAGATCTTATGTAAGTTAAATCAACGGTAAAATATGAGTGGAACGGCGTCATATATGTTTACGGGATTTGACAGCTCCTATCTAGTGTCAAATGTGAGTGTAGTAACTTAAGAGATGCTCGGGATTCACATCTCCTAAGGATCCGTCAAACTATTTACTATGTAGTAATATTTGGCTATTATAATAATGTCTATTATAAAATAAACTTACTTTTAAATAGCGTTAAGGAGTTACCCAATCTCCCCCTTTACACAATAATAGTCCCAGTAGTCCATCTAGTATCAACGCATCTCCAGATCGGGAGACTACCCTAAATACTCCACGGGCTACGGGAGAAAACCAAACTCGTACAAGGAGTGCTAGGGTAGGTGAAACGGCACAACCAGGCAATGCCAAGGTAGATATACCAATTACGCTTCCAGACCGGTGGTAACGTGCAGCTACCGCCCACCTCCAGCTACACCCCCAAAAAAAGAAAATCAAAAGTGAACATCGAATCAATCCAAAAATCAAAGTATAATATCGAAGGGATGTGTCCGATCAAAGGTGCTACCTCATTAGCCCATTAATCGCTCTTGTTTTAGCCAGCTTATGCCAACTCACGTGAGTCGGGTCCACGTATTTACCTCAAAGGAAGCACCGCCACTATCCTACTTCATTCTGGAATCTCCACCGCGTACACGATTGTTAAAGTGATTTTCGGAGTTGGCAGAGATTATGAAAACTTTCGATCCCGGTCTCTTTTACAACCCAACGTTATTATAACACCGCGGTCATTTCAAAATAATTTATACTTCAAAACCAGGATATAATATTATTTCAAAACCATATAAATACGATATCATTTCAAATTTAAAAACCAAATCAATATGATATTCCTTTTATTTCAAATCAATATAATATCATTTTATTTCAAATATCCCCTTTTTAAAATCATAGCACTTCAAAATTTTATACTTCAAAACAAAACATTGAAATTTTAACACCTTTAGAACATAATGCTATGAAATTCATAACTTCGAAACATTTCAATTTCTATAAACATTTCAATTTCGGTATATTTCAGGCTTTAAATATTCCATAATTTCAAAACTAAATTTGACATAACTACAAGAAAAAGCATTTTTAGTTGCATTTATTAGCAGCGTTTATTATCAAGCGCAATCAAAAACTTATTTAAGTGCAACCAATATTTTACGGAATAGTGTTTATCTAAACGTAGCTAATGGAGGGAACAAAAATTTATGGCGGGACTTAATTTTTTCATGGCCACAAAAAAGCACTTCCTTCCTCGTTTATTTTCACTTACCGCTTAAAACTTATTTTTCTTTCTCCTTAAAATAAGCAACCCTAAATAACTTAACATTCTCAAATCCAAATTCATTGGTCATTCCAATTCATTCATGGCTTAATACAAAGTAGAGGAGGAGAGGTAATATTTCAATTTTCAACCTTCATCTCATTTAGAGTCGACTAAATACTACAGACTTGAATGGCTATTAGTTGGAATGTCTTCTTAACATACCTCAATTTTCATGGCAAATTAGAAAATTTTGTGATTTTTTTGTGTATTTTGGCGAAGTTCAATTTGGTTTGGGGATATGTTTTGGTCGATGTAGATTTTGGGATCGATTCGACGCACCTAGAGTGCGGCGGTCAATTGTTGTTGAGGAGGAGTTATTCAGGCAAGGCAAGAGTGTAAACTCTGGAAAAAAAATTGGGTTTCGCGAAGCTAAATTGGCTGTTGGTCAGAAGGGGCATGGTCTTTGGCAGTGGTGAATGCAGTTGACTATAGGGGATGCAAGTGTTGCTGGTGATAATTTTAGTGAAGGGTTGGTTATGTTCGAATTAGGAAAATTATGATTAGGGATTTCATGCCATGGATTTGGGTCGTGGACTTTGTGATGTTCAGAGTTAATACTGAGGTGTGTGTAGCAACAATTTTTTTGTACGCATTGAAAAATATACTGCACTGTCTTTTTCCTACTCCGCGTGCATTACCAACACAAAATGAAGACTACACTTGACAATCTATTGCAGATCAACGATAGATAAACCAATGGATAAATTGCAGAAAAATTTTCAATGCTGATGTTTAATTTTCTCTTTTTAAATTTTAACAGGAGAGCACATAAAACCAGCAGTGACCTTCGGTCTTTTCTTAGCAAGGAGGCTATCCCTTATATGGTCAGTCTTGTACATGATCATGCAATGCTTTGGTGCAATTTGCGGAGCTGGAGTCGTAAAAGGCTACCAAAAGGGCCTCTACATGACCCAAGGTGGAGGTGCTAACGTTGTTGCACCTGGCTACACCAAAGGCTCTAGTTTGGGTGTCGAAATCATAGGCACTTTCGTTCTTGTTTACACCGTCTTATCCGCTATCGATGCCAAGAGAAACGCAAGGGAATCCCATGTTCCCATAAGTTATCATCTTCATTTTAGGATTTTTGAAATCAATTTAGACCACTTTATAAAACTGATAACAAGTTTCGATCCGTCTCAAAACATATTACAGATATTCTATTTGTCCCACTGTTTGTAACTTTATTTTTACCATTTGAAATATGTATAAACATAGAATCTGAATTTGGCTATAATGGGATACAGATTCTTGCACCACTGCCTATTGGATTTGTAGTGTTTTCTTGTCTTTTAGTGACCATTCCAATCACCGACACAGGCATTAACCCAGCTAAGAGTCTTGGTGCTGCCATCATCTACAACAAAGACCATGCTTGGAATGACCATGTATGTTTCTTATTTACTTTTTTTCTTTTAATATACACAGACACACATAGAGATCAGTTATAAGGCAAAACCAAATACAGTTTACATAAGAGGTTGAAATCTAACGGTTTAGACATGTTGTGTCGCAGATTGTATAGCCGATCCTTGCATGTGTTTATATGAGCTAGGATCAATAGCTTTCTCTTTTTAGCACAATCGCCTTTTTATTTCAGCCATTAGTTTGTATTTAAGTAATGGTGTGATAGAAAAAAAGAGTAACAATTAGTATTTAAACACAAACGAGTAGTTAAAATTAAAGAGCCGATGTTGGGGGCATGGTGATCCTTTTCCATACACACACTCATATAATATCATAAACTTAAACAGAAGATGATGACCCATTTTCATGAATGGTCAAAATTACATTTTGTGCTTCAGAATTTACCGTGATGATACAAAAGGTGGAATCATTTAACTTTATAGTTGTATGTTTGATAAAAATACAATTGAATTGAGATTAGATAAATAAATGATGATAATACCAAAATAACCCAACTGTCAAATAGTTTAAGTGTTGACATGTTGATCGACAATTTTTTCCTTTTTGAAAGGACATTGTAAGTGGTTCTAGTTTATTATAATATATTTCTTTGGATTCGGTATATGAATTTATGATATAAAACTTCTTATGTTTATTTTAATATTTTTTAGAAAGGCTTAACATTCCAAAGATCGTATCATTTCAGACCGACAATTGGAACTAAGAGCCGTAAAATCCAATTGAAACAACCCGAGTAGAACCGTACTTGACCCGACCCAATGGATATTGAGTCAGGCTTAGATGATGAAAATACCATTTAGCCGTAAGATGATGGTGACAGTTTGATGGTATGTGGCTAGATGTTATGGTAGGAGGAATGGCAATGTGTGGCAATGGTTGAAGCAATAATGTTGTCAGTTTGTCACTGCGCAAACGGGTTTGTTAATGTTCCAGCAATTTGTGGTTAGGTGGCAGATGTTGGAGTATGTGCTAGTGGACAGATCTGTGTTTGTGGTGTGACAATGGTTTGTACTGTGGTGGTTGTATTTAAAAGATGGTTTGGAATGCTATAGTGCATGGAGAAATTGGAAAGTTAGTAGTTGAATTGAAGGCAATTTAGTGTTTTTTCTATGGACAGAGGTGTTGTATACACTGTAACAGTAGTGTTGTGATAGTTGAGTAGTGATATCGAAAGGTAGTAAGTCAGTTTGATATGGGAAGGGGATGGTAACTTAAGTGAAGAAGAGCATAGGGTGTTTGTGGAGACAAGGTGGAGGCAAGGCAGTGACATGTAGCAAGTGATGAAACAAGGCACTGTGGGGTAGTAAATGTGTTGTTCGGTGGAAATTGAAGTGGTTGATGATGGTGAATTTAGGAAGTAGTAAGAAGTGGATGGAGTGGTATGTAGTTATAGGCCGTGTATCAATGGCACAGCGAGACTGTTGTTTCTGCAGTGTTAAGGTGGAGGCGTGTTTGGTTGTTGTAGTTTGTAAACTGTATTGTGAAGTTTCAGGTTTGGGGATAGCAGCAAGGCAGTGCACTGGAAATTGAAGTGGCACTATAAAATGCGTTGAAGCAGTTTTATAAAACAGAGAGGAAATGTAAACAGTGTACAACTACTCCCGAATGCTTGAAACAAATAGATATGGAAGTTCCACTTGATCAAAAACTAAATATGCTATGGAGACGCATCTCCATTCAAAAATCCTTGTATTTCTTTCAACTTGCAAGCAGGTATATTCATATTTATTTTATTTATATCACACGCAATTTTCTTTTTTTGAAATCTACGCATAATTATAACAAATAAGAGAGTTATGAATGATTTTGGTTTTTGATTTTCTTAGTGCTTGAGTCAGTTATGAATGATTCTGGTTTAATTATGACAAATAAGAAAAATTCTATAGCGTTATGCTGTACAATTTATTGAAAGTTTATCTCAGCTTACATTGACTGCAAGATAATGAGTACATATTGCATACCGTAAAATGTGAATACTGATTTCTAATTGTATCCAACAGTTTGCAAATTATAATCAAACACATGCATCATTGGTTCAACTAGATTTATGATTTTTGTTTTGTGATTGTTCTACTACTGTTTTCTGGAGATATTATGGATCGACCTTTCTTATTCTGCAGTTTTTGGTGCATTAACATGATACTGCAGAAACGTTTTGTGACGTCCCAAAATTTTTAGGCATTTGAAGTTGGAATATTTAATTGATTTTAGATATTTAAAAATTAATTTTAACTTTAATTCAAATATCACAATTTATTTGATGATTAAATTATTAAATTAAATAATTTGAAGTTGCGTAAAATGTTGAATCTGGAGTTCTAAGCCTGTTAAAAATAATTTAAAGGCTTGAAAATTTATATTGATAGTTCTAAAGATAATGTAGACTTTTAAATCGAAATTGGAAGTGATTCGTTCGGTTTTAAAAATATATCATTTAATTGAATTTAAAAATAGCCTTCCGAGGCACAGTCTCGGAATTTGACGAAACCAGTTCCATTGAATCCATAATAGTGTTTTATTATCAGATTTCAAATTTTATTGTGATCAGAGTTGTTGTGTGAGTGTACGATATATAAACGCGTTGAAAATTTAATTGATAATAATCTAATGAAATTTAATTTAAATAGTCAAGCCTTCTTGTATACGCCACTTCCCTTAACTTAAAATCGAATCCAACCCATCTTCTTGCTGAAGCCAATTTTTTCCCTTTTTATAAATTTTGATGCCCCTTTCTCGTCTAATAAAAAAAAGAATCAAAATCAAACTCTCAGAAAATTATGGCGAACGAAAACCGAGCCTTTCCTTTTTTTCATTAATCTAATCGGTGAATCGAAGAAAATAGGAGGAGGGTTGGTCGTTGTCGGCGGTGTGGTTTCGTTTCGCGTGGGGTTTGCGAACAGCAGGGAAGGTGGAGGGCAGTCGAACGGGGAATGGGTTTCACGGCGTTTGAGAGGATGAGCGATTTTGCGTGCGTATGGCTCGCAATGGGTGTTGGCGCGCGTGACTGTTATGGCGGCGAGGAGGGCAGCGATTTGATGGCGTGCGCTTGCGCACGCGCGCACGTGAAGGATTGGGGATGGAGGAGAGTTCGATTTTGGGGTCGATTAGGGTGGTCGAGGCTTGATTTTTAAGGCTTTGTGCTCGTGTCAGTCGATGGTGGCCTGGAGATTGTTGCCGTAGGTTGCAGCGGTGATAGAGGGAGGTGGTGGGGATTGTCTCATCGTCTGGTGAGTTAGTTTCTACTTCTTCTTTTTTTCTTTTTCTATGCGAATTGTTTAAAAAAAAGAAAGAAACAAAGAAACAAAAAAATGATGATTTTGTAATTTCAGTAAGTTTTTTTACTATTTTTATATTTATGGTTAAATGAAAATTTTATATAAAAAGAAAAAGGGTTTAATTATATAGAAGATTTAGATGTTGAAGAGTTTATATCAAAATAATGCATTAGGGTAATAAATTTGGTTAATTAACTTGTTTTGTTACTAAAAATAATTTACAGTGAGAAAGATTTTACGAATCAAAATTTTATACATGTATTAAAGAAGAAAATTCGTATAGTCAAGGAAATTTCATTTTTGTTGTTTACAGAAAAGAAATACAAGTATGAATAAATAAAAATAAATGTGTGGAAAGTTATATAAAACTTAGATTTTTGAATTTAGATAAATTAAAATTTTAAGTATATGTAGTTAACAAGGGAATTAGTTTAAAAACTAAAATTTATTAGTTTTAAAAAATCACTGGTTAATGGGATTTAAATTGTTCAATTATTTCGAATATTGATAACTGTATAAATATTTATTCAAGGTCTACATCATGGAGAATCAACTCATGGTGGATTGGTTTCGCTAAATAAAAGCCAAGGTGAGTTAATCTCACTCAACTGAATTTTAATTTTAATTTAAATGGTTAAATTTAGAAAATTGATTGAATAATTGGATTGATTGATGTGTTATCTTATAGTATATAGTATATCTTGGAATGTTTGATTTCCCACACTTTATAGCGGATGAGACCCCATACGCCGCATAATAGCGGATGATATTATATTTAATCCCATATACCACGATATTCCACCTCTAAGTGGAATTGGTATTTTATCGTTCTAACATCTGTGTATGCAGGGAAAACAGGTTGGGGATCCCTCAACATTTATTTAAATTATTTAATATTCTCCGTTGTGATTATTTCACATTCTATGATGAATTATATTGGAATATTGATTGCTATGATTTGATTGAATATATTTGGGTATAATGAGTTACCAAAAATTTATAAATTGGACTTTGGAAAGAAAATAAAAGAAGTGAATTTGTAAGCGAAATAATTATAGAAAATTTGAATAAATTAAGAATGAATTGAAAAGAAATGGAAGTGATATTAAAATACTAATAAATAACTTCAAGCATGAAAAGAGAAAAAAAAAAGATTTTGAATAAACAGAAATTAATGAATTGTTAAAATTAAGTGATATTATTTTAAAGGAATAAAGAATTATTTTAAAATTTAAAGTTTAAATATATTTAAAAGGATTAAGAAGTAATTTGAGAAATCTAAAATTGGTATTTTTAGTTAAAAGTATTTTAAATCATAATTAAGGAATAAAATCTGAAATTAATGGATTTTGGAATAAAAGGGAGTAAATTGGAAATCAATTTGAAAATTGATTCAAGTGTTTGAAATTGGAAATCTAAAGAAGAATGTGAAGAGAAGTATATTTCTCTGGATAGCCAAGTACGTTCAAAGTAAATTTTGTAAGTATAAAATAAAAAGTTTTAATGTTGTTTTAAAAAGCATGTTTTAGGAATTTATTATTTCTAAATATCTAAATTCTAAAGTAAATAGTTTTCAAATCTATTATCATAGTAATTATCTAAAAGGTGACTTAGTATTTTGTTTTAAAAAGTGGAAACCTCGTTTTTATTTTATAAAGTAACCTTATTTTCAAATATTCATATAGTGTGTATTTTTAACAAATTATAGAAGTAGTTTTTAACTTAAATGTTTTAAAGTATATTTCAAAGTAAAGCGTTTTAAATTATTTTAAAAGTCTAAAGTTTTGTGCTTGGTAATTTCAGTGGAAATAGAAAATACTTGGAAAATTTATTCTGAGAAAGGAAGATAGTTTGAAAATGTTTTCAAATGGGTTTGAAAAGTGGAAATATATCTTGTGAAGATATTTTCGGGATTAATAAATAATTTGGAAAATTATTTATTGTTTGATGGATATTTATGAATATTAATTGATAGTTAAATAACCGACTATCAATATTGGCCAAATGCGCTGATCGTTTCGAAGAGACCGGGATCGAGATTTATTTCTCGAAAACCACTTCGATCCGGTTTGTACGTTTCGTGGGAAACGAGTTTGGATTCGAAGTTGGAGCAGTGAAGTGCAAGGGCTAGTCGCTACTAATCCTGAGGATATTTTCAAAATGGATGTAGTAGGAATAGTGCCTTCGGTTCCGTTCGAACCCGGGACGGACTTGTATGGATGAATGCTTTCAGAACATCGTCAGGTAGGAAATGGGCATTCTAAGGGATATGTTCTAAAAAGGTAATGCTTAGCCTCAAGCCTCAACAACCGGGAATGACTGAAAATCAGGGGTTATGCAGCAAGGCTTGGTGGGCAGCACCCATTCCCAGGTAAGGCCATCCCTGTCTAGATGTCCCTTTTTATTTCGGCTTAGTGGTGTTGTTGCTGATCCCAACTGTGTGGTGATCTTACTCGGGACTATCCAGTAAGGGATAGTCCGGGTCTTATGTTGCAGGGGAGTTAAGGTGGCTCCTCGGTACTGTGATCTAGGCCACGTACCGTGACAGGTGGTACCCCAGTGCCTAGTCATTAGTTGGAAATCCATTCTCCCTACGCGCCTTGTACGAGTTTTGTTTGTATTACCCACTCTATAGCTAGTAGCTGGAATTTAATAATGTAACAATTTCGGCTATTTTAATAAGTATTTGTATATAGACCCTATTATAATATCGAAGGATTTTAATAAAAAGTGTTTTAGCTATCGTAAGGTAAAAACCCGACATGTTTATTTTTGGCGTGATCTTACGAGATGCTTTTGTTTTCAAAAGATATTTTTAAACTTTAATAATCAAGTTGAGTGTGATTTCTCACGCTGGTACTCCAGACTGACTCGGGTGTTATTTAACTATAATGCTCGGGTCAGACTGAGTAATATAGGATACAGTATATGATGCTGTGGAGCTCAGGACATGAGCTGGATGGCGATACGTACTTTCGTACTTGATTATTATTCTGCTGTGTATCCAGTTGTATGTTATTGATGTTGTTGAACTCTGATGATATACTGTGATGATGTATATGTATAAAATGGATATAGTTTTCTTTTATGTAAAGATCATTTATTATATATTATATTTTATTCCGCTGCTATGGTAAGATTCCGTTGTTGTTTTCTGTTTTTCTCTTCTTCTACCTCTTCTTCTTTAAACCAGATGGTTCGTAATTCTGTTCAACTTGAGTTGATTGATGTAGAATAGTATAGACTCAAGGGGTAGAGATTTGCGGGCCGTTACACTTGGTATTAGAGCTTTGGTTAGTGATAACCTTGGCTCTGGTGGGGATTACTCATTAAATAGAGTCCGAAGTACTCTAGAGTGAGTTTGAGAGTATCAATAGATATGAGTGCGTATTTGATAGTGAATATAAAATTGTTTTTATATTGTGTTGATTATCTGTTGAGTGTTTACGGATTCTGGTCGATGTAAGGGACGCCATGTTATTGATAGGAGTTTCTAAACTCTTAAACAAGATAAACCAACACAGTATTGTTTTAAATAGGGTAAATGGAATAATTTTACCCAAAATTATTTTTGTATATAAAGGAAATGATTTTTCGTAAACTGTTATAGTTATATATGGATGTTTGGTTGTTAGAAAGTGATAATATTATATTATAATCATCGTATGAGAATTGAATAAGAAATTGAAATAATAACCAAAATATTAAGGAATAAATTAATAAAATAAATGGAATTTGTAAATGTGATTCATAATTGAATAAAGAATTGAAATCATAATTAAAAACTAAGAAACAAATTCATAAACAAATGAGATTTGTATGTGTAAACAATAAATATGAATTATAATGTGATTAATAATTAAAATAAGATAAAATTCCAAAGTAATGTTTGAATATAAATTTAAAGGATTTGGAATTTGAAAATTTGGAAATATAAATTCCTTGAATTTTAAAATGATTCTCAAAAGTTGGGAAAAATAAAATATATTTGAGAAATATTCTTGAATCGGATTTGAAATCTAGAGAGATTTGGAATTTAAAAATATTTGAAGGGTTTTAAAGGAGATAAAAGCATTGAACTCTTTACGGTCGCTGGAACATAATTCCGATGATGATCGCGACATCATCGGTGTTCATTTTCGAGTTTCCAAAAGAGGGATTTGTAACGACCCAACTTCCAGACTCCAAGAAGTCGCATCGCTAAGAAGAAAGAAAGGGATAGAAAAGAGAAAAGAAAGGAAAGAAAGAACAGACAACATCAGAATCTCACAGCGGAATCGAATAAATTATAATATATCACATAAAACTTTACATAGTATCATATACATCAGAGTTTTACAGCTAATACAACACAAACTAGGCAGTTATAAACATCTGTCTAGTAATTACAATTCAAGTACATCAGAGAAAACAGATACAACTCAAACACAGCGGAACCACCATATATATCTACGCGCTGAAGCCTCCTGCTCCATTATCTCCTTCAGAACGCGTCAAAGCAATCCTAAAACACTTGACTACACATACGTAATATGAGTACCCAAGAGTTTAATAAAACAGAAAATAAACACTCGGGTCAGACAGGGGTCTGGTGTAAGTAAACAGGGATAAAAGTTGCTTAACTTTAGAAAATCCTTTGAAAAACAAAAGGCATCACGTAAGACTTTCCACACATAAACATGGAAAAGTTTTTACCTTACGCTAACCAAAACATTTGATAGGAAATCCAGTGATATTATAATAGTGTCTAGGGTTTTCAAAATAAAATACAGAAATAGCTGCAATGCTTACATCTCACGTTCCAATATAGTTGGGCACAATCAAAACCGTACAGGCACTTACTGGATTTTGGATTCCATCAATGGCAGGGCTACTGGGGTACCGCCCGTCACAGTACGTGGCCTAGATCACCGTACCGAGGAGTGCTCCCACTCTCCTGCAACACAAAGCCGGACCCATTCCTCACTGAATAGTTCTGAACAAGACCACCCCGGCGATTCTAGCTAGTAATCGCCCCACACAACCGAAATGACATCTAGACAGGGATGTATCTTGCTCTCCGGTGGGAGCTACCCACGAAGCCTTGCTGCACCTCCCATGTTTTAGCCATTCCGGGTTGATGAGGCTTGAGGCTACGATTACCTTTATAGACCATATCAATCTTAGAATGCTCATCGTCCACCTGACGATGTTCTGAAAGCATTCAATCCATACAAGTTCCTTCCGGGTTCGAACGAAACCGAAGGCACTATCTCGTTGCACTCATTTTGGAATCACCCTCAGAGTCAACGACCATAGCCCTTGCACTCTAAATCTCCATCTCGAACCTATAAGTACTATTCCGTCAAACTCATTACGGAATCACCCACAGAGTTATACTGACGTATAGCCCTTACACCTCGAGTCTTCACTTGCTCCACTTGGATTAACGACCTAACGTTTAATTGGAATCGATGTGGTTTTCGGATATCCAAATATGGAAATCCGATCCCGGTCTCACCGAAATCCAAACGCCATTTTAATATCCAAGTTGTACTTAAGGGTTTTCAAACAATTAACTCATTCATTATTATCTAATTCACATAGATAAATAAACTACATCTCAAAATAGATAATCACATTCATATCATAAACAGATAATCTGTATCATCCATAAAAAAATAACCATCTCAACCAAATAATCCATCACAAACCATTATACTTAATCCAAACATTCATATCATACAGATACGACTCATCTCATTACTGAGATCACAACCATTCAATCAATAACATCCATAAGCAATGATTTATCAACCATCAATTATAATCAATTTAAAATGAATTAAATTAATTACAACCATCTCTAATTAATTTAAATTAAATTAATTACTCATGTAAATCCTGCTTAACATCCATTAATTAATTAACCCAGTTAATTAATTATTCACCAAGTATATAACTTGATTAAACAACTTTTGATTAATCATCTTCTAATTACAATAAGTAATCAGTCCTTAATTAATTTCATAAATTAATTAAGCTTAATCATAAGTAATTAACCTTAAATTACTCATTTATTAATTAACTATAATTAATTACATTTATCCTTAATTAATTACAATTAATTAATCACTTAATAATTAATTATTACTTAATTAAACAATCCTTAATTATATCATTAATTATATTAATTAATGATTTATAATTCACATTAATAACTTTATTAATTACATTTAGTAATTAATCTAAAATTAAAATACAATTATTAATCACCTTTGATTAATATTAAACCAGTAACTAACTGCCCTTAATTACTCATTAACAAATTAATTATCTTCACAATTAATTATCTCCATTAATTAATCCCTTGATTAATTTCAAAGTAATTACTAAAATTACTTAATTAAAAATCATCTTACTTAATTACATTCCAGTAATTATCACTTAATACTCTGTAAGTAATCCTGCTCCATTAATTACCTTAAGTAAATACACTTATTTAATCATTAAATGATTCCTTAAATTAATTAAACTAAATTAATTAACTTAACAAATCACATTATCAAAATTAATTACAATGAGTAATTAATTCTTTAATTACTTTTATCAAGTAATTAGATTTAACAATTTAAAACTAATTACCTTAAATAAATAAATCTAATTAATTATCAAATTTTTAATCATATTAATTAATTAATTAATTATCCTTGGATAATTATCATTATTAATTAATACTATTTCCTTAAATTATTTCCTTAAGAAAATTTTCTTTAATTAATCATCATTAATCATTTCTAATTAAATTAATTCTAAATCATTACTTAAAATCAAATAAATAAATTCCTTAATTTAATTCCTTTATTATCTTAATTATCTTAAGATAATTTATTTAATTATGAATAATTGTATTAACATTCAAAATGTATTTTAAATAATACATCTCTAAATTAAATTCAAATTCCATTTTAAACTTTAAGATTTCAAAATGTTTTACTATTTAAGCATTATTCAAAATTTAAATAAAATTATAACTTTGAAATGAAAGTGTAAACATTCATTACTTAAGTAGACAAATTTTGAATCCAAATTTAATTAAGTTTATTAAAGAAATCAAAATTTTAAAATAAACTGATTATTTAAACTTCTCACGTTTTCAAGTTAAACATTTCAAACTTTTTCAAATATTAAAGAAAGAAATCTTCAAGTTTAAACATTTCTCTGAAATCAAATTCATCTTTAAAATTTACTTTAAACATTGAATTTGATCAATATTTTGAAAATTTACAAAACTGTATAAATTTAAACTGGATTTAAATAACCTGAAAACTGTAATTAAACCTGATTTAAAAATTAATGTAAATCTTGTTTAAATTTAAATATTTTCATTTTAAAACTTTGAATTTAAAAGTGCATCTGAATTCAAATTGATCCTAACTTGGTATTTAAATTATTATCAAAATCCTGATTTTTAAAAATTAAATTCATCAAATTATAAAAAACTGAACACTTGTAGGTTTTACAATCCTGAACCAATACTTAGTGTAAATTTTGCTTAAAAATTTAAAATTTCAATTTAAAACTTTGAAATTCAAAGGTTCATCTGTATTAAGATTTTAAACATTGCATTTAAGGAAAATCCCAAATTGAAATTCTACTCTTAACATTTGAATTTCATCTTAAAATTTAAAAACTGCAAATTCTCAGGTTTTTACAACCTGAAACCAACACTAACCCAAGCACTCAAAAATCTGCTTCGAGTTCTCACAGCCCAATCCCCGAGTCAACAACCTACTTCACCCGAGAAGAACCCGAGTCATTTGCCTGCACAACCCAAAAAAAAGTTCACCAGAAAACTTTGTGCACGGTGCATATGCACCAGCACTTCGACAATCTCCAACCATCCCGACCAACTCCAACAAGTTACCATCTAACCCTAAACATGATCACCATCACCAAACTTCCCACAGCCACTTGAATCAAAATTCAAGTTGACCTGAAACTTGGATAAAGCTTCACACTGCATCCCTTCAACCCTATCAACGGCCAGCAAAACCAACTCCGACCATCATGAACGATGCGAATCCGGCCAAATCTTCATCACGCCTCCTCTTTCTAATCCCAAAGCCCTTCATCACTCGGTGCAACAGAAAGTTCAAGAAGTTACAAAAGACCCCTAACTCCAGAAACTAGGGTTAAAACCTGGAACCTCCAAATGCCATTGCCTCCCACCTCTGATCACCTACTTCCAAATTTTCTCCCACTCTCTAATCAACACTCCACCTTCTAGAGGAAATACAGCCTTCACAATCCACTAGATGATCAGATAGACCCAAAGAAAATCCCATTCTGTTCAACACAGAACCACCCATTCCACAGCTACTTTTAAAAATGGGATTTTGTTTTAAAGATCATGATTTCATTCATGAATTCAAATTATAAACTGTTTTGATAATTTAAGAAGATTTAGATTTGCTCAGTTGAATATTTACTGATCTTTATTATTTACAGAGATAACAGTTTCTTAAATTCAACTTAAATATATTTTATAAACTTAATTTTCAAACTAAACAAAACATTTTCTATTTACATAAAAAATCCAAACTGAGATCAAACTAGTTTATAATGGATTTCTTATTAAAACTTAGTTCAAAGCCAAGAACAGGTATCTAAAATTCTGAAACACACATATATGTACAGAATCACCATACAGTCATACAAACATGATTAACTATATTAATAAGCAATGCAACAGATGGCTCAAGCTTTTGCATATGAGAGGTTACTTACTTAAAAGAAGACAGAGTTTTTTTTTTATCAGTAGCAGTTAAGTTGATTTCTGTTTATATGTAACAGTTTGTTTTAAAACTTGAGTTCAATTAGCTCTGATTTTTTTTACAAGGAAACTGTTTTTAAACATATAAGTTCACTCACATGCACAGCTAAAATCACTCTAACATTTTGAGGTTAAACAGTTTTAAAACAAAGAACAGAGTAGTTTCTAATTTATGTGAATTAGAAATTATGTTCTAAAATTTTTGTTTAACTTTGATTTAAAAAGAGAATAACTGTTTTTAAATAAAGAAGTTTACTCACTTGATAATTGGTATATGCAGAGAACATGATTTGTTTCCTGGAACAGTTTTAATCTGCCCTTTTGCTGTTGAAGTTGATTTTCCAGTTGAATGTTAAACTGTCTTTTGCTAGATGATGTGCTTTACTAGTTGAATTAGAAACTGCAGCTTATACTTCTTTGTTTATGGTTGAAGTTGAACTCAAATTGATGTTGTAGATGTAGCAGACTAGATTTTACAGAATTGTATTTGTGTTTTGGGTTTGGATTTTGCAGATTTTTTTTTTCCAGATCTGATTTAAGTTTCTAATGAAGATAATGTTTTAACAAAATGAATTGTTAAGTTTCTTAGAAAAATAAATTTCAAAAATAAATAACATTGACACTTGTTATGTTAGGACGTAGATAAGTTTACAAGTGTCTTTATTATGTGTTAAGTGTTTGACACATATTCCATTTTAATAAAAAGAAATTTCTAAATTTTATGAAGGTTTTTAAGTTCATTTCTTACTTAGTTAACATGTTTCAAATGTTTAAGTACATTTAGTTTTTACATGCTTACATACAAACTTCCTTTATAAAATTACACAATTTAAATGTCTATTTGGATGTCTTCAAAATAATATTTTCTTTAAAGCTAAACTTTTTTTTTAAAAGAGCAAATTTTTAAAAGAAAAGAAATGTTAAATTCAATTTTATTCAAAAGCTTTCAAATCAAAATATTATACTTTAATATAATAAACTAAATCTTATTTCAAAAGAAAAGCAATTCTTAAAATAAAACAAAACAAACTCTGATTATAAAATACAATTTTAAACTATTTTATTTTTAAACAAACTATTATATATATTTATAAACAAAATAAATATTTACTAATATTTTTTTATGATTATATAAGATAAACTTTTAAAACAACTTTTGAAATTTTTTCCATACTGATTTTAAATTAATTTAATCAATTCATAAATCATACATCTTATATATAAAATAAATTGGAAAATATTCTTTATAAAATTTAAATTAAAATCAACTCATATTTACAATGTATACATATATATATACATTATAAACAAATATCCTTAAATCAGTTTAGAAAGATAATTTTTATTACTTAAATATTTTTAACATTTGAAAGGAATAAAATTCCCAAAAGTTATTATTATCATCCTTATAAATATCATTTATCAAATTAAATAATAATTAATTTTCAAAAGATAATTTCTGTTTGAATTAAATTATTATATCAATATTTCACATTTTAAAATAATTATTAATGAAATTATTAAATAAATATTGCTTAAATTCCCGGGACATCACATTCCTTCCCCCTTAAAAGAATTTCGTCCCCGACATTTCAAAGCAAAGGTAATTTAATAATCTCATTAAATTTAAATCTTAAACACAAGCATAAATCAAACCTATGCTAACAACCATAGCAACCAATTCAACCACTTCAAACAAATCTAATTATCCAGATAAATTCTGGATAAAATTCCATCGAGTTTCCCCAAGCATATATATATACACACACCGGGATACTCGCTCTACATAATATAAACTAACTACACCACACAGATCTAGAGCTCCTATATATCTAGATCTACAAATCTAAACAAGATACAGGACTACGGACAAATCCTGATCAACTTCCAAATCTCTCAGAACTACTGATTCCAAGACCAGTAATAAACCATACACGTACTACCTCAGAGATAGGTGAAATACATAATAAATTCCAGACATCCAAACTGGAAATTCAATCCTGTAGATCAAACATTTAACTCTCAAGAGAACACAGAAAGATCCAATACTCTTATCCACAAATCTCTCTTGACGATCCTGGGCTGCCTTCAACCTTCTAGATCAATCCAATCTTCACAGATGCTACACAGAACAAATCTGGACAAAGAAATAATCGATCTCCAAATCCTACTCAACAAAATGGTTCTCTCAAGATCCATCAAAATCCACCACACAGACTTTACTACACAACATCAGAAGTCTCCAAAATATATTTCTTGTAGAAATCTTCTGATCCAAGTTAAAACTCAAATTTCCAAAGAATCATGCGTTGCTTCAATTCTGGAATAGCCGCCACCATGTTTCCACTGCGCAACTCTGATTTGGAAATTCTATTGATGAACACAAGTATACTTGATCAATTAATCTCAGAACATTGTTCATCAAATTCCATAAAATTTCAGTGACCTATCTGATTTGGTCACAAATACCACAACAAAAATTCAACCAGAAAACTAGATTCGATGAAACCTGCCAGCTGAAACAGATCTCCTTTCAAAGAACCTCCTACTATGCTGAATCATCGGTAAAGCTCCAAGAACCAAGTCGAAACAGAACTCAAACTCTCGATGGATGCAAATCCTAACTTCTTCGAAGATATCCAGAAAATACCACTTCGATAACTCAAACATCCACTAGAGATGCTTCAATCCAAACAAAGATCACTTAGGGAACCTTCGAACCATCGCAAGTCACTTTTGCGATTCCACTCAGTTCAGATTCCAAGAAATCGTTCTCTCTACAAAATCAGAACAGCTAAAGCCTTCAAAAGAAGAAACTAGTGGTCCATCTCTTAACCACTAACATCACACCCAACTAAGCTCCAGAATAAATGAACCAGCTACACCATCTACCCGGGCTACTGACAGAAGAAGCACAGAGACTTCTGAACCAACGAAGAAACAGGACACTTATTGCTGCTACTGCTGCCAATAATATCTTATCTAAAAGCTCATCAAATCCCAAAGCTACACCAGCCACTTCACAATAGAGCCTTCAAGACAGACAAATATCCCTCAAGAAACTTGACTTCAAACCAAGCACAAACACTCTGTCAAACTGAGTCTCATCTCAAATATAGACAGAACTCCTTCCCAAAATTGCCAAGATACCAATGCGGGCTTCAAAACTCCCAACTGATCCAAACTCAAGAAAATCCACTCACACGAGTGCAACCAAGCTTAAAATCCAAAGATAAACTCTGAATTTTGGAAAGATTTCCTTCATAGATCAATAAAATCCTTCACACCAAACTGCAGAACTACTCAAGATGCCCAATGCTGCCCTAGCAGATTCACTACCAATCTCAAACACTAGAACTCCAACCACTGGTAGTTTTGTTACACACACCCCTACCATATCTACCTTTATTACTTATGTTGGAAAACCTGAACGGGTAACCCAATCTAATAGGTAGAAATAAATGAATATATATATATATATATATATATTCAAAATTACAAATACGCTCTCTCAAGAAGGACACCACTCCAGAGTCTAGGTATTCCCTCAACCTAGAGCTCTGATACCACAATGTAACGACCCAACTTTCATACTCCAAGAAGTCGCATCGCTAAGAAGAAAGAAAGGGATAGAAAAGAGAAGAGAAAGGAAAGAAAGAACAAACAACATCAGAATCTCACAGCGGAATCGAATAAGTTATAATATATCACATAAAACTTTACATAGTATCTATACATCAGAGTGTTACAGCTAATACAACACAAACTAGACAGTTATAAACATCTGTCTAGTAATTACAATTCAAGTACATCAGAGAAAACAGATACAACTCAAACACAGCGGAACCACCGTATATATCTACGTGCTGAAGCCTCCTGCTCCATTATCTCTTTCAGAACTCGTCAAAGCAATCCTAAAACACTTGACTACTCACACGTAATATGAGTACCCAAGAGTTTAATAAAACAGAAAATAAACACTCGGGTCAGACAGGGGTCTGGTGTGAGTAAACGGGGATAAAAGTTGCTTAACTTTAGAAAATCCTTTGAAAAACAAAAGGTATCACGTAAGACTTTCCACACATAAACATGGAAAAGTTTTTACCTTACACTAACCAAAACATTTGATAGGAAATCCAGTGATATTACAATAGTGTCTAGGGTTTTCAAAATAAAATACAGAAATAGCTCGAATGCTTACATCTCACGTTCCAACATAGTTGGGCACAATCAAAACCGTACAGGCACTTATTGGATTTTGGATTCCATCAATGACAGGGCTACTAGGGTACCGCCCGTCACAGTACGTGGCCTAGATCACCGTACCGAGGAGTGCTCCCACTCCCCTGCAACACAAAGCCGGACCCATTCCTTACTGAATAGTTCCGAACAAGACCACCCCGGCGATTCTAGCTAGTAATCGCCCCACACAGCCGAAATGACATCTAGACAGGGATGTATCTTGCTCTCCAGTGGGAGCCACCCACGAAGCCTTGCTGCACCTCCCCTGTTTTAGCCATTCCCGGTTGATGAGGCTTGAGGCTACGATTACCTTTATAGACCATATCAATCTTAGAATGCTCATCGTCCACCTGACGATGTGCTGAAAGCATTCAATCCATACAAGTTCGTTTCGGGTTCGAACGAAACCGAAGGCACTATCTCATTGCACTCATTTTGGAATCACCCTCAGAGTCAACGACCATAGCCCTTACACTCTAAATCTCCATCTCGAACCTATAAGTACTATTCCGTCAAACTCATTACGGAATCACCCATAGAGTTATACTGACGTATAGCCCTTACACCTCGAGTCTTCACTTGCTCCACTTGGATTAACGACCTAACGTTTAATTGGAATCGATGTGGTTTTCGGATATCCAAATATGGAAATCCGATCCCGGTCTCACCGAAATGCAAACGCCATTTTAATGTCCAAGTTGTACTTAAGGGTTTTTAAACAATTAACTCATTCATTATTATCTAATTCACATAGATAAATAAACTACATCTCAAAATAGTTAATCACATTCATATCATAAACAGATAATCTGTATCATCCATAAACAAATAATCATCTCAACCAAATAATCCATCACAAACCATTATACTTAATCCAAACATTCATATCATACAGATACGACTCATCTCATTACTGAGATCACAACCATTCAATCAATAACATCCATAAGCAATGATTTATCAACCGTCAATTATAATTAATTTAAAATGAATTAAATTGATTACAACCATCTCTAATGAATTTAAATTAAATTAAATTAATTACTCATTTAAATCCTGCTTAACATCCATTAATTAATTAACCCAGTTAATTAAATATTCACCAAGTATATAACTTGATTAAACAACTTTTGATTAATCATCTTCTAATTAAAATAAGTAATCAGTCCTTAATTAATTTCATAAATTAATTAAGCTTAATCATAAGTAATTAACCTTAAATTACTCATTTATTAATTAACTATAATTAATTACATTTATCCTTAATTAATTATAATTAATTAATCACTTAGTAATTAATTATTACTTAATTAAACAATCCTTAGTTATATCATTAATTATATTAATTAATGATTTATAATTTAAATTAATAACTTTATTAATTACATTTAGTAATTAATCTAAAATTAAAATACAATTATTAATCACCTTTGATTAATATTAAACCAGTAACTAACTGCCCTTAATTACTCATTAACAAATTAATTATCTTCACAATTAATTATCTCCATTAATTAATCCCTTGATTAATTTCAAAGTAATTACTAAAATTACTTAATTAAAAATCATCTTACTTAATTACATTCCAGTAATTATCACTTAATACTCTCTAAGTAATCCTGCTCCATTAATTACCTTAAGTAAATACACTTATTTAATCATTAAATGATTCCTTAAATTAATTAAACTAAATTAATTAACTTAACAAATCACATTATCAAAATTAATTACAATAAGTAATTAATTCTTTAATTACTTTTATCAAGTAATTAGATTTAACAATTTAAAACTAATTACCTTAAATAAATAAGTCTAATTAATTATCAAAATTTTAATCATATTAATTAATTACTTAATTATCCTTGGATAATTATAATTATTAATTAATACTATTTCCTTAAATTATTTCCTTAAGAAAATTTTCTTTAATTAATCATCATTAATCATTTCTAATTAAATTAATTCTAAATCATTACTTAAAATCAAATAAATAAATTCCTTAATTTAATTCCTTTATTATCTTAATTATCTTAAGATAATTTATTTAATTATGAATAATTGTATTAACATTAAAAATGTTTTTTAAATAATACATCTCTAAATTAAATTCAAATTCCATTTTAAACTTTAAGATTTCAAAATGTTTTACTATTTAAGCATTATTCAAAATTTAAATAAAATTATAACTTTGAAATGAAAGTGTAAACATTCATTACTTAAGTAGACAAATTTTGAATCCAAATTTAATTAAGTTTATTAAAGAAATCAAAATTTTAAAATAAACTGATTATTTAAACTTCTCAAGTTTTCAAGTTAAACATTTCAAACTTTTTCAAATATTAAAGAAAGAAATCTTCAAGTTTAAACATTTCTCTGAAATCAAATTCATCTTTAAAATTTACTTTAAACAATGAATTTGATCAATATTTTGAAAATTTACAAAACTGTATAAATTTAAACAAGATTTAAATAACCTGAAAACTGTAATTAAACCTGATTTAAAAATTAATGTAAATCTTGTTTAAATTTAAATATTTTCATTTTAAAACTTTGAATTTAAAAGTTCATCTGAATTCAAATTGATCCTAACTTGGTATTTAAATTCTTATCAAAATCCTGATTTTTAAAAATTAAATTCATCAAATTATAAAAAACTGAACACTTGCAGGTTTTACAATCCTGAACCAATACTTAGTGTAAATTTTGCTTAAAAAATTTAAATTTCAATTTAAAACTTTGAAATTCAAAGGTTCATCTGTATTAAGATTTTAAACTTTGCATTTAAGGAAAATCCCAAATTGAAATTCTACTCTTAACATTTGAATTTCATCTTAAAATTTAAAAACTGCAAATTCTCAGGTTTTTACAACCTGAAACCAACACTAACCCGAGCACTCAAAAATCTGCTTCGAGTTCTCACAGCCCAATCACCGAGTCAACAACCTACTTCACCCGAGAAGAACCCGAGTCATTTGCCTGCACAACCCAAAAAAAAGTTCACCAGAAAACTTTGTGCACGGTGCATATGCACCGGCACTTCGACAACCTCCAACCATCCTGACCAACTCCAACAAGTCACCATCTAACCCCAAACATGATCACCATCACCAAACTTTCCACAGCAACTTGAATCAAAATTCAAGTTGACCTGAAACCTGGATAAAGCTTCACACTGCATCCCTTCAACCCTGTCAACGGCCAGCAAAACCAACTCCGACCATCATGAACGATGCGAATCCGGCCAAATCTTCATCTACGCCTCCTCTTTCTAATCCCAAAGCCCTTCATCACTCGGTGCAACAGAAAGTTCAAGAAGTTACAAAAGACCCCTAACTCCAAAAACTAGGGTTAAAACCTGGAACCTCCAAATGCCATCGCCTCCCACCTCTGATCACCTACTTCCAAATTTTCTCCCACTCTCTAATCAACACTCCACCTTCTAGAGGAAATACAGCCTTCACAATACACTAGATGATCGGATATACCCAAAGAAAATCCCACTCTGTTCAACACAGAACCACCCATTCCACAGCTACTTTTAAAAATGGGATTTTGTTTTAAAGATCATGATTTCATTCATGAATTCAAATTATAAACTGTTTTGATAATTTAAGAAGATTTAGATTTGCTCAGTTGAATATTTACTGATCTTTATTATTTATAGAGATTTACATTCAACTTAATTATATTTTATAAACTTAATTTTCAAAGTAAACAAACAATTTTCTATTTACATAACAAAATCCAAACTGAGATCAAACTAGTTTATAATGGATTTCTTATTAAAACTTAGTTCAAAGCCTAGAACAGGTATCTAAAATTCTGAAACACACATATATATCTATTTATATACACACAGAATCACCATACAGTCATACAAACATGATTAACTATATCAATAAGCAATGCAACAGATGGCTCAAGCTTTTGCATATGAGAGGTTACTTACTTAAAAGAAGACAGAGTTTTCTTCTTTCTTCTTTTTTTATCAGTAGTAGTTAAGTTGATTTCTGTTTATATGTAATAGTTTGTTTTAAAACTTGAGTTCAATTAGCTCTGATTTTTTTTACAAGGAAACTATTTTTAAACATATAAGTTCACTAACATGCATAACTAACATCACTCTAACATTTTGACGTTAAACAGTTCTAAAACAAAGAACAGAGCAGTTTCTAATTTATGTGAATTAGAAATTGTGTTCTATAAATTTTGTTTAACTTTGATTTAAAAAGAGAATAACTGTTTTTAAATAAAGAAGTTTACTCACTTGATAATTGGAAGATGCAGAGAACATGATTTGTTTCCTGGAACAGTTTTAATCTGCCCTTTTGGTGTTGAAGTTGATTTTCCAGTTGAATGTTAAACTGTCTTTTGCTAGATGATGTGCTTTACTAGTTGAATTAGAAACTGCAGCTTATACATCTTTGTTTATGGTTGAAGTTGAACTCCAATTGATGTTGTAGATGTAGCAGACTTGATTTTACAGAATTGTATTTGTGTTTTGGATTTTGATTTTGCAGATTTTTTTTTTCTGATTTAAGTTTCTAATGAAGATAATGTTTTAACAAAATGAATTGTTAAGTTTCTTAAAATAAATTTCAAAAATAAATAACATTGACACTTGTTATGTTAGGATGTAGATAAGTTTACAAGTGTCTTTATTATGTGTTAAGTGTTTGACACATATTCCATTTTAATAAAAAGAAATTTCTAAATTTTATGAAGGTTTTTAAGTTCATTTCTTACTTAGTTAACATGTTTCAAATGTTTAAGTACATTTAGTTTTTACATGCTTACATACAAACTTCCTTTATAAAATTACACAATTTAAATGTCTATTTGGATGTCTTCAAAACAATATTTTCTTTAAAGCTAAATTTTTTTTTAAAAAGAGCAAATTTTTAAAAGAAAAGAAATGTTAAATTCAATTTTATTCAAAAGCTTTCAAATCAAAATATTATACTTTAATATAATAAACTAAATCTTATTTCAAAAGAAAAGCAATTCTTAAAATAAAACAAAACAAACTCTGATTATAAAATACAATTTTAAACTATTTTATTTTTAAACAAACTATTATATATATTTATAAACAAAATAAATATTTACCAATATTTTTTTATGAAAATATAAGATAAACTTTTAAAACAACTTTTGAAAAGTTTTTCCATACTGATTTTAAATTAATTTAATCAATTCATAAATCATACATCTTATATATAAAATAAATTGGAAAATATTCTTTATAAAATTTAAATTAAAATCAACTCATATTTATAATGTATACATATATATATATACATTATAAACAAATATCCTTAAATCAGTTTAGAAAGATAATTTTTATTACTTAAATATTTTTAACATTTGAAAAGCATAAAATTCCCAAAAGTTATTATTATCATCCTTATAAATATCATTTATCAAATTAAATAATAATTAATTTTCAAAAAATAATTTCTGTTTGAATTAAATTATTATATCAATATTTCACATTTTAAAATAATTATTAATGAAATTATTAAATAAATATTGCTTAAATTCCCGGGACATCACAGGATTGCTACGAGGGGTTTTGGATTAATGTTTGTTGGAGAAATTGTGTTTGATTTTGAAAATGCAAAGGAATAATTTGGTTAGATATATATGTTTTCAAAATTGAATTTTGAACATTTTAGTAACGAGATTAATTGAGTAAGCAAAAAGGAAAATACTGAATGTTGAACTTAAGTTTGAATGAAGAAAAAATTAGTCAAGTTGAACAAAGTTTTAAGATTTAAATTAATAAATAACTGATTAATTAATATGGTATGAATTTGTGAATGAATAAATGAATTTATAATTGTAAGTGAATGAACTGAAATTGGATATTGTAATGATATTGAATGGAATTAGATTCTTACCTGAATAAGTGGAAGTAAGTTGGACAAGAAATAAGTTGGAATAAATAAATTAGAATAACTTATAAAAGAATTAAAAATCCATAGAATGAAATATACTTGGGCTATAAATAAGCGTAAATCTTGAGTTGAAAATAAAAGATGAATATATTCAAGCCTAGAATGAATGGAAATGTGTAAAATAATAAGTTGTGACTTATAAAATTGAATAGTGGGATAGAAAACCCAAAATAAATATTTTTGTGATGTATTGGAAAATAAAACGAAAAATCCAAACTTGAATTACAAAATAAATTGCACTTAAGAAATTTAACGAAGAGATTTTGAGATTAAAAATCAAGTATTGAATTTAAACCAGGGGAGAACTAATTAGATAATAAATTAGTTGATGAAATATGGAAATGGAACATGAAATTATTAACTTAGAAATAAATTGTGAATAGATAATAGAGTTTGGAAATGAAGCTTGAGTTATAAATAGAAATTCAACTTAGAATTTGTAAGTGAATTAAATATGAATGGAAGTTGTATGGAATTGGATTAAAATAAAAATGATTTGAGATGAAAACAAATCCAATTCGAGTATGAATAAATTAAAAATGAGAATGAAATTAAATTATGAAATGGGAGTGAATTGAAGTAAATTAACTTAAGTTTAAAATTAATAGAAGCATGGGATGATGTCGAGTATAACAAAATGGCTTTGAACAAAACCAAAGTAAAACGGGATGGAATGCAACTATACGGTTTGTAAATGAGTTAGATTGGAATGGAATTTATATACTTTGAGTTGGAATCAATCTAATTGGTTATAAAGCTTATGTAATTATTTATTCACATTAATATTGTCGAATTGTATAAGATAATGGGACGTTTGATGTAAAAGAGATTAGATAAAATCCTATGAGTTACTAGAAGTGAAATAGGATGATTTTGAAATCAATTGGGATGAATATGAGTTTGTTTTGTTTAAAATGAATTAAATATAAGCGTGTAAGTTGTAAATCACTTAAACTGAATGAAATGGTTTGAGAATTGGTTGTAAGCAATTGTAATAATTGTCGGAACCTTATATGTGCTTTTGGAAATTATATAACGTGCATTATATGTGAAATTTATGTGTTAGCTATTGAAAGCAAGTGAAATGTTAATAAATTGCATATATTTAGTACTTATATGTTTGAATTGAGTAAGTACAGGTACCGGGAAGCCGTTCAGTTGGATTTTGGGCGCGCAAAATGCTAAATAATAAGCCGCTTGCTTAAAACGCAAAATAAAGGTACGCCAACGCAATAAAAATGGAAAATATGAACTGTTTTTGTTTTTCCGACCGTGTAGGTCAATGTATATATATTTATATCTCTTGTCAAATTGCAAAAGCTCCTCCATACAAAGGAGACTCTGCCAAAAATTTTCGAAAATTTTGGAAGTTAGAATTATTTTTAAAATTTTCACTAACAGCAAAGGATTTAAAATTAGTAAGAAAATAGATATGAAACTGAATATTGTAATCTTATTTGAAATTTTGTATGTAAAGTAAAGTGAAATTGAAGAAATTGTTTGAAGAAATTAAAGGAAGAAAAAGTTGCAAGTAAACTTTTATTTGAAATTTTAAATAAATTAGTAAGCGGAACTAATAAAAGAAAATGGTTAATTACATATGGGTTGAGATAAGGAGAATACAATTTAATATTCGAAGTTTGAAGACATGATTAAATTCAAGTAGAATCGGAAGATGGAAATATGAATGGAAATTTGGAAAAAGTATTTAGATTTGAAAGCAATTAGTAAAGCAAATTGAATTCAAATGGGATTGTAAAGGCATAGTGAATAGAAATGGATATAAACTCCAATAGTGAAGTGAAAATAAATAATGAAGCATATTAAATGCTTATACTAAATTTAAGCAAGGAATGGTGAATTCTTAATTGGAAATTGATATTACAAATATATTCTAAGTTAATATTTGAATGAATGAATATTGACATTTTGTAAGGAAGTCGATAAAATGATTTTGAATGTTATTATTGGATATTATTGTTAAGTAGAATATACAGGTATTATGAAGGAAAAGAAAAATGGGTTTTGATTTCAGAAGATAAATTTGATTTGCTCGACAAAAAGGCATGTATTTAAATTTCTGTATGAAATTTGATTGGGTTTTTTTGATCTAGCCACTTGGCTTTTTGTTTTCTTTTGGAATTTTGGAGCCCGTAGAGGCCTTTTGTAGTTGTACCGAGCTAGCAGCGCAAAGGAGACGCTGGCAAAATTTATCGAAAATTTAGAGAGTTAGAAATATTTTGAAAGTTTTGATAATTTAAATTTAAATTTAAAGTTGAATAAATGAAGCAAATAGTATTGTTTGAAACTGTAGGAGAGTTGAGAAGTTAGTAAGAATGGTAATGGGTCATTTACCAAAAAGATAATTGGTAGGATGTTGGATTGTTAGTTTTGGGAAAAGTAAATGGGTATTGGACCATTCTTCCTAACTAGTAATTTTGGGGACGAAATTCTTTTAAGGGGGGAGGAATGTGACGACCCGGAATTTTTAGGCATCTGAAGTTGGAATATTTAATTGATTTTAGATATTTAAAAGATTAATTTTAACTTGAATTCAAATATCACAATTTATTTGATGATTAAATTATTAAATTAAATAATTTGAAGTTGGGTAAAATATTGAATCTGGAGTTCTAAGCCTGTTAAAAATAATTTAAAGGCTTGAAAATTTTATACTGATAGATCTAAAGATAACAAAAGCTTTTAAATTGAAATTCGAAGTGATTCGTTCGGTTTTAAAAATATATCGATTAAATTGAATTTAAAAATAGCCTTCCGAGGCACAGTCTCGGAATTTGACGAAACCAGTTCCATTGGATCCGTAATAGTGTTTTATTATCGGTTTTAAATTTTGTTGTGATCGGAGCTGTTGTGTGAGTGTACGATATATAAACGCACTGAAAATTTAATTGATAATAATCTAATGAAATTTAATTTAAATAGTCAAGCCTTCTTGTATACGCCACTTCCCTTAACTTAAAATCGAATCCAACCCATCTTCTTGCCGAAGCCATTTTTTCCCCTTTTTATAAATTTCGACGTCCCTTTTCTCGTCTAATAAAAAAAAGAATCAAAATCAAACTCTCAGAAAATTATGGCGAACGAAAACCGAGCCTCTCCTTTTTTTCATTAATCTAATCGGTGAATCGAAGGAAATAGGAGGAGGGATGGTCGTTTGTCGGCGGTGTGGTTTCGTTTCGCGTGGGGTTTGCGAACAGCAGGGAAGGTGGAGGGCAGTCGAGCGAGGCATGGGTTTCGCGGCGCCCGAGAGGATGAGCGATTTTGCATGCGTGTGGCTCGCGATGGGTGTTGGCGCGCGTGACTGCTACGGTGGCGCGGAGGCCCGCGATTTGATGGCGTGCGCTTGCATACGCGCGCACGTGAAGGATTGGCGATGGAGGTGAGTTCGATTTTGGGGTCGAGGCTCCATTTTTGGAGTTTTGTGCTCGTGTCGGTCGATGGCGGCCTGGAGATCGTTGCCGTAGGTTGCAGCGGTGATCGATGGAGGTGGTGGGGATTGTCTCGTCGTCTGGTGAGTTTGTTTCTGCTTCTTCTTTTTTTCTTTTTCTATGCGGATTGTTTAAAAAAAAGAAACGGAAAAAACGATGATTTTGTAATTTCAGTAAGTTTTATGCTGTTTTTATATTTATGGTTAAATGAAAATTTTATATAAAAAGAAAAAGGGTTTAATTATATAGGAGTTTTGGATGTTGAAGAGTTTATATAAAATAATGTATTAGGGTAATCAATTTGGTTAATTAACTTGTTTTGTTACTAAAAATAATTTACAGTGAGGGTAGGTTTTACGAATCAGAATTTTATATATGTATTAAAGAAGAAAATTCGTACAGTCAAGGAAATTCATTTTTGTTGTTTACAGAAAAGAATAACAAGTATGAATAAATAAAAATAAATGTGTGGAAAGTTATATAAAACTTAGATTTTTGAATTTAGATAAATTAAAATTTTAAGTATATGTAGTTAACAAGGGAATTTGTTTAAAAACTAAAATTTATCAGTTTAAAAAAAATCACTGGTTAATGGGATTTAAATTGTTCAACTATTTCGAATATTGATAACTATATAAATATTTATTCAATGTCTACATCATGGAGAAACAACCCATGGTGGAGTGGTTTTGCTAAATAAAAGAAAATGTGAGTTAATCTCACTCAGCTGAATTTTAGTTTTAATTTAAATGGTTGAATTTAAATAATTGGTTGAATAATTGGATTTATTGATGTGTTATCTTATAGTATATAGTATATCTTGGAATGTTTGATTTCTCGCATTTTATAGCGGATGAGACCCCATGAGTCGCATAATAGCGGATGATATTATATTTAATCTCATATACCACGATATTCCACCTCGAAGTGGAATTGGTATTTTATTGTGCTAACATCTGTGGATGTAGGGAAAACAGGTTGGAGGGATCCAACTGGATCCGTCAACATTTCTTTAAATTATTTAATATTCTTTGTTGTGATTATTTGACATTCTATGATGAATTATATTGGAATATTGAATGCTATGGTCTGATTGAATATATTTAGGTATAACGAGTTACCAAAAATATATAAATTGGATTTTGGAAAGAAAATAAAAGAAGTGAATTTGTAAGCGAAATAATTATAGAAAATTTGAATAAATTAAGAATGAACTGAAAAGAAATGGAAATGATAATAAAACACTAATAAATAACTTCGAGCATAAAAAGAAAAGAAAAAAGATTTTGAATAAAAACAGAAATTAATGAATTGTTAAAATTAAGTGATATTATTTTAAAGGAATAAAGGATTATTTTAAAATTTAAAGTTTAAATATATTTAAAAGGATTAAGAAGTAATTTGAAAAATCTAAAATTGGTATTTTCGGTTAAAAGTATTTTAAATCATAATTAAGGAATAAAATCTGAAATTAATGAATTTTGGAATGAAAGGGAGTAAATTGGAAATCAATTTGGAAATTGATTCAAGTGTTTGAAATTGGAAATTTAAAGAAGAATGTGAAGAGAAGTATATTTCTCTGGATAGCCAAGTACGTTCAAAGTAAATTTTTTAAATATAAGATAAAAAGTTTTAATGTTGTTTTAAAAAGCATGTTTTAGGAATTTATTATTTTTAAATATCTAAATTATAAAGTAAAATATTTTTCAAATCTATTATCGTAGCAATTATCTAAAAGGTGACTTAGTATTTTGTTTTAAAAAGTGGAAACCTAGTTTTATATTTTATAAAGTAACCTTTTTTTTTTTGGCAAAGCCAGCGGGGTTGACTGGGCCCCTACCAGTTTTATTGCAACACAATAAAAGAGTACAAACAGTGAAACAAAGGGGAAATTGAAAAGAAAAAATACAAAAAAAAGGACAGAGGACTAGAGAAAAACAATTGAAGAGACAAAAAAGGTCAAGCCCATCCAATAATCATACTGTCTGGGAAATCTCTATTGCAATTCGTCAATTGTTTATGTGTGGTAGTCTTCACTTCATTCCAGAGAACAACCATGCTCTTTCTTTGCTTATCAAATACAATCGCATTTCTTTCCTTCCATATGATTCTCATGTATATCTTCATACAAACAACAAACAGCCTAATTCTATCACATCTCCATCTCGTAGCCTTATATATGATACTCCACACCAATCTCGAGCTTCCAGAAGAAAAGTTATAACCAGTAGTGTAACTGATGCAGTTCAGCAAGAACTTAAGAGCAGGGCAATCAAAGAAAATTATTGAAGTGGTTTATAAAGTAACCTTATTTTCAAATATTCATATAGTATGATTTTTAACAAATTATTGAAGTAGTTTTTAACTTAAATGTTTTAAAGTATATTTCAAAGTAAAGCGTTTTAAATTATTTTAAAAATATAAAGTTTTGTGCTTGGTAATTTCAATGGAAATAGAAAATACTTGGAAAATTTATTCTGAGAAAGGAAGATAGTTTGAAAATGTTTTCAAAAGGGTTTGAAAAGTGGAAATATGTCTTGTGAAGATATTTTTGGGATTAATAAATAATTTGGGATATTATTTATTGTTTGATGGATGTTTATGAATATTAATTGATAGTTAAATAACCGACTATCAATATTGGCCAAATGCACTGATCGTTTCGAAGAGACTGGGATCGAGATTTATTTCTCGAAAACCACTTCGATCCAGTTTATACGTTTCGTGGGAAACGAGTTTGGATTCGAAGTTGGAGCAGTGAAGTGCAAGGGCTAGTCGCTACTAATCCTGAGGATATTTCCAAAATGGATGTTGTAGGAATAGTGCCTTCGGTTCCGTTCGAACCCGGGACGGACTTGTATGGATGAATGCTTTCGGAACATCGTCTGGTGGGCGATGGGCATTCTAAGGGATATGTTCTAAAAAGGTAACGCTTAGCCTTAAGCCTCACCAACCGGGAATGACTGAATATCAGGGGTTATGCAGCAAGGCTTGGTGGGCAGCACCCATTTCCGGGTAAGGTCCCTTTTTATTTCGGCATAGTGGTGCAGTTGCTGATCCCAAGCGTGGGGTGATCTTACCCTGGACTATCCAGTAAGGGATAGTTCGGGTCTTGTGTTGCAGAGGAGTTAGGGTGGCTCCTTGGTACTGTGATCTAGGCCACGTACCATGACAGGTGGTACCCCAGTGCCTACTCATTAGTTGGAAATCCATTCTCCCTACGCGCCTTGTACGAGTTTTGTTTGTATTACCTACTCTATGGCTAGTAGCTTGAATTTAATAATGTAACAACTTCGGCCATTTTTATAAGTATTTGTATATAGACCCTATTATAATATCAGAGGATTTTAATAAAAAGTGTTTTAGCTATCGTAAGGTAAAAACCCGGCATGTTTATTTGTGACGTGGTCTTACGAGATGCTTTTGTTTTCAAAAGAATTTTTTTAAACTTTAATAATCAAGTTGAGTGTGATTTCTCATGCTGGTATTCCAGACTGACTCGGGTGTTATTTAACTGTAATGCCCAGGTCAGACCGAGTATTAATGGATACAGGATATAATGTTGTGGAGCTCAAGAGGTGAGTTGGATGGCGATACGTACTTCCGTACTTGATTATTATTCCGCTATGTATCCAGTTGTATGTTATTGATGTTGTTGAACTCTGATGATATACTCTAATGATGTATGTATAAAACAGATATAGTTATCTTTTGTGTAAAGATCATTTATTATATATTATATTTTATTCCGCTGCGATGGTAAGATTCTGTTGTTGTTTTCTATTTTTCTCTTCTTCCACCTCTTCTGCTTTAACCCAAATGGTTCGTAATTCTGTTCAACTTGAGTTGATTGATGTAGAATATTGTTGACTCAAGGGGTACAGATTTGCGGGTCGTTACGTGTTTGCTTCAAACATGTTTAATTCATATAAATGCAATGTTGATCTAATATAACAGACTATACATATCAATACATTGAAGGCATCTTCTTGTTAATCTTAATATCACACAATTACATCTAAATGTAATGACAAGTTTATGTATCAGCCCCTTTTGGTTGATCTATTTCTAATAATACTGGACCTAAAACATGATATAATATCTTATCATCTGGTGCCAGAGGCAATTAAGTAATTTGAATAGTGCAGAGAGAAGATTTGAATATTAATTTGCCATTTCCATTTTATGTTGTACCTTGTAAATTAAATGTTTCAAATAAATGATTGCTTGCATTTTCTTTCGTCCATTGTATTCCTATGTTGGATAATCCCTTGTAGTATATGGGATACTCATATTTTCACCCTACTGCATACAACGCTATTTTCCTGGAATTTTAAAAAGCATATTTTCATTTATAGAAGGCTGGTATCCAATTAGATGATTAGGATCGGCTTTTGATAACTTAGGTTGAAATTTCATCAGTGCATAAACAAAAGCATTTTACTTGCAAATGAAATGGTTATATACTGTGATATATGCCTTTACTTTTTTGGTTATTGGTAGGAATGGGATTTAAATAGTTTACAATGCTTTGAATTCTACTATTTGGCTACTGTGCTTATAGGTACATTACTTATGCAAGAGAGGAAGAGGCTATTAGATGTATACAATATGTCCACAATTTTGTATTAGAGGATAGACCTTTGAGATAAGGCTTTCAACTGACAGTAAAATATTTTGCACCAACTTTTCTTACCTTCATCATATCAATAACATTGTATTATTCGTTGTAGAGCATGTTTTGGCACTACAAAGTATTGTTACATTTGGTTGAGAAATATGGTAAGATGAAATAGTTAAGTTTACCTTTTGTTGAACATTCCACTTCAAATTTCATAACATTATTTCCATGCAGATGTGCAATAATCCAGATTGTGTATATTTACATGACATATAAAGTCAAGAGGACAGCTTTACTAAAGACGAGATCATATCAGCTTATACATGGTAATTTTTTCCCTAAAAATTGAGATACCACATAACTTCACTATGCTCCACATTGCAGTCATAAATTTGTTATAACATCCTGCGTAATTGAATCTTGTTTTCATCTTATTTATGGTTTAAATTCCTTTTGTTATCTTTTTGCTACTACATTTAGCCTGCTGTTTCAACAATTCCTTGATTTGTAATGTGGTTGCCGTATGCTATGTACTCCACTCTATCAAGTAGATGAAAATATAGTCTGGATAAGTTTATGCAGGAGCAAGTTCCTCAAATTCCTTCTAATTGTTTTCAATTACGCACTGGGGATGTTTTGCCTCCACATGCTGATGATTTTCACAATAACAACACAACCGCTTCCTGATCACTGACAAAGAATCCCTCTAATGTAAGTCATGTTTATGTTCTTATAAGATGTTATACCTGGGTTTGTTGAGTGTTAGCACCGGTTTGGTATAACATTTTATTAGTACTTGGTGTGTAAATTTGTACATGAATGGTTATTGTATGTGAATTTGGTTATTTTATCAAAAAAATATTGTATTAGAATGGTTATGGATATCCTATTTGATTATATGATTAATATGTTTTTTTAGTTGTTCGAATATGATGATTATGTGTGCGATTTTTGATTGATATAGTAGAAACAAAATAGACCATCAACATGAAATAATAGCATGAAAAAATAGTGCAAAATGATCATCAACTTTTAGTAGCATTTCAAAAACGCTACGAAAATACATATAGTTGCATTGAGTAAACACAACCGTAAAGTAGGGATAAAGTTGGAAATTCTATTGGTAGCCTCAAAAAACCTTTTAGCGGCGTTTTATACACGCTGCAAGAAAAGAACTTAGTGGCGTTTCATAAACGCTGCAGTAAAATGATTTATGCTAGCGTTGAAATAATTGCAACTAAAAATCAGGTATTTTTAGTCGTGGGCTTTATAACAGCGTTCATCAAAACGCTGCTAAAACTTTTAGTAGCGCTTTTGAGCGTTACTAAAAATCAAAATTCTTGTAGTGTAATTTCGATTCAACAATTAAATTTTCTATTATTTAGTTTTGAAATATTTTATGTGATAAACCCCTTATTATTTAAATAAAACTCAAATTTCAAATAACTAGATATTGCCTTCAATTCGTTATACTTGAAATAATCATTTAATTCACCTAGACCCAAAAATTAAGTTATAATAATTATACCTTTTAAAATTCCAATTTAATAAATTTAACATCAACCCTGTTGGTTTAATCCTTAAATAAATTCAATTTCATAAAATCTCAAATTTATCTAAATTTCAAATCAAAATTTATTCAAGTAAAATTCTTAAATAATTTAATTCACATCCATTTCATATTTTATCTTCCAAATCTTAATTTATTTAAATAATTATAACCTCTATATAAAAAATATGATTTAAATACTTAACCATATTTATTTTAATAAACCAAACTCCATTTTTTTTAATTTATTGTCATTAAACAGATTTATACATAACTTAAATACATGAATTTAACTATATATAAAATATTTTATATAATATAAAAAAGAATCAGTATTTATTTAAACCGTATATTTCTCTCCAAAACCATAGAAATCATTTTCAAAATATTTATATATATAGACCGATGGTGTCTGTATATAATTTTCTTTTCTATGGTCAAGTGATACAGATATTTATCATTTCAATCCGCAATTTAAAATAAAAATGGGGTTATACATCATTTCAAACCGCAATCTCGAATGAAATAAAGTGCATAACAATTTGCAGTTTATAACGATATAAAATACAACATCCATTCATCCAATATCAATCATCAACCATTAATCACAATCATTATCCAATTCAATCAATAGCATCAATATATAACGGATGATAAACAACAGGTATCAACTAGCAGTTCATGTTCAATAATAAATTAAATGAAAATTTAACTGGTAGTTTATATGCAATAAATAAATTAAATAACAATTTAGTTCAATTATATTCAATTTAACTGGGATGATGATTAAAAATACGCCAAATAGTCATAAATAAATTTCTAATCACATCCTAAATAAATTTAACAAACATAAGAAATTTTAGAAATTGTGAGTGGGTTAAAACACTCACCTTTTTAAATTAAATTGAATTTAAGTCCAATTTAAAACCAAAAATTGGACAGTCTCGGAATCCGTCGAAATAAGTGCCAAAATGTTCGAATTTCAATACGAACCTAGCGGAGAAAACCGCACGTGAAATGAACCTCGTATGAGAAAGTTATGTTGATTTAAAACGTATGAAATAAATAAAAATAAAATAAAATAATTCACATACCCTTCCACGAGGCCACGTCATCACATTACGTACCCACTCACGCTTCTATGCGAACAACTCCACACTGTAACCCTAGCGCCTCCAGAAAGCATCTCCCAAACGCCGACGCTCCGGTCCAAGCGCCTTCGATCAAGCACTGTCGCCGCCCAAGCTACCCTCCGCCGCCCCCTTGGGTGAAGTCGTGCCGCCCCAAGTTGCTGGAAAACCCCCTCGCCGTCGTGCCTATAAGCTTCGATTATGGTGAATCTCGATCAAAATACGACAAACGAAAGGCAGGTTCGTGAGCTGCTCGTCACTAGCTTTACAACGGCACCATCCGATCGACAAACGGTCGACGATACACCGTTGGATCGTCGCAAATTCAATCTGAACGGCCACAGTTCAATCTCGATTTCTAGACAAACAATGATTTGAAACAAAAAACGAATTGCAGATCTGTGATGCGTACATCGAGAGCTTCGGTATATAATTTTTTTGAATTTTTTTGAGGAGATTAAATTTTTGGATTTGAATTTGATTTGTGTTTGGATCTAGAATTTGTTTGTCTGCCATTGAAGAAGAGGGAAAATAGAATGACTTGTATAGACAAATGAGAAATAGTGGTAGGCTAGGATTTATAACAGGGTATTTATAGATAGAGTTGGAAAAAGAATAGATGGATACGATTTGATATACGCGTTGAACGATGAATAGCCCGAAAAGCCCGTTCTGACTCCAGAACGAAATTGGGTCAACCCGTATATCAAAATAGATATTTTAAAATATTTTAAACGCAATGGAAAAGATTTCAAGCCCAAATTCCATCGTATGAAGAAGTTATGCTAAAATCAATATTTTTCAAATTGATTTCAATTGATTTCAATTTAATTTATTTCAAGGCGTTTCAAGCCCGTACGATCAAACGACAAGCCTGATCGCTACGAAACTTGAAATTCTAAAATAATTCACCGTTACGGATCCGATGAAACTTGTTTCGTCGAAATCCGAGTCAGTGGCCAAAATGGCTATTTTCCAGTTAATTAAATAAATTAATATTAAATAAATTAAATCACTATTTAAATTCAAATTCTATAATTCATAAATTTTATCATCTTGTATTATTTATTAATTTATAATTCTTTAAAACCAATTCCCATCTCAATTTAAAGTAAATTAATTCACCAAATATAGTATTATTTCATTTACTTAAAATAATCCCTTTATTATAAATTGAATCCAATTAATTTTAATAAATTCCAATTATACTGATTAGATTCAATTCCAACCCTTCAGTTGAGTCTGTTATTACTTTGTAACGCAGTTAACACTTGTCTCACATTTCATTCCATTTATATATTCAAATTTCCAGCTTCCCTTTGTACTAATTATTATTTCCAAATATAATGAAGTTGTCAACTATATACATTTGTTAAAATTAGAAACTCAATTAATTCATTCAATATGTTTCATTCTTTTATATTAACTTAGGAATAAAATATGCATTTCCGTTGCTTCATTACATTTACACTTTACAATTACAGTTCTTACCCACATTAATGAGACATTTATTTTCATTTAAATGTAATTGTTTTCCAATTAATTTGGTAGACTAGATATATTCTGTTAATTTATGATGATTGTTACCATAGCCTTTAAATTTCACTTAGGCTTATCATGTCAATTATTTATTATAATTACTTACATCTTATAAATTTATTCTATTACCATAAATCATACATTAATTCATATATTCGTACAATACTTACCTTTATTTACTTATAATAAAATCTCATTCCCAAATATAACAGTTACAACAAATTAATAGGACAATTAAATGGTAACTTACGACCGCTTCTATTACTTTGATTCACATTAATTACAATTAATATTCTCAATAAAATTTATTTACTTGGACTCATGCTTTATATTACACCAATTCTACCTTATAAATAAAATTACATTTCCTTTTTAATTTACATTCACACTTTCCGTTATTATATTAATTATCATTAAGTGCATTTAATTTTTTTATTTGTAATTGGTGAATTAACTAGTAACAACCATTTGTTACCATTATACCCTTTATAATACTTGTATGTTCATTCTTCCTAACCAATTACCCTCTATTATATTATTTCACACATTAATTCAATAATTATATTTGCTTCCTCATATCCCATTTATAACCAAGTCATAACATTTAAATTATTTTATTAACTAGAATTTCATTCAAGTTCATTAATTAATAACTTGCATTAACAGATTTCCTTAATTTACATCTAATTACTGTTAACACTGTTATTACATTAAGTAATCCAATACTTATCTTTTATTTTCTCATATTCAATTTATATCCAGGTATACACTTTCACTACTTCATTTATTAGAATCTTATTCACATTACTAATAATTAGTTTTTTTATTACATTGCTATATTTCATTTCAGCTTTCATTTCAATATTAAATTGTAAGTTTTTATTTCTTACTAGACCTAATTACCAAAAAAAACTTATTAAAAATGACAAATTTAATTATCGAAATTTACGGGTCGTTACACTTACACGGTCAACCATAAATCGCCTTTGATAGTGCCAATGCTCGATTGTCAACCATTACTGTAAGAAAACTCAACCAAATACAAACGGTCTTCCAAAGACTCTCCAAATTCTAAGACACATGTTCTTGGAAAATCTTGTAGAACTTGGTTCGTCTTTTTTATTTGACCATCTATAGGTGGTAAGCCGTACTCAAGTTCAATCTTATGTCCAAAATACTTTGCATACTTCTCCAAAAATCATGGGTATACAACGGATCTCTACGACTAACAACGATTCTTGAAATCCCATGGAGTCTCATAACATCTTCAAAGTTAGCTGCCATTCTAGTTGTCTTCACTGGGATAAAATGGGTGCCCTTAGGCAGTCTACCAACAATTACCAATATACTATCATTTCTTGCTCTCGACCATGGTAATCCATCAATAAAATCCATAGATATTGAATCACATTTCTAACAACCGTCCTACACTCTCGATACTCAATATAATTGTAGTGTGTGCTGTAGTGGTACTTCGGTCGATGTAGCGCGATAGTTAACAATAAAGTGGCCAATATAAATCACAACATGTCATATATCTTATAGTGCAAGGATAAAATATAATAAGAAACAAAGATATAAAACAAGCGTGACTGTAAATATAATTAAATGAATCGAAACCATATCACAGTGCAGAGATTGATCAAAGTTATACAAGATAGTAGTAGAGTTAAACATCAAATAACAACCCAAATGAAAACTAACTCTAAATGTATAAAAACATTCATAAGCTCCACAGTGATGCATAGCGAAATAATAAGCCCATATATAGTTTATCGAAAGTGTTGCCTCCTACTGCTCTCATGTGTAGCTTCACGTGCTAATCCGATTTGTTATTATTAATCTAACCATTTAAGAGTACCCGAAATAATAAGAAGCAAAGCATAAAATTCCAAGTTAGACAACATTCTGGTGTGCACGAAATAATCTCAAAGTACTATAAATGTTAGTATAGCAGGATATACGGAATGGAGAATCGTACCTGATCTATCTCTACATCCAAAAAGTCAATACGTAACATCAAATATATCCTACTCTACATCATCATCATCATCATCATTAGTGTACTGTATATTAAAGTACATATGGGGTATCTAAATATCTATATCAGTGATACCTACATTATGTGACATCCCTAACAAAAATAAAGCAAACATAATATCCATCATCTACCCTTACATCGCTCACTCAAGTGCATTGGACATATGATAACTTATATAAGCATGTTCTAGATCAGAGACTACTCAACATCTTGGTTTCTCAATACTTGGATCCATGCCACTCTGAAGGCCAGGAATTAGACTCCGCATCCTAGAAGTCCAGGGTAAGACATATCATCCATTAAAAGATTCAAGGCACGTCTTAGCCCTGGTGAATATCCTCATGTACCCCTAATTTACAAGCACACAAGGAACCCTTTGAGTATCAACAATCCCTTTGCATAATAAATCCACAGTAGAGCGCATCCTAGCTCAACTTCACCGCTTCACATCCTAGAACTTGTCCTTATAGATCCTCATACAATCCTCATCATTGAGTCATCGAATAGCTCTAGACATCCCTCATAAGTTATAAAGTACCATCATGTTAGCCTGAAGCATCCTTAGAAATTTCCTAGGTTAGGCCAAGAGAAAACTCAATAAATAACTCGATTTGGCCTGAAGAAAATCTAAGGCACATCCGTTCATCATCGATCGTCTGTCCATCATATCTAAAGATCCAACAGTTGGTTCACTACCAAATTTCACACATAGTTTCACCACATTGCCTATTACCATCTCTAGGTATTTGAAGACGATTGGAGCTCACATTAACCAAATGTCCGGAAAGCTTGGTAGGGATCAATCATGTCTGATTGATCCCCTTCAAGACTCCCCCAAAGCTTTTAACTTTACATTCTAAAGATCTTCATCTAAAAACTCGAAACAATGCTGTCATCATTTCAAAGACGATCCAATATCTCTATATCATTTTTCCACCAAGAGTGATGGGTCGTTACCGAGCCATATGGGTCGGTACCGATCGAGTTTGGCAAGTAACTAGCAAGTTTTTGCTATGTGTTTTGCCACTCGATATTATTGCTAGTCGACCGGAAGCTCCCTCCATGATTCCACCCTTCTAGAACAAAGTCTTGCCCAGGTTTTTCCATAACCGTTCCACTTTATGGACTCCATATTCCCTTGGCCATAAATCTGCCTTTCTTGTTCCAATCCAAGTGCAATAGATCAAGAAGCTTAACTGGCCATCCTAAATAGATCGCATGTCAATATGATGACTCGGGACTAATGGGGTCCTAGATATGATCGATCATCCTCAATCGATACACTTATTCATTTTTTCCATTATTTTTTTCCAACCAACTCCTTTGCAAACCTAACACTCTCCTAAGCATTAATTTCCCTTATTTTGAGACTTCATCATGTGTGCATCCATCAAATGTGCATAAGACTCTATCGAATGGCACATCCGAACTCAAAATGGCTATCAAACGACGTTTTCAACCAAACAAGCATATAAACATACATACATGCAAACATAGCATACATACATCATATAGAACACATACATGTCAACCAAGCACTTATTCACATCAAAATCTGGCCTAGATCTAGCAATTTTAGAAAATATTACATCCGTTAAAACATGGTAGAATCTGATTTAATATCACTTCAAAACATATTTAAATTCGATTATAAAATTTAATGTAAGTTTAGATCTAGCGTATTTCACAAAGTTGGAAAATCATTTGATAACATCAGTTTAAGCTATAATAACAAGTATAGTAAAGTGAGAGAATCAGACCACTTTCCTAAGTCCAAATTAGCATGAATCCTAGGATGAATAGTAGATTCCAAGATCCAAAGCACTCTAAATAGCAAATGAATGATCTCATAGCTAATACCCTTGCTAATTACCTGCCAATTACTTGATTAGGCTATGTAGAGAATGATTTTGGATAGCTTTTAGCTTAAAGAGAAGATTTATGGAGTTTATAATTGTTTTTAGGGATGAGAAAAATGATTAGGCAGCTGTCACATCAACTCTATTAATTCTAATCTCAAAGTGGATTAATAAGTTGCACAATCACCCCTTAATTATCCGCTAACCTGTCCAATAACTTAAAATGTAACATCTCCTAATGGTTAGTCCAAAAAGCTATTACGGCCACTCTATGGAAAGAGAAGCCATCATATCTTTCGCATAAGTGGTTCATATCCTAATTTAGCTCTTATCAAAAGTTATATGCCTTACATATTAGGTCAAAATCATCTAATAAAAATTCATGGGCCAAAAATTTCACTACTCAACATTACCCTAGGTTATAGTCATATCCGACCCAATTTGGATTTAAAATAGTATTTTTTGATGTTCCGATACGTAAAATACAGGTCGTTGCATTCTTTTTCCCTTTAGGAATTTCGTTTTTAAAATCCCATCAAAAAAGTTAGGTTAAACAATATAGTCACCTCGCATGCCTAACAACGATAAACAATCATATCAAACATGCACACAAAATTAGGAAGTAAAAACTCACACATGTCTTAGCATGCAAACTACTAAACTACTCTATATGATGTCAAAAGTGAAAATAAATGTGATAAGATAAAGTCTTACTAAGTGAAAAGCTCCAAATATGCTCACCTCTGTCTCCCATGTGCAATTGCTCTTGCGTTTACTCCATTGAACCTTTACTAACTTCACCGTCTTCCTCTTAAGCTGCTTCATAGCATGAGTGACTATACGAGTGGGCCTACGAGGTCTCGATGCTTTCGGTTCAATCTCGATATCATCTAGCTGATTTGGTTCGACAATCATGCCTGAGTCGTGCAAAAACTTCTACAAATGGTAAACATGGAACACAACGTGCATGTCCACTATATTTTAAGCTAAGCCGACTGTCTAAGCTAGGTTCCCAATCCTCTTGAGTATTAGAAAATGACCTATGAATCTTGAAGTCAACATCCCATTGAACTGAATCGAACTACATTATTTAACGTAGAGATCTTGACAAACATCATATCATCGATAGAGAATTGTAGCTCTTTTTCCTATAATTAGCAGCTTTCATTCGTAACGGAATGATCTCGATCTTCTTTGAAGTCTCACTAATCATATTTAGCCCTAGTATCAGTTTCTCTCCTGCATCCCACCAATATGAAGGAGCATTACAATTTTGACCATATAATTCCTCATATGGTGCCTTACCGGTGCTTGCTAGACTGATAACTTATGTTGTTTGCGACTCTACTAAATGCAAGTGATCATCCCAAGAGCCTCCAAAGTAAATAATGCAAGCCCGCAAGTGTCCTTTAAAATATGATTCATCCTCCTGGTCTACACATCAGTTTGAGGATGGTAAGCTGTACACACGTGCAGGTCTATCCCTATTGCCTTTTGTCAGCTCTTCCAAAACCCGCTAGCGAACAATGGGTCTTGATCGCTTGCAATGCTCATAGACATACCATGGAATTACACTATCCATTTAACATATAAGTCGGTCAACTTGGATGCTTTTCTATTAGAATTTATGGGTATGGATCAAACACTATTCATTAATCTATCAACAATGATCCAAATGCTATCGTACCTTCTATGATCCTCGACAATCCATCGACGAAGTCCATGGATACCCATTCCTACTTCCATACGAGAACTTCTAGTGGTTGCAACAAATTGCTAGGCTTCCTCTGCTCTGCCTTCACCAACTGGCAGTTCATACAAAATAAGATGAATGTCCCAATGTCCATCTTCAGTCCTTCCCAATAAAACATTTGCTTCATAACTCGGTATAATTATTGCCTTTAGGATGTATTTTCAATCTTGATTGGTAGCACTCTTGGGGAACCCATCAACATCAGGAAAAAAAAATCATCCACCTTTACAGAGCAATAATCAAGGTCCAATCCATACCGCCCCATCTCTTTAGACTATAATTACCACTAATCTAGCATCATGCCTCTGACTAGTATCGTTTTTCTCAATCAAATAGGCCTAATAGCCAAACTAGCTAACAAATCTTGCTTTATCTCGCATCGAGATCTGAATTCATAACCAAAAATATACCCTAACTACGTTCACTATAGGAACATAGCTCCCAAGCTGGCATCTCTTCTACTCAAAGCATCAGCGATTGCATTTCCCTCACTAGGTGTACAGGAAATATCAAAGTCGTAGGAGGCTAAGAACCCTAACCATCACTGTCGATGAAGGTTAAGATCTTTCTTTGAAAAGTGGTAATTCAATGATTTATGATCCATGAATAACTCAAACCACCAACCAAGCAAGTTGTGCCTCTAAATCGTTAAAGTGAACACTATCATCGCCAACTCCAAATCATGAGTGAGATATTTCCTCTCGTATGGTTTTAGCTGTCGACTAGCATATGTAATAACCTTTCCCCTCTACTTCAACACCACACCTATTTAGTGCCACATGCTTTGTATACAATCGACTCCTCATTCCTGCTTGGAAGGACTAACACCGGTGCACTTGTCAACCGCTTTTCAGACCAACGAACACGTGCTCGCACCTTGCGTTTTAAGCAAAATTTTGATTCTTCTTCATCAAGTTTGTTAGAGGTGCTACTATTTAGGGAAGTCCTTGATAAAATGGCTATAGTATCCAACCAATTCAAGGAAACTCCTCATATGTATAGCATTCTTGGGTCAATCGAAACCCTGGATTGCTGTAATTTTCGTAGGATCCACGGCAACGCCCTGCTAAAAAACAACATGGTCCAAAAGTCGCATTTTCCTCCTCTAGAAGTGGGAATTTATTAGTTTTTTCCTTTAACCATTGTTTCCTCAACACCATTAATACAATCCTTAGATGCATCTTGTTTCATCCTATATTCGTAGGTAGACAAGAATATCGTCAACGAACACATGCATAAACTTATTTAGCCGATCCTTGAAGACACTGTATATGAGGTCAACAAAGTATTCCCACATCATTGGTCAGTCGAAACAACATACCGCTCATAAAACCCGGACGATGTAAGAAATGCTATAATTGGAACACTCTCTTTAGCCATTCCCAGTTAGTGTAAACCTATCGTAAGTCCAATCAAGAAAATACCTTCACAACATAGAGCTGATCTAACAATTCATTCATAGGCGAGCGTAGATATTTGTTCTTCATCACTTTGTTCAGCTCATGGTAATCAACACACAACCTCAAAGAGCTATCTGCCTTAGTGGTGAATGCTACAGGTGCTCCCCACTTAGATATACTCCTACAAACGGACCCTGTCCTCAATAGGTCATTCAGTTGCACCTATAGTTTCGTTCGCTCTTTGGATACCATACGCCTCAAAGGCATAACTACTAGTCTGACATCCTTTACCAAATCTATATGGAGCAATATCTCCCTACATGGTGGTAATCTAGTCACCTCCTTAAATACATCCAAATAATTCCTAGCTATAGGCACAGATGATAGTTTATTATGTGTAATCTCGAGTGAATTCAAGAAGCTAACCATCACCTCATCATCCAACAGGTAGCCTGACTCTAATCTCTGGCCATCATCAATCCCTATAATCATCAACAATCTCTTACATTCCACCAACACTGCAAATATCTTTAGCCAGTCCACAACTAATATAATAACGAACCCTATAAAACCCAGCATAAAACAATCACTAACAAAAGAGCATCCATGATTCAATAAGATTACAATGATAAACCATACTCAAACCAGTCGAACCTCCCACACTATTTGACATAATCAAGGGTCTATCCACTAAGACCTCTATCCCAATCTATCCACCAAGTCACTAGATATAAAGAAATGTGAATCCCCGGTATCAAATAAAACACATATAAGAACATTATAAATGGAAAGCATATCTTGGATAGTATGCACTTCACTTTCTCCTTTCCCAATGGGCATTTGACGAAGTTGGAATGACATTGAGAGCATATGCTTTCACCGCCTGCTTTTACTCTGGTGGTTCAAGATATTCCTTTTGAATATGCACAAATCTACTTCATTTAAAGCACTTCTTTCCTTTAGCCTTGTAATCTATACTAAAGTAGCTTTTTTCTCCGTAGTTGCAGCAAGTTAGTTCACCTTCGCTCTTCTTCTAGCCATCCTTGTTCTAAAACCGCTTCTTCTTATTATTGTTCTTTGATTTCCTCTTGCCTTCCAACCCAATTGCAACTTTAGCTCTTCTTTACAAAAAACATTCTTCAGCTTCGGATAAAGGCTCTCATGTCTCAAAGCCTTTTTAACTATCTTCTCGAAGGTCTCATCAATATGGCTAACAAGTCTCTCACCTACCTAGTCATTCAAACCCATATAAACTTTTCATTCTTCTTTAATGGAGTGTCAATGAAAGACATTCCATATTTTGACAAAGTGTCGAACTCAACAACAAATTTTGAAACAGTCGAGTCTCTCTACTTTAGATCAACAAATTTCCCGAATAAGGTCGACTATTGAGATGCTGGTAGAAACATTTCTTTAAAACGAACCTTGAACTCATCCCAAGTGAACTGATAATTAGTAACTTGAAGAGCATTCAACTAATTCATCGCTCTTCCTTAGAGTTGTGTAGAGGCCAGCTTCCTTCTCATAGCATCATTTAACAGCAGATCATTAAAATCCTTTCGTAGGTGTCTAACTAATCTTGCACTTCTACAATTGTCTCCGTTACTTGGAATGTTTGCCTTTAAGGCTAGATTAATCCTTGTTCAATTGGCAAAGTCAGCTCTAAGCGGCTACACTTGAGCATCACCATTAACAGTCGCACCAAGAGCAACCACTTGAGCATTTTGTAACATGTTCCTCATCATCATTGTAAACATAGTCTGCATATCAAGATTAGCCACCCCCAAACCTACCGTTTCTTCAACTCCAAAGATGGAGTTGGTAGCAGTGTTTCTTGTTTTCTGGCTCATCTTAATCTATAATAAGAATGACCGATCTCTCAAAATAAAATGTTGTATCAATGGTACTTATGTATGCATTACGTCTTATATTATATATACTACAATATATTTTTGAAATCAAAATATGTAACAAGAACGCTCGCTGATTTATCGCTCGATCTATCCTAAGGTGATAACTCCTCCTTATCTCTGATGGATCTATGAATCCTTTTGGCTATCTATGCAAACTAAGCTTTGACACTAAGTGTGATGACCTCTTAACACCCCTGTATCCAATATACCTAAAATGTGTTGTACTGGTACCTACGCTGATGAATAGTGATAGTTAAGGGTAAAATTGGCAATATAAATAATAATTTATCGTATATCTCATAATAAAAGGATAAGATATAATTAGAAACAGAGTTGTATAATAAGTGAGATGGTAAATATAACCAGATGAATAATAACAGTAATCACCCACCCTTTTGACCATTTGGTTTATATCCTGAACCGTTAGTCAAACCATGGTAGGTCGAAAAGATGAATTGCTGGGTGATGATAATGAACACCAAATAGGATTTCTAACTACAAACTTTCAGATCTCATAGTGGAAGGAAACAAAATATAAATAAAATAACTAGTGTTATTTAATAGCATAATAGCATGTTAACATTGTCATATACGTACGTCTTTAAAACACTATTCAAACCCAATACACATACATAAGTATAATCATGTCTAACACATATGCAATATATACATCTGGTTACTAGTCACATACTCTAGTACGACCCCAAGCTCCATCAACCTAGTGATATAATAAAAAGGAAAAATAGGAGTGGGTTGGTCATAAGTTTGAGTAAGTGAGTCATGCCTACTACACATATACCGACTATAATATGATTAGTTCCTAACGCGTAAATAGATATGCCCTGGACTAGCCTGAGACTCTACAGGATTATACTGTCATTGGCTATCTTACTCCTAGGTAAATACATTCCGGACTAGTCCAAGGCCTTACATGATTGTATTACTATCACCTATCTAACGGACTCACATCCTAGACTTGCCCAATGGTCTTTTAAGAACGCTAACATCCTTTCCCAAACAAAATTAGAGTCGTGCCCTAGGCAACCCCGATGTCCTAAGGGATTGCTTGTTATCCAGGCCTCCTCTTGGCTCGTCGAAACACTATAGCGGAGCATGGTATCATAGGTCACCTACTTGCGCTATAGGTTCATACTGTTCTTGTCAACATCAACTAATTCTATTGCAAAGAAAATATAGCAATCCGTCTTTATACTGCATTAAATGTTAATGTATACCTCCATTCTTAATGCATCTTATTTCGAGTCTACTTCAATTTCAAGATCAATTTTTTAGTGTTTAAGTTTATCTATTTCAGGGCCAAATTTTTTAGTTTCCTTTATATATAGATTCCTTGTCACCATTAAAGCGTTATCAAAGATTATATAGTGACTATGGAAAGAATCATTCATATTGTAATTATATATATATATATATATATATATATATATATATATATGTGTGTGTGTGTGTGTGTGTGTGTGTGTGTGTGTGTGTGTGTGTGTATAGATTTTACTTCCTTTTTATCCTATTTCTACCCAAACCAATGATTTAGTCTCTTAATTCCAGTATTTAATGTTTAGTTACTTAGGTTATAGACCAGAAATCATGATTATGTTACCATCTATGCAATATATTGCAAGTAAAGAATGAATCAATCACAAAATCTTTCGAAATGATCCAATTCGCTTCTATTTTCTTTGTTCTAATCCTTAAGTGCATAGAAGCCTCTGTAATTTCCCTCAATTCTTTCATCATATCGTTGTGCTCATCTCTAAAATCGTTTCAATGGATAGATTGTCGAAACTCGATTAAAATCGAGAGAAATATGCCACTTTAAATTTATGAAATGGAAGAAAAACGATGGTGATCAAAGGGAGAACGTAACAACATGCCATTCCATGATGTCTCGATCCATGTCTAAAAATAGCGCTTGCATCATAGATGTTGTTGACGGCGAATCATTTTGGGTTAAAATATAAAACACAGTACATAACTATCTACAATATTTTACACCTTTTGAAACTCATAGCGGAATAAATAAGATATAATAGTAACCAATAATACAATCCCAGATGAATAAAACAATTGTAATATCAATTAAAACACAAACACAAAATCTTTTATATCTTTAATGGAAAGTAGTCTAATGTTAGGAAATAACTAATAAAAATAGTAGATAGCTGATATATAAAGAAATGGACATCTCCATCGTACCATCATCCTATCGATCTATCAAGGCATAACTAAAAAGAGTAAAATGTTAGAGGGGTGGGACATACATTTGTGAGCTAAACACATCATATAAATGTATAATACCAATAAGTTAGTAAAAAAGACTTATTCTTAAAAACTATACCTAATCTATGTCACCTGCACCAACAAGTCAGCTAAACATAATATAATACTATAGTGACATCATATGTTATGGTCTCACTAAATATCTATCCCATGCCTAATTACATGCCCATGACTGACCCCAAAGTCTTAACCTATTATCGTAAAATCGTATATCGAGTACTCATCTACTCTAAATATTCTTATCTTAGAATCATATATGGCTCACTATTGAAGAACTACATGTCTCGGTCCACTATTGCTAGACATAATTGGTCACACTGAAGAACTCATTTCCTCTATAAAAAAGTGTATTGTAATTCCTACACTATTGAAATCGTATCATTAGACACCATTGGTGACACCTAAGAACTCATTTGCTCTTAAAGCATATTGTATCTGTCATCATCGACTTATGTACTGAGAACTCATCTCCTTAAAAAATGCACCACAATGGTGTCGTTGGCTCCTCTGAAAAATGCACCACAATGTTATCATTAGACATTACCGGCTTACAGCGACGAACTCATTTGCTCTAAAAAATGTGTTGTAATGCCTATCCTCGTAATCATCATCTTGATACAACATTGGTTACATAGAAGAACTCATTTCATCTGAAAAATATACCGTGCCATCATTGTTAAGTCGTGAATCGAGAACTCGGTTCCTTTGAAAAATGCACCGCAACGCTACCGTTAGACGTTACTGACAAAAAACTCATTTCCTCCAAAAAGTGTACGGTAATGCCTACTCTATGTCCATTGGAATGGCCTATCGAACAATAAATAACAAAACCACCCAAACTAAGGCACTTTTCTAGAGCATTTTAAAACATAACAAACAACATATTAAAATGTTCCTGGTCTCTAGACGATCGAAATGCCGCGACCCACACATGAAAGGAAGTCTACATGCGAAGTTATAAGCATTTGAAGATACCTTAATTATTATATTAATTTTCTTTAATAATTTAATTGTCATATTTATTATTATCATATTTTTTCTTTTTTCCACACACATAAAGTCCAAATACTTACTTAAACTTAACACCGCAACTTCTCTTCATCCACCACCGCCATAAGGGACCTTGCTACCAACATCGAAAGCCACCAATAACCGCCTCTTCTCATGCACTACTCGCATACGACACTCCAACCGCCTAAAATTCACCGTTCTTCCACCCTTTTTCCAGATCTAGGGTTGGCTATTCTAGAAAACTCCACTACCTGAGGTCGATAAAACCCCGGTATGGACCTCCACTTGATCCTTTCTTTACATTCATGTACTCCGACCGCGCTGTCATCATCATTTTACCGTTGGATTAAAATAGGCGGTCCATGTTTAATGAATCTTCTAATGTGTTTTCTAGTCATTTTGTTAACCTAATCGACAAATGAACGCCGCTAATGGATTCGCATTGTCAACTACAATTTTGATATATAATATATCTACTTTGGAACTTTTTTGCATTTCACACTTTTTAATTAAAGTTTGATTAATCTTTGTTAATTACAATCAATAAGAATCCACTTTTAATCATCTATCCATGACGTACTACATCCTAATTAGTTATATATTGAAAAATAACCTTTTAATTATCCATTACATCACATATATTTTGATTTAAGATCATATGGAGTGAATTACTACATCTTATCAATATATACACAAATAGGATGAATCCCAATCATTGATTTGCTGCTTATCTTCTTCGATCCTATTGGAATCCTCCTTTCTCTCTGGCCTGATGTGTTTCTCTCTTCATCACCTTAATTTTCTTTAACGTTGATTGCTTTATAATGTCACGATCCAAATTTCAGCATTCAAAAATCGACACCCGTATTTCACTTGTACTCAAATGCCATAGATTCAACCATTGAAATCCGACTCGTGCTGGAGCTTATAACACATTAAGTATAACAACACAACAGAAGAAAGTGAATAATATCATTGATACACAATAGTTGATTACAGCAATGATACAACATAATATCAATACAAATCAGAGCTAAAAGATATACAACAGCGGAAGACAACACAAGAAGATGGTCTAGACTTTGCAACCATCGACAGCGGAAAGATAACTCCTATAGAATGCATCTCCAAACAAATCCAACACCATCTTGCAACTCCATCTCCAAAACTCCAAACCAAAGATAGCACGAACCCCCGGTCATGATGCAATGAAGCAAGCTAGATAACTCCAAATATTGAAGAGAAACAAATGTGATCGCCAAAATCCAAATGGCACCAAACACCAAAGACTTCAAGATTTTCAAATAGAAAGCTGAAGACTATCGAATCTACATCTACTAGTTGGGAATTAAATGTGATGCCATGCTGAAGACCATCGAACAAATGTGGTGCCATGCTTCAATCAACAGATGATCAGCAGCACTACGTATGCCACATTACCAAATTGGGAATGTATCACTAGTAAATATCAACTACATAACCTCTGAACTCGTACGTCTCAGAGAAGGGTGTTAAGATAAGAGAATAAATCTCCGCCACCAAACATAAATGTATTTGATAGAAACCATCTTTACATCTCAAAGTGTAATGTCAGACACACAACCATACAAGTCTGTTCCGAGTTCGAACAGAACGGAAGGCACTTCCAAAGAAGCCCTTGCAAATCCGGGCATCCTCAATCCCGATCGGACTCCCCATCACATATGGAGATCTTTATACCGGAGCAACTCAGTGTAGAGTCATTCGACAGGTTATCTTATTGTTCTCGAAGACATCCAATCTTCACCATCGTCTTCAATTGCTATCTATTACATCGTATCACTATTGGAATTGGGTTATATGACACAAAGTCCTCTCTCGGCTAAACCTAATAATGAGCGCAATTATTTAAAAACATATGGATATTGGGATCTTAGTTAAGTCACAACTTGTTACCCAAAATCTTTCTTTTAAATGGTTTAAACAAGTTAACATTTTCAAATCTTTTAAACAAAATGATTCAATTCACAAAGTTCACCAATCTTCCACAAAGATTTAATTCATAGCTTTCAAAATCATTTCCATTTAAAATCTTTTATACAAAAGATACACCTTTTAGATCCTCTTCAATTTCAAAACAAGGTTCAACAATCTTTCATAAAGATTCATTTATAGCTTTCAAAACAATTTCACTTCAAAACTTAAAATCTTTTCAATACAACTTGGAAAACTTTCCTTTATATGAAAGCTATTATTATTTGAAAACAAACATTTTTCGTTTCGGAAAAATCCGATTACTTTTGCACAAGTTAAAGCTCTTCAAGTATAAACTTGGATTAAATTTAAATTCCCAAAACAATACTTTTAAAATGGTTTTAAAACCCATATAAACACATCTATAACTTGTATAACATTTTCAAATCATAATGTCCAAACATAGAATTCAATTTGAATTCAAATTCAAATCGAACTATTTAAATTTCAAAACTTTATCCAGTTATTCAAAATAACCTTTATCTTTGAAAACTCCCTTTCAAAAGCTTTTCATATTTAACCCAATTCTATTTCCAAAACAATTTGTATTCAAAATTCAACTTTAAAACCATTTCAAAAATCTGTGATTTAACCAACCCTCGTGCAATCCATATTTGTGTGTGTATGGTGTAGTCCAGGAGTTTTACACAATAGTGCAACAACATCAATCATCACAGATTCAATCATATCAATATCGATAACCGGTATTATCTATAATGCTTATCTTCTATTCACAGATTCACAAATGTATATTCAGCACAGATAATTAAATTGCATTTATTATAGATAAATAAATTACATTCATCATAGATCACACCAAAACAATTCATAGCACAAAGCATAACATATCAGGGATATCAAACATTTCAACAATCAATAGAATTCAAACATCCATAAGAAAGATTAATTTAACCATCTGATTAATTTAAATCAGATTGACCACTAATCCTGGTTAATTAATATTAATTAATTACAAACCTTAATCATTAATTAACCTTTAATAATTTATTAATTAACCTTTAATGATAAATTAATTAACCTTAATTAATAAATCAGTCCACCTTTAATCATTAAGTAATTAACCTGTAATTATTTAATTAGTCTTTTATTTATAACATTAAATAAATTAATCTTTAGTTAATTACATAATTAACTATCCCTTAATTACATTAAGTAATTATCTTTTAATCACAAATTCATTAACTTTTAATCATCAATTAAATTATCTTAAATCATAAATTAATAATTATTAAGTAATCAACTTTTAATTACTCAATTATCCTTTAATAAATCATGTTAATTAATTTATTACATAATTATCCATTAATTAATTTATCCTTAATTAATTACATTTAAGTAATTATCATTCAATTACTTTCATTAAGTAATCAATCCTTTAATCCCTTTCTTAATCACAAATTGAGTTTATTTATATTAAACTCTTTTAAACTTGGTTTAACTAAGTTTCTAACTTGAATAAAACAAGTTTTGTTTGAAAAGCATTGATTAGAAAATCAATTAGTCCTAGATTAAACTTAAACTTTTAAGATTATTTTTATCTTTAATTTAAATTTGTTACCATTTTCAAAAACCCGGGCCAAAGCATTACAGCCCCGAACCTAGCCTCGAGAAAATTTGCACACCCGATTACCTCGAAGAATTCCCAAAACTGCTTCAAGTTGACCCCGAGCACCACCTCTCCTTCACAAACTTCAGACACTTACATCCACGCATGCACGTGCATGAGGCGCCGGAGCCTCGACGATCGTTGCTGTAAACTCCCACACATCACCAAAATCGATGCAAGCAACGACCAAATGAAAACAAATCCATCGTTCCAAAAACTGGAACCAAATTTGATCGAAAAAAAACCTACCACCGACGATATCGACCTTGATCATCCTCGCCGACCACACCCTAACTTCATCTCCACCTGATACTTCGATCCCACCACAACCGATTAACCTCGATGCTTCCATGTTAACCAAAATGCCATGGCAAAACTATCTAACAAAGCGACACAACAAACCCTAAATCAATGTCGACAAGCCATCTTGGTGATCATAAAATCTCATAATCATTTTTCCTAGAACCCCCGACCTCCCATCAAACTTCATCCATGATCTCGAGACCCAACCATTCCCCGATCATCAGAATTCAAACGAAAACCCTTCTCAGTTCAACTCGAGAATTCACAAAAACTACTAACTTAAAAATCGGGATTTTATTATCAAAATTCACCATTTTTAAAAGCAAATCGATTGTATAATTGAGATGATCAATTATTTAAGTCGAATTTTGGGTCTTCCTTGGGTTCTTACTGATGTTTTATATTTTCAGAAAAACTTAAATCAATTTCACTTAGTAATAATTTTCAAAATTTATATCTTACTAATTTGAACATTTTATGTTTGAACAACAATGTCTGAAATGAATTAGAGGATGAGATTTTAAATTTAAAATATGTTTTGGAACCTATAACTTAGAACAAAGGTAATGTTCTTGTTCAAAGAGCATTATTCAACATTTGTGCATGTAAATATATACACACACCATCATTCCTACATTCATGCAACCATTTTACTTCATGAATCAATCACCAATATCAAGTTATATAAACAGATTCAAGTCTTAAAATAAACGTTTGCTCACCATAGAATAAAGAACAAAGAGAGAAGCCTATTGTTGTTTTGAATTTTGAAAACTTTGATTGTCCTTAACTTGCTTGATTTTTAAATCCTGGAACTAGAAATTTTTCTTGAACTTTGATTTGCTCACTTTACTTGAAATGCTTTCAGTTTGATTTGAAGGGTGATTTTTGAAGCCTACTTTGCTTCAGGTCTTATTTTTTCCAGGCTTTACACTTTGCTCTTAAATCTGGAAACTAGAAGTGTTTTGATCTGGTGACTTGTTTTTGATGTTGAATCTGAAATATTTGTTTCAGAATTGAATTGGGTTTTATTGATGAAGACTGTTCTCTGGAATTTGCATTTGATTTCCAAATTTTATCGTTTTGTTTTAAAAAAAATGAGAAATGAAGAGAAAAGATTGATGAAGGTGAGGATTTTACAAGAAATGGCCTGGTTTCTTCATTACATTTTTTTTTCAATTTAAAGAGATAATTGTTAATTGTAGTTTAAAAAAAAATCTTTACACTTGTTAATATTTGTTAACACTTGTTCATCCATAAATTTGTGAATATACAAATGTAACATGTAATAATATTGTGTCTAAACCCTTGTTTTTATTTAATTTGCAATTTGTATTTTAAACCCATTAATTATTTATATTTCATATCTTAACATATGTAAATGTTTTACATTTTGAATTCGTGAATATACAAACTATGTTTATCTATTTCAAAAAGAAAATGTGTTTTAAATCTTTTTATCAAATCTAATAAATATATATATATATACATGTATATTTATAACTTTAAAGAATATAATTTAATAATAAATTAATCACTAATATACAAATAGATATCTTTTTGAATTAAATCTTTTTTAAATAGCTTTTGGAAAAATTGAATTCAACACACAACTACCAAAACATCTATATATTTGCATATATATATATATATATATTATATACACAAAATTTGGAAACAAATTCTTATTAACTCTAAAATATAGTTTTCAAATCCAATATATATTATTTAAAACATTTATTTCCAAATTTTAAATTCAATTTATTTGTAAAATATTTACAATTGAATTCCCAAGTTGAACTCAATTTATTTTCAAAAATATTTATCTTAGAGTTTCAAATTGAAAATGAAATTCCAAATAAACCTATATATATTCATAAATATATTTATTCAAAAAATATCAAATTAATCCACAATCAAATTTATAATTAATATACTATTCGAAATATTTATTTCTAAATTTCAAATTAAAAATTCTATTTTAAGATCATGTTTATATTCATTTATATTAATAAACAAACAAATATCTATTTAATTTGGAAAATACTAAATTAATTCACAATTAAATTCCAAAAATTAAGTTGCTTACCAATTTAATTTTGATTTAAACAGAAGAATTTTACAGATTCCCCCCTTAAGAAAATTTCATCCTCGAAATTTGCAAGAGAGACAACAAAGGATGGATTTACAAAGATAGAGAAGCAATTTTCCAGGTTAAACTGAATATCTATTCTGCATTTGGCTTACCAAATCAGAATATCATCAATAAACATGAGAACGAACTCATACAATATTTTACCAAACACCCGGGTCACCCAGATCTACGAATATACAGGGGTATTGATTAGTGCGAAGGGTAACTAACCATTTGTAGAATATATCTGTACCCAATAGAACAAACAATGGATTCAATATTTCACAACTTTCAAACATTAGGTATCGATTCCAAACTCAGGTCGGAAATCCCAATGTATACACTATCTTGTCCCTCCTCGTACTTGAATTCTCACAAGATATTACAACAGAATTCTCAAATTTGGTTCTAATCGAAATCGTCTTATCAATACAAATCTTCTTATTTAACTTCATATTTAATTTACCAATATAATTTCAATTTCGTTAAAAATGAAAAGCTGATAGAAATTTGATGAAGAGAATACGAGATAGAAACTTATCTATAACGATTTGTAGGGCCACCACAACATCGAAGCTTCTCCTTGTAGCTCCTACGAAGCCATCAAAGAATTGAAATCTGATCAAAGGAGATTAATAGAAAAAAGATTATTTCCGTTGTTGCAAGGTTGACCATTTATAGTTGTACTTCCCTGTCCCCTATCTCGTCCTCTTCTTGCACTCATACTTACTGTCAATGGATAATAAGAGAATTTGCTGAGGCACACAGTCAGATATCTTAGGGATATACTCATTTTAGGGTATTTGTAACCCTAACTCTAATGAGTTACCTAATGAGTTATACTCCAAAAGCTAAAGTTCAACCTTTAGCTCTGATACCAGAATGCCACGACCCAAATTTCAGCGTTCAAAAATCGGCACTCATACTTCACTTGTACTCGAATGTCGCAGATTCAACCGTTGAAATCCGACTCGTGCCGAAGCTTACAACGCATTAAGTATAACAACATAGCGAAAGAAAAGGAATAATATCATTGATACAAAATAGTTGATTACAACAATGATATAGCATAATATCAATACAAATCAGAGCCAAAAGATATACAACAGCGGAAGACAACACAAGAAGATGGTCTAGATTTTGCAACCATCGACAGCGGAAAGATAACTCCTATAGAATGCATCCCCAAATGAATCCAACACCACCCCGCAACTCCATCTCCAAAACTCCAAACCAAAGATAGCTCGAACCCCGGTCACGATGCAATGAAGCAAACTAGATAACTCCAAATATTGAAGAGAAACAAATGTGATCGCCAAAATCCAAACGGCTCCAAACACCAAAGACTTCAAGATTTTCGAACAGAAAGATGAAGACTATCAAATCTACATCTACTAGCTGATTATCTAAAAAATCCAACTCTAGACTGCCCGTGTGGAAAATTGAGGGCACCTAGAGTTTTGAAAAGGAACAATAAACTCCAGGTCAGTCGTGAGACTGGTATGAGCAAACAAAAACAGTTTATCTTTAAAACAAACAACAAAAGAATTTAAAACATTGAAAACCGCAATGCTTTATGGAAAATGAAACTACCATAAGGCCTCCCGCCACACACACAATGCAAGCGCACAATTGGAGGAGATTTGTCCTTATGATAGTCAAACATGCTTGATACGCAAAATCCTTTTGATATTATTATTAGTGCATAGTGTAGAAAATCTTTTGAAAGTATAATAGTAATCTTAGCCAGCATAGACATTTCGAACTATGCTTATTATAGCTACCATCTAAACAGTGGTGACCACCATAAGTAAATGGCAGGTTATACAACTAAAACTGTACAAGGCGCATATTGGTTGATTGGATGTTCAACAATGTTCAGGCAGAGGACGTCCCCGAGAACCTAACCGGATCTCTGCCAACACAAGGTCGGGTTACCTCTGTAACTAGGTAACTACTGACACGAGCATGCCATCCCCCGTTCGTTATCAACCTTTATCTAAGGTACCTCTCAACCAACAACCACAAAGCAATAAGTTTGCAGAAGCCACAAAGTTAAGTATCTAGGCTCCATACCATGATACCACTTATAATCCAGAAGGAAATGGACATACACTCAGGGGGCACTACCCTCAATTAACCTTGCTGCAACGATTCTTGTTTTGACCATTTCGGATTGTGAGGCTCGATGAAGTCTCATCCACAAAGCTACGCTTTTCACAAATCCATGCTTCGATCAACAGATGATCGGCAACACTTCGTATGCCACATTACCAAATTGGGAATGTATCACCATTAAATATCATAACCTCTGAGCTCGTATGTCTCAGAGAAGGGTGTTAAGCTAAGGGAATAAATATCCGCCACCAAACAGAAATGTATTTGATAGAAACCATCTTTATATATCAAAGTGTAATGTCAGACACACATCCATACAAGTCTGTTCCGGGTTCGAACAGAATCAAAGGCACTTCCAAAGTAGCCCTTGCAAATCTGGGCATCCTCTATCCCGTTCAGACTCCCCATCACATATGAGATCTCTATATCGGAGCAACTTGGTGCAGAGTCATTCGACAGGTTATCCTATCGTTCTCGAAGACACCCGGTCTTCCCCATCGTGTTCAATTGCTAATTATTTCGTCGTATCACTATTCAGAATGGGGTACATGACACAAATTCCTCTCCGGCTAAACCGAATAGTGAGCGCAATTATTTAAAAACATATGGATATTGGGATCTCAGTTAAGTCATAACTTGTTACCTAAAATCTTTCTTTCAAATGGTTTAAAAAATTACCATTTTAAAATCTTTTAAAAAAAAGATTAAATTCACAAAGTTCACCAATCTTCCACAAAGATTTAATTCATAGATTTCAAAACCATTTCTGTTTTAAATCTTTTATACAAAAGATACACCTTTTAGAACCTCTTCAATTTCAAAACAAAGTTCAACAGTCTTTCACAAAGATTCATTTATAGCTTTCAAAACAATTTCATTTCCAAAACTTAAAATATTTTCAATACAACTTGGAAAACCTTCCTTTATATGAAAGCTATTATTATTTGAAAACAAACAGTTTTCGTATCGGAAAAATCCGATTACATTTGCACAAGTTAAAGCTCTTCAAGTATAAACTTGGATTAAACTTAAATTCCCAAAACAGTACTTTTAAAATGGTTTTAAAACCCATATAAACACATTTATAACTTGTATAACATTTTTAAATCATAATTTCCAAATATAGAATTCAATTTGAATTCGAATTCAAGTAAAACTATTTAAATTTCGAAACTTTATCCAGTTATTCAAAATAACCTTTATCTTTGAAAACTCCCTTTCAAAAGCTTTTCATATTTAACCCAATTCTATTTCCAAAACAATTTGTATTCAAAATTCAACTTTAAAACCATTTCAAAAATCTGTGATTTAACCAACCCTCGTGCAATCCATATTTGTGTGTGTATGGTGTAGTCCAGGAGTTTTACACAATAGTGCAACAACATCAATCATCACAGATTCAATCATATCAATATCGATAACCGGTATTATCTATAATGCTTATCTTCTATTCACAGATTCACAAATGTATATTCAGCACAGATAATTAAATTGCATTTATTATAGATAAATAAATTACATTCATCATAGATCACACCAAAACAATTCATAGCACAAAGCATAACATATCAGGGATATCAAACATTTCAACAATCAATAGAATTCAAGCATCCATAAGTAAGATTAATTTAATCATCTGATTAATTTAAATCAGATTGACCACTAATCCTGGTTAATTAATATTAATTAATTACAAACCTTAATCATTAATTAACCTTAATAATTTAGTAATTAACCTTTAATGATAAATTAATTAACCTTAATTAATAAATCAATCCACCTTTAATCGTTAAGTAATTAACCTTTAATTATTCTTTAATTAATTACATTAAATAAATTAATCTTAAGTTAATTACATAATTAACTATCCCTTAATTACATTAAGTAATTATCTTTTAATCACAAATTTATTAACTTTTAATCATCAATTAAATTATCTTAAATCATAAATTAATTAATCTTTAATTATTAATTAATCAACTTTTAATTACTCAATTATCCTCTAATAAATCATGTTAATTAATTTATTACATAATTATCCATTAATTAATTTATCCTTAATTAATTACATTTAAGTAATTATCATTCAATTACTTTCATTAAGTAATCAATCCTTTAATCCTTTTCTTAATCAGAAATTAAGTTTATTTATATTAAACTCTTTTAAACTTGGTTTAACTAAGTTTCTAACTTGAATAAAAAAAGTTTTATTTGAAAAGCATTGATTAGAAAATCAACTAATCCAAGATTAATTGATTTCTTTTAAGATTATTTTTATCTTTAATTTAAATCTCTTATCATCGTCAAAAACCCGAGCCAAAGCATTGAAGCCCCAAACCTAGCCTCGAGAAAATTTGCAGACCGATTACTTCGAGGAATTCCCAAAACAATCCGACCCCGAGCACCACCTCTCCTTCTCAAACTTCAGTCACTTACATCCATGCGTGCATGTACACGAGGCGTCGGAGCCTCGGCAATCGTTCCCGTAACCTCCCACACGTCGCTAGTGATCGCCTCGACAACCCACATCACCCAAATCGATGTAAGCAACGGCCAAACGAAAACAAACCCATCGTTCCAAAAACTGGAACCAAATTTGATTGGAAAAACACCTATCACTAACGATCTCGACCTTGAGCATCCTCGCCGACCACACCCTAACTTCATCTCCACCTGATACTTCGATTCCACCACAACCGATTAACCTCGATGTTTCCATGTTAACTCAAATGCGATGGCAAAACCATCGACCAAAGCAACACAACAAATCCTAAATCAATGTCGACAAGTCGTCCTGGTGATCATAAAATCTCGCAATCATTTTTCCTAGAACCCCGATCTCCCATCTAACTTCACCCACAATCTCGAGACCCAACCATTCCCCGATCATCAGAATTTGTACGAAAACCCTTCTCAGTTCAACTCGAGAATTCAAAAAAACTACTAACTTAAAAATCGGGATTTTATTATCAAAATTCACCATTTTTAAAAGCAAATCGGATTGTATAATTGAGATGATCAATTATAGAAGTCGAATTTTTGTCTGCCTTGGGTTCTTACTGATATTTTATATATCCAGAAAAACTTAAATCAATTTCACTTAAAAATAATTTTTAAAATTTATATCTTACTAATTTAAAATTTTTGTGTTTGAACAACAATGTCTAAAATGAATTAAAGGATGAGATTTTAAACTTAGAAAAGGTTTTGGAACCTGTATACTTAGAACAGAGGTAATGTTCTTGTTCACAAAGCATTATTCAACATTTGTATATTAATACACACACACACACAATCATTCCTACATTCATGCAACCATTTTACTTCATGAATCAATCACCAATATCAAGTTAAATAAACAGATGCAAGTCTTAAAATAAAAGTTCGCTCACCATAGAATAAAGAACAGAGAGAAAAGCCTGGTGTTGTTTTGAATTTTGAAAACTTTGATTGTCCTTAACTTGCTTGATTTTTGAATCCTAGAACTTTAAATTTTTCCTGAACTTTGATTTGCTCACTTTACTTGAAATTTTTTCAGTTTGATTTGAAGGGTGATTTCTGAAACCTGATTTGCTTCAGGCCTTATTTTTTCCAGGCTTTAGATTTTGTTCTTAAATCTAGAAACTAGAAGTGTTTTGATATGGTGACTTATTTTTGATGTTGAATCTGAAATCTTTATTTCAGATTTGAACTGGTTTTAATTGATGAAGATTGTTCTCTGGAATTTGCATTTGATTTCCAGATTTTATCTTTTTGTTTTAAAAAAAATGAGAAATGAAGAGAAAAGGTTGATGAAGGTGAGGATTTTACAGGAAATGGCCTGGTTTCTTCATTACATATTTTTTTTCAATTTAAAGAGATAATGCCACTTGTTATATTTTGTTACACTTGTTAATTGTATTTTTAAAAAAATCTTTGCACTTGTTAATATTTGTTAACACTTGTTCATGCATAAATCTGTGAATATACAAATGTCACATGTAATAATATTGTGTTTAGACCGTTGTTTTTATTTAATTTGCAATTTGTATTTTAAACCCTTTAATTATTTATATTTCATATCTTAACATATGTAAATGTTTTACATTTTAAATTCGTGAATATACAAACTATATTTATTTATTCATAAAGAAAATGTGTTTTAAATCTTTTTATCAAATCTAATAAATATTTATATATATATATATAACCCTAGATAATATAATTTAATAGTTAATTAATCACTAATATACAAATACATATCTATTTGAATTAAATCTTTCTTTAAAAGCTTTTGGAAAAATTGAATTCAACACACAACTACCAAAACATCTATATATTTACATATATATTATATATAAAATTTTTGGAAACAAACTCTTATTAACTCTAAAATATAGTTTTCGAATCCAATATATATTATTTAAAACATTTATTTTCAAAATTTAAATTCAATTTATTCGTAAAATATTTACAATTGAATTACCAAATTAAACTCAATTTATTTTCAAAAATATTTGTCTTAGAGTTTCAAATTCAAAATAAAATTGAAAATCAATCTATATATATTCATAAATATATTTATTCATAAATATATTTATTCAAAAAAATTCAAATTAATCCACAATCAAATTTATAATTAATATATTATTCAAAATACTTATTTACATATTTCAAATTAGAAATTCTATTTTAAAATCATATTTGTATTCATTTATGTTATTAAAAAACAAATATCTATTTAGTTTGGAAAATACTAAATTAATTCACAATTTAATTCCAAGAATTAAATTACTTACCGATTTAATTTTCAAAACAGGAATGTTACATTTAATGTTCTATTATAGCCTTTTGATTTGATGTGGTGTTGGTTTGATTTTGTTTGGAGATTGGATAATGAATAAGATGGAGAATAGTGGTAAGATTTTTAGACTAATGTATAATTAGAAAATAGAGTTTACGTTTATATTTATAGGATGGAATTGACACTTTAGCCATGTGTTCAACCTACAACCTTGACATCTACTTTAACAAAATACTTGTCAACTATTTAATAAAATAACTAAAACATTAGATAAAGCTTTTGAAATGTTAATGCCTGTTCGTCGATAAATGAGTAAATTATTGTGATAATGTATTTTAATTGGGTTCATTAGGTAAATAAAAAGTCATTATTGATAAAATGATAATGAGTATATCAGTTGCTTAGTATATATTTTCCTTGTCATTATTTCATATTTATCCATTCCTTAACTGACTCTTTTATAGCGGATAATATACTTTTTGCATGAAACATTTTATAAAAAATAAAATAATAAATTCTACATTTTTTTAGCCATCAAAGCCAAAATCATCTCAACTAATCACATGGACCTTGTATTTTAGCAGTTGGCAATAAACTTAAAATTCTACCAACATGAGATTTTATTCCAAACCAGAAGAAGAGAAAAACATAAAATTTTAGTAGCAATATGTAAATTGTTATATAGAGAAGACTTACATGTCAGTAATGAACTTGACATCAATTTGAAACAACCCATCATCTTCCCACTCTTCCAAACTCAACTCTAAAACATTTAACCCTAAATCTGCAATAGAATTAATATTAGGGCCTAGTGTTCATGGTGTTGGAGACATTGTCCACTCAGAGAAAAAGCGAAGGAAATCCAGTAGCGAGAGATGGATGTTTTCCAGAAGCAAGATATGGGATATTTTCTTAGAGAGAGGGTGTTTTGGTAAAGATGACAAGACAACTGATATTTGGTCATGGAAATCGGAGGGGGAAAGCAAAATAAGATGAAGGCGATGATGAAAATTAGGTTCCGTTGCAGCGATTATACGTGATAATTTGGAGGAGAGATAATGAGTCGATATGGATTAGGGGAGATCGAAGTTATCAGCCGAGATGTGAAAATTTAGGTTTGTAGCCCAAAAATTTAGATATGGAGCCAAAGGAAAATTTATATGCCTTCAAAGAATAGAGTTATAAAAATGAGTGCTTTATTGATTCGATCATTAACACAGTCAAAGCTAATCAGTGGTCTATTGCTTTGGTAGATAACACAACTGAAGAACATGACTAACATATATATTGGTTTACAAGGATCTATTGCTTCAGTTATAAGGGGTCACCAAAACAAATGACAGTATTTGCTTCTGGTTCCAACAACTAACAAATGAGGCAAGACAGCGGATATTGTGTACTAGCAAAATTTTGTAATTTGCATTTTTTAATTGGAAGGAGATAATATTTTGCTAATTTCAATTGATAAAGATTTAAATTTAAACCATCTAGCCATGGCGTACTGCCCTCTAATCATTTTTATATAGAAAAATATCACTTTTCAAATACCAATTACATCATCTATAATGTGATTTACGACCGTAAGAGATAATTTACTATATCCTACTAATATATACATAAATAGGATGAATACTACCCACCGATTAGCCATGCATCTTCTCCAATTTGAGGTGAATCTTCTTCCTTCTTTGCTATCCAAAAACATCCATCCTTGAAATTTCCAAATCTCTCGATAGCTTTGATTTATTTGTACAGCTCTTTTCACGGTGATCGGTTCCATATATTAATTCATTTATTTGGATTTGATTTGGTGGATTTGGAATTGATTTTACTTAGAAATTATATGAAGAAAAAGGTGGAGATTAGTGGTAAGTTGTTTAGGCTCAAGTAGGATTACAAAATAGGGTTTACATTTCTATGTATAAGTTGAAATAACACATGTTTAGTCTAAAATCTCAGTATAGATATATTGCAAAAATTCCTTGGATTTGACTTCTTCTAATTTTGGTTCGTTAAACCAAATTCAACAAGTTACATATTTGTATGGCCATAGACGGCATTTCGGACGCAATAGAATAGGTCCTGAAGCTTAATTCCAACTCCTATAAAAATTTACTATTTTTCCCTTTATATAAAATTATGATTGTATTTTTTGGGTTTAGTTATTTAATTTCATAAAATTATGGCATGTTACATTCTCCCCCTTTAAAGAATTCTATCCTTGAAATTCCATAGGATGGACAATGTGACTCCTATTACATCGTATAAACTTATAAAATATATATATATAGCTACATCCATCTAACATCCATTGTACAACACATGAAAGGAAAACACAACTAAGAGTGTATAATAGATATGACAGATAGAACGGGATGATATGATATGAGAAGAGTGCAAATTTCTAAATCGGCTTTCTATCTGAATGCGCATGCTATGTAACTAATATGTATGCAAACACCATAATATATGTAAATATATATATATATATATTCATAAATTCTATAATATATGTAAATATATATAAAATTTCATATTTATGCACATCCATTCATCCGTATGCAATAACCATATCGAAAACCAAGAAAAAAACATATCCATAAACACAATCAATAAAGTCAAGCAGAAAGAAAAAATAAATAACATTTAAAATATTATTTAGCATAAATCAGAGCACCTGACTATAGGTATCTGTAACATCCCCGGATTTTAACCCAGTTTAATTTGATAATTGAATTAATTTTTGAAATAAATTTGTGGATTTAGTAGAGTTTTTCAAAATAAATGTTAGTTGTTTATAGATGTTAATTTTAAATATAATTTGAAAATGTGAAATTGTAATTCAAATATTAATATATTGAAATTTAATTGGACTTAAAGAAATTTTATTTGAAACAAAAATATAATAAGTATGATTACTTAAGTTTAAGATGAAAATTTTAAATTAAGTATTTGTTAATAAGCTTACTATCTTAAGTCTAAAAATATAAATGTATTAAAAATTGAATTAACTAACATATAAATATTTATTTGTAATGAATAACTTTTCAAATCATTTGTTATAAATAAGAAGTTAATTGAACATTTAAATTTGACTTAATACTTTAAAAAAATGATATTTGAGATTTAAATTTTAATAACAAGAATAATTTCTTATTTATTATAAACATATATATTGGATCTGAGTTTTAAATAAGATTTAAATTAAAAGTTCAATTGTTTTAATATTCTTTCCTTTTAAAATTTTAACATAAGATAAGTTTGTTTTAAAATTTTATATAAAGAGTTAAATTAAAATAGATTTCTCAAGCATATAAACATATGTTATATTTATTGGATCAAAAGCATAAATTGTTTATAAATAATTATTAACATGAATTCACTTTTGAATATTTATCGAAAACCTAAAGTTTACTTATATAAAATAAATACATTACATACATACATATATATATATATATTACATACTTATACTTACATAGCTTAAATAAATTATTAAAAATGGAAAGTAATATTTGTAAATCATTAATACTTGTAAATATTTTAATCTATGTTAGGGACATTTGTAAATACATAAGCTTATGTGTAAACTAATTAAAACATGAATAGGACAAGTGTCAATCCTCTTTGATAATTTAAAATAAAAAATACAAAAAAATAAAATGAAAAAGAATTTTACTTTCAGCTGAACCTTTCTTCATATCAACAAAATGAATACAAAACAAAGATTTAAAGAATTAAGATCTGAAAAAAAAGGAAACCTGGAAAGAAAATCTGGAAATTTCAACATCAAGGCAAGATTTCAAATGAAATCAAAATTGATCAATAAGCAATTCAGTAATCGTCAGCAGTAGGATTAAATTCAACATGCAAAGGGATCAATTTCATCAACAGCAAGCAATCAAAAGCCTTTTTTCGAATAAAATTCAAGGCCTGGAAACAAGTTCTGTTCTCTACATATAAGGAGAGTAAATCTTCACTTTAAAAATAGATTTGAACCTGTTATAAACCCAGACATGTGTGATGATTTATATAGTAGTTTAGTTACAAATGTGTTTTGAAGATGATTGCATGTTTGTATACAAAGATGATATGTATGTATGGTGACTGTATAAATATGCTCTATTAAATTACCGGTTTTGATCATTCAATTTAATTCAAATCTCCCAAAAACAATCATTATTTGGCTTTGATAATTTAATGAAAGTTGTTTGTTAATGGATGATGATTGTTTTGAAAATCATTTCAGGATTTTTATTTCAATAAATAATTTTAAAATTTAGGACATATAATAAATTTTTGATTCATGTCAAAAATCAATAACCTTAATTTCTGCTATGGATTATATAGTTGGATTTTTAGATAAAAATGATGATTTTTAACATGTATTTCATAATTTTTAAATTGATATTCGATTGGGAATTTGGAGATGAACTATTTCGGCAATTTGGTGAATTGCCGATGATTAACTCAATGGTTTGAGTTGAATTGTTGATCGAAGCTTGCTTTTGTAACGTGGATGCAGGGAAAAATGTTCATGAATTTTTCCTATGGCTGTATTGTTCAGATTCGATCATCTAGGGTTTTACATTGTGTTTTGTTCGTCTTGGTTGCCGAGGCGTTTGCGTCATGGTTAGTGGATCGGAGTCGTTCGCATTAAGGGGAGATGATGCTCGTGGACGAGGTGTTTCGATGGTGAGGTCGGCGAGGTCTAACGGTGTCGTGAGTGTCAACGTTGGGGGGGTTTTGGGACGAGCTGCTACAGTTTTTTCAAGCAATTGGTCGAATTTCGATTTGAGTTAGGATTTTTGAATCTGGGTTGTGGGAGAGGTTGTCGAGGTCGTTTGTGGATGGTCGGCGATCAGTTGGATGGTCGGAGGGGAGTGGTTTGGTTGCGCACGTACACGTGTGTACATTGGTGTGCACTGGAAAGAAAGGAGTTAGGGAAGACGAGGATGACTCGAGGTGGCACTCGCGTTTTTAGGGTAACGACTCAAAGTGGGGGCGCTGGGTTTTGCTTCGGGGTTGGCACAAATAGTTGAAGTGATGGACTCGAGTTTTTGGTTGTATGTTATCTGGCTAGTACTGTAAAAGATAGAGTTTGCAAATTTTAAACTTGTAGTTTGAATAAATAAAATCAAGCTTTAAATTATAAACAAGTTTTATAAAAGAAAACAAATTTTCAAAATTTAAAACTTGTTGTATTGAAATAAATGTAAATTAAACTTTTAAAGGTGTTAATTGAATTTATTTTAAAATTTAAATTTTTTTAAGATGATTTATTTTTGAAAGTAATTATCTTCATTAAATTTTGAATTTTACATTTAAAAAGGAATGTTTTGAATTTAAATATTAAATCAAAGTTTTAAGTAAATTTTTAAGTAATGTTTTAAAAACTAAGTTTCAAATTATATTGGAAATGATATGTTTAAATTAGATGATTAAAGTGTTTTAAATTTGAAATTGATTTCTTAATACTTTATTTCAAATAAGGTTAAGGTTATAATTTTATAACCAATAAAATAATTTGTCTTCAAGTTATTAAGATTTGATTAATTTAAATAACTAATTTATGAGGATAATTAAGGTTAATTTATTATTGTTGTGAACCTAAGAATACTTCATTTATATGATTTGTTAATAAGTAAAGAGTTTAATTAAGATAAATGATTTTCTTAATTAATTAAGAATTTTCAAATATAAGAAGTTAACTAATTATTTAATTAATTTTAAATGATTAGTTAATGGACTATTTAATTTTTAAAAAATAACTTAATTATGAATTAATTAAGTGTAATTACTAAATGTAAGTAATTAATGTCTAATTACTTAAAGTAATTAGAAAGAGGAAATTACTTATGGAAGTAATTAGTGGAAAATTACTCATGGGAGTAATTAAATGGAAGTGATTAATGGATAATCACTTGATGATACTAATTAAGGAATTGATTAATATAATTGTTTTGAAGTTAATTAATTATGGATTAATTAAGTTAATGGATTTGTAGTCAATTAATTATAGAGTAATGAATTAACGAATTAAGGGTTGTTTAATGATGGAATTAATTACTTGTTAAGTAATTAATTAAGAGAGTAATCATCTAATGAAAGTAATTAGAAGATAATTACTAATGTAAGTAATTAAGGGTTAATTAATTAATGTGATTAATTAAGTAATGGATGTGATTAATTTTAAGATTAGTTACCAAGTGTAATTAATTAAAAATGTAATTAATTAATAAAGTAATTAATTAATAAAGTAATTAATTAAGGATTTATTAATTAATTTAATTGAATAATAATTATTTAATGAAGTAATTAAAGATTAATTAATTGGAATAATTAATCAAAGATTAATATATTAATTAAGATGTTAATTAAGATAAGTAATTACAAGTTGCTAACTAATTAATGAAAGGATTAAGAGTAATTAACAAAGTGATCAATTACTTGTTAGATAATTAATTAGAAAGGATTTGATGAATGGAAGTAATAATTAATTAAATAATTAATTAGTAATTAATAATTAGTTTATGTGATTTGTTAATTAAGGTAATTAATTTGAGAATAATTAATTAATTAAAGGTTAATTAATTAAAGGATTTAATTAAAGGCTAATTAATAAATTAATAATTGAAGGTGAATTAATTTCTAATTTATTAAGGTAATTAATTAAGATAAATTAATTGCTAGTTAATTTATGGTTAACAATGATAAGTGATTAAGAATGATCACTCATTTTAATTAATTAAGGATAATTAATTAACGTGATAAATTAATTTAAAGGTTAATTAATGATTAAAGAGTAATTAATCAAAATGGTTTGTAACTAATTAATGATTAATTAACCAGGATTAGAAATTTATTCATAAGTAATTTATCTGATTTAAGTAAATCAGATAATTAATTGGTATCACTCGTGGATGTTAGGATTCTATGGAGTGCATTGAATTGATTGATGTCCTTGATTTGCGATAATGTGTGATATGGATTATTTTGTTTTATGAACTGTGATGTAATTTATTCTGCGATGAAATTAATTATCTATGATGTAATTTATTATCTGCGATGAACTTATATTATTCATCCATGATCTGTAAATAAAGATAAGCGTTATAGATTATACCGCTTATCGATATTTCTGTGTTTGAATCTATAATGGTTGATGTTGGTGCACTATTGTGTGTAAAACCCCTGGACCACACTATACACACACAAATATGGATTTCATAAGGAAATCAGGTTAAGTTACAGATATTTGAATTTAATATTTTGAAATAGTTTTTAAGGTTGAATTTTAAAACCAAACGGTTTTGGAAATGATTTTGAAAGCTATAATTGAATCTTTATGAAAGGTAGTTGAACCCTATTTTGAAATTGAAGAGGATTTTTAAATGGTGTATCTTTTATATATAAAAGATGGAAACGGGAATTGTTTAAAAGTTATGAAGCGAGTCTTTAATTTAAAGACCAGATGAGTTAATTCAACTTAAAATGAATTTTTTTTTGAAAGGCTATAAATGAATCTTTGTAAAGATTGGTGACCCTTCTTTTAAATTATAAGGTGATTTATAAGATAAATCTTTAGTTCAAAAGATTTAAGTGTGGAAATTGTTTAAACCATTGAAGGTTTTTGAAATGAATCTTTTTGTTTAAAAGATTGGGAATGGTAATTTGTTTTAACCATTTGAATAAAATGTTTTGGGCTTTAAGTTGCGACTTAACTGAAATCCCATTATCCATATAATTTTAAACATTGCGCTCATTATTCGATTTAGTTGGGAGAGGACCTTTGTGTCATATAACCCATTCCGAATAATGATACGACGTATATGGATAGCAATTGAAGACCGGTGGTGAAGACCGGATATTTTTCGAAAACGAAAGGATAACCCGTCAAATGTCTTTGCACCGACCGGTCCCCGGTATAGAGATTTGATCACCCTTTGTGATGGGGAGTCTGGATGTGATTAGGGATTATTCAGATTTGCAAGGGCTTCTTCGAAAGTGCCTTTGGTTCTGTTCGAACCCGGAACAGACTAGCATGGATGTGTGTCTGACGTTACACTTTGAGATGTAAAGTTTGTTTCTATCAAATACATTTCTTTGGTGGCGGAGATTTATTCTCTTAGCTTAACACCCTTCTCTGAGACGTACGAGCTCAGAGGTTATGTAGTTGATGGTTAATAGTGATACATTCCCAATTTGGTAATGTGGCATACGAAGTGCTGCTACTCATTTGTTGATCAAAGCATGGCTTTCGTGTAAAGCATTGTTTTGTGGACGAGACTTCGTCGAACTTCACAACCCGGAATGGTTGAAACAGGAACAATGCGGCAAGGTTATTTAGGGGTAGCGCCCCCTGAGGGTATGTTCATTGTCTTTTGGGTAGAGGTGGTATCATGGTATGGAGCCCAGATACTTAACCTATGTGGTTGCTGCAAATTTATTGCTTTGTGGTTGTTGGTCAATCCCAGGATAAAGGTTGGTTACGACCGAGGTGTGGCATACTCGTGTAGTAGTTACCTAGTTATAGAGGTAACCCGGCCTTGTGTTGGCAGAGATCCGGTTAGGTTCTCGGGGCGTCCCTGCAGAGGCGTACCTATGTGGTAATGGGAAGTTCCTTGGCCTGACCATTTGTTGGAAATCCAATCACCAATACGCACCTTGCATGGTTTTAGTTGTAGAACCTTCCATTTAAAATGGTAGCTATAGTAGGCATAATATAGTGGTACCTATGCTGGCTAAGACTAATATTATACTTTCAAAATGTTTTCCACTATGCACTAATAATAATATCAAATGGTTTTCGCGTATCAAGCATATTTAACTATCATAAGGAGAAATCTCCTCCAAGTCTACATTTGCATTGTGTGTGTGGCGGGAGGCCTTATGGTAGTTTCATTTTCCAAAAAGCATTGCGGATTTAAATTCTTTTGTTTGTTTTTAAGATAAATTGTTTTTTTGTTTGCTAATACCAGTCCCACGACTGACCCGGAGTTAATTGTTCCTCTCCTAAACTCTGGGTGCCCACTATTTTCCCACACAAGCAGTCTAGAGTTGGGTTTTTCAGATAGTGGATATAGATATCGATCCGGTAGCTCTCAGCTTTCTCTTTATATTCTTTGGAGATCTTGGATATTGAAGTCTTTGGTGGATGTGACTTGCTTATCTTGGTGCAATTTGATGGTGGTTCGAGCTATTTCTGGATTGGTGCTTTGGAGTTAGAGTTGCTGTTGCTGTTTGGAGTTTTTTGTTCCGCTCCTATATCATATTGTTATTCCGCTGTAGCATTGTTATCTTGTATCTCTGATATTGATTCATATTGTATCATTGTTGTATTTAATATTGTATATCAATGATATTCATTCCTTTTCCTTCCGCTGTGTTGTTATACTTAATTGTGTTATAAGCTCCGGCGAACCAGATTCGACGTTTGGATCTACGGCATTGGAATACAAGTGTCATATTCGGTGTCGATTTTCGAAGGTCGAGTCAGGGTCACTACATTTGGTATCATAGCTGAAGGTTGAAACTTTAGCTCAGGAGTATAACACATTAAGTAACTCATTAGAGATAGGGTGAAGTATACCCTAGAATGAGTATGTCCCTAAGATATCCGTCTGAATGCCTCAGTAAATTCTCTTACTATCCATTGATAGTAAGTATGAGTGAAAAAAGAGGACGAGATAGGGGACAGGGGAGTACAACTATAAATGGTCCATACCCTGCTATACCGGAAACAACTTTCTCTATAAATCTCCTTTGATTCGTCTTTTCAATTCCTGAATGATTCCTGGCAACTCAAGGAAGAAGCTTTGATATATTTGCATAGGACACAAACTGCAGATGGGCCATAATTGTTTGTTTGGATGAATTGTTGCTTTGATTGTTATGGTTGATAGGTATATTTTGGTTGTTTAAACTAAAAGAGATTGCATCCATATATCTGTTTATTCTGTTGGGTCCTGGATATATTCTACAAGAGGTTAGTTATCCTTAGAACTAATCAATATCCCTATATATTCGTAGATCTGGTGACCCGAGTATCTTGATTCTTTCTTGTATCAATTATTGATATTCTGATTTGGTAAGTCGAATACAGAATAGATATTCAGTTTGATCTGGTGATTCGATCTTTCTATATTCTTTTGTTGTCTCCCTTCTTTCAAATTTCGAGGATGAAATTTTCTAAGGGGGAATCTGTAACATCCCTGGATTTTAACCCAGTTTAATTTGATAATTGAATTAATTTTTGAAATTAATTTGTGGATTTAATAGATTTTTTCAAAATAAATGTTAGTTGTTTATAGAAGTTAATTTTAAATATAATTTGAAAATGTGAAATTGAAATTCAAATGTTAATATATTGAAATTTAATTGGACTTAAAGAAATTTTATTTGAAACAAAAATATAATAAGTATGATTACTTAAGTTTGAGTTGAAAATTTTAAAATAAGTATTTGTTAATAAGTTTAACATCTTAAGTTTGAAAATATAAATGTATTAAAAATTGTATTAACTAACATATAAATATTTATTTGTAATGAATAACTTTTCAAATCATTTGTTATAAATAAGAATTTAATTTGAACATTTAAATTTGACTTAATACTTTTAAAAAAAATGATATTTGATATATAAATTTTAATAACAAGAATAATTTAATATTTATTATAAACATATATTTTGGACCTGAGTTTTAAATAAGATTTAAATTAAAAGTTCAATTGTTTTAATATTCTTTCCTTTTAAAATTTTAACATAAGATAAGTTTGTTTTAAAATTTTATATAAAGAGTTAAATTAAAATAGATTCCTCAAGCATATAAACATATGTTATATTTATTGGATCAAAGGCATAAATTATTTATAAATAATTGTTAACATGAATTCACTTTTGAATATTTATCAAAAATCTAAAGTTTACTTATATAAAATAAATATGTTACATACATACATATATATATATATATTACATACTTATACTTACATAGCTTAAATAAATTATTAAAAAGGGAAAGTAATATTTGTAAATCATTAACACTTGTAAATATTTTAATCTATGTTGGGGACATTCGTAAATACATAAGCTTATGTGTAAACTAATTAAAACATGAATAGGACAAGTGTCAATCCTCTTTGATAATTTAAAATAAAAAAATAAAAAAATAAAATGAAAAAGAATTTTACTTTCACCTGAACCTTTCTTCATTTCAACAAAATGAAAACAAAATAAAGATTTAAAGAAGTAAAATACAGTAAAATCTGGAAAAAAAGGAAACCTGGAAAGAAAATTTGGAAATTTTAACATCAAGGCAAGATTTTCAAATGAAATCAGAATTGATCAACAAGCAATTCGGTAATCATCAGCAGTAGGATTAAATTCAATATGCAAAGGGATCAATTTCACCAACACCAAGCAATCAAAAGCCTTTTTTAGATTAAAATTCAAGGCCTGGAAACAAGTTCTGTTCTCTGCATATAAGGTGAGTAAATCATCACTTTAAAAATAGATTTGAACCTGTTATAAACCCAGACATGCGTGATGATTTATAAAGTAGTTTAGTTACAAATGTGTTGTGAAGATGATTGCATGTTTGTATACAAAGATGATATGTATGTATGGTGACTGTATAGATATGCTCTGTTAAATTATAGGTTTTGATCATTCAATTTAATTCAAATCTCCCAAAAACAATCATTATTTGGCTTTGATAATTTAATGAAAGTTGTTTGTTAATGGATGATGATTGTTTTTAAAATCATTTCAGGATTTTTATTTCAGTAAGTAAGTTTAAAATTTAGGAAATACAGTAAATTTTTGATTCATGTCAAAAGTCAATAACCTTAATTTCTGCTATGGATTATATAGTTGGATTTGTAGATAAAAATGATGATTTTTAACATGCATTTCATAATTTTTAAATTGATATTCGATTGGGAATTTAGAGATGAACTGTTTCGGCAATTTGGTGAATTGCCGACGATCAACTCAATGATTTGAGTTGAATTGTTGAACGAAGCTTGCTTTTGTAACGTGGATGTAGGGAAAAATGTTCATGAATTTTTCCTATGGTTGTATTGTTCAGATTCGATCAATCCAGGGTTTTACATTGTGTTTTGTTCGTCTTGGTTGTTGAGGCATTTGCGTCACGGTTAGTGGATCGGAGTCGTTCGCATTAGGGGGAGATGATGCTCGTGGACGAGATGTTTTGATGGTGAGGTCGGCGAGGTCTTACGGCGTCATGATTATCGGTGTTTGGGGAGGGGGTTTGTGACGAGCTGCTGCAGTTTTTTTCGAGCAATTGGTCGAATTTCAATTTGAGTTAGGATTTATGAATCTGGGTTGTAGGAGAGGTTGTCGAGGTCGTTTGTGGTTGGTCGACGATCAGTTGGATGGTCGGAGGGGAGTGGTTTGGTTGCGCACGTACACGTGTGTACGTTGGTGTGCACTGGAAAGAAAGGAGTTGGGGAAGACGAGGATGACTCGGGGTGGCACTCGCGTTTTTAGGGTAACGACTCAAAGTGGGGGAGCTGGGTTTTTCTTCGGGGTAGGCACGAATAGTTGAAGTGATTGACTCGAGTTTGTGGTCGTATGTTATCTAGTTAGTGCTGTAAAAGATAGAGTTTGCAAATTTTAAACTTGTAGTTTGAATAAATAAAATCAAGCGTTAAATTATAAACAAGTTTTATAAAAGAAAACAAATTTTCAAAATTTAAAACTTGTTGTATTGAAATAAATGTAAAAACAAGTTTTATAAAAGAAAACAAATTTTCAAAATTTAAAACTTGTTGTATTGAAATAAATGTAAATCAAACTTTTAAAGGCGTTAATTGAATTTATTTTAAAATTCAAATTTGTTTAAGATGATTTCTTTTTGAAAGTAATTAACTTCATTAAATTTTGAATGTTAAATTTAAAAAGGAATGTTTTGAATTTAAATATTAAATCAAAGTTTTAGGTAAATTTTTAAGTAATGTTTTAAAAACTAAGTTTCAAATTATATTGGAAATGAAAAGTTCAAATTAGATGATTAAAGTGTTCTAAATTTGAAATTGATTTCTTAATACTTTATTTCAAATAAGGTTATGGTTATAATTTTGTAACCAATAAAATAATTTTTCTTCAAGTTATTAAGATTTGATTATTTTAAATAACTAATTTATGAGGATAATTAAGGTTAATTTATTGTTATTATGAACCTAAGAATACTTCATTTATATGATTTTTTAATAAGTAAAGAGTTTAGTTAAGATAAATGATATTCCTAATTAATTAAGAATTTTCAAATATAAGAAGTTAACTAATTATTTAATTAATTTTAAATGATTAGTTAATGGTTTGTTTAATTTTTAAATAATCACTTAATTATGAATTAACTAAGTGTAATTACTAAATGTAAGTAATTAATGTCTAATTACTTAAAGTAATTAGAAAGAGGAAATTACTTATGGAAGTAATTAGTGGAAAATTACTCATGCGAGTAATTAAATGGAAGTGATTAATGGATAATCACTTGATGTTATTAATTAAGGAATTGATTAATATAATTGTTTGAAGTTAATTAATTACGAATTAATTAAGTTATTGGATTTGAAGTTAATTAATTATAGAGTAATTAATTAAAGAATTAAGGATTATTTAATGATGGAATTAATTACTTGTTAAGTAATTAATTAAGAGAGTAATCGTCTAATGAAAGTAATTAGAAGATAATTACTTATGTAAGTAATTAAGGGTTAATTACTTAATTTATTTATTTAATTAATTAATGTGATTAATTAATCAATGGATGTGATTAATTTTAAGATTAGTTACTAAGTGTAATTAATTAAAAATGTAATTAGTTAATAAAGTAATTAATTAAGGATTTATGAATTAATTTAATTGAATAATAATTACTTAATGAAGTAATTATAGATTAATTAATAATAATTAATCAAAGATTAATATAATTAATTAAGATGTTAATTAGGATAATTAATTACAAGTTGCTAACTAATTAATGAAAGGATTAAGAGTAATTAACAAAGTGATTAATTACTTGTTAGATAATTAATTAGAAAGGATTTGATGAATGAAAGTAATAAATAACTAAATAATTAATTAGTAATTAATAATTAGTTTATGTGATTTGTCAATTAAGGTAATTAATTTGAGAATAATTAATTAATTATAGGTTAATTAATTAAAGGATTTAATTAAATGCTAATTAATAAATTAATAATTGAAGGTGAATTAATTTCTAATTTATTAAGGTAATTAATTAAGATAAATTAATTGCTTGTTAATTTATGGTTAACAATGATAAGTGATTAAGAATGATCACTTATTTTAATTAATTAAGGATAATTAATTAACATGATAAATTAATTTAAAGGTTAATTAATGATTAAAGAGCAACTAATCAAAATAGTTTGTAATTAATTAATGATTAATTAATCAGGATTAGAAATTTATTTTTAAGTAATTTATCTTATTTAAGTAAATCAGATAATTAATTGATATCACTCATGGATGTTAGGATTCTATGGAGTGCTTTGAATTGATTGAGGTCCTTGATTTGTGATAATGTGTGACATGAATTATTTTGTTTTATGAACTGTGATGTAATTTATTCTACGATGAAATTAATTATCTGTGATGTAATTTATTATCTGCGATGAACTTATATTATTCATCCATGATCTGTAAATAAAGATAAGCGTTATAGATTATACCGCTTATCGATATTTCTGTGTTTGAATCTATAATGGTTGATATTGGTGCACCATTGTGTGTAAAACCCCTAGACCACACTATACACACAAATATGGATTTCACGAGGAAATCAGGTTAAGTCACAGATATTTGAATTTAATATTTTGAAATAGTTTTTAAGGTTGAATTTTAAAACCAAACGGTTTTGGAAATGATTTTGAAAGCTATAATTAAATCTTTTTGAAAGACAGTTGAACCCTATTTTGAAACTAAAGGGGATTTTTAAATGGTGTATCTTTTATATATAAAAGATGGAAACGGGAATTATTTAAAAGTTATGAAGCGAATCTTTAATTTAAAGACCAGATGAGTTAATTCAACTTGAAATGGAATTGCTTTCTTGAAAGGCTATAAATGAATCTTTGTAAAGATTGGTGATCCTTGTTTTAAATTAAAAGGGGATTTTTAAGATAAATCTTTAGTTTAAAAGATTTAAGTGTGGAAATTGTTCAAACCATTGAAGGTTTTTGAAATGAATCTTTTTGTTTAAAAGATTGGGAATGGTAATTTGTTTTAACCATTTGAATAAAATGTTTTAGGCTTTAAGTTGTGATTTAACTGAAATCCCATTATCCATATGATTTTAAATATTGCGCTCATCATTTGGTTTAGCCATGAGAGGACATTTGTGTCATATAACCCATTCCGAATAATGATACGACGTATATGGATAGTATTTGAAGACCGGTGGTGAAGACCGGATATTTTTCGAAAACAAAAGGATAACCTGTCGAATGTCTCTGCACCGACTGTTCCCCGGTATAGAGATTTGATCGCCCTTTGTGATGGGGAGTCTGGACGTGATTAGGGATTATCCGTATTTGCAAGGGCTTCTTCGGAAGTGCCTTTGGTTCTGTTCTAACCCGAAACAGACTTGTATGGATGTGTGTCTGACATTACATTTTGAGATGTAAAATTTGTTTCTATCAAATACATTTCTATTTGGTGGCGGAGATTTATTCTCTTGGCTTAACACCCTTCTCTGAGACGTACGAGCTCAGAGGTTATATAGTTGATGGTTACTAGTGATACATTCCCAATTTGGTAATGTGGCATACGAAGTGCTATTGATCATTTGTTGATCAAAGCATGGATTTCGTGTAAAGCGCAGCTTTGTGGAAGAGACTTCGTCGAACTTCACAACCCGGAATGGTCGAAACAGGAAGAACGCGGCAAGGTTATTTGGGGGTGGCGCCCCCTGAGGGTATGTTCATTTCCTTCTGGATGGAGGTTGTATCATGGTATGGAACCCAGATACTTAACCTATGTGGTTGCTGCAAATTTATTACTTTATGGTTGTTGATGAATCCCAGGATAAAGGTTGGTTACGACCGGGGGATGGCATACTCGTGTAGTAGTTACCTAGTTATAGAGGTAATCCGGCCTTGTGTTGGCAGAGATCCGGTTAGGTTCTCGGGGCATCCCTCCAGAGATGTACCCATGAGGCAATGGGAAGTTCCTTGGCCTGACCATTTGTTGGAAATCCAATCACCAATACGCGCCTTGTACGGTTTTAGTTATAGAACCTGCCATTTAAAATGGTAGCTATAGTAGGCATAATATAATGGTACCTATGGTGGCTAAGATTAATATTATACTTTCAAAATGTTTTCCACTATGCAATAATAATAATATCAAATGGTTTTCGCGTATCAAGCATATTTAACTATCATAGGGAGAAATCTCCTCCAAGTCTGCGTTTGCATTGTGTGTGTGGCGGGAGGCCTTATGGTAGTTTCATTTTCCAAAAAGCATTGCGGATTTCAAATTTAAATTCTTTTGTTTGTTTTTAAGATAAATTGTTTTTTTGTTTGCTCATACTAGTCCCACGACTGACCCGAAGTTTACTGTTCCTCTCCTAAACTCTGAGTGCCCACTATTTTCCCATACGGGCAGTCTAGAGTTGGGTTTTTCAGATAGTGGATATAGGTATCGATCCGGTAGCTCTCAGCTTTCTCTTTGTATTCTTTGGAGGTCTTGGATATTGAAGTTTTTGGTGGACGTGACTTGCTTATCTTGATGCAATTTGATGGTGGCTCGAGCTATTTCTGGATTGGTGCTTTGGAGTTAGAGTTGCTGTTGCTATTTGGAGTTTTTGGTTCCGCTGCTATATCATATTGTTATTCCGTTGTAGCATTGTTATCTTGTATCTCTGATATTGATTCATATTGTATCATTGTTGTATTTAATATTGTATATCAATGATATTCATTTCTTTTCCTTCCGCTGTGTTGTTATACTTAATTGTGTTATAAGCTCCGGCGAACCAGATTCGACGTTTGGATCTGTGGCATTGGAATACAAGTGTCGTATTCGGTGCCGATTTTCGAAGGTCGAGTCAGGGTCGTTACAGTATCTATCCGAGGTTGGAATGTAAATACATACAAACAACATAATATACGTTATAATGGTATAACTCAAACAAATCAACCATTGCAACAAAAACACATCATAAGGATGCACATATAGCCATTCGAAGCATCCAGAAATCCATTCATATGCTGGCTGGCTAGCTAAGAAAAATGCAAGCAAATAACGACCTAATAAGTAAAATAACCTGCAAATTAACTAAAAAAGAAACTTATTTCAAAAGACTCCTGACGGGGAAACACAGATTCTCTCCCGATGCACCATCATATTTATGTCCAATCCTTTCCCTCGCCGTACATTGACCAATTTCATTTTCTTATTTTTATGCTGTTTCACATTAAGTCATAAGATGTGAATACACCTATAGAGTATTCTAGACTCTGTCTCTAAATTCAACTCATAAGCTGATTATGCTACACCATAACTGCTAAATCATCAATGTACGTTTGCAGGATGGATAAAAAATGTGAATACCTGCCAATTTTTCAAGAAGCCCGCTTAAACCTGTCGACTTCCTACTCTCTGTATTATCTGGAATGGCCTAACAACTTATGGTGCTACTTCCCTACATAATATATCTCAATAGCGAATCCTTCACCTACCAAGCTACCTAATGCGAACTCTCTATACACATTTATCCTATGCATTTTACAATCCTTTACTTATCACTGAGGTGTATAATCATGTAATGTTCAAGTATTGCTTTAATTTATATAGACTTCCTTACTAATGTATATCTATTATCAAAAACCTTGCGACATACTTTATCCCTTACTTCGCCACTTACTTTTTCATCTCAGCTAACAGAAAATCTTATTTATTTCCTTCGAATGCCTCATCAAACTCCCTTAAGTCTATAGGGATGACACTATAATAATGGAGGGTGTCTTCCCTAAATGGATTAACATTATGGATTATGTCAACCACATACTCCCTCACCATTTAGTTGTAGACATCCAAAAAGGATGATGCCTTAAATTCGGTGAATACAATATTATTACATTGAACTATAGACTAGGTTGTGCACTTTTCACTTACTTTTCATATGTGCTATCACTGAGAATAGGTCATGCACAAAATTCACTATTTTGTAAAACTGACTTAACAATATAGTTTTTTCAATCTAAGTGATGTCTGGAAAAAGTCTTATCACTTAGTCAATTTTCTTCCAATTTGCCAATCTTTCCTTTCACAAATTAGCCTTCGTAGAATAGTACGTGCAAGTCAAGGCACTTACTTCATGTTTTGAAACCATGCAACAGTACATACTTTAATATTAAGATTAACTCCACATACTTATGAAGTCCTATAAACTAACATACATCCAGAGTACCTTATGTACATCGTCATACTTCAAAATTACTTTACATAACAAGTATAGTCATCCTCTATCACGACTGTCTTATACAACCAATCTTCTATTATATAACCTTTTAGGAAAATTTTCACTTAACCGTGCTCTCATGCTTCTCACTTCTTACATATCTGTATCATTGCCTTAACATAAACATATATGTTAACTTCAAGCAAAATTTAATAACATAACTCTTAATAATTCAAAAGAATAAATTTCAACTTGTTATTTTCTTCCTAAGTATAAATCATATCAGTATTGTTTATTATACAAATACCTTTTCTCAATTATATCAAAATAGTATATATTAATAATATAGTTCAAAAATCCATTGTTTTCATCATATTAGTATAAATGTCTTGGATATCTTTATTTAATCCAAAATCAATGCTTTTCATTAAATTTCCTTCAAAACATTTATATTGTTATCACTCCATATAGAAAAAAGTATTACTTAAATCATTTTTTGCTTAAAAACTATAGTATTATCTTAAAAAAAGCAACAACTTTCTACATTAAATCCCAAAAATCTTTTTGTTGTTATTTGTCTCCATACACTAATAATTTATCCCAAAAAAATTCATGGAAAATATCTCTTTATTATTATTCTAAAATATCTCTTGTTTTTTTTTACTTAAATGATGATAATTTATTCATAGAATCTATAAAATAGTCATATCATTATTATTTGCTAAAAAGTTAGACCTTTTTCCAAAAATATTACTATTTTTCAAATTACACATTACTTTATAAATAATAGTAAACTTTTAATTCAAAATAGATATCTGGTTATTGTTTTAGAATATTTCCAAAATATATAGCCAATATCCTCATAAATTTTAAGTTCAAATCCCTAAATCACAAATCTGTAACGTTCATTTCTAGCAAGTTCTTTGTAGAATGGCGTACTATCCTAGCTAGTTCACCATAGTCAATTTGAACTTTATAGGATGTGTAATTCTTTTCAAGCTCTAATCAAATTTCAAACGAAAATATAAATCTTTACAATCCAATTTTTAAATTAAAATCGCAATCTCTCATCTTATTCTTCACAAAATTAGTAAGATATGAAGACCATAAAATTCTTTGTTAACTTCAATGAATGTTTAATTTCGATGATCACACATTTTCCCCAAAATATATTCTTTAATTCTACTTAAAAAAATTCCAAAAAGTTTTAGTTTAGATATTTCATATTAAATCACGTCATAAGAAATCATAACTCGAATTAATTCAATTTAATCATTTCATATCTGTTCATATGTCCTCAAATAAACAATTATTATATTTTCAATTTTCAAAGCTAATTAATTCCTAAAAAATATCATTACCTAAAAACATTTAACTTTTAATCTCAATTCTTTATAGTTTTACCAATCTATGTTAATTACTCAAAACATAATTTGATTTGAAATAACTTTAGTTATTTTCTAAAATACTCATACTTCATTCTTACAACATTATTTTATATAATTTGTATCATATATGTAAGTATAAATCATTTTATTTTCTAATTAGCCAACTTCCAACACCTTTAAATAATACATCATGTTTATATATAAAAATATATTTTTTGAAATTCAAGTCTACTAACTATACTCATATCGAATTTGGAATTAATTTCAAAAAATTTAAACCATTTATTAATGAGCTTATGTAACAAAATTTCAATTTCCATTCAAAAATGCATAAGTATTAAAATAGAAAATTTTCACAATAATAATTTTTAAATCCTTTTTTAATCTAAATAGTCCAAAACAGTTCAATTTAACTTAGAGAAATAGGCAAGTAAAACATATCTTTTTAAAATTTACTTTTACAAATAATAGTTTTCATAAAAGTGTAAAGGAAATGTTATATCTATAGAAATTCCATGTGTGATTGAAATATTTATAGATAAATAACATTCAACAAAATACTTTTTATTTACTTCTTAGTATTCCTTTCAAAAGTTTCTTTGTCAAAAGAAAATACACATCAGAATAACAATGTGCCTTGCGCTAAGCAAAACAAAAACTTCAAAAATAATTATCAAAATTAGTCCATATTAAATTTTCTCAGTCTTGAAACTCACAATAAGGAGTTAAAAATTTTCAAAACATTAGATAAACCTTAACTTCGATGCTATTTCCCAGAATCTCAAACACTAATGTTTCAAACATTTTAGTAAAATATTTCAATTAATTTTTTAGTTGGAGTAGATCATAACATACACAACCTAACAAGGTCATGATATCTAACAATGTTGTAAGTACCTCCATTATGCCTCATCAACATCACACGTAATTTCTATAGACTAAACTGCTCTTCTTTTTATTCATCCTTAGTCCCACAATTTACTTTATTGCTACATGGTATAAAGACCCTCTTTTAGTATAATGGAGTAAATTATAACTAATGTGATGAACTTATTATTTTCACCTTAAAACTACTTAAAATCTTAACGGTTATTTGACTTATTGTCGTTTACATCTATAAGGGATAAGCCAATAACTACCTCTACGAGTCAAAATATATGAGGTTTAGTGTAAAGATTATATATATGTATATATTTAAAAATACAATTATGCTCTCTCATATGCCCTAATTTAGTACGAATCGCCTAACTTACACTCTGATACCAAATGTAACAATCTGCCATCTACAACGTCCCAATCCATATTTAAAAATGACACTGGCATCGCGGATGCTATTAAATACAGATGATTTTGAGTTAAAATATAAAACATATCATAGAGCTATCTATAATATTCTATACTTTTGGAAACTTGCATTAGAAGGAATAAAAATATGATAATCAATAATACAATCCCAGACATACAAAACAATGTAATGCTAAATAAATACAACATCTCTTTAATCTGGTAACATAAATAGTGTACTGTTTGAGAATAAATGAAATAAAATAGAAGATAGCTAATAAATATATATGCGTCTCTATCATATCATCACGCCTCTGAGTCATCACCAGTCCTCTCTATTGACATATTAGAATATATATATATATAAAAAGAAAAGAATGGTAGAGGGGGTCAGTCATACGTCTGTTGAGTGAAACACAAAATATAAGTGTTTAGCACTAATAAGATAGTAAAACAACACATTTGCTCTAAAATTGTACCCTAACATGTGCCATTCGCACTCATTAAGTCAGTTAAACATAATATAATACTATAGCGACACACATGCTAATGTTTCATTAAAATTTAACCATGCCAAATCGCTTGCCAATAATCGACCCCAAAGTCTCAACTCGCTTTCGTGAAATCACATACTAAGGACTTGGCTCCTCTAAACTTTTCATGACGCCAAATCAAAAATTGAGGACTTAGCTCCTCAGATTATCATATATTGAGAACTCAATTTTCCAAACTATCATATATTAAGGACCCGGCTCCTCAGACTGTCATATATTAAGGACTCGGTTCCTCAGTGTAACAACCCGCATATTTATCGATTTTATATTTAAATATTTTATTTAAATATTTTGTCCTTAATCGGATATTAGTCCGAAAAGCTACTTTTTGCAAACGGTCAAATTAGGACTCGAGACCACTTCCATTGAGTTTGAAATGCCGTTTACAACATTTTTAAGTATAAACATCGATAGGTTTGGAGTTAGTGAAATTTCACTAACTTTTCCCGCCTTGGACTTTGGGTTAGTTTAGCCTATTAAGCCCAAGTTCCAACCCCCTTCTCCTCACTCTTCATAAATTTTCTAACTAACTCAAGCTTTGGCATTAATGGTGAAGAGAATGGGAAATTAAAACTCCAAGCACAAATTCAATTGCAAATCCAACATTCAACTCCAAATTCAAGTAGAAGATATTGGATTCAAGCTTTGGATTGCTTCTCCTTGCTTTCAAGCTTCATATACATAAATTTTAGTGCAAAGGTGAGATTTTTATCTCACAATTCTAGCCTAAAACTATATTGGACCGTTGGGAATGATTCCCTATCACTTTTGCATGCACATTTGCATTTGGTTTGGATTGGATTGGCGAAAATCTCCAATTTTTAGCGTTTTGGTGAATTTTCTGCATTTAGGTCGTTCTGGCCATTTTCGTGTGTTCGGAGTTAGGTCGTTCGCGACATAACCCTTAGGTCGCTCGCATGTTAACGTGCTAGGTCGCACTGCACGTATTGTCATCTCGGAATTAGGTCGTTGGGCTTTAAGTCGTAGGTCGTTTGGCCCATAAGTCGTTAGGTCGCTAACACTTAGGTCATTTCTGGCCTTAAACCCCCTCTGCAGTGTTAGGTCGCTCGCGAGTTGAGTCTTAAGTCGTAGGTCGTTCGCGAGTTAAGCTATAGGTCGTTTGGCCTTTATAACGTTAGGTCGCTCGCGTGTTAAAACGTTAGGTCGCGTGATCTATATCCCGTAGGTCGTTGACCCCTTGAGTCGTAGAACTGATAGGTCGCTCGCGAGTTAAAATCGATAGGTCGCTCGACCACTAGATCGTATGACCTGTTAGGTCGTTAGGTCGCGTGGGTTTTAAGCCGCGTATCAGTTAGGTCGTTCCACCTTATAACCCTTAAGTCGCTCACCTCTGTTACGTCGCGAGTCCCTTAAGTCGCTCGCCTCCGTTAGGTCGTGCATTCCCCTAACTCGTTCGGCCTTGCCTGCGTTAAGTCGCGTGACACATTAGGTCGCGCATCACCTTAACTCGCTCGACCTTGTTTAGGTCGTTAGGTCGCGAAGACCCTTAGGTCGCAACCATTAGGTCGCTCGACCCAATTCCCTTTAAGTCGTTAGACCTCATTTTGTCTTCACTAGGTCGAACCCCGTAAGCGGTGGCGTTGCCCCCACACCCCCACCTTGGGGGGTTGCCACCCCCCCTGGACCCCCCTCCGTAGGGGCTCTTTGATGAAAGATGCATTTTGAGTTGATTTCCTTGGATTTCATTCACGTCTTTGAACGCGAAGTTTTTGTGATTTGTCACTTTAATAAAATAAAGATTTCAATACTAGTAGTGAATATCAAAACTCTTTCAGCAAAACGATTTCAACTCTATTTTTAATAACAAAGCTTTTTCCTTAAACCGTTTTCCAATCTATTAGTATATACAAACCTTTACCTCACTCGTTTGAGAAATCTAATTAAACGACTTAGTAAAACAAGTGGTATGAAACGCTTGCGTTTACTTCGTCGGTTAATTCTTGGACTTGTTCGATTGAATCTCTTGTGACAATTTTCTAGTGGAGATCTACAGTTTGTTAGTAAATATTTGAGTTAAGCAAGTGGTTATGGGACATGAGGTTAAACTTTTATATTTACTAACTTAGTGTAATTGACACTTCTTGATGATCATGACGATCATTTTTGTGTTTTAGACTAGCAACTGTGCGATGTCTTTTTGTCTGCGAGGGAGACTAGACCCCGCTCTTGTGATGTTTCGCCATCTCATTTGTGTGATGTTTCGCCATCACATATGTGGGGTAGCGCCCCACGGTCTTCGGGCCATTCGTGTGTCAAAATTAATGGCTTGCAACCATGAGATAGCTTCTCGCTTTGTGTTACACGTGTAGGCGAGTTTTCATGCTCCCATTTTGTGAGTTTTCATGCTCCTATATTGTAATTTCTGGATTTCTTGTGTAGTCTTCTGGAATTTGTGCTTCACCTATTTTCATGACTTTCATTGTTATGATTTTCCAACTTTTATGTTTAGGTGAATTTGGATCTTTTAGAAGATTCTTTTGATATTGTTTGATCTCTTGATGATCTTCATTTACATGCTTATCATAGTATGTCTTTATGGTTACTATATGTTCTTGCCATATCTATTGTTTATATCATGTTATCTGATATTTATAGCTAGACTGATCCGTTTATTATTTTCTTATAAATAATACTCGGGTCAGACCGAGATGTTACAGGTGCTTCTGCTTGACTTCTCCCCCAGGGATTTACTACTCTGACTTTTGGCTGACCTTTTAGAATAGCAGTTTTTGTCGTTTACACTTGAGATACAGACTCATAGATGTATTCTTTTGCATAGCACGTGTTGCTATTCTTTTGTATTATTGTGGATCTTTTTGACCACTACTCTGATGTACACTTTCATGTGTTAGTTATATATTCATATCTTCTTCCGCCTTTTTGATATGGATGTCTGTGACTGATTTGTGTTATGCATATTTCTATGTTTGTTTCCGAAGATTATTATAGCCACCGCGTGATAAGAAGTCACGAGGATGGTCGCTCCTCAACAGCCTTATTCTCCGTGCTAGTTGACAACTCTACACCGTAGTGTTCTTGGCTAGTGTGGGTATAGAGGTGGGGCGTCACACTCAGGCTACCTATATTAAGGACTCAGCTCCTTGAACTCTCATATGTTAAGGACTCGGCTCCTCAGACTATTGTGTGCTGGGTAATTAGCTCCACAGACTATCATATGTTGAGGTCAAGTCCATTCTAGTAATTTTTCTAACAGCATGCAATGCTATTGGGATTAAGCCCAAAACTCATCATCGCCCTATCATTTATGAAGCTACTGGATCAATCCCCAACTTGTAAGCATGATACCATATAATAAAATTGTCCAACTAAGACAAATTTATAAACTATCTCAAAACACATAAAACAACATACAAAACTATTCCTCGTCTTGCTATAATCAGATGCCATGAACTTCGCATGAAACAAAGATCTTATGCAAGAGTTATAAGAATTTAAAGTTAAAGGGCAGTTTCATAATATATTGAATATATTTATATAATTTTATGTCGGCTTCAATAACTCATCCCCATGACTTCGCCAAAAATCCATCAGTTGTCGCCGTTAAGGGCCATGCGACTAGATCCGACACTACAGTTGGCTTGCTCGTCGCTCACTCTTCTCGTCGCCAATGGCCCTATGGATTCGGACCACCCCATTAATTGCCTTTAACCCTAGCATTTTAGGGCAGATATGCGCCATCATGTAGCTAGTAGTTATGATCAAAGACTAGCATGGTGCTCTACTCGACCTCCTTTATGCATTGGTTCCCTCCGATCATCATATCATCATGGTTTTACCGTTGAATTGAATCGAACGTCCTACGTTTACTGAACTTCTATTGCATTTTTTGGTCAATTCATACACCCAATTGACGAATGAATACCATCATTGGATTCATGTCGTCAAGAACTACAATTTTGATCTATAATATTATGATTTGGAACACTTTTGTACCTTACACTTTTTAATTAGAAGGAGATTATCTTTCGCTAATTACAGTCGATAAAGTTAGTTTGTTAACCATCTAACCATAGCTTGCTACCCTCTAATCATAATATAAAAAATAATTTTTAAAGTTCAATCACATCATTTTTAACGTGATCTACAATCATAAGAGATGAACTACTATATCTTACTAATATATACACAAATAAGATGAACATCACCCACCGATTAGCCATGCATCTTCTCTGATCTGAGGTGAATATTCCTTCTTTATTATCCAGAAACTTCCCTCCTTGGATATTCCAAATCTCTTGATATGTTCAATTTATTTGTGTAGCTCTCTTTGCACCGATCTACTCCATATATTAATTTATTTAATTTGGATTTAATTTCATCGATTAGAATTTATTTGTTTAGAAATTGGATGAAAAATAAGATGCAGATTAGTGGTAAGATATTTCAGCTCAAATAGTTAGAGAATAGGGTTTGCATTTCTATTTATAGGTTGAAATAATGCGTATTTAGCCTAAAATCATAATTAATATATTATAAAAATATCACTAGGTTTGACCTCTTCTGGTTTCTAGCTCATTAAAGCAAATTCAGCAGTTATATTTTTTTTATACTGTAAGTGGTATTTCAAATGCAATGGAATAGTCCTGAAGCCTAATTCCAATTCCAAAAAAATCTACCATTTTGCCCTTTCTGCAAAAATTACATTTTACCTTTTTAAATTTAACTATTAATTTTATAAAATTATGAGGTGTTACATAATACCTTCCTAAGGCGTTGATCCATCAACACTATTATAATGAGTTTGAAAATGTTGTCATAACTTTCTTGATGGTATTAGTAAGCATAAAGACATCTTCTTTGATTTAGGATAATGCATTTCTATAATTGCTAACCGTTTACTAATATAATAAACTTGCCTTCTGATCTTTGCCTCCTTATGCACTAATGCTACACTTAATGCATGATTCGATACTTCCAAGTTGATTTATATGACTTCTCCTTTCAAAGGCTTTGATAGAATCAGTTATTTTCATAGATGTTTCAATAGTTGTTGAAAAGCAGCTTCACGTTCATATGTCCATCAAAACTTCCCTCTTTCCTTCTTGAGGGCATCAAAGAACAAATATACTTGTTGGTTCCTTTTGATATATGTAACAACCCACCATCCATTAACTTTTAATTCTCTATCCAAATTTATGCTCAAATTTCATCAAAATGGATCGTTAGGATAAAATATGATACAAACAGTATATAGTGTTATCTTCTTTAACTACACATTCTACACTCACATCGGAAGGAATAAAATATTATAGAACACATAATATAAATATCTAAAGTCAACTAGAAATAATGTGAAGACCCGACTTTCTCTCCACAGAAAGTCGCATCATCTTGAAGAAAGAAAGAGATAGAAAAAGAAAAGATAGAGAAGAAAGAAGAAACAACATCAGAATCTCAACAGCGGGACGAATAAATTATATTAATAACATAAGTATTACATAATATACAACAACTATCAGAGTTACGCAGATTTTACATCACGTAATAGACAGTTATAAACACCTGTCCAGTTATTACAATACAAGATACAACTCAAACAAACGACTCAGAGATCACACAGCAGAACACTATATATATCTGCAACGCTGAAGCCTCCTGCTCCAATGCTCCTCCACAATTCGTCAAAGTTAACCTGAATCCCTTAGCTACTCGTAAAAAATCGAGTACCCAAGAGTTTAAGGAAATAGAAGATGAACTCCGGGTCAGACATGGGTCTGGTGTGAGTAACAGGTTAAGGTTGATTAACTTTGAAAAACCTTTGAAAACAAAAGGTACCACGTAAGACTCCCCACACATAAACATGTGTAAGTTTTTATCTTACGCTAACCAAAACATTTGATAGGAAATCCAGTGATATTATAATAGGGTCTAGGGTTTTTAAGTAAATAAGAAATAGCTGAAATTGTTACATGATTAAATTCCAGCATACTAGCCACAAAGTGGGTAATACAATCAAATCCGAGAGAACTTATTGGAGTTTGGATTCCATACAATGGAAGGGCTACTGGGGTACTACCCGTCACAGTACGGGGCCTAGATCACCGTACCGAGGATCCACCCTAAATCCCCTGCAACACAATACCGAACCCATCCCTTACTGGATAGTTCCGAATAAGACAACCCTGCAGTTGTGGCCAACAACTGCCCACACAGCCGAAATAAAATGGGACTTCTAGATAGGGGTAAATCTCTTCCTATTTGGGTGCTACCCACTTAACCTTGCTGCACCTCCCCTGTTTTAGCCATTCCCGGTTGATGAGGCTTGAGGCTACGATTACCTCTGTAGAACACATTTATCTTAGAATGCTCATCGTCCACCTGACGATTTCTGAAAGCATTCAATCCATACAAGTTCGTTCCGGGTTCGAACGAAACCTAAGGCATTATCTCGTTACAGTCATTTTGGAATCACCCTCAGAGTTAACAACGATAACCCTTGCACTCTGAATCTTCATCTTCACTTCAGATTCACGACCTATCGTTAATTTGGATCGATGTGGTTTTCGGATATCCAAATCTGGAAACCCGATCCCAGTCTTATCGAAATCCAAAATGTGTCTTTTAGGTCCAAGTTGTTTTAAAGTTTAAAACAATTCAATTCATTATCTATATACACACAGATAGATAATTCACATATCACAATAGATAATTACATTATCATCACAAATAGATAATTCACATTATCATCACAAACAGATAATCCACATTATCATCATACTTCAACCAAAGCATCCATATCACACAGCATCACTTATCTCATATCTGAGATCTCAAACCATTCAAGGCAATCAATATCATCCATTCATACTTAAGCAAGGATTAATTAACCACACTATAATTAATTTAAAATGAATTAAATTAATTACTTCATATCTAATTAATTTAAAGTAAATTAAATTAATTACTTTCATCATTAAAAAATCTTGCTTACATAACCATTAATTAATTACAAATTAATTAATTAATTATCCTCGAATTATCCACTTTAATTAATCATCCCTAATTAATTATCCTTTAATTACATTCAAGTAATTATCCTTTAATTAATTTCACAAACTAATTATCCTTAACCACTTATAGTAATTAACCTTTAATTACTTCATAAATTAATTAACTATAATTAATTATATTAATCCTTAATTAATTGCATTAATTAATTACCCTTTAATCACTTATTATTGATTAATTAATCTTAATAAATCAACCCTTAGTTACATCATTAATTATATTAATTAATGATCCCTAATTACGTCTTTAATTATTAGTTACTCTATTTAAATTGATTACATTAAGTAATTAATTCTTTAATTAAGCCATAATTATTGATCACTCTTGATTACTCACATTCAGTAACTAATTGCCCTTAATTACTTCATTAAATAAATTAATCATTCCTTAATTAATTATCTTAATTAATCCCTTGATTAATTACACAAAGTAATTAAACTCAAATTACTTCCATTAATGTTGGATGCGTTTCCAAGCGATGTCGAACCATCCCCTCTCCAAGCACTACCGAACCAACTTTCCTCCAGGCACTGCCGGTCCAAGCTCCACTTCCAAGCAATGCCGAACCATCTTTCCTTCAGGCACTGCCGGTCCAAGCTCCACTTCCAAGCAATGCCGAACCAACTTTCCTTCAGGCACTGCCGGTCCAAGCTCCACTTCCAAGCAATGCCGAACCAATTTTCCTCCGGGCGCTGTCGGTCCAAGCTCCACTTCCAAGCAATGCCGAACCATCTTTCCTCCAGGCACTGCCGGTCCAAGCTCCACTTCCAAACAATGCCGAACCATCTTTTCTCCAGGCACTGCCGGTCCAAGCTCCACTTTCAAGCAATGCCGAACCATCCCCTCTCCAAGCATTGCCGGTCCAAACTCCACTTCCATGCATAGCCGGACCAGAGTGCTACCGAACCAGCTACCTCCTTCCACTGCAGAACCAGAAGCAAGGTAGGCCACGATCGGATCACTCTCCCCCGGGCCAAGTGCTACCGGACCAAAGCGTTTCGAACCAACTTTTCCCGGCCAGATTGCATCAGCCTAGGCCCACCAGCAACTATATACGTCCAAGACCCCTACCCCCAGCCTTACTCTATAAATAGAGGGGCAGGGGTACAGCAAAGAGGGACAAGTTTGAGAGCTCAAGCACGGGTAAAACTTTCAAACAACTTTCAGATACTTGTAACGAAAGCTTTGTACTTGTAATCTGAACAGAAAAGGAGAATAACATATAAAGTGGACGTAGGCACATTCTGGCCGAACCACTATAAATCTGTGTGTCCTTTACAGTTTAGTCCATCTATTTTATATATTCGCATGAATCACCCAAATCACTAAGAACAACGTATAATCAACTAAATCACATGACTTGGAGGTGTTTGCCCTTTTTTGTGCAAACATTTTTGGTGCTTTCACTGAGAACTCGAGCTAGAAGCTTCAGCTTCTCCCGCTTAACCCTTTTCCTATCAGCATCGTTCATTACTTGGAAAGCTCCCGGACGGAAGAAAGATGCTAACAAAGGAAAGAACATCGAAACTAGCAGTATCCCAGATCCAGTAATCAAAGATCAAGACAATCGTCCGGTTCCAACAGCAAATGGAAATCAGGCAAATCTGACAGCCTCTGCTACGGAACAACCAATTACAAGGACAGATCTGGACAGGGTTGTAGCTGAAGTAACTAACCGCTTCGCATCTCAACAAGAAGCCTTGGTGGACCAACTCATGTCACGCTTAAGGGATGCTGAAGAATCCAAGCGCAACACTGAATCATGGGGTGAGTCCCGGTCTGGAGGATATGGGAGACGACAAAGGTCTTTCTTCTTCGAAGTGGCTAACAACAGAAACAGCTATCGTAGGAGCCGAGCCCGGACTCAGCCCGAATTCCGACCCGAGGAAACACTTGGAACCAAACCCAACAGGGGAGGTACCAGGCAGGGGGCGGATGTAGCTGAGCCTGCCATGCTACCTAACCATGGAAACACCAATAGACAGGGCCGAGCTGGAGTCCAGCCCGAAGTTGGACCCGAGGAAGTGCTGAGGACAGAATCCAGCAGGAGAAGATCAAGGCAAGGGCCAACTGTGGCTGACCCCAGCGTGCCCCCGGTAGACCAGAGGCAGCCATTGGAGAATGTTAGGAGTGATAGACGATACCATTCCTACAGGTCATCTGGACAGAATCAATCCCGTAGGGAAGAACCAAACTCATTTCTATCCGCTCCAAGTTCTGATGGAAGGATGGCGCGATTGTTCAGAGAGTGCGTCCAACGGGACCAAAGGGATCGGGGATAGGCGCTAGGGTAACTAGCCCTTTCACCCGCAATATTGAAGTTGCCATCACCCCCGAGAATGGAAAATGCCAACAATGGAACCTTACAAGGGAACCTCTGACCCCGTTGTACACTTGCAGAGGTACACGCAGCATATGCTCATGAGCGGAGCAATAGAAGGAGTGTTGTGCAAATGCTTTCCACTATTCCTGGAAGATCTAGCTAACTCCTGGTTCTGCCATCTACCCCAATGATCCATCAGCTCGTGGGAAATGTTGAAAGAAAAATTCATCAGCCAATTCCGCATTCATGTGGAGCAACCCAAGGACGCTTATTCCTTATCTAGTATCAAGCAGAAGCCTGGAGAGACGGTGCAACAATATTTAACCCGATTCAATGCCGCAGCGGCCGCATTCCAAGATGCCAATGAGAAACTTATCCTAATGGCCCTTTACAGTGGTGTGCATCCGGATATTAAATTTGCTAGAAGACTAACGAAAGAAAAACCAGCTACTTTACCCGATTTCTTCCATGAAGCCGGAAAGTATATGAAACTTGAAGACGCTGCTACTGAAAGGCAGACAGGGCAACAAACTAAGGCAGCTCATGGCAACACACCCGCAGTAGCAAAGGACGTTCGAAGAAATGACTCCAGAGATAGTGCTGGGGTAAGAAGGAAAAAAACATTTATATAGGCTAGGACCGAGATTTGACTCTTACACTCCTTTGAATGAAACAATCGAAAACATCTTCTTGGCCACCCAAGACAAAGTTAGATACAAGCGCCCCCCACACAAGAAGGAATCAGATAACGGATTTTAAGTCTGGAAATTTCTGCCGCTTCCACGAATCTCATGGACATGACACAAATGAATCCCATCACCTCCGGGATTTAATTGAAGAACACATTAGAAGGAAGAGGCTGGAGCGCTATGTGAAAGGTCAGAACATGACTTCAACTCCTGCCAATGAGAACCCAAGGCTACCCCTCCTAGAGGTAGGTGGAGGAAATCACAACACCAGCGGCTCTAGTCAAGAGAAGATAGTGGTCCATACCATATCAGGAGGACCACACATCGCCGACAGAAGCTGGGCAGAGATGGAAAGGTATGGTAAGTCACTTAGGAACGATGAAGGCTACGTTAATTCTGTTATGGAAGAACGCCACCCGAAACGAAAAGAGAATGATGACATCACATTCAGTAGGCGTGATCTAGAGGGAAGGCAGTACCCTCACATGGATCCTATGGTCATCTCTGCCTGGTTTGGTCCAGCCAAAGTTTTTCGAATTCTAGTAGACACCGGCAGCTTAGTAAATATCCTATTTAAGCATGCTTTCGACAAAATGAAGCTGTCAATGAAAGATGTGTCTCCCTGCAACAAACCACTGCACGGTTCAACGGGGGATGCTAAAATGCCCCTTGGGCAACTGGACCTCTTTGTCGAAATAGGAAGTCATCCCCACTCCGTTGTGCGGAAACAAACATTTGTGCTGATAGAAAACCACTCGGCCTACAATGCCTTTCTAGGAAGACCAGCCGTGTCTGACTTCCAAATTGTCTTGGCCCCATGGTGCCTGAAGATGAAGTTTCCAACAGACAATGGAATAGGGGAGGTAGAAGGAGATGCTGCTCGAGACTGCTATGTTACTGAACTTCGCAATAACCGCAGAAAGGATAAAGGGAAGAATGTAGAGACTACTCTCTGCACAAAAAACCTGGAAGCATAGCAACTAAAGAAAGCCCCTCCTCTTCGGTATACCAGTGATCCTTTCAACAAATTAGACCCTAGGAATGGAGAGGAGGAGGCTACCGCCGAGCCTGCAGAGACTATGGAGTTTGTATTTGTAGACAAACACGACTCGAGTAGACTATTGAAAATCAGATCTCAGCTAAAGGCAGAATTGAAGAATCAACTCATTGATTTTCTCCACCACAACTTGGATTTATTTGCGTGGACGCATGCTGAAATGACTGGAATCTCCCCAGATGTAGCATGCCACGTGCTGAACATCGATCCTACCAGGGTGCCGGTAAAACAGAAAAAGAGAAGCATGGGGGCAGAACGATCAACAGCCCTCGATGATGAAGTAAAGAACCTACTTGCCAATAACTTCATCCGAGAAGCCATCTACCCAGAGTGGATCGCCAACCCGGTACTAGTAAACAAGGCTAATGGGAAGTGGAGAACGTGTATTGACTTCTCCAACTTAAATGACGCTTGCCCGAAGGATTGCTTCCCGCTCCCCCGAATCGATCAGCTTGTAGACAGCATAGCCGGGCACGAACTCTTATCTTTTATGGACGCATACTCAGGATATAACCAAATTCCTATGTGCGCCCCCGATCAAGACCACACTAGTTTCATCACTGACCGGGGATTGTACTACTATAGAGTAATGCCTTTTGGACTTAAAAACGCCGGAGCTACTTATCAGCGCCTCGTCAACAAGATGTTTGCGAAACTAATAGGACAAACCATGGAAGTTTATGTGGACGACGTACCAGTAAAGTCAAGAAAAGCCAACGATCACGTAAGCCACCTGGACGAGATGTTTCAAGTATTTCATCGATATGGAAGGAAGCTGAATCCTCTAAAGTGATCCTTCGGTGTATCATCAGGAAAGTTCTTAGGATTCATCGTCCATGCCAGAGGAATTGAAGCGAACCCTAAACAAGTCCGGGCTCTGAAAGAAATCAGGATACCTTCCACTAGAAGAGAAATGCAAAGCCTAAATGGGAAAGTGGCTGCCCTGAACAGATTCATCTCTAAAGCAACTGACAAGTGTGTCCCCTTCTTTGAAGCTATAAAGAAAGACAAGGGAAAGTTCGAATGGACTGACGAATGCGTAGCAGCCTTCCACGACCTAATCGAACACCTCCAGAGACCACCAGTACTCTCAACTCCAAATGAAGGCGAAGAGCTATACCTATACCTTGTTGTGTCATCTCATGCTCTAAGCGCCGCTTTGGTAAGAGAAGACAACCGCGCGCGGCGGCCAGTATACTTTGTAAGAAAGAGGTTCACGGGGAAGAAGCCAGATATCCTAAACTTGAGAAGTTAGCATATTGTTTACTGATCGCATCACGGAAATTGCGACACTATTTCCAATCTCATTCCATCAGAGTTCTGACCGATCAACCGCTAAGACAGGTACTCCATCGTCCCGACACCTCCGGGCGACTGCTTAAATGGTGCATTGAGCTAAGTCAATATGATATCACCTACCATCCTCGCACCGCCATCAAGGGACAAGCCATGGCCGACTTCATTGCCGAATTCACTACCAACGAAGGTGAGGAGCCATCTGAAATAGCAGAAGACATCAAGTGGAATCTCTTTGTAGATGGAGCATCAAACGAACAAGGCTCGGGGGCAGGTACTGTAGTAATCACTCCCAAGGGAAGGAAGCTACACTATGCTCTGAGGTTGGAATTCACTACCACCAACAACGATGCAGAATACAAAGCAGTGACAGCCGGATTAGAAATTTCCCTAGAGATTGGAGTCGGTTCTTTATGTCTCTATAGTGATTCTCAACTTATTGTAAATCAAATACTGGTAGAATTCCAGACTCGAGGAGGACGACTCACAACATATCTAAAGAAAACCAAGCTGCTACTCAATCAATTGGACCACTATTTAATCAAACACATTCCTCGAGAGGAGAACCGAGAGGCTGACGAGCTGGCAAAGCAAGCTAGCATGAAGAGCAGCGCCATCTCCGGAATAGCAGCCATCTCAAAACAACTAGCCCTAAGTTTCGAACAAGAAGATCTGATAGCTGCAATCGAAGAAGAAACTTGTATGACTCCTATCCGGAGATACTTACAAGATGGCACACTGCCCGACTGGCATAACGAAGTTAAAAAAATCTTGAGGAAAGCTTCCCGCTACACAATACAAGAAGGCATCCTCTATCGGCGCGGCTTCTCTAACCCCTTATTAAGGTGTGTCGCTGGAAGGGAAGCCAAGGAAGTCTTATCCAACATCCATCAAGAAAGTTGCGGAGATCACACTGGAGGGCAGACTCTAGCAAAGAAAATACTATGATATGGGTATTACTGGCCCACTTTAAACAAAGACGCCGTAAACTTCGTCAAAAGATATGACAGATGTCAGAAATTTGCTAAGATTCCTCGACTACCAACAAATGAGATTACTCAAATGACCAGTCCTTGGCCCTTTATGGTATGGGGAATTGACTTGATTGGCAAACTGCCGTTGGGCCGAGGCGGAGCCAAACATGCTATAGTGGCAGTCGACTATTTCTCCAAATGGGTGGAAGTGGAACCTTTAAATAAAATATCTTCGACAAAAGTTATTAACTTCTTGATCAAAAATGTTCTATGCAGGTACGAGATTCCACTCAAAATCATATCGGACAATGGACTTCAGTTTGACAGCCAGGAGTTCGTCGATTGGTGCCGAGAGCAGGGAATTCACAAAAGCTTCTCATCTGTGGATTATCCCCAGGCAAATGGACAAGTCGAAGCTGTCAACAAAATTCTCAAAACTCTGATCAAGAAGAAGCTTGAAAAGTCAAAAGGCGCTTGGGTGGATGAACTTCCTACGGCACTTTGGGCCTACTGCACGTCTTTCAGAACATCAACAGGGCATACTCCTTTCTCTTTGGCATACGGATCGGAGGCCATGCTCCGAATTGAAACTGTAGTGCCTTCCCACCGTAGGATCCACTACAACCCAGAAGAGAATGAAGAACTTATACACATGTCTTTGGACCTAATTGAAGAGAGAAGAAATGATGCAGCACTTAAAGCGGCAGCTCACAAGCAAAAAGTGGCAGCACGATACAACTCCAAAGTCAAACACCGCAGCTTACGAGAAGGAGATCTTGTCCTCAAACGGATCTTCCCGTGCCCCAGAGCGCTAGATCCAATCTGGGACGGGTCCTATGTAATTCATAAAGATCTCCACAACAGAGCTTATATTTTGTCAACAGTGGACGGAGAGATGTTCCAGAGGGCACGGAACATCCAACACCTTCGTCGATACTTTTCTTAACTTGTACTGCCCATATGAAGTGAATTAACAAAGAGAATCAGTGGACGTAGGCATTTTCGTGCCGAACCACTTTAAAACCGTCTCTTTTAACTTGTTCCTTTACATCTTGGCTACTTGTTAAGCTTTATCCTTTTCTGTTGAACAAAATCCTGTATAACGGCATTTCCATTCTGGACATTTCACGGCACAACCTCACCTGGACAAGACCTAACAGGTAGTATACGAATCTATGCCCTCGCCAATGAGACACTTTTGCTCCAGCATCCCTCTGCTGCGGGTTAACTCATTGCTCACGACGGCCCTCAAAGCTAACTGTAATGAGCCGATTATAAGCCACCGAGAAGGCCGACTATAGCCGAGGCAGCTCATTACGGCGTTCGGCTCACCGGCAATAGTGAACCGATTATAAGCCACAACATAAGGTGTGGCCAGCCAGGGGCAGTTCGCAGTTGACGATCGGCATCCGTGCTAGCCGGCCATGGTAAATCGAATAATACCCACGATTACGGGCCATAATGGCCCGAGTAGTTACTGTGCGTGATCTCGGCTTCGATGTGTCTTAAGTACGGCTGTGGTAAAAAAGAAAACTCCACACGGAGGCGTAAGATGGGTGACAAATGTCTCCAAGACCCACAGCTAGGGAAAGTGACTACAAACCCGTTTTCCACGAACTTAAGCACATCGAAGGCCTTCCCTGATTGGACGTTTTACTATTTATTATATTCCCATTTTATTTATAAAAATTTTCCTCCTATCCTCTATAACGATCACTAAAGTACAGGACACAAAATAAGAGGCACTCGCTAATGGGAATAAGAACTCACAGCTGGATGGCAGGTCATTCAGCTGCATTCCATATTCGATTACACAAGGCATTCAAAGCTACCGTCTACAGCAAAAATTTGAAGGGTCGTACTTTCTTCTCTTGTGCATAAATATGTAACTATAATTTCTACGTACATCATACTAACATTACAAGACACGAAATTATATTTTAAGCAAAAACTTAGTGTCAAACACAATTGAGGCACTAACACATGCACAACTATATTTTATGAAACACATCAAAATAACGACCACATTCAAACACGGCAAAATCAGCTTATGTTATAAAGTCACATGCCAAAGATCAAGTTGTTCGTTACATAATTACAGCCCAAAAATTACATTAATGTTTTAAGACTAACATAGACATCAATCTCAAGTAAGCTGAAAAATGTCCAGATCAAGCCAAGTAGCCAGCTGCATCGGGGCCTTGCTTCTATCCTGTTGGCCCTCCAAGGTCTACTTAACCGCCGGATCAGAGCTCCCAGCATGCTGACCAGAGGTAGTTGGCGCTTCAGAGGTCCCGCCTGTCCAATTCAGGTGAAGAATTAATTGAATAAACAATAAGCGATCAAGCTATGAAAAGGCTAAAAGGTAAAACTTACCAGCATCCGTTCCTTGATCATCATCTCCCAACTGCATACCTACCTCCTCGGCAGCGAGCAGCCGCATGCCCTCCTTCACCGCCGCTTTCTCTTCCTTAGTAAACTGGGCCGTAACCACATCCATCCTGAAGACCGTACCACCCTTCTTATCCGCATCAGCCTTGGCCTCCTCCAGTGCCCGGAGATAAATCCTGGCCATGATCCGGGGATAATCATCCATCCAGGATAAGTTTCCCTGCTTCCAAGTACGGAAATACATATCCTGGAGCATCTCATCCATCATCCCCTCGTTTTCCTCAAACTCCCTCATTCGGACCTCGGAAGCCAACAGCTTTGCAACGGCAGCATCCCTCTCCGATCGGTATCACGAGCGGTCAGCCTGAAGGATTTCCTCATCGCCTCCATCTCCTCCTTCAGCGTGGCTTGAGCAAGCTCTGCGGCTTCAAGCCTCCCAGATAACTCCTCTATCCGCTCGAGATCCGCTTTCCGAACCTCATCCACCATTGTAATGGCCATATCGATCCGTTCCTTGCTGGTAGCCTCCATTTTCCGCAGCTCGGCTCTGCTAACCTCTTCCATAGTTTTCTTTAACTGTCTGGAGGCAACCTCATGCCGAGAGATCTGGATGGCCTGATCGGCGAGTTGCTTGGCCTGGTCGACAACCACTAGCCGCAATCTTATGTTGGCACTCCCAATTTCCTCCCCGGCCTTGACCAGTCGGGCGTGATGCCACATCAACTTCCTAGTCTCCTCAGCAACCCGGTCGATATTTTCCTTGGCTTCATCCCCCATATTTACAATCCGAGTAGTAAGCAAATCAAGGTCCAGGGACTTGGCCTCATCAAGCACCCTTACCATAGGATTGCGAGGGAGAAGGTGCTCACCAGTAACCTAGTCAAAGGAAATATCATGAGAACCCGGATCTAGATCTGGATGACCCGCAAATGGATTACGAGCCAAGCCGGGACGATCAATATGAGTAACGGTAGGATTCTCTGATGGATGCGGAAAGGGTATGAACTCAGTATCCTCCCCCGTGATATCATGAATAGGCTGGGTTGGGGGCTGAGGTCCAGGTGAAGGTTCGAATAAGGAGCGCCTCCTCCTTTTCTTTCGAATATCCTCTTCAATAACTCCGAGAAGAGGATGGTAGCCGACTACGTCCCCGGAACGATTGGTCGGAGGCTTTGGTTTAGCGGAAGCTTTGAGGAGTTTGAATTGTTCGAGGCGGTGCCGAATGACTGATGTCTTGGCCGCCTTACCCGTTCCTGGAATCAAAACCAAGTGTTACAAGTATGCATGGGACTATAATCCAAGAAACATGTGAAGTAAAAAGAGGAGTCAAAAATTCACCTTGAACCACCGGAGTTGCCCTAGTTGAAATGCTCTCAGAAGATGGACCGGCACCAGTCCCAGCCTTATCATTTTTCTTTGGTTTCTCCACCAAGGCCGATCCTTTCTTCAACCCCTCGAAAGCCTGGCGGAAAGCATCATCTGTCCACTCTATGATCTCCCCCGCTTGCCCAGAAGACAAAGCCTCGGCGCCATCACCGCTCTGTCCTTCGCCACCATCACCAACTTCACCTTCTCCATCACCTCCGCTCTCCTCCTCGCCTCTTTCCTCCTCTACACTTTCCTCCCGTGGAACCTCGGGACATGTGCTAGGGGAGGGTCCATCGGATTTCTTGAGCTTCTTCCCCCCGACGACTGGAGGTATTGAGAAGGTTTTCCTCTTACTGCTCTTTGTCGTGGCCCCTACTTTGGCTTTGGCAGCTCTTTCCTCGGCTGTGTCAAGTAAGAAGCTGACCTCTCCCTTCCCGAAATGGCTTCTATCTCCGCAGCCATCTGAACCAGGCGATCGTTCTCCACGACCGCAAAGCCACCTGTCGCTAACAAGAAATAAGAACACATAAGAAGAAGCATTTCAGTCAGAACGGAAATTATAAATAAGCTTCAACTTACAACCGGAGGTGAAGCGACGGATAGAAACGGAGTCGTCCTTGACGAAAAACCATTCTTTCTTGAGCATGTTGAACTTCGAATATAAGTCCAGGACCGGCTTGAAGGACATAGCCGATTCCAAGCTGATGTATGGAGACCCTTTCTTGTAGCCCCTCAAGTTGTACAAATATTGGATCTCTCGGTTGAAAGGAGGGCGCCCGTATTTTCGCTGGAAAATGATAAATAGGCTCACCAAGATAGCGTAAGAGTTGGGATGAAGCTGGAAAGGGGCCACCTTTAGGTAGGTGATGAAGCTGACTATCCAAGCATTGATCGGGGGAATGGCCCCACACATGCAATGGTACCTACTATAAGCGAAATATCCTTTAGGTGGGTCATACGGCATGACTCCATTCCCTGGCAACACCATGAGTGCTCTATCAATCCCCAAAGAACAAGATATAACATCAAGCTTCTCCTCTTCGAGGGAGCTAGGAAAGCAGTCAGGAGGAGAGTTCAAGAGCTCCTGAGGGCCATATCCATCCACTAGTGATCTCGGGGTGGGTCCCTGTCGTCCCGGTCCTGGCTGGGCTGGTGGCACAACGAGGGACTCTCTTCTGTCCATAGATTTCCTCTTATCTGATCGAGTTTCCACTTTATGAGACATTTATCTGCAACTCAAGAAAGTACATCGTTAAAACGGAAGGTATAAACATGCAAGTATATGTAGTCCGGAATTCCACTTGTAATTCAAAACATAAAAATTCAAGTATATAAGGTCCGTTAGGCACTCGAATCCCCAAGTTTCATTTGGCAATTCAAAAATGAAAGTTCATTCGGTATTCGAACCCCATGTCCCATTCGGTAGTCCAGCCATAAAAGTTCATTCGGCAAAGCAAACTCACCTGGTTCAGTAGTTAAGTATGATTCGGTGCTCGGTTGATTCGGCTGTTTGGAACAATCAAGTTTTGTTTGACACTCAGTTGATTCGGCTATCTCACTCTGTAGGGAATAACGAAAGCATGACGCCCATACTTATAGGGAAATGGGAGCGACCGGACCACTGGTTCGGCACAAAGGGCCGGATGAGCATGCCGGATGAGAATGTCCAAGCTAAAACAAAGCGCGGCATATGCTGGCATATGCCCTACTTTTGGGGGCAAATGTTGGATGCATTTCCAAGCGATGCCGAACCATCCCCTCTCCAAGCACTGCCAAACCAACTTTCCTCCAGGCACTGCCGGTCCAAGCTCCACTTCCAAGCAATGCTGAACCATCTTTCCTCCAGGCACTGCCGGTCCAAGCTCCACTTCCAAGCAATGTCGAACAAACTTTCCTCCAGGCACTGCCGGTCCAAGCTCCACTTCCAAGCAATGCCGAACCATCTTTCCTCCAGGCACTGCCGGTCCAAGCTCCACTTCCAAGCAATGTCGAACCATCTTTCCTCTAGGCACTGCCGGTCCAAGCTTCACTTCCAAGCAATGCCGAACCATCCCCTCTCCAAGCATTGCCGGTCCAAACTCCACTTCCATGCATAGCCGGACCAGAGTGCTACCGGACCAGAGTGCTACAGAACCAGCTACCTCCTTCCACTGCCGAACCAGAAGCAAGGTAGGCCACGACCGGATCACTCTCCCCCGGGCCAAGTGCTACCGGACCAAGGCGTTCCGGACCAACTTTGCCAGGCCAGATTGCATCAGCCCAGGCCCACCAGCAACTATATACCTCCAAGACCCTGCCAACCTCACTCTATAAATAGAGGGGCAGGGGTACAACAAAGAGGGACAAGTTTGAGAGCTCAAGCACGGATAGAAATTTCAAACAACTTTCAGATACTTGTAATCAAAGCTTTGTACTTGTAATCTGAACAGAAAAGGAGAATAACATATAAAGTGGACGTAGGCACATTCTGGCCGAACCACTATAAATCTGTGTGTCCTTTATAGTTTAGTCCATCTATTTTATATATTTGCAAGAATCACCCAAATCGCTAAGAACAACGTATAATCAACTAAATCACACGACTTGGAGCTGTTTGCCCATTTTTTGTGCAAACAATTAACAAATCCCCATTTAATTAATTACATCCACTAATTATCCATTAATTACTTCACTAAGTAATTATACTATATTAATTACATTAAATCATTATATTAACAAATCATCCAATGATTATCTTACATTAATTAAACTTAATCAGTTAACTTACATTAATCACATTAAACTCAATTAATTACAATGAGTAATTAATTCCTTAATTACCTCCCTTAAGTAATTACACTTAAACAATTTCATAAATGATTATCTCTAATTAATTAATCTAATTAATTATTAAAATTAATCACATTAGTTAGTTGTTGAATAATCTCAAGTTACCGACTTTCATTAACTATTTACAATTCTTTAATTACTTTTCTTATGTAATTAAACTTACATTAATCATTATTAATTAAAAATTAATTAATCTTTAATAACCCATTAATTAAATCCTAATTATTTAATTCATTAAGTTTTAACTGTAACTTAATTAATCATTAATTACTTGATTAATAAATCTTTAATCATTAATTAATAATCTAACCTTATCAAATTAATGATCCTTTACTACCAATTAATTATCCTTAATTAATTAACTTAAACCTTAATTAATTGGTTTAAAATCCTTAATTACTAAAATAATTAACCCAAATCTTTAATAAATTAAATAAATTAATTATCTATCTTAATTACCTTAATAACTTATGAAACACAAATCATTAAATCTTAATTCAACTTTAAGTTAAAACACTTCTTACTTAATCAAAACATTTGAAAACAATTTACTTTTAAATTTACTTTCAAATTTCATTTTAAATTTAAGATTTAAAATGAATACAAATTTAACTTTAACAAAGTTTTAAGACAATTTAAAATCCTTTTAAATCACATGTTAAAGAAATACTTACTTTATAAAAGAAACTTAAAGGAATTTAAACCAAATCCATTTTTAAATTCAAACTATTTAAATTATATTTTAAACACTTTAAAGTTGTTTAAAATAATTTAAATTTAAAAACTTTCTTTTATTTCAAAACTAGAATACAAATTTGGATTTGAATCCAAATTTATCTTAGATTTAAAACTTATTTAAATCTTTTCTTTACATTTTAAAAATTCAGTTTTAAATTTTAAAACAGAACAGGTTTTCCTTTAAAATCTGTAACCAAATATACTACTCGAGCCCATCCTTATTTGCTTCGAGCCAAAATCAAAATGCTTCGAGCAAATCACCTAAATTCTCGAGAAAAACTTGAGACTACTACCCTGCCTAAACCAGTTCACCAGAAAACAATGGAAGTGCACCATGCACATGCATGGTGGCACTGTCCATCTTTGATCATCAACGATGATCCCTTCAATTCGTCAATCACCTTCGAATCTGATCACAACATTAGATCATCCACCCTAACTGGAATTCGAATTCGAGTGCTCCAACCAAACCTAAAACAAAACTTGAACCACCACATCAAAACCTGGAATCCACCTCATTCTCGAAACACCGACCACCAGAGTGTCAACACCTCTGGCCAAGTCTTCGTCAACGTCCAAGCTTCCATCACCCAAAATCCCATTGAACTCGATCAACCCGAGAAGATGTGCCAGTCGAAAACCCCAACCTAGTTAAAACCAGGGTTACAAACATCTACGACCACCTATTGCCACCATAGTGAATTAAAAACCATCCTGAAATTTTTCCTCTAATCTCTGGTCATTCCTCTATCAACATTGAAGATTACAACATCCAAGATCATAGAGATCACCAGAAAGCCCACACTTTCCTATTTTCTGATCAACTAGAACTGCGTCCTCAAACAAGTACTAAAAATTATAGTTTTATATTTAAAAATCAAATTTTTGGTTGATGTTTAAGATCATATGCCTGAAACGATAAATTAAAAGGTTTGAAATTTTGACAAAGCTTAAGCATTTCTGTTCTTATGGTTTCCAAAGCCATTGCCAAATTTTGTTTTTACTTAAATAAATTTTTAAACTTTAATTTATGATAAAACAAACAATTTTTGTTTGAATCTTAAACACTAACATAGATAGATCATGTAATAATGGATTTTTGAACAATTCTTGAACCTGGGAACTAAGAACAGTATAATACAGAGACATCAACATGCACACATATATCCATTCATATATACATAGAAGATTAATGATATGTACACACATAATACATACTTAACACAGAATTTAATCATGCAACCGATTCAAATAATTAAACTTATTAAAAGTGATGTTACTCACCTGATTAAAGAAGATGAACAGAGCATATTTTTGAAAACAGCTTGAAATTTTTTCGAACCTCTTTAAAAACTGAAATACTTCTTTGATTTAAAAAATTGAATGCCTTTGAAAACTTTAGTGCTTGATTTAAAACTGCAGTTGCATGCAGGCTAGAGTTTTGATTTGAAAAATGGTTTGCATGTAGACTTGTTCTTGTTTGATTCCAGTTTGTAGAAGAATGGTTGCATATTTGCTTTTGAAAATTTGTGTACAGGTTTGCTTTGCATTTTGATTTGGAAAATGTATTACAGGGTTGATGAAAAGCTTTGCAAACTTGATTTGAAAATGAACTACAGGCTGGTGAAGTGAAACAAATTTATGGTTTTGATGAAGCGTTTGCAGATTTGATTACAGGTTGATGATTTGAATTTTTTTTCTGGTTTGTAAAGATTGATCATAGATTGTTTTAGCTGAAGATTTGGTACTTTTGTTTGAAAAAAAAACTTTTAAACTTAAAGAATAGAAAAAGAATGAGGGTGAGAAGAAATGTGTTTATATAAGTAAATTTTTGATTAATCAAAATAAAAGAAAATGAAAATTAATAAAGACACTTGTCTAATGTATTAACATTTGTCATCTTGTTTAATTATTACTTAACACATGTCAAATTAAGCCCTTATAGATTTACATTTGTAATATAAGTAATCTTTACTTATTTTTTTTTTAATATTAATAAAAGCTTTTTAACTTAATTTATAAATTTACAAATACTTATTTATGTATATAAATAACTTTAAAGAAAATAAAATTAATTATATCTATAAATAAAAGTTTATACAAATATCTATAAAAAAATCCAAAACATTTTAAATATCTTTTTCTTGAATTTTAAAATTAAATCCAATTCAAATTCAAATTAAATTCTAAAATCCAATTTTTTTTTTAAAATCAGTTATATATACATATATAACTACACAAATTTGATTTGAAATAACAATTCTATTTTTATTAAAATCTATTTGTAACAACAATACATTGTTAATATTGTTTGAAAATAACAAATTCTATATTCCGAAAAATATATTTATCTATACATTTATTATTATCGTTTAAAAATAACAATTTATCAATTTGAAGTAATTTATAAAACAAATTATCTCTTTATTATAAATTACTTATCTTATTAAATGAATTAATGTATCATATATTAATTTGTATTTTAAACTTATATATATTTCACATCATATTTATCAAGCTATATTTAAAAATAAAACAAACCTTTTATGTTAATTAATTTAAGTTTAAACTTAAGCTAAAATAAATTTAAAACAATTTAACATTTACCTTAAGTATTTTTAAAACCATATAGTTATTTATATAATAGTTTTGAAAAGCTTATTATTAAATAAATCATAATTTCCAATTACTAAAAATATTAGAATTTTAAAACATGCTTTATTTGTTAAATTAAAACAAAGCTTATCTATTTACAATATATACAAATATATATACACACACACATTATAAATAGAAAACAATTTATTAGCTTTTAAAAGATAAAATCTACCAATTAAATATTTATTAAAAGAAGATTATTAAATCAGTTCAAAATTTATTAACAAAAATTATCAAATCAATTTAATTATTAACAAAGATTATTAAATTTATATTGTCCAAAATTCCGGGTCATCACATTCCTCCCCCTTAAAAGAATTTCGTCCCCGAAATTTAAAAGAAAAGGTAATTTAATAATCTAATTAAAGATTTTAATTTTAAACCACAAGCATATATTATCCACCATATGCTAACAACCATAGCAACCAATCATCCAAACAAACAAATCTAACTATCCAGACAAAATTCTGGATAGAACATCCTAGAATTTCCTAAGTATAAATACCAGGATACTCGCTCTACAGAATCCAAACAATTCATACTACTAAGCTACAGAGCACCAATACATCTAGATCTGAACAGGGTATCAAACCACAGACAAGTCTGACTCAACTACCAAATCCTCCTGAACCGCTGATTCCACAACCAAAGATAGATCATACACGTACTCCCTCAGAGGTACGTGAAACACAGTGAAACCCAGTTATCCAAACTGGCAATTCAATCCTGAAGACCAATCACAAGGATACAAAAAAGATCCAATATACCTCGGAGCTAACTTCCCAGCCTTACCAAATCTTACAGTTTTCTTGATCGGAGAAAACTTATCCAAAATCAAATCTCCGACTCAGAAATCCAAATTCCTTCGTCTCTTATTCTCAAAACTCTTCGGACGATCCTGGGCTGCCTATATCCTTCTTGATCAGCTTAACCTTCGCTGATGCCTCTAGAAACAACTAGACCAAAAACAACCCAACAAAATGATCCTCTCACGATCAACCAAGATCAAGAACACAAACACTACTCCACAAACATCAGAAGACTGATCTTACTTCTCCTTATCCAGAAAAGACGAGCAGATGCATTCCCAAACTACTTCCGCTGCACAACTCCGTTTTGGAGTAGACAAAAAATGCTAATGATGAACACAAGCACAAGTTGGACAACACATTCCAGAAATAAGGTTCAATAGATCCATAAAAGAAAACCCAGAAATTCCACCAAAATCTAAGCTGCTTCACCAAAAACTCATCCTAGGAGACATCCTTCTATCTAGTTGAACCACCGGTATCACTCCCGGAATCCTAGTTGATACGGAACTCAATCTCCATATATGGACAAACCACTGGCTTCCCTGAAACATCCGGACAAATCTCTAACAAATCAAGAGAACACTCAAACTATCGCAAGTCTCTTTTGCAATCAACCCAGCCTAAATCCATAAAAAACTGTTCTTGTTGGGTGCGTTTTCACCCCCGCCAAACCAAAAGGAAGGAAGGCACAACCGGACCACTCCCCAGCCGAGCCTACTCCCTTCCAAGCACTGCCGAACCATACTCATCTCCACACCACTACCGGTCCGGCTCCATACCAATACCGGTCCAACACCACCGGACCAGAGTGACCACCGGACCTACCCTCTCCTCCACAACCGAACCAACAACTACCGGTTCAAACAACATACTTCCTCCCACCGAACCAGCCCATACCGAACCAAGTTCTCATCTCCTACCATCTACCACCGAACCAGAGCTTCACCGGACCATCCACTTACTACCGAATTAAGACAAAGAAGACGCGACCGGACCAATTCTGCCAGGCCAGATTGCTTCAGCCCAGGCCCATCAGCAGCTATATACATCCAAGACCCCTGCCCCCAACCTCACTCTATAAATAGAGGGGCAGGGGTACAACAATGGCAGACAAGTTTGAGAGCTCAAGCACGGAAGGAACTTTCAAACAACTTTCATATACTTGTATACAAAGCTTTGTACTTGTAATCTGAAAGAAAAGAGAGAATAACATATAAAGTGGACGTAGGCACGTTCTGGCCGAACCACTATAAATCTGCGTGTCTTTTACAGTTTAGCCCCTGTTTTTTATATATTTGCATAAATCACCCAAACCGCTAAGAACAACATAAAATCAACTAAATCATACGACTTTGAGGTGTCTGTCCATTTTTTGTGCAAACATTTTGGTTCTTTCACTGAGAACTTGGAACTCGAAGCTTCAACTTCCCTCATTCAACCTTCTTTCCCAATAGCACCCTTCATTGCCTAGGAAACATGACTTCCAAGCCGAGAAAAGACGCCAACAAGGGAAAGAACGTTGCAACCAGCAGCGCTCCAGATCCAGTGAATCCAGATCAAGAGAACCATCCCACTACGACAGCAGTGCCAAATGTAGATCCGGCAATTCCGACAGCCCCTGCCGCGGAACAACCGGCAGCAATCACTAAGGCAGACCTAGACAGAGTTGTGGTTGAAGTGACTAACCGCTTCGCATCTCAACAAGAAGCTTTGGTGTACCAACTCATGTCACGCTTGAGGGATGCTGAAGAATCCAACCGCAACACTGAATCATGGGGTGAGTCTCAATCTGGAGGATCTCGGAGACAACAAAGGTCTTCCCTCTTCGAAGAAGCTATCAACAGGAACAACAATGATAGGGGCCGCGCCCGGACTCAGCCCGAACTCCGACTCGAGGAAGCGCTTGGAACCGAACCCAACGGGGGAGGCACCAGGCGAGGGTCGGATGTAGCTGAGCCAGTCATGCCGCCTAATCAAAGAAACCCCGCTGAACGGAGCCGAGCTAGAACCCAGCCCGAAGTTGACCCCATGGAAATGCTCGAAACAGAACCCCACAGGGGAAGATTAAGGCAGGGGCCGACTGTAGCTGGTCCTAGCATGCATCCGAGCAGCCAAAGACAGCCACTGGATAACGTCAGAAGTGATAGACTATACCATCCCTACAGGTCATCTGGACGAGATCGATCCCGCAGGGAAGAACCAAGCTCATTTTGTCCGCTCCAAATTCTTATGAAAGAATGGCACGATTATTCAGGGAATGCGTCCGACGGGAGCAAAGGGATCGAGGGATAGGCGCTAGGGTAACCAGCCCTTTCACCCGCGACATCGAAACCGCCATCACCCCTCGAGAATGGAAAATGCCGATGATGGAACCGTACAAGGGAACTTCCGACCCCGTTGTACACTTGCAGAGATACACACAGCATATGCTCATGAGCGGAGCAACGGAAAGAGTGTTGTGTAAATGCTTTCCGCTATTCCTAGCAGTCCTAGCTACCTCCTGGTTCTTCCATCTACCCCAAGGATCTATCAGCTCATGGGAGATGTTGAAAGAAAAGTTCATTAGCCAGTTCCGCATTCATGTGGAACAACCCAAGGATGCTTATTCTCTATCTACTGTCAAACAGAAATCCGGAGAGACACTGCAACAATATCTAACCCGGTTCAACGCCGCAGCGGCCGCAGTCCAAGATGCCGATGAGAAACTCACCCTAATGGCCCTCTGTAGTGGTGTGCACCCCGATACCAAGTTTGCTAGAAGACTAACTAAACAAAAACCAGCTACCTTGCCCGATTTCTTCCATGAAGCTGGGAAGTACATGAGACTCGAAGAGGCTGCCACTGAAAGGCAGACAGGACCACAGGCTAAGGTGGCTCATGGAAACGCCCCAGCCGCAGCAAAGGACATTCGGAGAAACGACTCCAGAGACAATGCAGGGGGCAAGAAGGGAGAAAAGCGCTTGTACCAACCAGGACCGAGATTCGACGCTTACACTCCCTTGAATGAAACAGTCGAGAACATCTTCCTGGCCACCCAGGACGAACTTACATACAAGCGCCCCCCCGTACAAGAAGGAGTCAGATCACGCAATCCAGTCCGGAAAGTTCTGTTGTTTCCACGAATCTTATGGACATGATACCAATGAATGTCGCCACCTCCGCGACCTAATCGAAGAACACATCAGAAGGAAGAGATTAGAACGCTATGTAAGGGGACAGGACAGGACCCCAGCTCCTACCAAGGAAAACCCAGGGCAGCTCCACCCAGAGACAGGCGGAGGAAATCGCAACACCAGCAGTTCCAGCCAAGAGAAGATAGTGGTCCATACAATATCAGGAGGGCCACACATCGCCGACAAGAGCTGGGCAGAAATGAAAAGATATGGAAACTCACTCAGAAACAACGGAGACCGCGTCAATTCCGTTATGGAAGAATGTCACCCGAAGCGAAAGGAAAATAATGACATCACATTCAGTAGGCGCGACCTAGAAGGAAGGCAATACCATTACATGGATCCGATGGTCATCTCTGCCTGGTTCGGCCCAGCTGAAGTTTTTCGAATCCTAATAGACACTGGAAGCTCAGTAAATATTCTGTTCAAGCATGCTTTCGACAAAATGAAGCTGTCAATGAAGGACGTGTCTCCTTGAAACAAACCGCTACACGGTATCACTGGAGAAGCAAAGATGCCCCTCGGACAATTGGATCTCTTTGTTGAATTGGGAAGTCATCCCCGCTCCGCCGTTCGGAAACAAACATTCGTGCTAATAGACAACCACTCGGCCTACAATGCCTTTTTAGGAAGACCAGCCTTGTCCGACTTCCAAATTGTCCTTGCCCAATGGTGCCTGAAGCTGAAGTTCCCAACGAATAATGGAGTGGGAGAAGTAGAAGGGGATCAAGACGCCGCTCGGGACTGCTATGTAACCGAACTTCGCAATAATCGCAGGAGAGATAAAGGGAAAAATGCAGAGACTATTCTCTGCATGAAAAGCTTGGAAGATAGCAACTAAAGAAAGCCCCTCCTCTTCGGTATACCAGTGATCCTTTCAATGAATTAGACCCCAGGGACAAAGAGGAGGAGGCCACCGCTGAGCCTACAGAGGCTATGGAATTCGTATCTGTAGACAAACGCGATCCAAGTAAACTGCTGGGAGTCGGATCTCAGTTAAAAAGAGAATTAAAGAATCAACTCATTGATTTTCTTTGCCATAACATGGATGTATTTGCATGGACGCATGCTGATATGACTGGAATCTCCCCGGACATAGCATGCCACACACTAAACATCGATCCCACCAAGGTACCCGTAAAGCAAAAGAAGAGAAGTATGGGGGCAGAACGATCAGCAGCCCTCGAGGAAGAAGTAAAGAACTTACTTACCAATGACTTCATACGTGAAGCCATCTACCCGGAATGGATCGCCAACCCGGTACTGGTAAAGAAAGCTAATGGGAAGTGGCGAACATGCATCGATTTCTCCAACTTAAATGATGCTTGCCCGAAAGACTGCTTCCCACTCCCCCGAATCGACCAACTCGTGGAAAGCACTGCCGGACATGAACTTTTATCCTTTATGGACGCATACTTAGGATATAACCAGATCCCTATGCACGCCCCCGATCAAGACCACACTAGCTTCATCACTGACCGAGGATTGTACTGCTACAAGGCAATGCCATTTGGACTTAAAAACGCCGGAGCTACTTATCAGCGGCTCGTCAACAAGATGTTTGCAGAACTGATAGGACGAACTATGGAAGTTTATGTGGATGACATGCTGTTAAAATCGAGGAAAGCCAACGACCATATAAACCACCTGGACGAGATGTTTCAAGTATTTCGCCAATATGGAATGAAGCTGAATCCTCTAAAGTGCTCCTTCGGAGTGTCATCAGGAAAGTTCTTGGGATTCATCGTCCATGCCAGAGGGATCGAAGCAAACCCCGAACAAGTCCGAGCCTTGCAAGATATCAAGATACCATCCACTCGGAAAGAAATGCAAAGCCTAAACGGGAAAGTGGCCGCCCTGAGTAGGTTCATCTCTAAAGCAACCGACAAATGCATCCCTTTCTTCGAAGCTCTAAAGAAAGACAAAGGAAAGTTCGAATGGACTGACGAATGCTCGACAGCCTTCCTTAACTTAATCGGACACCTCCAAAGACCACCGGTACTTTCAACTCCAAATGAAGGCGAGGAACTATACCTATACCTTGTTGTGTCACCACATGCCCTAAGTGCCGCGCTGGTGAGAGAAGAAAATCGCACGCAACGGCCCGTATACTTCGTAAGTAAGAGGTTTACGGGGGCAGAAGTCAAATACCCTAAACTTGAAAAGCTATCATACTGTCTGCTTATCACATCGCGGAAACTGTGACACTATTTCCAGTCTCATTCCATCAGAGTTTTAACCGATCAACCGCTAAAGCAAGTGCTCCATCGCCCCGACACTTCTGGGCAATTACTTAAGTGGTGCATCGAACTAAGTCAATATGATATCACTTACCATCCTCGCACCGCTATCAAGGGGCAAGCCATAGCTGATTTCATTGCCGAATTCACTACTAGCGAAAGTAAGGACCAATCTGAAATAGCAGAAGATATCAAGTGGAATCTCTTCGTAGATGGAGCGTCGAACGAACAAGGCTCGGGGGCAGGTGTTGTGATAATCACCCCCAGGGGAAAGAAGCTGCACTACGCCCTAAGATTGGAATTCGCTGCCACCAACAATGACGCAGAATACGAAGCAGTGATAGCCGGATTAGAACTTGCACTGGAAATTGGAGTCAGTTCTTTATGTCTCCATAGTGATTCTCAACTTATTGTAAATCAAATACTAGGAGAGTTCCAGACTCGAGGAGAACGACTCACAGCATACCTAAAGAAGACCAGGCTGCTACTTAACCAACTGGATCACTATTCGATCAGACACATTCCTCGAGAGGAGAATCAAGAGGCCGACGAACTGGCAAAGCAAGCCAGCATGAAGAACAACTCCTTTTCGGGAGCAATAGCCGTCTCAAAACAACTAGCCCCGAGCTTCGAACGGGAGGGTCTGATAGCTGCGATTGAAGAAGAAACTTGGATGGCTCCTATCCGGAAATACTTACAAGATGGCGCATTGCCCAGCGAGCGTAACGAAGTCAGGAAAATCTTGAGGAAAGCCTCCCGCTACACACTGCAAGAAGGAATCCACTACCGGCGTGGCTTCTCTAACCCCTTATTACGATGTGTCGCTGGAAGGGAAGCCAAGGAAATCTTATCCAACATCCACCAGGGAAGCTGTGGAGATCACACTGGAGGGCAGACTCTGGCAAAGAAGATTCTCCGATATGGATATTTCTGGCCCACCTTGAACAAAGACGCCTTAGACTTCGTCAGAAAATGTGACAGATGTCAGAAATTTGCCAAAATTCCTCGACTACCGACAAATGAGATCACTCAAATGACTAGCCCTTGGCCCTTTGCAGTATGGGAAATTGATTTGATTGGTGAACTGCCAATGGGCCGAGGCGGAGCTAAATATGCTATAGTAGCAGTCGACTATTTCACCAAATGGGTGGAAGCGGAACCTCTAAATAAAATATCTTCGACAAAAATCATTAACTTCTTGATCAAAAATGTTCTGTGCAGGTACGAAGTACCACTCAAAATCATATCAGACAATGGACTTCAGTTTGACAGCGAGGAATTCACCGACTGGTGCCAAGAGCACGGGATTCACAAAAGCTTCTCATCCGTGGCTTATCCCCAGGCAAATAGCCAAGTTGAAGCTGTCAACAAAATTCTCAAAACATTGATCAAGAAGAAGCTTGAAAAGTCAAAGGGCGCTTGGGTGGATCAACTTTCTACGGCACTTTGGGCCTACCGCACATCTTTCAGAACATCAACAGGGCATACTCCTTTCTCTTTGGCATACGGATCAGAGGTAATGCTCCCAGTTGAGACTATTGTGCCTTCCCACCGTAGGATCCACTACAACCCAGAAGAAAACGAAGAACTCCTCCTTATGTCTTTGGATCTGATTGAGGAGAGAAGAAATGATGCAGCACTCAAAGTAGCAGCTCACAAACAAAAAGTGGCAGCACTATACAACTCCAAAGTCAAGCATCGCAACTTACAAGAAGGAGATCTTGTCCTCAAGCGAATCTTTCCACGCCCCGGGGCACTGGACCCCATCTGGGACGGACCATATGTAATTCATCAAGATCTTCACAACGGAGCTTATATTTTGTCAACAATGGACGGAGAGGTGTTCCAGAGGGCATGGAACATCCGACACCTCCGTTGATACTTTTCTTAACTCGTACTGCCCATATGAAGTGAATTAACAAAGAGAATCAGTGGACGTAGGCATTTTCGTGCCGAACCACTTTAAAAAACTTGACTCTTGTTAATTTGTTCCTTTATATCTTGGCTACTTGTTAAGCTTTATCCTTTGCTGTTAAACAAAATCCTTTGCAGATGACATTTCAATTCAGAGCTTCACAACACAACTCTAGCTGGACAAAATCTAACAGGTACGCTACGATCCTATGCCCTCGCCAATGAGACACTTTGCTCCGGTATCCCTCTACCGCGAGTTAACTCATTGTTTGCCTCGGCCCTTAAAGCCGACTGTAATAAGCCGAGTATAAGCCACCGAGAAGGCCGATTATGCCATGGCAGCTCATTACAGCGATTCGGCTCGCCGGCAACTATGAACCGATCATAAGCCCCAACATAAGGTGTGGCCAGGCAGGGGCAGTTCACAGTTGACGATCGGCCCCCACGCTAGCCGGCCACAGTAAATCGAATAATACCCGCGATTATGGGCCATAATGGCCCGGGTAGTTACTGTGCGCGATCGGCTCCGATGTGTCTTAAGTGCGGCTGTGGTAAAAAAGAAAACTCCCCGCAGAGGCGTAAGATGGGTGACAAATGTCTCCAAGACCCACAGCTAAGGAAAGTGACTACAAAACCCGTTTGCCACGAACTTTAGCACATCGACGGCCTTCCGTGACTGGAAGTTTTACTTTTCCTATATTTCCATTTCATTTAAAACTTTTATCCCATTCTCCGTAACGGTGCTTGAAAGTACAGGACATGAAATAGGGAACACTCGCTAATGGGAACAGAAACTTAAAATCGGATGACGAGGCACTCAACAGCATTCCGTGCTTAGTCTTACAGGGCGCACGAAGTTGCCGTCCACAGCCGAAACATGAAGGGCGGTACCTTCTACTTTTATACATTAATGCATAGCTGCAGTTCATATTCACACATCACATTTACGTTGCAAAATGAGAAAATTATACTTTAAGCAAAAAACTTGGCATCTGGCACAGTCAAGCCACTAGTAACATGCATAGTTACATCACTTACACAGCATAACAAAATAGCGATAATATTCCAACATAAAGGAATCAGCTTATGTTATGAAATTAGTCATTCATCATAAACAATATTATTACAGTCACATCAATGTTTTGGACTAACATAAACAGCGATAAAAGGAAATCAAAAGGCGACCGAATCCGGACAAGGAACCAGCTGCGTCCGCACCTCACCCTCATCCTACCAGCTCTCCAAGCCTACTTAGCCGCAGGGTTGGAGCTCCCAGCACGCTTATCAGAAGTCCCACATGTCCAATTCAGAAGAGGAATCCATTAGATAAATAGCAAACGATCAAGTTACGAAAAGCTAAAAAGAGAAAACTCACCAACACCTGCTTCTTGGTCCTCATCCCCCAACTGCACACCGGCTTCCTCCGCAGCGAGTAGCCGCATCCCCTCCTTCACCGCTACCTTCTCCTCCTTTGAAAACTGGGTGGTAACCATATCCATCCTGAATGCCGCTCCGCCTTCCTTACCCGCATCAACCCTGGCCTCCTCTAAATCCCGAAGATATACCTTGGCCATAACCCGGGGATAGTCATCCATCCAGGATAAGTTTCCCTCCTTCCAAGTGCGGAAGTACATGTCCTGCAGCATATCGTCCATCATCCCCTCATCCTCTTCAAACCTCTTCACCCGGGCCTCGGAAATCTGCAACTTAGTGGCGGCAACATCCCTCTCCCGCCGGTATCTCGAGCACTCAGCTTGGAGGGATCTCCTCATCTCCTCCATCTCTTCTTTCAGCTTGGCTTGAGTAAGTTCTGCAGCTTCAAGCCTCCTAAATATCTCTTCAACCTGCTCGAGATCCGCCCTCCTAACCTCATCAACCGTAGTAATGGCCATGTCAATGCGTTCCTTGCAGGCGGCCTCCATTTTCCGCAACTCTCCTCTGCTAGCCTCTTCCATGGTCTTCTTCAGTCGTTGGGAGTCGGCTTCATGCTGCGAAATCTGAATAGCCTGGTCGGCAAGTTGCTTGGCCTGATCAGCGACCATTAACCGTAGCCTTATATTGGCACTCCCTATCTCCTCCCCGGCCTTGGCCAATCGGGGGTGATGTTCCATTAACTTCTTGGCCTCCTTCGCGAACCGGTCGATGTTGGCCTTGGCTTCGTCCCCCATAGCAGCTATCCGAGTAGTGAGCAGATCCAGATCTAGGGACTTAGCCTCATCAAGAACCCGAACCATGGGATTGCGGGGGAGAAGATGCTCGCCCGTGGCCTTGTCAAATAAGATATCCTGAGAGTTTGGGTCCAAATCCGGGTGGCCGGCAAAGGGATTGCGAGGCACGTCGGGACGTTTTATGCGGATAACGGTAGGATTTTCAGGCGGATGCGGAGAGGGAATATACTCAGTGTCCTCCTCCGTGATATCAAGAATAGGTTGAGGTGGAAGCTGCGGACCAGGTGAAGATTCAAATAAGGAGCGACTCCTCTTCTTTTTCTGAATACTCTCTTCAATGACCCCAAGAAGAGGAAGGTAGCTAACTACGTCTCCTGGACGACTAGTGGGAGGCTTAGGCTTGGCAGAGGCTCTGAGTAACTTGTATTGTTCAAGGCGGTGTCGAACGTCTGAAGTTTTGGCCACCTCGCATGCCCCTGTAATAAAGAACAAGCGTTACGAACATGCAATGGTCCATAATTCGAGAAATATGTTAAGTTAAAAAGAGTGAGAAGACACATCTATTATACAAACCCTACGGAGAAGTAGGATACTGCAATAAGTCCTGAATCTCATTCCAGGACGGAAGCGAACCATAAAATATTCCTAAGTCCCTATCGTAAATGGAGTCTGCAGAAGTCAAAAGTTCACCTTCAATCGCTGGAGTCGCCTTAGCTGAAGAACTCTTAGAGAATGGATCGGCACCAGCCCCAGCCTTGTCAACCTCCTTTGCCTTCTCCACCGAGGCTGATCCTTCCTCCAACCCCTCAAAAGCCTGGCGGAAGGCATCATCCGTCCACTCCTGGATCTCCCCTGCCTGCTCAGAAGACAAAGCCCCGGCACCACTACCACCCTATCCTTCACCTTCTCCATCTCCTCCACTCTCCTCCTCGCCTCGTTCCTCCTCTCCACCTTCCTCCTCCGGAATGTCTGGACATGTGCTGGGAGAGGGTCCATCAGACTTCTTAAGCTTCTTTCCCCCAACGACTGGAGGTACCGAGAAAGGTCTCCTCTTGCTACTCTTCGCAGTAGCCCCATCCTTAGCTTTAGCAGCCCTCTCCTCGGCTGTATCTCTCTGTTTAACCACAGATTGACGTGGCAGAATCAGGTTATACTCCAGAAGAGTGGCATTTCTGATCAGGAAAGAAGCCGACCTATCCCTTCCCGAAATGACCTTTATTTCAGCAGCCATCCGCACCAAGGAATCATTCTCCACGACCGCAAAGCCACCTGTTGCTAGCAAGAAATAAAAGCATATAAAGCTGAACACTATATATATATATATATATATATATATATATATATCTACAACGCTGAAGCCTCCTGCTCCATTGCTCCTCCAGAATTCGTCAAAAGCTAGCCTGAATCCCTTGGCTACCCGTAAAAATTTGGGTACCCGAGAGTTTATGAAAAACAAAAATAAACTCCGGGTCAGACATGGGTCTGGTATGAGTAACAGGTTAAAGTTGCTTAACTTTGAAAAACATTTGAAAGCAAAAGGTATCACGTAAGACTCCCCACAAATAAACATGGGTAAGTTTTTACCTTACGCTAACCAAAACATTTGATAGAAAATTCTGTGATATTATAATAGGTCTAGGGTTTTCAAGTAAATAGAAAATAGCCAAAATTGTTACATTCATTAAATTCCAGCTACTAGCCACCGAAGTGGGTAATACAATCAAAATCGTTGGCACTTATTGGATTTTGGATTCCATACAATGGCAGGGCTACTGGGGTACCGCCCGTCACAGTACGGGGCCTAGATCACTGTACCGAGGATTACTCCCTTCATCCCCTGCAACACAAGGCCGAAACCATTCCTTACTGAACAGTCCCGAACAAGACAACCCCTGACAGTTGGAGCTCACAACCGTCCACACAGCCGAATAAAAAGGGACATCTAGACAGGGGAAAATCTTGTCCTGCTTGGGCATGACCCACCTAACCTTGCTGCATCTCCCCTGTTTTAGCCATTCCCGGTTGATGAGGCTTGAGGCTACGATTACTTTTAGAGATACATTTTCTTAGAATGCTCATCGTCCGTCTGACGATGGTTTGTAAGAATTCAATCCATACAAGTTCGTTCCGGGTTCGAACGAAACCGAAGGCATTATCTCGTTACACTCATTTTTGAATCACCCTCAGAGTTAACGACGATAACCCTTGCACTCTGAATCTTCATCTTCACTTCAGATTCATGACCTAACGTTAATTTGGAATCGATGTGGTTTTCGGACTTCCAAATGTGGAAAATCCGATCCCAGTCTCATCGAAATCCAAACGTGTCTTTTAGGGCCAAGTTGTCTATTTAGTCTTAACAGTTTAATTCAAAATAATTCAATACACACACAGATAGATAATTCACAATATTATAATAGATAGTCAACATCAACATAAATAGATAATCAATATTATCTCTACAAACAGATAAGGCATATCATCATAACAGATAATTCAAACTAAAATCAAGCATCCATATCATATAGCCTAAATATCACATAACATCAATTCTCATATCTGAGATCTTAAATCATTCCAGGTAAACAATTTCATCCATTCATACATAAGCAATCATATAAGCTATAATTAATTTAAAATGAATTAAATTAATTATCATCTCTAATTAATTTGAAGTAAATTAAATTAATTACTTCACCATTTAAAACTTGCTTACATAATTATAAATCAGTCTCCAATCAATTAATAAATCATTCACTAATTACTCGGTTCAATTAATCAGACTTGATTAATTAACATTTAATTATACACAAATAATTATTTTCACAAATTAATTATCTTGTCTAAATATAGAAATTAATTAAATTATAAACATTACATTACTTCTTAGTTACACCAATTAATTACTCTTTAATTTCCTATTATTGATTAATTAATCTAAATTTATCCTCCCATCATTAATTATATCAATTAATGATTCCTATTTACATTTTAATTAATTCCTTGTTTTAAATTAATTAACTTTAAGTAATTAATCTTCAATTAAACCACATTTATTAATCATTTCTGATTAATACCATTCAGTAATTAACTATCTTTAATTACTCATCAAATAAATTAATTACTCCTTAATTAATTTCTCTAATTAATCCCCTGATTAATTATACAAAGTAATTATATTCCAATTACTTTCATTATTAAATCACCCTCAGTTAATTACATCCAGTAATTATCATCAATTACTTCTCTAAGTAATTATACTCATCACATCCTCAAATGGTTGTCTAAATCAATTTAAACTTAACCAATTAACTTAAAACAATTCATATTAAATAGAATTAATTACAATGAGTAATTAATCCCTTAATTACTTTCGTTAAGTAATTATACTTAATAATTCACAATTGCTTGTCTTAACTAAATAATTTAACTAATTATTAAAAATAATCCTATTAATTGTGTGTTTCATAATTTTAGTTAATGACCTTCATTAACTAATTGAAATCCTTTAATTATTTTGCCAAAGTAATTAACTTACATTTTAAGTTAGTCTTAATAACTCATTAATTAATTCTTTATTAATTTATTACTAATAATTAATTTCATATTAAACCAATGATTTCCTAATTACCAATTAATTTACCTATAATTTATATCTTTTTTAAATAAATTTAACTCTTCATTTCTGAGTTAATTAATTCTAGTCATTCATTATCCATTTAGTTAATTTGATAATTACAAGTATTAAGTTTTTAAAACTCTTTTTCTGTTTAATGATCAATTTATCATCCATAAGGTATTTAATCAACTTAATTTAAATTTACTTTTAAATTCATTTTAAATATAAGATTTAAAATGAAATCAAATTAATCTTATCAATTCCAAACTTCTTTTTATTTTACAACTGAAATAATAGTTATCTTAAAATAGTAGTTTAAAGGAATTTACACATGGTTTCAATTTGAATTCAAGTCTAATTTAAAAATTCACTTTACCATTCAAATTAGTTTAAAACAAATTTTAAATTTAAAAATCGTTAGTTATTTAAAGACTGAGATTCAAACTACATTTGAATCCAAACTTATCTTGTTTTAAAATTTTGTTTTAAATACGTATATTTTCATTTAAAAGCACGGTTTTAAATTTTTTATAAAACTTACATGTTTAAGACCCTGTAGCTAAAAATACCCGAGACAAACAATTATATCTACGAGCCAAACCCCACTTTTCTTCGAGTCCGACACTCGAATCACTCGAGTGAAACTCGAGTAACATTTCCCCTTTTTAAAATGGTTATGAATAATTTAAAATTTGAAAACTTGATTTTATTTTAAACTGAAATCCAAACTTCATTTGAATTCTGATTCATCCTTTACTTAAATATTCATGTTAAACATTCATTTCTCATTTTTAAACCCAGTTTAAAGAATATTAAATTTTACAGGTTTGAATGCCTGTAACAGCTTACCCAGGTTTCCCCTCCCCACATTACTCCGAGTCAATCACGAGTTTGCTCCGAGTTCGCATGCTACTTCCCCCGAGTCAAACCCCCAATAACTCGAGTAAACACCCAAGACCACACCAGCTTGCACAGACCAACCCCCTTCACCAGAACTAACTCACCGTGCACGTGCACAGTATCATTTTCCACCTCTGACCGTCTCCGATGATTGCTTCACATCGGCAACCACCTTCTCCCTCACCCACGATCGTCATATCATCTTCCAAAACTCGAATTAAAATAGAGACTTCGACCCAAAACCTGAAACACACAGAGCAACGCCACCTTAACCTGTCACCGCCTTGCCTGAGGAATCCCGACCACCTGAAATTCTGTAGCTCCGGCTACAGTTGCTTCCACATCCAAGCTAACATCCCTCAAAGTTTCATCACACTCGATCCACTATACTCATAGAAACGATCGATTACATACTTGAAACCAAAACTAGGGTTCTGAAATAAAAATCACAACCGCAATCTCTCTGATGAATTTCATCATCACCTATGATTTTTCTTATCATCACTAATCAACTCACCATCACCATACCGAAACTCATCACCCCCAGATTCATGAATCGCCAAAGAAACTCCAAAGGTCATATGCAGTACAAACCAGCATTTCACCTTAACCCCCTTACTGAAAATTATGGTTTTTTTTTAAAAATCATCGTTTTAGTTTAGTATTCAATTTATGTTCATGAATAAATGAATTACAGTGTTTGAAATTTTAAAACATAAACTACCCTGCTGTTCCTGTTTCCAGAGTAACTTACAATTTATTTTACCTTAACCAAATTTTAAAACTTTCTTTAAAATCGAACAAACATATATTATTTGAATCATAAGTCATAACAATCAGTGGATCAAGAGGAAAGGGTTTTAAATTGAAACTGGGACACGAAATTTAGAACAGAGATGTTCTACAGGCATTTACAACATATACTTGCATCACACATCCATAAATACACAATAATTTTCTAATATATGTACACAAATACAAACTTATTTCAGGCATTCATCAAGCAACCGGATTTATATTTGAGTATTAAAAAGTGTTACTCACCTTAAAATGAAGACAGAGCTTTTGAAAACTTGAAAACAGATTTTAACTTGAAACTGTAAACTTGAAATCTTTTGCTTTGGAACAGAGTTGCTGAATTGCTTGAAAATGATTACAGGTTTGGCTTTGAAGATGTGAAACTGGAATGCAAGCTTTGATCTTCCTGCTAAAAATCCTTGCCTTTGTTGTAGTATGATGTTGTTTAAGTTTATAAAATAAAAACTTTCTTATGTTTTCTGGTTTACCCAGTTTTGAACAGAAAGTATTATATATAAGAATAAGTTAGGCAAGCTTATACAGGAAGATGTAGTGATTATATCATATTATTAATTTTATGTCAGAGATATTTTATCTAAATTTCGGCTGAAATGATAAGTATATCTTTAGTAGACCAAATGGTGTGCTAATTAAATGAAAAGGTACTTATGTTGTATACATATCTTATTTTGTATGCATTAAGATATTTTCTCTTTGTCTTATTTCATTTCATAACCTGTTCTTTCCTGGTTTGCATTATTTTATATAAAGTTTTTTATTTCATGTACTTAACAATTTTATTATGACTGATATGCAAATGTACTTTACCCCTTTACTTGCCTGCATATGCTTTCATTCTTAAGTACAAAATGTTCTCCTTGTCTAGCTTCTAAATTTTGATGTTGATAAAATTTTCTTTTATTTTAAAACTTAGCTATCAACACTTAATTTGATGGTTATTAATTTATTTACATACTTATGCTAATATCATAAATATTTATGAATTTATACCCATTCTAATACCATATATTTAATTTATGTTTGTGTTTAACATATTTTAAGACTTGTTTTCATTTTAAACATGTTTTGAAAGATGTTATTTCTAATTTACAAATCATTACTTCTCATGTGAATGTATTCAAATAAATTTTGAAATAGTCATTTCTATCTATATTGAAATCCATTTTTAAGAATATTACATTATTAATATTGTTAAATATAACTCATTATTAAATTAAAATAATTCATAAAAGTATTTGTCTTCTTATCTAATATATTGCTTATTTTATTAGCTACATTAAAAACAAACAAATCTTTTTATTTAAATCTAAACTTAAACAAAAATCAATTTAAAAAAAAATTATGTTTTTAGTTTAGGTATTAAAATTATATGTTTATTTATTCAATAGCTCATATCAAATTAAATCTAGCTTTAATTTATCAAAAATGTTAGAATAAGAAAACATACCTATGTATATTAAATTTAAGCAAAGATTATCTATTTATAATATATACAAATATGTATTTCATTACAAATATAAAATAATTTATTAGCCTTTAAAATATAGATTATCAGTTTAAATATTTATTTTGAAGAGGATTATTAAATTTATTTATTATTAACAATTGGTCAATTCAATTAAATTTTGACATAAATTATTAAATTGTTATTGTCAAAATTTCCGGGATATCACATTCTCCCCCCCTTAAAAGAATTTCGTCCTCGAAATTTAAAACAAAGGTTATTTAATAATTTAATTAAAGATTTAATTTTAAAACACAAGCATATATCAATTTTATGCTAACCATCATAGCAATCAATTCATCCAATCAAACAAATCTAACTATCCCGACAAAATTCTAAATAGAATTTTCTCGAGTTTCCCCAAATATAAAATTGGGATACTCTCTCTACAGAATCCAAACAAAACAATATTACTAAGCTACTAAGTTTCTATTCATCTGGATCCACAAAACAGGATATCAGACTACAGATAAGTCTGACTCAACAACCAAAAATCTCTGAACTGCCGATTCTACAATCAAAGATAACTCTTACACGTACTCCCTCAGAGATACGTGAAACACTCCGAATCTCAGATATCCAAAATACTCTTTTGACGATCCTGGACTGCATATACCCATACTGATCAGCTCAACACTTGCTGATATCCCCAGAAACAAATTGATCCAAAAACAATCCAAAATGATCTTTCTAAGATTAACCACAACTCAAAACACAAACTCCATCCCAAATCAGAAAACTGATCTCATTTCTCCCATTTGGAAGAGAAAAAAAATAGATGCACTCCATATCGGGCTCAGATCCTGAAAAATTTCCCGTGGAAACTCTCTAATTCCAAAATACTGCAAATTCTAGTTATTCCCACACCAACAACTACCACCATGCTTCCACTGCGCTACTCTGATCAGAATAGGTGAGAATGCTGATGATGATCTCGAGGACAAACTGGACAGCACATCAAAAAACTATGGTTCAACGAATCCTTTAAAGATACTCAGAAGTTCCTCCAAAACTCGAGTTGCTTCACCGACTCATTTTCCAAAAATCACCTTACTGAACCATCGATACCACTCCTGGAATCCAGTCGATACCAAACTCAATCTCTAGACACGAACAAAATTTTAACTTTCTGAAGACATCCAGAAAAATCAGATAGCCCAAGAGAAACTCAAACAATCGCAAGTCACTTTGCGATCAATCTAGCCCACTACTAAAGAAAAACTGTTCTCTCTTTACCCAATAGATCAGCCTACGCTTAATTAGCCAATCCACCCAAGAAACGGAACCACACTGCAATTTCTGAACTCCACTGCTGATGCAGAAGTTAAAAACTTCCTTGCCAATACCAATGCCAAGAAATTTCTAACTCCAAGCTCTTCGAGAAACTCGGACCTCGAACCAAACAGAAACATTCTACTGAACTCATCCCCAACATCGAAATAGATACACTTCCTTAACTGATTCCAAAGAAACATCTTCGGAGATTTCCATAGTCACTGTGTCTCATCACACAGCTACTACATCCTGAGGTAGGATATCCGGACTTGCTCATGCCAAACCGATGAGTCCAAACTCTAGCTCATCTAAACTTACACCTCAAAAATGAACTCCGAACCTTAACAGGTTTCCTTCAGAGATCAATGAAATCCTTACTCCATTCAAAACTCACTCGAGACAGTAATAGGTCTACAGTCTCGACAAATATGCTTCCAACCTCAGATATTCATATTCCAACCGTTGGTAGTCGTGATACACACACCACTACCCTATCTACCTTTATAACTTATATTGGATAACCCGGACAGGTAACCTAACAAATAGGTAGAAATATATATATATATATATATATATATATATATATATATATATATATTAAAATTACAAATACGCTCTCTCAAGAAAGAAATCACTCAAGCGCCTAGGTATTCGCTCAACCTAGCGCTCTGATACCAACTGTGACGACCCGCCCTTCTATGCCCAGAAAGACGTATCGTCTTGAAGAAAGAAAGGGATGAGAAAATAGAAAAGATAGAGAAGAAAGAACAACAACATCAGAATCTCACAGCGGAATGGAACAAAATATAATAGATCACATAACTATTACATAATTTTACATATATCAGAGTTATACAGTCAATACATCACATACTAGACAGTTATAAATACCTGTCTAGTTAATACAACACCACTCAAACAAATAACAAAAAGATACCAACACAGCGGAACACTATATATATATCTATCTACAACGCTGAAGCCTCCTGCTCCATTGCTCCTCCAGAATTCGTCAAAAGCTAGCCTGAATCCCTTGGCTACCCGTAAAAATTTGGGTACCCGAGAGTTTATGAAAAACAAAAATAAACTCCGGGTCAGACATGGGTCTGGTATGAGTAACAGGTTAAAGTTGCTTAACTTTGAAAAACATTTGAAAACAAAAGGTATCACGTAAGACTCCCCACAAATAAACATGGGTAAGTTTTTACCTTACGCTAACCAAAACATTTGATAGGAAATTCTGTGATATTATAATAGGTCTAGGGTTTTCAAGTAAATAGAAAATAGCCGAAATTGTTACATTCATTAAATTCCAGCTACTAGCCATCGAAGTGGGCAATACAATCAAAACCGTTGGCACTTATTGGATTTTGGATTCCATACAATGGCAGGGCTACTGGGGTACCGCCCGTCACAGTACGGGGTCTAGATCACCGTACCGAGGATTACTCCCTTCATCCCCTGCAACACAAGGCCGGAACCATTCCTTACTGAACAGTCCCGAACAAGACAACCCCTGACAGTTGGAACCCACAACCGTCCACACAGCCGAATAAAAAGGGACATCTAGACAGGGGAAAATCTTGTCCTGCTTGCGCATGACCCACCTAACCTTGCTGCGTCTCCCCTGTTTTAGCCATTCCCGGTTGATGAGGCTTGAGGCTACGATTACCTTTAGAGACACATTTTCTTAGAATGCTCATCGTCCGTCTAACGATGGTTTGTAAGCATTCAATCCATACAAGTTCGTTCCGGGTTCGAACGAAACCGAAGGCATTATCTTGTTACACTCATTTTGGAATCACCCTCAGAGTTAACGACGATAACCCTTGCACTCTAAATCTTCATCTTCACTTCAAATTCACGACCTAACGTTAATTTGGAATCGATGTGGTTTTCGGACTTCCAAATGTGGAAAATCCGATCCCGGTCTCATCGAAATCCAAAACGTGTCTTTTAGGGCCAAGTTGTCTATTTAGTCTTAATAGTTTAATTCAAAATAATTCAATACACACACAGATAGATAATTCACAATATTATAATAGATAGTCAACATCAACATAAATAGATAATCAATATTATCTCTACAAACAGATAAGGCATATCATCATAACATATAATTCATACTTAAATCAAGCATCCATATCATATAGCCTAAATATCACATAACATCAATTCTCATATCTGAGATCTTAAATCATTCCAGGTAAACAATTTCATCCATTCATACATAAGCAATCATATAAGCTATAATTAATTTAAAATGAATTAAATTAATTATCATCTCTAATTAATTTGAAGTAAATTAAATTAATTACTTCACCATTCAAAACTTGCATACATAATTATAAATCAATCTCCAATCAATTAATAAATCATTCACTAATTACTCGGTTCAATTAATCAGACTTGATTAATTAACATTTAATTATACACAAATAATTATTTTCACAAATTAATTATCTTGTCTAAATATAGAAATTAATCTTAAATTATAAACATTACATTACTTCTTAATTACACCAATTAATTACTCTTTAATTTCCTATTATTGATTAATTAATCTAAATTTATCCTCCCATCATTAATTATATCAATTAATGATTCCTAATTGCATTTTAATTAATTCCTTGTTTTAAATTAATTAACTTTAAGTAATTAATCTTCAATTAAACCACATTTATTAATCATTTCTGATTAATACCATTCAGTAATTAACTATCTTTAATTACTCATCAAATAAATTAATTACTCCTTAATTAATTTCTCTAATTAATCCCCTGATTAATTATACAAAGTAATTATATTCCAATTACTTTCATTATTTAATCACCCTCAGTTAATTACATCTAGTAATTATCATCAATTACTTCTCTAAGTAATTATACTCATCACATCCTCAAATGGTTGTCTAAATCTTTAAACTTAACCAATTAACTTAAAATAATTCATATTAAATAGAATTAATTACAATGAGTAATTAATCCCTTAATTACTTTCGTTAAGTAATTATACTTAATAATTCACAATTGCTTATCTTAACTAAATAATTTAACTAATTATTAAAAATAATCCTATTAATTGTGTGTTTCAAAATTTTAGTTAATGACCTTCATTAACTAATTGAAATCCTTTAATTATTTTCCCAAAGTAATTAACTTACATTTTAAGTTAGTCTTAATAACTCATTAATTAATTCTTTATTAATTTATTACTAATCATTAATTTCATATTAAACCAATGATTTCCTAATTACCAATTAATTTACCAATAATTTATATCTTTTTTAAATAAATTTAACTCTTCATTTCTGAGTTAATTAATTCTAGTCATTCATTATCCATTTAGTTAATTTGATAATTACAAGTCTTAAGTTTTTAAAACTCTTTTTCTATTTAATGATCAATTTATCATCGATAAGATATTTAATCAACTTAATTTAAATTTACTTTTAAATTCATTTTAAATATAAGATTTAAAATGAAATCAAATAAATCTTATCAATTCCAAACTTCCTTTTATTTTACAACTGAAATAATAGTTATCTTAAAATAGTAGATTAAAGGAATTTACACACGGTTTCAATTTGCATTCAAGTCTAATTTAAAAATTCACTTTATCATTCAAATTACTTTAAAACAAATTTTAAATTTAAAAATCGTTAGTTATTTAAAGACTGAGATTCAAACTACATTTGAATCCAAACTTATCTTGTTTTAAAATTTTGTTTTAAATACGTATATTTTCATTTAAAAGCACGGTTTTAAATTTTTATAAAACTTACATGTTTAAGACCCTGTAGCTAAAAATACCCAAGACAAACAATTATTTCTACGAGCCAAACCCCACTTTTCTTCGAGTCCGACACTCGAATCACTTGAGTGAAACTCGAGTAACATTTCCCCTTTTTAAAATGGTTATGAATAATTTAAAATTTGAAAACTTGATTTTATTTTAAACTGAAATTCAAACTTCATTTGAATTCTGATTCATCCTTTACTTAAATATTCATGTTAAACATTCATTTCTCATTTTTAAACCCAGTTTAAAGAATATTAAATTTTACAGGTTTGAATGCCTGTAACAGCTTACCCAGGTTTCCCCTCCCCACATTACTCCGAGTCAATCACAAGTTTGCTCCGAGTTCGCATGCTACTTCCCCCGAGTCAAACCCCCAATAACTCGAGTAAACACCCGAGACCACACCAGCTTGCACAGACCAACCCCCTTCACCAGAACCAACTCACCGTGCACGTGCACAGTATCATTTTCCACCTCCGACCATCTCCGATGATTGCTTCACATCGGCAACCACCTTCTCCCTCACCCACTACCGTCATATCATCTTCCAAAACTCGAAATTAAAATAGAGACGTCGACCCAAAACCTGAAACACATAGAGCAACGCCACCTTAACCTGTCACCGCCTTGCCTGAGGAATCCCGACCACCTGAAATTCTGTAGCTCCGGCTACAGTTGCTTCCACGTCCAAGCTAACATTGCTCAAAGTTTCATCACACTCGATCCACTATACTCATAGAAACGATCGATTACATACTTGAAACCAAAACTAGGGTTCTGAAATAAAAATCACAACCGCAATCTCTCTGATGAATTTCATCATCACCTATGATTTTTCTTATCATCACTGATCAACTCACCATCACCATACCGAAACTCATCACCCCCAGATTCATGAATCGCCAAAGAAACTCCAAAGTTCATATGCAGTACAAACCAGCATTTCACCTTAACCCCCTTACTGAAAATTATGGTTTTTGTCTTAAAAATCATCTTTTTAGTTTAATATTCAATTTATGTTCATGAATAAATGAATTACAGTGTTTGAAATTTTACTAAAAACTTAAACTACCCTGTTGTTCCTGTTTCCAGAGTAACTTACAATTTATTTTACCTTAACCAAATTTTAAAACTTTCTTTAAAATCGAACAAACATATATTATTTGAATCATAAGTCATAACCATCAGTGGATCAAGAGGAAAGGGTTTTAAATTGAAACTGGGACACGAAATTTAGAACAGAGATGTTCTACAGGTATTTACAACATATACTTGCATCACACATCCATAAATACACAAGAATTTTCTAATATACATACACAAATACAAACTTATTTCAGGCATTCATCAAGCAACCAGATTTATATTTGAGTATTAAAAAGTGTTACTCACCTTAAAATGAAGACAGAGCTTTTGAAAACTTGAAAACAGATTTTATCTTGAAAACTGTAAACTTGAAATCTTTTGCTTTGGAACAGAGTTGCTGAATTGCTTGAAAATGATTACAGGTTTGGCTTTGAAGATGTGAAACTGGAATGCAAGCTTTGATCTTCCTGCTAAAACTCCTTGCCTTTGTTGTAGTATGATGTTGTTTAAGTTTATAAAATAAAAACTTTCTTATGTTTTCTGGTTTACCCAGTTTTGAACAGAAAGTATTATATATAAGAATAAGTTAGGCAAGCTTATACAGGAAGATGTAGTGATTATATCATATTATTAATTTAATGTCAGAGATATTTTATCTAAATTTCGGCTGAAATGATAAGTATATCTTTAGAAGACCAAATGGTGTGCTAATTAAATGAAAAGGTACTTATGTTGTATACATATCTTATTTTGTATGCATTAAGATATTTTCTCTTTGTCTTATTTCATTTCACAACCTGTTCTTGCCTGGTTTGCATTATTTTATATAAAGTTGTTTATTTCATGTACTTAACAATTTTATTATGACTGATATGCAAATGTACTTTACCCCTTTACTTGCCTGCATATGCTTTCATTCTTAAGTACAAAATGTTCTCCTTGTCTAGCTTCTAAATTTTGATGTTGATAAAATTTTCTTTTATTTTAAAACTTAGCTATCAACACTTAATTTGATGGTTATTAATTTATTTACATACTTATGCTAATATCATAAATATTTATGAATTTATACCCATTCTAATACCATATATTTAATTTATGTTTGTGTTTAACATATTTTAATACTTGTTTTCATTTTAAACATGTTTTGAAAGATGTTATTTCTAATTTACAAATCATTACTTCTCATGTGAATGTATTCAAATAAATTTTGAAATAGTCATTTCTATCTATATTGAAATCCATTTTTAAGAATATTACATTATTAATATTGTTAAATATAACTCATTATTAAATTAAAATAATTCATAAAAGTATTTGTCTTCTTATCTAATATATTGCTTATTTTATTAGCTACATTAAAAACAAACAAATCTTTTTATTTAAATCTAAACTTAAACAAAAATCAATTTTTAAAAAAATTATGTTTTTAGTTTAGGTATTAAAATTATATGTTTATTTATTCAATAGCTCATATCAAATTAAATCTAGTTTTAATTTATCAAAAATGTTAGAATAAGTAAACATACCTATGTATATTAAATTTAAGCAAAGATTATCTATTTATAATATATACAAATATGTATTTCATTACAAATATAAAATAATTTATTAGCCTTTAAAATATAGATTATCAGTTTAAATATTTATTTTGAAGAGGATTATTAAATTTATTTATTATTAACAATATGGTCAATTCAATTAAATTTTGACATAAATTATTAAATTGTTATTGTCAAAATTTCCGGGATATTACAGGGGACGCCCATATTTCCTCTGAAAGATGACAAAAAGACTCACCAGAATGGCGTAGGAGTTAGGCTGAAGCTGGAATGGAGCCACCTTCAGATATGTGATAAAGCTAACTATCCAAGCGTTAAGAGGCGGGATAGCACCACACATGCAATGATATCTGCTGTAAGCAAAGTAGCCTTCGGGGGGGTCATACGGCATCATTCCTTCCCCCGGCAATAGCATGCATGCTCTATCAATCCCGAAGGAGTGGGAGATAACGTCGAGTTGCTCCTCTCTAAGAGAGCTCGGAAAGCAATCAGGAGGAGAGTTCAGAAGCTCTTGGGGACCATACCCGTCTACTAGCGACCTCTGGGTAGGTCCACGACGTTCCGGTCCTGGCTGGGCAGGGGGCACGACGGAAGACTCACTTCTGTCCGTAGATTTTTTCTTTTCTGATCGGGTTCCCACCTTGTGAGCCATTTATCTGCAAACACAAATGCAAGAGTATATTATTAGAACAAGGAGATGCAGAGATACAAACAAGCAAGTGCGTACAGTCTGGGGTTCTCGTTTGTGATTTTAAAAAAAAGTACGAAAGGCCTGAGAATTCATTCGACAAACCGAGCTCCCCAGGGTTCACTCGGCATTCCCAATACCAGGGTTCGTTCGGCATTCTCAGTACAAGGTTCGTTCGGGAATTTAAGAGAAAAAGCTCATTCGGTACTCAGAACCCTCAAGCTCATTCGGTAGTACAGTATAAAAATACATTCGGCAGTCACCTGATTCGGCGGCCAAGAATTGATTCGGCGAAATGTTGATTCAGGAGAGAAACTCTTATCCGGCTATCTCGTTCGGTAGGGAATAACGGAGGCCTTAGGTCCCTATTTATAAGCAAACGACAACGACCGGACCAGTTGGTTCGGCGCTAGAAACCAGATGGAAACTCCCAAGCTCAAAACAAAGCACGCCATGTGCATACACCTACCCTACTTTGGGGGGCAAATGTTGGGTGCGTTTTCACCCCCGCCGAACCAAAAGGAAGGAAGGCACAACCAGACCACTCCCCAGCTGAGCCTACTCCCTTCCAAGCACTGCTGAACCATACTCATCTCCACACCACTACCGGTCCGGCTCCATACCAATACCGGTCCAACACCACTGGACCAGAGTGACCATCAGACCAACCCTCTCCTCCACAACCGAACCAACAACTATCAGTTCAAACAACATACTTCCTCCCACCGAACCATCCCATACCGAACCAAGTTCTCATCTCCTACCATCTACCACTGAACCAGAGCTTCACCGGACCATCCACTTACTACCGAATCAAGGCAAAGAAGACGCGATCGGACCAATTCTGCCAGGCCAGATTGCTTCAGCCCAGGCCCATCAGCAGCTATATACATCCAAGACCCCTGCCCCCAACCTCACTCTATAAATAGAGGGGCAGGGGTACAACAATGGCAGACAAGTTTGAGAGCTCAAGCACGGAAGGAACTTTCAAACAACTTTCATATACTTGTATACAAAGCTTTGTACTTGTAATCTGAAAGAAAAGAGAGAATAACATATAAAGTGGACGTAGGCACGTTCTGGCCGAACCACTATAAATTTGCGTGTCTTTTACAGTTTAGCCCCTGTTTTTTATATATTTGCATAAATCACCCAAACCGCTAAGAACAACATAAAATCAACTAAATCATACGACTTTGAGGTGTTTGTCCATTTTTTATGCAAACAGTTCTCACTTTACCAATCAGAACAGCTTATGCTTATCTAGCCAATCCATCGAAGGAAAAGATCTACTCTGCTGCTTCTTCACTCCACCTCTAGAAAACTGCTCAGTCAAAATTCCTTCTTGCTGGCACACAGAACACTCCGAGCTACACTGCTGACCCAGATGCCAAAGATTTCCTAATCCAAAGCTCTTCGAGAAACTCGGACCTCAAAGCAAACAGAAACACCCTACTGAACTCAGCCACATCGCCGATGAAAACATACTTCCTTAAACTTACTCCAGAGAAGACATTTTTGGAGACAATTCATAGCGATTGCACCTCATCACACAGCTACTATTTCCTGAGGTTGCCAAGATACCATTACTTGCTTTCGCCACACTGACAGATCCAAATTCTACTCATCTAAACTGCACTTCAAAGATAGACTCCGAACCTAAACAGGTTATCTTTAGAGATTGATGAAATCCTTACACCATTGCAAAGCTCACTCGAGACGGTATTAGGTCTACAGTCTCGACAAATACACTTCCAACCTCAACACTCAGAATCCACCCATTGGTAGTAGTCGTGTTATACACACTACTACCTCATCAACCTTAATAACTTATGTTGGAAAACCCGAACAGGTAACCCAACAAATAGGTAGAAATATACATACACACACACACACACACACACACACATATATATATATATATATATATCAAAATTACAAATACACTCTCTCAAGAAAGAAAACACTCCAAAGCCTAGGTATTCACTCAACCTAGCGCTCTGATACCAACTGTGACGACCCGACTTTCTCTCTACAGAAAGTTGTATCATCTTGTAAAAAGAAAGGGATAGAAAAAGAAAAGATAGAGAAGAAAGAATAAACAACATTGGAATCTCAACAGCGAGACGAATAAATTATATTAATAACATAATTATTACATAATATACAACAACCATCAGAGTTACATAGATTTTACATCACATACAAGACAGTTATAAACACCTGTCCAGTTATTACAATACAAAATACAACTTAAACAAACGAATCAGAGATCACACAGCGGAGCACTATATATATCTACAACGCTGAAGCCTCCTTCTCCAATGCTCCTCCACAATTCATCAAAGGTAACCTGAATCCCTTGGCTACTCATAAAAATTTAAGTACCCAAGAGTTTAAGAAAACAGAAGATAAACTCCGGGTCAGACATGGGTCTGGTTTGAGTAACAGGTTAAGGTTGCTTAACTTTGAAAAACCTTTGAAAACAAAAGGTATCACATAAGACTCCCCATGCATAAACATGGGTAAGTTTTTATCTTACGCTAACCAAAACATTTGATAGGAAATCCAGTGACATTATACTAGGATCTAGGGTTTTCAAAGTAAATAAGAAATAATTGAAATTGTTACATGAATAAATTCCAGCATACTAGCCACAAAGTGGGTAAGATAATCAAATCAGAGGGCACTTATTGGAGTTTGGATTCCATACAATGGCAGGGCTACTAGGGTACCGCCCATCATAGTACGGGGCCTAGATCACCGTGCCGAGGATGCACCCTAAATCCCTTGCAACACAAAGCCAGAACCATCCCTTACTGGATAGTCCCGAACAAGACAACCCCGCAGTTGTGGCCAACAACTTCCCACACAACCGAAATAAAAAGGGACCTCTAGACATGGGTAAATCTCGTCCTACTTGGGTGCTACCCACTTAACCTTTCTGCACCTCCCCTGTTTTAGCCATTCCCGGTTGATGAGGCTTGAGGCTACGATTACCTTTACAGAACACATCTATCTTAGAATGCTCATCGTCCACCTGACGATGTTCTGAAAGCATTCAATCCATATAAGTTCATTCCGGGTTCAAACAAAACCGAAGGCATTATCTCGTTACACTCATTTTGGAATCACCCTCAGAGTGAACGACGATAACCCTTGCACTCTAAATCTTCATCTTCACTTCAGATTCACGACCTATCGTTAATTTGGATCAATGTGGTTTCCGGATATCCACATCTGGAAACCCGATCCCGGTCTCATTGAAATCCAAAACATATCTTTAGGTCCAAGTTGTTTTAAAGTTTAAAACAATTCAATTCATTATCTATATACACACAGATAGATAATTCACATATCACAATAGATAATCTACATTATCATCACAAATAGATAATTCACATTATCATGACAAATATATAATCCACATTATCATCACAAATAGATAATTCACATTATCATCATACTTCAACCAAAGCATCCATATCACATAGCATCACTTATCTCATATCTGACATCTCAAACCATTCAAGGCAATCAATATTATCCATTCATACTTAAGCAAGGATTAATTAACCACACTATAATTAATTTAAAATGAATTAAATTAATTACTTCATCTCTAATTAATTTAAAGTAAATTAAATTAATTACTTTCATCATTAAAAAATCTTGCTTACATAACCATTAATTAATTACAAATTAATTATTAATTATCCACTTTAATTGATCATCCCTGATTAATTATCCTTTAATTAAATTCAAGTAATTATCCTTTAATTAATTTCACAAATTAATTATCCTTAACCACTTATAGTAATTAACCTTTAATTAGTTCATAAATTAATTAACTATAATTAATTACATTAATCCTTAATTAATTGCATTAATTAATTACCCTTTAATCACTTATTATTGATTAATTAATCTTAATTAATCAACCCTTAATTACATCATTAATTATATTAATTAATGATCCCTAATTACTTCTTTAATTATTAGTTACTCTATTTAAATTAATTACATTAAGTAATTAATTCTTTTTTTGGCAAGGCCGACGGGGTTAATTGGTCCCCGACCAATTTATTAAAACACAGAAGAAATCGCTTACAAAAAGGAACAAACACAAAGAGACAAAGGAACAAGAGCAGCACACACACAGCAGAAGACACAGAAAAAAAAACAAAGACCAAATTACAAATGCAGTAACATGGATATCCCAGGATCATGAACAAACAGCATTTCCAGGGAGCATTTAACTTCATGCTTTATCCAAAGTTTAAAAGTGGCATCAGTCTTTCCATTATTTGCATCAAAAATTCTTGTAGTACGTTCTTTCCAAACTGCATATATGAAACTTTCCAGAACCACAGTGTTAATTCTATTTTTCTTTTGCTTACCCCTTGTCATAGATTGAATTCTATTCCACTCAATAAAATTGTCAAGAGAAGGACTGCTGCCTTCAATGCTCACCATGATATCTGTCCAGATCTGCATAATTAATTCACACTCAAAGAATATGTGTTCAACAGTTTCAACATTCTCACTACAGAAAGGGCATATCACATCTATATTCATTCCCATAATAGCTAATTTCGCTTTAGTTAGTATAGCACGCTTCAGAACCTTCCATAGTAATAAATTTTCACGCATACTACAGTCATTATTCCAAACACTCTTCCACCAAGACCAAGCTGGAATGTCACTGTTTCTTTGCATATACTCATAAGTTTTACCAATTTTATAATCATCATTCTTCTCTCCCCATATAATTCTAGCAGTAGTAGACTGTAAAGGGGTAAAATGTCTTATCTTATCCCAAATCATCTGGATATTCTGGTTAGAAGAATTTTTGCCAACTCCCTGAAAAATGTGAAGTACATCCAAGACATATGTAGATAGATGAATACCAGTTTGTATAATTTCATTGTATGAAAGTTTACATCTAATAATATAACCCTTATCAAGCCAAGGATCATCCCAGAATTTAACTTTGTATATAGGATCAGTGTTCATTTGAATAAGAGGGAGAACATGGTCCTTAAGTTTGAATATGCATTGCCAAGTCCAGCTTAAATTCTGAGGCTTATTCATATTCCATAAGTTTTTACCCTTAATCACATTCATTTCAGACCACCTTGCCCATAAGCTATCAGGGTTATTGTACAGAGTATCAATATGTTTTGCAAATGCAGTTTTATTCCATTGCTTGAGATTAAAAAGACCTAGCCCTCCCTTATTTAAAGGTATCTCAAGAGAACTGAATTTAATAGGAGCAAGGTATCTTCCCATAGTTCTGCCAGTCCAAAAGAATCTCATAATGGCACTTCTGATCATTTTAATTAATTTGAAGGGGAGAACAAAGGTTCTTGCCCAGTACACTTGCGTGGCAAAGATGATTGACTTGATAAGAGTTAGTCTGCCAGCTTGACTCAGCATCCTGGTGGTCCAATTTGTCATTCTAGAAGTAATTTTCTGAAACAAAGGTATACACTGATTAGTTGTTATTTTGGAAGATGTTAGAGGCAGACCTAGATACGAGGCATTGGATAGGTTAGGAGATAATCCAGTGATATTTGCTATATGAGTTTTCTGCTGTAAATTAACTCCAGCAATAGAGATAGCAGATTTTTGGATGTTAACTTTAAGGCCTGTCATAGTATAAAACTGTTTGAGAATGTTCATTATGTTCTGAACAGTGTGAACATCTGGAGCACAGAACAAAACAAGATCGTCAGCAAACATAAGGGTTGATATTTGGGGATCTTTACATTTTGGATGAAGCTTAAATTTTCCATGCTGTATTGCTTCATTAATCATCCTAGTTAGCAGCTCCATCACCAAGATAAATATGTATGCAGATAATGGATCCCCTTGCCTAATTCCTTGTTTGCTTCCAAAAAATCCTTTCATCAAACCACTAATGTTGATCGAATAAGTAGGAGTTGACATACATTCATAAATCCATGCTACAAAGTGCGGTGGAAAATTCATATAACCCATTATGCGAACTATGCTATCCCTTTGCAACATATCAAAGGCTTTCATGATGTCAAGTTTCATCATCGCTTTAGGGGCAGAATTTGTACTGTTGTATCCTTTCAATAGTTCGTGAGCTAGAAGAATATGATCTAGAATATTTCTTCCAGTGAGGAATGCTGCTTGATTGTTAGATATAATATTGGGGAGCACCAATTTTAATCTAGTAGCGATAATCTTAGAAATGTACTTATAAATTGTGTTACAACAGGATATAGGACGAAAGTCTTTAACTTCATGAGCATTCTTGGTCTTGGGGACTAAAGTTATATTTGTGTAGTTAAAGGACCGATAGAGTTTACTCTTTTTGAAGAACATGGTTATGGCATTACAAACATCAACAGAAACAATGGACCAGCAAGTGGTATAGAAACAAGCATTCATACCATCAGGACCACAACACGAGTTTTTGTTAAGAGAGAACATAGCATCTTGTATTTCATCATGGGTAACTTCAGTACAGAGATAATTATAGTCATTTTGATTAAGTTTTGGCAAAATGTGAGATGGTATAATATCAATATCAGGAATGAAGTTATGAGAGTTACCAAGCATGGAAGTGAAATAATGCTCAAAAGCTTGTTGAACTCCCTCAGCAGTAGAATGAAGCATACCTTGTTCATCAACAATAGTAACTATGTTTTCTTTACACTGCTTGCTTTTAAGACTGGCATGAAAATAAGCACTGTTTCTATCACCTTTTTCCTACCATTTAATTCTAGACTTCTGCCTTATCATCTCACTTTCTTTAGTTAATGCTTCATAGTATTGCATGGAAAGGTTAGCTTCAGTAGTCGATAATTGAGGGTCATTAACATCATTCATCATAGCCTTTTGCGTTTCAACTAGCTTCAACAAAATAGAGGCACTCAGACCATCACCTTTTCCATACTTCTTAAATGCCCATTGCTTCAACACTGACTTCATTTCTTTTAATTTTTCCTGCAAAACAAATAAATGATTACCTCTCTTTGTCTTGTTCCAAACTTTAGAAACAGTAAGTTTAAAGTCAGGTTCAAGAACCCAAGAGTTAAAAAATTTAAAATTTGTTTTCCCTCTCATGTCCATTTCACGAAGGTGGATAATTTGCGGGGAGTGGTCAGAGAGGATAGGAGGGGGAAGGAAAGTATACAGGAGAGGCCAATTGAGAAGGGCTTTTTGGTTGGAAAAGGTGTGATCTATACGTGAAAAGGTTCTGATACCATTTCTTCTTTTATTATTCCAAGTATATTGCATCCCCACTGTTTTCACAGGAATAAGATCAGCATCTATAAGAGTAGCATTAAGAGGTTGAATTTCGTTGAGAGACAGAGGATTCCCTCCAACTCTATCAGTGAGATTTAAACAGCAGTTAAAGTCTCCACATATTAACCATGGGTGAGAATTATGCCGTAGAGAAGGTAAGACAGCATGTAGGGACCCTCTGGCAGCAGTAGAGTTAGACGCATAAACAATGGTAATATAATATGTTGTTTTATCTTTGGTGTCCAAGGCATGACAGTGAATCATTTGGTCTGTGGAGAGGATAGTGGTAAGAAGGATGTGGAGGGGATTATATAGGATCATTCTTCTCCCATAAGGAGCTTCATTCAAATTATGTATAAGTTTCCAATCTTTTTTTATATATTCTGCAGCCTTAAGAGTCAGAGGAAGATTGAGCTTAGATTCAAGAATTGCCAGAAGAGTTAAATTGTTTGATGCTATGAGTTGCTTACATTGATCAAGCTTGATCATGTTGTGGGCCCCACGAATATTCCATGCTCCAATAGTGGACATCATCATAGGATACCGGCATTAAGCATTTCTATCTTCATTTTCCTTTTTACAGCATGCTTCGATGACATATAATTTGGAATAGTTGCTGAAAGTGGGGTAACTTCATTGCTAAGTGGTCCATCCTTCGGGGAAGTTTGCTGTGGCTGATTGTGTATGAGAGGGGGAGATTGAAAAGAGGAGGATATGGTTTGAGTTGTTGTTTTGGGAGGTTTATATGCCGTTGGTGGGATGATACTAGCATAAGGGTTGATTTGATTTTGTTTGTGAGGAGAAATAGTTGGAGATTGCTGGTTTGGGTCTCCTGTGCATGTCATTTGTATCTTGTGCATGTTTTCATCAGCATGTTTAGCTTTCTTTTTTTTTCTTGCTTTCTTTCTTGTTGTTTTTTCTACTATTGGAGCTTGTTCCTTCTTTACTTACTTTGTTACTCTCTATTCCACATTCTATATTTCCTTTGTTGATTTCAGAAATGCTTTCTGAAATTAGTTCCTGCTGTGTATTTTGATTACTTTTCATTAACTTGTCACGATTCAAACTGTTGCTGCTATGTTCTCCTTGTTTATGCGTACATTCTGCTTTACTTGGAGATTTTTCTTGCATTTCCCTTATCTGTTCGTCAGCTTCTTCTGTATTTTCATTATTTTCCTCTTGCACTTCATTCGTTGAGTCAGTATCTTCAAGTTCCAGCAGAACATCAAATTTATTAGTTAACAATAAATCTTCAACTGCTTTAACATCAAATGTTTTAACATTTTTCCTTATTTCTATTTCATTATCCTCTTCTTCTAGAGCAATACTAATCTCTTCATCTTCATCAATAATTATTTCCCCAGGCTCCTTACTATTGTTACAATTATCATTTTCCTGTTTTTGCTTGTCCCCCTCATCATTCTTGTTTTCTTTTCCATCACAGTTCATTTCTATTTCAGTTTTCTCTTTTTCCTTTTCCCCACTAACTATATCTTTCTCTTTATCACTTATTACATTGTCTATTTTCGTTTTATTAACTCTCTGCCAAGTCCTAACATTCTGCTTTTGTGAGGGATTGAAGTTGGTAATGCCTTGTACTCTGTTCACTTTAACCTCTTTAGTAGGCCATCTTTCATTATTCTTAGTTTCATTCGTCTTGTTTGGATCACTAGTGACTTCAACATCACAGGATTCAGTAGCATGTCCAAATTTCTTGCAATGTATACAAACATCAGGCCTCCATTGATATTGTACATAAATTTTTTGAAATCCTCCTTCTACAAGTTTAACTAAGAATTCATATGGTAGCTCTTTGTCTGGTTTTACTTCTATTAAACACTTAGCATAACTCATTCTATTTTGTTTTTCCGTCATTTCATCCATACACAGTAACTTGTCAAGGTGACTACTCAGCCAGTTGATTCCTAGCGGAGACCAAGCAAATAAAGGCAGATTATAAAGATGTACCCACACTGGAACCGCAGTGACAGAGCCACTAATGTTACTAACAGCAGCATCATAAGGTTTAATGATGAACATCGTGTTCTTAATTATAATTGGGTCACTCTGAAGGATTTTTTCTCTGTCCTCATCACAAGAGAATTTAAATAAAAATACTGTACCATCAGATTTAACATTGACTGACCCTTTAAGCTTCCAAATAAGCTTCAATCTTTGTATAACCGCCGTGTACGATAGAGGCTTGTCTAAAAAGAAGCCAACTAGGGATTCTTTCCAAATCAACTCACCAGCATCTATAACTTCCTTCGGTGGCACCAACATGGAGTTATCATACTCAGGATACAGATCAACAGGGATGTACTTCCCAGCATTCTTTGGTCTATGCTTAAAAAGAGAAGTCCATTTCTGTTCACCTTGCGACGGAGGAGACGGGATTTTGATTAAGGATGGTAGTGGGATGGAAGAAGACTGAGGAGGGTCAGGGGAAACAGGCGGTGGGGGAACAGGAGGAAAAGGCTCACTGACAACTAGAGCTGGGTCGATGGGACAAGAGGGCGTAGCTACAGAGGGCAGTGAAAGGACGGAGATGATGGGGTTACTGGAGTTGATAGCGGCAATGGCAGGAGTAGGTGTATGGTTAAGGACATGGGACAGTACGAGAGGAACAAACATGAGAGGATTTTTTAAACTTTTATCCTTAAACTTTGGGGCCAAGGAAACTATGTTTCTCCTGGCCTTTGGTTAGACTGGTTTTATAGTGCCCAGACCACTTATGTCTCATTATTGTGGCCGCTGGGAATCGAACCGGTGCCACTACAACACAATGTAGCAACTCCAATATGTCGAAACCACTGGACCACTTAATCACTCTTGATTAATCACATTCAGTAATTAACTACCCTTAATTACTTCATTAAATAAATTAATTACTACTTAATTAATTATCTTAATTAATCCCTTGATTAATTACACAAAGTAATTAAACTTAAATTACTTCCAATAACAAATCACCATTTAATTAATTACATCCTGTAATTATCCATTAATTACTTCACTAAGTAATTATACTATATTAATTACATTAAGTAATTATATTAACAAATCATCCAATGATTGTCTTACATTAATTAAACTTAATTACTTAACTTACATTAATCACATTAAACTCAATTAATTACAATGAGTAATTAATTCCTTAATTACTTCGCTTGAGTAATTAACTTAAACAATTTCACAAATGGTTATCTCTAATTAATTAATCTAATTAATTATTAAAATTAATCACATTAATTAACTGTTGAATAATATCAAGTTAATGACCTTCATTAACTATTTACAATTCTTTAATTACTTTTCTTAAGTAATTAGAGGTACATTAATCATTATTAATTACAAATTGATAAATATTTAATAACCCATTAATTAATTCCTAATTATTTAATTAATTAAGTTTTAACTGTAACTTAATTAATCTTTAATTACATGATTAATAAATCTTTAATCATTAATTAATAATCTAATCTTATCAAATTAATGATCCTTAATTACCAATTAATTACCCTTAATTAATTAACTTAAACCTTAATTAATTAGTTTAAAATCCTTATTTACTAAATTAATTAACTCAAATCATTAATAAATTAAATTAAATCAATTAATTATCTATCTTAATTACCTTAACAATTTTAATGAAAGACAAATCATTAAATCTTAATTCAACTTTAAGATAAAACACTTCTTATTTAATCAAAGCATTTAAAAATAATTTACTTTCAAATTTACTTTCAAATTTCATTTTAAATTTAAGATTTAAAATGAATACAAATTTAACTTTAACAAACCTTCAAAATAATTTAAAATCCTTTTAATCACATGTTAAAGAAATACTTACTTTATAAAAGAAACTTAAAAGAATTTAAACCAAATCCATTTTTAATTTCAAACAATTTAAATTATACTTTAAACACTTTAAAGTTGTTTGAAACATTTTAAATTTAAAAACTTTCTTTTATTTCAAAACTAGAATACATATTTGGATTTGAATCCAGATTTATCTTAGATTTAAACTTATTTAAATCTTTGCTTTACATTTTAAAAATTCAGTAAATTTTAAAACAGAACGGGTTTCCCTTTAAAATCAATAACCAAATATTCTACTCGAACCCATCCTTATTTGCTTCGAGCCAAAATCAAAATGCTTCGAGCAAATCACCTAAATTCTCGAGAAAAACTCGAGACTACTACCATGCCCAAACCAACTCACCAGAAAGCAAGTGCACCGTGCACATGCATGGTGGCGCTATTCATCTTTGATCATCAATGATGATCCCTTCTGTTTGCCAATCACCTTCGAACCTGATCACAAAATCATATCATCCACCCACGAATTCAAATTCGAGTGGTCCAACCAAACCTGGAACAAAACTGGAACCACCACATCAAAACCTGGAATCCACCTCGTTCTCGAAACTCCGACCACCAGATTGTCAAAACCTCCGGCCAAGTCTTCGTCAACACCCAAGCTTCCAACACCCTAAATCCTGTTGAACTCGATCAACCCGAGAAGATGTGCCAGTCCAAAACCCCAACCTAGATAAAACTAGGGTTACAAACATCTACGACCACCCATTGCCACCACAGTGCATTAAACACTGTCCTGAAATTTTTCCTCTAATCTCTGGTCATTCCTCCATCAACACTGAAGATTACAACATCCAAGATCACAGAGATCACCAGAAAACCCCCACTTTCCTATTTTCTGATCAACTAGAACTGCGTCCTCAAACAAGTACTAAAAATTATGATTTTAGATTTAGAAATCAAGTTTTTGGTTGATGTTTCAGATCACATGCCTGAAACAATAAATTACAAAGTTTGAATTTTCGAAAAGCTTAAGAATTTCTGTTCTTATGGTTTCCAGAGCCTTTACCAAATTTTGTTTTTACTTTAATAAATTGTTAAACTTTAATTTATGATAAAACAAATAATTTTTGTTTGAATCTTAAACACTAACATAGATTAGATCATGTGATAACGGGTTTTTGAACAATTCTTGAACCTAGGTACTAAGAACAGTATAATACAGAAACATCAACACGCACACATATATCCATTCATATATACGCAGAAGACTACTGATATATATACACATAATACATACTTAGCACATAATTTAATCATGCAACAGATTCAAATACTAAACTTATTAAAAGTGATGTTACTCACCTGATTAAAGAAGATGAACAGAGCACATTTTTGAAAACAGCTTGAAAACTTTTTGAACCTCTTTAAAAACTGAAATGCTTCTTTGATTTAAAAGTTGAATGCCTTTGAAAACTTTAGTGCTTGATTTAAAAATGCGGTTGCATGCGGGCTGGAGTTTTGATTTGAAAAATGGTTTGCATGCAGACTTGTTCTTGTTTGATTCCAGTTTGTATAAGAATGGTTGCAGATTTGCTTTTGAAAATTTGTTTACTGGTTTTCTTTTCATTTTGATTTGGAAAATGTATTACAGGGTTGTATGAAAAGCTTTGCAAACTTGATTTGAAAATGAACCACAGGTTGGTAAAGTGAACAAATTTTGGGTTTTGAAGAAGTGTTTGCGGATTTGATTACAGGTTGATGATTTGAAAATATTTTCTGGTTTGTAAAGATTGATCATAAATTTTTTTTCAGCTGAAGATTTGGTTCTTTTGTTTGAAAGAAAAATTTTTGAACTTGAAGAATAGAAAAAAGAATGAGGGCGAGAAAAAATGTGTTTATATAAGTAAATTTTTGATTTAATCAAAATTAAATAAAATGAAAATTAATAAAGACACTTGTCTAATGTATTAACATTTGTCATCTTGTTTTATTATTACTTCACACATGTCAAATTAAGCCCTTATAGATTTACATTTGTAATATAAGTGATCTTTACTTATTTTTTTAGTATTAATAAAAGCTTTTTAACTTAATTTATAAATTTACAATATAGATACCTTTAAAGAAAATAAAATTAGTTATATTTATAAATAAAAGCTTATACAAATATCTATAAAAAATCCAAAACATTTTAAATATCTATTTTTTTGAATTTTAAAATTAAATCCAATTCAAATTAAAATTAAATTCTAAAATCCAATTTTTAAAAAAAAATCAAGTTATATATACATATATAACTACACAAATTTGATTTGAAATAGCAATTCTATTTTTACTAAAATCTATTTGTAAAAACAATGCATTGTTAATATTGTTTGAAAATAAAAAATTCTATATTCCTAAAAATCTATTTATCTATACATTTATCATTATCATTTAAAAATAACAATTTATCAATTTGAAGTAATTTATAAAGGAAATTATCTCTTTATTATAAATTACTTATCTTACTAAACAAATTAATATGTCATATATTAATTTGTATTTAAACTTATATATATTTCAAATCATATTTATCAAACTATATTTAAGAATAAAACAAACAAACCTTTTATGTTAAGTAATTTAAATTTAAACTTAAGCTAAAATAAATTTAAAACAATTTAACATTTACCTTAAGTATTTTTTAAACCATATAGTTATTTATTTAATAGCTTTGAAAACTTATTATTAAATAAATCATAATTTCCAAATTACCAAAAATATTAGAATTTGAAAACACGCTTTATTTGTTAAATTAAAATAAAGCTTCTCTATTTACAATATATACAAATATATATACATTATAAATAGAAAACAATTTATTAGCTTTTAAAAGATAAAATCTACCAATTAAATATTTATTAAAAGAAGATTACTAAATCAATTTAAATTTTATTAACAAGAATTATCAAATCAATTTAATTATTAACACAGATTATTAAATTTATATTGCCCAAAATTTCGAGTCATCACAAATAATCAAAGATGCTATAACATAAGTTCAAAAACCATTTCAAAATATGTGGTTCTACATTAAATAGTGTATAGAAAATAAATAAATAAACTACTTATCTCCAGCAATCTCCATTGGCTTTATCTTATGTCCAATATTCTGTAACGCCTGTCAACCTATCATATAAAGATTAAATTTAAAAATTACCCAAGAGGAGGGTGTGGGGTCATATGTATACCTGGTTAGTATGGCAATACCTCTAAATATATAATACTATAACACTTATAAAGCTTCCTTGAAGTCTAATGATGCTCTTATTATTTCAAATTTAATTATTTCAACGATTTAGATTACTATCATAACATTTCATGACCATATCATATATTCATTGTAAATACTAAGAAATTGAGATAACTACAGAAACAATTAACACTCCCTTATCAATTATTGATACAATAACCTTATGTCCTATACACCTCCTTATAATTAAGGCAACGACCATATGACACATACATATCCCGATCTATTAAAAAGAAATGAACCTATGTCGCATACACCTTTAATCTATAAACAATGCAACAATTATGTGTCGCATACACCTTTAGCCTATTAATAACGCAACAACCATATGTTGCATACACCTTCAATATATCAATAAGGTACCGACCATATGTTGTATTACACCCTTAATCTATTACCAATTCACAGTTAGCTTGTTACACAACAAATATGTGTTTATAACATTTTTATTTCATGGCATCAATCCACATTCATCAAATAGACATCATTCAACACTTTAGCATTATTAATCAAACAAGAGAAGATAGTACCAATAGTTCGTGTTGGCCATAATGAGTCCAGGTTCAACCTATGTCCCCAACAATCACTCAAATGTCCAATTAACTAATTTAGGTGTATGAATTTATTTTAGAGGTCTGAATTTATGTTTAAGTAGTTGATCGCCTAATGCTATTATTCCCTTTAGATATCCAAACATCTGATTTTAGAGTCGGGCGTTTGAACTTTAATTCATACATTTGAAACCCTATTTCAATTGTCAGAATTAGGCAAATTTTTAACATGTTTTTTTCTGTTTTGATTTACTCAATTTCAGGAATCTAAATTTTTAATTTAGACACCTGGATTATAGTTAATTATGTATATGACTTTACTCCTATTCTTCCCTTTTATTCGATGATTTCATTGTTTATATGGTTCTTTTTTTATCTTCTCTAATTTTCGATTCATTTAATTGATTTCAAAACCATTAACCAAGAACTTCATTGTTAAATTTATCTCCAATTTACCCATTTTGCATCTATTAGATTGATTATCACTTCATATAATTTGTCTATATTGTCTTAACCATCTCCTCTTCATTAATAAACGTTGAAATTCACATAACGATGCGTATTTTCCATATCAAATGATCATAAAATATTATTTTAAAAACCAAATTGGGTCATAATAGGTTGGAACTTTGGGTAATATTGAGTAGTGAAATTCTACACCCTTTGAAATTTCATTGGACGTTTTAATCCTAAAAACTTGTAAGGCCCATAACTTTTAACAGGAGCTGAATTATGGTTTGAAATCACTTCCAATTGAAAGATATGATGACTTCTCCTTCTGTCGAGTGCTCATAATAGATATTTAGCCTTATGGTCTAGGAGATATAATCATTTGATATTAGACAAATAAGTGGGTCACTAAACTAAGCCCATACTTCCCATCTACCATTTTAAGATTTCAGCTAATCAGAGCTAATGGGATAGGCCCTAATCATTAGCCCATGTCCCAAAATGTACACAACAAAATTTAATAATAAATTAAAAATATTAATAAGGGTAAAAATATAATTTTACACTAAAAGATAAAATATGAATTTCCATAAACATTGAAATTAGGAACGGGACCTATTCCTTTGCATCCAGAGTGTCGTTTACAGTCTGAAAATATATATAACTTGTCAAATTTGATAAATTGGTCGAAAATAGCAGAAAATATAGCCAATGGCATTTTCATAAATATAGATTTCCTGCCTAAGTCAGAAAACCCTAGTTTTTAGCTATAAATTAGAGCCTAGCGTCCACTATTTCTTATTCCAAACCCTACCCATCTCATGTACATACATTTCTTGTTTTTCTCTCTCAAGAACTCCTCAATCTGAACAAACATTTCTATCTCTTCAAAAATTTCTAGGTAAAAAACAAAAGTAAAATAAAGAAAAAAAATCAAATTGGAGGAAGGAAGAGAGAAGCTACAAATATAGCAATGAATCAATAAGGGATAAAAAAGTAGATTCCAATCAGAATAGAAAAGGAATTCCTTCGACATGAGTGAATTAATTACCTAATCAAAAATATAATCTTTAAATTTGGAATGGAAGTTTTAATCTAAAGTTTATTTAAACCGAGTAATTTTAATTTTTAATCTGAAGTGCAGATATGATGGAAAACCCTAAATTAATAAATTGTAATTGTAGAAAAAGTGGAAAAGATAGACTAGATTAATTCACCCTAGATTCTTTGGATACAAACACTTTTTTAAATAAATTGGTATAATTTTATAAATGAAGGAATCAAATACCTTTTTTATCACCTTGAATTGACTTTTGTAATTTGAAGAATTAGAATTTTCACTGGAAGCATATAGGTAGTTTTAAATAAAATGGTGTAAATACATGTATATTATTACGAAATTAACAAGTTGAATTCATGTAAACAAATGTACAAACTATACACAAAAATCTGGTTACAGCTAGTCCTTTTATACTAGAATCACCAAATAAGATGAATGAAAATATCCATAATAAACAGGTTATAAAAAATTAGAAAAAACACAACCAATCGTTTGAAAATTCAACCAGGCATATGAAAATCCAACATTAGGAAATTACAACTCAAGAGTTTATAGTTCAAATACAAACTTATTTAGATGTTTGAATTCTATTTCAGACGCCTGAAATCAAAGATAGACATTCAGACAGGGAAGTCAAACATCTAAACACCTATAAGTATTTATTTGAAGGTCAGGCGTCTGAAATTATTTTTCAAACGATTGAATTATTTCAACAAGCCTAGATTGACCTAGACCTGGTGTAACAATCCAGATCGTAAAATAATTTATTTTATTTTTGTTTGTATGATTCTAATATTTTGAGATATGGTTTTTAAGGATGTTTTACACATCTATGATTTTTCACGAATTTCTATGTGACCATTTTTCTCCTAGAGATCTTGTTTCAGCTACAACTTTTGGTAGAAACCGAATTAGATTCTCTAACTTGTTTCACTACTTCAGGATGGTGATTTCCCATTCCATAGGGTGGTCATATAGGAAAATCAGATAAGTGGTTACGAAGTTATAACAATTTTATGTTTTAAAATCGGCTGGTTAGAATTAGAAGGGAATTAATGGGCAGAATTAGCAAGCCCATTTGTCTTATAAAGTTTGGCTATAAATATAAGGAGAGAGACCATTTGAAAGTTTATCTCTCATTTCAAATCAGCTCCAAATCCTAACTCATTTCTACTTCTCTATTCATCTCATTGGATTTCATCTCAAATCGTCTCCAATTGTAAAGTAGAGACTAGATCTTTAACTAGGAGCTTGATCTCATCACTTTGGCATCCTTATTTGATTTCTCATGGTTCGAATCGGATCTACTTCATATTTTTATAGGTTTTGTAGATCTAATGAGTGTTTATGATCTCTTACTAGTCTATAATGGATTATATGTTATAGTTAGATGATTATTGGTTAGAATTATCAAATTAAATTGATTAGACTTAGGTAATTTCGATTAGAGACCATAGATTAACCTAATCAAACATGTAATTGGGATGGAACATTGGCTATTGTCATTTGTGTATATTTAGCTATGAAATTCTTTTTGTTAGCTTAGATGTATGGTAGAATTGTGATGGTATATGGAAGCGGATGATTTGTATATTTATATTAGATGTAATTGGATGACGTGCTTTGTTTAATTCTCTGTTACATTTGAATTGCCTTCTATGCATGATTTGTTTGTTAGTGTTGTGCATTTTTAGGGCATAGATTCATGATCGGAGCATATTAGGAGCAAAGTTTGCCGGAATTGCATGTAACTTGGAGGATAGGCCCTGGAGCACGATAGGAAGACACCTTGAAAATTTCATGACAATTGGAGTTAATTAATTGGATTGACAACGTTCCCTTGAATTGGATCGGTACCGATCCAAAATTAGCATCTAAAGTGAGATCCACAGGGGAAAATGAGCATGGATTTTAGAGTTTCTCTATGAAGTTAGATAGCGGATAGGCCAAGTATTGAAGATTGGATGGATCATCTTCATTGGATCGGCCATGATTCATAGAAGAGAAGACCTAAAGATTAAAAGGAAAGGCTAAGGGTCTATAGCATTTAGAGGAGTGCATTAGAAGCTGGAGGAGAAATAGAGTCCAAAATGGTTAAGTACTTAAATCGGCACCGATCCAATCGATTTTATTGGTATGATCAAAATTATTGGCTCTATTAGATGCAAGATCCAAGGTAGAAACTATGGGGTTTTGCTCACTGATTGTTTCTATGGTTTATAATTTATAGCATGATGAAGTTTCTATTCTTCGGTCGGGGGCTTGGATAAGGAGTAGAATCAAAGGAGTTGATAGACAGCTCGAGATGGAATAAGGCTGTTGGTATAATGGACTGGGTTGAGTGGCAAGACTTATGCTTGGAAATAAATTGGAGTTGTGAAAGCTCTAAAGATTTGGGAGTGCCAAGTAATCGTTGATTACTCGGAGTGTTCTGGTTCTGTTCAAGCAGAGGTACTATATGCAGGGGCACCCGAGGGCTGGTAGTGCTAGTCGTGTATCCTGGACCACTCCAAGAGAATCTAGTGTCAAACGGTATAGAGGTACTATAGGAGACAACCATGCATGGTTTCAGACCTGAAAGTATGGGGGAACACAATCGAGAACCGGGATTTCCATTAGTCTCTGGCAAGTGAGAATAGGGCCATACGAGTTATCACATATTCAGGGTTTTAGAAGATGATAGCTAGTTTTTGTTTGATGGATGCTGTGGTTGCTATGTTTGCTATTTCTCTTGGGTATGCTATCATCTATAGGAATGCTGGAGAAAGGATTGGGAATATGGTTAGTGGAGGTGGCTACTTAGATTCTTCTATCCTATTCTGTTACAGTATTCTATTGTCATTAATTTAAGTAGCATATTATACCTTATTATCATGTGCTAACTTTTTGGTTGAAAGGATATGACATGTATGGTATTTTTGTAGCTTTAAGTACTATATTTTCCAATATAACTTTTGATAGTCATTTATCGCTCACACAAGGCTATTGTCTGACCTAATGTTTTATGTTTCCTCTTATCATCTTGAGTACTCTTAAATTAGTAAACCAGATGATGGGTTTGGAGTTGCAGCTGCTGTATGAAGATGAGCTTAGGGAACCTATGGCATATTACTCCATAATTGTAGTTTCTACTATCCGTTTCTACATACTCTGAGGATTGTAGTAGGGAAACGTTGTATTGATATGTTATGAAATTTGTACCATAACTCATGATTTAGTGGAGATGTCATTTTCATCTATTATGGCTCGCTATATTCAGTTTTAAATTTTATATATTACATTTTATCCATGTGCTATGAGATATGCGACTTCTGCTCTAAATTTCAACCTTGATGATCATCCCATAGCAGCCTGGCATATTTACAGTGCATGTTTAGGTTTTTGATGAGCGGGTTGTATAGGACGGTCGTCACATTTGTTGTTAGAGCTTTGGTTAGGAGTTAACCGAAGAAAGCAAGAGTATACGCTAAAGAGGGAGCGTACTTGTTAATGAAGATATTATACTCTATAGTAATATTATATAGTATAGTACACACTTGAGTATCATTTTAGCTTTTCTTGGAATGAGGCTAATCGTTCATATTATTATCCCACTTTTTGGCAATGCCGTGATACCAAGGATAATTCGGACTGAAGATCGATTATACACAGGTTCAATATGGATACTGGTAATTGTGGTCCGAGTCTGGATCGAATTACAATTGACAAGACACAACAAGCAAAGCTATGAAAGCCAACATTTTGAATTTCAAGTCGATCTGAGTTCGTATGCTCAGGATAAGGATCGATCAAGGTCCATGAGGAGCACGTTCTATTTGTATCCAAACATTTCATATTGATCCATTTCGTATCCATCAGGCATCCATCGGTTCGTATCCATCAGGTAAGCATCGGTTCGTATCCATCGACAAACAACATATTGTATCAATCTCATTCGTACATGTTTCGTATCGATCTCTGCATCAAATCGGTTCTTATTGATCGGCCATTCGTCGATACGAAAAACGCCACTTAGACGATAGATAGGAAACAACACTTAAAAATATCGATACAAAGTTAGAGTCTTCAATCGATACGAAGAGCTTAAATTCATATCGATACGAAATGAAGTGGAAATTATCGGTACGAAATGGCCTATGACATTGATACGAAATAAAGTCAAAGTGATCGATACAAAGTGTAAGTTTAGGTCGACACAAACAAAGCATGTGAGATTTAGTCACTCGGCATGAAAAGTGGATTGATCCTGGAATCTAGCACCACGTCACTCCTTATCGATATGAGCCAGCATGGATACGTATCAATCGATACACTGCGATCGATACGAACTCGACAGCCTTTTGCAAAATCCAAACTTAGATCGATCATAACTCAAAATCTACAAATCCAAATGCCACCAAATTTTCGCAGAAGCTTGCGTACTACTTCAAGAATGTGCCTGATCGAACTCAGCCCAAAATGATCATTTCTTGATCGATACGAATTCCATACGTATCGATCATGGATCGAGTCCAAATGTCTGGGGATCGATCACGTGGGCCCATCCACGTGAGAGAAGCGGTCTTCCGAGGCTTGAGCCAGATATTTGCAGCCGGCACCAATAACTAGCGACCCTAGACCTATAGAAAAGGGACTTTTTAGCTTTTCTACGTTGACATTCTGCCGAAATCACTTCTATACTACAATTGTATTATTGTAATCTCTTCTAATCAGCAAGTGAAGTTAAAAATACATAAATCATTTAATAGTGGACGTAGGCAATGCGCCGAACCACTCTAAATTTGCGTGTTTCTGCAATTTTTCTTATCTATTGTTTGGTGTGTTTGTTAGGTCTACCTTATTTTACATTTATTTTCTTCATTTTATCACTTCAAACACATCCGAAGAGTGTTGTGCGCAATTTTGGTACAAACACTTTGGTGCTATCTCCGAGAAAACCCAGCTTTTCTCTGCTCATTTGATCTACTGCTGATATCGGATTGCGAGAATCTAAGGTGATGATCCAGATCTCAAGCTTGGAAGTTCTTCTATCCTATTCAAATTTGCACCAAGTCTAGGAGAGAACTTCACTATTCACCATAATTGCTACCAAGACTACCTCAACCACTGCGAATCCAAAAAGATGGGATGCGCAGAACCCTGTCCAACTTCCCTCTGCATACCATAATACTGCCGGTCCTTCGAATCAACAAGGCCCTATCACTAGAGAGGAGTCCCAGCTACTGATGCAAGAGCTGACTCAAAGCCGCCAGCAACTTAACCAGCAGCTTCATGCCAACGTGGAGTTAACCAATCGGCTGAACCATAAAAGACAGAGGAGATCAGGAAGGGATTAGGCTTCCAACTCATCCACTGAAAGTTCAGCTTCTTCTAATTACATCACAGATCCATGCATCCACGGCTGGATTGAAGCTATACACAAGCTACTAGACATAAGCACACTTTGAATCTTGGACAATCGAGAGTTGGCCCATCAAGCAACCACCGGATCGGACACTCATCCCGAGGAGGGACAGCTCCCTATCACACCACTGACAAGCACGTTGTTGCCGCTGCTATTGAGTTGGGAGCTAATACTCGAAACTGAAAGGATCTGAACCATCGCCAATGTGATTATACTCCTGAGCCTTATATTCCTGAAGACCTAGAGCCAAGGAGGCGAGATATGGATTGTCGATCGCGACTGGCCCATCCCCACATTATAGAACTCGATCACACCTTGGCTCAACATGCTCAGAATGTCCAGATGCCAGACATCTCGACTATGATCCATCAGATGATCCGTGAAAGGCAAGGCCTCACTTATGACGACTGGAGAATCTTCCGGAGTCGTACCCCTTTCACCGATGACATCCTCTACGCTAAATCGCCTCGGTGATTCAGAATGCCAACTCTACCTATTTATGAAGGGAGCTCTGACCCAAACTAGCACATTTTAAAGTATGAATGGTTAATGAATGTCACATGGGCTGATGATGCGGTCAAGTGCTAAAGTTTCCCGATCTCCCCAAGAGGCATTGCGATTATGTGGTTTACTCGCCTACCACCTCGATCAATCTCGCGTTTCGACTAGTTGGCAACAAAGTTTGTTTAACAATTTCTTATGCATGTCACAAGGTCCAAAGATGTTAATACCTTTTCCAATGTCACTCAAGCTTTCGGAGAGACACTCAGACGTTATCTGGAGAGCTCTCACGCTGCGTACGTTGAGATTAGTAATCCTAATGACAATTTTGTCCTGATGGCACTGACGAAGGGAATCGATCCTGATTTTGAATTTGGCAACTGGTTGGCCGAAAAAACACCTACGCATTGGACCATTTCTATCCCAAGGCAGCTCAGTTCTTGAAAAGAGAGGATGCAAAACAGTCTAGGAAAAAGGATGATGTAGGGACCGGTGTGGAAGGAATCCAAAGCAATGTCATTGTAAAACACACCGGGGAGAATTTCGAAAAGGTGTAGTTAAGCATACAGAATAAGTAGAATCAGCCGAAAGGCGATGGAATTCAAGGTAGGAAGTGAGATTAGAATCTCGAACCACGACGTAGGTATCCCATATTTGACACATATACTCCTTTAAATACGTCTCTGGAAAATGTGTACTTGCAAACTTGTAATACTGTCTGTTGAATATGCGCTTATATGATTTTTGTTTGATGATAATAAATGTATATACATTCGTTTAAATGTATTTGTTAATATACTATTTTATTTTTCATAGATTAAATAAATATTTGCTGAATAAAATTAAATAACACAGAATTTGAATTCAAACAGAAATTTTGTTCAAACAAATATTTATTACAATTTTGAATAGTACAAATTCAAGCTCTCACTATTCACTATACAACTTTGATACAAATTCAATTACGTCACTATTTTACATTTACAGTTGACCTCACTACATATCACTCACACTCGTATTTATCTTCGACTTCATTCCAGTTAGAATCCATCATCTGAGCAATCTGCAAAAATATTCACTAACGTAGTAAAATTGAAAAGGAAATATTTTTGCAGTATAAAATAAAATGTGATTTTGAAAATAATATTTGCCTCAGTTATTTGGGTTGTTCGTCATCATTTAATTTTGAATTCATCACACACGAACAATGTGACATGCACAGTGTATCACTGTACATGCCACAAGGTCGTGCACACCGATACACACTTGATTGATTTACAGGGACAGGTGAGCACAGGTCAAACCCAAAATACCGGATTCAACTCAAGTGCAATAAAATAATTTCACAACTTTCAGCACAAGGTCAAATCTGAGCTATAAGCTGGAGTCAACTCAGGTGCAATTCAAAAATCAATCCAAATGCAAATAAAATGGTCGGGAGCAACATATCACAGATAGTACACATGCCCAGCTTTACGCCAACATGAAACAAACACAGTCCAACTAAAAATGAAAAGCCTCGACCAAAATAAAAATAAACCAAAATCAAAGAAACATGACTGCACATTCAGGTCTAGACCACAAAATCAAGTTAATGAAAGCAACTCGAGAAATTTCAGCTACTATATGAAGTCATGGCACACTGGAATATGTAGTACAACAAAGTGACTCAAGCAACAACATAAACCAAGCTACAAACATCAAGTGCATCACTACAAAACAAGCTCAACTGGACAGTTTCATCTAACCAGATTCAAATATACAACCAAAGAAGAAAACCATCAAGCCAACACAGCAGCAAGTGAATGCAGAGCTCCTCCAGACAAGATGACAGCACATATATACATACATGAATGCATATATATACATGCAAGCAATCAAGATGACAATATCACTTCAAATGAAAACATATATGCCAGTGAAACATGTGCAGCCCAATGAACAGAGGCAACAAAGGTCAGGGAACAAGGCAACATCAAGTGATGCAACATCATATAATCAAAGTAATCAAGTCAATTCATGATATCAGATGAACACATGCTTAATGCAAACAACAAAAGTACAGTGCACCTTAATGATGCAATATTTTTAATATGTACCAATATGCTATGCAGTGAAGCCAAAGAAAACAGAGGGATCAATATGGCAACATAGCAAGCACCTAAGTGACACAGTGAACAAGACTACAAGTACAAAAAAAATCAAAGCAACAATATGCACAAGTGAAGAACCAAATGCATTAGACTACACGAACACTATAGGCCGGGAACCAGACCATGGAATTATGACATGAAGCATGTACATGTGAGGACAGTGAAAACCGAAGCTATCAGATGCATGAATAATGCAAATGCAAATAGCAGAGTGATGAACACAAAATGATAGCTTGCATCAGGTGTACATGTCATTTGAACAAGTCAAGGTTAGAGACCAGAATCAAGCCATGAAATATACGAATGTGACAAAGTCAAATTTCACAAATTAAAGCCAAATTGAAGCCATGGTCATCACGCAGAGAAATCAAAATTCCGTTTTGACCAAATATATCGCAATTTCAAAATCAAAGCCGTGACCATCATGTAACGAAGAATATTCGATTACGAACAAGTTAGAAATAATCACGAGCCTCCAAGCAACATCAATCAGCCAAGACAAATTCAAACATATTTTGTACGAACGAAATTCAAGGGTTACAAACCCTATATAAACAATCATCATCGGCAATTTCCAAACCATGGAGTTCAAATCAAGCATAACAGAATAGTATATGCGAAAATCACATACTGAATCGAAGTCGAACTCCATCAACTCGAAGCAACCGAAGTGAGCAACAAGGATTCGATCGAACAAGACTTCACGCAATTAACCGGTGATTCAATCAATTTAGAGTCGGAGCTTCGAAAAAGCCCTAATTTAGATCGAACAAAGGAAACAACAGAGCCGCCATTATCAAAAAGAATTGGGCCGGAGAAATAAAAGGAGACGGTCGAGATAAATTACAAAAGGGGCCGGCCTATTTTTCTAAAGAGCTTTCTCTTCTATTTTATAAAGTGCTTTTATTTTTAAATTAGGGCTATTTTATTTTTAAATTGTATTTTCTTTTTTAAACCATTTAATTTTCTAGTCGTGTGATTAGGGGACAAACTACGTGGCGTACTTTGAGAATTCGCAACTCAGTGGCTGAGTTGTGGCAGAGTTTTGAGCGTAGAGTTAGGTTTAGTCGATAGCGGGTGTCGTGAGTTTACGTGTGTAAGCGTCTGACTATCTAATTTCTAGTAGAAACCTTGGAGGCAGCACGTAGGCAGGGTTTTGCCGAAGCTGGGTAAATTCTGTGTCGTTCTATTTCTGCATTTATTGTTCTGCTATTATCTGTGCTGCTATTGTTATGTGATCTATGTTGAAATTATTTTAAAAAAGCTTTCGCAGTTAATTTTTATAATTTATACCATCACCCTATTCACCCCCCCTCTAGGGTGAAATCAATCCTACAAGTGGTATCAAAGCTAGGAATAGAAGTCAACTCTTGTTTTAAAAATTCGTTTTTAAAAAAAAATCAAAAAAATCTGTTTTTGTTTTAAAAATTTGAATTTTTAAAATGGCTTCTTTTAATACTGCTTTTGCTGAGGGTCAGTCCATAGTTAGACCACCAATGTTCAATGGTGAATATACTTATTGGAAAAATAGGATGGAAATCTTTCTGAAAACCATTGACGCTTGAAATATTGTTGAGACAGGTTATAGAACACCAACTATAACTGTAGATAATCATGAAGTAGAATAACCAAAGGAACAATGGACAGAACTAGAAAATAAATTACACAATACTAATGCTAAAGCTTTGAATTCTATTATCTGTTCATTGGATCAATTTGAATTTAATCTTGTCTCACATTGTCTAACTGCGTAGGAAATATGGCACACACTAGCAGTGACTCACGAAGGAACATCTCAATTCAAAGAATCTCGCCTTGCCATGCTAAGCAGCGAATACGAGAACTTCACAATGGCGAAGGAAGAAACTATCAAAGAGATGCATGGATGACTTTCCAATATCATTTACAAATCAAAAGCTCTTGGAAAATCATACACAGAGTTGGAGATAGTCCGAAAAAATCCTCAGAGTCCTTCCACGAAAATTTGAAGCAAAGGTGACTGCCATTCAAGAATCGAAAGATTTAAAACAAATGAAAGTTAAAGAACTCATCGGAAATCTCACCACTTATGTGCTAGAAATGAAATTCAAGGAAGAGCGTGAAGGAAGTGGCACTCGAAAGAAATCAATAGCTCTTAAAGGAACAACAGAAAGTGATAGTGATGATAATGATGATGTAGCAGCAGAATTGGAGCTATTAATAAAGAAATTCAAAAGATGGAATTACAAATATGAAAATTCAGCTCGAATTCAGAAAGCGAAAAGCAGAATAGCCAAAGCACTAGACTACTCTGAAGAACAGAAGATCATCTGTCACAAGTGCAACCAACCCGGACACATCAAGCCCAATTGTCCTCAAAATCAATGCGACTTTAAAAAGAAATCAAAAAGGAAAAGTTTTGCAGCCACGTGGAATACAAGTGATGAAGATAATCAAAGTACTAGCAGCGAGAGTGAGAAAGCAGATATGTGCCTTCAAGGAAATATAACTGATAGCGACGATGACGAGCCAAGCGAGGTATCAAAACTTACTCACTCTGAATTACTTATTTATTTCCACGAAGTAAATGGCTGTTTTGAACGACTTAGGGAGAAGTATGCCAAACTTGAATCGCAAAAAGATACTTTGATAGAATTAAATGAACAACTTGACCAATTAGTTGAAAACTATCAAAGAAGGATCCCTAAGTGTGATAAGTGTCCAACATTCGAAGACGAAATCAAAAAAATCAAAAATCAATATAAAATCACTTGAAAAAGAAATTCTGATTTTAAAAGAGAGTGAAAATAATAGGAGAGAGAATTCTATTAAAAAGTGCACAAAATTGTTAAACGAAAATAAATCTCTCAAAACACAAGTCCAACAATTGTCAACGACTTTAGATAAATTTTCAAAAAAGTGAAAAATAATTGAATATGCTATTAGGAAAGCAAACTTTTAATACAGTTAGAAAAGGACTTGGATATAATCAATCTAAAATTGTTGAAAACAAGATTAATCAAGAAAATTCAATGTGCACAATTTGTAGAAAATATGGACACGATCACAATAATTGTTGGTATAGACCCAAACATGTGAAAACTATACCGATTTGGGTTCCAAAAGGCACAAATATAAAATCTCTCAAAGTTAAACAAACTTGGGTGCCAAAGGGAACAATAATAAATAGTTTTGGGTCTCCACAAAATTATTTTTCTAAATATTTTGCCACTAACAACCATGGACCTATAAAAACAAATAGGTCACATAAATCTTTTTCCGTGTAGGTGTGGTGGCAGTCTAAGGAACAACAACAGTGGTCTTTGGATTTTGGCTGTTCCAGAGGCACACCGAGCGACAAAGCAAGTTCCTTAGCCTAATACAAAGGTGACAAAATCACAATGGGCAACCACGAAAAAATATCGTAAAGGTAAAACAGGTAATGATATATTTTGAACGATATATTAAATGTGATAATCTGCACCGTATTCTAAATCAGCCAATAATGTGATAATGATGATTTTGACTCTGACTTGTTCAAAATAGTTGGCTAATTATATTCTTATGCCAAAAACACTATAAATTCTCTAGATTCTTTGAATTACTTCATATACATCAGTTTGGATTAAAAATAGTGTTTTGTTGGATAATAATACATTTGGTTATAAGTCGGCTAACACTATATTCACAGTTTTTGATTATTAACACGGCTTCACTTCAAATTCAAAGAATGTCATTTAAATTGTTGTTAAAATTGAGTTTGAAATTTTTGGTGCACACTTCATGGTTTGGTCGATCAAATTCAATTAATGATGATTATGAGTGAAAAAGAAATTCAGATGCAGATTACACTGGTAATCTAGTTGATAGAAAAATTACTAGTTGAACATGATTTTTTGTTGAGACATTTAGTAACTGCATCGTTTTTCAAAGAAAATATCTGCATATTTTTCATTTCAAATAATTTTCAAATAGCAGAAAATTTTCTTATAAAACCCCCTCGAGAAAATCATTTTTGACCATATTTTCAGATTAGTCATTTTGAAAAATTGATTTCATAATTATTTTTGAATTTGATTTTAAATGACTATTTTGACTAATCTGACTCCCTAAAGATTATCGAAAAGATGAATAGTGATTGAAAAAGTGATGAGTGTTGATATTTATCATATATTATGACTCGAGACGGTATAATTAGTAAATTTCTTTAGAAATTTAAACAAGAGTTATAAAACTTTTGTTGGTAAAAATTCCATGACCATCTCTATTTCTATCATATTTCTAACAACCATCACTCATCAAAATTCTATATAGTTTGTCAATATGTGGTACTTTAAACAGGAATCGTTCGTTTTTCATTTTTCATTTTTAAAAAAAAAAATTATTATAACAATAATAATAATAAATAAATACCAAAGTATTCACTCTCATTTAAAAGTCCACACGGTTATGCATGGGTGAATTACTTGGAATTTGTTATGTGCTTCCATGCTCATTTAAAGGTCCTCACGGTTATGCATGTATGGAACGCATATCAAAAGTTGATTTTAAAATAAACAAGTTGATTATAATCCCATTTAAAAGTCCTCATGGTTATGCGTGGTTAGAAGATACTTGAATTCATTTTTTTTAAACTAAAATTAGAATACTACTAATCTCATTTAAAAGTCCTAACGGTTATGCATGGTTAGTAGTATTCAAATTCCTGGTATAAATATACCACATATAGACACAACTGTATGGTTTTATATGATGACATCATTCCCATCATTCTAAAAGTGGAATATGCGCCTAACAAAATATTTATGATTTTTGTTTGATTTTTTATTGAAATTTAATATTTATATTCAATTGAGTTTCAATGTTGAATTAATATCGATCACCTTATCTTTATTTTCTCTAACACTATTATTCTTTTGCTGATAACAAAAGGGGGAGAGAAAAGTTAAGATTTTGTCAAATAAAATCAAGCAAAGGTCAAACAATTTTCCATTTGCATCTAGGCTCATTTGCATATTTTTATTTGTATGCATATATGTAGGGGGAGCTTTGTGTAGAGAAGAAGCATTTAAATATGGGGAGCAATTAGAGCATATCAATGATCAAATACATTTAACATATTCAAAATCTTAAATATATGTTTGTTATCATCAAAACGAAGAGATTGTTGAATATGCGCTTATATGATTTTTGTTTGATGATAATAAACATATATACATTCGTTTAAATGTATTTATTAATATACTATTTTATTTTTCATAGATTAAATAAATATTTGCTGAATAAAATTAAATAACACAGAATTTGAATTCAAACAGAAATTTTATTCAAACCAATATTTATTACAATTTTGAATAGTACAAATTCAAGCTCTCACTATCACTATACAACTTTGATACAAATTCAATTACATCACTATTTTACATTTACAGTTTACCTCACTACATATCACTCACACTCGTATTTATCTTCAACTTCATTCCAGTTAGAATCCAGCATCTGAGCAATCTGCAAAAATATTCACTAACGCAGTAAAATTGAAAAGGAAATATTTTTGCAGTATAAAATAAAATGTGATTTTGAAAATAATATTTGCCTCAGTTATTTGGGTTGTTCGTCATCATTTAATTTTGAATTCATCACACACGAACAATGTGACATGCACAGTGTATCACTGTACATGCAACAAGGCCGTGCACACCGATATACACTTGATTGATTTACAGGGATAGGTGAGCACAGGTCAAACCCAAAATGCCGGATTCAACTTAAGTGTAATGAAATAATGTCACAACTTTCAGCACAAGGTCAAATCCGAGCTATAAGCTGGAGTCAACTCAGGTGCAATTCAAAAATCAATCCAAATGCAAATAAAATGGTCGGGAGCAACATATCACAGATAGTTCACATGCCCAGCCTTACGCCAACATGAAACAAACACAGTCCAACTAAAAATGAAAAGCCTCGACCAAAATAAAAATAAACCAAATTCAAAGAAACATGACTGCACATTCAGGTCTAGACCATAAAATCAAGTTAATGAAAGCAACTTGAGCAATTTCAGCTATTATATGAAGTCATGGCACACTGGAATATGTAGTACAACAAAGTGACTCAAGCAACAACATAAACCAAGCTACAAACATCAAGTGCATCACTACAAAACAAGCTCAACTGGATAGTTTCATCTAACCAGATTCAAATATACAACCAAAGAAGAAAACCATCAACCCAACACAGCAGCAAGTGAATGCAGAGCTCCTCCAGACAAGATGATAGCACATATATACATACATGAATGCATATATATACATGCAAGCAATCAAGATGACAATATCACTTCAAATGAAAACATATGTGCCAGTGAAACATGTGCAGCCCAATGAACAGAGGCAACAAAGGTCAGGGAACAGGGCAACATCAAGTGATGCAACATCACATAATCAAAGTAATCAAGTTAATTCATGATATCAGATGAACACATGCTTAATGCAAACAACAAAAGTACAGTTCAACTCAATGATGCAACATTTTTAATATGTACCAATACACTATGCAGTGAAGCCAAAGCAAACAGAGGGATCAATATGGCAACATAGCAAGCACCTAAGTGACACAGTGAGCAAGACTACAAGTGCAAAAAAATCAAAGCAACAATATGCACAAGTGAAGAACCAAATGCATTAGACTACATGAACACTATAGGCTGAGAACCAGACCATGGAAGTATGACATGAAGCATGTACTTGTGAGGACAGTGAAAAACAAAGCCAGCAGATACATGAATAATTCAAATGCAAACAACAGAGTTATGAACACAAAAAGATAGCTTGCATCAGGTGTACATGTCAGTTGAACAAGTCAAGGTTAGAGACCAGAATCAAGCCGTGAAATATACGAATGTGACAAAGTCAAATTTCACAAATTAAAGCCAAATTGAAGCCGTGGTCATAACACAAAGAAATCAAAATTCCGTTTTGGCCAAATATATCGCAATTTCAAAATCAAAGCCGTGACCATCAAGTAACGGAGAATATACGATTACGAACAAGTCAGGAATAATCACGAGCATCCAAGCAACATCAATTGGCCAAGACAAATTCAAACATATTTTGTACGAATGAAACTCAAGGGTTACAAACCCTATATAAACTATCATCATCGGCAATTTCAATACCATGGAGTTCAAAATCAAGCATAACAGAATAGCATAAACGAAATCACATAACGAATCGAAGTCGAACTCCATCAACTCGAAGCAACCGAAGTGAGCAACAAGGATTCGATCGAACAAGACTTCACGCAATTAACCACTGATTCGATCAATTTAGAGTCGGAGCTTCGTAGAAGCACTAATTTAGATCGAACAAAGGAAACAACAGAGCCGCCATTATCAAAAAGAATTAGGCCAAAGAAATAAAAGGAGACGGTCGAGATAAATTACAAAAGGGGCCAGCCTATTTTTCTAAAGAGCTTTCTCTTCTATTTTATAAAGGGCTTTTATTTTTAAATTAGGGCTATTTTATTTTTAAATTGTTTTTAATTTGTATTTTCATTTTTAAACCGTTTAATTTTCTAGTCGTGTGACTAGGGGACAAACTATGTGGCATAGTTTGAGAATTCGCAACTCAGTGGCTGAGTTGTGGCAGGGTTTTGTGCGTAGAGTTTGGTTTAGTCGATAGCGGGTGTCGCGAGTTTACGTGTGTAAGCGTCTGACTATCTAATTTCTAGTAGAAACCTTGGGGCAGCACGTAGGCAGGGTTTTGCCGAAGCTGGGTAAATTCTGTGTTGTTCTATTTCTTCATTTATTATTCTGCTATTATCTGTGCTGCTATTGTTCTGTGATCTGTGTTGAAATTATTTTAAAAAAGCTTCCGCAGTTAATTTTTATAATTTATACCATCACCCTATTCATCCTCCCTCTAGGGTGAAATCGATCCTATACTGTCCAATATAAGAAAACTGCCCTGAAGCAATCGTCAGAGAAACAATTTAAACGAGGAAGTTTTGTTGGTTTCATGATAGTTATGTCCACAATACGAACGATGCCATCATTTACAGGATATTATCGAGAAGTTTATTCGAGAAAGAAATTTGAAGCAGTTTATTCGGGTGCCACATTTGAAGATGCGGGCCCATCGAATCAAAACCAAATACCAAATTAGGTTAGACCGAAGGAACCCGCTCATACCGGTGGGAGGTTAGTGATTAACACTATTAGTGGTGGTCCTCATCTAGCAGATCAGAGCTGGAGGGAGATGGAGTCGTATGCCAGCTCTATTAGGCATGCGAGCTTCGAATGTTGCAGTAATTTGGAAGACGGGGCCCTAGCTAAACAACAAAAAACGATGACAGATGACATCACATTTCGAGACAAGGATGACGATAGAGTCGAAGCCCCAACCATTGATCCACTAATCATTTCAGCTCAGATAGTTCCTGCTTGGATGAAGAGGATCTTAGTGGACGGTGGAAGTTCAGTGACTATACTGTTTAAGCGAGCCTATGATTAGATGAAGATGGAAGCGAAAGATTTGAAGCCTTATCAGTCTTGTAGTCATGGATTCAATGGAAGTACGACTATATCCACTAAGATGGTGGAGCTACCATTGGAGCTGGGGGTTAGAGAGCACCGAAGAGTTCAGATATTGCAGTTTATTGTATTGGATATTAACTCACCATACAATGCTTTCTTGGGCCGACCGGCCTTAGCTGAGTTCAGGGCTGCTATCGCCCCTTGGTGCCTAACTTTGAAGTTCCCTACCGACAATGGAGTTGGAGTCGATTAGGGAGAGCAGGCTTTTAAATGAGCCAGTTATGTTGCTGAGTTGCGAGAGGCGCAGAAAAGGAGAAAGGAAAGGGCGTAGAGGAATATCTCCACGTTCGCTTTGCGGATAATTGATAATTAACGTCTGGGCCATGGCCTGGGCACCACAACCAATTTCCAAGAGATCTTGATCCGAGAGATACCAAAAATGAAGACGAATTTGAAGACAGTCAGGCTTCTCTGGAAGAGATGACGATCGATGTTTCGATTGATAATGATGAAAATTCTAAAATGGTAAAGATTGGATCCCAACTAAGTCAAGAGATGAAGGAGGAATTGGTTGAGTTTCTCCAAGCAAATCTCGACGTGTTTTCCTGGACGCACTCCGACATATGTGGGATCTCGTCGGATATTGCGAACCACACATTGAATATTGACCCACAACATGTCCCGATCAAGAAAACAAGGCATGGTATAGATCCAGAGAGATCTACCGCCCTTAACGTAGATGTGAATAAACTCAGGTCAAGTGGGTTTATCCAAGATGCGTTATATCCAAAATGGGTTTCAAACCCTATACTTATTAGGAAGCCTAATAGAAAATGGAGGACATGCATTGACTACTCAGACTTGAATAAAGCTTGCCCTAAAGACAGTTTTCCACTTTCTTGGATCGATCAGCTAGTAGACTCAACGGCCAGACATGAACTCTTGTCCTTCATGGACGCATATTCTGGTTACAATCAGATACTAATGCACTTCCTTGATCAGGAGCATAGCAGCTTTGTCATCGATTTGGGACACTATTGTTATAAAGTGATGCCGTTCGGACTTAAGAACGCCGGGGAAACCTATCAGAGACGTGTCAACCGATTGTTCGCTAACCAGATCGGAAAGACCATGGAGGTATATGTGGATGACATGCTTGTAAAGTCATGATTCTCCACCAATCTTATCAAAGACCTAGAAACGATGTTCAACACCCTCCGAGAATATAGAATGAAACTCAACCAGTTGAAGTGCCATTTTAGGGTCATGTTTGGAAAATTCCTTGGATTCGTCGTTAATGCTCAGGAAGTCGAAACTAATCCCAAGAAAATCTAAGTAATTAGAAATCTTGAGACTCCAAGGACTATACAGCAAGTTCAAAGCATCAACGGACGTTAGTAGCACTGAGCAGGTTCATTTCAAAATCCACTGATAAATGCATTCCCTTCTTTGATCTAATCAAAAAAGGGAAACAGAACTTTGAATAGATTACAGAGTGTAAGGGCGCATTCCGAGCACCGGTTCAACACCTGTCCACACCACCCATTCTATCAAAACCTATTGATCACGAGAGACTGTACACCTACTTGGCAAAGACTGAAAATGCAATCAGTGCTGCTTTAATTCAGAAGGAGTACCGAATGCAACAGCCAGTCTGTTACAGCAGCAAACGACTAGTTAGAGCAGAAAGAAATTATCTAAAGTTGGAGAAGTTAGTTTACTGTCTTGTTATTGCCCCGAGAAAGCTCTGTCCGTATTTTCATACTCATCCTATCACTAACTATGCCGACCAACCATTACGATAGGTCCTTACGCGGCCTGAGACATATGGTAGGCTACTCAAATGGAAAATCGAGCTGAGTTAGTTCGACATCGCTTACACACTAAGGCGAGCTATTTAAGGGCAAGTCCTTGTAGACTTCCCCGTTGAATTCACTATCTTCGAGGACTTTCCTGAAACTAGTGAATCTTCCAAATATGTTTGGAAGCTACATATTAATGGTGCATCAAATGACCACTGCTCAGGCGCTGGGGTTGTACTTGAAAATTCTGAAGGCCGATCTATATGCTATGCTTTAAAGTTTGATTTCCATGCGACTAACAACAGGGCCGAACACGAAGCTCAACTCATCGAACTAAGGCTTGCTATAGATTTAAGAATCATTGTTATGGAAATTTACTGCAATCCACAATTACTCGTGTGCCAAGTTCGGGGAGTACCAAGCTAAAGACTGGAGACTGGTTTCTTATCTCTCTCGTGTCTAGGAAATATTGAATCAATTCAATTATTATGCCATATATTGCATACCCTAAGAGCACAATCAGAAGGTCGATTCCTCAGCAAAATTGTCCATTACTAGTGAGGCGTAGAAAATGGGACTCGTTGAGACATTATCTTCCACGAGTGTTGATCAAATGGAGACCGATTGGGTGCTATTCATACCCGATAAGGAGTCATGGATGACTTTACTCAAAAGCTATCTCGAGCATGGGACCCTGCCAGCATGGGACCCTGCCAGAGCACAGAAGTGAAAAAAGACAAGTTCTTTGAAAGGCTTCGCGGTTTACTATTCAGCATGGAGTCTCGTATAGAAGAGGATACTCTGTTCCATTGCTCCGGTGTATCACCTACGATGAAATCAATCGAGTATTGCTTGATGTACACGAAGGAGAATATGGCAATCACACCGAGGGGCAAGCTCTTACTAAGAAAGTGCTCTGATATGGTTACTATTGGCTGATTGTAAATCGCGACGCATTTGATTATGCCAGAAAACATGAGAGGTGTCAGAAACATGCTCGGATTCCAAGAGCCCCGCCAACCGAAATAATTCAGATGGTCAATCGACAACCATTCGTAGTATGGGGCATCGACATTATTGGGTCTCTACCTCTAGTTAAAGGTGGCTCGAAGTACGCTATCATTGCAGTTGGTTACTTTACCAAATGGGTGGAAGCCAAGTCCCTTGCTACTACCGCAACGAAGAATTTGTTGTATGTAACATTATCTGTCGATTTGGTCTCCCACATACCATCATCACTGACAATGGGGCTGTAACGATCCCGGTTTAATGACAAATTTAAAAGTGTAATTTTATTTTATTTTTGGGTTAAATTACGAATTTGTTTGAAAATTTCAAATTTAATAAGACGTATTTACTTATTTGTTTTTGAATTTGATTTGAAACTCAAAAATGAATATTTTCAGTTGAATTGAATTTTAAATAAAATGTTTAAAGTATAAATAAAATAAAACTACTTACAAATATAGAATATAAGTGTATAGGATAAAATATGTGTTATAAATTTAATACTTATGTTAGAAATATAATTAGAAGATAAATTACAAAACAATACGATTTACTCAAGCGTGAACAATAAAAAGATAAGAACATATGAAACATAAAGTAAGAAAAAAAAATCAAATAACATGTTAATAAAACAAATGCAAACATAAAGAAATAACATACAAAATATAAATACATACATAAAAAATACATAGCATAGGAGAGTAAAACAAAATACCTAGACATAAACATCAAAAGAAAGAAACTAAAAAAACTGCAAACAAACAAAAATATAAATCAGATGAATTTTATATAAGCACATATAAAATATGAAGTGAATACAAAGGACCCAAAGTAAATGATAACAAATGAAACAGATACAGTAGGCAAGCAATAAAATAAATTAAATACAAAATAAAAACATGTACAAATGGAAATGTAGTCAGTTTAAACTTTGAATAGAAATCTACAAAATATATGCAAATTATCTATGTACAAAAGAATTTAAAAAAAAGACTTGAAGTATGAAGCAAGATGTAAACAAGAAGCAAAGAAATTCAAAGCCTGCAAAAGTAGATTTGTGTACATGGCAAAAGTACATATGTATATGCTTACAAAACAAAGCAGAACTGTGCATATACATACATCACATAAATAGTATAAGTTATAAACAAATCAGAAGCAATGCAGGTAAACTAAAAAAATATATCACACTTAAACAATGCAAGAGGGCTGAAACACAAAATAAAAATAAAAATAAAACAACAATACAACTTGAACAAGCACAAACTGAATTGCAAAACAATAAATGCAACATACCTTTGCATTAAATGCAAGCATCCTTAACATGCTTTTTGTACAAATGATACTGCATACTTCCTTTTTATATGCATCAAACCCTCATTCCAGTTCGTTCATGAGTAAGCAAACCAGAAGAAAAAAAATATAAGCAATATCATTCAAGTTCAAAGGAAACAAAGCAAGTAAAAAGAAATAGAAAAAGGAAAAAATCAAAACTGCAGGCCTTAAAAGAAACAGGATTATTCTCTGTTTCAAAACCTTTCAAAGTGAGAAAACTTTCTTTCTTTTATTTGACTTCCTTGTTTTTGCCTATGAGTAAACAAACTGGTTTTAAAATCTAACTTGTGTATTTGTTTTTTTTTTAAAGGGTATATGCTTGCTATAGTTTAAATTTAATGCTCTGTGTATATTCTGTTTGCACTAGGAACCTGTATAAAATTTGTCGTTCTATACCTTTGGTTACAGAGTAAAGAAATGCAAAGAAAAGAAAAAAAACAAATGCATTTTCATTTAAACCAAATTAAACCTATAAATTTAAGCTAATTAAGTTGTTTAATTAAATTCATAAGCCCAGAAACTTATGTTGAGCATAACAGTATAACATAGATACTGTTTCTTAAAGTTACAGTATAAAGAAATCAATAGGTCAAAAATTTAAATGTTTAATTTGTAAATTTGATCTCATATCTGGATTTAACACACAAAATTAAGATTTTTAACATAAAAGTGTTAAATTTTCAGTAAGAAAATAAGGTGCAATTTTCAAAGGAACCAGAAATGCTTATTTGAGATTATCCGATGATTCAACTGATTCTAGATGTTGAAGTTCATGTTGAAGCTTGCTTAATCCTCATAGATTTTAGGAAAAATGAAAACAAATTTTTTTGTTGTAAGAATTGAGAGGACGAGAGCACTTTAGGGTTTAAGTGTTCAAACTCGTCGACTACCTTCGCGAGGCAATTGGGAAATCTGGGGGGGACCGGAGGCCATCGCGACTAGGGTGAAAGCTGCGTGGATGGAAGGAGGTGCTGTGGTCAGAAGGGCGTTGTCTCCGGTGACGTCACGTGATGGGACGAGGCGTTTGGCTCTGATTGTGTTCGAGTGCAGTTCGAACGATGGGTGAAAATTTGATTTTGGATTCTGTCGCGTTGAGTCGAGTTTGATTTCGAATATATGGGTAGTTTGTGACTTGCCGCCGATGAAGGAGTTCGCCGGAGTGGCGCCGCGATGATGTGCACATGCACGGGGATGGTCGCGTGTCAGGTGATGCTCGCGTTTCAGGATGTTTTGTTTCAGCAGTTTAAAAAAAAAAGAAAAAAAAATGATGCATGGCTTCAGGAGCAACTCATGGATATCAATCTACCTTCTGTTGTAGATACCAGTTCTTCTTAGTTTTGAAGTTTAAGTAAATTTTACTTAGCTTAGGAAAAAAAAACAGAGAAACAGGGAAAGGAAGAAGAAACATGGGGACAGGGAGAAGTCTCGGGGAAGATAAGGAAAGCACTCGAGTTACACTCGAGAAATTTGGGGAGATGGCTCGGGTTTTCTTCCATGGCTGTAAAGTTGTAATAGTGAACCAAATAAACTATTTTAAAACAAATTTAAGTGATCATTGATTTATAATTTAGATTTTTACTTAATGATTTAAAGTAATAAATTTAGTAATTAAGACCTAATAATTGATTTCAAAATAATTTATTAATTTAATAATTTGAAAAGGAATAGAAATTAATTTGTAAATTAAGTTAATTAAAATGGATAATTTATTGTTTTAAATTAATTAATGATTTGGGTTAATTAAATAAATAATTAAAAGATTTAATTATTTAATTAAGGTTTAAAGATTTATTAATTAATGAGTAATTACTTAGTTATTGCAAATTTATTTAAAGATAATAAATTAAGGATTAATTATTAATGAAGAGTTAATTAATGATTTCATTAAAAGATAATTTATTAAAAGTTTTGAAATCAATTGATTATTAATTTACTATGACTAGCAAATTTACTCATAGACATTAATCTGATTTAAATAAATCAGGTAATTAAATTGAACCTATTTATGGATGTTTGGATTATATTGGATGATGAATTGTTTGATATCCCTGACATGTGATGCTTTGTGTTATATCCTGATTCGCATTGTGGTCTGTAATGTAATTAATTATCTGTGATGTAATTCATTACCTGTGATATGTATATCTATGATCTGTGAATGAAGACAAGCGTTATAGTTTATATCGCTTATCGGATATATTGTCGTATTTGATCTGTGATGATTGAATGATGTTGCACTATTGTGTTAAACCCTTGGACCACACTATACACACACAAATATGGATTTCACGTGGAAATCAATTAAGTCACAGATTTTTAAATAAGTTTTGAAATTGAATTTTTAAATTCAAATAGTTTTGGAAATAAATTAAGTTTAATATGAAAAGCTTTTGAAAAGGTGTTTTAAGAATAAAAGTTACTTTGAATAACTTAATAAAGGTTTGAAATCTGAATAATTTGAATTCAATATCTGAAATTGAATTCTATATTCAGTATTTATGATTTAAAAAGAATTATACAAGTTGTACGTGTTTAAACCGTTTTTAAAGTATTGTTTTTGGGAATTTGAATTAACCCAAAGATTGTAACTTGTATAAATGGAATCGGGGTTTTTTCCAAAATAAAACTATTGTTTCTAAGTGATAAAAAGCTTTCATATGAGTAATGAACTTCCAATTTATATTAAAGAGATTTCAAGTTTGAATCGAAAATAATTTTCCAACTTATGAATGAATCTTTGGAAACATTTTTTGAAAGCTATAAGTTAAATCTTTGATTTAAGGATTTAAATGAATTAATCCAATTCAAATGGAAATTGTTTTGGAACCCGTAAATGAATCCTTGTGAAACTGAGTGAACTTTGTGAAATAAATCTTTTTGTTTAAAAGATTTGAAATGGTAATTGGTTTAAACCATTTGAAAGAAAGTTTGGAATTATTAAGTTGTGACTTAATTGAAATCCCATATCCATATGTTTTAAATGTCGCGCTCACTATTCGGGTTAGCCGGGAAAGGACATTTGTGTCGTATAACCCATTCCGAATATGTGATACGTCGTTATGGATAGCATTTGAAGACCGGTGGTGAAGACCGGGTATTTGCAAGAACGATAGTATGACCTATCGATTGTCTCTGCACTGAGTTGCAACGGTATAGAGACTCCCTAAGTGATGGGAAGTTCGATCGGGATTGTGAATACCCGGATTGCATGGACTTCTTTGTAAGTGCCTTCGGTTTCGTTCGAGCCCGGAACAGACTTGAATGGATAGTATGTATGACATTACAAATTGAGATATAAAGCCGATTTCTTTCAAATATATTTCTGTTGGTGGCGGAGAATTTATTCTTTTAGCTTAACACCCTTCTTTGAGACGTACGAGCTCAGAGGTTATGTAGTTGAAGGTTATCAGCGATATATTCCCAATTTGGTAATGTGACATGCTGAGTGTTGCTGTGAAATGATCTTTGTGTTGATTATTTGTGATAGGATCATTTGTTTGCCTGTCTATCTTGGTGATCATTTTTATGATCATTTGTTGACCCAAAGCACGGCTTTTGTATAAAGTGTGTTTTTGTGGACGAGACTTCGTCGAGCCTCACAAACCGGTAATGGTCGAAACATGAATTGTGCGGCAAGGTTTTCAGGGATAGCGTCCCTAGGGTATGACCATTCCTTCTGGAAAAGGGTAGTATCATGGTATGGAGCCCAGATACTTACTCATGTTGAAACACTTATTATTATGGTGTGATGTTGGTTAGAGAGCTCTCGTTTAAAGGTCCCAAAGGACCGGGGGTGGCATATCTGAGGGTTTGTAATATCCCTTGGGAAAAGGGGTTCCCGGCTTTGTTTAGCGGAGAACGGTTGGTTCTCGGGGCGTCCTTCCAGAGGCGTTTCCATGTGGCAATGGGAAGTTCCTTGGCCTGACCATTTGTTGGAAAATCCATTCTTCAAATACGAGCCTTGTACGGTATTAGTTGTATTACCTGCCATCTACTTATGGTGGCGCCCCACTGTTTGGATGGTAGCTATAGTAAGCATAGTTCGAAATGTCTATGTCGGCTAAGATTTATATCTTTATTTTCGAAATGAATTTTCTCTACACTATGCACTAGTAATAATATCAAATGTTTCTTTTTAATGCGTATCAAGCATCTTTGACTATCATAAGAAGAAATCTCCTCCGATTCTGCGTTTGCATTGTGTGTGTGTGCGGGAGGCCTTATGGTAGTCTCATTTCTAAAAAGCATTGCGAATCTATTTTAAAATATTTCTTTGTCTGTTTTTTTTTTAAAGATAAAGTTTTTGTTTGCTCACACCAGTCCCATGACTGATCCAGAGTTTATTGTTTCTTTCCTAAACTCTGGGTGCTCAAAATTTTCCACACGGGCTGTCTAGAGTTTGGTTTTTCAGATAATTAGGTTCAGTAGATCATCTGGAGCTAGTTCAGTTTTCTTTGGATATGGACGAGACTTGTTTAGCTTGGTGCAATCTTGATGGTGGATCGAGCAAGGAGTTTTGGAGCTTTGTCTTTGGAGCTTTTTGGATCAGAGTTGCAGTATTATATTCTGAGAAGACTTATTTCATATTGTATCATGTTCCGCTGTATTCTATGTTGTATATTCTCTGATGTTGATGATTATCATTGTATCAAATTGATGTATCGGATATTGCATTCATGTTATATCAGTGATATCATCTTTTATTTTCGCTGTGTTATTTATCATTTAATGGTGTTACAAGCTCCCGCGAAACGAATTTGATGTTGTTTGTTGGACATCGAGTTTGGGTCGTGACAGGGGCCCAATACAATAACATCGAGTTCAAGAATTTATGTCAGTGATTCCATATCCAGAAGAAATTCTCTGCAGTTGCGCACCCTCAAGCGAATGGACAGGTCGAAGCTGTTAGTAGAGTTATAAAGCCCATTATAAAGTAACGACTGGAAAAAGCCGGGGGGAAATGGGTCGATGAACTTCCTATGACCCTACGGGCTTATTGAACAACCAACAAGTCCATGATTGGCCATACTCCGTTTCACTTTTCTGTGGTTCAGAAGCCGTTATTCCAATCGAATTAGAAGTCCCTTCCCATTATGTGACATATTATGACCCGAAGACAAATGCTATATTACTTGTCGAATCTCTAGGCTTATTGGATGATAAGCGAGAAGAGGCTGATTTAAGGGCAGCCGCATACCGAAGTCGAGTCGCCCGATTGTACAATGCCAAGGTCGGACACCGAAACTTTGAACTCGGCTATCTCATCCTTAAGAGAATTTATCCGGTCCCTTTGCATACGAAACCAACGTGGGAAGGGTCATATGTTATCGAACAATGACTCGAAGACGGCACCTTTAAATTATCAACCATTGGTGGTCTCACTTTGCCGAGATCCTGGAACAACGAGAGTCTTCATTGCCACTATACATAAACGGCTTTACTTTTCATATAGTCTGCTTTTCATTTGCAATTTGTTTATGCATTTAAAAATTTAAATCTGTAATAAAGCAACTGACTATTCCATATTTCCCTATTTCAGCAATAAAATGCAATCTCTTCAAGTCAGAGCAGTGATTCTTAAAATGCGTCATACGACCTCACAATGCATGGGGAGCAAAGTTCCACCCTACGGTATGAATTATTCAAATAAAGAGTGACTGAGATAAGACCGATCGCTCGCTAAGTGAAACCCAAGCTCGGGGGCAAGTCATCACACTTAAGCCAGAAAAGGATTGATACACGACAATCCTCTAACTAACTCCGACTCACAGAGTGCAAGCTGGAGTATAGACTTACAACGCGGGCTCGGAGAGGGTGGATCCATCCACCTAACGACTTTGTTCATGTTTAAACCAAGTCCAAGGAGGATGGATCTGTCCATCAAATGACCTCACTTGTTAACTTAGGGTGGATGCAACCCGACCATCCACGATCCAGATAAATCTATCATTCTCGTAATGCGAACGAAATCCTAAACCTCAAAACAGATGTGATTGACCGTCTGTTAACCAACTCTAGATTCCTAGAGCGCGATCAGGAGTATAAACATCAAAATGGATGTAACCGACCGCCCATCGGCTAACTCTAAGCCCCTGAAGTACGGATTATAGTATAAACATAAACCAGGTGTGAACTGATCACATGTAAGACAAATCCAAGTTCCCAGAGTGCGGACCAGAGTTTAAACCCAAATCGAGGGTGTGATTGATCACCCACGAATGCGATCCGATCACTTGAACCCTTCTCTTTTCAATTTCGTTTCGACTAAGTTAAGCTTGATTTATCGAAGGCGGAAAGCGTCTGCTCGAAACTCAAGTACCAGCTACTGATTGAAACAGTACAATATTGAGACTCGACTTAACTTTCGGTTATAACTTAAAGCCATAACTTGGGACTTAAAAAATAAACTCAGGTCTAATGTAGAGACTAAGACCTCACAAATGCGTTGAATGGAAGTTTGAGTCCTTAAGCACTTAATCAAATAAACATAAAACGTGCTGAAGAGAAAATGGAATTTTTTTCCAACTATTCTTTGGAAAAGAAGGAAAAGTACAAAAATTATTCCATGAAATCCTACTAGCAGGGGCCGAACCCACATCTATACACGGCCTATAGGATGCAAAAAGAAATTCCTATCTACTTACCAAAAAAGAGAACAAGTGGGCGTGTCTACTCCCTCGATTTCTTCTTCTTCCTCGACATTGACCCACTAGAGCAGCCGCTCGGGTGCCTCTTCGAGCCCTTGCCTTTTGGTGGTTGATCTCCAGCAAGGGGAATTATGGTAACCTCTTCTTGAGAACTCACATTAATTGGAATACTTTCTGGATGCGGAGTCGGGGGAATATGAACACTCTCGATGTTAGAAGACGAGAGAGGAACACCGGTGTCGCCAACCGTACCACCGGGGGAAATCATTCATAGAGGAGCCAGATCTAGACACGCCATACCACCTCCAATACCACTAGCCTATGCGGCTGCTTCCATCTCAACATTAATCTCCACTATTATCTCTTCTTCATGAATTGCCTGAGGATCCATGGGAATGCTGCTAGTTATGCTCGAAGAGCTGGCTGTGAATGCACCTCCGTCCATGATGAATGGAAGGTCGGTAAGAGGGTCATTTTAATGGCCAAGGAGTTCCTCCATCATCTAGTCATCAAAAATAAAAGTGCTTCCCTGCGCTCCCTCAGTTAGTGCAGCAGCTCTTGTTGTGGTTACCTCTGTCACAAGGGCCTCCTGCTCATGATGAAACTCTTGGGTGGCGGGGGGCATGGCCGGTGTGGCTCCTATGTTGAATAGAGATAAGAGAAAAAGTGTTAATAACTACTTAAAACAACACTCTTGACTTCAAGTAAATGTGGAACATGTTCAGAATACCTTCCTCAGAATGGCTTGTGGGTGGAGATGGAGCAGCTTCAGGGACATTCTCGCGAGCTGGAGAAAACTATGTTGATCAGGATTACATGCAAGCACAAATTGGGGATCAACAATAGGAGTAGATTTGGGCAGGGTTGACATAGGAACTTTGGAGCTCGCATCATGATGCTCAATGCCAGAACTCTCTTCAGATTCCGGATACTGAGTACCGAGTCTCTCTTTCTCAAACGTGATGGTGACGTCGTGAAAAAATCTTCTCTCATCCTCATTCAACACTCGATTCTCTAATTCAAACACATCGATGGATTCAATATGCTGCTCTACTTTTTCATCTTCAACCAAGCGACACCAAGCATTATATAGATTTGATGGATAATCTTCGAGCCAGCTTAGATTTTGATGCTTCAGAACGTTGGCATTATATGTAACGAGGAGAACTTCGTTGTCACGCTCCAACCTGGATTTTGTCATTCTCACTTCACCCTCAACCCTGGCTTCGGCTTCCTAAACCTTTAACATCACCGCATCCCTCTCATCCCTGAGCACCATAACCTACTCGCATGCTTCCTGAGTGGCTTTATTTGCATTTCCTTTCTCTTTGACGAATTTAGTAAGTTTGGCTTTAAGCTCCTCAAGATCTTTATGCGCCCCATTTCTTTCGACCATAACTTTGGTGGTCCGGTGCCCCATTTCCTCAACCAGGGCTAAGGTGTTTGCCTCATCTCCTCCATCCTCTGGGTTGCCTCATCTGCTCTTTTATTGTCCTCCAATTTTGAATTTCTCGTGGACTCATTTTCATCATTAAGCACCTAAATTATGCGGTCCTTTTGAGCAAGATCAATTCTTAATTTCTCGATTGCCTTCGCCCGCTCAAAGGCCACCGCTGATACTTTATCTACGGTCTTCATTTCCCGATACTGGCCATAAACATCGTGTATGTAGTCATGCATCATCTATTCTACATTAATGCGAATTCGCTTTAAGTGCGGGGGAAAGATGAAGCCGTCAAAGCAGATATTTGGAAAATCTTTTTTAATTTAGCGAGTCTAATCGCTGCTTACCCAGTAGGCTCTGTGATGGCTTGTTCAGTGAAAACGAGAGTTCCAGTTTCAGTCCTCCGATGTTGTTGGTTAGGCCTTAGTGCTTGGGAAGTGGTAGTTGATGTGAAGGTTCCAGGGGTTGTTTACCAGAACTAGAAGGTTGTGTTGGACCTCTAGGTGGTGGAGAGCGTGACCGAGAACGACGCCTACGCTCCCTTTCTCTCTCTCTCTATCCCTTTCCCTCTCATAGTGCTCCCTCTCCTTACTAGAATAGCCATGATCGCGGTCTCTATCGGCCTCACCTGTGAGACTCAGAGTATGAACCAGAAGAACGACGCATAGAGCAAAGGCTACCAAGCTTAGATTCCTGCCTTGAAATCGTATCTGTAAAATGAAAAGAGAAACAGAGTTGTTAATCTCCAGAGATGAATAACCCGTGACTAAAAATTATGTGGTGCCGTAAAGTGTGTGTATGCATGGTCAAACCCCCTAACCAACCGGTTATAATTACTGTACTCGACGGAGTTGGCTCCCCTATTTCTAAGGCGCTTTGAATCCCCTCTAATCCGGTAACTTGGTGCAAAGACAAGTCATCCGGAATGGGGATGTCCGCCATTCTCGCAAAAAGTCTCTATTTGCATGGAAGGAATTTCACGACTAGTAACAGGCAAAGAAAATACGACGGTTTTGCGCCCAACATATTTTCCAGCGATAGACTTGCCTCTTCTTTTCCGCTCTAAAGATCTAGGACTATGCGAAGACCCAACTGCAAGTTCATCTCCATCGGTCATATTCTCATCACTGCCCTATTCAGTAATTATTACCTTGGGAGTTCTCCTTTAATCTTGCATCAATGGGACTGTTTTAAGAACTCTTGCTAGTCCAATACTTTGGTCTCTATCAATTAGCCCCACAGTCACCAGATTCTCGTCTGTAAGGACTTCATCAATTTCTCTATGTTCTGCGGGTACTTCTTGAAGGGCTCGTACTATTTCCTTAATTTGAGAACCTTCAGGTCGTGGAATCGAAGCTGTAAAAGGAAGAAAATGTTAGACTTGACATTAACTACTGTTATCCAGTTAGTCAAAATGGAGGCTAAGGCACCTATGTCTTTCTAGCCACCTTCTGGCGAACCCCGATGGACACCGAACGTAGAACCATTCGGTCTTAAAGTAACTCAACTTGCTCCAAGCCCCAGTCATGACTTGGAAATTTCTAACTGCTTCTAGAATAGTAAAGGAAGGGTTGTCCCCGCGACTCTTTATATTGAATAAGTATCTAATTTCCTCAACCATTGGAGAATGGAAGAGGTGCTCTATGAAAATGATAAACAAACTATTGAGCAATGCGCATCCATTCGGATGCAACTGAGATCGAGTGATCCTAAAGAAAAGTAAAACTTCCCAGATAAACTGTTGAAAGGAGGAAGCGTCCTGGCAGTACACATAAATCTGCTGCAGGCTGTATACCCTTCCGGGGGGCTGTGGGCTATATCTTTTAAACCCAGCAGTAAGACATCATCCAACGACAACCTGTGCCTTAAACATGTTCTGCCCAGCATATCTTCAGAAATATTAGAACGGATGAAACCTTGTGGATGTGCGATAAAGACTGCTCCTGCTAGCTCGTTTGGAGCAGGGCTAATTACGTCGGCTGTGATAGCTAGCATTTCGATTATGGGGAGAAGTGGACTCTGGACATTCTATGAAAGCGAGCTTCTGGGTTCCATAGCTATTGAACTCAGTACAAGTAATAATTAGACGATAAAAAACTGTGTTCTCCTCGTTGTGAAGTGCGTGAATGTGTGTGCATTGCAGTGCTACATAATACTTAAGAAATTCTATAGAATTTAAGGAATTTCAAATGATAAGACTTCGAGTTTCAACTGGAGTGACCATCATCGTTGACCATCACAACTATACCGTCCAGACTTCGGAAAGCGATCCAAGTTAGAGTTTGTAAAAGTTGTCAAATTATAGTTCCATCGACGAGCTTCGAAGGGTAGTAAGATATGTAGTGAATTAAGTCCAATTATGCAAGGTAGAAGTTTGTTGGAGCCAAATGTTTGAGTGTGAAAAGAATTTCGTATCCATTGAGGTCAAAACTTGGATCGATCATAGGAATCTTCATTCGTATCGATCACCAGCAATTCTTATCGATCATCGGAAATAGAGGTTCGTATCGATCGTGGAATGGTACTTTATATCGATCATCCAAAGGTTACTTCGTATCGATGCAAAATCCTATACTTCGTATCAATCAACGGCAATACATTTGTATCGATCACCTGACCCAAGATTTCGTATCGATCGCTCCAGATCGACACGAATGGCAATCATCAATCGATCGATGCGAATATCCACCATCCATCGATACAAAGCAATCCCCTCATTCGGCACGAACTTTTTTCTTCATCCGCAATCAATACGAATATGCCTTTCATGTCCATCATCCTTTCTTTCTTCTTCTCCAAACAGTTCAGACTCCGGCTCCTCCTCCCTCAACCATGCTCTAACCGGCCTCAGCATCATCAGAATTGGCCGCAATTATGGACGAATTGGCATTAGATCTTGAATCTTATCGTTTTAATGTGAGATTATTCAACTAATTACTCAAATTAGAGTATCGATTTGAGGGATTAATAAGATGTGGTGATTTGGGAATTACTATTTCTCATTTTTTCTATCAATATGAAAGAAAAATTAAAATGAAGATCAATGAAAAATTTTCTACGTCCCAACTATATTTATATGGACTCGAAATCAGTAGAAAACGTTTTGTCTCACAGTGTTAATAGCTGGTGAGAACGGTTACCCACATCAACGATACTAAAAGCCTACTTCGTATCCATCCACCACCGAACTAAAGCTGCAGTTGTTCGTAACATCGACTAAAATAAGTTCAAAGCAAGCTTTTCATACCCATCGACAACCCAACGATACGAATAATGCAACAACGACTTGTTTGAACTATTCGGATCCATAGCATGGTTGTTAATATCCATCAACGATTCATCAATATGGAGTGGAAATTTCGTATCCATCACTTTAAAGACCATAGAAATTTGTATCCATCGATACAAAAAAATTCCAAAGAACCAATTATTTTACATCGATAGACTTGGATACGAAATGTCTATCCCAACATCTCAAATCGATGCAGGAGAGGGTCGATACGAAGGGATACACTATACCAACCACCAAACATTGTTACAACTCGAATTTCACATTGATCTAGGAGAGGATCGATATGAAACTTGATCCATATATAAAAAACCTGACATTGACCCATGAACGTGCAAACGTGAGAAAAAGTCAAGTTAAGATACGCGCATGCATAATAGACTAATATTCAATTTTAAAAATTTACAGGAACTGAATGCTCAACTAACGACAATCACGATAGTGGACGACAAATTAATAGCATTCAACACTCAGTTACAACAATGCACTGCATAATCATTGGCAACCAATAGTTCAACATTTATATTATTAAAAGTCGGCTAAATGTTACATCTCTTGATGTAAAGGCAACGACTATTCAACGAATCAGATAAAGCGTTTTCAAAATAAAGAACGCAATTTTTCAAAGCATGTCATGTTCACACAAGACGTGCTTTGGGAGGCAAATATTATCCCACGTTTTGGCAAGGATGTGACACCAAGGACAATTCGGGCTGAAGATCGGTTATACACAAGTTCACTATGGATACCGGTAAATTTGGTCTGAGTCCAAATCGAGCTATAAATGGCAAGAGACGACAAGCAAAGCTGTGAAAGCCAACGTTTTGAATTTTAAGTCGGTCTAAGTTTGTATGCTCAAGATAAGGATCAATTAAGGTCCATGAGGAGCACATTATGTTCGTATCCATACATTTTGTATTGATCCATTTCGTATCCATTAGGCATCCATCGGTTCGTATCCATCAGGTAAGCAACGGTTTGTATCCACCAGTAAACAACACTTCGTATCGATCTCGTTTATAAATGCTTCATGTCGATCTCTCCATCAACTCAGTTCGTATAAATCGGCCATTGACCGATATGAAAAACGCCACTTAAACGATCGATACAAAACAACACTTAAAAAACATCAATACAAAGTCGGAGTCTTCAATCGATACGAAGAGCTTAAATTCATGTCGATATGAAATGAAGTGGAAATTATCAGTACGAAATGGCATAAGACATCGGTACGAAATAAAGTCAAAGTAACCGATACGAAGTGTAAATTTAGGTCGATACAAACAAAGCATCTGAGACTTAGTCACTCGGCATGGAAAGTGGATCAATCCTGGAATCTAGCACCACATCACTCCTTATCAATATGAGACAGCATGGATACGTATCCATTTATATGCTTGGGATCGATACGAACTCGGCAGCCTTTTGCAAAATCCAAACTTAGATCGATCATAACTCAGAATCTACAAAACCAAATACCATCAAATTTTCATAGGAGCTTGCATACTACTTTAAGAATGTGCCTGATCAATCTCGGTCCAAAATGATCATGTGTTAATCGATATGAATTCCATATGTATCGATCATGGATCGAGTCCAAATGTCCGAGGACCGACCACGTGGGCTCATCCACGTGAGAGAAGGGTTCTTCCGAGGTTTGAGCCAGATATTTGCACCCTACACCTATAAATAGCGACCCTAAACCTACAGAAAAGGGACTTTTTGGCTTCTCTACGCTGACATTCTGCCGAAATCACTTCTATACTACAGTTGTACTGTTGTAATCTAATCAACAAGTGAAGTTCAATAAATATCAGTCACTTAATAGTGGAGGTAGGCAATACGCCGAACCAGTCTAAATTTGCATGTTTCTTCAACTTTTCTTATCTACTCTTTGGTGTGTTTGTTAAATTTACCTCATTTTACATTTATTTTCTTCATTTTATCTCTCCAAACACATCCGAAGGTGTTGTGCCAAATTTTGGTACAAACACTTATTACAGACAAGAATGAATCAAAATACATGGAAAGCTGCTAGGAATAACTCTAGTTCAAGAGTGGAAGAGGGAGCGAGATCGAGAGTTGCTACACCTAATTTTCAAGCCATGTTCGATGCAGTAGCGGCTTTGCTAGTGAGGAGAGCCTAAACCACTCCTAGTGTGGCTTTAGGTGGTGGTGCTCTTTTATAAGTGCCTAGGATTAACTTCGTCAAGCTATGCACGGATTATTCTACTCTTGGAGGGAAGCCATTCTTTGTAACAAAATCAGCTATTTAAGTGCAAGATTGGATAGATAATTGTGAACACATTTTCAAGGATATGGATGTGGAAGATGCTAGAAGAGGAAGCTTGCTCCAAGACAGCTTCATAGCCAAACAAAGAATTGGTGGAATGTGTTACCATTGGTACTCCGAAGGATAAGATTTCTTGGGATCAATTTAAGGCTAGATTTGAGGAGAAATTCATTCCTATGCTCAAGAGTCCATGCTATTTAAGAAATTTGCTGAGTTGAAGCAAGTGAAGATGTCATTTCTAAGCATGTGGCAGCATTTGATGCTTTGTCGAAGTATGGGATGTCTTTTATTGATGCACCTTTGAAGAAGAATGAGAAGTTTATCACTGGTTTGGATGGCCACTTTGGAGAGAAGTTGATGGACCACATTGAGGTGTCTTTTGAGAAACTTGTGGAGAAGAAAGTAGACATGAGAGTCTGTACTCGAAGAATAGGACTGCTATTGTTTCTGTTGCTAAGAAAGAGCAACCAAAACCATAATAGGGCGGTGGAGGAAAGAAGAAATGAAATGGAAAGATAAAGCAACAACAACAAGGAAAAGTGGGCCAGAAAAAGAGCAAGTGCGAGATTGTTTGTCATAATTACAAGGAGATAGGCCACTATGTTAAGGAATGTAAGGCTACTAGAAAGTGCTTCAAATGTGATAAGCCTGGGCATATTAAGAAGGATTGTCCAAAACCACCTAAAGATAAGCAGATGGTGAAGGCATATGTTTTGTATGTAGTGCCGACTTCATCTTGTGCTCCTATTGCTAAGGATAAAGGGAAAGGAGTCATGGTGCAAGATATTTTTTCCATCAGAGATGTTTCTGTTAGATTTCTTTTTAATACTTGAGCTTTGCATTCTTTCATCTGTGGTGATTTAGTATGCAGACTAGATTTGGAACCTGGAGTAGTATACCGACCTTTGGTTATGATAAACCATGTTGGAGGATCAAGTGGTCTTTGTATGATTTGTCATGGTTTAGTGTTATCGAGTCATGAATTTTATTTTTCTTGTGATTGCTTAGTTCTTAATTTTGCTGGGTTCGGGATTATTTTAGGAATGAACTGGCTTAAGATGTATGCAGCTGTTGTGGTCTACAAGGAGCTAGATGTGACAATTAGGAATGTGGAAATTTGAACGATAGAGATATGCCACTTACTAAAGGATGAGGTATCGATCAACCTTTTATATTCACTTGATATTCCATAGAAAGGATTGTCATTTATGCCTATCGATAGAGAGTACCTTGATGTCTTCGTGGAAGTGACAGGATCGCCACTCATAGAGAGATCGAGTTTCAAATCGACTTAGTGAATGGAGCTAGACCCATAGTGATGCCTTTGAGGTGTATGGCACCCAGAGAGCGGAAAGAGTTAGAGTTTCAAGTGGTTGATCTACCGAAGAAAGGATTCATTTGGACAAGCATATCCGAATGAGGCGCACATATTATACTCATGATTAAAGCGGATGGTTCTTTGAGGTTATGTGTAGATTATCATGAGTTGAACAATGTTAAGAAGAAGAATAAGTATGTGCATCCATGGATTGGTGACTTATTTAATTAGTTGCATGGTGCGAAGGTGCCTTCTTAGATGGATTTGGCAACGGGATTTCACTAGTTGAGAGTGGCTAAAGAAATTATGCCTATTACTGAATTTCAGACACCACCGGGTTTCTACGAGTGGTTAGTGATGCTTTTTGGGTTGACCAATGCTCTGGCATACATTGTGGATCTTATGAATAGAGTCTTCAGAGATTAGTTGAACATGTTCGTGCTTATGTTCGTTAATGACATTCCGATTTACTCCAAAACCGAGGAAGTGCACAAGATGCACTTGAAGATTGTGCTTGAGATTTTTCGAAAGCACAAGTTCTGAGCTAAGTTCTCTAATTGTCACTTCGGAAGGAAGAAGTGAGATTCTTGAGTCATGTCATGTCAGGATAAGGAATAGTAGTAGATCCCGCAAAGATGGTAGTGATCCAAGATTGGAACCAGCCCAATAATGCTATGGATGTGAGAAGTTTCAAAGAATTGGCAGGATATTACACACGTTTCATAAAGGACTTCCCAAAGATTGCAGCATAATTAACCAACATGACCAAAAAGAATAAGACATTTACCTGGGATGCTAGATGAGAACATGCATTTGTGTTTCTGAAGGATAGATTGACGAATGCACCCATATTAGTTATTACAAGCAGGAAAGAAGAGATGACAGTATACGTGGATGCTTGTGGTATTGGTCTTGGAGTTGTGTTGATGCAGAAATGGAGAGTTGTTGCTTATGCTAGTCAATAGTTGAAACCGCATGAAAGAAATTATCCTACCTATGACTTGGAGTTAGCTGCAATTGTGTTTGCTTTATGGAGGCACTATTTGTTGGGAGAAATATTTAAGCTATTCATGGACCATAAATCCTTAAAGTATCTTTTCTCTTAGAAGGATCTTAGCCATCGATAACAACGGTGGTTAGAGCTTTTGGCCTCTTTTGACTTTGATATTTCTTATACACTAGGGAAAGGAAATGCAGTGGAAGATGCATTAAGCAAAAGACATGCTGGATTATGAACTATGTTTTTAAATGGAAGCATATGGAGTATATAACTAGATTTGATTTTACGCCACATTGTGAGCTCGAGCCTGAGATATTGGCAAGTCTATCGATTGGACCTAATCTTATAGAAAGGATTGGTAATAGTCAGAAGAAAGATGCTAAGCTAGTAGAGATCATGGCAAAGATTGAGATGGAAGTGGAATCACAAGATTTGAGGCAGTATGAGATTGACCAAGATGGTTAGCTTCGTAAGGATAAGAGACTGGTTATCCAGATGTTAACGGATTACAAGATGAAGTACTAAAGGAATACCCTCATTCCAGATTGATCATTCATTCTGGTGGTAACAAGATGTATATAGACATAAAGAGGACTTACTACTAGGAAGGTATAAAGAAGGATGTTGGAAAATTCATCTCAAAGTGTATGAATTGCCAATCAGTGAAGGTAGAGCAGAAGAAGCCTAGTGGATTACTACAACCAATAGATATTCTCGAATGGAAATGGGAACAAATATCTATGGATTTTATAGATAGATTTCCATGGACTAGAGTAGGATATGCTAGTATTTGGGTAGTGGTAGATCGATTGAACAAAGGTGAAGATTCATACCTCTTAAGTCTACTAGAACAACATCAAAGTTAGAAGAATTGTATGTTAAGTGGATTTTTCGATTCCAGAGTGTGCATAAGAGTATTTTAAGCAATAGAGACCCATTTCTTCCCAATGAATTTAGGAAGTGCTTACAAGAAATTTTGGGAACCGAGCTGCAGTTGAGCAGAGCTTATCACCTATAGATGGATGGCCAGACCGAGAGAGTGAATCGGATTTTGGAAGATCATCTTCAAGCTTGTAATATATATTTTGGAGGATATTGGGAAGATCATTTGCATTTGATAGAGTTTGCATATAACAATAGTTATCAGTCAGGTATTAGTACGACATCATATGAAGCATTGTATGGACGACCTTGTAGTTTTCCTTCATATTAATGGGAATTGGTGAGAAACCGATATTTGGGCCCGAAATGATTAGAGAGACGTCAGAGAAGATAAAGATCATTTGGCAATGAATGAGGACTGCTTAAGACAATTAGAGAGTTGTGCAAATAAAAGAAGAAGAGATTTCGAATTCTCGGTTGGAGACATGATATTTGTTAAGATTTCTCCTTTGAAGATGTTGTTTGATTTAGCAGGAAGGGAAAATTAGCACCTAGATTTGTTGGACCATTTCCAATTTTTGAGAGAATTGGGATGTTGGCTTATAGAGTGGACCTACTTCCGAAGATGGTGAGTATGCATAATGTTTTTTAGATCTCCTATCTACAAAAATTTGTGCATGACTTAGGTATTGTGGTAGTACGAGATCAGTTGGAAGAAATAGAGGTTGAGCCAGAAGTTTCAAGACCTCCTGAGACGCTTCAAATCATTAGGAATGAGAAAATATACCTTAGAAGGAAGGTGGTTAAGCTAATTAAGGTGCAATGCAGTGAGGATGATAGCGATTGTACATGAGAGACTAAAGAGTATCAGGATGGCCTATCAAAACTCTTCAAGTAGTAAGACCCATAAGTCGTATCACCACTGTATCTTATACTATTAGAATTTTGCATGCTAGGATAGGTTTTGTTTGTTATTATTACTTTAACTATTTAGTTAGATTATTAAGTGCTTGCTAATGATTGGTAGGCTTGCAAGAGATCCTTATTTCTCATGTTTTTAGGTAATTCCTTGGGGGGAGGGACGTAACAATCTGTATTCAACATATGAAAGGATCCTAAAGTAATTTTATTTAATTCATTTGTGGTCGTATGATTCTAATATTTTACTATATGGTTTTTAGGGATGTTCTACACATCTATGATTTTTTTTAAAATTTCTATGCGAATTATTCCCTTGGAAAACTTATTTTGGCTATTTCTTTTGGTAGAAACCGAATTAGATGCTCTAAGCTGTTTCATTACTTCGGGATGGTGGTTTCCCATTCCGTAGAGTAGTAATATAGGAAAATCGGATAAGTCATTAGGAAGTCATAATGGTTTAAAATTAGAAGGGGATTAATGGACTGAATTAGTAAACCCATTAATCTAATCAGGTTTAGTTATAAAGATAAGGTGAGAGGGATCATTTAAAAGTTTATCTCCCATTTTAAATCCGCCCCATACCCTAACTCTTCTCTAATTCTCCATTCATCTCATTGGATTTCATCTTAAATCGTCTCTAAATTCAAATTGGCTAGGTCTTCAACTAGGAGCTTGATCTCATCGCTTTGTTTGCATCTTCGTTTGATTTCTCCCTGTCCAGATCAGATCATCATCATATTTCATAGGTTTGGTAGATTTGGTGCATGGTTAAGATCTCTCACTAGTCTGTGATGGATTATATGTTGTAGTTAGGTGATTATAGGTTAAAATTATCAAATTAAATTGATTAGACTTAAGTGATTTCAGGTTTAGAAACCCTAGATTAACCTAATTAAACATATAATTAGGATTAGATCATTGGCTAGTGTCATTTGTGATATTTGGCTATGAAATTCTATGTGTTAGATTAGATCTATGCTAGAATTGTGATGGTATATTGACTCAGATGATTTGTATGTTCATATTGGATGTAATTGGATGATTTTCTATGTTTGATTCGCTATTACGTTTGAACTGGTTGCAATGCTTGATTTGTTTGCCAGTTTTGTGCATGTTTTAGGGCTTAGACTTGTGATGGGAGTATATTGGGAGCAAAGTTCGTCGGAACCGCATGAAACTTGAAGCGTAGGCTCTGGAGCATGGCAGGAAGACATGTTGAAAATTTCATGACAATTGAAGCTAGGTATTTGGATCAGCACCAATCTAATTGAACTGGATTAATACCAATCCAAAATTAGCATGCCAATTGAAGTAAGACTTACATAGGAAAATGAACATGGATTTTAGAGTTGTTATATGAAGCTGGATCGAAGGATAGGCCGATTAATAAAGATTAGACGGATCATCTTTGTTGGATGGGCTATGGTGCATAGAAGAGAACACTTAAAAGCTAAGAGGGCTAAGGGTCTATAGCATCTAGAGAGAGTGAACTATAGGATGGAAGAGAAATGGAGTCCAAAATGATTAAGCATTTGAATCAGCACTGATTCAATTGGATCAGATTGGTACCGATCCAAATTATTGGATCTATTGGGTGTGAGATCCGGGGTGGGGACTCTAGGGCTGTAGTTGATCATGTGGTAGTTTTGGATCACTGACTGTTTCTACATTTGGAAGTTATAGCATGATGAAGTTTTGGATCTTCGATGAGTGCTCGGATAAGGAATAGGATTGAAGGAGTTGATAGATAGCTCGAGATGTAACGAGGCTACGGTATAATGGACCGGGTTGAGTGGTAGGGCTCATCCCCAAGAATGGATTGGAGTTGTGAAAAATCTAAAGAATTGTGAGTGCCAAGGAATCATTAATAATTTTGAGTGTTTTGGTTTTGTTTTAGTAGGGGTACTATATGCAGAGGCGCTCAAGGGATTGTAGCGCCAGTCATGTATCCGGACCGCTCCGAGAGAGTATAGTGTCAAACGGTATAGAGGTATTATAGGAGACAATCGTGCCGGGTTTCAAACCTGAAAGTTTGAGGGAACACGATCGAGAACCTGGATTCCCATTAGTCTCTAGCAAGCGAAGATGGGGGCATACGAGTTATCATATATTAAAGGTTTTAAATTTTAGTTGTTGGTTGTTATGGTTGTTATTTCTCTTGGGTAGACTATCATCTATAGGAATGTTGGAGAAGGATTTGGGAATAGGGTCAATGGAGGAGGCTTCTTAAATTCTTCTATTCTGTTTTGTTACAATATTCTATTGTCATTTATTTGAGTAGCATATTATATCTTATTATTATGTGCCAACTCTTTGGTTGTAGGGACAGGTCGGATATGGTTTTTTCGTACTTTCCTAGTACCATATATTCCAGCATAACGTTTGATAGTCATTTACCACTCACACCAGACTATTGTCTAACCCAAGTTTTTGTATTTCCTCTTATCATCTTGGGTACTCTTAAATGAGTAGACTAGATAACAGGTTTGAATCGCAACTACTGTATGAAGACAAGCTTAGAGAAGTTATGGCGTATTACCCTATACTTGTAGTTTCCGTTGTCTGTTTCTACGCACTCCGAGGGATGTAGTGAGGAAATGTTGTACTGAGATATTATGACATTTGTACGATAGCTCATGATTTAGTGGAAGTGATATTTTTATATGTTATGGCTCACTATATTCTGTTATATATTTTCTATATTATATCTTTTCCATGCCTGTGAGATATGCAACAAGTTTTTTTGTTAGTTTGCATACTTGATGATCGTCCTATATCAGTCTGGCATGTTTATAGCGCTCTTTTAGGTCATTGATATGATGGTGGTATAGGGCGGTTTTCACACCTGATGCATGCCAAGTAGAGGGAATATGGGAACTTGGTCCGACTTTCTCACCTTGTACGAGTTCACGTTGCTACATGGAGTAGGTGCAACAAGTAGGTTCATTTCATGGCCGGTGTATTCTGGGACTCAACAAGTCGTGCGCTAATAATGCAAATAGAAGCTCTTCTTATTATTGGGACATGCCTGATCACATATTAAACATGTAGGAACCAGAGAAGGGAGATGAAGGCACCTACATAGTAGGGCTATACGGTTGGGTGGAGGCTAAACCTATGGGGCAATCACCATTGTGATTTTCCTAATGCTTCGAGTTGAATGACAAAAAGAATATGACATGTTTACCATTAAGAAGTTAACACGAATGCTTAGGTTGGCCATAGTTCGTCCTAGATGTTATACTCGGTGCGAGCCCTTGCATTACGATGTTCACTTAGTTTATAAATGCAATATACATAGTTCTTCATAAAGAAAGTTAACTCAATGTTGGTTAGGAAATTATTTATCAGGACCACATACTAGGAATTGACCTAAAGTTCTTAGATGTTGGTTGCTCAATCCTCAATTGGAATCCCTTTTAAGTTGTATATGGGTGTAGTTGTAATTAGAATTATACCCTTGATTTGTAAAGTAACCAATCCTTTATATATAATACTTAAACATAAATAAACACCTTGGGTCATATAGGTTACAAGTAAAGTTAATTGCTTGTGAACACCATATACTAGTAATATTATTAATTCACCAGACTTTGTCTGATCCACCCATTTTCTTTCCCTTTTATACCCACTACAGGAGGACAGGCTAGTAGATGATTTGGTCCAAACACTATACATGAAGGAGGAGATTAGGCACCCGAAGTTATATTAACAATTATTCTCTATATACCACTTATTTTATTGTGTTATTAGTCAGACAACATGTTGTATTTGGGAACCTTAATATGTCAGTTGTTGTATGGATTACTTATTATTGAGACTATTATCATTTGGCTATTTTTTTAATATTTTATTTTCTTTCGTTGTGAGATCTGGAAAGGCAGAATGCTTTAAAATATGTATTAGTATCTGATAATGTAATGTTATAATACCATAATTTCTCGTACTCCTTTGCATGACGAGAGTTTAAAAGTCATTTTAGGTTTTAAATTGATATGTCCGAAGTTGCAGGTTATCATGGTTGATATCAGAGCAGATTTTCAGGATTCTTTATGGACAAGGCACATATTGAGAGAACGTACTTATATATTTTTGAAATTCTATTATATATATTAGTATGTCACAAACACATCCTTATAATTCTAGTAATGCCTAAACACTTGTTAACAAGATTTCTTGTCAACACCCCAAAAATGTGTTTAGAAGGATGGATCTCCTTTTTGGAGATCAAAGAAGGTTGTCAGAATATGACGGGTTATTACTCTTGTCGAAAGGTTTTATTACTTTTATGAAGCTGATTTCTTTGCCGAAAGGTTGGGCAAGTAGCTGTTTGGGATTAGGATTGATACTAAGGTTGATAGGATCCGACCGGTTATGATACTTGGCAAAAGGTTTGGCCTTATAGATTTATCACTTCGAAAGGTTCTATGCGTACCTATTCTGATAAGCTCCCTTTATGTCTGAAGGGTTTAGGTCACAAATCAGAGGTCTTCGAAGGGTCATGTAGACTGCACAAGAAAGAATAGCATTGATTCTATTGATATGGACCTTTCAAAGGTATTGTACCTAAAAGTTGTGATTAAACCAACAAAGATGAATATAAACTATAAAGAAAACATGCAAAATTCAAGACATCCCTCTGATTCTTGAATAGACTTCTCTTTTTATTAAATTTTCCCAAATCACTACCTGATTATGGTTACAGAGCTTTTTTTTATAAGTTACAAAAATGGAATGAAGAAAAATCCACCCTCAAAATAGGACCCCTTGGGACTTATTTATGGATGCTGGCGGCCATGCTTCCGTCCCTGTCCTTTTGGTCGGATCGATGGGTTCACTTCTCATATATAATTGCTAACCTTTCGGTTCCAACGAAAGGCTTTCCTTTCACATGCCATCATTGATCCTTGAATGCCGCCGAAGTGTCTTTTCTTTCATTTGTTTTTATGAACCTTTTGTCCTTGTCGAAAGTTTTTTCATCTATATAGTATGTGAACCCTTCGGTGGTGTCGGAAGGTTGCTTTTTTACATGGATGCTGTCGAGAGCCAAGTTGTCCTTGAATGTTGTCGGAAGGTTGCTTTACGTTCTTTGCTGACTTATGAATGTTTCTTTGATCATAGACCCTCCAACACCATCAAAAGGTATTCAGTGGGCATTCCAACAAGCACGAAAGGCTTATTATGCTTTCGGAAAGATTGTTATAGGGTCGCATGCTCTTGTCTTGACTTATTTTTTTCCTCTTCGGAGGGTAAGGGCTTCTTAGATATTATGGAACAATACCCTCCGTCTTCTCCGAAAGGTCTTGAGCCACTTCATATTTTTGACTACATCGCTTCGACCTCTTCGGAAGGCCTGATCTGGATTCTTTTTCTTCTGTCCTTTATTTGAGATCTTCTGGCTTAAGCGGAAGGTGAATTTTTTGAGTAATAGTTATCTACCATTCTTTGCTGACTTTTGAGCATTGCTTTTTTCATAAAAACCATTCAACCTAGTTGAAAGGTATTCTGGATGTGCTCCAACCGATTCGAAAGGCTTGCTATGCTTTCGAAAAGGTCGTCATGGAGTTCCACCCACTTGCTTTGATTTCTTCATCTTCTTAGAAAGGTAAGTAATATTTGAATGAAACTTTTCGGCTACTTCAGAAGGTTTGAAGCTATTAAATCTTGATGGCTGCACCCTCTTAACTCCTTCGAAAGGTTTGGTTTGAGCTCCTTCTCCACATTATAGTTCAAAGGTTGATTCTTGGAGCATCACCCTGCCTATGGACTATGAAAATAGCCTTGGACTTTGCCGGAGGCTCCTTGTTGGGAGGTATGATTATCTAGAACATCTCAGTTCTTTCTGATCTTTCCTCATGCTCTCGTGACCCTTCCTTCATACCTTCGTTCTTCTGAATATTTTATGGTTAACATTTATCCCTCCTTGTATGAAAGAAGCTTTTGTTCTTTAGGACAAAACTCCAATGAAATTCCTTCTTTATCTTCCGTAAAATAGATCATATCTTCTATTAAGGTTGTGACTTTGTTATGAAATCTTAACGGGCAATCTCAAATTTATGCAGCTAATATTCAAGATGTCATTAGAGTGATATTTCCTGATAAGTTACATTGTAAGGACCATAATTAAACTTCCTTAAGAATGTGGAGCAATATCACCTGATTTGCAGATATCGGTTCAAATAAATGAACCTTTGGAGAACATATATTACAGAACCTTGATATTTCTTTCTCGAGTTAAACCTTTTCGACCTATGGAAATCAGTTTCATGCCATCGGGGAACTTTCCTCGTCCTTATAAGTTTCCTTCATTGTGACGACCCGGAATTTTAAGCAATATCAATTTAATAATCTTTGTTAATAATTAAATTAATTCAATCATTTTACATTATAAATTGACAAGTTAAAATTCTTTTAAAGGCTAATAATAATAATTTGATAATATCTATTAACATTTTTCTTAACAACATAAAATATGGCAAGTTTAATTCTTTTGAAAACTAATGATATTTTAATTTGGAAATATTCATTTTAGCAATGTAAAATTGGTCAGATTTATTTTTCAAAAGCTAATCAAAATATTTTCTATTTATAAGGTATATATATTGATATATATTATATATAAGAAGTCTCTAATGTAATAAAAAAACTTTATATTCAAATTGTAATATATATGAATATATATATATATATATTATGATTTGGATTGTGTTTTAAAATTTAATACAGTAATTTTCAAATCTAATGTTAAAATGTTTTCCATTTGAAATGTATATATATCTTTGTATAAATATATATTAGAAATGGGAAAATTTATTGTTTTGAATTTAATAAAGTGTTTTCAAACTTTAATATATATAATTTCTAATTTGAAATTTTGACTTGACTCAATACTTTTGAAAATGATATCTGAGATTTAAATTTTAATAACAAGGATAATTTCTTATTTTAATATATATATATATATATTAAAATTTAATTTTAATAAGATTTAAATTAAAAGTTCAATTGTTTTAATATTCTTTCCTTTTGAAATTTTAACATAGGATAGATTTGTTTTAAAAAAAATTATATAAAAAGTGAAATTAAAACTCTCAAGTATGTAAACATATGTTATATAGATTGAATTAAAAGCATAATTAACATAAAGTCACTTTTATATTTATTAAAATCTAAAAGCTTAATTATATAAGATAAAAAAAAATTATAATCTTGTGAATATTACATAATTACTTATATATAACTTAAATAAATTACAAATAAGAAAATAACATTTGAAAAACATTAAAACACTTGTAAAACATTAATAAAACATTAAATAACACTTGTAAGTATTTTGAGCTCATTAAAGACATTTGTAAATGTTAATTAAACATTAAAAACACTTGTAAACTTTTAATTTATGTTAGAGACTTGTGTAAGTTAATTAGAACCAATAAAGAACAAGTGTCAATTCTCTTTACTTAATTTAAAATAAGAAAAATGATAAAAAGAAGAGTTTTATTCTTCAGCAAAATACTTTCTTCTTTTCAGCAAAATTGAATGCAAAACAAAGATCAAAAGAAAGAAGAAAAAACTATAAAAAAAAATCTGAAAATAAATGCAAAAAAATCGAAAACAAGAATGAAATATGGAATTCAATCTAAAATAAGAAGAAGATAGCTGGATATTCAAAATCAATGGAAAATCTTCAAATCCAATCAAGCATTCAGAATCAACAGCAGTTACAAGATTAATTCAACATGCAAGATAAATTCAAGAACTTGGAAATCAGTTTTTGTCTTTTGCATTATAAGGTGAGTAAATGATTTTTTTTTAACTTGTTATTGTGATGAATATTATGTTGTTAATAGAATATTTGAATTTAATTGAATTGCATGTATTAATATATGGTTTGAATGCCTGTATAGTGTTATTATAGTTTCTGTGTGAAGAACAAGTTTAGATTTTCATAATAAAATCAATAACTCCATGTTGAATTCGAATTGGCCTTTGATTTGAAAATAGAAGTTGTTTGTAATCAAGTAATCTATCATCTAAAAATAATTACAAGTTTTTAAAATGAATAATTCGTTCTAAATCTTTGAATTTACAGTAAAATTTAAATGGGGTCAAAATTTTATTATTTCAATTTTAAGTTTGAATTACATAATTGGATTCGTGATCCTAAATCCTGATTTTTGAGGCTTGCATCATGATTTTTAGATCAGTTGTTGAAGAGAATTTTCGAATTGAATGTTTTGGACAATTCGACCAATTGACGGCGATTGGCGGCAATTTGGACGTCGTGGTTGAGCTTGAAGGTGGAGAGGGTGTCGATGATCGTCGGAAAAATACTTTGGGGATTTTTAATTGATTGAGATGACCAAAAATTGACGAAGTAGGGTTTGATACTCTGTGAATGTCGACGTTGCTCAATTGGGTTTTGCGACGGCGAGAAGCTACCGGAGTTGATCGCGTGTGTTGCCGTAGGTGCTGGAGGTCGTGACGTGGCTTCGGGGAGGATGGCGCGGCATCTCGTGTGATGAGTTGTTGGCGGCGTTTGATTTTCTTGATGATGTGGTTCAGGGAGTTTGGGTTGAAGGGTGAAAACTTGATGCTCGATCAAATCGAGATTTCTGGGTTGTGCGTAGTGTTGTCGTAGTCGAGTGCGACTTATCAAAGGCCGGTGCTTGGTTCAACGTTGGTCGGCGTGGTGGTGCACGTTGATATGCACGGTTTTCGTGCATCAGGTTTGGGTTTTGGGAAGAGAGAGGTTGAAGCTCGAAGTATTCTTCGTGTGTTGTATGTATTGGCTTGAAGCAAGGCGAAGGTGTGGGGATACTCGAGGCAGTCTCAAGTTCCTGTAGGGTTTTGCTCGAAGTTTCATAAGCAGTTGGATGTTTTGCTCATAGTTGCTGTGTTGAGCAGTTTGTGTTGTTCGAGTTTTTAAAAAAAAGTTTAACTGCAATGTTTGAAAAGTTTTGATACAAAGAAAATTTGATTTTGGAATGTTTATTAAAGTTTTAAAAACAAAAGTTAAACAAGTTATTTATAAAACTAAATTTATTTCAAAGTTAGGTTTTAAACAAGTTCTTATATTTTGAAATAGAAAAGTTTTTAAAATAAATAAGTGAAATTTTTAATAATAAGGTTTGTATTGAATTTTATTTAATAACTTTGGAAAGTTCAAAGAGTTAAAAGTTTTAATTTGAATGTTTAAATTATTTTAATTATAATTGATTTCCAATATATATTATTTGAAATAAAGTTTAATGATTAATAATTTGGTAATCAATTATGGTAAAGATTTTCTTAAGTGATTTAGAATTTTGATTTGTGAAGATAATTAAATTATTAACAATTGAAAAGTTATTGGTTAATAAAAATGATTTAATTAAGATAATAGTTTTCTTAATTAAGAATCTTTTAATATAAGAAGTTAAAGAATCATTTAATTAATTTAAATGATTAGTTAAATAATTAATTAAGTAATTAATTAGTAATTAATTAAAGACAATCACTTTGGAGTTAATTAAGTATAATTATTGGGTGAGGTAACTAAGTAAATGATTGCTGGAGGTAACTAAGTAAAAAGATAATTACTTTATGAAAGTAATTAGATGGAAGTGATTAAGAGTTAATCACTTGAGTTATTAATTAAAGAATTAATTAATACAATTAATTAAAGGTTTAAATTATTTAATTAATGGTTAATTAACAAAAGGATTAAGAGTATTTAATAATATGGTTAATTAATTGTTAAAGTAATTAATTAAGAAAGAAGTTTAATTAATGGAAGAAATCATTAATTAATGGAAATAAATAATTAATTGTTAAATAATAATTAAAAAGTAATTAATCTACAATTAATTTTTAATTACTAAATACAATTAAAAAGTAATTAATCAAATGTGTTTAATTTAAAGAGTAATTAATCAAGAGTATTAAAAGTAATTAATCAGGTATGATTAATTAAAAAGTTGATTAATCAGGTGTGATTAATTAAAGGATAATTAAGGAATAATTATCAGAATAATTAAATAATAATAAATCAAGTGTGATTAATTTAAAAGGGTAACTAAGAGATAATTACTTGGTATAATTAAGAAGTATTTAATCAAGATGATTAGTTAAAATTGTAATTAAGGAATAATTACATAAAGTGATTAAGAGATAATTAATCAAGGAAGATTAATTGAAGTGGATAATTAAGTGATGTTTAATTAATTAATTTGTTGGATTAATGATAATCCAAGTGATTAAGTAAGGAATTAATTTAATTAAGGATTAATTAAATTAATTAAGTTTGGATCAAACTGTGATGACCCGATATTTTTAACAATTTAAATTGGAATAATAAATTGATTTTAAATGTTTTAAGTTAATTTTTAAACTTGACTCCCGAATGTTAATATTTACTCGATAATTAAATTATTGAATTTCATAATTGAAGTGGGTAAATTGTTGAATCTGAAATTCTAAGGCTGTTTAAAATAGTTCGAAGGCTCGTAAAATTTATAATGGTGTTACTGAAGATAATAGAATGGTTAGAATTTAATTTAAAGAAAATTTGTTCAGTTCTAAAAATATACCGTTTACATTGAATTTAAAAATAGCCTTCCGAGGCACAGTCTCAGAATTTGACGAAACCAGTTCCATTGGATCCGTAATAGTTAGTTATTATCGGATTTCAATTTTCGTAGCAATCAGAATTGTCGTTTGACCCTGCCAGCTCAAAATGCTTAGAACTATTTTAATCGATTTAATTCAAAATTGATCGTTTTCTTCTGTAACTCGCGCATACGATCAAATTAGCCTCCGAAATATATTCCATTGTGTTCGGAACGTGGGTAAAACCTTGTAATCACCTAACGACATTGCTTAAGAGGAGTTCGAAATTTTAAATGGCGATTAACGAGACATTTTGGGGAATTTTATAATATAATAAATAATCAAAGATATTTTTACCCAATCGTTTTCAGGAAGCTTCTCCAACCTTATACATTACCCCCGATCTTTCTCTCTAGCCTTCAACTGGGAATCGAACGTTTTAAAAAAAAATGGCCGAAGCCAGAAGAAGCGAAACCGCTCTCATCTTGATATCTCCTTCGTTCAAAAAATTAGGATGACCGATTCTACTTCTCTAGCCTCATCTCAATTTGAATTTGGGGGTTTTCATTTTCTCGCTCGAGCTCGCGTGAGGCCGTTTGTAGAATCGAAATCAAGTAGGGCGGTGGCAAGTACAAATCGCGTGAGCTGGTAGGGTTTGTCTCAGCTCGAACTCGAATTCATACGCAAGAGGGGAGGCGCGATGGAGGACCGAGGTTCGAACTCGGGGCCCCGTGATTGGGTCGTGGTGGCGGCGAAAGGTTCAGGGCTTAGGGCTTGTTTCGATTTGAGGATTGTGTGAGCAGGGGACAACGGTTTGGGTTCATCGATGTCAAGGAGTAGTCGAAGTTGTAGTGTGTTCTAGTGGCAGTTCGACGTGGCCGTTGGGAGGGTGTTCACATCTATAGGCAGTGAGGCACCCTTCGTTTACTTTCGTTTAAATTATATACACGCATACTGATTTAGAAAGAAGGAAATTTAACAGGAAGAAATGAAGATAATATTTTTATAGTAAGTTTTGTAATGATTGATTTATATATATATATATATATCTGTGTGTGTGTGTAGAAATTATTTACAATAATGTAGTTATTCTTAAATTTAGTTACTATATATATAGATGAGATTTTAAACTTGCAATAGGATTCAAAAAAATTCTATTTTTAAATTCAATATGCATATATCAGCTAAAAAAGGAATTTTAACATGTTGAATATTTATATAAATTAGATTTTTTTTTGAGAACTATAAATTAATTTTCAGTATGGGTTTCAAAAGGAAGGAAATAATTACTTATTTCTGGGAAATTGGTTCGAACAAAATAATTGGTAAATTAAATTGTATTAAACGGTGATTGATAATTTAATTATCCAATTATTAATAAACCATATAAATGTGTATTCAAGGTCAATAATCAAGGAATCAACTCGAGAATGAAGTGGATTTGCAAATAAAAGCAAAGGTGAGTTAATCTCACTCAGCTGTGTCTTATTTAAATTTTTATGGTTAATTTGAATAATTGTTAGAATGATGGAATTGATTTGATATGCACTGTGAACTAATGATCTGGTGACTTTGGTTTTTGTTGAGTCGTGAATTGATTGTGTTTGACTCGAAGTATTTGGGTTTTAAATAGTTTAAACTCAAATCATTTAATTTAGTAATTAAAGGTTTGAATCAATTAAATTAATTAAAGTTAAGTTAATCAATTAAGTTTACTTAATCTAGAATAATCAATGGATGGTGGATAAGCATTAACTTAATGTAATTAATGAAAGACGATTACTTGTATAACAAATCAAGAGACTAATCTAGATGATTATTTAAAGAGAAATTAATTTAATTAATGAAGTAAATAAATGGATAGCTAATTATAGGTTGAAATAAATTGAGAAAGATTAATATTGTGGTTGAATGGAGTAATTAATTTGGATTAGGATAAATTGAAATATAATGGAAATCATTAATTTATATAATCAACGATGTAATTTAATCAGGAGCAAATGTTTTAAGAGAAGTTAATTAATATAAGTAATTAAGAATTAATGGAATTAAAATAGTTAATCAATAAGATCACTTATTGATTTTGGTTAAGTACAATTAATATTGTGAAGTCAATTTAAGATAATTACTTGGATGTAATCGAAAATAATTAATCCAGGGCGATTAATTAAGATGAATAGGAAGGGCTGACTAATTAATTGAGTTGGAGTTAATTAATAATGGTATGAAGCAATCTAAGTGATTTAAGTTTGAAATTCAATTAGAATCAATTGAATTGATTTATATGAGATTAAGCTTTGCTTATAAATGAGTAAATGGTATTGGATGTTTTGATGAGTTGATGACTCCGATATGAAATGTTGTGTATTTCATTTAGATAACTTGAGATATGATGATATGAGATTCAAAGAGACCGAGGAGGGTATTGGGAAATACCCGTAACCTCTTCGAATTTTTATAAATTGATTTGTGAAAACAATAGGCTAAAATGAAATGGTTTAGGTGAATTGGATTAATTAATCTAAGTTTGGAACTTATAAATTGATGTGGGAAAAGTGTTGTCGATAGTATATTGTGAATTGGTTAAATTGATATAAGTTATCCCAGGTTTATATAAGTTGATTTCTTTGGTATTCCATGTTAGATGGGTTTACTCACGCTGGTTTCCAGCTTGACCCGGGTGTTACTTTGGTGTAATGCTCGGGTCAGACCGAGTATTACAGATTTTCAGGTAGGTTCGTTCTGGAGCTCAGGAGGCAAGCTGGATGGCTATAACGTATAGAGTATTTCCGCTGTAATATATTATTGTGTGTCTGGGACATGATAATTTTATATATTCAGTGACTGGATTTATGTGAAAACTCTGATGTATCTTAAATGTAATCGACAGATATAGTATTCTTTTATAAACTGTTATTTACTGTTATATTTTATCCGCTGCGAATGTGAGTTGTTGATGTTCTCCTTCTTCTTTTTCTTCTGCTTCTTCTATCTCTTTCTTCTTTTTCATAACTACCTGGAATTTTCGGGCTTGAAAATTCCGGGTCGTTACACTTGGTATCAGAGCTGAAGGTTAAGCGAGAACCTTGGCTCTGGTGGGGATTACTCATTTAATAGAGTCTGTAGTACTCTATAATGAGTTGAGTGCATATATCTATATATATGAGGGCGTACTTGTTATTTTCTTATATAAGAGTTTTAAATGATTTTATATAAAAGTATATTTTGATATATAAAGCAATGTTCCCTTCTAATGAATATTAAGGTGGATGGTTGTTAATTAATAGAATTAAATTAAGAAGTAATAAAATACGACCAAACAGAAATTTTGAATTGGAATTAACTTAAGTGGTAACAGAAAATACAATCAAAGTTTAAAATTTGAAATTATTAGTTAAGAATGAAAATTCTAGAATTAGAACTAAAAAAAATTTAAATTGTTTAAAAACTTTAAATGAACAAAGTTAACTTGGTTTAAAGGGTTAAACCAACCTTTGGGAATTCGACTCGAATTTATATAATTCGAGATGGTTTGAAATTGAGATTAGAATTGAATTAATTGGATTCGTGATTGAAGATGGATAAGTTTAAAAATTTTAATGGGAAATTGTATTGTATTAACTTAAAAAGGGTATTGAACTTGAAGAGAGTTCAATTGATATTGGACTAAATTTATTTGAATACTTTGGAATTGGAATTAAAGTTGAATTGGATTAAAACCAAATGGAATTTGAAATATAGATTGTAAATGTAATTTATAAATTGAAATAAACTTCATAAATAAATGAGATTATAATTTGAAATATAATTCAAGAGAATATTTGAAAATAAAGTAAGATGAAAATTCAAGAGTGCTGTCTAAATATGAATTGGATGGATTGAGAATTTGGAATTTTTGGGAAAATTTAAAATTTCTTTGGATTTGGAAGTGGTTTTTAAAGGTTTTGGAAAAATAATAGTATTATTTCCAAAATATTTTTGTGTTGGATTTGAAATCTGGGAGATTTGAAATTAAAAATATTTGAAATGTTTTTAGAGAGATAAAAGCATTGAACTCTTTTGGTCACTGGAAAATAAAGTCAGTGGTGACTGCAACATCATCGATGTTCATTTTCGAGTTTCTAGAAGAGAAATTGCTACCAAATTGTTTTAAATTGGGTTTGTTTGTGAACTGGGTTTGGTTTGAAATTCAAAAGGGGTAACTGAATTTGCCAAAGAATTTTGGATATAGTTGAATTCTAAGGTGATACTGAAATTTTAGAAATTTGTTTAAACTCTGGAATCTTGATTAAATGTTTATGGAATAATAAAAATATATTGGCTAAATAAAATGTATAATTCCGAGTTAAAAGCAAAATGTGAATGTAATTGATTATAAATAGAAGATGTAAAATTGAAATTATAATTTAAGTCGTACAAGTTTAAAGATCAAATGGAATTTGATTTGAAGTTGGAAGGAAATTGAGAATCAATTCAATTTGAATTGGGAATGAATCAAGTCCAATGGAAATTGGAGTTAATTAAATTGGGATTGGGTTTATTTAAATGGAGTGGAAATTTAAGTGAATGTGAATAGAAAGGAAATTGATATTGGAAAGAGTAACCAAATGTGAATATTTGATTTTGGGTAAACAAAATTTTATCTTTGTTATATATTCTTCCCTTGTTGAATCTATTGCTGGAAGAAAAGGATTTTGGAAGTGTTTGAAGTATAAAAGGAATTTTATACGGGTTTAAAGTGATCCAAGGTTTTAAAAATTATATATATCTGTATATATATAAAGGATCTTATGAGGATTTTGGAAAAGGTTTTGGGAACCTTTGGATTTGGAAAGGGTTTTGATTTTTAAGTAAAATCAATATTGGTAATTGGAAAGCCTGTTTTGAGAATTATCGATTTTGGTATAATCGATTTTGTGCAAAGGAGCTTTGATAAAATTCATACTAGGCGTATGATTTGAAAGATACTATATGTGTATAGTATAAAGTGTTTTGATGATGGCTCTGGGAAAAAAGGGCGCTCCCTTGGAATGGACTTCTCAGGAGTGCCACTGGTGGCGCTGCCTTGAGCCCCAAGGGGGTGTTCTAAAGTTGATCCTGTGAGGAGTCCGGACAAAACTAGTGCCTGAGGATTATGGGTAGTGTACCATAGCGAAAATCGTGTGTGCCGCGGAGAGCCAACAGTCTGCGTTTGATTTTATATCGGTAGACTGCGACACTATGGTATACCACATAGCGAAAGTCGTGTGTGCCGTTGAGAGCCAACAGTCTGCGTTTGAGTTTATCTCGGTAGACTGCGACCTATGTAGGAGTGGAGAAGTTTCATTTCGACAGCGAAAATCAGAGGCCGCTGAGTGCTTGCAGTTGCATGGACTTTTGCTGCGACGGCAACGTAACCCTGGATGTAACTGTGATCTGTTGTGTGGGTTCCATGGCGTAATCGTGAGCCCGCGGAGAGCCTGCAGTTACATGGACTTTTGTTGTGACTGCAACGTAACCCTGGTATGTAACTGTGACCATGGATGGGGGTGATGATTTTCAGAGCATTGTCACCAAAGATATTTACTCTATTTTTAGAAAACTGTTTTCTATATTTTCAATAAAATTATTTTCCAAGTATTTTCACTGGGTGTTGAAAACGGGTTTACCAAGTACTTGTAGATTTTCAGTCCTACGCCTGATCAACGTATGACTGAATTTCCGTGAGAACAAGGATGAACTGGTTGAGACATCGAGTTATAAGAAATATTTTTATAAAAGCCATTTTAATAGTATAAGGTGGATTCAAAAGCATTTCTAAATTGTTAAAATAGAAGTGTTGAAATTTTGGGAAAATGCAAGGGGAAAATCCAAACTGGAATTATAAAATAAAATTGGACTCGGGAAAAATTTAAATGATGCGATTCTTTGTAATAAAATCGAATCTTGATATAAAATTGGAAGTAAGCTAATTAGCTGAATAATTGTTTGATCGAGTATGTTAATAAAAATTTAACTTGGGTAAATAAAATGTATTGTAAGTTGATAATGGATTTGGAAATGAATTCGAATTATAAATAGAATTCGACTTGGGTTGATAATGGATTAAATAAGAAGAGATGGTGTAAAACTAAAATTGAGTTGGATTGAAAAAGTGATGGTTTGAATTGCAAATAAAATTCAAGTGATTTGAATAATATTTAACGTAATTTGCAAGTAAATTTGATATAATGGAAGTGTTGTCGAATGAAATGAAAGTGGATTATAATAGAAATGGTTTGAGTTGCAAACAAAACCCAAATGAATAGAAATAAATTGAGAATGACCTTTTATTAATAAAATAAATTCAAAAATGAATTAAATAAGTAAAATAAAATTTAAAATGGGTTAATGGACTTAAGTAATAAATGAATGAGAACTAAATCAAAAATGTGATTGGAATTGGATTATCAGACTGAACTTAAGTTCGACAGCATATTAATTTGAAGTATAAATGAGTTAAGTAGGTGCTTGGATATTATTTTGATAAATGAGAAGGTGAACTAAAATTAAAGTGGGTGGGTTAACTGAATTAAATAAAATTAGATTTGATGGGAATCAAATTGGATGGAAGTGAACTTAGGTTGATGTTGGAATAAATTAAAGTAATTAACTTAAGCTTAAAATTTATTGAAGCCTGGTTTCGAATAAGGATAAAAGCCCATTAAATAAAAGCTTGGGTTAAATTCAATTGGAAATGGTTATTAATTTATAAGTATTGAATGTGTCAAGCTTAATAAACTGTTTAAATGGAACAATTGCGGAAATGAAATGGAAGGCAATGAAGGTTTGGTGAATAAATTAAAAATGAAATGAATGTAAGCAATTGTGTTGTAAACCAATTAAATTGAATGGAATGGCTTATGAATGGGTTGGAAGTAATTGGAATTAGCTTTAAATCATATAAAGTGCTTATGGAAGACATTTGGTGCTTATTGATTATGTAATGCATGTGTTTGGCTTTTGAAAGTAAGTACGTACAAATAGATTTTCTATATATGGCATTTATGTGTTTAAATTGAGTAAGTACAGGTACATGGAAGTCGTTTGGCTAGATTTGGGGTATGCTAATTGCAAAAATAAATAAGCTGCTTGCTTAAAATGCTAAATAAGGTACGCCTGCGCAATAAAAATAGGAAATATGAACTGTTTTTGCTTTTTCCGACCGTGTGGGTCGATGTATATTTATTTATATCTATTGTCAAATTGTAAAAGCTCCTCCGAACAAAGAAGACTCTGCCAAAATTTTCTGAAAATTTTGGGAGTTAGAAAATTTTTGGAAAATTTTGGTTTGCGACAAAACGATTACAAATTTGGAATTAAAGTAAACTAATAAATGAAACAAATATGAATAAGTTAAATGAAAGATAAAACTCAATATTAGAAATCGAAAATAAATTAAATTCATATGAAACGGCGAAAACTAATTTGAATAGAAGTGGGAATGAAACTTATGTAAAGAGATGTATAAAATGATTTTGGAATATTGTGATTGGATATTAATGCTAAGCAGGATATGCATGTATTATAAAAGGGAAAAGAAAATTGGATTTGATTCCAAATGATAAATGTGAATTGCCCGACAAAAGGTATGTATTTAAAATTCTGTATGGAATTGGATTGGGTTTTTGATGTAGCCACTTGGCTTTTGTTTTCTTTTTGGACTTTGGGGAGCTCGTAGAGGCCTTTTGTAGTTGTACCGAGCTAGCCGCGCAAAGGAGATGCTGGCAAAAATTTCGAAAATTTAGGGAGTTAGAAAAATTTTGAGAAAATTTTGATAATTCAAAACATGATTTTAAATCGAAATCTAAATGATTGAGCAAGAGGGTTTTGATTGAGAACTATAAAAGGTTTTGGAAAGTTGGTCGAGGTGATAGTGGAGTTTTAATAAAACGATAATTGGTTGGGAGTTGAGTTGTAGGTTTAGGAAAAGGCGTAAACGGGTTTAATACCATTCTTCCTAACTAGTAATTTGGGGACGAAATTCTTTTAAGAGGGGAGGAATGTGACGACCCGATATTTTTAACAATTTAAATTGGAATAATAAATTGATTTTAAATATTTTAAAGTTAATTTTTAAACTTGAATCCCGAATGTTAATATTTACTCGATAATTAAATTGTTCAATTTCATAATTGAAGTGGGTAAATTGTTGAATCTGAAATTCTAGGGCTGTTTAAAATAGTTCGAAGGCTCATAAAATTTATAATGGTGTTACTGAAGATAATAGAATGATTAGAATTTAATTTAAAGAAAATTTGTTCAGTTCTGAAAATATATCGTTTACATTGAATTTAAAAATAGCCTTCCGAGGCACAGTCTCGAAATTTTACGAAACTAGTTCCATTGGATCCGTAATAGTTAGTTATTATCGGATTTCAATTTTCGTAGCAATCGGAGTTGTCGTTTGACCCTGCCAGCTCAAAACGCTTAGAACTATTTTAATCGATTTAATTCAAAATTGATCGTTTTCTTCTGTAACTCGCGCATACGATCAAATTAGCCTTCGAAATATATTCCATTGTGTTCGGAACGCAGGTAAAACCTTGTAATCACCTAACGACATTGCTTAAGAGGAGTTTGAAATTTTAAATGGCGATTAACGAGACATTTTGGGGAATTTTATAATATAATAAATAATCAAAGATATTTTTACCCAATCGTTTTCAAGAAGCTTCTCCAACCTTATACATTACCCCCGATCTTTCTCTCTAGCCTTCAACAGGGAATCGAACGTTTTAAAAAAAAATGGTCGAAGCCAGAAGAAGTGAAACCGCTCTCATCTAGATATCTCCTTCGTTCAAAAAATTAGGATGACCGATTCTACTTCTCTAGCCTCATCTCAATTTGAATTTGGGGGTTTTCATTTTCTCGCCCGAGCTCGCGTGAGGCCGTTTGTAGAATCGAAATCAAGTAGGGCGGTGGCAAGTACAAATCGCGTGAGCAGGTAGGGTTTGTCTCAGCTCGAACTCGAATTCATACGCAAGAGGGGAGGCGCGATGGAGGACTGAGGTTCGAACTCGGGGCCACGTGATTGGGTCGCGGTGGCGGCGAAAGGTTCAGGGCTCGGTTAGGGCTTGTTTCGATTTGAGGATTGTGTGAGCAGGGGACAACGGTTTGGTTTCATCGATGTCAAGGAGTAGTCGAAGTTGTAGTGTGTTCTGGTGGCAGTTCGACGTGGCCGTTGGGAGGGAGTTCACATCTATAGGCGGTGAGGTACCCTTCGTTTACTTTCGTTTAAATTATATACACACATACAGATTTGGAAAGAAGGAAATTTAACAGGTAGAAATGAAGATAATATTTTTTTGAGAACTATAAATTAATTTTCAGTATGGGTTTCAAAAGGGAGGAAATAATTACTTATTTCTGGGAAATTGGTTCGAACAAAATAATTGGTAAATTAAATTGTATTAAACGGTGATTGATAATTTAATTATCCAATTATTAATAAACCATATAAATGTGTATTCAAGGTCAATAATCAAGGAATCAACTCGAGAATGAAGTGGATTTGCAAATAAAGGCAAAGGTGAGTTAATCTCACTCAGCTGTGTCTTATTTAAATTTTTATGGTTAATTTGAATAATTGTTAAAATGATGGAATTGATTTGATATGCATTGTGAACTAATAATCTGTTGACTTTGGTTTTTGTTGATCGAGTCGTGAATTGATTGTGTTTGACTCGAAGTATTTGGGTTTTAAATAGTTTAAACTCAAATCATTTAATTTAGTAATTAAAGGTTTGAATCAATTAAATTAATTAATGTTAAGTTAATCAATTAAGTTTACTTAATCTAAAATAATCAATGGATGGTGGATAAGCAATAACTTAATGTAATTAATGAAAGACGATTACTTGTATAACAAATCAAGAGACTAATCAAGATGATTATTTAAAGAGAAATTAATTTAATTAATGAAGTAAATAAATGGATAGCTAATTATAGGTTGAAATAAATTGAGAAAGATTAATATTGTGGTTGAACGGAGTAATTAATTTGGATTAGGATAAATTGAAATATAATCGAAATCATTAATTTATATAATCAACGATGTAATTTAATCAGGAGCAAATGATTTTAGAGAAGTCAATTTATATAAGTAATTAAGAATTAATGGAATTAAAATAGTTAATCAATAAGATCACTTATTGATTTTGGTTAAGTACAATTAATATCGTGAAGTCAATTTAAGATAATTACTTGGATGTAATCGAAAATAATTAATCCAGGGCGATTAATTAAGTTGAATAGGAAGGGCTGACTAATTAATTGAGTTGGATTTAATTAATAATGGTATGAAGGAATCTAAGTGATTTAAGTTTGAAATTCAATTAGAATCAATTGAATTGATTTGTATGAGATTAACCTTTGCTTATGAATGAGTAAATGGTATTGGATGTTTTGATGAGTTGATGACTCCGATATGAAATGTTGTGTATTTCATTTAGATAACTTGAGATATGATGATATGAGATTCAAAGAGACCGAGGAGGGTATTGGGAAATACCCGTAACCTCTTCGAATTTTTATAAATTGATTTGTGAAAACAATAGGCTGAAATGAAATGGTTTAGGTGAATTGGATTAATTAATCTAAGTTTGGAACTTAGAAATTGATGTGGGAAAAGTGTTGTCGATGGTATATTGTGAATTGGTTAAATTGATATAAGTCACCCCGGGTTTATATAAGTTGATTTCTTTGGTATTCCATGTTAGATGGGTTTACTCACGCTGGTTTCCAGCTTGACCCGGGTGTTACTTTGGTGTAATGCTCGGGTCAGACCGAGTATTACAGATTTTTAGGTATATATTCTGTGACTGGATTTATGTGAAAACTCTGATGTATCTTAAATGTAATCGATAGATATAGTATTCTTTTGTAAACTATTATTTATTATTATATTTTATCCGCTGCGAATGTGAGTTGTTGATGTTCTCCTTCTTCTTTTTCTTTTGCTTCTTCTATCTCTTTCTTCTTTTTCATAATTACCTGGAATTTTCGGGCTTGAAAATTCCGGGTCGTTACACAAACCTTGTTATGGATGATAAATATCATTGGATGAGTTAATGATATTGGATGATATTGAATGTCATTGGTTGATATGTAATGATACGAACGTGATATATTTCAGATGTGATATATATGCTGCTTTGTGATATGTATGGATGAATGTGATAATAGTGAATTATCTATCTATGTGTTATAAATCATCCATTTATGTTAAGTGATATTCGGAATATCTACTGTTTAAATCCTTAAGTACAACTTGGACATTAAAATGGTGTTTGGATTCGGTGAGACCGGGATCGGATTTTATATCTGAAAACCACATCGATCCAAAATAAACGTTAGGTCGTGAATCCAAGTGGAGTGCAAGTGAAGACTCGAGGTGTAAGAACTATTCGTCAGTATAACTCTAGGGGTGATTCTGTGATGAGTTTGACGAAAATAGTACTTACAGGTTCAAGATGGTGATTCAGAGTGCAAGGGCTATGGTCGTTGACTCTGGGGGTGATTCTAAAATGAGTGCAACGAGATAGAGTCTTCGGTTCCGTTCGAACACGGAACAGACTTGTACGGATTGAATGCTTTCAAAACATCGTCAGGTGGACGATGAGCATTCTAAGATAAATGTGTCCTATAAAGGTAATCGCAGCCTCAAGCCTCATCAACCGGGAATGGCTAAAATAGGGAAGGTGCAGCAAGGTTAAGTGGGTCATGCCCAAGTAGGACGAGATTTACCCCTGTCTAGATGTCCCTTTTTATTTCGGCTGTGTGGGCCGTTGGATCTGCAGCCAACTGCCGGGTGGTCTTGTTCGGGACTGTTCAGTAAGGAATGGTCCCGACTTTGTGTCGCAGGGGATCGGGAGTGGTCCTCGGTACGGTGATCTAGACCACGTACTGTGACGGGCGGTACCCCTGTAGCCCTGCCATTGTTGGAAACCCATTCTTCCTACAAGACCCTACGGTTTTGTTTGTATTACCCAATTTTGTGGCTAGTAGCTGGAATTTAATAGATGTAACAATTTCGGCTATTTCATATTTTTTGAAAACCCTAGACACTATTATACTACCACTGGATTTCCTATCAAATGTTTTGGTTAGCGTAAGGTAAAAACTTTTCCATGTTTATGTGTGGGAAGTCTTACGTGATACCTTTTCTTTTCAAAGGATTTTCTAAAGTTAAGAAATTTTAAACCGTTTACTCACACCAGACCCCTGTCTGACCCGAGTGTTTATTTTCTGTTTTATTAAACTCTTGGGTACTCATATTATGTTTGAGTAGTCAAGTGATTCAGGTTATCCTTGACGAATTATGGAGGAGCTTTGGAGCAGGAGGCTTCAGCGTGTTGATATATAGTTAGAGTTTCCGCTATGTGTTATTCTGTATAGTTGTTCTTGTATTGTACATTAGACAGAATTGTTATAACTGTCTAAATTGAGATGTATAGTTGTGTACTCTGATGTATATGATACTATGATGTTATATATTATATTTCATTTCGTTGTGAGATTCTGATGTGTTGTTGTTCTTTATTCTCTTTCTTTTCTTCTTCTATCTCTTTCTTTCTTAAATAGTGATGCGACATTCTAGTGATAGAAAGTCGGGTCACTACATTCATTCTTAACCTTAAACCATTGATTGGTAATTCTCGTTTAGTGAAAAAGTAGAAAGTAGTTTAGTAATGTTTCCATTTGGTGTCATGAAGGTCTTGTATTTTGAATCCTATGGAAAATTCACAAAACATCATAAAATTTAATAGCAAGATATAGAATTTATAAAGTTAGGAATACAGTAAAGGTCCCATAAGGAAATAAGAGATATGAAATTGATAAATTGTCATCAAAATCCACAAAGAAATTCTAAAATTCAATAAAAAGATCAAGCATATAAAATTCATAAATCAACAGGGAAACCAATAGGGAAATTTAAAATTCATGAAATTAGGAATTCAATTAAAAGTTATCATGGAAATTTGACAAGGTAAACTTGAGTTTGAAATCTGTAAATCATCATAAAAAGCAATATGGAAATTCAAAATTCACGAAACCCAAACTGAAATTTGCATTAATAGAAACGGTGAAACTCAAAATTCACAAAATCAAGAACTTATCCAAAGTATTGTCAGGATCTCATCCGACGAATTAAATATTCAAGGCTCCATTCACTATAAGTACGAAGCCATAAATATATCTAATAATAGCATATTTAGTAGATTTCAAATAAAAGATGACTAAGTTGATCTAACCTTAATTCTATGGTTATTTATAGGAAAGTTTCTTATTAATAAATGTATTGCTCCTAAAGTGCCTATAAGTTAGTAGTATATGTATATATGTATATACAGGATAATTGACTCTTCTATCCAATCGTTTACTTTATCTCAAAGGATTCAGGAATGGCTTTCTTAACCTGATCTTAGAGTGGAGTACTTCGCCTTTGTGACTAAATTTTTATTATCTATTCCATTCCTTTAGATTTCGTATCAGTCTTTTTTGTTTCCATGTTATGGATTCATTTTTCCATTTTCTGGTCTCATGCTTTTTTTTATGTTATGAAAGTTTCTTAATCCTTTGATGCGGGAATCACTTTCCAATGATCGAATGTTCTGTACCCTTTGCTTCTATGTGTATCCTCTTTTAGGATTCAGACTTTATCTCAGATGACGGATAGGGTTTTTATTCTTTAACCCTTCATTCTATTGGGTTTTGATTTTCTTCTTGAGTTGCAGATATCTGTCTTTGTTCTTTTATTTAGAGCTATACTGGGCTTGGACGTCTTAGTCTACTTTTTAATGAGCCACTCTTTGGGCTTCCCCTGTCTCAAAAGGATATATACTTAGCTGGCTTTTCTCCAAAAGGCCACTGATGAGCGTTTTACCGAATCCTCCCCTAAGAGGTAATTTGGACGTTAGGACTTTTTATTTTGCGGGTGTTTATCCTGACCCTCCCCTAAGAGGTGGTATTGACATTAGGGGTTCTATCTCTCCCTTTAGGAGATGCTACGAAATAGCCTCATAGGCTTATGTCCCTCCCTCTAGGAGGTGCCGCAGAATAGCGTCGTGGGCTTATGTCCCTCCTTCTAGGAGGTGTTATGGAATGACATCGTAGGCTTGAGTATTTGAATATGAACATAATTTTTTGCCAATTAAAATGGAGTCTCCTTTGAGAGAAATACTTTTTTGATTAGACCCTTCTATTATATTGAAGAGTTTCTTTTGAAAAATAGTTCAAACTCATGAATCCTTTTATGAAAGAGTTTTTTTTAATCTTTTGCAAGAACTTTCTTGCTGTTCTCACAATGGAGGCACAAATCTCTAATAAGAGACCTTGAGGTCATGATTCATGAACTAACAGCCTTTTAGTTGAGAATAGGGTTCTCTAGTTTGAGTTCCAATAAATTTTTGTGCTTTCAAAATCTTTCTTGAACTGGATATAACTTGAGACGTTTCCTTTTGAAATTGCTTGCTAAAAATAGATTTGGTATATGTGGGTCTTTTCCTAAATTGGAATTGAGTTTAGTAGAGATTTAACATTTCTTGTAGGAAAGCCTTGGTGTTGACTGAACTGTTGATAGTTGCCTCGTGTCAGGCGTTTGAGTTGTTCTCTTTAAGTATTTTGTCGAGTGCTTTTGTTTGATTTTTTTTACCTTGTAATTGCACTCAAATTTTAATCAGTACATGATCAATGCACAATACAAATTTAAGTATCAAGCTAAAGAGCCATGGAAAGAAAGAGAGAAAGTTCATAGTTGAACTGATGTTGAGTCCTCATGATTTGATAGGAATCTGCATTAATTTTAGAGTTGCTGAATTGTTTTCCTCTTACTTTGAATAAGACATCTTTCAAGTTTCTCTGATGAACTCATGTAAAAATCCTGACCAGACCATGCTTTCAATTTTATCTGACAGGATAGGGCATTCATCAGTTTCCTGTCCATTTGCTTTATTTTACTCGCAGTAACTTCTTCCTTTATTCGGCTTTGGGTACTCCGAAATATTTGAGGCGCAATAAAATTCTCATTTCTTTTTACCTTAGCATATATGTAGGAGATGGGTTTGCTCAAGATTGCACAATTCATTTTAGAACTCTTTCTTCGACTTCCCTTCGGGTTTTCACTTTCCCTTGGCTTCTTGTTAAGGCGCCTAAAATCAGATTTCTCTTCCTTGGATTCCCAGTGGAATTATTTCTTAGCATGGTGCATCTCGTCTAATTTAATAAACTTCTCAGTCTGGAGAAAGAAATATTTTAGATATTTTCACCCATTGATATAAAGGTCTTTCCAAAATGGGTTTGTTCAATTGACACTGATCAAACTGCCATAGGCTTTTCTCTATCAGTTGTACATACTACCATTAATGCTTCTGCACTGTATGTATTCAAATATTCTCTAAGTAGCTCCCCTAGCTTTTGTTCGATGGTTGCTAGTAAGCTAAAGTCCATAGTTGTATCTTTGAATATATAAAATTGAACCATGAAGTCACAAGTAAATTGCTCCCAATAATAAATAGTTCCCTTCGGTAACTCCTATACCATTTGATTGCTACTCCTTGAAAAGTAATGGAAAAAGTTTACAGCAAACTGCCTCCGTAGCATTGTATAAGTTCATCCAGTTTTCAAAGATGGCAAGGTGATCATCTGGATCAGTTGTCCCTCATATTTTAGTGAAGGAATTTGAATGTGTGGAGGAAGATTTGTCGCCATTATTTCTTCGGAAAAGGTGGCCTTTTGTATGGTAACATATTCTTCAGGATCATAAATTTCTTTTTCTCTAGGTGCGTTAACCACTATATGGTATAGGTTGTTATTTTAGTTGCTCTCATTTCTGTAACTTCTCCTGTTGTATTCTGGAATAAGACTATTTGATTGCTCAAGAGATTTATTTACATGATTATCTTAGTTTAACCCTTGATCCTCTATCTCATTTGAGGTTGAACTTCATTCTCCATTTCCATAATCCTTATTGATTCCCGGTTTGGGACTCTTTCTGAATACTCCTTTATTACCATCTTTTATGGCCATTGATTCTGAAACTTGATCATATTGCATTCTAATTTTGTTTGGGCTGAAGGTTTCCCAACTTCTATTTTTCTTAAGTTAGAATTTGAGACCATAGGAGCTTTAAAGGTTGATTGTGATGTAGCCTCTTTGTTTCGATTGTTGCTACTACTTTTAGCTTTGTCCATGCTCCCTATTTTAGTCAAGGCTCTTTATGTGATTGATCGGGAATGAAAGTTATCGGAGATCGAAGATTGGAGTTTTGAGATCGAAGGTTCAACCCCTCCTTCTAGCATAAAAAATGTTAACAAGATTTCTTGTCAACACCCCAAAAATATGTTTAGAATGATGGATCTCAATTTTGGAGAACAAAAAAGGTTGTCGAAATATGATGGGTTATTACTCTTGTCGAAAGCTTTTATCACTTGTATGAAGCTGATTTCAACTTTTTCGAAAGGTTGGATAAGCAACTGTTTGGGATTCAGATTGATGCTAAGGTTGATAGGATCCGACAGGTTATGATACCTAGCAAAAGACTTGACCCTCAGGATTTATTACTCTAGAAAGTCTATGCATACCAATTCTGATAAGCTCCCTTTACGTCCGAAGGGTTAGATCACAAACCAGAGGTCTTCGAAGGGTTATGAAGACCGCTCAAGAAATAATATCATTGTTTCTGTGGATATGGACCTTTCAGAGTTATTGTACCTAAAATTTGTGATTAAACCAACAAAGATGATAAAAATTCAGGACTTCCCTCTAATCCTTGAATGGACTTCTCTTTTTATTAAATTTTCCTAAATCACTACCCTATTAGGGTTTAAGAGCTTTGATTTTTAGAAGTTACAAAAATGGAATGAAGAAAAACCCGCCCCCGAATAGGACCCCTTGGGTCTTATTTATAGATGCCAACAGCCATACTTCCGTCCCCGTCCTTTCAGCTGGATTGATGGGTTCCCTTGTTATATACATTTCTAACCTTTCGATTTCATGAAAGATTTTCCTTTCACTTATTATCTTGGATCCTTGAACGTTGCCGAAGGGCCATTTTTCATTTCTTTGGAACCTTTTACCCTTGTCGGAAGGTTTTGATTCATACAGTTTATGAACCCTTTAGAGGTGCCGGAAGGCCGCTTTTACTTAGATGTTGCTGAGAGCCAAGCTTTCCTTGGATGTTGTCGGAAGGTTGCTTTAGCGTTCTCTACTGACTTATGCTGACTTATGAATGTTGCTTCCATTATAGACCCTTCAACACCATGGAAAGGTATTCAGTAGGTGTTCCAACCGGCCCGAAAGGTTTATTATGCTTTGGGAAAGGTTGTTATAGGTCACATGCCCTTGTCTTGACTTCTTTTTTGCCTTCTTCGGAGGGTAAGAGCTTCTTAGATATTATGGAACAATACCCTCTATCTTCTCTGAAAGATCTTGAGCCGCTTCATATTATTGACTGCATCCCTTCAACCTCTTTGGAAGGCCTGATCTGGATTCCTTTCCCTATCCTTTGTTTGAGATTTTCTGACTAAAGTGGAAGGTGAATTTCTCGAGTAACAGTTATCTACCATTCTTGCTGACTTCTGAGCATTGCTTTCATCATAAAAACCTTTCGACCTTGTTGAAAGGTATTCTGGATGTGCTCCAACAAATTCGAAAGGCTTTCTATGCATTCCAAACGGTCGACGTGGAGTTGCAACCGCTTGCTTTGATTTCTTCATCTTCCTAGAAAGGTAAGAACTCCTTGAACGAAACTTTTTGACTACTTCGAAAGGTTTGAAGCTATTAAATCTCGACGGCTGCATCCTCTTGACTCTTTTGAAAGGTTTGGTCTGAGCTTCTTCTCCTTTGTCTTTGTTGAAAGACCTCTCATTCTGGTCGAAAGGTGGATTCTCGAAGCATCATCCTGCCTATGGACTTTGAAAGATAGCTTTGGAATTCATAGGAGGCTCCTTGTCATAAGATATGATAATCCAGAAAATCACAGTGCTTTCTGACCTCTCCTCATGCTCTCATGACCTTTCTTTCATACCTTTGTTCTTCTAAATATTTTATGGTTAACAACACTATCCATTGAAAGTTGCTAACAATTCTAATTTACATATTTGTGAGAATAAGAAATCATACTGGAAATAGTTCTGCTGAGGCATCTAAGGTTCCATGCGTGAACATTTCTACATTGTTCTATCGGTATCTTCAAGCAGGGAGTCAAACTGAGCTCAACCCTAATAGAGGACCCATAGTGAAAGCAGAAGCTGCAGCCGCAACTCCTTTGTCTACTTTGTAACTTTGAAAGTTATATGGAAATTTCTAGAGTCTTGATGGAAAGAATTATTATAAGATCGAGTCATTTGTAGAGACACAGGCATGGCTGAGGAATTGTGGTAGGATTTTTTCTTTATGGGTGTGGACAATGCTGCAAAGAGGTAGTTAGCTTAATGGCATTTTCCAAGGGATGCCTTTACTGGTAGGAGATTGTTTTTGCTAAGATAGATTAGACTGATATTGCTTAGACTTATTTTAAGAGGAATTTTGATACTAAATTCATTTCTAAGATAGAATGGGGAGTAGAGCTAGAGAAGTTCATTCATTTGGAGCAAGGTGAGAACAATGTCAAGAGGTATGTGAGTGAGTTTAATAAACTGATGAAATACGGTTTAAACCTTACAATATACCAGGGAAAAAGGCGACGAAATTGCTAAGGGGTTGAATATATCGTTGTGAGGTATTTCTTTGAGACATGTACCCATTGGAGCTACTTTTGAGAGCTTGGTTAAGATAACATTGTTGAATTCAATTTGAAAGGACAAATCTTAAAAGGCAGATGCGAAGCCAATTCAGCAAGACCATTGCAAAAGTAGGATGGGAGCTACGGGCAAGATTACAAAGACAAATTTTAAGTCTAAGAAGTTCCAAGGTAGGGGCGTCTAGCAAGGGATTATGGGCTGAGAATTGCAAAGGTCAAATAGTATAACTGCAACCAATTTGGGTACATGAGGAGAGAGTGTCCCAGTCTGTGCAGTTAATGCCCCGCTATTACCCTAGTATAACCCTGCTATATCTCTTAGCGGATTTATACTGCTATGATTATTCAATATAGCCCCAAATTTAGGCTTTCCACTTTAAGCCTCCTTATTTCTGTTATATCCCGTTATTCCCGCTATATTCCGTTATTTTCGCTATATCTTCTTTAAAAGAAATGAGTTGAAAAATGACAATTATACATTATAAAAATTATGAAACTAATTTATTTAATTAAATTTTTAATATATTTTCAAAAATGAAAATACTCTAATATTTTCCTAAATTCAATTATGTTTTATAATAGTTCTACGTTTATTTACAGTATATTCGCACATGTTTTTATTTAAAATTATTTATGTATTAATTATAATTCAATTGAATGTTAATTTTTCATTTAATTACCATTTATAAATTTATAAAAACATTAAGTACGACTTTTATATGCTATTTTAGAGTCATCCTCTATATCCAGCTATATCCTCGTTGTATCCCCGCTATGACTTTTTGCACCACTGCTGCATTGAATCTGCCGAGCGGTTTAATTGCACATGTCCTGGTGTACCTACGACTACTACCAAAGTAGTTCCAGCATATGTACTAGACATTATTTGTAACGATCCTGAATTTTGAACAATTTAAAAATGAAGATATTTAATTAATTTTAAATATTGGAGATAATTTTAAATTGAATTCCAATAAAACTATGAAATTTGGCGATTAAAATTTTGAATTTAATCTATTTTTAAAGTTGAATAGAAATTTGAATTTTTACTTTGAAGTTTGAAATTGAATATTGAAATTGTATTTTTAATTCAAACAAATGACTTAGAAGAAAAATAAATTTAGATACAAGGATTATTATTTATATTTATAAATTTGTGGTTAGTTTAATAACATTTTCTTAAATAAAAGAATCAAATTTTAATCAATATAAAATAAAATAAGAAAAGATAAAAAAAAAAAAAAAAAAAAAAAAATATAAAATAAGAAGTAGACATTACCTTACTTTCATCATGCCGACACCATTCCTCCATACCCTAAATCCACGCCACTTCACACGCCATAACTCACGCAAAATTCACGTTCTTTTCTATTTTTATAACCCTACCCCTCTCCACTTTCTTCATTCAGACGAAAGAAAAATAAAAAGAAAAAATGGCGGCCGTGTAAATCTTCTTCGTTCGCCTTCAGAAAATTGGGGCTTTGCAAAATTTGGGCTTAAATTCGAGTTCGACTTGTTTATTCGTCTTCGTGTTGCCGGCTTCGACTTCAAATCGAAGGCCTCGACTTCGAATCTCTTGCGTGCCCCGATTCGTGATAAAGGTGAGTCTTTTGGCTCACGATTATCTTAATGCAAGTATTTAGATTTGTTTGCATTGAATTTTGGATGGCATGCTACTGTTTTGGGGGGTTATTGGTTATCATCTGCTCGGTTAATTGCATGCTATGATTTGGGGCTTTTACAGTCACTTGCTCGATTTCTTGAACTGTAACTGATGAGAACAGATACGTGCTTGATTTCATGCTATGAATTTGTGTTATGTTGCTTCTACTTGCTCGGTTAAGTTGCATGTATGGTTGTTGGGGTTATTGACCATTGTGCTCTGATAATTCGATTTTAAACTGTTGAGAACAGATTTTACCCAAAACTTGTTTTTTTTAGAACAAATGCTATTATTTATTTTAAACTGTTGAGAACAGATGCTACTGGAAATGTTGATTTAAATTGATAATAACAGATGTTATATTTAAAACTGTTAATTTGCTTGCTGTCACTTGCTTGAATTTTTACTGATGAAAAACAGATACTATTTAAATTTATTTATAAATTGTTAAGAACAGATACTATCAAGTTGTGATTTGTTTTAACTGATGAGAGCAGATGCTACCCCATATTTGTTTTGTTTGGATACTTGTGATTGGGGTTTAAATATGAAATCAGAATATTGTATACAGGCATATATGCCTGTCCTTACAGTTACAGGCACCAGTAGAAAAAAAATAATAATAATAATATCAAGTTGTCTTGAATTTGCTTAGTTGATTGGGTAGCTGTGCATCATTCAGTTTTGCCTTTGTGAAATTTTGACATTCCATCTTTAAATATTTTGTACTCAATATGTGTTTGTGTATTGAGTAGTACTGTGCATGCATTGTATAAATTCATATTGGACTGTGCTCATTATAATCAATGGTCATTTGAGTTGTCTGCACTTTGTCATATATCACCTAAGTTTCCACTTGTGTATCTTGGTGGTGGTTGAACTTAGCTTGACTGTCGGATATCGTACATTTAAAAATGTGGGTGGGTCATTGATCTGATCATTGCACTTACTGTTGTGTGCTGTGCTATTGATGAGTTTTTATGGCATTGGTTTTGATACAACTACTGATTAGTTGCATATATGTTGATGCCAATTGCCTCTGTTGTGTAGCTGGTCACTATGTTGCACTATGCTATGCTGTGTCACTACTTTACTGTTGTTTTGTTGACATCTCTGATTTTATTTTGGAAATTTTGATTTGTTGAGATTTTTGGTGTAAGCAGAGTAATTTCTGATCTCTCAAAAAAAAAAATTTGCCATCAACAATAAATGGTTGTCAGACAATCCTACTTGTTGAACCTGCTTTCGACACAATTTTTCTTTCCTTGTTCTTATTTCATTTTCTGCTCCTCTTCCATGTTTTTAAATACATACTGGAAATGCAGAAACACAAAACTTGAAGTCCAAACAAAAAGGTCTTTGCTATCATGCATGAAGTAATCTTATGTTTCTACAGGCAAATCATTGTTGCCTCATTTTTATAAGACTTAACAAATAACTGAAAAATGTAACACAATTTTAGTCAGAACCAAAGTTGCAGGAAACTGCTGCCTTGCTATATTTTATATATGTTCATCTCCAATGATTTCATTTTGTGATTTAAGTGGCATTCCATCTGCTAATATTTGATGTTTCATGACACTGTCAACTCAGCAGTGAAAATTTCCAGTTTTAATGCACGTAGTTGCATTCTTCTTTATTTACAGTAAAAGCTGTAAATATTTGTTTTGTGGATATTTGCATTTATTTGCACCAAAAACTGCATATTTTCCGAAAATACTTCTATATGTGTTTCTAGAAGCCATTTGTTGCCTCTGTTACCTCTGTGGCCTCTATTGCCTGTGTTATTTCTGTGTTACCCCTATGTTGTCTCGGGTTTGACTCTGTGTTGTCTCGGGTTTGCCTCTGTGTTGCCTCGATATTGCCTTCGTGCTACTGTACATTTTTGCTGCTGCATAGTGCCTTGCCTTGTCTGTTTTGGAGTTATGCTTGTACACTTGCAGTGATTTGTCTGACTCGTGCACGCGTGTCGGCGAGGCAGTGCACATGTGTGCAAAGTACACGTGTGTACTGCAGCCACACTAAAAAGTTAAAGTTGTTAATATGAAAATCCGTAATAGTTTAAATTGATTCATGTGATCCATTTTATTCAGTTCATTGCAAATTTATCTACTTGAGTTAAGATTAATCCTGACTCGAGTGTTTTTGTGTTTTGCAATTAACGCTCGGGTCAGACCGAGTATTTTTGCAGCTTAGAGATTTGCTCGCAGCGAAGTTAGAGAGAGGGGGATTAAAGCACTCTACTAAAGTTTTCAGTAAATTTTTCTTGTATTTAATAAAAGATATATTCCGCTGTATATAAAAATTTAATGCATTGTACAAACTCTGATTTATGTATGTAAGAAAAATTCGATTATGAATAATATTATGATTATTCTGTGATTCTGTGGCTGATTCTGTTTAAACTTTATAAACTGACTAACAATTCGTCATTTTGAACGTTTCTAGTTGGTTTAATTACCGACTAGAGGCGGTCAGAGCGGCGGGTCGTTACAAAAGTGGTATCGGAGCTTTGGTTTACTCAAAGCTCAGTTTATGATGTTTAATATGAATAGTTACTAGAACCACTATAAAGAAAGTGCTTTTCAAATTTAAAAGAAGTATAAAATTGTTTTCTTTAAAACAAAAGGTATTTTGAAAGTTAAAATTATTTTGAAATTCCCCTCTCTAAAATGTGAGTTTGCGATAGTTTATATTCGGTGAGGTCTCGTTAGATTTGAGTTTCGATCGTTCAGAAACTCGTTATCAAATTATAGAGATTTATGAAAAATGAAATATGAGTAAAGTGAACTAATAAATTAGTGAATTGGTTTAAATTGGTTTAAATCAAATAACTTGAATATTTCGAGTAAGAATTGTGAAATAAAATGACATATTAATTTGGTTATAATCAAGTGGATTATTGAACTATAATTTGGGAATTTGATTCTGAATTCTTTTGAGGAATTGTTTTCAAATGTGAAGAACGAATTGGTAAATGAATGGATTATAAGTATTTAACTTATAATATGAACTTCTGGGTATATAACTGAGTTATATAAATGAAATTGAATTGAATCAATAAAAAGATTTATAAATTGAAGTTTTATAAATAGAAAAGGAATTTATGAAGATTGTTTATGAATTCGAAATCAGTTGAAATTGATAAGTAAATTATTATAACTTATTAAAGGAGATATATCCACGATTTTGGACAGTGGGTAATCCTTTAAAAAAAATAAAAATAAGTTGTAGAAATGATGAAATTGGTTGACAAAATATATTCACGATTTTGGACAGTGAATGTATTAATGAATAAAACAGATATGTTTTAGGGAGAATGATTGAATAATCCAACCTCTGCTAATAAAAGAATTTCGAATATTGATAGGAAACTTCGAAAACACCTTGTTAATTATAATGGCGAAAACTGAAGCACAAAAAGCAGTACGCCGTGAACGAAGAGCAATTGCTCGTAGAGAAGCAGAAGCGACCCGTGCGGAAATTGAAAGGAGATTCACTGAAAGGCAAGCACCTGGTCCATATGATGAGGTTATTTGCTATCGATGTCATAAAAAGGGACATTATGCCCGTCAGTGTCGAGAGAGAAGAAAGAAAAGGAATGTGGATGACCGATTCGCTCGTCAAGAGATTGTGTGTTTTAAATGTCAGGAGAGAGGGCATTTTCTTAGTCATTGTCCTAAAGTGAAAAGGAAAAAGTGCGTACTCAATTTAACCGTCGATAGATTGACAATCTGCTACCATTGTCGGCAGACTGGACATATAGCCAGAAACTGCACCGAAAGACAACGGGGAGAGCAAGCTATAGCCCGACCAGCTAGAGCGAAAAGTGTTATGGTGATAGATAAAGATGGAAACATCTCATATTATTGCAATAACTGTAAGGAATGGGGACATGTGGATTTTGAATGTGTTAATCCTCCTTTAACACAATATGAAGTAGTGTCATCCGAAGATGAATGTTTGGCAAAGATGCCTACTATCGGACAAGAAGTCGTTAGTCCTTAATTATTCTGAATCTTAAACCAATCGATATATTTTGTAATACTATCTTTTGTAATCCACAATCTTCTGTGTACGTCTTTTTAAAGTATTAAGCTATGTAAAATTTCGTATGGAGGAAATATTTTAATCGAATAGCATTTTGGGAAGTGATATTATGAAATGAAATTTAATTGTTGATTTAACTATATGAATCAAACTAATTTCGATGTGAAGTTTATATTTTAAGTTTAGACTATTGTCTAAAATGGTTAATATGGAGATATAAATTTAATGGAGCTAAATTGATGAACAATTTACTAAAGAACTAGTTGACTATTTTTGAAATAGAAAGTAAATGCAAAGTTCAAATAGAATTTAAATTTTGAATTTGAAATTGTCAACATGATAGTCCATTATAGGTTTAATAAATTCAGTGATGAATTTGAAATTAAACGTGCGGAACAAAATTAAATTAAGTGAAAAACTTAATGTTGAAAAGTTTGAAATCGGTTTAAAACCAATATTGTGAAAAGTATGAGGAATTCAAACTATGAATTAAGAGAAGTTGAAAAAGTTAATAGTTTTAAAGATGTTTTAAAATGCATTAACTATCGAATACATAGATTTCAACATTCAGTTGTTGAAATAGACGTTTTCGAGAAAATTAAGGAAATGGTGGACTATAACACTTTGTTATAGCAAATGGTTTCCGGAAGGAAATGTTGTTTATAGTATTGGGATTTATATATCTATCTTAAATCCGAATCCCTATACTAGTGATTTTGAGTTGTCGTAACGATGTTTTACGTAACATTCGTTTTAACTCAAATAAATGTGTTTAAAAGAATGATTTCCTTAAAGAGTGAAATATATACTTAATTTTGATTCAAGTATATTGAATATTTTCAAAGTGTTGAAAATGAAAGAATTTGTGAATTACTTATTTTTGAATAAGTATGGAAATATTTTCCAATGTGAAATGAAAAGTTTGAAATTTTATCTTTTAAAGATAAATTGAGAAATGAATATTTGAAATTAGTTTCAAATGATTAAGTGTGAAAATTATATATCTTGTAAAGATATTATTTTGAGAAATTTGAACAATTAGTTCAACTTGGAAATTTTTCAAAGAGTGAATTTTGAGTTAAATTGAGTTTAACTTCGACACCAAAAACAATATAAGTTCAACTTTGAATTTTGGATAGTCGATTGGGATTGTATGTCTAACATTGTGAATTGATGACATATCATTTGATCTCTATTAAATATATATCTGTGGTGGCGGAGAATTTATTCTTTTAGCTTAACACCCTTCTCTGAGACGTACGAGCTTAGAGGTTATATATCGATAGACATCAATTATGTGTTGAGAATTGACGATGTAACGTGAAATCCAAATCGAATGTGAAATCGATAATGAATTGGATTGTGAATGTGAATTAGGTTAGAGATAACCTTAAATTTTCAAATCGATTGAGAGGAAAATTTTAAACGTGATAGAAAATTTTGAATCCTCTGTTTGTTGTGAATGTGAATTGAGTTTTCGTAACTTATATATGTGAATATAATCGAAAACTAATCAGTTTAGAAAAGTCATCCTGTGTAGGTTTACATAGATATGATAAGTACGAAATGTGAATGAAGTACTATATGTATATGACATATGTTTTCTAAAAACTGAGGATATGGAAATGTACCTTCCAATTTATTATGTGTGAAGGTGATTGGAACTCGGTGGAGTGTCCAGTGTAAATCGTAGCTACGTAGAATTCCCTTAGTGGAATGTCCAATGGGACTGATTTGATATCCCATTGTGTTGGGATTATCCCATTGTGTTGGGATTATGTGATTGATGCTGGCGTAATTCGAGGGGCGTGATGCCTAAGGCTACGAGCGATTCTACTGAGATAGTAGCGTAACCGCCGTGTGGACCGCGATCTAAGGCGACAACCATGGCGAAATTCAGGAGTGATGAGAAATCTAAGTTACAAGCGATTCTACTGAGATAGTAGCGGAACCGCCGGGTGACTGTGATCCATGGGGGAACGGACTTTCCATATCCATTTTTAAAAGAATTTTTAAAAGAATTTTTAAAAGTATTTTCACTGGGAGTTGAAGCAAGTATGTTTAGTACTTGGAGATTTTTAGTCTTGCGTCTGATCAGCGTATGCCTAAAGTCTGTGAGAACGACGATGAACTTGTTAAACTTTGAGTTATCAAGTATTTTCAAAACTTTAAATAGAAAATCAATAATCTGAAATTAGAATTACATAATTCTAACTTAATGAATTAAGGAAGAAGATCTTTTTGAATATCTTGAAAGTCCACAGTTTTGGATAAAATATATTATGCAAATATTTAGCATGAAAGATTTCAAGTTTAAAAATCTGAGTTTTGTAAATCAAAAAAAATTTGATAAAAAAAAAAAGACTTTTGTGTCTTGATTATTGAAATCGATGAATAAAACTAGTGAAATGAAATAAATGGAATGAATTCTATATTTATTTATGAGTTTGAAACTTGGTGAAATTATGTAGGATATAAAATATCGGTGAGATTTTAGCAATCGTTTTCCTAACTTATAATTTCGGGACGAAATTCTTTTAAGTAGGGGAGATTGTAACGATCCTGAATTTTGAACAATTTAAAAATGAAGATATTTAATTAATTTTAAATATTGGAGATAATTTTAAATTGAATTCCAATAAAACTATGAAATTTGGCGATTAAAATTTTGAATTTAATCTATTTTTAAAGTTGAATAGAAATTTGAATTTTTACTTTGAAGTTTGAAATTGAATATTGAAATTGTATTTTTAATTCAAACAAATGACTTAGAAGAAAAATAAATTTAGATACAAGGATTATTATTTATATTTATAAATTTGTGGTTAGTTTAATAACATTTTCTTAAATAAAAGAATCAAATTTTAATCAATATAAAATAAAATAAGAAAAGATAAAAAAAATAAAATAAATAAATAAATAAATAAATAAATATAAAATAAGAAGTAGACATTACCTTACTTTCATCATGCCGACACCATTCCTCCATACCCTAAATCCACGCCACTTCACACGCCATAACTCACGCAAAATTCACGTTCTTTTCTATTTTTATAACCCTACCCCTCTCCACTTTCTTCATTCAGACGAAAGAAAAATAAAAAGAAAAAATGGCGGCCGTGTAAATCTTCTTCGTTCGCCTTCAGAAAATTGGGGCTTTGCAAAATTTGGGCTTAAATTCGAGTTCGACTTGTTTATTCGTCTTCGTGTTGCCGGCTTCGACTTCAAATCGAAGGCCTCGACTTCGAATCTCTTGCGTGCCCCGATTCGTGATAAAGGTGAGTCTTTTGGCTCACGATTATCTTAATGCAAGTATTTAGATTTGTTTGCATTGAATTTTGGATGGCATGCTACTGTTTTGGGGGGTTATTGGTTATCATCTGCTCGGTTAATTGCATGCTATGATTTGGGGCTTTTACAGTCACTTGCTCGATTTCTTGAACTGTAACTGATGAGAACAGATACGTGCTTGATTTCATGCTATGAATTTGTGTTATGTTGCTTCTACTTGCTCGGTTAAGTTGCATGTATGGTTGTTGGGGTTATTGACCATTGTGCTCTGATAATTCGATTTTAAACTGTTGAGAACAGATTTTACCCAAAACTTGTTTTTTTTAGAACAAATGCTATTATTTATTTTAAACTGTTGAGAACAGATGCTACTGGAAATGTTGATTTAAATTGATAATAACAGATGTTATATTTAAAACTGTTAATTTGCTTGCTGTCACTTGCTTGAATTTTTACTGATGAAAAACAGATACTATTTAAATTTATTTATAAATTGTTAAGAACAGATACTATCAAGTTGTGATTTGTTTTAACTGATGAGAGCAGATGCTACCCCATATTTGTTTTGTTTGGATACTTGTGATTGGGGTTTAAATATGAAATCAGAATATTGTATACAGGCATATATGCCTGTCCTTACAGTTACAGGCACCAGTAGAAAAAAAATAATAATAATAATATCAAGTTGTCTTGAATTTGCTTAGTTGATTGGGTAGCTGTGCATCATTCAGTTTTGCCTTTGTGAAATTTTGACATTCCATCTTTAAATATTTTGTACTCAATATGTGTTTGTGTATTGAGTAGTACTGTGCATGCATTGTATAAATTCATATTGGACTGTGCTCATTATAATCAATGGTCATTTGAGTTGTCTGCACTTTGTCATATATCACCTAAGTTTCCACTTGTGTATCTTGGTGGTGGTTGAACTTAGCTTGACTGTCGGATATCGTACATTTAAAAATGTGGGTGGGTCATTGATCTGATCATTGCACTTACTGTTGTGTGCTGTGCTATTGATGAGTTTTTATGGCATTGGTTTTGATACAACTACTGATTAGTTGCATATATGTTGATGCCAATTGCCTCTGTTGTGTAGCTGGTCACTGTGTTGCACTATGCTATGCTGTGTCACTACTTTACTGTTGTTTTGTTGACATCTCTGATTTTATTTTGGAAATTTTGATTTGTTGAGATTTTTGGTGTAAGCAGAGTAATTTCTGATCTCTCAAAAAAAAAAATTGCCATCAACAATAAATGGTTGTCAGACAATCCTACTTGTTGAACCTGCTTTCGACACAATTTTTCTTTCCTTGTTCTTATTTCATTTTCTGCTCCTCTTCCATGTTTTTAAATACATACTGGAAATGCAGAAACACAAAACTTGAAGTCCAAACAAAAAGGTCTTTGCTATCATGCATGAAGTAATCTTATGTTTCTACAGGCAAATCATTGTTGCCTCATTTTTATAAGACTTAACAAATAACTGAAAAATGTAACACAATTTTAGTCAGAACCAAAGTTGCAGGAAACTGCTGCCTTGCTATATTTTATATATGTTCATCTCCAATGATTTCATTTTGTGATTTAAGTGGCATTCCATCTGCTAATATTTGATGTTTCATGACACTGTCAACTCAGCAGTGAAAATTTCCAGTTTTAATGCACGTAGTTGCATTCTTCTTTATTTACAGTAAAAGCTGTAAATATTTGTTTTGTGGATATTTGCATTTATTTGCACCAAAAACTGCATATTTTCCGAAAATACTTCTATATGTGTTTCTAGAAGCCATTTGTTGCCTCTGTTACCTCTGTGGCCTCTATTGCCTGTGTTATTTCTGTGTTACCCCTATGTTGTCTCGGGTTTGACTCTGTGTTGTCTCGGGTTTGCCTCTGTGTTGCCTCGATATTGCCTTCGTGCTACTGTACATTTTTGCTGCTGCATAGTGCCTTGCCTTGTCTGTTTTGGAGTTATGCTTGTACACTTGCAGTGATTTGTCTGACTCGTGCACGCGTGTCGGCGAGGCAGTGCACATGTGTGCAAAGTACACGTGTGTACTGCAGCCACACTAAAAAGTTAAAGTTGTTAATATGAAAATCCGTAATAGTTTAAATTGATTCATGTGATCCATTTTATTCAGTTCATTGCAAATTTATCTACTTGAGTTAAGATTAATCCTGACTCGAGTGTTTTTGTGTTTTGCAATTAACGCTCGGGTCAGACCGAGTATTTTTGCAGCTTAGAGATTTGCTCGCAGCGAAGTTAGAGAGAGGGGGATTAAAGCACTCTACTAAAGTTTTCAGTAAATTTTTCTTGTATTTAATAAAAGATATATTCCGCTGTATATAAAAATTTAATGCATTGTACAAACTCTGATTTATGTATGTAAGAAAAATTCGATTATGAATAATATTATGATTATTCTGTGATTCTGTGGCTGATTCTGTTTAAACTTTATAAACTGACTAACAATTCGTCATTTTGAACGTTTCTAGTTGGTTTAATTACCGACTAGAGGCGGTCAGAGCGGCGGGTCGTTACATTATTCCTAGCTCGAGTGCTGCTCTACTATGGATAAGTAAAATAATGTCATCATAGAATATGTGCTGCATCTTTTTGATTTATCAATTCATACTTTATTTGACACCGAAGCATCATACTCATTTATTTCTAGTAGATAATAGGAAAATTGCACTAAGAAGAATAGTTACAGACCCTATAGTAGAATCAAACCATGTTGGAGGATCGACTCACCTATTTACGATTTGTAAGGGTTTGAAATTGTACATTTTGAATATTGAATTCAATTGCGATGCCTTTGTTTTGGGATTCTTTGGGTTTGGTTTAATCTTGGAAATGGACTGAATGACTATGTATGGAGCAGTACAAGATTATAATAAAAGGTGCTTCAGTTAGGTACTTGTAGTGGGTATAGCCTTGAGGTTTATTATGGCCCTAGGAGTTCAGTTATGTTGAGTTACCTATATTCATTATACCTATCATATGATGAGTTAGCTTCAGTACCAGTAGTTCGTGATAGCCTAGATGTCTTTTTCAATGTTTATGATCTTCCTCCCCATAGCGAGATCGAATTTTTAATTTATCTTGAAGAGAGTGCTGGAGCTGTTGCCTTAAGTCCTAGGCATATGGCTCCTAGACAAAGAAGCAAACGAAATAAGCAAGTAAATGAGTTATTGGAGAAGGGTATAATAAACCATTTCTAAGTAGATATTAATTATTGATAAGTTCTTGTATTAAAATTTTCATTTATTTATACTAATGCCTGCGGTACCTTCGATGGTGTAGTACACTAGGAAATTTTGGAGATTGTATTTTTTAGCAATAACATTTTATATTTACATATTAATATGTAATGTAATTTTGAAATTTTTATATTGTTTGAAAATGTATGGTGTTTTAATGTTGAAAGTGATTTGGTATTAGTTTTAAAACTAAGTTTTAGTAAATATTTCGATGAAAGTAAGTTTATGGTTTTAAAATTTATCTATAGGGTATTCCGAAAAGTTTTATGGAATTTAGTAAATGTTTTCATTAGAAAATCTTTTGATGAAATCTATGTTTGTTGAAGAAGCATATGATTAATATTTATTGATTTGTAAAGCAAGATTTTTAAAGGTAGGTGTATAAATTATTCAAAGAAGTTTTGAAATATATTAGTGTTATCAGTCCGTTGAGTGCTTTAAGTATTCTAGTCAATGTGTCTGGACAACATTATCGATAGAGATCCCTAAACATTAAGAAAAGGCAGATGGACATGAAGCTTTGAAAAGTTTTGGAAAATGCCGATAAGTTTTGTGAAATTTTGAAAGTCTTGAAGAATTTTAAAGCGTTTTATGGAGTTTTGTAAAGAAATGAAATAATTTGCAAAGGGAGAAAAATAATTTGTAATATATTAAAATAAATACTTAATAATAATATTTAGAAATTTTGAAACAATTTTAATTTTGAAATTTATATACGAGTACATGCATTTTTGTGATAAAGCAAATTATTATTCTAAAATAATGATTAAGAAAATATTTAGAAAGGAGTTGAATTTGTATTCAATTTTAAAATTTTAAAGCGAGGAGCTGATTTTGTGGAAGTAAATCATAAGTTAATTTGTTTGAATGTTGAATCATAGTTTGAGCGTTGAAGGTTTTTAGAATATACTTCATGCCTTAGAGAATACTCCAAAGTGGTCTGCAAGCCTCAATACTTTGGTAAATTATGAAAATTTTTGAATCTTCGAAATGGCTTTCACACAAACTCTAGTCCATTAGCATGAGAATGAGCAAGGAAGATAAAAATTTGAATCATGTTTACCACAGATGGAAGGTCTAATCATTGATTTGTATTGCTCTATTAATATATACTTGTTAGGTTGATGCAATTCACTATACGTACTAACCCGTAATAGTGACAATAGAGCAATGTGAATTTGAATGTAAGTTAACCAATAGTGTAAATGAGCTAGAATTAATCTAGCTAGTTATAGATTTCCCTATGTTGAAATTACAAGAATGCAATTTTTTAAAGAGGGAGTCTGTAACAACCCATTGCTGTGTAGCAATTAATTAATGATAATTGTTAATTACTAATGAAGTAAATCGGATTTCGAAATTTGTTATTATGAAATTAAAGAAATGATTTGAGAACTTGGTGGAAAATAATGTATTGGTAATGTAATTAATTTATTTTGAAAGAGATGGTGATTTAATATTTTATTTAGATATTCCAAATTGAGAAGTTATGGATTATCATTTAAAATAAACTGATAAAAAAAGATTGTATGATCTTTTATAGTAAATGATAAATGAATTAAATGTTTATAATTTATTTACATGATAGAAAGAGTTTATAATGTTAAAAGAATATAAATTTTATTTAGAAATGATTTTATTATTAATTAAGCCCATTACTACACAACCAAGCCTAATATATCTTCGCATTAGCAAAAATGGCTTTTAATAATTTGACCTTGTTTTCATAGAAGCAAATTCAAGAAAATAATAACTTATATATATAAATCAACCCCATTTAGTGAAATCCAAAGCTGGAATAATCAAAATTGTTTTCATAAAGCACAAATTGTAGAGTTTTCTTTCTCTAGAGGCTTCATCCTAAATTATATATCCAAGCAAACCCCTCTCATATTAAACAAGGAAAACTATTAATTTCCTACCAAATTCTTATTATTTAAATTCTGAAATTAATCAACAGTTAACTCTAATAATTAATACCATCGAATCAAGACATCTTGCCATCTATCTACACCAATTAATCAAGAGAAGCCGGTTGATCATCTTAAAGATTTGTAAAGTGATCAAGAAGAGGGATTCAATGATGGATTAGGAGCAAAGTGGTTGTCAAATCAAGGTGAGTTTCCCTTACTCACTACTAGGTCTAATTGGATTAAATGATCAAGTAATCAAAAATATTTTGACATGAATGGTCATGCCTCTTCTATGTTAATATGCCGATTTGATTAGGTAGAATCATCATATAGCCGAAGAAAAAGTGGCAGGTAGTCATTAAACCTAATCAATATAAGATACAACTATAAGAATCGAAGTGGAGATAAATCGATTTCAAAAACCATTAAGTTCAGGTAGTCAGACATTTGAATTCTAAATTCAAAAGACCTAAATTCATAATTCAGAGATCTGAATTCAAAACTCGAAGATCTAAATTAGGTGAAATTTACACATAATACTCTTTGGTTTGAATTTGCATCAGCTCAGACGTCTAATCTAGGCCCTCCAGATGTCTAAAAGCCCTTTGGATTGATTAAACCTTAAGAACATGTATCTAGACGTCTGAGCTATGTTCCCAAACGTTTGATTACCAGTTTTCATCTATATTGAATTGTTTACTTGAAGTACTTATGTATTATATTATATATATATTAATTATATATTATTGATTATTAATTATGACATTTAAACTTGTATAACTATATAATCTATGTGTATATGTATAAGCTATTATGATTTAATATTTATTTTTTATCTTAGAAGTTTATTTTATTTAATATAAAAATACTTGAAAATATATTATAGTCCTTAAATTATGACTTTTAAATGTTACTAAGTGGTATTAAAATTGGTAATAATGACGTAGAATATATATATATATATATATCTGTGTCTATAAAGTTTTTAATTACGTATTCTAACGGTTCGAAGTACAAAGGAGTTATTTTGGGAAGTTAATATAATTATAGAAAATTTTGAAATGACTATTATGAGTAGAACTTGATTTTTATAAGCTATTCTAAGGTGTTTATTAATTGAATGATATAGTTTAATAATATTGTGATTTAAATTGAAAGCATAAAGATATAATGAACTCTTATTCTAAATTATCAAATGGTTCTTATGATGATTGACAACGGCTTTAAGTTTTATATAATGGACCCGTGGAATTATTATATGATGTATATATATTTAATTGGACATTACTTTTGTATTATTCATGTTATATAAAAATATTTGAGAATTTAAGTATAACATACATACATACATATATATATATATATATATGAATATTTTTATTACTATAGTTATATTTCTTATCTCTATGTAACGAGAAATTGAATAAATGGATTAGTGATATCGTCTGGTATGAGACTTTTGGCAATACTTTTCTAGTTATTCATCGAACTTTTTGCAGAGAGATATCTAGTGTAGATTGAGCATAGCTTATGAGCACTGAATAATTATTTAAATAACAGGCGGTGGTATGGGATGCCATTATGTTATTTGTTTGATTATTCAGTGGAAGTAAATATTATCGAACACGGATTACACTCATGTGCATGAGGTGATACTCCTCGCGGTGAGTATTCACTAGTCACACGGTGACTTATGTGAGCCATGTGTCAGCCTATGATTAGAGAAATCTATATATATAGGATATGAGTATTATGTGACCATCCACCTTGTGTCCAACTCCCTCTATGGTTAGGGAGTGGACAAGATTGGGCAGAATCCATCCCAACGGCCTGATCGTGGGGTCATGCCCCAAATCCATGGCATAGTTGCTAAATATTATATTTGATGCACATAACAAGGTTTGGATTAGGTGATCCATAAGGAAAAATCCCTACAGCCCCTTGTTTCTCTTGGTCCAACAGTCTGTTGCGTATAGGGGTAAAGTTCGGTCATGAGTGAGGCTATGCATTGACGAGCAATTGGTGGATATATACCACGGTGTTTGTCAAGGTAACCAAAGATGGTAGGAATGGATCGAGCTATTAGCAAGATGCTAATAGATCTTGGGTTCATGGAGCCGGCATACATCCATTAGTCTTCTATTTTGTTTTGGTATGTGTGTGTAGTGGTGTGTCTTCTTCTTCTGATGATTTGACTATACCAAAGACTAGGTGAGTCTAATGTGTACTTGGTCCCCATATATCCATACTATCTTATTCATTCATGTATAAGGTGATGAGAATATATCTTGATAGGTGTCTAGAGTATGGTGGATCCTTGTATCTTTTATTATGTATTGATGGACAACCCATCTTATTTTCGTATGTTGATGATGATACTTTTATTATGGAGATTGAGAGATATGTTTGGGACTTGTTGTAAGTTAACCAATCATACTTGATGATATCTTCTTACCGATGTTTTCTCTATTTTGATGATGATGATTTCTAGATTTGGATGATTCACCCATTTGTAGTTGATTTTGTGATTTATGATTTGATTTACTATAAGATGGGTGATGACATCGATATGTATGATTGTGACATTTAGAATTATATAATACAATTAAGATTCTTTATGATGTTGTGATTAAATACTCTCTATATATATTATCTCGCATTTATTAACATTATGGGTATTATCATATTATTATACACTAGTATATTGAATCATAAATATATTAACTCTTGATTTAGACATAGTCTGACCCTCTATATTACTTATAATATTAGGGTTAGTCTAAGATATTTCAGGTTCAGCGACAAGTTGACCTGTTGCAAATGCTTGATTATAGAAGGACGACAGGACTTTATTATGTTAAGTGATATTATGCAGCTGAAGTACAATTTGATTCAGATATTGTATAATTAAAAGGTAGTGTATATTTACTATTATATATTATCATTGTGTTGATTGACTCGGTGTTCCTTGTTACTTATATTATATTGTGTATTGTTCGATCCTGGAGGCACATGTGTTTGTTGTTTTATACCGAGCGCAAGTTTGAATATGGTAAGTTATATTGAGATTTGAGGTACGTACCGGTGTTGGTACAAGGGAATATTCATGTATGCCTCATACCATTTCATTCTCTATAATACTGGACAATATTACTTAGTAACTCTTGAGTGGTATAGGTATAGAAGTAGGGAAATTACAAATGGTATCAAAGCGAGGTTCAGACTATATATATAAGATACAAAGTCATTGTCCTTGACAAGACTTACTCCATGTCCCTTTGGGTGTGTTGGGGTAGTTAGTTTACAGTAAGGAATAAAAGAATTATTTATATTACTTACTATATAATGATTACTGGGATAATCATTTGGGATCGTATTTGTATTTTGCATATATAATTAATATTTTATTTTATTTCATTTTTAATTTTATATGAAATATAAGATGATTGGCCTATGGTGGCTAGAATAAATTATTGTATATAATGAACCATTAATGATCAGAGTATACAACGTATTTCAAGAATTATTTTCCACTAGGTATATTAATTATTTTCTATTTGTTTAGCTAGTGGATAATTTCTTATATTAAAATTTGCATTTATTTATACTAATACCTTGCAGTGCCTTTAGCATTGTAGTACCTCTAGGAAATAATGGAGATTGTATTTTTTAGCATAATATTTTATATTTAGATATTAATATGTAATGTAATTTTAATATTGTTTGGTAATGTTTGAAGTTCGAATTATCGACAAAGATTTGGTATTAGTTTTAAAAGAGCGTTTCGGTAAATATTTCGATGAAAGGAAGTTTACGGTTTTAAAATTTATCTATTGGAAATAAGGAAATGTTTAATGCAATTAAGTAAATAGTTTTACTAGAAAATCTTTTAATGAAATCTATGTTTATAGAAGAAGTATATGATTGACATTAGTTGATTTGTAAGCAGATTTTTAAAGTATGTGTATAACATTATTCGAAGAAATTTTGACGCATATTGTTGTGAATCTGTCCGTCGAAAGCTTTAAGAATTATGGTCGATGTGTCTGGCCAACAATATCGATAAGAATTCCTAAATAATAAGATGAGATAGGTGGACATAAAGCTTTGGAAGTTTTGGAAACCGAGAAATTTTGAAAAGTCTTGAAGAATTATGTAGTGTTTTGTAGAGTTTTGTAAAGTAATGAAATATTTTAAAAAGAGAGTAAAATAATTTTTATAGTATACTGAAGTTAGTATTTAATAATATTATTTAGAAGTTTTGAAACGGTTTTAGTTTCGAAATTTATATACAAGTACATGCACTGTTGTGATAAAGCAAAGTATTATTTTAGAATGGTAATTAAGAAAATATTTATGAAAGGAGTTGAACTTTTATTCAATTTAAAAATTTAAAGTTGGTAGCTGATTTTGTGGAAGTGAATTATAATTTAATTTGTTTGAATATATATATATATATATATATATATATATATATATATCAAGTTTCAAGTGTTTAAGATTTTCGAAATATACTTTGTGACTTAGAGAATACTTCGAAATGTTCAGGAAGCCTTGGTACTTTAATAATTTGTGCAAATGTTTGAATCTTCTATATAGGTTTCATAAAAACTCATAGTCCATTAGCATGAGAAGGGCATGGAAGACAAAAATATGAATCATGTTTGCCACTGATGGAAAATCTAATCATTTATTTGTATTTCTCTATTAATATATATATTTGTCAGGTTGATGTAGTTCACTATACATGCTAAACCTAATAGTGACAATAGAGCAATGTGAATTTGAATGTAAGTTAACCAATGGTGTAGATGAGCAAGAATTAATCAAGAACTAAGTAGAAATTGCGAGGATGCAATTTTCTTAAAGATGGGAGTCTGTAACAACCCATTCCTAAGTAGCATTTAATATATTATAATTAATAATTATTAATGAAGTAAATGGGATTTTGAGATTTATTATTTTGAAATTAAAGATGATTCGAGATTTAGATGGAAAGTAGTTTATTAGTAATTAAAAGAATTTAGTTTGAAAGATATGTTAACAGGTTATTTAGATATTTCAAATCGAGAAGTTATAGGTTATCATTTGAAATAAACTGATAAAATAAGACTTTTTGAGGTTTTATAGTCAATGATAATTGAAGTAAATGTTTAGAATTTATTTAAATGATAGAAAGAGTTTTATAATATTAAAAGAATTTAGGTTGCGCCTTTTGTTTTATAATGAAGCTTTCGAAGGGGTCAAAACCCCTTGTTGCTGCATCTAACCTTTCGAAGCAATGCCTTCAAAAGGGCTTCTTTGTTTTAAAACTTAAGCCGCTTCTCCAATGCTTTCGAAGAGATTGGTTTCGACACCGTCCTCTTCTTTTACTTAGGAAATTAATTTCAAAAGAGTACTTTCCATTTAGGTTATTTAGGACCCATTGCTCTATTTAAAGCTAAACCCAAGGGTTTTGGAAGGAATAGTTTTAGATGATTTCGAAAGGATGTTCCACATGTTTTACTTGAACCTAAATGCTTTAGAAAGGTTTAATTTATGTAAATAACTTAATGCTTTCAAAAGGTTTAAGATAAATGTTTCGAATGGTTGGTTCCCCAAGGTTATCGAATGGTTTTTAATGGAAGGTTTCCAATGGTCGCGAAAGGCATATTTAAGGTGTTTTGAAAGGTGGATGTCTATGGTTTTATAAAGCTTTCGAAAGGGACGATATCAATGTTTTCGAAAGCTTTAATGTAAGTGGGTTCGAAAGGTATGTTTTGGCCCTTTGGCCTATGTAGCGACCCACCTTTCTATCACCAGAAAGACGCATCATTACGTAAGAAAGAAAGGGATAGAAGAAGAAAAGAAAGAGAAGAAAGAACAACAACACATCAGAATCTCACAACGGAATGAATGAAATATAATATATAACATATATATAGTATCATATACATCAGAGTACACAACTATACATCTCAATTTAGACAGTTATAACATTTCTGTCTAATGTACAATACAAGAGCATCCATACAGAATAACATCACAAGGGAAACTCTATCTATATATCTACACACTGAAGCCTCCTGCTCCAAAGCTCCTCCAGAATTCGTCAAGGATAACCTGAATCCCTCGACTATTCATACATAATATGAGTACCCAAGAGTTTAATAAAATAAAAAATAAACACTTGGGTCAGACAGGGGTCTGGTGTAAGTAAACGGTTTAAAATTTCTAAACTTTGGAAAATCCTTTGAAAAGAAAGGTATCACGTAAGACTTCCCACACATAAACATGGAAAAGTTTTTACCTTATGCTAACCAAAACATTTGATAGGAAATCCAGTGATATTATAATAATGTCTAGGGTTTTCAAGTAAATAAGAAATAGCCGAAATTGTTACATGATTAAATTCCAGCTACTAGCCACAAAAGTGGGTAATACAATCAAAACCGTAGGGTCTCGTAGGAAGAATGGGTTTCCATCAACGACAGGGCTACTGGAGTACCGCCCATCACAGTACGTGGCCTAGATCACCGTACCGAGGAGCCACCCTAACTCCCCTGCAACACAAGGCCGGGACCATTCCTTACTGAATAGTCCTGATGTAACGACCCGAAATTTTCGAACCCGAAAATTCCAGATAGTTATGAAAAAGAAGAAAGAGGTAGAAGAAGACGAACAGAAAATCAACAACTCACATACGCAGCGGATAAAATATAATAATAAATAATAACAGTTACAAAAGAATACTATATCAGTCGATTACATTTAATATACATCATAGTTCCACATATATTCAAATATAGGTCATACAATCAATTTATCTTAGAATTACAATAATATAATTACAACGGAAACATTCTACGCGTTCATGCCATCAAGCTTGCCTCCTGAGCTCTAGAGCGTCCTACCTGAAAATCTGTAATACTCGGTCTGACCAGAGCATTACACCAAAGTAACACCCGGGTCAGGCTGGAAACCAGCGTGAGTAAACCCAACTAACAAGGAATACCAAAGCAATCAACTTATATAAACCCGGGGTAATATATCAATTCAACAATTCGCAATTTGCAATAGACATCACTTATTCCACACATTAATTTCTAAGTATCAAATTCAGATAAAATAATCCAATTTACTTAAATCGTTCATCCCAGCCCTTTGATTTCACAAATCAATTTATTAAAAATTCGAAGTGGTTTCGGGTATTTCCCAATACCCGACCCCGGTCTCTTCGACTCTTATTTGTCATTCTAACCCAAGTTATTTCCATGAAATACACAACATTTCATATCAAAGAAATCAACTCATTCAAAGCATCAAATGCCATCCAATCATTCATAAGCAAAACATAATCACAAACAAATTTAGTTTAATTAGACCTGATTGAATTACTAATCTCAATCTCTTAAATTCCTTCATTCAACATTAATTAATTTTCAAATTAATTATCCAATCATCCCTTCATTATTCATCTGAATTAATCACCTAGGATTAATTATCCTTCAATTATATTCAAGTAATAATCTTTAATTAATTTCACCAACTAATTACTCTTAACCCAAACGGTAATTAACCTTAACCACTTCACAAATTAATTAGCTATATTGATAACATAAATCTTTAATTACATGTATAACTAATTCCTCATAAGGTTCTTAGCATTGATTAATTAATCTTAGTTTATCAATTTTTTAATATCGCCATTAATTATATAATTTAATGACTTCTCATTCATATTTCAATTTATCCTAGTCTAATTAATTTCTTCAATAATTAATCACTTATTAAACCACATTAATTAATCCCTTTGATTTACCTCAACCTATTACCTTAATTAATGTCTTGATTAATTCCACAAAGTAAGTATATCCAAATTATTATTATATTTTTTTTATTTTTTTTCAAATTATCATTCAATTAATTACATCCAGAAACTATTAATTTATCTATTTTTCAAGTAATTATTAATTCACATTCCATAATTAATTAATAACTTTCATCGTTAATTTATAATACTTAATTACCCATTTTTCACAAATCAATTTCTTAACTCATTTCATAATTGTCAAATCTTAATCATACTTAAAGTAAACATCTTTTTTTGTTGAATTCTGCATCACATTATTAAACATTTACCCTTAAATAAACTTTATCGATGTTTATAAAATAATTAAGTTATAAATATCCTTTAAGTACTCAACCTACTAAATTTACAAACAAATTGTTCTTAATTTAAGTTTGAAAGACCTTTGATTTAAAGAATTTATCAATGATTAAATCATTCCCCCACAGAGTTAATTAAACATATTGTAAATTTGGTTCCCTGGCTTCGGGTTAGACCCGATGATAACTCGAACCTACTTCGAGTTATCTTCCCCTGTCTATACTTATACTGTTTCTTTTAATAAATTTAAGTTTAAAACACAATGCCTTCGACTTTAAATCTATGATGAACTAAGCTACTCAGATGAATCCAGATTTTTCAACTTTCAAACTCTGAAAGGAAAAGGAAATAAAATGAATTACTCACTGCAAAACACTGAGCCACCAGTTCGAAGGCCCTAGCTCGACCCCTCACCCCAAAGTCAATCATACCCTACAACATCTGGTCGCGACCCCTCCCCTCACTAACTTCCCTGCTCCAGAATTTACTACGACGCCATCACCCATGCGCTCACGTGAAAGCGCTCGCCCTGCGATCCCTTCCTCCACGCGAAATCGATCGCGGCCTTGCTCGCGAGCTCGAGCAGCTTCGGCCCCTTGATTACGATGGAATTTAGGTTGAATAATTTAAATTTCGAATGAAAGAGGGACGTGATTTTCATTTAACAGCATTTTTTTTCTTCTCATTCGAATAACTGATAAAAGTAAGAGAGGGGATGAGAACACAGTAAAAAAAATAGGGAAGCTTCTAGCATATGCGAACATTAAATAATTAAATATGAAAATATCTCATTTCTCAAAACGCGAAACCCCAAACCCCGAATCAACCATGCCAACAGGCGTTCTTAAAGTTTTACCCGCATTCCGAACACAATGGAATGTGTTTCGGAGGCCAATTTGAACGTATGTGCGAGTTACGAATTAAACGATCGATACTAAATTAAATCGATCCAAATAAATCTAAGCGTTTCGAGCTGCCAGGGTCAAATGACAACCCTGATTGCTCCGAAAATTGAAATCCGATCAAAACTAACTATCACGGATCCAATGGAACTGGTTTCGTCGAATTACGAGACTGTACCTCGGAAGGCTATTTTTAAATTCAATTTAAACGGTATATTTTATTAAAATTGAACAAATCACCTTTAATTTCAATTTCAACAATTCTATTATCTTCAGTATCATCATTATAAATTTTATAAGCCTTCAAATTATTTAAAACAGGCTTAGAAATTTCTGATTCAACAATTTACCGAATTTCAATTATTAAATCCAATATTTAAACTATAAATTCAATGATTTAATTATCAAGTAACCATTGATATCAGGAATTCAAACTAAATATTTAATATTTTAAAATCAATTAACTATTCAAATTTAAATGGTTAGAAATTCCGGGTCGTCACATTCCTCCTCCTTAAAAGAATTTCGTCCCCGAAATTACTAGTTAGGAGAAATGGACCAATACCCGTTTACTTTTCCCAAAACTCACAATTCAACAGTCTTACCAACTATCCTTCATTAAAGACCCACTATCACCTTAATCAACTTCCCAAAACCCTCTATAGTATCAAACAACACCTCATTGCTCAATCATCTAAATTTCAATCTAAAACCAAATTTTGAATTATCAACAATTTATCAAAAAAATTCTAACTCTCTAAATTCCCGAATTTTTTTGCCAGCGTCTCCTTTGCGCGGCTAGCTCGGTACAACTACAAAAGGCCACTACGGGCTCCCAAATTCCAAAAAAAAAACAAAGCCAAGTGGCTACATCAAAAACTCAATCCAATTTCATTCAGAAATTTAAATACATACCTTTTTGTCGGGTAATTCAAAATTTTCTTTTGGAATCAAATCCAATTTTCTTTTCCCTCTATAATACCTGCATATCTCACTTAGCAATAATATCCAATCATAACTTTCCAATTTATACATTTTCCTCACAGAAGCTTTCACATTTGCTTCTATTCAAATTAGTTTTTCCCATTCCCATATGAATTCAATTTGTCTTTATTTCAGCATTAAATTTTATCGTTCATTTATAACTAATTCATATTAGTTCTACTAATTTACTCTAAGTTCCCAATACGAAATTGTTTTGGTCATTAACAAATTTTTCTTAAAAATTTTCTAACTGCCAAAATTTTCGGAAAATTTTGGCAGAGTCTCCTCTGTACGGAGGAGCTTTTGCAATTTGACAAGAGATATAAATATGTATACATCGACCCACACGGTCGGAAAAAGCAAAAACAGTTCATATTTCCTATTTTTATTGCGTAGGCGTACCTTATTTAGCATTTTAAGCGTGCAGCTTATTTATTTTAGCAATTAGTGCAATCCAACTCCAGCCAAACGGCTCTTCAGGTACCTGTACTTACTCAATTTAAACATATAAGCACTATATATATGAAGTTTATAACATTTCTCTTACTCAAACAACTATAACACTTTAATTCTAAAAGAAATGCATTCAAAATAACTTCCACAAGCAATTTATATGTTTTCAAATCTAATTCAATTGCTTTCAACCAATTCATAATCCATTTTATTCAATTTTAATGGTTTGCAACTCAATTTCTTATGTTCCATTGATTTTTAATCCAAACAAGCTCATATTCTCATCAAATGATTCAGAACCAATTTATTTAATTTCCATTTCATTTCTAATTTATTCTCTAACCGTTTATTCAGCTCGACACATTCCATTCTTGTAAACTTCTAGCCATTTCCAAATTAATTCCAGCCAAGTTTTATTTAATGAGCTTTCATTCTTATTCGAAGCTAAGCTTCCACAAATTTTAAACTTAAGTTAATTTACTTTCATTTATTCCAACATCAACTTAAGTTGACTTCCATTTGATCCTCATTTAATCATCTTCCATTAAATTCAGTTAGCCCATCAATTTTAAATTTTAATTTTAAATTCACCTTTTCAATTTCTCAAAATAATATCCAAGCACATTCTTAACTCATTTATACTTCAAATTAATATGTCACCGAACTTAAGTTCAGTCCGATAATCCAGAAGAGATAATCCCATTCCAATCAATTAACCCATTTTAAAATTTTAATTTACTTACTTAATTCGTTATCGAATTTATTGTATTAATACAAAGCCATTCTCAATTTATTTCTATTCATCTGGGTTTCGTTTGCAATTCAAACAATTTTTATTATAACCCTTTCTATTTCATATAACATCACTTCTCTTATATCCAATTTACTTGCAAATATTTAAAGAAAATCACCCTTGAATTTTATTTGTAATTCAAAGCATCACACATTTTTTTATTTTTTATTTTACAACATCTCCTCTTATTCAATTCATTATCAAATCTATGTCAAATTCCATCTACAATTCTAATACATTTCCAAACTCCATTATTAATTTACAAACCATTCATTTACCAAGTTAAATTTTATTAACATACTCAATCAAACAATTATTTAACCAATTAGCTTATTTTCAACTTCTAAATCAATATTCGATTCAATTACTAATTCACTTCATTGGAATTCCAGTTTGGATTCCCTTTTACTTTCCCAAGATTCCAACATTTTTATTTAAAAATTTCAAAAATGCTTTTAAATTCACACCATACTTAGTAAAATAGTTCTTTATAAAAATACTTCTTATAACTCGATGTCTCAACCAGTCCATCCTTGTTCTCATAGAAATTCAGTCATACGTTGATCAGGCGTAGGACTGAAAATCTATAAGTACTTGGTAAACCCGTTTTCAACACCCAGTGAAAATACTTGGAAAACAATTTTATTGAAATTATCGAAAATAGTTTTTTTTTTTTTTTGAAAATAGAGGAAATATCTTTAGTGAGGATGCTCTGGAAATCATCACCCCCATTCCATGGTCATAGTCACATACCAGGGTTACGTTGCAGTCGCAGCAAAAGTCCATGTAACTGCAGGCTCTCCGCGGCCTCTCGATTATGCCATGGAACCCACACAACAGATCACAGTTACATCCAGGGTTACGTTGCCGTCACAGCAAAAGTCCATGTAACTGCAGGCTCTCAGCGGCCTCTGATTTTCGCTGTCGAAATGAAACTTCTCCACTCCTACATAGGTCGCAGTCTACCGAGATAAACTCAAACGCAGACTGTTGGCTCTCAGCGGCACACACGACTTTCGCTATGTGGTATACCATAGTGTCGCAGTCTACCGATATAACATCAAACGTAGACCGTTGGCTCTCAGCGGCACACACGACTTCCGCTATGGTATACTCTACTCATAATCCCCAGGAACTAGTTTTGTCCGGACTCCTCACAGGATCAACTTTAGAACCCCCCTTGGGGCTCAAGACAGCGCCACCCAGTGGCACTCCTGGGAAGTTCATTTCAAGGGAGCGCTTTTTCCCCAGAGCCATCATCAAAACATTTTATACTATACACATATAGTATCTTTAAAATCATACACCTAGTATGAATTTTATCAAAGCTCCTTTACACAAAATCGATTATCCCAAAATCGATTCTCAAACTAGGCTTTCCAAATTCCAATATTGATTTTACCCAAAAATCAAAAGCCTTTCCAAATCCAAAGGTTCCCAAAACCTTTTCCAAAATCCTCATAGATCCTTTATATATATATATACAGATATATATAATTTTTAAAACCTTGGATCACTTTAATCTCGTATAAAATTCCTTTTATACTTCAAACACTTCCAAAATCCTTTTCTTCCAACAATAGATTCAACAAGGGAAGAATATATAACAAAGATATAACTTTGTTTACCCAAAATCAAATATTTACATTTGATTACTCTTTCCAATATCAATTTCCTTTCTATTCACATTCACTTAAATTTTCCATTCACTTATTCACATTTTCCTTAATCCTCATTTGGATTATTACCTCAATTCTTATCCCAGTTGGGTATTTAATCAATAACAGTTTGAACTCCGACCAGTTTATATATAAGAAATAGCTTGAAAATTTTGAAAATAGATAAGTAGTTGAAAAATAATCAATAGTTTGCAAAATAGTTGTAGAATAATTGACTAATTGTAAAAGAGTTAGAAAATAGTTAAATAGTTATAGAAATCTTAAATAATTACGAAATAGTTGTAAAATAGAAATTAATTCGTAACTTAGTTGAAAATTAGTAATTAGTTTATAAAACAGTTGTAAAATAGTTAAAGAGTTCCAAAAGTAGTAGCAAAACCAGTATAAAATAGTTTAGGTTTTAAAAAGAAAGTTGTATAGTAAATAGATAAGAAAATAGATTTAAAACTATTTATATTAAAACAATTTACTTTGAAAATGGTCTAGAGTGAAAACTGTTCACTTCCCCAACAATTCAATTTAAATTTCCACTCCATTTAAATTAACCCAATCCCAATTTAATTTACTCCAATTTCCATTGGACTTGATTCATTCCCAATTCAAATTAAGTTGATTCTCAATTTCCTTCCAACTTCAAATCAAATTCCATTTGATCTTAAACCAGTTCCACTTTAATTACAATTCCAAATTATTCAAATAAATCTGGACTAATATCAATTGAACTCTCTTCAAGTTCAATACCCTTTTCCAGTTAATCCAATACAAATTTCCCATTTGAATTTTAAACTTGTACAACTTTAATTATAATTTAAATTTTACAACTTCTATTTAAAATCAATTACATTCACACTTTGCTTTTAACTTGGAGTTATACATTTTATTTAACCAATATATTTTATTATTTCATAAACATTTTAATCAAGATTCTAGAGTTTAAACCAATTTCCAAAATTTCAATACCACCTTAGAATTCAACTATATCCAAAATTCTTTGGCAAATTCAATTATCCCTTCGAATTTCAAAACCAAACCCAGTTCACCAACAATTCCAATTAAAAACAATTTGGTAGCAATTTCTCTTCTAGAAACTCGAAAATGAACATCGATGATGCTGCAGTCAACACCGATGTTATTTTCCAGTGACCGAAAGAGTTCAATGCTTTATCACTTTAAAAACATCTCCAAATATTTTTAATTTCAAATCTTCCACATTTCCAATTCAACACCAAAAATATTTACGAAATAATATTATTATTTCTCCAAAACCTTTGGAAACCACTTCCAAATCCAAAGGACTTCTAAATTTTCCCAAAAATTCCAAATTCCCTATCCATCCAATTCATATTTAAACATTACTCTTAAATTCTATTTCAAATTATAATCTCATTTATTTATGAAGTTTATTTCAATTTATAAATTACATTCACAATCTATATTTCAAATTCCATTTTGTTATATTAGTTTATTCTTCAACTTTGGTTATAAGTTTCAATTTGGTCGTATTTTATATTACTTCTTAACTTAATTCCAATAATTTAACAACCAATCATCTAAATATTTATTAGAAGGAAATATTGCTATATATATCAAAATATATATTTTTATATAAAATCATTAAAAATCTTTATATAAGAAAATAACAAGTACACTCTCATATATATACACACTTAACTCATTCTAGAGTACTACGGACTCTATTCAATGAGTAATTCCCACCAGAGCCAAGGTTCTCGCTTAACCTTCAGCTCTGATACCAAATGTAACGACCCGAAATTTTCGAACCCGAAAATTCCAAATAGTTATGAAAAAGAAGAAAGAGGTAGAAGAAGAAGAACAGAAACATCAACAACTCACAAACGCAGCGGATAAAACATAATAATAAATAATAACAGTTACAAAAGAGTACTATATGAGTCGATTACATTTAATATACATCAGAGTTCCACATATATTCAAATATAGGTCAACCAATCATTTTATCGTAGAATTACAATAATATAATTACAACGGAAACATTCTACGCGTTCATGCCATCAAGCTTGCCTCCTGAGCTCTAGAGCGTCCTACCTGAAAATCTGTAATACTCGGTCTGACCCGAGCATTACACCAAAGTAACACCCGGGTCAGGCTGGAAACCAGCGTGAGTAAACCCAACTAACAAGGAATACCAAAGCAATCAACTTATATAAACCCGGGGTAATATATCAATTCAACAATTCGCAATTTGCAATAGACATCACTTATTCCACACATTAATTTCTAAGTATCAAATTCAGATAAAATAATCCAATTTACTTAAATCGTTCATCCCAGCCCTTTGATTTCACAAATCAATTTATTAAAAATTCGAAGTGGTTTCGGGTATTTCCCAATACCTGACCCCGGTCTCTTCGACTCTTATTTGTCATTCTAACCCAAGTTATTTCCATGAAATACACAACATTTCATATCAAAGAAATCAACTCATTCAAAGTATCAAATGCCATCCAATCATTCATAAGCAAAACATAATCACAAACAAATTTAGTTTAATTAGACCTGATTGAATTACTAATCTCAATCTCTTAAATTCCTTCATTCAACATTAATTAATTTTCAAATTAATTATCCAATCATCCCTTCATTATTCATCTGAATTAATCACCTAGGATTAATTATCCTTCAATTATATTCAACTAATAATCTTTAATTAATTTCACCAACTAATTACTCTTAACCCAAACGGTAATTAACCCTTAACCACTTCACAAATTAATTAGCTATATTGATAACATAAATCTTTAATTACATGTATAACTAATTCCTCATAAGGTTCTTAGCATTGATTAATTAATCTTAGTTTATCAATTTTTTAATTTCGCCATTAATTATATAATTTATTGACTTCTCATTCATATTTCAATTTATCCTAGTCTAATTAATTTCTTCAATAATTAATCACTTATTAAACCACATTAATTAATCCCTTTGATTTACCTCAACCTATTACCTTAATTAATGTCTTGATTAATTCCACAAAGTAAGTATATCCAAATTATTATTATATTTTTTTTATTTTTTTTCAAATTATCATTCAATTAATTACATCCAGAAAGTATTGATTTATCTATTTTTCCCAAGTAATTATTAATTCACATTCCATAATTAATTAATAACTTTCATCGTTAATTTATAATACTTAATTACCCATTTTTCACAAATCAATTTCTTAACTCATTTCATAATTGTCAAATCTTAATCATACTTAAAGTAAACATCTTTTTTTGTTGAATTCTGCATCACATTATTAAACATTTACCCTTAAATAAACTTTATCGATGTTTATAAAATAATTAAGTTATAAATATCCTTTAAGTACTCAACCTACTAAATTTACAAACAAATTGTTCTTAATTTAAGTTTGAAAGACCTTTGATTTAAAGAATTTATCAATGATTAAATCATTCCCCCACAGAGTTAATTAAACATATTGTAAATTTGGTTCCCTGGCTTCGGGTTAGACCCGATGATAACTCGAACCTACTTCGAGTTATCTTCCCCTGTCTATACTTATACTGTTTCTTTTAATAAATTTAAGTTTAAAACACAATGCCTTCGACTTTAAATCTATGATGAACTAAGCTACTCAGATGAACCCAAAATTTTCAACTTTCAAACTCTGAAAGGAAAAGGAAATAAAATGAATTACTCACTGCAAAACACTGAGCCACCAGTTCGAAGGCCCTAGCTCGACCCCTCCCCCCAAAGTCAATCATACCCTACAACATCTGGTCGCGACCCCTCCCCTCACTAACTTCCCTGCTCCAGAATTTACTACGACGCCATCACCCATGCGCTCACGTGAAAGCGCTCGCCCTGCGATCCCTTCCTCCACGCGAAATCGGTCGCGGCCTTGCTCGCGAGCTCGAGCAGCTTCGGCCCCTTGATTACGATGGAATTTAGGTTGAATAATTTAAATTTCGAATGAAAGAGGGACGCGATTTTCATTTAACAGCATTTTTTTTCTTTTCATTCGAATAACTGATAAAAGTAAGAGAGGGGATGAGAACACGGTAAAAAAAAAGGGAAGCTTCTAGCATATGCGAACATTAAATAATTAAATATGAAAATATCTCATTTCCCAAAACGCGAAACCCCAAACCCCGAATCAACCATGCCAACAGGCGTTCTTAAAGTTTTACCCGCATTCCGAACACAATGGAATGTGTTTCGGAGGCCAATTTGAACGTATGTGCGAGTTACGAATTAAACGATCGATACTAAATTAAATCGATCCAAATAAATCTAAGCGTTTCGAGCTGCCATGGTCAAATGACAACCCTGATTGCTCCGAAAATTGAAATCCGATCATAACTAACTATCACGGATCCAATGGAACTGGTTTCGTCGAATTACGAGACTGTACCTCGGAAGGCTATTTTTAAATTCAATTTAAACGGTATATTTTATTAAAATTGAACAAATCACCTTTAATTTCAATTTCAACAATTCTATTATCTTCAGTATCATCATTATAAATTTTATAAGCCTTCAAATTATTTAAAACAGGCTTAGAAATTTCTGATTCAACAATTTACCGAATTTCAATTATTAAATCCAATATTTAAACTATAAATTCAATGATTTAATTATCAAGTAACCATTGATATCAGGAATTCAAACTAAATATTAACTTTTAATATTTTAAAATCAATTAACTATTCAAATTTAAATGGTTAGAAATTCCGGGTCGTCACATTCCTCCCCCCTTAAAAGAATTTCGTCCCCGAAATTACTAGTTAGGATAAATGGACCAATACCCGTTTACTTTTCCCAAAACTCACAATTCAACAGTCTTACCAACTATCCTTTATTAAAGACCCACTATCACCTTAATCAACTTCCCAAAACCCTCTATAGTATCAAACAACACCTCATTGCTCAATCATCTAAATTTCAATCTAAAACCAAATTTTGAATTATCAACAATTTATCAAAAAAATTCAAACTCTCTAAATTCCCGAATTTTTTTGCCAGTGTCTCCTTTGCGCGGATAGCTCGGTACAACTACAAAAGGCCTCTACGGGCTCCCAAATTCCAAAAAAAAAACAAAGCCAAGTGGCTACATCAAAAACTCAATCCAATTTCATTCAGAAATTTAAATACATACCTTTTTGTCGGGTAATTCAAAATTTTCTTTTGGAATCAAATCCAATTTTCTTTTCCCTCTATAATACCTGCATATCTCACTTAGCAATAATATCCAATCATAACTTTCCAATTTATACATTTTCCTCACAGAAGCTTTCACATTTGCTTCTATTCAAATTAGTTTTTCCCATTCCCATATGAATTCAATTTGTCTTTATTTCAGTATTAAATTTTATCGTTCATTTATAACTAATTCATATTAGTTCTACTAATTTACTCTAAGTACCTAATACGAAATTGTTTTGGTCATTAACAAATTTTTCTCAAAAATTTTCTAACTCCCAAAATTTTCGGAAAATTTTGGCAGAGTCTCCTCTGTACGGAGGAGCTTTTGCAATTTGACAAGAGATATAAATATGTATACATCGACCCACACGGTCGGAAAAAGCAAAAACAGTTCATATTTCCTATTTTTATTGCGTAGGCGTACCTTATTTAGCATTTTAAGCGTGCAGCTTATTTATTTTAGCAATTAGTGCAATCCAACTCCAGCCAAACGGCTCTTCAGGTACCTGTACTTACTCAATTTAAACATATAAGCACTATATATATGAAGTTTATAACATTTCTCTTACTCAAACAACTATAACACTTTAATTCTAAAAGAAATGCATTCAAAATAACTTCCACAAGCAATTTATATGTTTTCAAATCTAATTCAATTGCTTTCAACCAATTCATAATCCATTTTATTCAATTTTAATGGTTTGCAACTCAATTTCTTATGTTCCATTGATTTTTAATCCAAACAAGCTCATATTCTCATCAAATGATTCAGAACCAATTTATTTAATTTCCATTTCATTTCTAATTTATTCTCTAACCGTTTATTCAGCTCGACACATTCCATTCTTGTAAACTTCTAGCCATTTCCAAATTAATTCCAGCCAAGTTTTATTTAATGAGCTTTCATTCTTATTCGAAGCTAAGCTTCCACAAATTTTAAACTTAAGTTAATTTACTTTCATTTATTCCAACATCAACTTAAGTTGACTTCCATTTGATCCTCATTTAATCATCTTCCATTAAATTCAGTTAGCCCATCAATTTTAAATTTTAATTTTAAATTCACCTTTTCAATTTCTCAAAATAATATCCAAGCACATTCTTAACTCATTTATACTTCAAATTAATATGTCACCGAACTTAAGTTCAGTCCGATAATCCAGAAGAGATAATCCCATTCCAATCAATTAACCCATTTTAAAATTTTAATTTACTTACTTAATTCGTTATCGAATTTATTGTATTAATACAAAGCCATTCTCAATTTATTTCTATTCATCTGGGTTTCGTTTGCAATTCAAACAATTTTTATTATAACCCTTTCTATTTCATATAACACCACTTCTCTTATATCCAATTTACTTGCAAATATTTAAAGAAAATCACCCTTGAATTTTATTTGTAATTCAAAGCATCACACATTTTTTTTTTTTTTATTTTACAACATCTCCTCTTATTCAATTCATTATCAAATCTATGTCAAATTCCATCTACAATTCTAATACATTTCCAAACTCCATTATTAATTTACAAACCATTCATTTACCAAGTTAAATTTTATTAACATACTCAATCAAACAATTATTTAACCAATTAGCTTATTTTCAACTTCTAAATCAATATTCGATTCAATTACTAATTCACTTCATTGGAATTCCAGTTTGGATTCCCTTTTACTTTCCCAAGATTCCAACATTTTTATTTAAAAATTTCAAAAATGCTTTTAAATTCACACCATACTTAGTAAAATAGTTCTTTATAAAAATACTTCTTATAACTCGATGTCTCAACCAGTCCATCCTTGTTCTCACAGAAATTCAGTCATACGTTGATCAGGCGTAGGACTGAAAATCTATAAGTACTTGGTAAACCCGTTTTCAACACCCAGTGAAAATATTTGGAAAACAATTTTATTGAAATTATCGAAAATAGTTTTTTTTTTTTGAAAATAGAGGAAATATCTTTAGTGAGGATGCTCTGGAAATCATCACCCCCATTCCATGGTCATAGTCACATACCAGGGTTACGTTGCAGTCGCAGCAAAAGTCCATGTAACTGCAGGCTCTCTGCGGCCTCTCAATTATGCCATGGAACCCACACAACAGATCACAGTTACATCCAGGGTTACGTTGCCGTCACAGCAAAAGTCCATGTAACTGCAGGCTCTCAGCGGCCTCTGATTTTCGCTGTCGAAATGAAACTTCTCCACTCCTACATAGGTCGCAGTCTACCGAGATAAACTCAAACGCAGACTGTTGGCTCTCAGCGGCACACACGACTTTCGCTATGTGGTATACCATAGTGTCGCAGTCTACCGATATAACATCAAACGTAGACCGTTGGCTCTCAGCGGCACACACGACTTCCGCTATGGTATACTCTACTCATAATCCCCAGGAACTAGTTTTGTCCGGACTCCTCACAGGATCAACTTTAGAACCCCCCTTGGGGCTCAAGACAGCGCCACCCAGTGGCACTCCTGGGAAGTTCATTTCAAGGGAGCGCCTTTTTCCCCAGAGCCATCATCAAAACATTTTATACTATACACATATAGTATCTTTAAAATCATACACCTAGTATGAATTTTATCAAAGCTCCTTTACACAAAATCGATTATCCCAAAATCGATAATTCTCAAACTAGGCTTTCCAAATTCCAATATTGATTTTACCCAAAAATCAAAAGCCTTTCCAAATCCAAAGGTTCCCAAAACCTTTTCCAAAATCCTCATAGATCCTTTATATATATATACAGATATATATAATTTTTAAAACCTTGGATCACTTTAATCTCGTATAAAATTCCTTTTATACTTCAAACACTTCCAAAATCCTTTTCTTCCAACAATAGATTCAACAAGGGAAGAATATATAACAAAGATATAACTTTGTTTACCCAAAATCAAATATTTACATTTGATTACTCTTTCCAATATCAATTTCCTTTCTATTCACATTCACTTAAATTTTCCATTCACTTATTCACATTTTCCTTAATCCTCATTTGGATTATTACCTCAATTCTTATCCCAGTTGGGTATTTAATCAATAACAGTTTGAACTCCGACCAGTTTATATATAAGAAATAGCTTGAAAATTTTGAAAATAGATAAGTAGTTGAAAAATAATCAATAGTTTGCAAAATAGTTGTAGAATAATTGACTAATTGTAAAAGAGTTAGAAAATAGTTAAATAGTTATAGAAATCTTAAATAATTATGAAATAGTTGTAAAATAGAAATTAATTCGTAACTTAGTTGAAAATTAGTAATTAGTTTATAAAACAGTTGTAAAATAGTTAAAGAGTTCCAAAAGTAGTAGCAAAACCAGTATAAAATAGTTTAGGTTTTAAAAAGAAAGTTGTATAGTAAATAGATAAGAAAATAGATTTAAAACTATTTATATTAAAACAATTTACTTTGAAAATGGTCTAGAGTGAAAACTTTTCACTTCCCCAACAATTCAATTTAAATTTCCACTCCATTTAAATTAACCCAATCCCAATTTAATTTACTCCAATTTCCATTGGACTTGATTCATTCCCAATTCAAATTGAGTTGATTCTCAATTTCCTTCCAACTTCAAATCAAATTCCATTTGATCTTAAACCAGTTCCACTTTAATTACAATTCCAAATTATTCAAATAAATCTGGACTAATATCAATTGAACTCTCTTCAAGTTCAATACCCTTTTCCAGTTAATCCAATACAAATTTCCCATTTGAATTTTAAACTTGTACAACTTTAATTATAATTTAAATTTTACAACTTCTATTTAAAATCAATTACATTCACACTTTGCTTTTAACTTGGAATTATACATTTTATTTAACCAATATATTTTATTATTTCATAAACATTTTAATCAAGATTCCAGAGTTTAAACCAATTTCCAAAATTTCAATACCACCTTAGAATTCAACTATATCCAAAATTCTTTGGCAAATTCAATTATCCCTTCGAATTTCAAAACCAAACCCAGTTCACCAACAATTCCAATTAAAAACAATTTGGTAGCAATTTCTCTTCTAGAAACTCGAAAATGAACATCGATGATGCTGCAGTCAACACCGATGTTATTTTCCAGTGACCGAAAGAGTTCAATGCTTTATCACTTTAAAAACATCTCCAAATATTTTTAATTTCAAATCTTCCACATTTCCAATTCAACACCAAAAATATTTACGAAATAATATTATTATTTCTCCAAAACCTTTGGAAACCACTTCCAAATCCAAAGGACTTCTAAATTTTCCCAAAAATTCCAAATTCCCCATCCATCCAATTCATATTTAAACATTACTCTTAAATTCTATTTCAAATTATAATCTCATTTATTTATGAAGTTTATTTCAATTTATAAATTACATTCACAATCTATATTTCAAATTCCATTTTGTTATATTAGTTTATTCTTCAACTTTGGTTATAAGTTTCAATTTGGTCGTATTTTATATTACTTCTTAACTTAATTCCAATAATTTAACAACCAATCATCTAAATATTTATTAGAAGGAAATATTGCTATATATATCAAAATATATATTTTTATATAAAATCATTAAAAATCTTTATATAAGAAAATAACAAGTACGCTCTCATATATATACACACTCAACTCATTCTAGAGTACTACGGACTCTATTCAATGAGTAATTCCCACCAGAGCCAAGGTTCTCGCTTAACCTTCAGCTCTGATACCAAATGTAACGACCCGAAATTTTCGAACCCGAAAATTCCAAATAGTTATGAAAAAGAAGAAAGAGGTAGAAGAAGAAGAACAGAAACATCAACAACTCACAAACGCAGCGGATAAAATATAATAATAAATAATAACAGTTACAAAAGAATACTATATCAGTCGATTACATTTAATATACATCAGAGTTCTACATATATTCAAATATAGGTCAACCAATCATTTTATCGTAGAATTACAATAATATAATTACAACGGAAACATTCTACGCGTTCATGCCATCAAGCTTGCCTCCTGAGCTCTAGAGCGTCCTACCTGAAAATCTGTAATACTCGGTCTGACCCGAGCATTACACCAAAGTAACACCCGGGTCAGGCTGGAAACCAGCGTGAGTAAACCCAACTAACAAGGAATACCAAAGCAATCAACTTATATAAACCCGGGGTAATATATCAATTCGCAATTTGCAATAGACATCACTTATTCCACACATTAATTTTTAAGTATCAAATTCAGATAAAATAATCCAATTTACTTAAATCGTTCATCCCAGCCCTATGATTTCATAAATCAATTTATTAAAAATTCGAAGTGGTTTCGGGTATTTCCCAATACCCGACCCCGGTCTCTTCGACTCTTATTTGTCATTCTAACCCAAGTTATTTCCATGAAATACACAACATTTCATATCAAAGAAATCAACTCATTCAAAGCATCAAATGCCATCCAATCATTCATAAGCAAAACATAATCACAAACAAATTTAGTTTAATTAGACCTGATTGAATTACTAATCTCAATCTCTTAAATTCCTTCATTCAACATTAATTAATTTTCAAATTAATTATCCAATCATCCCTTCATTATTCATCTGAATTAATCACCTAGGATTAATTATCCTTCAATTATATTCAAGTAATAATCTTTAATTAATTTCACCAACTAATTACTCTTAACCCAAACGGTAATTAACCTTAACCACTTCACAAATTAATTAGCTATATTGATTACATAAATCTTTAATTACATGTATAACTAATTCCTCATAAGGTTCTTAGCATTGATTAATTAATCTTAGTTAATCAATTTTTTAATTTCGCCATTAATTATATAATTTAATGACTTCTCATTCATATTTCAATTTATCCTAGTGTAATTAATTTCTTCAATAATTAATCACTTATTAAACCACATTAATTAATCCCTTTGATTTACCTCAACCTATTACCTTAATTAATCTCTTGATTGATTCCACAAATTAAGTATATCAAAATTATTATTATATTTTTTTTTCAAATTATCATTCAATTAATTACATCCAGAAACTATTAATTTATCTATTTTTCCCAAGTAATTATTAATTCACTACTCCATAATTAATTAATAACTTTCATCGTTAATTTATAATACTTAATTACCCATTTTTCACAAATCAATTTCTTAACTTATTTCATAATTGTCAAATCTTAATCATACTTAAAGTAAACATCTTTTTTTGTTGAATTCTGCATCACATTACCAAACATTTACCCTTAAATAAACTTTACCGATGTTTATAAATTAATTAAGTTATAAATATCCTTTAAGTACTCAACCTACTTAATTTACAAACAAACTGTTCTTAATTTAAGTTTGAAAGACCTTTGATTTAAAGAGTTTATTAATGATTAAACCATTCCCCCACAGAATTAATTAAAAAGATTGTAAATTTGGTTCCCTGGCTTCGGGTTAGACCCGATGATAACTCGACCCTACTTCGAGTTATCTTCCCCTGTCTATACTTATATTGTTTCTTTTAATAAATTTAAGTTTAAAACACAATGCCTTCGACTTTAAATCTATGATGAACTAAGCTACTCAGATGAACCCAGATTTTTCAACTTTCAAACTCTGAAAGGAAAAAGAAATAAAATGAATTACTCACTGCAAAACACTAAGCCACCAGTTCGAAGGCCCTAGCTCGACCCCTCACCCTAAAATCAATCATACCCTACAGCATCTGGTCGCGACCCCCTCCCCTCTGTAACATCCAGCCTTTTCGCACACTTTAAACCGACACACGTGCCAATTCAAAGCATACGCAAGGGCGGATTGTTATGGGGTAAATAAGAAAAACAGAGAAGAAATAAAACAAAATAGAATCTCACAGCGGAAGGATAAAATATAATAATCAATATACAGTTCATGATAACTGTTTACAAAATATTTATTTTACTTATACAATGAATATCAGAGTTACACATACCAATACAATCAATGCAGCGGAAATTTAGAGTGTGGTGCAATACTATAAATAATATAATACGGATTCTTCGTCTTCGTCCTCCAAAGCTAAAATCTTCGATCCTGAAACGCTCGGACTGACCCGAGCGAATTTGAAAAGATAAAAACACTCGAGTCAGACTAAAAGATCTTATGTGAGTTAAATTAACAGAAATAAATATGAGTACAGTAACTCAAGAGATGTTCGGGATTTACATCTCCTAAGGATCCGTTAAACTATTTACTATGTAGTATATTGTGCTATTATAATAGTGTCTATTTATAAAATAAACTTACTTTTTAATAGCGTTAAGGGGTTACCTATATAGCCCTTAACACAAATAATGCCAATAGTCTATACAGTACCGTAATACCTCCTGATCGGGAAGCTACCAGAGGATACTCCATAGGTACGACACAAATAGAAACTCGTAGTAAAGGCTCGGTATGGTAGGTGACACGGCACAACTAGGCAATGCCAGGGTAGATATACCAATTGCTATCCAGGCTGGTGGAAACGCGTAGCCGCAGTTACCGCCCACCTCGGACTAACTCCCCAAAATCAAAATATAGAAGTGGCCACTGAATCAATCCAAAATCAAAGTATAATATCGAAGAGGAGGGTCCGATCAGAGGAATGACCTCATTGGCTTGAGAATCGCTCCTGTTTTAGGCACCTTATGCCAACTCACGGGAGTCGGGTCCACGTATTTACCTTACAGGAAACGTCGCCACCACCTACTTCATTCTGGAATCTCCACCGCGTACACGGTTAGTCAAAGTGGTTTTCGGTATCGACAGAGAGTATGTCCATATCCGATCCCGGTCTCTTTGCCAACCCATCGTTATTATAACACCGCGGTCATTTAAAAATAGGTTATACTTTAAAAATCAGAATAAACATTCCATTTCATAACCATGAATACGATATCATTTCAAAACCCAAAACCATATTTTATCACTTATCCCAAATATAATTCTTTTCCAAAATCATAATGCTTTAACTTCATAACGTCTGAAAATCAAATATTTTCAAAGCATAATATTTTGAAAATCATAATTTAAAACCATAACTTCTAAAAAAAACTTGAATGGTTTGGACATTCAACGGTATATGAATTAAATGGTTTAACTTAAATGTTACTTTGTAAAGAAAATAGTTCTCATGGCTTTACAAATACATTTCTTTATTAAAGTATAAACCAAAATTTATATTATCTCTCTCAAGTTCCAAAACCACTTCAATTTATTTATATATACGTATATCCATTTTGAGTAACAATATTTCAAACTAAAATTGGATTTTATTCTTTCAACAGATCAATTGTTCTATTAATTAGTCTTGAATATTCATATAAAATCCATAAATAATAAGACTTCAATTTCTAGTAATAAAATATATATATATATATATTTTTCCCAATTCAAATTATACTAGAATATTCGTTTCAATTTATTTTGGGAAAAATCCAATTATAAATATCATATCTTAAAATTTCCAAACTTAACATTTAAACATATGATATTAATTATTAAACTCCATTTTCTTAATTTTCTTCCATTTTTAATAAATATTTTTATACACCTTTTAATTTCAAAATTTTCAACTTCATATGTATATATATATGGAAGAAAAAATATTTATACAATATAAAATTTAAGATTATTATAAACCGTATTCCATCCAAACCATAGAAATCACATTTAAATAGTTATATATATATACCGCGGTGCCTGTATATAATTTTCTATCCTATGGTCAAGTGATACGGATATTTATCATTTCAATCCAAAAATTAAAAAAATATATAAAATTTTGCGGTTATATATCATTTCAAACCACAATCCCGAATGAAATGAAATATGCATGATAATTTGCAATTTAATGATATACAATAAACATGCATTCATCAACATCATTCATCATCCAAATCGCAATCATCAATCAATATCAATTAATAACAATATTATTTTTGGTACTACATAACAGGTAATACTGACAATTTTATTCAAATTAAATTTAACAGCTATTAATCTACAGTCTATATTCAGTAATAAATTATATAACTGTTAACTAGGAGTTCATATCCAAGCAAATAAATTTTAACCGTAAATTTATAAGCAATAAATTAATTAAATTAACAGTTAAATTTAATAAATGCAATTCAACAGATATGAATAAAATAAACATGCCAAATACTCATAAATAAATTTCTATTCATTTCTAAAATTAATTTAACAAACATAAAAGCTTCTAGTAGTTGTGAGTGGGTTAAAACACTCACCTTTTGAATTTAAATCGAATTTAAATTCGATTTAAACCCAAAAATTCGCCCTTCTCGGAATTCGTCCAAACCAGCGTCAAAACGTCAGAAATTCAGATAAGATCCCAGCAAAATAAACCGCGCGTGAATCCGAGCTCGTATGCAAAAGTTATGAAAATTTGAAAAATGGAAAATTCTGGTCCTGGGTCGACTTCGGGTTCGACTTCGGGTTCGACTTCGGTGCGCCGCCTCAATTCCCCGGTGCCTGCTTGGAGTTTTCGCCAAAACGACCCGGATTGAGCCGAGTCATTTTCTTCCTGACCCGAAGTTGCTCTAGGGTTTTCTCCCTTGAAACCCGAAGCGCGACCAGAAGCTGCTGCTGCAGATCCGCAATTTATTTTTTTATTTTTTTTAAAATTTGAATTTTTTTTTTTTTTGGAATTTGGGAATTAGATTTTTTTTCTTCTGCCATTAGAATGAGGAGGTGAGAAGGTGTATAGAAAATGAAAATAAGGAGTGGCTAGGGTTTATAACCGTGCTTATATAGGTAGACTAGAGATAGCGTAGATGGATCGGATAAGTGAACGTACGAAACAAACTATGGTCCAAAAAGCCCGCTATGCCTCCGGAACCGAATTTATTAAATCTATATATCCAAATAGGTATTTTAAGATATTCTGAACGCGATGGAAAAAGTTTCACGTCCAAATTTGATCGTATAAAGAAGTTATGCTGAAAACAAAATTTCCAAATTGATTTCAAATTGATTTTATTAAAATTGATTTCAAGGCGTTTCACGCCCGTACGATCAAACGACAAGTCCGATCGATACGAAACTTGAAACCCTATAATAATTCACCGATACGGATCCGATGAAACTGGTTTCGTCGAAATCCGAGTCCGTGGCCAAAATGGCTATTTTTAATATTCATTAAATAAATTAAATAAATTATAAAAATCCAATTTTTACATCTAAATTCAAAAATTGACCAAATTTTCTCCTTTTAAATTTTCTTAACTATTTACTCCAATTCTAAACAATTTAAGTGTCAATAGTTGTTCTATTCATCAATTCAAATGTAAATTCTTAACTTCAATATTAATTCCAATTTTAATAAATTCAACATTATAAGTTTGATTAAATTTATCAAGTTCACTTTCTTTCTATTATTCAAGGTTATTGATGTCAATTTAATGAAACTAACATTGGCTCAATATCTATACATTAAAAATCTCAGTTCTAAACTTAGATCTCATCTTATGAAATAGTTAAATAATAAATTCCATCTAAATCTACATCTTCCTACTATCTAAATATTTAGAAAAATTACTTACCACTTTTTATTGTAAATTTCTAAACTAGTAGATTTGTGTCATTTCTAGCCCTCTAGATATTTTAAATTATCTAAAAGCAAATGTACATATAATTTTCATCGTCAATTATTTTAGTGAATAAATCTTCAAAGGTTACTGCAATTAATCCCATAAATTGCAATAAATTCTAATAAATTTGACTCTATTTGATTACAACTCACAAATAAATCAATTATTCCCCAACTACAAAGTTACCGTTTCTTATATATATATCACTACAGTAATACTTCCAAATGTTCATCCTTTGTTTGCATAAATTACTGTATTCAATTGAATTGTAATATTGTTAACTTACATATAAATAAAACTTAACAACTAATAGAATAAATAACTTACAAAATTTGTTGTCATAAATATATTTTATAAGTCTACACTTAATTATTATCTTATAATACGTTTTTACGTTACTATAAAATTTATACACTCTTCCGTTACCATATTAATAATTACTAAAGTAACGTTCATTCTTAATAACAACGTTATACTATTCAACATATAAAAGGACTCCATTCCCCAAATACATTCATTTATATTTATTCCCTTAAAGTTCTCCTTTATTGACTAGACACATTAATTTAGATTCATTTACATCGAATGCCCTTCTTAGCTATATACTCAATACATGTTAAATCTACATAATTTTTATCTTTTATTCAAATTCACTTATACCATCAATAACAAAATGTTGCCCTAAATTTAGATTCAATTATATACATTAGATAAATGGGTAAACTTTTGTAATTATCCCATATATGAAAATATTTTTATGCATACATTTCCACTTACTTACTATGCATTCATTTATTAAATTACTAATTGCCTTAGTCAACTTATTCCCTATTTACTACCAAATTTCAAATTTAATTATGGCTTATCAATACATAAAATTTACATAGGCAAAACAAATTTTATTACTATCTTAAGTCCATTTATTATTGACAACATTCATTAAATTTCCTTATCAACACTTATTGCATTGATTTATTCAGCGGTCACCTTTTATTTAGTTACTATCCATTTTACAATCCAATGTAAGTCTCCCACTATTTATTTTATATTAAATGAATTCCATTCTACTTAATCTTTTTATTGATATTCCCTTGTATCAGTTTCTTATATTTAACTTTAAATCAAATTGTGACAATCTACATTATCCAAATCTATTGTCATAAAATTTTATTGTTACACTAAATTACAACTACTATACCAAATTTCTACATTTATTCTCAATTAGATTAGAAATTATATTAATTCAATTCATTTAATATTATTAATTTAACGGGTCGTTACACCCTCACTAACTTCCCTGCTCCAGAATTTACTACGACGCCATCACCCACGTGCTCACGCGAAAGCGCTCGCCTTGCGATCCCTTCCTCCACGCGAAATCGGTCGCGGCCTTGCTCGCAAGCTCGAGCAGCTTCGGCCCCTTGATTACGATGGAATTTAGGTTGAATAATTTAAATTTCGAATGAAAGAGGGACGTGATTTTCATTTAACAGCATTTTTTTTTCTTCTCGTTCGAATAACTGATAAAAGCAAGAGAGGGGATGAGAACACGGTAAAAAAAATAGGGAAGCTTCTAGCATATGCGAACATTAAATAATTAAATATGAAAATATCTCGTTTCCCAAAATGCGAAACCCTAAACCCCGAATCAACCATGCCAACAGGCGTTCTTAAAGTTTTACCCGCATTCCGAACACAATGGAACGTGTTTCGGAGGCCAATTTGAACGTATGTGCGAGTTACGAATTAAACGATCGATATTAAATTAAATCGATCCAAATAAATCTAAGCGTTTCGAGCTGCCAGGGTCAAACGACAACCCTGATTGCTCCGAAAATTGAAATCCGATCATAACTAACTATCACGGATCCAATGGAACTGGTTTCGTCGAATTACGAGACTGTACCTCGGAAGGCTATTTTTAAATTCAATTTAAACGGTATATTTTATTAAAATTGAACAAATCACCTTTAATTTCAATTTCAACAATTCTATTATCTTCAGTATCATCATTATAAATTTTATAAGCCTTCAAATTATTTAAAACAGGCTTAGAAATTTCTGATTCAACAATTTACCGAATTTCAATTATTAAATCCAATATTTAAACTATAAATTCAATGATTTAATTATCAAGTAACCATTGATATCGGGAATTCAAACTAAATATTAACTTTTAATATTTTAAAATCAATTAACTATTCAAATTTAAATGGTTAGAAATTCCGGGTCGTCACACCCGAACAAGACAACCCCACAGTTGGCTGCAGATCCAACTGCCCACACAGTCGAAATAAAAAGGGACATCTAGATAGGGGTAAATCTCGTCCTAATTGAGCATGACCCACTTAACCTTGGTGCACCTCCCCTGTTTTAGCCATTCTCGGTTGATAAGGCTTAAGGCTGCGATTACCTTTATAGGACACATTTATCTTAAAATGCTCATCGTCCACCTGACGATGTGCTGAAAGCATTCAATCCATACAAGTCCGTTATGGGTTCGAATGGAACCGAAGGCACTATCTCGTTACACTCATTTTGGAATCACCCTCAAAGTTAACGACAATAGCCCTTGCACTCTGAATCTTCATCTCGAAACTGAAATACTACCTTCGTTAAACTCATTGTGGAATCACCCTCGGAGTTATAACGATATATAGTTCTTACACTTCGAGTCTTCATTTTACTTCACTTGGATTTATGACCTAACATTAATTTGGATCGATGTGGTTTTCGGATATAAAACCCGATCCCGGTCTCATCGAATCCAAAACGCCATTTTAATGTCCAAGTTGTACTTAAGGGTTTTTAAACGGTAGATATTAAGAATATTACTTAACATAAATGGATGATTCATAACACACAAATAGATAATTCACTATTATCAAATTCATCCACACATATCACAAAGCAGCATTTATATATATCACATCTCAGATATACCTCATTCAAACCATCAAATATCAACCAATGACATCCAATATCATCCAATATCATCCAATATCATAAACTCATCCAATGATATTTATCATCCAATCATTAATAATCCATAAACAAGTTTGGACTACTCTTAATTAATTTAATTAATTCTTAATTAAATTAATCCTTTACTTAATCACTTGGATTATCATCAATCTAACTTACCTATTCATTAATTAATTACAAATTAATTAACTAAACATCACTTAATTATCCGCTTTAATTAATCTCCCTTGATTAATTATCTCTTAATTACTTTAAGTAATTATTCCTTAATTACAATTTTAATTAATCATCTTGATTAATTACTTCTTAATTATACCAAGTAATTATCTCTTAGTTACCCTTTTAAAATTAAAGATCCTTGATTAATTATTCTTTAGTTACCCTGATAATTATTTATTAATTATCCTTTTTAATTAATCACACCTGATTAATCACTTTTTAATTAACCACACTTGATTAATTACTTTTAATTATTCACATTAGATTAATTACTTTTTAATTACATTTAGTAATCAAACTTTAATTTTGGATTAATATCCTTTAATTATTAATCACTAATTAATTATTTAATTAATAATTAATTCTATTAATCAAATCCTTCCTAATTAATTATCTAACAAGTAATTAATCACTTTATTAATTACCCTTAATTATTAATTAATTATTCTTTAATTAATTAATTTAAACCTTTAATTAATTATATGAATTAATTCTTTAATTAGTTACTGAGTGATTAACCCTTAATCACTTCCACTTAATTACTTTCATAAAGTAATTAACCTCTAATTACTTTGTTCAATAATTTCCTTTTACTTAATAACCTTCGGTAACTAATTACTTAATTACTTCACCAAGTAATTACACTTAATCAATTTAAATCATTAGTGATTTTCTTTAATTAATCACTAATTAATTACTTAATCAATTATTTAAATAATCATTTAAGTTTAATTAAATAATTCTTTAACTTCTTATATTATAAAGATCCTTAATTAAGAAAATCATTACCTTAATTAAATTACTTATATTCACCAATAACTCTTTGATTATTAATAATAATTGAATTATCTTAATACATTTGTTTATCATTAATTAACCAAATTCTTAATTACTCAAGATAAATCTTTATAATAATTGATTACTACATCTTAATCATTAAACTTTATTTAAAATAAAATATTTTAGAAATAAATTATAATTAAAACAATTTAAACATTCAACTAAACTTTTAAATCTTTAAAAACTTCCCAAAGTTATTTAATAAAATTTATACAAACCTCGGTTTTGAAAAATCACTTATTTTATTTAAAAACTTTTATATTTTAATATATATATAAAACTTATTTAAAACTTAACTTTGAAACAAATTAGTTTATAAGTGAAAACTTGTTATACTTTGTTTTAAAACTTAATAAACATTCCAAAAATCAAATTTCTTTGTTAAAATTTTCTTTTAAACATTTGCTGTTAAATTTTTAAAGCCTGAACAACACAAAACTGCTCAACCCAGCATACTCGAGCAAAACATCCAACTGCTCATATGAAACTCAAGAAATCCACTCCTTCTCCTGCTTCGAGTAAAACTCGAATTTCCCTGAACGTAAACCCGAGCACACTCCCCTGAAACCTGATGCAAAACTCGAGCATATTCGACAAAACCCGAGCCACTCGACCCTTCCCAAAACCAAACTTCAGATGCACGAAACCATGCACATCCACGTGCACAGCGCCGCCGAGTGTCGATGAACTTCGCTCTTACCTCCGTCAAGTCAACTTCAACCACGATGACTTCATCGATCATCTAACTTCCTCGATTCATTCAAGAATCGAATTCGACCCTTTAAACCCATCAGCTCGAAACAAACTTCACCAGAAAGTCGACCACCACGGCAACCCCAGCCTCGAGAAACCCCGCCTCCTTAATCGTAGCTCCCTCACGTCCCCCTGTACCTATCGCAGCCCTCGCGATCGCCACCGAATCGCACTCGATGCCAAAAAGCCACAGCAAAAACGTCACCAAAACTGGGTGATAAAACCCTACATTTCCTTCACAAGTCCACGTCGGCCGTCTAAAAATTCCAATACTAATTTTCTGATGAACTTCTACTTCCCCTCGACCTTCATGCTCAACCACGACATCAAGTTCGCCGTCGATTGCTGAAAATTATCAAATTGTCTAAAACAGAAATCCGAGAATTCACTCCAAATACCAAACTAAAAATCATGATACAACAATTAAAATTCATGGTTTTGCATCACGAATTCAATTATGTAATTCAATCTTAAAATTGAATTGATTAATTTTTGACCAAAACTAAGATTTGACTGGAAATTGAAAAAATTTGAGCCAATTATTCATTTTAAATACCTATGATTATTTTTTGATGAAATGGTACATGATTTCAAACAACTTCTATTTACAAATCATAAGCCAATTCGACTTCAACATTGAGTTATTGAATTAATTATGAAAATTGAACCTGTTATTATCACACAGAGTATATGATTTAACAACACAGGCATTCAAATATTCATCATTAAAACATGCGTCCAATTTAATTCAAATATTTCAGATAACATCATGATATTCATTCACAAGAATAAGTTAAAATCCAGGATTTAAAACTATTTTTAAAATTCATTTACTCGCCTTATTAAAGTAGAAGTCAGAGAACACGTTTTGTTTCCAGGCCCTTGAATTTCATTTTGCGTGTTGAATTTAATCTTGCTGCTGTTGATTTCTGAATTGTTTGTTGAAGTTTTACATCTTGTTGCTTGATTGCATTTGAAGATCTTGCATTGATGTTGAACTTTCTTTTTAACTTCTTGTTTAAGATTTTAGATTTCCAGGTTTCATTTTTCTGATCTTTGATTTCTTGTTTTCAGATTTTCCAGATTTTACTTCTTTGATTTGTGTTATGTTTTGGTTGAAATGAAGAAATATTTTTAGCTGAAGATTAAAAGTAAATTTCTTCTTCATATTTTAGAATTTTAATTTTAAATTAAATTATCAAGAGAATTGACATTTGTCCCTTTCATGATTTAATTTTCTTACACCTAAGCTTATATGTTTACAAATGTCTCTAACATATATTAAAATGTTTACAAGTGTTTTAATGCTTTATTAATGTTTTACGAGTGTTACTTTCCTTTTTATAATTTATTTAAATTATGTATGGAATTATGTAATATTTATATGTATATAATGTGTATATATCTTTTTATAATTTAAGCTCTTAGTTTTAAATAAATATATAAAAGTGAATTCGTGTAAACAATTATAAATTACTTATGCTTTTATCAAATTAAATGCATCATATGTTTATAAGCTTGATAAATTTATTTTAATTTTGTATATAAAATTCCTAAACCAAATTTATCTTATGTTAAAATTTTAAAAGGAAAGAATATTAAAAACAATTGAACTTTTTAAATTTAAATCTTATTTAAAACTAAAGTTTAGAATATATATCTATATTAAATAAGAAATTATCTTTGTTATTAAAATTTAAATCTCAAATATCACTTTTAAAAGTATTAAGTCAAATTAAAATTTTCAAATTACGAATTATATATAATAAAGTTTGGAACACTTAACTAAGTTCAAAACAATAAATTTTTTCCCTTTCTAATATACATACAAATATATATATACATTTCAAATGGAAAACATTTTTAATCATTAGTTTTGATAATTACTATATTAATTTTTGAAACACAAATCCAAACCACAATATATATATTCATATATATTACAATTTGAATCTATAGCTTTTATTACATTAGAGACTTCCTATTCGCAATATATATCAATATATATTATAAGTTGAAAACATTTTGATTAACTTTTGAAAAAATAAATCTTACCAATTTTAAATTTCTAGAATAAATATTTCCAAATTAAGATATTATTATTTTTCAAAAAAAAAATTAAACTTGCCAATTTTAAGTTGTTAGAAAAAATATTAATAGATGTTGTCAAATTAAATATTATTAGCTTTTTAAAAGAATAAACTTGTCAATTTATGATATAAATTTATCAAATCAATTTAAGTATTAACAAATATTATTAAATTGATATTGCTCGAAATTCTGGGTCGTCACATTCCTCCCCCCTTAAAAGAATTTTGTTCCCGAAATTTAAAAGCAAAGATAATGTAATAACCCAGCAAAAGTTTTTAACTTCAAGCAGAAATCACACAAACAAATCATACACTATCAATCATAGCAACCATAGCAACCAATTCAAACAAATAATTTTAACTATACAGACAAAATACTGGATAGAACTTTCTGATATTATCTAGAGTTTTCTAGGTACTTATACTAGAATACTCGCTCTACAGAACCTTAAGTAACTACACTACTATAACCCAGAACTCCCTCTCATCTGGATCTACAAATTTGATCAAGATATCAGACTAAACTCAAGACCAGCTCAACTACCCGATCCTTCTGAACTGCTGATTCTATCACTCGATGAATCGTACACATATTTCCTCAGAGATACGTGAAATGCAATGATTTCCAGCTATCTGAATTGGAAATTCAATCCTATAGATCAAAATCTAATCTCCAGAGAACATAGGAAAACTCAAAATATTTTCGAAGCTAGCTCTCCATTTTTACCACATCTTATATCTCATTTGATCGGATTAAACTAAAACAATATCCAAATTCCAACTTCTCATTCCAAATCTCCTCAATTCTTAACTGCATAACTCTTCTAATGCTCCTGAGTCACCTTCATCTTTCCTGATCAGCTTAACCCTTGTTGATTACTTCATGAACAAACTGGACCAAAATCAAACTAATTTCCAGATCCTACTCAACAAAATGATTCTCTCAAAAATTTTACCAAAATTCAAAACACAACTCTATTCCACATGTACTAGTGGACTTTAGACCTACTTCTCTTATCTGGAATAGCCAATTAGTTGCACTTGACAACCTTGCCTTCAAATCCTGAAAATTCCTTCATTCTTGAATTTCCTGTAGAAATAATCTAATCCAAGAAAACTGCATTCTAGAATAACCGCTATCTCGCTTCTGCTGCACAGCTCTGATCTGAGTAGATGAGAATACCACCGAAGAACTCGAGCACAAACTTTCTCCATACACTGTTTATTAGATCCTAAAAAAATCTTAGTGATCCATTCCACTTGGTCAAAACATCCCAACAGAATCTTAACTAGAAAACCAGATGTGATCAATCCCTCTCCAAAGAATCCTAAGCTGCTTTACCAAACTCTTCTCGCTCTAAGAGTCATCCCTCTACATGGTTGAACCATCGATATTGCTTCTAGAATCCAAGTTGATAAGGAACTCAAACTATGATGCGGTAGACTTCTAATTTCCTCTAAAACATCTGGAAAATCCCTGCCTACTTTAAAAGATTTCACCTCCACTTGAGATGCCTCAATTCCCAAACCAAAGAATACTCCATGAATTCCCAAACTAATCGCAAGTCACTTTTGCGATCTTGCCCAGTTCAGATTCCAAAGAACTATCTTCACCAACTAGAACAGCTTTCCTAATCGAGATCAATCTTTCCAGAATGGCTTATTTATTAGAAAAACTGATAGGTCACTTCCAACAAATATCCTGCTTTGCTAGGCCTCTCGAAGAAATGGATAAGTCTTCACTATCTGCCCGGTCTGCCAATAGTAGAATCCCAAATATTCTGAATCATCAAAGAAACGGATCCACGCTGCTGCTTCCAAACTTCACTTCAATGATACTGCTAAGCCAAAAGATCTTCCTTAACCTAAAGCTTCTTGAAACTCAGAACTATCATCCAATTCCACTAAAAGATCCTTAAGACGAGTAGACATCTCCTCAAGAAACTCGGCTCCAAACCAAACACCAAGCACTTGTTCTTATTAAGGGAAACAATGAGACCATGTCTGAAATGAGGTAACTCATCGACCTTAGTCTCATACTTCAATAGATAAGACTCCCTACTTGAGATCCAGAATATCCCTAAACATCCGAATCTTCCCTGCAGTAGGCATCATTGTTCCTCCAACACTATCTAAATCTGGTTCCAAAAGGAACATCTTCAGAACCATCTATGGATACTGCATCTCACCACACAGCTATTCCTTGCTGAAGCCACCAAGATACCATTACCTGCTTCTGCTTAGCTGACAGACTCAACTCTTGGAATTCCCGTTCACTCGAGAGAAAATCAACCTCACACCTCAAGAATATACACAAATCCTTGCAAAGACTTTCTCTGGGACAAATGAAATCCTTTCACCAATCAATAAAGCTTATTCGAGACGGTATTAGGTCTACAATCTCGACAGATACACCTCCAACCACAACATATGAGCCTCTTCCATTAGTGGTAGTCGTGTTACACACACTCCTACCTTATCTACCTCTATTACCTATGTTGGAAAATCCAAACAGATAACCCAACAGATTAGGTAGATTTATATATATATATATATATATATATATATATATATTACAAGTACGCTCTCTCAAGAAAGAAGTCACTCCAAAGCCTAAGTATTCACTCAACCTAGCGCTCTGATACCAACTGTAGTGACCTGCCTTTCTATCACCAGAAAGACGCATCATTACGTAAGAAAGAAAGGGATAGAAGAAGAAAAGAAAGAAAAGAAAGAACAACAACACAACAAAATCTCACAACGGAACGAATGAAATATAATATATAACATATATAGTATCATATACATCAGAGTACACAACTATACATCTCAATTTAGACAGTTATAACATTTCTGCCTAATGTACAATACAAGAGCATCCATACAGAATAACATCACAGTGGAAACTCTATCTATATATCTACACACTGAAGCCTCCTGCTCCAAAGCTCCTCCAGAATTCGTCAAGGATAACCTGAATCCCTCAACTACTCATACATAATATGAGTACCCAAGAGTTTAATAAAACAGAAAATAAACACTTGGGTCAGACAGGGATCTGGTGTGAGTAAACGGTTTAAAATTGCTTAACTTTAAAAAATCCTCTGAAAAGAAAGTATCACGTAAGACTTCCCACACATAAACATGGAAAAAAATTTACCTTACGCTAACCAAAACATTTGATAGGAAATCCAGTGATATTATAATAATGTCTAGGGTTTTCAAGTAAATAAGAAATAGCCAAAATTGTTACATGATTAAATTCCAGCTACTAGCCACAAAAGTGGGTAATACAATCAAAACCGTAGGGTGTCGTTGGAAGAATGAGTTTCCATCAATGGCAGGGCTACTGGGGTACCGCCCGTCACAGTACGTGGCCTAGATCACCGTACCGAGGAGCCACCCTAATTCCCCTTCAATACAAAGCCGAGACCATTCCTTACTGAATAGTCCCGAACAAGACAACCCTGCAGTTGGCTACAGATCCAACTTCCCACACAGTTGAAATAAAAAGAGACATCTAGACAGGGGTAAATCTTGTCCTAATTGGGCATGACCCACTTAACCTTGATGCACCTCCCCTGTTTTAGCCATTCCCGGTTGATGAGGCTTGAGGCTGCGATTACCTTTATAGGACAAATTTATCTTAGAATGCTCATCGTCTACCTAACGATGTGCTGAAAGCATTCAATCCATACAAGTCCGTTTCGGGTTCGAACGGAACTGAAGACACTATCTCGTTACACTCATTTTGGAATCACCCTCAGAGTTAACGACAATAGCCCTTGCACTTTGAATCTTCATCTTGAAACTGAAAGTACTACCTTCGTTAAACTCATTGTGGAATCACCCTGGGAGTTATAACGATACATAGTTCTTACACTTCGAGTCTTCATTTTACTTCACTTGGATTTACGACCTAACGTTAATTTGGATCGATGTGGTTTTCGGAAATAAAACCCGAACCCGGTCTCATCGAATCCAAAACGCCATTTTAATGTCCAAGTTGTACTTAAGGGTTTTTAAATAGTAGATATTAAGAATATTACTTGACATAAATGGATGATTCATAACACACAGATAGATAATTCACAATTATCAAATTCATCCACACATATCACAATGCAGCATTTATATATATCACATCTCAGATATATCTCATTCAAACCATCAAATATCAACCAATGACATCCAATATCATTAACTCATCCAATGATATTTATCATCCAATCACTAATCATCCATAAACAAGTTTGGACTACTCTTAATTAATTCTTAATTAAATTAATCCTTTACTTAATCACTTGGATTATCATCAATCCAACTTACTTATTCATTAATTACAAATTAATTAACTAAACATCGCTTAATTATCCGCTTTCATTAATCTCCCTTGATTAATTGTCTCTTAATTACTTTAAGTAATTATTCCTTAATTACAATTTTAATTAATCATCTTGATTAATTACTTCTTAATTATACCAAGTAATTATCTCTATATTACCCTTTTAAAATTAATCATCCTTGATTAATTATTCTTTAATTACCCTGATAATTATTTCTTAATTATCCTTTTTAATTAATCTCACCTGATTAATCACTTTTTAATTAATCACACTTGATTAATTACTTTTAATTATTCACATTAGATTAATTACTTTTTAATTACATTTAGTAATCAAACTTTAGTTTTGGATTAATATCCTTTAATTATTAATTACTAATTAATTATTTAATTAATAATTACTTCTATTAATCAAATCCTTCCTAATTAATTATCTAACAAGTAATTAATTACTTTATTAATTACCCTTAATTATTAATTAATTATTCTTTAACTAATTAATTTAAGCCTTTAATTAATTATATGAATTAATTCTTTAATTAGTAAATAAGTGAATAACCCTTAATCCCTTCCACTTAATTACTTTCATAAAGTAAGTAACCTCTAATTACTTTGTTTAATAATTTCCTTTTGCTCAATTACCTTCGGTAATTAATTACTTAATTACTTCAAAAAGTAATTACACTTAATCAATTTAAATCATAAGTGATTTTCTTTAACCAATCACTAGTTAATTACTTAATCAATTATTTAACTAATCATTTAAGTTTAATTAAATGATTCTTTAACTTCTTATATTATAAAGATCCTTAATTAAGAAAATCATTACCTTAATTAAATTACATATAGTAGCCAATAACTCTTTGATTATTAATAATAATTGAATTATCTTAATTATCTTCATACATTTGTTTATCTTTAATTAACCAAACTCTTAATTACTCAAGATAAATCTTTATAATAATTGATTACTACATCTTAATCATTAAACCTTATTTAAAATAAAATATTTTAGAAATCGATTATAATTAAAACAATTTAAACATTCAAATAAACTTTTAAATCTTTAAAAACTTCCCAAAGTTATTTAATAAAATTTAATACAAACCTCATTTTTGAAAATCGCTTATTTTTTTTTAAATTTTTTTATATTTTAATATATATATATATATATATAACTTATTTAAAACTTAACTTTGAAACAAATTAGTTTATAAGTGAAAACTTGTTATACTTTGTTTTAAAACTTTATAAACCTTCCAAAAATCAAATTTCTTTGTTCAAATTTTCTTTTAAACATTTGCTGTTAAATTTTTAAAGCCTGAACAACACAAAACTGCTCAACCCAGCATACTCGAGCAAAATATCCAACTGCTCATATGAAACTCGAGAAATCGACTCCTTCTCCTGCTTCGAGTAAAACTCGAATTTCCCTGAATATAAACCCGAGCACACTCCCCTGAAACCTGATGCAAAACTCGAGCATATTCGACAAAAACCCAAGCCACTCGACCCATCCCAAAACCAAACTTTAGATGCACGAAACCGTGCACATCCACGTGCACAACGCCGCCGAGCGTCGATGAACTTCGCTCTTACCTCCGTCAAGTCGACTTCAACCACGATGACTTCATCGATCATCTAACTTCCTCGATTCATTCAAGAATCGAATTCGACCCTTTAAACCCATCAGCTCAAAACAAACTTCACCAGAAAGTCGACCACCACGGAAACCCCAGCCTCGAGAAACCCTGCCACCTTAACCGTAGCTCCCTCATGTCTCCCTGTACCTATCGCAGCCCTCGCGATCGCCACCGAATCGCTCTCGATGCCAAAAAGCCACAGCAAAAACGTCACCAAAACTGGGTGTTAAAACCCTACATTTCCTTTGCAAGTCCACGTCGGCCATCTAAAAATTCCAATACTAATTTTCTGATGAACTCATACTTCCCTTCGACCTGCATGCTTAACCACGACATCAAGTTCGCCGTCGATTGCCGAAAACTGGTCAAATTGTCCAAAACAGACAATCCGAGAATTCACTCCAAATAATAAACTAAAAATCATGATACAACCATTAAAATTCATGGTTTTGCATCACGAATTCAATTATATAATTCAATCTTAAAATTGAATTGATTAATTTTTGACCAAAACTAAGATTTTACTGTAAATTTAAAAAAAATTGAGCCAATTATTCATTTTAAATACCTATTATTATTTTTAGACGAAATGTTACATGATTTCAAACAACTTATATTTACAAATCATAAGCCAATTCGAATTCTCCATTGAGTTATTGAATTAATTATGAAAACTGAACATGTATTATCACAAAGAGTATACGTTTTAACAAAATAGACATTCAAATATTCATCATTCAAACATGTATCCAATTTAATTCAAATATTTCATATAACATCATGATATTCATTCACAAGAACAAGTTGAAATCCAGGATTTAAAACTGTTTTTAAAATTCATTTACAGGCCTTATTAAAGCAGAAGTCAGAGAACACGTTTTGTTTCCAGGCCCTTGAATTTCATTTTGCGTGTTGAATTTAATCTTGCTGCTGTTGATTTTTGAATTGTTTGTTGAATTTTTACATCTTGTTGCTTGATTGCATTTGAAGATCTTGCATTGATGTTGAACTTGCTTTTTAACTTCTTGTTTCAAATTTTAGATTTCTAGGTTTCATTTTTATGATCTTTGATTTTTTGTTTTTAGATTTTCCAGATTTTACTTCTTTGATTTGTATTATGTTTTGGTTGAAATGAAGAAAGATTTTTAGCTGAAGATTAAAAGTAAATTTCTTCTTCATATTTTATAATTTTAATTTTAAATTAAATTATCAAAAGTATTGACATTTGTCCCTTTCATGATTTAATTTTCTTACACCTAAGCTTATATGTTTACAAATGTCTCTAACATATATTAAAATGTTTACAAGTGTTTTAATGCTTAATTAATGTTTTACAAGAGTTACTTTCCTTTTTATAATTTATTTAAGTTATGTATGAAATTATGTAATATTTATATGTATATAATGTGTGTATATCTTTTTATAATTTAAGCTCTTAGTTTTATAAAAATATATAAAAGTGATTTCATGCAAACAATTATAAATTACTTATGCTTTTATCAAATTAAATGCATCGTATGTTTATAAGTTTGAGAAATTTATTTTAATTTTATATATAAAATTCCTAAACCAAATTTATCTTATGTTAAAATTTTCAAAGGAAAGAATATTAAAAGCAATTGAACTTTTTAAATTTAAATCTTATTTCAAACTAAAGTTTAATATATATATATATATATATATATATATATTAAATAAGAAATTATCTTTGTTATTAAAATTTAAATCTCAAATATCACTTTTAAAAGTATTAAGTCAAATTAAAATTTTCAAATTACAAATTATATATAATAAAGTTTGGAAACACTTAATTAAGTTCAAAACAATAATTTTTTTCCCTTTCTAATATATATACAAATGTATACATTTCAAATGGAAAACATTTTTAATCATTAGTTTTGATAATTACTATATCAATTTTTGAAACACAAATCCAAACCACAATATATATATATATATATATATATTCATATATATTACAATTTGAATATATAGCTTTTATTACATTAGAGACTTCCTATTTACAATATATATCAATATATATATATATATATATATATTATAAATAGAAAACATTTTGATTAACTTTTGAAAAAATAAATCTTACCAATTTTAAATTGCTAGAATAAATATTTCTAAGTTAAAATATTATTAGTTTTCAAAAGAATTAAACTTGCTAATTTTATGTTGTTAGGAAAAATGTTAACAGATATTGTCAAATTAAATATTATTAGCTTTTTAAAAGAATAAACTTGTCAATTTATGATAAAAAATTATCAAATCAATTTAATTATTAACAAAGATTATTAAATTGATATTGCTCAAAATTCCATGTCGTCACAGCCTAAGGTTATAAAGTAAAGAAGTTTACTTGTATCGAAAGGGGTATTTTCAATGGTTTCGAAAGAGGTTGCTTAAAGCTATTAAACAAGGGTTTCGATTGTGTTCATGTTCATCGACGGTAATTCTATCGGTTTAGAAAAACGTCGAACGAATTTAAATTAAAAATTAACCGCAAGTGCACAGCGTACTATTGAAGTACGTGGCGAGTACGGGTCGATCCGCAAGGAATTGTGATTTTAAAAATCTATTCAATCAAATTAAACCAAAGTTGAAGGGTGTGATTAGCTAGAAAATGAGAAAAATGTCATAAAGAAAGTGATAAAGATATGAGAGTTAAATGACAATTTAGAGATAATTCCGCTCTCTAGATCATATAGCTCAACAAATTACGAAATTATGATCTCTCTTTTTTGGTCATAAGTGAATTTAAATGATATGTTTATCATAAGTATGGCTCGTTTGTGCTATTAATTAGCTCAACATAAGCCATCGAACTATAACACAACCTTTAAACCACTTACCAACTCTAATGAAAATGACAACAAAATTGAAAATAAAATCTTTTTTAAGTATGACCTATTAACTATTAATTAGAAATATAGACCATCAAATTTGAATTTCAAATCACTTTCTTATGCCATAATCATATTTTGATGAAGAGGCATTTGTGTTAGTGACTGTTTAAGCATAGCCTATTTGGTGTCAACAATATAGGCTATCAAATTCAAGGAAAAAACAACAAATTAAACCACTTCAAACATTGTCATTCAACACAAAAGGAGAGCTATAACCATCAAAATATTGAAGCAATATGATTAGAGGCTTCATTACCTATAAATTGAAGGGATTAGCCTCTCATATTTGTTATCAAAACAACAAATATAGCTTGCAACATAAAAGAAAAGAAAAGGAAAAAGAGAGCAAAGTAAAGAAACAAACTATTCTACTTGCATGAAAAATAAATCTACACTACTAACATGAAGGTAAATAAACTAAAAGAAGCATGTAAAAGAAGAAGAGCACTAATTAACACTGCATTGAAAAAAGAAAATACATGAATTAAAAATGGCTAAGTAGCCATGGAAAAGAGAAAGAGAACTTGTCTTTTATTTTCTAAACTAAAACTAACTAACTAAGAGGAAGGTTACATGAAACATAAGGGGTATATATACAGGTGTTAAACCCTAATTCATATTTTTAGGGAATGCCCAAATTTTCTTTGAGGTAATATGGTGGCGAAGTAATCATTAACATCCACTAATCCCCCACTTAAATGTACATGAAGCTTTTATGTCCTTTTATCATATGCTTAGATCCTAATTGAAAATCAATGTAAGTGCGTGGGGTCCTTCATGATCATCACTATGAATTATTTCTATCTTCATTCCTTTATATTCATGTTATGCATGCATGTGCCTTCATGAAACCACTCCTATTTGAGACCAAGTTCCTACACAAATATATATAAATTTCCAATTAATTTTTCTTAAAGAAATATATGCACACAAATGACCGTTTCATCCCTGTATGAAGAAGGATGTGTGACAGTTTGGAATTAATATGGATTTTGGTTAAAACAAGTTAAAATACCCCATATAATCATTTATTTAATTTAAATAGAATAAATATGGTTGTAAAAATATGCATATTTACATGCACATCAAATACCCCCACACTTATCTTTTTATTCGTCCTCGAATAAAGAAAAAACTAAGATAAATCCGTTTTCGTAGGGAGCACGATTACATTGAGCGTATGCAACAAGCCGTTAAACCTCTAGGTGTACCTTGTAGGACGAGTGTTGTCTCGTGATGGTTTTCAGCGGATACTACCCAAAAAATCCAAATACAGGATGAACATATATACAAAATGTAAGATTTATTTACAAAGAGATGAATGCGAGTTTTGGAAATATTTACAAATAAAAGGTTTACTTTTAAACAGACACAAATAAGTAAAATATAGGTGTTGGTCATTATCTTGAGATTTAAGTCATTTACTCGTCAAAGTTTCCGATAAAAATCAAGTTATCATAACAAATAAACAATAGTTTAACTCGTTATTTTGGTTCATAACAAAGTGTAATTATGAAATGGATCCTTAGTTGATTATCAAAGTTTATCAAAATGGTATTTTCATTTCTTTTCAGTAACAAATCAAATCAAATAAGTAAAAATAGTGCTAGGATTTCAATTGCTTTCTCTCTCACTATTTGCAACAAAAAATACACAACTAGCTCAGGTAAACTGAGGCCAGGTATACCAACCATGCACTGCCTTTCGGGCTTATGTGAGAGGAGTATAGAGCATGGCGAGTGCATCACTTTCGTGCATACACCTATTGACCGTAGGTGGTTTTTATTAAGTCTGTTCTTTTTTTACATTTGTTCCATACATGCATAACCTTGAGGAGTTTTAAATGAGTATGAAAGCACAAGATTCTAAGTAATTCACCCATGTATAACCGTGAGGACTTTTAAATGAAAGTGAATACTGTTTGCACCAAAATTGGTCACAACATTCTTCGAAAGTTTTTAAAGAGATAATAATGAAGAATATAAATTAAAAATGAGGATTGTCTAATAAAAACTCCAATGAACCGAAAAGTAAATGCGTACACAAGCAATTTAGAGTGGTTCAGCATGTTGCCTACGTCCACTATGATGTTTTTTGCAACTTTATTGATTCTCTTTCAATGATTACAAGTGGTTACATCAATCAACAGCAAGTTACAACTGGAAATTCGAAATCAACAGTAGTAGAATGATGGAGATTTCAATCCGACAGAGTCTGGGCGCTTGAGAGTCAAAAGAAGATCCCTCTTCTGTAGGCTCTGGGGCTCTATTTATAGGCGTAGGAGGCTGAGGCTTCGCTCAAACTTTGGGAGATTCGCTCTGACACGTGAGGGGGCCCACACGACCAATTCCAGAAAGTTTCGAGTCGATCTGTGATCGATATGAAATCATTTCGTATCGATCAAGATGATATCCAACCGAGCTGAAATTTGGTGTGAACATTCCTTGGCATATGTGCAATCTCCAGTGAAAATTTTATGGCATTTGGATCGGTAGATTTCCAGATATCGTCGATACGAAATGAGTATTCTTGAGTGGCTGTTTCATTCGACTCTACGGCTTCGTGTCCATCCCTTCGAATCGATGGCTGCACGTGTTTCTGAGGTGATGTGGCACATGCATCTCGGATCGATCCACCTTTTTCTTTAGTTTGGTTGCATCGTCTCCATTTATCTCGCCCCATTTGAATCGAAGGCTGCCACGTTAAACCAGGTCCACTTGTCCTTATGGATATGAACGAACCATTGGTCATAGGCGTACGAGAGCCTTTAATTGATACGGAGCAAGGTCGTCTAATGGATACGAAGAGCAGTGGCTTGATGGATTCGAGATAGATCGATGCGATGCAATCATACTTCTGTTTGATACGGAGACGGTGGTCTCGAATATAGGTTTGACCATGGATGCGAACTGTACCTTGCCTGATGGATACGAAACAATATCTGGCCAATCGATACGAAACAAATATTCTGCTGAGGGACTCGAATGAGATTGAGTCGAATGTAGGCTCCCTGATGGAGTCGAACATGACCGAGGCGAAGCCGATTGATGCGAATTGCCCCGTTTAGATGGATTTGAATAGAGTCTTCTATGATGGATGCGAAGCAGATACTGGCCGATCGTTACGAAGCGCATCATCTGCTGATGGGTACGAAGTCCATCGATACGAACTCGATGGATTCGAACACGGCCAATCCTGATCGATACGAACTCATGGGAATTGACCGATACAAAGTAGGTTATCTGCCGATGGATGCGAAGGAGGGAGATGCCAATGGATTCGAATAAAGAGGAGCTGATGGATGCGAATGAGATCAAGTCAAACAGAGGCACTTCGATAGATTCAAATTTGATCGATACGAACTGCGGCACTTCGATGGATAAGAAGTTGCTGAAACCTAATCGATACGAACGTGATCGATTCGAACCAGAGTTCGATGAAGGATACGAAATCAACAATGGCGATGGATATGAAAGCTGGGCCGTTTCCTGTAGATTGAATCGATCATAACATGAGCATACGAACTCGGATTGACTTGAAATTTGGAATATTGGCTCTTATGATCTTTTTTGTCATGTCCTATCAATTGTAGCCTGATACGGGCTCGGACAAAATTCAGCGATATCCATAGTGAAGCAAAGTATAACCAATCTTTGAGATGAACTATTTTTTGGTATCACGGCTTTGCCAAAAAGCGGGATAACATTTGCCCCCCAAAGTACGTCTTGTGGAAACATGACGTGCTTTGAATAGCTGCAATTTTTCTCTGAACAATCATTGCTCTTTTGTCGAAGGTTGTAACCTTGCGTTGATATAACTGATTACTGTATAATAGTACTTAACTGTTTGTTGTCGTAATCGTAATGAGATGAGTATTCGATCCCTGTGAATGTGGAAAATCGAATATTAGTCTGACATACATGCATATTTGTTAACTTGACTCTCGTTAACGTTGCGCGTTAACGAGCCGCTATCAGTTTAGTTTGTTATCGAATTTCGTATCGATTCTCTCCTGAACCGATTTGAAATTCGAGTTGAAACAACGCTTGATGGTTGTTTTTGACTATCCTCTTGTATCGATCCTCTCCTGAGTCGATGTAAAAGGTTGAAAGTACTTTTTCATATCGATGCGAGTCGAAACGATGGATACGAAATGATAGTTTGTATCGATGAGTCTTGATGGATACGAAATATTCGTTCGTATCGATGAGTTCTGATGGATAAGAAATATTCGTTCGTATCGGTGAGTTTTGATGGATACGAAATATTCGTTCGTATCGATGGGCCTGCACTGTCGTGAATTGAGGTTGCAAAATAGACACTTCGAATCGATGGAGTTCGATGCTCACTTCGTCTCGATGAAGATAAAGCCGATGGATTCGAAAGCAGCATTCGCATCGATCCATCATCTGACCGTTTATGACCGGTCACATTGACTGGGAGGCGAAGCGACACAGTCACTCTTAAGGCTCCATATAAATACTTTGGACTTAGCCAATTTTTCACTTTTTCACTTTTACTATTGGCTTATACTTTCTGCGCTTTCGTATCGATAGAGAGAACGGAAGAACGAACTTCTTTGGCCTTCGAATCGATTCCATCCTTCTAGCCTTCGCGTTCTAATTTTAACTTAGGTAATTAATCAATTATGACTAAATCCGAGCAACGCAACTCGAATCTCATATCCATCCCATTCTTGTTGATAATCGATTTGGGCAATGTCAAGGCCAGATCCGGGCCAAAGCTTGGTGGAGGTTGGCCATGGTGATGCTCAAGTTGACTGGAGAAGAAAGAGTTTGGGATACGGAGCAATCGGTTGATTGTTGCTTGGCCTTCAGTTCGTACCAATGAAAAGAAAGAACATGGCTTGGCTTCGTATCGATGAATGGGCGTAGGGTTCGTACCAATCCAGAACGGAGGCAATTCGTATCATTTATTTGTCGTCAACACAAAACCATAGGGAAAATAATCAATACGAAGTTCTGGGCAAGCGACCGATGTGGACTTCATCATCTTCGATCGATACAAAGCATTGCACCCCCTGATCGATACGAGGTTGCCAAGCCGTGATCGATACGAAGTTGATATGAATTAATCGATGCGAAGTGCATCGATTCGAACTTGAACGTTACGAAATGTATCGACTCTAATTTGATCGATACGAAATATATCGATTCGAACGAGATCGATACGAAAATGAGGCCTCGCTAACTCGATACGAATTTGAACTGCGGCAACCGATTCCAAGTTGAAATTAGACAAACTTAGAGAACTTTTGCATGCTCGAACACTTGATTCCGACGAGTTTCTGCCTTGCATGATTGAACTACCTTTTCGAAGCTTGCCGATGGAACCGTAACTTGCCAAAAACGTAACGAACTTTAACTTGAATCGATCGTTAGCATCTGGATGGCACGGTTGTGATGGTCAGTGATGACGGTCATTTCCGGTCTGATTTTCAAAGTTCCGTCGTTTACACATTTCAGTTTATTTTGTAGATTTTGCTCAAGTAATGCACAGCACTGCACGACACATTCATGCACTTTACACTGGGGAATGCACGGGCTCTTTATCGTCTAATAATGATTTCTCGTGAGTTAGCTAGTTATGGAACCATTAAGTTCGCAACCGCAAGAAACTCAGAGTTCGATCCCTCCCGTGCTTGAAGTACTGGAGATTGAGGTTGAAGTTATCGGTCCAGCTCTGGACGATTTACCCGACGCATCCTTCATTAGTAACCCATCAGACTCTGTTCCGTCCAATATTTCAGAAGACATGCTAGGAGGAATATGCTTAAGGCATGGCCTGTCGATGGACGACGTATTATTGCCGGGACCAAGTGACAGACCGCATAATCCTCCGGAGGGATACACCGCATTCAGTCATCATGCGTGCGCAGCTGGGACACTCCCTCCGTTTAACCAGTACATAAGAGAAGTATTGTCGTTTCTACGGATTTCCCCCTCTCGGCTACATCCCAACGGATATGCCTCACTCAATAGCTTGTTCATTGCATTTATGGAGTATCTTTATCGACCACCACTCCCGATTGAGATCAGATACTTTTTTTAACTTCAAGAGTCGGACTGATAGTCCATCTTTCATAGTCTTGGAAGTGGTAAGGAACTGTCAGGTGGTCACAGGGGCTTGGACTAGACTAAGCTACTTAAAGACGGAGTTGTTTTATGTTAGATGCCCCCAGGATTTGCTAGGTGATGGCTATTTATAAGTGAGTTATTGACATCTTCTCGGGTAATTGATAAAAATGATGTAGATGAGTCGAACTCACATCTCTTTTTCTTTCTTTACAGCAATAATTCAGTGACCCGAAGGGGTTTTTTCAAGGAGATAGTTTGGGTCTTCCACAAAATCCCAAGTGAGGAGAGAAATATCGAATTGCTTTTGATGGATAGGAATCTCAGAATCCTTGGGTTGATTGAGCGGAGACAAAGTATAATGCTCGATGGTACATTAAGAACCGCCTCGAGAGAGCAAGTTAAACGAAAAAAGCCTTAAGTCGTCGTAATCGAGGAGGCTGATTCTGAGAGAACTCATACTGATGAGGAGCCCTTGGACGAACCTGCTGATGTAGCCCAGGGCACTGAAGAGCAGAGAAAAGGCAAGGCAGCCGTTTTTAAGTCACCTAAAAAGGGGAGACGGAAATTCATCGCCACGTGATGGCCCGTTTCTGGAATTAGAATTTCGAAGGTGTCACCCCCAAGAATAGAAAGTCTTTACGAAGGGCTTGCCGATCTTCCAATTCCGGATGATGTGTCTTTCCTGCATGATGCCGGGTTGGAGGAATTCCACCATACGTTAGAATTGAGCGAGCCTTTTCCTACTAGCGTGGTCGATACTTCCAGTTGGTCGGGGGGTTGCACATTCATACACAATTCACGACACTACACAAACCTTTGACCGTAGGCCAACTGTTTCGAAAAGCCACTAACTCTACTTTTATTTTGCTTTGCAGGTATGACTGGACGAGGTTCAATGTTGGAAAGTCTTCGACAGGCCCGTTGATCTTCTGCATACTATGAGTCGCATAGAAGGGAAGGGGACAGTGATCACGACCGTGGATACTCTGGATACTCCAGCCAAGAGAGATATGATAGAGATAGGGATTATAGACGTTGATCTCGCACTCCTCCTCCCAGAACTCCTGTACAACCTCCCGTTTATGTTTCTCGTCCCCCTGAATTCTTGCGGCACAAGTCGGCTTCCCAATCTTCCAGGTCTGAGCCCCATCATCCTAGAATGGAGGCAATAACCTCCGTAGTTGCAGAACAGGCCCCTACGGAAATTTCAGGGGAAGGGGTGATCAAGCTTGCTCAGTTGAAGAAGGATTTTCCGAACATCTGTTTCGATAACTATATTTTTCCTCCTCATTTAAAAAGAATCCCGTCGGAAGCTGAGCAGATGGTGCATGACTATGTACATGACTTCTATGCCCAGTATAAGTCATGGGCTAGAGCGGCTGAGAAAGCATCATCATTAGCCTTCGAGCGAGCAGCTATCATTGAGAAACTTCAAGCCGAGCTAGCTCAAAAGGACCGTATTATACAAGTCCTGAACACTGAAGCTGAGTCATCCTGGAAATCAGAGATGGAGGCCCTAAAGAAAGCCGATGAAGCCCAAGCGGCGATGGACAGGATGAAGAAAGAGCATTATGTTACGGTGGAGGACATGGGCCACCTAACCACTATTGTAACTGCCGAGCGGGATGCGGCCTTGAAGGAGCTTAACGAGCTCAAAGACAAATTTGCTGAAATTGCCAAGAATAGGGATGATGCGAACAACGCGGCCCAGGAAGCATGTGAACATGTCGTAGTGCTTCGGACCGAGGGAGACGCGGCGGTGGCTAAAGTACAGGAGGTCGAAGCCGAAGTTGATAGGAAAATTCAGGTGACCGAGTCCAGGCTGGAGGCTGATATTGAAGACCTCCTTATCACTTACAACACCAATGTGTTGAAGCATAGAAATTTGGCCTGGCTCGAAAATTACTCGGTACATCTCCATAGTGCTTGGGTCCGGTTGATTGAGGAGGAGAAAACAGCACACCCGAGCGAATCGATTGATGAATTTGAGCTCGAAAATCGACTACTGACTGAGGATGAAAGAAAGATCCTTCACGACGCTATAATTTCTCACGAGAAGGAAATGGTTGGCATCCATCATCAGGAAGTTGGGGAAAGTTCAGGTGTTGAGAACCAGGTCACATTCCTTGAGATTAGCGCTCCACCTCCATTAGAGCCTACATCAACGGTTGCATCACAATCTATTCCAACTTATAACCTGGAACAACCGCAACTATCTCCTATCCAAGAGCATGTTTCTGAAGCCGCTCAGCCATCAGTAAGCCAAACTGAGGAAGGTATTCCTAACATATCTCGAGTGTGTTCTAAATAGAGAATTTGTTTTGGAGCGATTGCTAACAACTCCTTTTCATTTTTGTTCAGTGACTGGAATTACGCTGACTTCTGCAACCCAAGGGTCATCTCAAGGGCAGGAGGCCATTACTACCGAAACAACTATTATGACAACGACGGTGCCAGCTGAAATAACACGGGAGGGCTCACTATCTTTCGACGAGCAAATGATGAGCGAGCTTCTTGACCGACATGGTGATTCCTTCACAGACTTTCCATTCATCATTAGTGGACTTCCGCCAGCCTCCAGTTCTTCATTGCAGACTACAGCTGCCCCCAGCCAGGCCCAAACAATTCATGATGAAGAAATCTTGGCCAAGATTAATGCTGAATTAGCGGCTGCGGGGCAAAGTGGTAATGCTGGAAGTGATACGGCGGTGCTTAGCCCAGCATCTCTAAGGATAGTACTGTTGTTGATACCCGGGTGTCTGTCCCATCTTCCGTTACAGATCCAGTCCTTCTAACTCCTCCGGTAGGAAGTATACATCTGGAATCGAGCTCAGAGGAGGACGTTGACATTATGCCCTCAGCCGGAGAGCAATCATCGGAGGGCAAAAGTTCAAAACGGAAGATCTCTAGTGAGTCTGAAGGTTCTCCATTGAAAAGGAGGCCGAGGAAAAAGAAATAGATTGGCAACTTAATCAAACTTTTGATAGGTAGGAACTTGTTTTCGTTTCCCATTCGTAGGCCGTGTATAGATGCAGGTTCGGCCTCTGCTAGTAAGAATCTTTTGGAAGAACTTTCATATAAGCTCTTGTTTCTAGCTAGTCGAAATAAAATTTATCTTTTTTCATTTCAACTATTTTTTCTATCTTACTTGCTTGAGTGGTGTAATGATGGGCTCGTGACCACACCTATTACGGATCTTGAGCACATGTCTGTTCTCCGGGGCCTTTGAATAATTTACAAATGATAATTTGGTTCACGCTCCAGGAAGCTAAAGTCGACGTTTATACTCCAATTCGCACTGTGGGAACTTAGAGTTAGTGTTTATACTCCGGTTCGCATTCCGGAAACCTAGAGTTAATGTTTATACTCCAATTTGCACTCTGGGAACTTGGAGTTAGCGTTTATACTCCAGTTCGCACTCCGGGAACCTAGAGTTAGTGGATGTTTATACTCTAGTTCGCACTCTGGGAATCTGGAGTTAGTTGATGTTTATACTCCAATTCGCACTCTGGGAACCTGGAGTTAGCCGACAGATGGTCAGTCACATCTGTTTGGGCTTTTTAGGAATTCGTTCACACTCTGGGAACGATGGGTTTATCGGGATCGTGGATGGTCGGGTCACATCCAACCCGAGTTAACAAGCGAGGTTGTTAGACGGACAGGTCCGTCCTCCTCAAACATGGTTAGGATATGGCCGAAGTCGTTAAGCGGACGGGTCCACCCTCTCTGGAACCGCACTTATATGTTTATACTCCAACTCGTACTCTGGGAGTTTGGAGTTAGTGTGAGGATTGTCGTGTATCAAACCTTTTAGATATTGGTGTGGTGATATTCCCCCGAGCTTGGGTTTCGCTTAGTGAGTGACCGATCATATCACAGTCACTCCCTATTTGAATAAATTCCACTATACGATGGAACCTAGCTCTCCGTGCATCGTGATGTTGTACATTCAAATATCACAGCTCTGGCTCGAAGAGATAGCATTTTATTGCTGAAATGAGAAAATATGGCAAAGTCAGATGCCTTATTACAAACTCAAATTTCGAAAATGCAAAAATAAAATACAAAAGAAGAAATAGACTAAAGTAAATAAAGCCCGTCATATGTAGTAGCGACGGAGGCTTTCACTATTACAAGCCCTTGGCAGAGTAAGACCGTCAACGGTCGACAACTTGAATGTGCCGTCTCCGAGCTTTTGAATGATCACATATGGCCCTTTCCAATTTGGCTTCATATGCGAAGGGACCGGATAAACTCTTTTCAGAATGACATCGCCAAGTTCGAAGGTCCATGGTCGGACCTTCGCATTATATAATCGGGCGACTCGATTTCGATATGCGGCTGCCCTCAAATTAGCCTCTTCGATTTTTCATCCAGTAAGTCCAAAGATTCAGCAAGTAATACGGCATTAGTTTTCGGATCATAGTAATTTACCCGATGAGAAGGTACTTCCATTTCGATCGGGATAACAGCTTCTGAGCTGTAGGACAGAGAGAAGGGGGTGTGTCCAGTCGTGGACTTATGGGTCTTCGGTAAGCCCATAAATCCATAAGTAATTCATCAACCCACTTACCCCCAGCCTTTTCCAGTCGTTTTTTCAAAATAGATTTGATAATTTTATTAACGGCTACGACTTGGCCATTTTCCCAAGGGTGTGCAACTGTTGAGAATTTCTTATGGATGTGGAACCGTTGGCAGAAATTTTTGAATTCAACACTGTCGAATTGGGCTCCGTTATTAGTGATAACGGTATGCGGGAGACCAAACCGGCAGATAATATTGCATATTACGAAGTTGATTACTTTCTTCATCGTGATTGTTGCAAGAGGTTCAGCTTCAGCCCATTTGGTGAAGTAATCAACTGCGACGATGGCGTACTTCGCGCCACCTTTGGCTAGAGGCAATACACCAATTATATCAATGCCCCATACTACAAACGACCAAGGACTGACCATTTGGGTTATTTCAGTAGGTGGGGCCCTAGCAATTCGAGCATGTATCTGCCATTTATCACATTTCTTAGCATAGTCCGCCGCATCACGGTTCACAGTTGGCCAGAAATACCCATATCGAAGAACTTTCTTGGCGAGGGCTTGCCCTCCTGTGTGATCACCACATTCTCCCTCATGCGCATCACATAGCACCTTTTGATTTCGTCGTGGGCGATGCATCGAAGGAGGGGAACTGAATATCCTCTTCTATACATGATTCCATCCTGAATGGTAAACCCCGAGGCCTTTCGAATGATCTATCTCCTTTCACTCTTACGCTAAGGCAATACCCCGTGCTCGATATAGTTTCGATAGGGGGTCATCCATGACTCTTTTTTTTAGGAGTAGTCTCAAATACGCAGTCGGTCTCCATTTGATCGATACTTGGAGAAGATAGAGTTTCAACGGGAACGAGCCCCAACTGCTGAGCTTCGCCCGCACTTGCTAACTTTGCCAGCGAATCGGCTTTCTGTATGCTCTCGGGGTATGTAGAAAATGGAATAGTAATCAAACTGACCAAGTACCTCCCAGACTCGAGATATATAAGCGGCTAATCTTCGATCCTTGGCCTAATATTCACCCCGAACCTGGCATACGACCAATTGGGAGTCACAGTAAATTTCCACTGCGATAATTCTCATATCACGGGTTAGCTTCAACCCGGCAAATAAAGCTTCATATTGTGCTTCATTGTTGGTTGCACGGAACTCGAACTTTAAAGCATAGCATATGGATCACCCCTCGGGGTTTTCAAGCACTACCCAGCACCCGAGCGTCGATCGTTGGATGCACCGTTGGTGTACAGCTTCCAGATATATTCAGGAGATTCGCTGGTCTTAGGCAAATCTTCGGAAACAGTAAATTCGGCTATAAAATCTGCTAGGACTTGACCGTGAATGGCCCTCCTCGGAGTATAAGTGACGTCGAATTGACTCAGTTCGATGTTCCATTTGAGTAGCCTACCAGACGTCTTAGGCCACGTGAGGACCTGTCGTAACGGCTGATCGGTGTACAATGATAGGATGAGCCTGAAAATATTGACGGAGCTTCCTCGAGGCAATGACTAAGAAGTAGGCTAGTTTCTCCAGCTTTGGGTAGTTTCTCTCGGCTCCGGTTAGTCGTTTGCTAACATAATAGACCGGTTTCTGCACTCCGTCTTCCTCCCGCTCAAGGGCAGCGCTGATTGCATTTTCTGATACCGCTAGGTAATGATACAACTGCTCGTGGTTGACAGGCTTTGAAAGAATTGGCGGTGTGGAAAGACGTTCAACCAATGATTGGAATGCGCCCTCGCACTCCGTAATCCATTCAAAGTTCCGCTTCCCTTTTCGGATTAGATCGAAGAAGGGGATGCACTTATTAGGGGACTTTGATATGAACCTGCTTAACGCTGCTACCTTTCCGTTGAGACTCTGGACTTGTTTTATAGTTCTTGGAGTTTGTAAATTTTTGATAGCCTAGATCTTTTTGGGGTTGGCTTCTATTCCTCGGGCGTTGACAATAAACACAAGGAATTTTCAAGATGCGACTCCAAAATGACACTTTAGCAGATTGAGCTTCATTCCGTATTTCCGAAGGATATTGAACATTGACGCCAAGTCCCTAATATGGTTAGTGAAGTATCGTGATTTCACCAACATGTCGTCTACATACACCTTCATGGTCTTCCTGATCTGTTCAGCGAACATCCGGTTAACCAAGCGTTGGTAGGTTGCTCCATCGTTCTTTAGTCCCAAGGGCATGACTTTGTAGCAGTATAGTCCCAGATCGGTTACGAAGCTTGTATGCTCTTGGTCGGGTACATGCATTGGTATCTGATTGTAGCCTGAGTAAGCATCCATGAAAGACAACAATTCATGTCCGGCCGTTGAATCCATAAGTCGATCAAATCGGGGAAGTGGAAAGCTGTCTTTCGGACAAGCTTTGTTTAAGTCAGAATAATCGATGCACGTTCTCCATTTCCTATTTGGTTTCCGGACAAGTACAGGGTTGGATACCTACTCCAGGTATAGAGAATCCCGGATAAACCCATTTTCCTTCAGCTTATCAACTTCTTCTTTCAGGGCGGCAGATCTCTCTGGATCCATATAACGCCGCTTCTGTTTGACCGGGATATGCTGCGGGCCAATGCTCAGGGTGTGGCTCGCGATGTCCGGCGAGATCCCACACATATCAGAGCGTGTCCAGGCGAACACGTCGAGATTCGCCCGGAGAAATTCAACCAATTCCTGTTGTGTCTCTTGGCTCAACTGAGACCCAACCTTTAACATTATCGATTCATCAACATCGTCCCCATCGATTGGAACATCGATCGTCAGCTCAGCCGGAGAAGCCTGACTTTCTATAGATTCTTCCTTGTTTTCATTGTCTCTAGGGTCAAGATCCCTTTGGAATTGGTCTTGGTGCCCAGGCCGAGGCCCAGGCACTAATTGTCAATTATTTGCAAAACGGAGGCAGAGAGATCCCTCTACGCCCTTTCCTTTCTCCTTTCGCTGCGCCTCGCGTAGCTCAACTATGTAACAGGCCCTTCCAGCAGCCTGATCTCCCCGTATAACCCCAACCCACGATCAGTGGGGAATTTCAAGGTCAAACACCATAGGGCAATCGCTGCCCTGAATTCAGCAAGGGCCGGTCGGCCCAAAAAAGCGTTGTATGGGGATTGAATATCTAAAACAACAAACAACAGTATCCGGACTCTTCGACACTCTCCAACTCCTAACTCCACTGGTAACTCCACCACTCCGGTGGGGATATTAGCACTCCCATCGAAGCCATGGATTCTAGATTGACAAGGTTTTAAATATTTGGCTTCCATCTTCATTTAATCATATGCTCTCTTAAACAGAATGTTCACCGAACTCCCATTGTCTACCAGGATCCTCTTCATCCAAGCAGGACCGACCTGGGCAGATATGACTAGTGGGTCAATAGTTGGGGCTTTGACCCTATCAGCATCTTGGCTTCTGAATACGATGTTGTCCGTCATCGTTCTCTGTAGTTTGGCCGGAGCACCTTCATCAAAATTACTGCAACACTCAAAGTCCACGTGCCTGATGGAATTGGCATACGACTCCATTTCCCTCCAGCTTCGGTCTGCTGGATGGGGACCACCACTTACTGTATTAATCACCAATCTCCCCCTCGTTCGAGCATGTTCCTCCTGTCTCTCTTGATTTTGCACACGATTCTGATTTGACGGGCCCGCACCACCAGACTGCGGCACCCGCACGAATTGATCTAACTTTCTCTCCCTGATCAACTTTTCAATGAGGTCTTGAAAATGTCTGCACTCATTGGTATTATGTCCATAACTCTCATGGAATCTACAGCACTTTCCTATTTGAATCTGCTTCTCCGACGATGGCTTCGGAGCAGGTTTCTTATACTGCATAGCATTGCAAGTCTGTAGATACACGTTCTCTAGCGACGTGTTCAGTGGTGTATAATTGTCAAACATTGGAGCTCTACACCGCGGGCCACGGTTTTGATCTCGTTTCTTATTTTGATTTCCATTATTTCTTGGTTGAGATTGCTTGTTTTGTATGTTCAACTGCACTTTCCCAGAACTCTCACCCGATTGCTTAACTGCCACATTATTCTGAATCCCCTCATTACTAGGTCCCACATCGTCCTGCTTCCTAGACTGTTTCGCGTCCTCACGCCTTAATAATTGGGCGGCTTTGGAGTAGAAACGGTCCAACGACGCGGGAGGTTTCCCAGCCAACCAATTTCCGAACTCGGAGTTAGGGTCAATCCCCTTAGTTAGTGCCATCAAAATCGAATTATCATTCGAGTTGCATGTTGCGTGGAACCTTTCCAAATAACGCCTGAGTGTTTCTCCTGGAGCTTGTGTGACACTGGACAAGGTATTAACATCCTTCGGTCTAGCAACATGCATGCGAAACTGTTCTACAAACTTTTTGGCCAGCTGATCGAACGAAGCAATAGATCGAGGGGGTAGTCTTGTGAACCACATTGTCGCAATGCCCCCCAAAGAAATGGGAAAACTACGGCACTTTATTGCATCATCAGCCCTTGCAGCACTCATCAACCACTCGTGTTTCAAAATATGTTGATTAGGGTCCGAATTTCCTTCATACATCGGTAGCGTCGGCATCCTGAATCGTCGAGGGGGTTCAACAAAAAGAATCTCGTCTGTGAATGGGGTATAATTCTGGGAGATTCCCCAATCGTCATTGGTAAGACCCTGGCTTTCTCAGATCATTTGTCTTATCATGTTTGTAATATCGGGCATTGCAACATTCTGCGCATGTTGGGCCAAAGTGTGGTCGGGTTCCACATTGCGAGGTTGGACCGGGCGCTGCCGACGGTCCATGTCTCGCCTCCTTGGCTCAATGTCTTCTGCAACGTACGGTTTAGGAGTACATCCTTGCTGGTTTCGGGTATCAATTTCTATGTCAACTACAGTAGCGGTGGCACGGTTATCTGTAGTGTATTGAGGCATAGTTCCTCCCCTGGAAGAGGGTCTAGTGTGAAAGCTGGCTGATGGTCCAACTCTTAGCTGACCAATGGTCAAAGTGGGCCGATGTCTTGTAGCTTGTGCATAGCCCTCGTCCGGTCGAGGATGGACGGATCTGCAGTTGTATCCTGAGGAAGCAGAGCTTTCTGTGGAGGAATGAGAGCCTTGGTCTCTCCTATGCCTTCTACGCTTCTGGCTGTTTAACTGTTGGGTCAGCTCGGCATTTGCGCGCAGTTGCTCAGTTAATTGCTGACGGCTATGCTTTAGCTCTTGAAATAATAGCTGGAGTTCCTGCCTAGTAACAGGGCCTTGTGAATCTGAGGGTCCGGCTGCGTTCTGATTGGTTGACGGCAGTTGTGCGGGATTCTGCCTATCTTGGCCTTCTAGATCGCCGACGTTAAGGTACTTACCATCTTGAATAACAAGCTCCTTTCCTAGATCTTTGCAAATCTGAATAGAATGGAAGGAATCTGGACTTAGCGATCTGGATCTCGCTCTTAGATTTATTCAACCCGGGTACCGATTACAGATCCAAAGAGCAGGAGAAAATCTGGGTTATCTCACTGAAAGCACCAAAGTGTTTGCACCAAAATTGATCACAACACTCTTTGGAAGTTTTTAAAGAGATAATAATGAAGAATATAAGTTAAAAATGAGGATTATCTAACAAAAACTCCAATGAACAGGAAAGTAAATGCGTAGACAAGCAATTTAGAGTGGTTCGGCGTGTTGCCTACGTCCACTATGAAGTTTTTTGCAACTTTATTGATTCTCTTTCAATGATTACAAGTGGTTACCACAATCAACAGCAAGTTACAACTGGAAATTCGAAATCAACAGTAGTAGAATGATGGAGATTTCAATCCGGCAGAGTCTGGCCGCTTGAGAGTCAAAAGAGGATCCCACTTCTGTAGGCTCTGGGGCTCTATTTATAGGCGTAGGAGGTTGAGGCTTCGCTCAAACTTTGGGAGATTCGCTCTGACATGTGAGGGGGCCCACACCACCAATTCCAGAAAGTTTCGAGTCGACCTGTGATCGATATGAAATCATTTCGTATCGATCAAGGGGATGTCCAATCAAGCTGAAATTTGGTGTGAACATTCCTTGGCATGTGTGCAATCTCCAGTGAAAATTTCATGGCATTTGTTTAAATCATCTTAGCACCATTTAACTTAGAAGCAAAAAAATAAAGATTGGCAAAAAAATCATCTTAGCACCATTTAACTTAGAAGCAAAAAAAACGTTATATCTTTACTTTAAATCAACCACTTTTTAAAAATAAAGATTTTCAATTAGAACGTATTTCATAATTAACACGTATGAATCTTTCTATATACTAGTTAAACCATTGTTATTTGTAATCAAACTTCATTTTTATTTTTGTTAAGATAAATAGACTTACAAAAATTTCAATTTCATAAGCTAAAACAAAATATTTATCCTATAGTGTGCCTTTTAAAAATATATAAAAAATGCTTAAATAAAATTGTTTTTTTTGTTTTTTGTTTTTGAGATTTTTTTTGCAAAGAAAAAGTAAAAATAAATCATGAAAAATTGAAAATGAAGATAAGTCTCCCCCCACACTTGATTTTGACTGTGTCCCCACAGTCAACCCAAGTGGAAGGAGAAAAAATAAAAACATAACCTTTATTTAAATGAAAATTAAAAGATGATTATTTACAAGACATCAGAAAGTATGTCGTTAAAGAGTAAATAAACCGGTCTTCCAAAAACCGATTCATTTGTCTCATATGCGAGACACGGCTCAAGCGCAGAAAACCAAACCGTAAAAGATTTTGAAGTTGAATGTTGATTTGAAAAAACGAATGTCGTTTTATTAAAAATCGTATGAGTTGTTTTATTTTTGATGGTTTTTAGGGTCGATAAAACAATTAATTGAAGTTCAAGTTTATTTTCACTGATTTGAAATTCAAGCTTATCATTGAAAACATTTTTAGAGTTATTCATTTCAAAATCAAAATGGTGATTTTCATCTTCCACGTCGGAATTTAATAGCTCGTCATCCAAAAGTCCAAAAAAAAATTTGTTCATTAAATTCATCTTCCTTTATTTGATTATCAACAACTTTATTGCATGTCTCAAGTTAAAAATTCAAAGTTGTTGTATTTAAATTTTCGAAATGGAGAAAAGGAAGATCGAATTTTAAATTTGGTTCCATGCCCTTAAAAGAATTGAAATCCAACTCAATTACTGTGTTTTCAACAACTTCATTAAGATTGTTATTTTCAATTTCAAAATTTTATCTGAAAATCATCGATTTGGGTATAAGATGGATTATCACTTGACTCGTCACACATTGGAATTTGATTTTGTTTTTCACGTTGTTTCATGTATGTTTCAAACAACGTATTCATGTGATCATCATAAACTTCATTCATTTGTTCAACGAAATCCAATTTGTAGCTATTAACTTGAAAATTTTCAATTTGGACTTGTTGAAAACAAGAATTGTCAATTTCGGTAAATAGTAGATTATTATTTGATTCTTCGCAAGTTGAGATTTGATTATGATTTTCACGAAAAGTTTTGTATTTTTCAAGTAATAAATCCCCGTTACCTTTTTCCATTTGGTCAAAAAATCAAATTCATGATTATTAATTTGAAAATTTTCATTTTGAATTTGTTGACAACCAAAGTCTTCAATCGTATCGTTATTGAAACTTTTCCCATTGCCAAAATTATTTGAAAATCGATTCACATTTTCGTCTTGATTTTGAAATTCATTTTGAAGCTCGAAATTGAATTGGCATGGGTTACACTCGAAATAATTTGAATTTTGAAGCGAATTCAAATTTTGATTATTTTGAAAATTTTGATTCGAGTTATCACACAAATATGAATTGCACAACTCATTTATCTCTTGATTTTGTTGTATAGAGAGTTCAAGTAACGACGAAATGCTATTTTCAAGATTTAAGGATTGCTCATCGTTTTGAAAATTTTGTTTTTCGAAATTCGAATTATTTACATAATAGTTGTTGTTAAAATATCCATACGAATTTGGAGTGAAATCATATGGATTATACTGATTTTCACAACTATTGTAAAATTCAAGAGAGTAGGGTGTAACAACCCGCATATTTTACGATTGTATATTTAAATATTTTACTTAAATATAGCATCATTAGTTGGATTTAAGTCTGAAAAGCTACGTTTTGCAAACAGCCGAATTAGGACTCGAGACCACTTCCAATGAGTTTAAAAGGGCTTTTGCGACCTTTTTGAGTATAAACATTGATATGTTTGGAGACGGCTAAAATTTTGACCTTTTCACTTAGGGCTTTGGGTTTGGATTTGGGGTTCAACCCACTAACCAAACTCATCTTATAATCCTAACTCCACCACCCCTCCTCTTCATTCCTTCATAATTTCCTACAACTCAAGCTTTAGCAAAAATGGTGATGGAGGTGGGAAATTAAAATCCTAAGCCCTAGTTTCTTTAGCAAATCCAAGTTTTAGCTCCATAATCAAAGAGAAGCTTAGATTGGAGCTTTTAGAGTTGAGATTGAAGAGTGGTTGATCATCCTTTGTTTTCATGCTTCTTCTTTCTTGTTTTTGGTGTAAAACGTGAGATTTTTATCTCACATCTATGTCTATATCTATCTTTGTTGTTAGATATGAATTCCTAACACTTATTGATGTTCATTTGCTTTTGGTTTGAATTGGTTTTATGAATGTTCCAATTTTTGGTGTTTTGAAGTTAAAACTTTAAAAATCATAGCTTTGATGCTTGAACATGTTTTTGGGGTGAGTCGTAGAGCCTATAGGACTGAGTTGTCGTGTGGCACAAATCCCTAGTTGCAATTGCTCAATCGATCGACTCCGTTTGGATTCTTGCCCCTTTGCGACTAGGCATGAAATACTGGAAAACAGGTTCCATTCGACTAGCGCAGAGTCCAGTCGACTGACCTGGAACCCGAGAGTTTTCCAGGCATTGGTCCAGTCGATTGAACTTAGTGTCCAGCCGATTGACCTACTGCTTTATCCCAATTTTCCTATTTTGATTAAAACTCCAATTTTCTCATCGATTCGCGATTATTCGAGTTGTTGTTATCATTTATACGACTATGATGACTTCTATTTCGGGATATTTGGGGAAGATCCGTTTTGATGGATTTGGTATCGATTTCTTTGGATTGAATTCACGTCTTCATATGTGAATTTTTGTGATCGATTGTGTTTACAATCATTTCTATGGTTTGTCGCTTTTAAATGCAAAGGTTTTTATACCAGTAGTAAATATTCAAACTCTCTCATTAAAACGATTTCAACTCTATTTTTAATACAAAGCTCATTTATAAAAATCATTTTCCAACCTACTAGTATAAACAAACCTTTACCTCATTCGTTCGAGAAATCCAATTAAACGACTTAGTAAATAAGTGGTATGAAACACTTGTGTTTAGTTTGTCAGTTAATTCTTAGACTCGTTCGATTGAAACTCTTGTGACAACTTTTGAGTGGAGATTTACATTTTGTTCATAAATATTTAAGTTATCCCAGTGGTTATGGGACATGAAGCTAAACTCATCTATTTACTAGCTTAGTGTAATTAACACTTCTTAAGGATCGATGAAGATCATTTTGTGATTTAGACTAGCAATGTGCGATGTCTCTTTGTCTGCGAGGTAGACTAAACCCCGTTTCTGTGGAGCATCGGCTCAATTTTGTGGGGTAGCGACCCATGGTCTTCGGACCGTTTTGTGGAGCTTCGGCTCAAAATTTGATGGTTAGCAACCATGGAATAGCATTCCGTTCTGTGATACACGTGTTGGTGAGTTTTCATGCTCCTGTTTTGCGATAGGCCTCCCCCTTTTGTGATTTTTGGATTTCTACTGATGATTTCTAGAATTTGTGTTTCACCAATTTTTATGATTTTTATTGATAAGCTTTATCAACATTTATGCATTGGTGAATTTGTGTTTCACTAACTTTTCCGATTGGCATTGATAAATTTGTCAATATTTGTGGTTTGGTGAAAGTGTTAAAGAATATAACATTCTTTTTGGTGCTTTGAGATTTCTTGAGATATTATATGACTTTAGTTGTTGTTGAATGTATACTTGTCACAGTATGGCAGTATTGTTATCGTATGTTTTTGTCATATCTCTTATTCCATCTCATTTTATCTGATATTTATAGCTAGACTGATCCGTTTATTATTTTCTCATTAAATAATACTCGGGTCAGACCGAGATGTTACAGGTGCTTCTGCTTAACTCCTTATCTAGGATCATCATTATTGGTAGTTTTGTTGTTATACATTTGAGATAGAGACTCCTTGATGTATACATACTCTTTGATGTTGAATTTGTATCTATTCTTTTGTGATATTGTGGATCTTATTTGACCACTACTCTGATGTACGCTTATATGTGTTATATTCATATCTGTTTCCGCCCTTGTGATATGAATATCTGTGTCTAATTTAAGTTATGTTTATTTCTATATTTTTTTTCGAAGATATTATAGCCACTGTGAAGTAGCTTTGAGTTTGCATCGGTATGTCGGATTTCCTCTTGAAAATGCATGTTACACTATCTGACATATTGGCGCTCGCATAAAGCAATTACACGGATGGTCGCTTCTCAACAGCCTTATTCATCGTGCTAGTTGACGGCATTACTCCGTAGTGTCCTTGGCTGACGTGAGTATAGAGATGGGGCGTCGCAGCATGGTATCGAGCCAAACTTCGGAACAATGTAGAATAATCTAGCAAAGATCATTGTCCTAAGTCCTTCATAGGAGTCGTGCCTTAGGATTTATTCGAGTCTTAGGATCGTTTATCCTATCTTCTTTTATGATGCTTTGTTTTATCAATCATGATTGTTTGATATTCGTTCTAAGAATAACCTTTATCTTCTTATTTCTTTCTTTCTTAAAGAAGAGAAATGGTTAGACCAGGCCGTCCCAGCGCTGGTCAATCCAGTGCTATTCCTCAGGATGGAGTATTTATGTCTGCCCAACAGCTTCTAGATCTTGTAAATATAGCTCAAGCTGTCAGACCTATTCCAGAGCCTACTCACCCAAAATTCGGATTTGCACGCCTATGTAGTGATTATAAAAATTTGAGTGGAAAGCCGTTCAGGGGTTCCGAGGGCGTTGTCGAAGTAAAAATTTGGCTTAGAACATGCGATCGCATCTTTTCTCGCATGAATATTATTGATCTTCATCGAGTCCAAGTGGCTTCTAGTATGCTCCAAGACAGAGCATTAGATTGGTATGAGCTTCTTATTTCTGAAGTAGTCGAAGCGGATCTTACTTGAGAGCAATTTTGGGAAAGATTCGAATCAAAGTTTGTGCCGAAAGCTGAAAAAGTGACTTTGTCCTGTCGTTTTATTGACCTTGTTCAAGGTGAATCTTTTCTGGCATATTATGTCGCATCTTTTGAATCCCTCTCTAAATATGGGGTCGAGTACATTAATACCCCATTGTAGAAAATTCAGAGATTTGTCTATGGCTTGAATAAGAATCTCAAAAAGCCATTATTCCTGAAATTGGTGGTTGCTTTCGATCAGCTTGCTGATATCATTCTTCGACTTGAAGAGGCAGATAAAGAGAGTGATGTTGAAGTTGGGAGTGCCAAACTGAACTTCATCAACAATAAGAAGCGGCCTAATAAGTTCAAAGGTCCTTATCCCAACAAGAAAAGGAAACAAGCAACTCCGGTATCCAAGATTTCTACCCCTAGTGGTGGCCAATGCTACAATTGCAGTTCTAAGGACCATTATGCAAATAAGTGGTCAAAGCCCCTTGCTTGTCACTATTGCAAAAGCTCAGGTCATTGTATATCTGCATGTCCCAAACTTCAAAGCAAGAAGGAGGGAAAGCTAAATGTGGTGCAAGTCCCTAGTAAAACTTCTCGTGGTCAAGGTATTTCTCATTCTATCCTTGATGGAATTATCATGTTTCGTGATCATCCTATTCGAGTTTTTTTGATACGGGTGCATCCCATGTTTTATATCAAAAGAGCTTGTTGATACTTTTTCTTTGAGTGTTATGGCTTCAATGACTTCTTTGAGAATTGCGAATCCGGTTGGTGGATCTGCAACACTCAGTTTGCTTTGTAAAGATATTGAGATTATTTTATGTGATTTTTCTTTCCGAGGCGATTTGCATGTCATGCGTTACTTAGGTTTTAGAATGATTTTGGGAATGGATTGGCTTAACCATTATGAAGCCCATATCCTATGTCCTGAGCGGACTATTCATCTTCGACATCCTCAATCTGTTAAGCAGATTTCTATTGTTACTAAAGATTCGGATTCCAACTTGGCAGCATCTTTATATTCTTTGAATCCTCATGATGACGATAATGATGATGAGGAGGATGTCTTTCTCTTATTCACGTTGTTCGTGAATTTTCCGACATATTTAAGCTCGTTTCAGGACTACCACCTAAGCGAGCAGTTGAGTTTAGAATCAATCTAATCCCTGGAGCTCTACCTATCACTCGTCCTCCTTATCGTATGTCCAATAAAGAAAATGAGGAGATGCATAGGCAATTATCCAAACTGGAGACGAAGCAGTTTATTCGTTCTAGTTCCTCTCCTTGGGGAGCTTCGGCTATTTTTGTGAAGAAATTTGATGGTACACATAGGCTTCGCGTTGACTACCACAAGCTTAATGATCTTACTATCAAGAATAAATATTCTTTACCTCGGATTGGTGATCTATTTGATCAAATTAGTGGTGCTAGAGTCTTTTCACAGTTAGACTTAGCAACCGGCTTTCATCAGCTTCGTATTCCAGAGGATAGTATTCCTTTGACGTTGTTTTGTACTCGTTATGGATCTTATGAATGGCTTGTTATGCCATTGGTTTGATGAATGCTCCAGCTTAAATCGTTGATCTTATGAATCGAGTTTTCAAAGACTTCCTCGATCGATTTGTTCTCATCTTTATTGATGTTATTCTTGTTTATTCTAAAACCGAGGAGGAGCATGAAAAGCATCTTCAGGTTGTATTGGAAACTCTTAGGAGCAATCAATTGAAAGCAAAATTTTGTAAATGCCATTTTTGGCAATCTCGTGTGAAATTTCTCGGCCATATTATTTCCGAATCCGTAATTTCCGTGGATCCTTCGAAGATTGAAGCGATTCAAAATTGGAAGAGACCGAAAAGTGTTACGGAAATCCGTAGCTTTCTTGGATTGGCGGGCTATTACTGTCAGTTCATAAAGGACTTTTCTAAAATTGCCATGCCTCTTACTGGTTTGACAAAGAAGGGAGTCAAATGCATTTGGTCGGACAAATTTGAAGCTTCTTTTCAAAAATTAAAAGAACTCCTTTCCGATTGTGACAACCCGCATATTTATCGATTTTTATATTTAAATATTTTATTTAAATATTTTATCGTTAATCGGATTTTGGTCCGAAGCTACTTTTTGCAAACGGTCAAATTAGGACTCGAGACCACTTCCATTGAGTTCGAAACGTCGTTTGCAATCTTCTAAGTATAAACATTGATATGTTTGGGGTCAGTGGAATTTCACCACTTTTTCACTCGAGCCTTTGGTTTGGACTTTTAGCCCATTAGGCCCAAGTTCCACCCCCCTTCTTCTTCATTGCTTCATTTCATTTCCTAACACTAAAGCTTCAACAAAAATGGTGAATGGAATGAGAAATTAAAACTCCAAAGTCGTTGTTTTATTGCAACTCCAACATTCAACTCCAAATTCAAGAAGAAGACATCGGATTCAAGCTTGTGGTTGCTTCTCCATTTGCCTTCAAGCTTTGTTCTTCATTTTCATTGGGTTTTGGAGCAAAGGTGAGATTTTTATCTCACAAATCTAGTCTATAACTATATTGGACTGTTGGGAATGATTCCCTATCACTTTTGCATGCACATTTGCATTTGGTTTGGATTGGATTGGCGAAAAACTCCAATTTTTAGTATTTTTGGTGAAAAACTGCTCTTAGGTCGTTCTGTCTTCATTAGGTCGCTCGGGGTGGAAAAGTCACGGCCTTCGTATTTGACTCACTCGGTTTTAGGTCGTAGGTCGCAAGCCTTTTAGGTCGTAGGTCGTATGGTCGTTAGGTCGCTCTGCTTTGACTCTGGCCATTTTTGCTCACTCGCAGTTAGGTCGCTCACGACCTAGGACTTAGGTCGCTCGCGAGTTAGTGGCTTAGGTCGTTGGGTCATATAACCCATTAAGTCGCGCTCCTTTAGGTCGCGCCTCTTTTAGGTCGCGCCTCTTTTAAATCGCCCTGCTTGTTTGAGTTAGGTCGCGCCTCTTTTAGGTCGCGCCTCTTTTAATTCGCCCTTCTCTGGACCTTGTTAGGTCGCTCAACATTGACCTCGTTAGGTCGCTCAACACACCGTGTCGCTAGGTCGCTCGACTCTGGACCTCATTAGCTCGCTCAACCGTCTACCTTTATAGGTCGTAGGTCGTCTCCGACCTTAAACCACTCGGCCGCATTAGGTCGCGTACCTTTTAGGTCGCGTGTTGCACTAGGTCGTATGACCTTAGGTCGCTAGGTCGTTGGTCCTCGTTTCTTCTTAGGTCGCTGCTTCTTATAGGTCGCTCGGCTCCTTAATTTCTTTAGGTCGTTTGAGTGTTAGGTCGCAAACCCATTTTAGGTCGCATGACCTATACCCTTTAGGTCGCTGGACCACTAGGTCGTGCCCCTTAGACCCCTAGGTCGCAACCATTAGGTCGCTCGACCCTATCCCTCTTAGGTCGTTAGACCTCATTTTGTCTTCACTAAGTCGTACCGTTTTGGACGGGGCGCTGCCCCGCACCCCGCCGGGGGCGCTGCCCCCTGGACCCCCGCGACCTGACCGGGCAGGTCGAACCCCGTAAGCGGTGGCCTTTCCCCCGCACCCCCACCTTGGGGGGTTGCCACCCCCCCCCCCCCCCCCCGGACCCCCCCTCCGTAGGGGATCTTATCTGAAAAATATTCAACAGAACTTGCTGAGCTGATTTCCTTGGATTTTTATCACATCTTCGAATGTGACCTTTGTGATTGATTGTTTCTACAATCGCTTCTGTGATTTGTCACTTTAAAATATAAAGGTTTCAAAACTAGTAGTAAATATCGAAACTCTTTCAACAAAATGATTTCAACCCTATTTTTAATAAAAAGCTCTTTTCTTAAACCGTTTTCCAATCTATTAGTATATACAAGCCTTTACCTCACTCGGATGAGAAATCTAATTAAACGACTTAGTAAAACAAGTGGTATGAAACGCTTGCGTTCACTTCGTCGGTTAATTCTTGGACTTGTTCGATTGAACCTCTTGTGACAATTTTATTAGTGAAGATTTACAGTTTGTTCGTAAATATTTAAGTTAAGCAAGTGGTTATGGGACATGAAGCTAAACTTCTATATTTACTAGCTTAGTGTAATTGACACTTCTCGTTGATCTTGATGATCGCTTTATGAATTAGACTAGCAATTGCGCGATGTCTCTTTCATTGCAAGGTTAGACTAGACACCACTTGTGTGATTCCATTCACACATACCTTTCTGCTTTTTGGTTAGTCTTGACCTCAATCTGTGTGATTCCATTCACACATGCGGGGTAGCTCCCCTTGGTCTTCGGACCGTCATGTGATAGGCCTCTTTCCCTTTTTATGATTTCTGGATTTCTTGTGTTGATTTCTAGAATTTATCTCTTTGACTTGTCATGAGTACAAGTTTAGGGTATGATGCCCTCTTTGGATCTTTGAGAAGATTCTTGTGATATTGATTTATCTCTTATCGGTTGATCTCCTGTTGATCATTATTTGCATACTTATAGTAGTATGTCAGTATGGATATTTTATGTTTATGCCATATCTTTTATTTTATATCATGTCATCTGATATTTATAGCTAGACTGATCCGTTTATTATTTTCTTATAAATAATACTCGGGTCAGACCGAGATGTTACAGGTGCTACTGCTTGACTCCTCCCCCAGTGATTCACTACTCAGACTTTTGGCTACTTGTTTAGATTAGCAGCTTTTGTTGTTTACACTTGAGATATAGACTCATAGTTACTATTCTTTTGTATTATCGTGGATCTTTTCAGACCACTACTCTGATGTACACTTTTATGTGATATATATTCATATCTCTTTCCGCCTTTGTGATATGGATATCTGTGATTGATTCGCATGTTATGCTTACTTCTATATTGGTTTCGAAGATTATTTTATAGCCATCGTGTGATAAGAAATTACATGGATGGTCGCTCCTCAACAGCCTTATTCTCCGCGCTAGTTGACAGCACTACACCGTAGTGTTCTTGGCTAGCGTGGGTATAGAGGTGGGGCGTCACACCGATGCTCCTATTCTTGTGATTCCCGAGGGGAACCAATTTTTTTTTGTTTATACCAATGCTAGTCGTGTAGGTTCGGGAGTCGTTCTTATGCAAAGGAATCGTGTTATTGTTTATGCTTCTAGGCAATAAAGCCTGCCGAAACTAGATATGCCACTCATGATTTAGAGCTCGCGGCTATTGTTTTCGCTCTTCGTATTTGGTGACATTATCTTTTGGGAGAAAAATTTGTTCTCTACACCGATCATAAATCTTTGAAGTATTTATTTTCTCAAAAGGAACCTAATTTGCATCAACAACGTTGGCTCGAGTTCCTTACATATTATGATCTTGATATTCTTTATACTTCCAGAAAGTGGAATCGTGTTGTCGATGCCCTTAGTCATAAGCAACAAGCGGTTGTTTCAATGATGATATCCGAATGGAACGATCTCGAGACTTTGTCCACTTGTGAGATTCGAGATCGTGAATCCGATTTACGTTCATCTCTCATTTTATGTAGCCTTGAGGCCCATCCTTCTCTTTTAGACTGCATTCTTGAAGCTCAAAAGCTAGATTCCGAATTGGCTCTTCTTAGCCAAAGTTGTAGGGATAAAATTAATATTGAAGGTTTGAAAGACTTTGATATTGATGCTTGTGGCGGCATTCGAAAATCTGTAGACTTATCGTGCCATATATTAGTGATCTTCGTAAAGACATTTTATAAGATTCTCATCGTTCTAAATTTACCATTCATCCCGGTAGTAGGAAAATGTACGCGAATATGAAGCGGCTTTATTATTGGGATGGAATGAAATCCGATATTGCTAACTTTGTTAAGCGTTGCATGACTTGCCAACTCATTAAGGCCGAGCATCAAAGGCCCGGTGGGTTATTGCAATCTTTGGACATTCCAATTTGAAGTGGGACCAAATTTCTATGGATTTTATTGACGGCCTTCCCAGTTATCGTTCGGATCATAATAGCCTATGGGTGATAGTTGATAGACTTACAAAATCCACCCATTTTATACCCGTTCGGTCCAATCGGACCGTACCTCTTCTGGCTAAACTCTTTGTTAATGAGGTTGTTAAATTGCATGGAGTCCCTACTTCTATTTTTAGCGATCGTGATCCATTGTTTACTAGTGGATTTTGGAATAGTCTTCAAAAAAGCTTTGGGAACAAAGATTAATTTTAGCACCGCTTATCACTCTCAGTCCAATGGATAAACTGAGCATGTGAATCAAACTCTTGAAGATCTTCTTTGTGCATGTGTTCTTGATTTTGACGGAATTTGGGAAGATCATATTTCTCTTATTGAGTTTTCCTATAATAACAGCTTCCAATCTAGTATTGGTATGGCACCTTTTGAGGCACTCTATGAAAGGCCATGTCGATCTCCTTCTTGCTGGCTTGAGGCAGTTGAGAAGCTAGTTTTAGGTCTGGACTTTATTCGTGATTCCACAGAAAAGATCGACCTTATCCACCATAGGATGAAAGAAGCTCAAAGTAGGCAAAAATCCTATGCCGATAACCGAAGAAGGAAATTAGAATTTTCTATGGGAGATTTTGTGTTTATTCGTGTTTCACCTATGAAGGGTGTTGTGTGTTTCAGTCGATCCAAAAATTAGCACCTCGGTATATTGGTCCATTTCCCATCACCGAACGTATTGGTTCCATGGCTTATCGCCTTTTATTACCGGCTCAGTTTTCTGCTATTCATAACGTGTTTCACGTTTCTCAACTACAGAGATGTCTTAGGGATTCTGATTCTATTCTTGAGTCTGGTGTTGTGTAAGAAATTGAAGTTTCGCATAATTTGATTTATGAGCAGCATCCTATTCGTATCATTGCATCGGAGGTAAAACGACTTCGAAATAAAGATGTCCCTCTTGTGAAGGTGAACTTCTTATTTCAAATATCTTTTGTGTTGATATGCTTTTATGGTTGTTACTTTTTATATTTACTTCTTAAGTTCGCGAGGACGCAATTTCTTTAAGGGGGGAGTCTGTAACAACCTACATATTTTACGATTGTATATTTAAATATTTTATTTAAATATAGCATCGTTAGTTGGATTTATGTCCGAAAAGCTACCTTTTGCAAACAGCCGAATTAGGACTCGAGACCACTTCCATTGATTTCAAAAGGGCGTTTGCGACCTTTTTGAGTATAAATATTGATATGTTTGGAGTTGGCTAAAATTTTGACCTTTTCACGTAGGGCTTTGGGTTTGGATTTTAGGTTCAACCCACTAAGCAAACTCATCTTATAATCCTATCTCCACCACCCCTCCTCCTCATTCCTTCATAATTTCATACCACTCAAGCTTTAGCCAAAACGATGATGGAGATGGAAAATTAAAATCCAAAGCCCTAGTTTCTTTAGCAAATCCAAGTTTTAGCTCCAAAATCAAAGAGAAGCTTAGATTGTAGCTTTTAGAGTTGAGATTGAAGAGTGGTTGATCATCCTTTGTTTTCAAGCTTCTTCTTTCTTGTTTTTGGTGTAAAAGGTGAGATTTTTATCTCACATTTGTGTCTATATCTATCTTTGTTGTTAGGTATAAATTCCTAACAATTACTGATGTTCATTTGCTTTTGGTTTGAATTGATTTTATGAATGTTCCAATTTTTGGTGTTTTGAAGTTAAATCTTTAAAAATCCTAACTTTGATGCTTGAACATGTCTTTGGGGTGATTTGTAGAGCCTATAGGACTGGATTGTCGCGTGGCATAAATCTCTAGTTGCAATTGCTTGATCTATCGACTCCGTTTGGATTCTTTCCCTTTGGGGACTAGGCATGAAATATTGGAAAACAGGTTCCAGTCAACTGGCGCACTGAGTCCAGTCGACTGACCTCGAACCCGAGAGTTTTCTAGGCATTGGACCAGTCGACTGACTCATTGTCTAGTCGACTGACCTGTTGCTTCATCCCAATTTGCCTATTTTGATTAAAATTCCAATTTTCTTATCGATTCGTGATTATTCGAGTTGTTGTTATCATTTATACGACTATGATGACTTCTATTTCAGGATATTTGAGGAAGATCCATTTTGATGGATTTGGTATCGATTTCTTTGGATTGAATTCACATCTTCGTATGTGAATTTTTGCGATTGATTGTGTTTACAATCATTTCTATGGTTTGTCGATTTTAAATGCAAAGGTTTCTCTACTAGTAGTAAATATTCAAACTCTCTCATTACAACGATTTCAACTCTATTTTTAATACAAAGCTCGTTTATAAAAATCGTTTTCCAACCTACTAGTATAAACAAACCTTTACCTCATTCGTTTGAGAAATCCATTTAAAAGACTTAGCAAAAAAAGTGGTATGAAATGCTTGCGTTTACTTTGTCGGTTAATTCTTAGACTCGTTCAATTGAAACTCTTGTGACAACTTTCGAGTGGAGATTTACAGTTGGTTCGTAAATATTTAAGTTATGCCAGTGGTTATGGGACATGAACCTAAACTCATCTATTTATTAGCTTAGTGTAATTAACACTTCTTGAGTATCGATGATGATCATTTTGTGATTTAGACTAGCAATATGCGATGTCTCTTTTTCTGGAGGGAGACTAAACCCCGTTTCTGTGGAGCTTCGACTCAATGTTGTGGGGTAACGACCAATGGTCTTCGGACCATTTTGTGGAGCTTCGGCTCAAAAATTGATGGTTAGCAACCATGGAATAGCGTTCCGTTATATGATATACGTGTTGGTGAGTTTTCATGCTCCCGTTTTGTGATAGGCCTCCCGCTTTTGTGATTTCTAAATTTCTATTAACGATTTCTAGAATTTATGTTTCACCAATTTTCGTGGTTTTTATTGATAATCTTTATCAACATTTGTGCATTGGTGAATTTGTGTTTCACTAACTTTTCCGATTGGCATTGTTAAATTTGTCAATATTTGTGGTTTGGTGAAAGTGTTAAAGAATATGACATTCTTTTTGGTGCTTTGAGATTTCTTGAGATATTGTTTGACTTTAGTTGTTGTTGAATGTATACCTGTCACAGTATGGCATTATTGTTATCGTACGTTTTTGTCATATCTCTTATTCCATCTCATTTTATCTGATATTTATAGCTAGACTGATTCGTTTATTATTTTCTTATTAAATAATACTCAGGTCAGACCGAGATGTTATAGGTGCTTCTGCTTAACTCTTTATCTAGGATCATCATTATCTGACTTTTGTCTGACTGCATTAGATTGGTAGTTTTATTGTTATACATTCGAGATAGAGACTACTTGATGTATACATACTCTTTGATGTTGCACTTGTATTTATTCTTTTGTGATATTGTGGATCTTATTTGACCACTACTCTGATGTACGCTTATTTGTGTTATATTCATATTTGTTTCCACCCTTGTGATATGAATATCTGTGACTGATTAAGTTATGTTTATTTCTATATTTGTTTCCGAAGATATTGTAGCCACTGTGAAGTAGCTTTGAGTTTGCATCGGTGTGTTGGATTTCCTCTTGAAAATGCATGTTACACTATTTGACATATCGGCGCTCGCACAAAGCAATTACACGGATGGTCTCTCCTCAACAGCCTTATTCTTCGTGCTAGTTGAAGGCATTACACCATAGTGTCCTTGGCTAACGTGAGTATAGAGGAGGGGTATCACATGGGGAGAAGGAAACTCGGACATTTTCAAAAAAAAAATTGTTGGTTTTTTTATAAAGGAAAAAAAATTACGAAGAAAATTTATTTTTCAAAAAGAAACTGATTTTTGTTTTGCTTTGAAATTTTTGTAAAAAAATGGTTTTATAAATTTTTTTTGGATTTTTGTTTTTCTAATTTTTTTTTATTTTTGAAATTTCAAAGGAAAGGGTTTAAAAATTTCAAAGAAAAATAAAGAATATTTACAATTTTTTTAGTTTTGGATTATTGAATTTTTTTTGTTTTTTTAAGTATATGAACTAATGCAACTAAATGAATGCAAGGGTTAATTACAAATGATTTATCCTAAGTATACCCAAATTTGTATACTCATATATTATCTTAGATAAACAAGATAATTCTCAGCCAGGTAACGGACCGGATTTATCGGTGCACCACGAATCACCGTAGTAATGCAGCCGAAGGTCTAAGTACCTTCGGAGAAACGACCACTATAATATTTACGAGTCACCATAATATTTATAAATGGTTATTGCTCTACCGTAGCTTAGACATCAAGAATTTAAATTGTTCAAAGAAGACAACTTGTCAATATACAGTTAAAGGTTATCGATGTCTAACAGTTATTACTAACCAAATTCTACGATGAAATGCAAAACTTAAATTAAACATGTATTAAAAACGCACTTACGAATGGATTTTTATTTGAATTTTTTTATAAAATGCAAGCAAACAACAATACAAGACAAACAAAAATAATAGATATATACAATGCAAGACAAAAGAAAATCATAAATAAGCAAGCAGTTTTTTTTCTGGCAAGCTCGGCAATGCAAGCAACTCTTCCTATCTGCTTGGACAACCTGAAAATAAAAGCAAGATATATATACACAAGTTTTGTTTTTTAATCAGAATGGCACTTAAAGCAGCTAAAACAAAACAAATTTAAAAAAACAACACAAGATAAAACAAAGTTTTTAAATATATATATATATATATTATTTTTTTAAATAAAACACAACTAAACTAAAATTAAACCAAACAAATTAAACGATCTTTTTTAGAGGAGAAAGAAGCAATAAAATAAACCAAAACAAAACAAAACAACTTGAAAATCAAACAAATCGAAGCCCCACCCCCCACCTTTTTTTAACAAGAAAATAAAAACCAAACAAACAAAATAAATAAAAGAAGTTATTTTTTAAATCACACATAAGGGCCCGACCCACTCAAGAAAAAGAACAGCCACGTTCTCAATTTCAATACACAGAACAAAATAACAAGCTTAATTTCCAAACTCTCCTCAATTTTCAAAAAAACTCAAATCAACTGTAACTCGCAATTAATCTCAAATTAGACGCGTATTCGAGGATCGCGATTGGTTTCGGTGTGGTCGATTGAAGTCGCGGTTTTAGGTAGCAAACGAATTGGGTCCGAGTTTGAGGAGGCGAGGCGTTTGATGAAGGTTGCATGGATGTTTGATTATTTTGGCAGTGAGGATTGTTACTATGTGGAGTGATGTAGTTCACGAGGTCGAGGAAGCTACTGGAAGTTACGATGGGTTTCAGTCGATTGGTGTTTGAGGAGGCAGCGGGTTTGCTCAATTTGGATTTTGAATTGTTCTTTGGTTTAGCGATTTGGAGTTCGAGGTTGGCTGTTGAAAGTCGCAGTGTTCGATTATGACGAAGTTATAGTGGTGCTCTGGTGGGTTTTCGTGGAATGTTGATGTTCTACAGTTGTTTGATATGGGTTCTGGATTTAAGGTGATGAATGGTGGAAGCACAACAACAGTGATGTATAGGGGTATTTGTAGTCAATTTGTGAATGAAATGGATTGAGGTTTTGAGTTGATGTTTATGTGCTATGGGCAGTGGAGTTTGATGGAGGAAGCTATGAAGTGAATGTCAGTTGATGGGGAAGTTTGAAGGAGGAGGTTACTGTGTTGTTATCATAGCAGGTTGCGGAGTGGAGTGTTGTGATATCAGTGTACTTGAGGTTGTGCAAGTGGTATGGGTGGGCAACAGACAGTGAGAACGTTTGTAGGTTGTTGAGTATGCTAGGTTGATGAGGAGGGTGGGTGACTAACAGTGGCACAATAGGCAGTGTTTGAAGTAGATTGCGTGATGGCCAGAGTTGAAGTTGGTAGACATTGAGAAAGCTTGTTGAAGGAGAATACGGGGAGGAGCAGTGGTAATGGTCGCTGTTTGAGCATAGTTTTGTGATGGTGGGTTTTTTGTATATAATATAGCAAAGAGATTTGAGTAAAGAAAATAGTATATTTGCCTCGTATAACTATGATTTAAAGGGTTAAATAATTTTGAAAGAGTTTTCAAGGAAAATTTAAAGCGTAGTTAACCTTAAGTAAAATGACTTAGAAATTTGTATACCAGATGGGATTGGTATAGGATCGCGCCCTATACATTAGCTTTAGCCCCAAGCTAATTTAGTGCAAATTCAAAAATGTAGGGCTTAGTCATAGGTTAGAATTAAATGATGATTACACACAAAATAGGAATATATACAAAAGAAAAGGTCGGTTATAGGTGAGCATGAAAAACCATTAGGATCAGGTGACCCTTAGAGAAGTAAGTTAAGGACAGACAATTAACCCGCCTTTTGGCAAGGAAGTATACATGCGGATTTAACCCAATCGATTGCACGGTTATCGAAGCTAGAATATTATGGGTTTGATTCGAATGGATGGATGGATGTTCAATTATGGATAATAAATACGAATATGAAGTCAGGATTAAGCATAGTCGATGGAAAAATGATGCCAGGTATTTGGAATATGGATTTCTAGAAAATTCGAGTTGCTTTGGGTCAACCATGGAGTTGCTTCGAGTCATCACATGGTTTACTTCGGGTCAGGTAAGAGTTTACTTCGGGTCATGATAGAATGTACTTCGGTCAGGTCGATATTGGTATTGCGTCAAATTCAGCTTGTGGTCGGCATGGTGCTTACTTTGGATTCCACTTCCGGTTGGCGTAGGCTTGATTTCAAGCTTCCTTTTGGATCGGCATTGGAGCTTCTTCGGGTCGGCGTTGCTCTTTCTTCGGGTCAGGAGAGCAGTTACTTCGGGTCGGTAGTTGGTCCACTTGGGGTCGGCATTGAGAAAAGATTGGGGTCGGCATGTTTGTTTGGGATCTGCATTGCTTGAGGTTGGCATCAGGAAAACTTGGGGTCGGTGTTACCAAAACTTGGGGGTCGACATGTTTTTTAGGATCGGCATTGCTTGGGGTCGGCATCAGGAAAACTTGGGGTCGACATGTTTGTTTGGGATTTACATTTCTTGGGGTTGACATTAGAAAAACTTTGGGTTGACATCAGGAAAAATTTGGTTTAGCATTGTAGAGTCACTTAGGGTCGGCATATAATTTTATTGGGGTCGGCATATGACTTGCTTTAGGTCCTACTTAGGTTCGACATGGTGTCTACTTCGGGTTCTACTTTGGGTCGCTTTGGGTCGGCATTGTTGAGTCACTTGGGGTCGGAATATGATTTGCTTGGGGTCGACATATGATAGCGTGGTGTTTACTTCGGGTTCTACTTAGGGTTAGCATGGTACTACTTTGGATCGGCATATGATGGACGAGTTGGGCCCGACAATCGTCTTGGTGGACCCATGTAGGCGAGGAGGCCCTGTAGCTGAGATTAGACCTATAAGTACAACAGATGTGGCTTCAGAAAAAGGGATTATCATTCTACTTCTCTTCATCTTCTTCTACAAAAAGCTACTCTGTCATTTTTAGTTTCAGAAATTCCGGATTGTAAATGTAATTAGATTTCAATATAATAAAAAGGAAATTTATGGAGTGGACATTGGCCGGAGTTAGGAGAACCACTATAAATCTTGTCTTTTTAATTGCGTTCTTTCTAATTCTGATTATTCTTCATATTATACTCTCTGCATATACTATATCCGTGATCTGTGACTACATATTGATGCTTTCACTTGCAAATGGGTGTTTGTGACCAATTTTGGCATAAACATTTTGGTGCTTTCACTGAGAAAGCTTGCACTCGGGGGTTTGGAAGTTTGGATCTTGGATTTGGGAAGCAATGGTTAAGCAATCGACGAGAAGACAATAAGAAGGTAAAAGATAGAAATAATGATGGATACTATGCTTAAAATAATGTTGAAGAGACAAGAGCAAATTCAGGATTAGAGCGAGGAAAAAGAAGCCAGAAGGTTGGTATTATGGATTTTTGTATGGATCAGAATTCAGATATGCATTTAGAAGAGGATAGTCTTGGATTCCCTCATGGAATCGGGGGCAGGATGGAAATGACAATCGGTGTAACAACCCTGGTATTGGTGATTACCTTTAATATTAAATTAAAACAGTGGTTATAATTTAATATTGATAAATAAAAATTAAATTGGAGATTTAAATTGTTTAGTTGGAATAAACAATGGATTTTAAATATAAAATGTGAAAATAATTTTTTAAACATTTATTGCTGTTTATGTTAGATATGAGTGGAATATGATTTTTATTTGAGAAAATGCAATAGTTTTTGTAATTATAGCCAAATGCTTCTTTTATTGATTTTGAAAGGAAGTATTTGATTTTAATATGTGTATATTTTATACAAGAAGGTAAATTTTGGTTTAAAAATAAGCCTTGGACATAAAAATGAGGTTAAAATGATTTACTGCATTTTATTACACAAGAAAATAATTTTTGTGTAATTTTTGGTGCTAAAAATATTATGTAAATATTTGTGTAAATTGGGTATTTATTTAAAATAAGAGTATTTGACAATAAAAATGTTTTTATAACTAAATTATTCTTAAAATGTATTATTAAACAAGAATATATATTTGTATAAGATTATTGTGTTGGAATTTTGAGAAAATATGACGTTTTGATTTATAAACATGAATGTATGTGTGTTTTTGAGATGAATAAAAATAACAAAGTCTTAATTTGTTGTTGGTTCCAAGCCCATTTCCTAACCTAGCTTGCAAGGAGAAAGGTTTATCTTCTTCTCCATGTATCGTACCTTCTTTTTATAGTAAAAAAAACCAAAAAAGAGAAAACACTCCTCTTTCAAACCTAGAATTTAAAATCTCCAAATTAGCTCAATCCTTTATTGTTTTATCAAATTAAAGTTATATTTATCTGGTAATCAACTCCAAAACTTCTTTTATTTCATCAAAATTGGATTTTGCAACAACTGATTGTATGTAATTGTTTTCTTCAAGCTTGCATGTTTCTGTGTTATGATTTTACAGTCTCTTAAAGCTCTCTCAAGGCAGAAGCTTACATCTTCCTTCAATTTTGCTCAATTTGCCCTTCACAATCGCAAAGGTGACTAGTTACACTCACACAATCTATTTTAAACACTTATCTATGCTCTTTTGTTATGGTTGATTGAATTTAAAGTTCAAATTGATTTGTTGTAGCTGAAATTTGTTTCAGCTAACATACAGTGGGTAAAACAGCGTCTAGGTCAATGTTTGAAGACCGATATCTCCCTCTTTTCTTATTGAAATTGCATGATTCTTTTTTTAGTAGCCTGCATATTGTAGTTTATCCGTGTAAAATTTCAAATCATTCCGAGGTCATTAGGCTGTTTAAATCATGTCTGAAATTGAACCTGGAGAAGATTTCAGATATGGGTAGAATCCAACATAGTCCGAGCCCATGTTTGAGATTTCATATCTTTGCAATTTCATGTCGAAATTCAGTGAATCTTTGTCCATTTCATAGATATATTGTTCTACTTTGTGGATGTCAAGTTTGGAGCCATTTTGAACCCTGTAGCATATCGAATTTGTTGCTCAAAATTGGGTGCAGTTAATGTTTTATTGCCTGGAAGTGTATATTAGTACTCAAATCTGTTATGAGTCCATCTTTGAGTCCTCGTATCTCTCTCAAATATGGTTCGAATCGGGTAACTCGTGTTTCAATCTAGAGTATGAGTGTCGGTTTTTGTGCATGTCCAGTTTGGAGCCATTCTGGACCTTGTAGCATATCGAAACTGATGCTCAAAGTTGGGTGAAGACAATGTTTTATTGCCTGGAAGTATTTGCAGTTGTTGTAATCCGCTATGAGTCCAGTTTTGAAAATTCACAACTTTCTTGTTTTGAATTATTTTCATTCCATTCTTTTTCCTAATTGATGTTCAAATGTTGTACTTCGGGTTGGTTGAAAATCCATCACCTGAAACAACTTAAAAGTAGGTCAAAACCATGCTTAAAATTGGATACAGACAATGTTTTATTGCCTGGGGCTTTAGTTTCTAGTGAATTTTCTTTGTAGTTTCACGCAACTTTGATTTGAATTTTCAGAGCTATGATTCTTATGTTTCCTTTGGCTTATTTCTACAATGAAGAAGCCAAAATTATCATCAAAATGAAAATTAGATTTGCTGAATTTCTGTGTAAATTTTTATGTGTCTTTTTCATGAGTTTTTACGATTTCATGTACATATTACACGTGTTTTAGAAATTGATTTTAAAAGAGTTTCAAATATATACAAGTATCGTTTTAAGAAGATATTTTTCTATACTATTATAAATATTTTGAATCATTAAAATACAAATATTCCTTATTATAAAGGATTTTCAAAATTAGTGATTTCAAATATTTTTCGAAATCGTCTAAAACCCCGATTTTCTACAAAGTATATTATATATATATATATATATAAAACTGCATTTGTTTCCACTATTCGAGCGTACGAGGAGGAGAATTAAACCTTTGGATAAAAAACATGGTATGGAACACGTGCGTTTACCTTTTCGGTTAATTCCTAACTTTCGTTTGAACATTTTGACTTTCGGGTCGTATTTGCCGATGAGATGAGGCAAATATTTTTAATGATTTCTGGTGTGGCATTGGCTAGTGGTTAGTAAATGACTAGCAAGAATATGTGGTGCGGGATGCACTATTTACACTTTTTGGGGTCCTATCTGAAAATTTATGATACATTCTCGAGTTGTCAGTACTGGAACTTCGGGTCATTTGTTCTTTGGGATATTGTTCTTTGGGATGTTTGTCAATAAGACGTATTTGTCCTTTAGGATTTTGTCCTTCGAGATGTTTGTCTTTGAGACATATTTATCCTTCGAGATGTTGTCCTTGGGGGCTTTTCTCCATTTGGGACGTAGCGCCTTATTGTGAGAGAACAGTACTTGGCGGGCTTCGGCCATTTTATAAGCACGTGCTATCTTTTGATATGATTCCATTAATTTCTTTATGATTTTCCAAGTGTATCGCCTTTAGGTAATATTTGGCCACTGGAGCCATTCGAGACAATATATATGGGGATTACGTCTTTGGATTTGAAATCCTCATAGAATTCTATATTTTGAGATTTGGGTTTGTTATCTTTGGTGTTTATGTGAGATTTATAATATCCTCTTTGGAGATATATGTGTTGCCATTATTTGGCATAATTGAGTTTGGGATTTCTCTACTTTGAGAACATATTTGGGATTGCCATTTTGGCAAGATTTGTGATTTAGGATTTCTCCTATTTAGGAGTTATGGTTTAGTGAATTCATTATAGTTAATTTTGGGATTACGCCGATGATATGAGGCATTTATGATACTTAATGATTTCAGCGTTGAGTTAACCTCTTTCGAGGATTCACACTTAGTGAAACTACTTCACTTGAAGTAATGACATGTTCTTACTGTTGTTTCTTCTCATTCAAGAAGATACTCTACCCTTGCCTTTATGCTTCATATTATCACTTATCTATTGCTAATCTGATTGTTTTATCTACACTGACCAATGTATTTTATACTCGGGTCAGACCAAGTTGTTTCAGGTTAAGTACCTGTATTTAGACTTTGCTTTCCTGCTTCCGCCTAGGATATTTTCTCATCACCTTTTGTTGTTTTGTAGTCTTTTTGATTGACTCTTATAAGTATCTATATTTTTGACTCGTTTTATATAGTGTGGTCTTCATACCACTTATGATGTATCATTCTGTATTGTACTGGGTTTTATCAGTGTATATGCATATATATATATATATATATATATATATATGTCTGTTGTTCTGTGATAAGATGTACATTTTATTGTTGTATTTTGTTCTTATAGATCCATTAGCCACTCTAGTTTTGTATTAATCATTTACTAAATGTTACAATCCACCTGAGAATGAAAAAAACATAGATAACAAATCGACGTATTTGGTTAATGTTTAAGACAAAACTGTAAATGGTCGCTCCTAAGCTACCTTGTTCTCCGCATTAGCAGACATTATTACTCAGTAATACTCTTTGTTAATGTGGGCCTCGGGGTGGGGCATCACAGATTGGTATCAGAGCTGAGTTCAGAATAAAATATGATAAACACAGAGCAGGACAAATATTACGGTACATCAAAGTATAATATAAGTGTTAAAAATTTCCTTGATCAATGCGTCCTTAACCTTTTCGAGTCCTTGGATTAGATATAATTTTGGAATATGTCTAGGAATATATTTTATTCCGTAAGTATTCCATAATTGAATTAACGATATCTTATCCTATGAAAAATCCTTACCGTGATTATTTTATTCTAGTTCTCTTTGATACGGGTATTTGACACACATTCATATTGAAGGAGATTGTTGATACTATTGGATGTTTCTTATCTTGTTACTTCTTTGAGGATTGTGAATCCTATTAAGGGGATCCACAATGCTTGGCTTGTTGTGCGATAATATTGAGGTTATTCTTTGTAGTTTTCCTTTCTGTGCAAATCTGCACATTAGTAGTCACCTTGGGATTAATATGATTTTGGGGATGGCTTGGCTTGCTTGTTATCAAGTCCATTCCTATATTCTAAATGGATCCTATATTTTAGGCATCCTAATTCGGCTGATTTGTTGTTTTTTGTGCTTCAGAATGTTGATGATAATTTTGAAGTATCTTTGCTTGTTCTTGAGTATCGAGATGATGATGATGTATCTTGAATTACGGTTGATTGTAATTTTGTCAATATTTGTGAGTCTGTTTCGGTTTGCTACCCAATCCGGCAATTGAGTTTATGTTGACATTATTCTTGGATCTTAGCCTGTTAACCATCCTTCCACGAGGGTTCCACTAGGGAAATGAGGAACTCTAGAAGTAATTGTTGAGGCATGAAGCAAAGCAATTCATTCATTCCAGTCTTTACCGTGGGGTGCTACGCTTATCTTTATTCACAAATATGATGGTATTCTTAGGCTTTGCATCCAGTTTTGCAAGCTTAATAAGTTAACCATTAGAACGAGTATCTTTCTGTTGCTTTTGATTGATGACATATTCGATCTATTGAGTGTGCTGGGGTCTTTCCTCGGCTTGACCTTGCATCAATTTTCATCAGCTACGAGTTGCGGAGGATAGCGTTCCTCTTACCACATTCCACACTCGTATGCTTCTTGTGAGTGGCTCGTTATATTGTTCGGTTTGACGAACACTCCAGTTTATGTCATCAATCTTGTGAATCGAGTATTCTAGGAATATCTCGATGAGTTCTCCTTGTGCTCTTCGATTTTAAGTGTAAGCAACAATTTGATATTCAAATCTTTCAAATAGAAGATTGATTTTATAAGAATAATTGGATTTTAATTTTTAGGACAAGCAAAGAATGTTTTGTAAAATTACATATGAGGCATTTCTTTTTATAGAAAATTGATTTTTTTTGTTGGATTGTTCATCAAGTGCTTTCAAAATTCTGGTCGATGCGCCTGATCATCGTTATCGATAGGAATTTCACAAACACTGTGATGTGACAATCAGACACGGTAAATTGAGTTTTAATAAGTAAAGTTCGAAGTAAATTAGTATTAAATTTTATTTTGACGTGTAATGCAGCCATTTAACCATAGTGAGTGTTGGATGAGTGGCGATGCAGTTTTGATCATAGCCAATGATGGGGTTATTCGCTATAAATCGATGGTGAGGCAATACCCTTGTATTATTTGAAAATTTTAAAATTGAATATGCTAATTTTAAACTTTTAGCATGAATTTGTGAGCTAGTTTTGTTTTAAATCCGATTGTATTAAAAAAATTAAAAAAAATTGTTTGGTGTGAATTTGTAAAATTCTTTTGAAACCAAGCTTGAATTACCTATCAACTTTAATTAGTTTTATGTTGATAATTCAATGGAAAATTTATTTTTGTGACAAGCAGAAATGTGAATGTGAATTGTTTTGATTAATGAACAATTCATATAGTATAATCATTTTAAATTATGAGAATAATTTTTAAGCTTTATATATATATATATAAATATATATATATCCAAAAAAAGATATTTTATGGATAATCAATAATCATCTTTTGATAATGGAAGAAATACTTATCTCTTCCAAAATGAGTTTTCTTAGTTAATTGCTTTAAAGTTAGAATTGGAAAAGTAATGAAATTTTTTCCAACTATTCAATTGTTTCTTTTTATGATAATTATATACGGTTGATCATAATTTGTTATGTCTTATCTTTTCGGGAAAAAGAAGACCGTTTGATAACTGATTTAGCAAAAGCTTGTTTGAAATTAAAATGGTTAGGAAAAATTTCAAATTGATTTGGAAGCTGAAATTTGGTTTGAAAAAGTGCTGTGCTAAAACAACAATAACTTGAGATTTATAACTCCAAATGAGTTCAGTCTTTTTGTAGATGCAAGAGCTTTCAATAAACTATAAAAAAAATTGACTATTTTTGAAGATTTCGCATTTTATTCTATCTAAAATAGGTTTGAAAGTGAATAAACATTTCTGTCTTATTATAAAATTTCTAAAATTTGAGCTAAAAGTAAATTTTGCATAAATTTCAAACCGTGGATCTGATTTTGATGGTCTTTATATTGCTGGAAAGTGTAGATTAGTAGAAAAACTTTTAGTTTATTAGAGTTCTTTGATTTTGTTGTTTGCGAAGTCAAAACTTGTTTTCCTTATAGCAGGTTTGAAATTGAAATTGACTTATTTTCTTAATGGTCAAGTGTATTCTACCTATTTTGTGAATGTGATTGATTTGATGATTAGTATGAGAATATATGTTTCTAACTGAAATATATTGTGGTAGAATTTAATAGTGATACATTTTATTCACTTTAAATGAAGAGTTGGGGATTATATTGGATTTTAGTAAGAGGTTTTGATAATTTTCAAAATGTTGAAATTTGAGAATTAGATTATGAAAAAAATGAGTTTTGAAAACCTTAAAAATATTTGTTTAATAGAATAGGAGTATAAATATCCATTCTTTGAGTTTGTCTTTCCTTTGTGCAATTATTTAGCAACTTGCATTTATGCGGTCGTTTGGGTGGTGGTATTGAAGAAACCACCTACCTCTTGTTGAGTTTTTGTGCCACAACTGTTGTCAATTTAATGTTGGTATGGCTCTTTCTGTAAAGATGTATGGAAGGTCATGTCAATAATTATATAGTTGGTTGGAATCCGGGATAAAATTATGTTAAATCCCAACTCTATTCGAGAAGCTTATGAGAAATCAATCTCACTCGATTGATCTTCTGTGTAGAATCATGTCTGTGTTCTTGTTTCGAAGGTGAGGCGCCTTCGAAATCACGATGTATTGCTCACAAAAATCCAATGGTCTGCTAATCCCAGTAATTATACTCGAGAAACCATAGTATTTATTGAGCAATTTTATCTTGGTTTTCTATCATCTTGTGTTAAGAGTGGGAAATTTTAAACTCAAGCTTGTGTATTTTTTGCTTGATGAAATAACTCTGTTGAATACAGCTCTTCTCTAGAAATTGTGAGGACGCAATTTTTAAAAGGGGGAGTCTGTAACAATCCTGGTTTTGGTGATTACCTATAATATTAAATTATAACGTTGGTTAGAATTTAATATTGAGAAATAAAAATTAAATTGAAGATTCAAATTGTTTATTTGGAATAAACAATGGATTTTAAATATGAAATGTGAAAATAAACTTTTTAAAACTTTATTTTGGTTGTTTATGTTAGAAATGAGTGAAATATGATTTTTATTTGAGAAAATGCAATAATTTTTGTAATTATTGTCAAATGTTTCTTTTATTGATTTTTAAAGGAAGTATTTGATTGGAATATGTGTATATTTTAAATAAAAAGGTAAATTTTGGTTTAAAAATAAGATTTGGACATAAAAATGAGGTTAAAATGATTTATTGCATTTTATTACACAAGAAAATAATTGTTGGTGCTAAAAATAGCATTTTATGTAAATATTTGTGTAAATTGGGCATTTATTTAAAAATAAGATTTTTCGGTAATAAAAATATTTTTATAACTAAATTATTCTTTTTATTAGTTGTAAAATGTTTTGTTAAACATGAGAATGTGTTTATAAGTTTATTATGTTGGAATTTTGAGAAAATATGATGTTTTGATTTATAAACATGAGTGTATATGTGTGTTGAGATAATTAAAATTAACAAAGTCTTAATTGGTTATTGGCTCCAAGCCCATTTCCTAACCTAGCATGTAAAGAAAAAGGTTTCTCTTCTTCTCCATGTGTACGTTCTTTTTACAGTAAAACAAAAACTAGAAAAGAGAAAACACTCATCTTTCAGACCTAGAATTTAAAATCTCCAAATTAGCTCAATTCTTCATTGTATTATCAAATTAAAACTATATTTCTCAGGTAATCAACTTAAAACTTATTCTATTTCAACAAAAATGGATTTTGCAACAATTGATTGTCTGTAATTATTTTCTTCTTGCTTGCATGTTTCTGTATTGTGATTTTACAGTCTCTTGAAGCTCTCTCGAGGCAGAAGCTTACATCTTCCTTTAAGTTTGCTCAATTTTACCTTCAAAATCGCAAAGGTGAGTTGTTACATTCACACAATCTAGTTTAAACACTTATCTATGCTCTTTTGTTGTGGTTGGTTGAATTTAAGGTTTCAATTGATTTTCTGTAGCTGAAATTTGTTTCAGCTAACATACAATGGTAAAACAATGTCTAGGTCAATGTTTGAGGACCCGTATCTCCCTCTTTTCTTATTGAAATTGCATGATTAGTAGCCTGCATATTGTAGTTTGTGTGCGTAAATTTTCAGACCATTCCGAGGTTATTAGGTTGTTCAAATCAAGTCTGAAAATTGACCACGGAGAAGATTTCAGACCTAGGCAGAATCCAATAAGGTCTGAGTCTATGTTTTAGATTTCATATCTTTGCCGTTTCATGTTGGAATTCAGTGAATGTTTTTTTAGTTCATAGATATGTTGTTTTACTTAGTGGATGTCAAGTTTGGAGCCATTTTGCACCCTATAGCATATCGAAACTGTTGTTCAAAGTTGGGTGCAAGCAATGTTTTATTGCCTAGAAGTGTGTATTAGTAATAAAATCTATTATGAGTCCATCTTTGAGTCCTCATCTCTCTCTCAATTCTAGTCCGAATTGGGTAATTCTTGTTTCAGTCTACGGTATGAGTGTTACTCTTTGTGCTTGTCAAGTTCGAAAGCCATTCTAGACCTTTAGCATAATGAAACTTATGCTTAAAGTTGGGTGCAGGCATTGTTTTATTATTTGGAAGTGTTTACAGTTGCTGTAATCTGCCATGAGTCCATTTTTGAAAATTCATAACTTCCTTGTTTTGGGTTGTTTTCATGTCATTCTTTTTCCTAATTCATGTTCAAATATTGTACTTGGGGTTGGTTGAAAAACCATTACTTAAAACAACCTAAAATTAGGTCAAAACGATGCTCAAAATTGGATATGGGCAATGTTTTATTGCCTAAGGCTTTAGTTTCTAGTGAATTTTCTAAGTGGTTTCGTGCAACTTTCATTTAAGTTTTTAGATCTATGATCCTTGTGTTTCCTTTGGCTAATTTCTACAATGAAGAAGCCAAAATTATCACCAAACTGTAAATTAGATTTGGTGAATTTCTGTGTAAATTTTTATGTATCGTTTTCATGAGTTTCTATGATTTTGTGTACACATTACACGTGCTTTAGAAACTGATTTAAAAGAGTTTCAAATATAAACAAGTATCATTTTAAGAAGGTATTTTTCTATATTATTATAAATATTTCTGAATCATTAAATACAAATATTACTTATTGTAAAGGGATTTTCAAAATCAGTGATTTCCAAATATTTTTCAAAATTATCTAAAAACCCGATTTTCTAAAATTATATTTTATATAAATAAAACTATGCGTTTTTGCACTATTCGAGCATACGAGAAGGTGAATTAAGCAATTGGGTAAAACATGTGGCATGGGACACGTGCGTCTACCTTTTCGGTTAATTCCTGACTTGTTCGTTTGAACATTTTGACCTTCGACTCGTATTTGCAAATGAGATGAGGCAAATATTATTATTGATTTCTGGTGTGGCTTTGGCTAGCGGTTAGTAAATCGATTAATGAGAACGTGTGGTATGGGACGCACTATTAACACTTTTCATATTCTTATCTGAGAGTTTGTGACACATTCTCGAGTTGCCAGTACATGGGATGTTATCCTTCGGGATGTCTGTCCATTGAGACGTATTTGTCCTTCGGGATGTTGTCCTTCAGGATGTTTGTCTTTAAGACGTATTTGTCCTTCGGGATGTTGTCTTTCGGGACGTTTGTCCATTTGAAACGTGGCGCCTTATTTTGAGAGAACACTACTTGGCAGGCTTCAGCCATTTTATAAGCATGTGCTATCTTTGATATGATTTTATTGATTTCTTTGTGATTTCCAAGTGTATTTCCTTTGGATATTATTTGGCCACTTGAGCCGTTCGAGACAATATATATGGCGATTGCATCTTTTGAATTTGAACTCTCATCGAGTTCTATATTTTGAGACCTGGGTTTGCCATCTTTGGTGCTTATGTGAGATTTATAATCTCCTCTTTGAAGATATATGTGTTGCCATTATATGGCATAATTAAGTTTTGGGATTTCTCTATTTTGAGAACATATTTGTGATTGCCATTTTGGTGAGATTTGGGATTTGGGATTTCTCCTATTTAGAAGTTATGGTTTAGTGAAACCATTATAGTTGCTTTTGGGATTACGCCAATGATATGAGGCATTTATGATACTTAGTGATTTCATTATTTAGTTAACCTCTTTCGGGGATTCACACTTAGTGAAACTACTTCACTTGAATTAATGAAAAGTTCTTACTATTGTTTCTTATCATTCAAGAAGATACCCTACCCTTGCCTTTATGCTTCACATTATCACTTATCTATTGCTAATTTGATTGTTTTAGCTAGACTGGCCCATGTATTTTATACTCTTGTCAGACCGAGTTGTTTCTGATTAGATACCATTATTTGGACTTTGCTTTGTTGCTACCACGAAGGATATCTTCTCATCACCTTTTGTTATTTTATGGTTTTTTGATTGACTCTGATATGTATCTATATTTTTGACTCGTTACATATAGTGTGGTCTTCGTACCACTTATGGTGTATCAATTTGTATTGTACTGAGATGTATCAGTGTATATGTATATATATGTTTGTTTGTTGTTATGTAATGTGATGTACATTTTGTTGTTGTATTTTGTTCCGATAGATCCGTTAGCCACTATACTTTTGTGTTAAGCATTTACTAAATATTTCGATCCACTTGAGAAATAAAAAAATAGAGTACCAAATCAACGTATTTGGCAGATGTTTAAGATAAAGTTATAGATGGTCGCTCCTAACCAGCCGTATTCTCCGCATTAGCAAACATTATTACCTATAATGCTCTTTGTTAATATGGGTCTCGGGGTAGGGCATCACAATAGAAGACCACTTATGGATGCTGGAATGGCTAGAAATGGGAATCCAGGACTTGTAGCAGAAATTAGTAGGCTTGGATATGGATTAGTTCAACTGGGGGCAAACCCCATCCAAGGAGAATGGATCAGCACAACTCCCATGGAACTGGGGGCATTGATTTGGATGTCTGTGCTAGAAAATGGATAGAGATGACGAAACAGGAGCAGTCATCATCAACCACAAACTGGAGCCAGCCCGACTTAAGGGCACAGGTCATTATCTCTTGATGGCATGAACTAAATAATTAATAGTAAATCCTACACTAAAACGACTAAATCACTTACATATGTATGGGATCGCGAACGGTCCTTATGCATGCTCTGAGACGGTGAGAAACCACAATAACAAATGATCTTGAAATTCACTCGAACGTGAAATCTTACATTAATCATACCGGTCCCGACCTCAAAGGTTCACATCACGCCTCGAACGACACCCGACCTCGAACGGTCACATCTCGCCTTAAACGGAACCCGACGGTCACGTCTCCCTTCGAACGGCACCCGAACTCGAACGGTCACATCTCGCCTCGAACGGCTCCCGGCCTCAAACGGTCACGTCTCGGCTTGAATGGCACCCGTCCTCGAAAGTTCACATCTCGCCTAAAACGGCACCTAACCTCGATGATCACATCTCACCTCGAACGGCGCCCGATCTTAAATGGTCAAATTTCGCCTCGAACGGCACACGATGCTCGAACGATTGTTATTAACAATCAGGCAAGATCATTGACTCTTCGCAGGTCATCCACATGTTTCAAACATCGGACATTAAGCAATTCAAACCACGCCTTCCTATCGCAAGGCATGTTTTATAGGGCAATGGGTTAACTCGCCTTTTGGCAAGGCAGTATACATGTGGATTTAACCCGGCCGACATCACGGTTATCAAGGATGGAATATTATGGGTTTCATTCGAATGGATGGATGGGTGATCAATTATGGATAATAAATATGAATATGAAGTTAGGATTCAGCATAGTCGATGAATAAACAATGTTGGGTATTCGGAGTATGGATTTCGGGAAAGGTCGAGTTTCTTTGGTTCAGCCATGGAGTTGCTTCGAGTCACTACATGGTTTACTTCGGGTCAGTTAAGAGTTTACTTCGGGTCATGATAGAATGTACTTTGGTCAGTTTGGCATTGGTATTGCTTTGGGTTTAGCTTAGGGTCGGCATGGTGTTTGCTTCGGGTTCTACTTCGGGTCAGCACAGGCTTGACTTCAGGCTTCACTTTGGATCGGCATTGGAGACTCTTCGGGTCGGCATTGCTCTTGCTTCGGGTCAAGAGAGCATTTACTTTGGGTTGGTAGTTGGTCCGTTTGGGGTTGGCATTGAGAAAAGATTGGGGTCGGCATGTTTGTTTGGGATCAGCATTGCTTAAGGTCAGCACCAGGAAAGCTTAGGGTCGGCATCAGGAAAGCTTAGGGTTGGCATTAGGAAAGCTTAGGGTCGGCATGTTTGTTTCAAATCGGCATTGCTTGGGGTCGGCATCAGGAAAATGAAGGGTCGGCATAGGGAAAACTTGGGTCGGCATGTTTGTTTGGGATCGGCATTGCTTGGGGTCAGCATCAGGAAAACATAGGGTCGGCATCAAGAAAACTTCGGGTCGTCATTGTAGAGTCACTTTGGGTTGGCGTATGATTTTCTTGGGGTTGGCATATGACTTGCTTCATGTCCTACTTGGGGTCGGCATGGTGTTTACTCTAGTTTCTACTACAAGTCGCTTTGGTTCGGCATTATTGAGTCACTTGGGGTTGGCATACGATTTGCTTGGGGTTGGCATATGACTTGATATGGGTCCTACTTGGGGTCAACATGATGTTTACTTTGGGTTCTACTTAGGGTCGGTATGGTACTATTTCGGATCAGCATAGGATGGATGAATTGGGCCCGACAATCGTCGTGGTGGGCCCATTTAGGTGAGGAGGCCTGTAGCCGAGATTTCACCTATAAATACAGCTGACGTGGCTTCAGAAAAAGGGATTCACATTCTGCTTCCCTTCATATTCTTCTACAAAAATCTATTGTCGTTTTAAGTTTTAAAAATTCTGGATTGTAACTATAGTCAGATTTCAATATAATAAAAAGGAAATATATGGGATGGACGTAGGCCAGAGTTAGCCGAACTACTATAAATCTTGTCCTTTTTATTGCTATCATTTTAATTTTGATAATTCTTCATATTATACTCTCTACATATACTCTATCTATGATTTGTGACTTGATATTGGTGCTTCACTTGCAATTGGGTTTTTGTGACCAATTTTGATGCAAACACAGACCATCCAGAAGTATGTCTAACAGGTGTTAGATAATTTATTTAGTTTGTCTGGTTGGCTGAGTCAGCTAAAGGTTAGTAGTTAGCCCAGAAAAACTACATTTTTTGGACAGATGGTCCATTTATCACATGTTTTTAAGCATATGTGATATTGCTATTACTATTGTATTCCGTCTGATTAATCATTTTGATTGCAATATATTGAATTGCAAAAAGATATGCTTTAATGGGATATTAGTGAGGGTAAATCCATTCCACTAAGTGGCATGGTCTCACTTAATATCAGTAAACCGAGATGTAATAGTATTATTCACCACAGGCTTTATTTCTTACTCGAAGTTTATATTTTTCCCCTTATACTCCCGGGTGCTCAAAATTAATTTGAGTGGATTGAGAGTTAAAGTTTACATGTTTTAGTAGGTGGACAAGTAAAGCTTCCGGAGTCGAGCAGGAGGCTAAAGTTAGCTAATTAGAAGTTGAAATTTTTATTTCCACCGTGATGTATTAAGGTAATTTTTATCTATTTAGTACTCTGGTCAACCAAGGGGGCATCTTCATATGTCGCTCTTGGTACATTTTGTAACTATTATATTTGATCAAAACCTAGGAATCGATTATGGGATTATGTAATTTGAATATGAAATATTTCATTGAAATGTAATCAGAAAAGTTGTTTAATTTTATGCTGTTTTATTTCATATTCATGTGCTTCTAATATTACTGATACCATTAACATTACCGTATTTTGTCATAAGAAGTTAATACTATGGATGACCGTTGCATCTATAATACATAGCTTCGGGCCTCAAGATAGGGGATGTTACACCTAACCAAAGAAGTACTTAGGGAATATCATCGATCGAAGTTTACTATTCGTCCTGCATGGGATAAGATGTATCAGGAAATGAAAAGGAGTTTCTTCTGGGAAGGTATGAAGAGGGATGTAGGCTTATGGGTTAAACATCATCTGAGTTACCAACAGTAAAAGCCGAGCATCAAAAGCCTAGTGTATTGCTTCAACCTCTAGACATACCAGTGTGGAAATAGAATTCTATATCTATGGATTTTATAGATGGGCTGTAAAGGTCGCATATATGGGAAATGAAAGTATCCTGATCGTAGTAGATAAACTGACTAAGCTACACACGTTATTCCTATTCAGTCGACAAGAACGACACCAGTTTAAGCTAAATTATTTATGAAAAAATATAGCTAGACTACATGTGATTCCTTATAGTATAGTCAGTGATAGAGATGATTTGTTCACTAGTGACTTATGGAAGTGTCTACAGTAAGCGTTTTGTACCGAGCTTAACGTGAATACCGCTTATCACCCTCGGACAGAAAGGAAGACGGAGAGTGTCAATAAGGTACTTTAGGATTTTTCGAGAGCTTGTGTACTATATTTTTGAGGATCATGGGAAGAGCATCTACACTTAGTTGAATTCTCATATTACAATTTTTATCAGACTAATATAGGGATGTCACCTTTTGAAGTTTTGTATAGTAGACCCTGCAAATCTCCCGTATATTGGTTGGAGACCGAAGGTTGATTAGTTATTGGTCTAGATATGGTAAGAGAAGCGGTAAAAAAGATTGAGTTAGTTCAAGCTAGAGTGAAGGAAGCTCAATCTACTAGAAAAATTATGCAGAAAAGTACTTGAAGTTCTACGTTGGAGATCACGTTTTCGTTAAAGTGTCACCGACGAAGGGTTAATAAGATATAGGAAATTAAGAAATTGGCACGTAGGTTTTTTAGACCAATTCCTATATAGATAGGATTGGGAAACTCGCTTTCATGATTGAGTTATCGCATAGTCTGGTAGGAGTCTACAATATTTTCCATATTTCTCATCTAAGAAATGTGTCCGAGATCCAGAGACTACTATCACTTCGACTACATTGGAAGATTTATTAGTGGAGCTAGATATACTACAGCTAGACATCCACTTCGTATCGTGGCTAAGGATGAGGAAAAGTTAAGAAACAAAAAACTCAGATTAGTAAAAGTCCAGTAAAGTGATAATGAGAGAGATTGTATTTGGAAGACAAATGATAGAATCATGGACACTTATCCTGATTTGTATAATGATATGTTTTACCTCTATGCTTATATGTTTAATGTGTGAACCTTATTATAATTTCGAGGATGGAATTATTTAAGAAGGGGAGTCTATAACACCCCTAATTTTGATTGAGATTATTTAGGATATGTAATTAGATAAATAAAATAAAATAATGTAGAATGATAAAGAGATTGAGATTTGAAAAATATAATGAGTAGAGACTTGATTAATGAACTAATGGAATTAATCAGAACACTAATAAGAAGGGGGATATGCTAAGGGAAAAATAGGAATAAGTTATAATTCCTAATACATAACCTTGCACTTCTTTTCCTCTATTCACTTCATTCACACAAACAAAACTAAAAAAGTAAGGTCGTCCATAACTAAGAGGTTCAAGAGAAGAAAATCTTAAGGAAACAAGACCAAAGCTTAGGGGAATCAAATCAAATACAAATCTCAACTTTCTTAACCATTTAAGGAATAATAGTTATGCATATCAGGGTTTAATAACTTTTTTCGGTTCTAAGTGTAAATCTAAGTTATTTGATGTTATTATGCCATGTTTTAAACGATTGGATGATTATATGTTATTTGATGAATTTACATGATTTATTATAGAATTTATTGATATGTTTGAGTTAGAAAACCTATCATATGACATCCAAATGACTTGAAACTTGGATATGATATTAGAAACATTATTTCAGAAACTAGTTTTAAATTTCATAATTTTATGAAAACATATGAGTAATTATGATTTTTCAAGGATAGAAAATTGATTATTTCGGGTTTTAATAAATAAAAATATTTAATTAAGGTCTTTGGTCCCAGAATTTTAATATGTAAAGAATATAATAGATTAGATTTATAATGATTTTTGGGGATTTTTTTCCAAGTATTTACGATTTATTATGAATTATTTGAGCTAGAAAAGTTTAATTATTATATTGAAATATCAATATAAAATGTAAGGTTTGCAAATGATTTTGGAATTACTAAACCTGCTTTAGTGCAGATTTCTGGAAAAGAAAATTGATAGTTTTTGTAAACCAATAATAATTTGACAAACATTTGGAGTTGGTGAAAAGAAATCACTTTTATTAGTAATAAAATAGTTTTTCTATTATTTACGGCTTTGCCACACAGAGGTAGACGATGCTACACTTCATTATGCCATCTCCGTGGACTTTGATGTTAATCAGGCGAATCAAGTGCAATACATAGGATATCAACTATGGTTGATATGGAATGGATCAGCTTGGTTGAAGTAAGAACCATAACATCGATGTCGACATCTTGGACTTTGACGAGGGTGATGCCACATGTTTTCAAATATAAACGTTGACCATGAGGTCGCGTTTTATATAAAAGGGGTATGGTGTCGCATGTATACAACGTCCAAACCCTATTATTTTATAAGTAACTTATAGCAGCGATAAAGATGCCGCGTGTTTTGCCAATAACTTAGAAAGACAAGGATGTCTCATCTTTTAACTTAGGCTATATAGTGTCGCATATTATCACTACGCTTTAAGGATTGCCATCTTTGTTACGCTTATATTAACTTCGGCTCTAATGAGCCCACTTATTTTCTTAAGGTAATTATGCCGAGATTTGTCAATGTCGCGACCCCTTATTTTTAAGTAAACTTTTAATACTTTGCAAGCCTATGAACTTGATACTATGATATGCGGTGAGGATGACATCGACCGTGCAAACTTAATTTTAAATACCTAAGATTTTAACATATTATTGAAGAAGGGCGACAACCCCCTAGTAGCGTATGTCGCCGAGCTTCACCAATGATAACTCGCTAAGTTTAGGCTTCATAGCTATAGTTTTTATGAGGCGATGACCTCAAAGTAGCTTTGGATTTCATCAATAAAGTTATATGAAAGCATATATCATGGAACAAAATATTTTAGGATAAAGTAAAGAGCCAAATTCTCCTTGTTTTAAAGCATGTTGTCAAGGGTTAAATCATTTGCAAAGGTTTTGTTTTCAAGGGAATAAAAAAACGTACTTAGTCCGGGATTTTTACTAAAGAGATTATTGTTCATATCACTTTTGGATAGATTGTGATAGAATGAATTGACTTGGAAATTAGAAAAGCATATGGGAATGGTGTAGGGTAGCGCCATGTACTTTAGCTGTTAGCCCCCAGTTGATATAAGTCAAAAACTCCAGTTCCTTGGGCTTTGTCAGGGGTAGGACTAAAAAGTAGGTTTTTGCACATAAAGGGAATACATAAATGCAAGATAGGTTATATGGTAGCCTACAAAACCTTTAAGTTCATAGTAAGTCTGGCAAAACTATGAGATTGACAAATAGTCAGGTAACACTATATTAAGTGTATTTGGACGAACGGTCCAGTTTTCTTCTAACAGCTAGTTAGGAAATTTGGTATATCCGATAGGCCCAATTCAGCCACGTAGATTGGTAGGTACCCTGTGAAAACTAAACGTTGGGACGGATAGTCCACAGATTTGATGGACAGTCATCATTACCTATGTAGCATGCATGCACGTTATTGTTTATATTGTCTATTTTAACTATTGTGGTTGAAGGAGTTATTTTGCAAAAGATATATTTTGGGAAGGGATAATAGTGAGGGGAAACTCATTCCATTCAGTGGCGTGGTCTCATTGAATATCTAAAATCTGAGATGACATATTATTATTCACACGAATCTTTTTGTCTGACTCGAATTTTATGTTTCCCTTTAAACTCTCGTGTGCTCAAAATTTCATTTGAGTAGGTTGGGATTAAGAGTTTTTCAGGTTAAGTAGTTTTCGACGAATAAAACTTCCGAAGACTTGTAGGAGGCAAAGCTAGCTATCAGGAGTCCATCTTTATATATTATTAATCCATTGCGTTAAAGATATCTTGTCGAAGTATATGTAAAGACAGGTGTTATAACTATCTAGAAGTGAACTCTGATCAACTAAGAGGGTATTTTCATATGTCGCTCTTAGAGTATTTTGTAATAATTATATTTTATCTAAACCTGGTCAACGTTTGGATTATACGCGAATATGAAATTATATATATATTTGAAATTAAATGTGAAAATTTGTTTTGAAATTATGTTTAAAATATTTCATATTTTTATGCTTTGATATTGTTGGTACAATTAGCCTATCTGCATTTTGTCACCATAAATTAATATTATAGATGACTGCAGCATCTGTAGCACTTAGTTTTCTATTTTAAAATAGAGGACGCAACAGAACCACTAGAACATTTGACCTTGCACTAACACGATTTGATTCATGGTTTGGTCTTTGAAACTATGGTATTTGGTATCTCCATAAAATTTCATGACTATGCCTCTGATCAAAAGTGGTTACTATTATCAACCTCAAATAAACTTCTATTCCGTAAAACACATAAGAAACACGTGTTGTGCCACAATCATCAAGCTCGGCAACAACAACTGGAAAATCTGAGTTTTCATTACACCAAACAGCATATAGATCTGATGCACCAAAATGAAGTTGATCCTGGGCATCGAAATCAAAAAAAATGATGTGGACTCACAGCACAATCAAACTAAATACTATTCAGAAACAGACACAAACATTAGTGTTGATGCTTTGGTATTCCTGAATAGAAATCTACCGATGGATTTAGAGGAGAATGACATTAGAGATAGTATCACATGTTACTGAAGAAGAGCGTCCATAAGAAGCATCAAGTAAGGCACCTGTTTTGAAAAATATGTCTCAATAATGAAAACTGTACGTCCAATGCAAACAATGGTAAATCTATTGCTAAATGTGTTGCTCCTTTCTAAAGGCAATTTCGGAGCAATGCTAAAGCAAAATGATTATCCCTTGGAATGTTAGGGAATGATGTACTCATGCTCCTAACTAAATATAAATCAAAATTTGTTAATTTATTAGAAAATAAGTTAAATGGTTTCAAATTTATTTTTGCAAAAGCTACCACCCATATGGGATGGTTTTACTAATAATCCTGATCATAAAAAGGTGAGAATTCTACTAATTTGAAATACAACTGTATGTCAAATTATAGCAATATTAATATATGATCAACATGACATTACAAGCAACAAACTGTGCTGGACTACGGATAACACTTTTATTGTTTATGCCATTTATTTTAAGAATGAAATAGAAATATATGGCAGAATTTTATTAATGAATCACAACAAATTGGTACTGAATTGCTAATTATGGGATATTTCAATAATGCATTGTCACTAAAAGACATAAAAGGGGGACTTCTATTCCATTGTAGAAGGATAGGCATAGCCAATGATATAGATAAAATTTTGATCAACCAAAGCATGGTTGCAAAAAATCCATATCCAAAAACACTCACTTGCAGATTCTAAAGTAACCATAATCCACTTTTAGTATGCTTAATTCAACCAGATACACAAAGAGGCTCCATTTAGATATGACAGTAGTTGAAATTTATATGAAGGATATGAGAATTATGTGAAAAGTGATTAATGATCGGACTCATGGAGTTCACCTAGTTGTATTTTTCTTCATAAGTTAAAACGAGTGTAAAAGATTTCTAAAGGAATGGATAATAATAAAGAAAACCTAAGTACTTAACTGAAAGAGACAGGGGAAGAATACAACTCATTAGTTGAAGCAGTAGTTCAGTATCCTAAAAATTTAGAGTAATGTGACCAAATGTTAACATCCAGAAAGAAATATCAATTGCAACAGAATAATCTATTTTAAAGCTATAGGAAAAAGTCTAAAGTAGATTAGTTACAACAAGGGGATACATACAAAATTCTTTCATGCCAAAATATCGAAAAGGAAACATATTAACAACATTCAAGCACTGATTAGATAAAATAAAGAATGTCTAAATAAAATAGAAGATATTGAACAGGAAGCTATTTCTTGTTTCATAGATTTATTTAATGAATAGCTAAATTCACATGATTTCCTAACACCAGACTTTGGAACACCTACAAATGAGGAAGGCAAGCAACTATTATTACAGTCTATACCTGTAAATGAAATTAAAAATGCAGTTTCCACTCACATTAAAGTATTATGGATTTCGGTATTTAAAATAAAAGTGGGTTTTGGGAAAAAAGTATTGAAATCTAGGGTTTCTTTTGCCATGGGAGAAACCATATTTCCTCTCAAAATTCAATCCAACTCTCATCTTTCTCGTCTTTCTCATCAGGATAGACCACCTGAAACTCATATCAGAAAGTCGAATAGTCTCATCATTGATAACGAGACTTTTTATTGTTCAGCCAAGATCGCAGAGAAGATACCAGCCAAGAAATAATCAAGTTCGGTCTTATAATAATGGTGATCAGAGAAAAAGAGGGTCCGACGACCAACTCCAATCAGGATATGACCAAACCGACGCAAACCTGAAAGCCGACCAAGTTCTCTCTGAATAAAGAACTATGACACAAATCCTGGACAGATATTGTCTCAGAGCAATCGAAGGAACCAAGAGATGAAGAATGCAGTCTTGAAACCATTTCTCTTATATAAATCAACAACAAGAAATATGGCGTGGTTAAGGAGGCAGTTTGTAAAAGAGCAATGGAGTGTTGGAATAACTCTATTTTGGTTTATGTGGTAAGCAGCAAACCATATTTCTTGTTTTTCAAAGAATACATAAAAAGAGTATGGAAATCGATAGGTGAGTTCGAAATTCTTTTCCAAAGAAAATGGGTTTTTTCTAGTCAGATTCAAAGATTCTTAAGACTGCAATTCTGTTATTTAGAATGGTCCTTATTTTTACAACGGCAAGCTCATCATCATGAGAAGGTAGACCTAGTCACTAAAGTTGGACGGTGATTTACTGTCAACTGTCCGATATGGGTTAAATTACCCAGTGTAAACCTCAAATTATGAGATCAAGAGGCTTTTAGTATTATGGCTAGTATTATCGAAAAATCCATTAAAATGGATGCAGCTACCACCATAAAGACGAGATTGAATTACACTCGGCTTCTTGTTGATGGTGAAATCATAACACAAAAATTCGAATATGAATGCGTTCCACCGAAGTGTGGCATCTGTAAGTGCTTCGGCCACACTAGAGAGCAATGCAACTCGAAACAGATATGGATCCCCAAAAACAGTAATAATGATAGAGTTGATACTCAAGAAAATAGATCTGAAGGGATTCAAGAAATGATTATCGGTAAAGACACAAAATACCAATCAAGAACCCAAGAGGGTAACGATTGAATCAATCAAGAAGATATCATCGTCAATCAAGAAAATAATATAAGAGAGCTCACTGACCAAAGTGATCAGATCACTACTATGGAAGTTCATCAGTTAAAAGGCTATGAAGAAAATTCAAATGATCTGATTTCGATTAATACAGAGAAGGGTAAAAATAAAAAGTTCTTTAACTCTGAAACACCTCCTATTTCAGAACCATATTTAATTACAGACCATAAGGTTAAAAAAATAGTCAACAATCTTCATTAGAATAAGAGCCAGAATTAAGAAATTGATATAGAGAAGGGATCCTCTTCTGAGCTTGCTACAGATGTTGAGAGGATGAATTGCACTAACTCAACATTGCCGTGCAAGTGTGATCCTCCTCCAAAGCTGGCTGTAGTGAATGATTGTAATGAATCAGTCATGCCTCGCACAGCTTCGTTTTATATTTCCCTGATTAAGATTCCAGAATCTGCACAAATGGAGAAAGATGAATCTGAGAGGGTTGAAACATAGAAGAAGTTGACTTATCATAATTACATATTGCAAAAACAAAAGCATTTGGTAAGTTAAAGGGCAGCAAAAAGAAGAAAGCTTTCAAGAAAAAATACATTTCGATCAATCCAAAATGGGACCGAATGTCTACTAGATTGAAAGCAAAGGGTGTTGATAATAAAAGGAGAGGTAAAGGTACTATAGTATCAGGTACCATTTAAATTTCTATTAAATATATGACTTTGTTTGCTTGGAATGTTAGGGGGATGAACACTCCTGATAAACAATCTGATATCCTTTATATGATTAACGTTTACATACCTTCTATTATTGCTTTAATTGAGAATAAATTGAATAATGAGAACTTTGAAAGGTTTTGCCTCAAGATGTCTAGTAATTGGAAAGCTGTACGTAACAATGATTACGGTTGCAAAGGTAGAATCATTGTTATTTGGGATTCTAATGTCTGGACTAATATGAATATAAACAAACATAGTCAATTTATAGATTGCAGTTTTAAAAATATTAAGGGTTTTTCTTTGCCGATTACTAGTGTCTATGGTAGTAACTTTGAAAAAGAAAGAAATGCTTTATGGAAAAAGCTTAAATCTCTAAATTTTATATATGATTTTCCTTGGATTGTTTGAGGGGATTTTAATACAGTTTTTCATGTTAAAATAAGTTAGATAGGGTTAATAAATTTCTATTAGACTCTGGTCTTATAGAACCAATTGTCAGTGGAAACAAATTTACATGAAAATCTGGTCTAGCTAAAAACATTCACTGTAACTTAGACAGGATTTTGTATAATAAAGAATTTTCAATAAAATTTCCTAATTGTATCTGTTCCACTTTAGAGCAAAATTTAAGTGATCACACTCCTTTATTGGTTATGCTTTTTGTTAATGGTGAATTTAAAAATAAAATATATCCTTTTGATTTAAAAATGGTTGGGTGTTTGAAGAAGATTATAAATTCTTAATGGAAAATAGTTTAAAATTTTCTTGTGAAGGTACTAAACAATATCAATTTTATATGTTTATGAAATACACTAAAAATAAGCTTAAAAGCTGGAACAAAATAACTATTTGAATAAAAATAGGATTATTAGCTTAAGAGAAGAAGGAATTTTTTTACAGAATATATCAGATAATAAACGTGATGATACAGTATTATCAATGATTTTTTTAATAATTAGAAGGAGCTTTCTAGTGAAATATATAAAGAATCTATTAATGCTAGACAAAAGGCAAAAGTTGATTGGATTAATTTAGGTAATGATTGCATAAAAAAAATTCATGCTAAAATGAGTTATAGAAAACACTTAAACAATAGTGGAAATTAGGGAGGCATCCCTATCATGCTTTCGTATTGTAAAGAGGGTTCCTGTCGAAGTTTCATTGTAAATCCAATCCTATTTTCTAGAAACAAAGAAAAATTATTGCTGAAATATCAGCAACTTTTATAAATAAGTGCTGATATTTCAGCAACTTTCCCTATCAAAGTTTCATTGCAAATCCGGTCCCTATTTTCTAGAAACAAAGAAAAATTATCGCTGAAATGTCAGCAACTTTTATAAATAAATGCTGATATTTCAGCAACTTTCATAAAGTGTGTTCACAGTGTACATAAATGTTGCTGAAATGTCAGCAACTTTTATAAATAAGTGTTGATATTTCAGCAACTTTCATACACTATGTTCACAGTGTGCAGAAAAGTTGCGGAAATGTCAGCAACTTTTATGAAAAGTTGCATCATGCTCTGCAATAATCGAGAACAAAAAGCAGGGACCTAATTTACACTGAAATTTAGTGAAGGACTTTTCGTGTATTTTGAACCTTAATAAGGACCTATGCCAAAACTACCCTAAATAATATTGGTAACATAATAGACAAAGAGGGTAATTTATCAAATGCATATCATAAAGTTACTAGAGAAGCTATCAACTTTTATGAGGAGCTTTATTTTTCTACATTTACCGAAAAAAGATTTCCTCATATTATATGTAAAAATATCTTGAAGCGAAATGCATCTGAAATCTTACTTGCCCCTGTTAGTTTACAAGAGATAAAATTCATTGTTTTTAATGTTGGTGATAATAAAAGTCCTGGCCCGGATGGATTCAATGCAAAAAAATTTAAAACTCATTGGGATAATATTAAAGAGCATATTTTTGAAGTTGTTAAAGAATTCATGGACAAAGGGAGAATTCTTAAAAGTATAAATCATACATTTATTACCCTTATCCCTAACAATAAAAATCCCACTGATTTTGGTGATTATAGACCTATTTCTTGCTGCAACTTTATTTACAAAATTATTGCTAATGTCCTTAGTGATAGAATTAAAGTGTTTTTGCCTATTCTTATTTCTAAAAATCAGAGTGCGTTTGTACCTGGTAGACTTATATATGAAAATTCACTTTTAGCGCATGAGATGGTCAGAAAATTCAATACAAAACAGGGAGATAATTTAAGCATCAAAATTGACTTACAAAAAGCTTATGATAAAGTAAATAGACATTTTATTCATCATATCATGAAATGCATGGGTTTTCCTATAAAAAATTTTGATTTGGTTTTCGAATGTATTAATACCCCTACTTTTTCAATTCTGATTCAAGGTAAAGCAGAAGGATTTATTAAGAGTAATAAGGGCATAAGATAGGGTGGTCCCCTATCACATTATCTGTTTACTATGGTTATGGAATATTTCTCCATACTTATGGATATAGAGGCTATTAAAGGTAATATTCACCCTATAAATAGAATTCTATCCTGTATTAATCATTTGATTTATGCTGACGATCTCATGGTATTTATAAAAGCTAATAAAGCTAATGCAGACACTATAAAGAAAAATTTTTAGAACATGAAATCATATGCAGGATTACAGCTTAATATTAGTAAATGTAAAGCTTACTTTAGTAAATCAAGTAAGTATAAAAAAGAGATATGAGATATTTTACAAATAGCTAAAGGATTTCTACTAATTAAATATTTGGGATTGCCTCTCTCTATTAATCAGATTAAAGATGCAGATTGTTCTGTTCTTATTGAAAAAATACAAGAAAGAATGGAGACTTGGTCTTGTAAGTTACTTTCTATTGTAGGAAGACTTGAGCTGATTAAGAATGTGATTTATGATATTATTTTATACTACTACAAACTTTTCATATCCCAGCTGCTTCCATTAAAAATTGGAAAGTAAATGTGCTGATTTCTTATGAAGAGGTAAATATCATAAAATTAGCTGGGAAAATGTATGTAGACCTAAAATTGAAGGGGGGGTTTGGTATTAGAAGTATTAATGACCTTAGTGTTACTTGCCACTTAAAACTATTTTGGAGATTTCTTAATTCAGACTCTTTGTGGGCTAGATGGATGAGGTCTAAGTATTTGAAATATAAAAATATCTGGACTTGTGTGCATAACAGTAATCAATCTAATACTTGGAAGAAAATATTCAATTGTAGAGAATTAGGCAAAACATTACTTGAAAGAAAATTTAAACATGGTGAAGAAACCAGTTTATGGTTTGACCCATGGTTTAAAAATGAGACTTTTATAGATAAAGTTGGTTGGAACAGTTTGGTTATATGTGGTGGTTCAAATGGAAAAGTATCTGATATTATTATAAATAATCAGTTGCAACCACAATTACACCCTATTACTAAACCCCACAAAAATGGAATATGCAAAATTCAACTTGATCCCTATGCAGATTATGACTACTGGGAATGGAAAGCTAGCAATAGAGGGAAGTTTTCATTTAAATCAACTTGGATTTTTATTATAGATGAATACCAGATGGAAGATTGGTATCAGTGCATATGGAACAAAGTGAAATGTCCTACATATTTTGCAATCAAAAACAGACAACCAACTTAGGACAGACTTAATAAATGGGGCAATAATTTGAATTCACTTTATTACCTATGCAATATGTGTAATGAAAATGCTAATCACCTATTTTTGAATACAGTTATTCTTACTTTATTTGGAATCAAATTAGAGCTACTTTGGATATTGAGGACAACAGCCAAGTGGGCCTGATGCATGTTATCATAGTTATTAACAACAAATTCAGATCAAAGTCTATGCTCATATTATTGTTACCACTGCAGTATACAATTTGTGGAAAAAAAAGAAATATGCATTTACATAATAAAGGCGGCAGGAATAAAGAGCAGATCTGGGTAATTATTAGCACGGACAGCAAGATAATTCTTAAAAAATCAAAGAAAATTATTAAAAACCAAACCAAATTTTCTTCCCTTGCTGATGACTGGATTTCTGAAGCGGGTAGCAAGCACTTAGAAGCGTATTTATCGCGACCAAGAAGCTTCCAGATTGATAAGCTTTCTAACAATCTGACTCGTGAGTCTAACTCCTGCAATCAACAGGAGTTTGTGGCTAATACTGTGAGCAGGAGCTCATATACAACTGATAGTAGAGAAGATCACTTCAAACAAGCTCCGGAAGCTGATAGCTTAAACTTCAAAGCTGCCATGAATGACAACTACCATCCAAAGAAGGAAAGGTCAGATCTAGGTCGCAGGTACGCCAGATCAAACTATCCTACAATTTTTTCCAACAGTTCCAACAACTCGAGTAATAATGGAAGATATAGGAGTAAGAGAGGAGATTTGAATGAAATCTTATCTTATTGGGAGCATGGAGAAACGAGTGGAGTGAAGAAAGGAGATGGGAGGGCTTCGGATTTCCGAATCGCCTTCCGCCATTATCGAGTTTAGATCGAAAAACTTTTGTTTTTTTGTTTATGTCGGCAACCCTAGATAGGGTTTAGTGTATGTAGTGTGTTTTCGGATAGAAGGGTTTTTTACCCAATTTTTTGTTAACTTGGGCTAAGACTTGTTTACCGTTTCTGCAAAAAAGAATGCAATTTGCTCAGTAGGATGACAAAAGACTTTGATTAGATGTTATGAATTCTAAATTTATGAAATTGCATTGAGATATTATTAAAATTGATTTTTTACTAGCAGTTTCAGTAATATTTTTAATAATAAAACTTACATATGTTGTTAACCACATATCTTTAACACTCATTCCAAAAAAGGAAGGGCTGGAAAATATTTTCCAAACATAGACCAGTTGCTTGTTGTAATATATTATAAAATGTTAAGTTAGGTGCTTTGTAATAGAATTAAACACTTTATCCCATATTTAATATCTCAAATCTGAGTTCTTTTGTTAAAGGAATATTCGAGAGAATATTTTACTTTCTAATAAACTATTAAGGGATTTAAATAATTGTGGGATTAAGAAATTATGCTTTAAAGTTGATTTACAGAAGGCCAATGATAAAATTAATAGAGAATTATATGCTATATAATGACTGTTATAGGCTTCCACGTACATTTTATTACTGTCATTTTTGAAAGCATAAATATCCCTTCTCTTTCAGTTCTTCTATAAGGGATTACTAAGGGTTTTATTACCAGTAATAGAGGCATCGAGCATGGTGATCCATTATCACCTTCTCTTTTTTAACCTGCAATGTAATTTTTCACATATTTATTGGATTCAGCAAGAAGAGACGACAAATTCAAACCATTGACAAGAATTAATTCAATTGTGATACATTTACTTTATGCTAATTATCTAACAGTGTTGGGTGCATCTATTATACAAAATGCTACCACCATCAATATTTATGCAACTTGCATGTTTTTCTGGTTTAGCTATGAATAGAATGAAGTATACTCTATATTTTAGTTCTTAGGCTTTAAACAAGGTTCAAATTAATAGCATATTACAGATTCAAGAGGGACAACTGTCACGACCCTAATTTTCAACCGTCGTTTGAAGCACCAATACTAAGCGTTAACCAAAAAATCACTTAACTAACAATTAATTGCATAAATTAACTTTGACATAGAATAACTTATAAAGTGATCAGGTAAGATGTGAAAGTATGCATATGAAGTCAATAACATAATATCAATTTTTATGGTCTACAATTATTGACTTAACTGACATACTTTAATAAACTGATAATATATCATCATATGTAAACTAATAAACGTACATCCAGCTTATCCTTACCTAAAGTAGAAATCAACATCAACCTATCCTGCAACATTGTTACATAAACACATATACAAATACACGATAAATTTTGGTTACATAGACTATGTATGATATCGATGTGACTGCCTATGTACCCACTATAGGATCAAGCCCCACATAGTTCTTTTAGTACTAATCAATAGAGCTCAATTAAGGGTAATTATATATAAGGGTTACCCGTAATTACAAAGTTAGTATCCATAGTGTATACAGTCATAGTGGAGCATAGCTTAGCATATGAGTAAATCATAACCAAATGAGCTATAAAGTTCATTACTATATGATTTCATCCTCTTCTCCTGCATCACAGAGTTAGCATATATTTATAATAACAATATATCACATATCTCAAGCATAACGTAGATAATAATAATGTTAGATATATAAAGCTCCTATCCACATGTTTTTTTAATGTGATATGTATGGAGTATAAAGGCTAACTAGACTCTCAACGCATACTGAGTAAAACTATTTGCTTTACACAATCATTCAACATTTACCAATATGAGCTATGTTGAGTCAATATAGAAGTTACACTTAATAGCATAGAAATAAGAGTAGTTATATCTTAACATTCCACTCCAGTCCTTTTGGCACTATAATGACGTAGATAATCTATAAGGAATATTTAAATTATCTAGGTATATAGGTAAATGTCACACAATACACTATTATACCCCACTTATCTCATAATACATATTTATTGTCTCTAATATCCACACCTATTCATTTGGGTTACCATGCTTATTTGCTCTTTTATTTTCTGTTAACCCGCCTTTAGGAAAGGCCACATACAGGCAAATTTAACCTAATCTATTGCATAAAGATCGAAGTTGATGGGAAACAAACATGATAATGAAGCCACAACGTAGCATCGTATGTGAACAAATAGCGCAAGATGTCTAAAATATGGTTTCAACAAAGATCGAGTCGTTTTAGGTTGCTTGGAATCTGCTCGGAGTCATTTCCCTATTTACTTCGGGTTTCCAGGCGGTATGCTTTGAGTCAGGGAAGGATCTACTTTGGGTCTTTAATAGGTTGGCACACTCGTAGATTACTTCGAGTCATCACAGCATCTGCTTCGAGTCGTTAGAAAGTCTGCTACGGGCTGAGAAGATGTTTACTTCAAATCGTGGCCGTGAATCGATCACCAACCTAGGTCCTCAACGATTTTGCATCCATGCTATTTGCATCCATCAAGTTTGCACTCGTTCGTTTCGTATCCATCAGACACATGCACTTTTCAAATCGACCAAGGTTATTCACTTCGTATCAATATATATTTCGTATCGATCCATGTTATTACATGTTTTGTATCGATCACCGAGATGATTGATACGAAACCCATCCCTTCCTATCGATGCGAAGTAGTCATGGTTATCTACTTCGTATCAGTCGCGTAGATGTATACTTTGTATCGACGACTACATAGTCGATATTCGACACGAAATCGACGCCCCCCATCGACACGAAATCGACTACATTATAATCAATACGAAGAGATCATCCAACTATCGGTATGAAATGAATATTAAACGATTGATATGAATGAAGCATCGAACGAACGATATGAAATAACCTCCAGCCATCGATATGAAGTTATACCTCAGGCATCGATGCGAAGTAGACTAAAGCTCCTTAAAATTGCCTACTTCGTATTGATCCCATCCCTGTGTAATTCGTATCGATCGATAGAATGATCAATGCAAACTAATGACCACGGACCGATACAAAGAGGAGAGCCATGCATCGATATGAGAAGAAAGGCTCGGAAATTGATCGACACAAAGGCAAGGATACGAGATCGATATGATGAGCATAGCACCCGATGGATACAAGGGAAGAAACAGTCAACGTGGCATAAAAGATGGATCTACCATACCTATCGCACCACATCCCCATAGGCTGATCGATACGAAGTAAATCGATGCATTATAGATCGATATGAAGGCGCCAGACATGAGAATGTAAAAATTGCATCGATCATATCTCACAATCTACAAGTCCAAATGCTATAAATTTTCACAAGAGCTTGCGTACGACCTCAAGAATGTTCACCATCGATCTCGACTCGATTGGGCAAGATTTGGATCGATACGAATCTCGTTCGTATCGATCATGGATCAAGTCGGAATCACCAGGGACCAATCACGTAGGCCCACCCATGTGAGAGAATGAGTCTTTCGAGATCTAGGAAAAATATTTGCAGCCTACGCCTATAAATAGTAGCCTAGGACCTACAGAAAAGGGACTTTTGGGGGGTTCTTCTATGTCCAGACTCTGTCGAAATCATCACTATGCTTCAATTGTATTGTTGTAATCAGTGGTAACTCATTGTAACAAACGAATAAATAATCAATAAAGCAGTAATCCTTCAAAATGGACGTAAGCTACAATGCCGAACCACTATAAATCGTGTGTTTCCACTGCTCTTCTTTGATATTTTGAGTGTTCTTCATATTTATTTCTATTACATGCAATCTATTTGTGATCTGTAACTGTGATTTGGTGCTTTCATCTACAATTGGGTGTTTGTGACCATTTGTGGTGCAAACATTTTAGTGCTTTCACTAAGAAGGCTAGCATTCAGGGACTCTACACCTCGAATTTTGGATCTGAAGGCTTATGGACATAGATGTAAAAGGAACCATGGTGAAACAATCAGGAAGAAGACAAAGAGCAGAGGGGAGTCAGCATGAAGGGAGTCAGAAGGCTTCCTTAGGAGCAAGCCAAACCTCAGTTTTCATCACTGGAGACGAGATGGAGATGATGATGGAAGCTACGTAGGAGGGAATGCTAAAAAGGAAAGAAGAGATGATGTAGAACCTACTCCAGCAGATTGTACAAGCTAGAGTGCAGAATCAAGAGAACGTCATTGCAAGGGGTGCTAGAGATAGGGTTCAGAATCATGGAACAACCAGGATCCAAAATAGAGCAAGACCGTCAAGAATAGCCCATGAACTGAGGGGCACTCCACAATCTTATGTTGATCCGACCTCAGATAGGATACCAGACGCAGCTGTTCAACATGCATTGATAGAGGAACGGACGCCCGTCCAGTAGAACAGATTTCAGGATTCCCTCGCGAACTCGAGGGCCATATCGGAGACAACGAACAAGGAATAGAGCTTGGTGGTGGTGATAGATTGGCGGAGATGGTCAGACAAGCCACGGGAGGCAAACTGGTGAATAGAGATTTGGAAGATGTTAATAGGAGCCCCTTCGCTCCCGCAATTAGGCAGGTCAGGAATCCACCAGAATTTAAGCTACCGACATTGGAGACATATGATGGAAAGACAGATCCAGCTGTTCATCTGACAAGATATTAGAGACAAATGGAAGTACTGGGGGCATCGAAGGAAGTCATGGCCCGGTGTTTCCTATTGTATCTAACAGACATAGAAGCATTACGGTTCAGGCAATTGGAAAGCAGCTCCGTTAGAACATGGACCGAGCTAACTGAGAAGTTCATGAAGTAGTTCAGAGTTCACATCTTGAGGCCTAAGAATGTGACGAGTCTAGCGGCACTGAAGCAGAAGACCGAGGAATATTTGAGGAACTTCTTAACACGAGTTAACGCAGCAGCAGCATTGGTGGATCACCCGGATCCATCCATGGTTTTAATGGCAGCTGTATCTGGCATAGTTGACGGAACAGAGTTCAAAAATTCACTGAAAAGTGATCCATCTATGGATCTGGGGGAGTCTTATCATGAGGCTGAAGGATTTCTACGATTAATGGATGCAAATGTTGGAAGAGAGGAAGGAGACAGAGTTGATATTTATGCAGTCAAAGGTGGAGATCCACCCGAAAAGAGTTCAGGCAAGGATAAAAAAAAACGAAAAGCCAAGGAAACCTACGATGAATCAAAATGACCACGAGAGATTCACCTCTTATACAGAGATGAACCAGACTTTGGAACGGATCTACCAAGACACCAGGGGGTAGGTTCCTTATCGAAAGTCAATGAGGAGGGATCCGACCAACAATGAGAGGAAATCAGGAAAGTACTGCTTATTCCATGAGCTAAGCGGCCATAATACCAATGATTGTAGGCACTTAAGGGATGAGATAGAAGGGCATATTAGAAATGGCATGCTATTACAGTACGTGAGGAGATGAACCACGACGGTGGAGCAAGAACGACCACCACCTGCACCAACTGGAAATGGCTCAAGATCAAGGCGTCAGCTTGTCATCAACTGACTGAAATAACGATGAATAAGTGGCAAACTCCACACTAACACGGTTAAGTAATTTACACATGTACAGGATCACGAACGATCCTCAAGCATGCTCTGATACGACTATCAATTGCAGCAATCTAGGTGTTTGCACTTTGGCGTCTCTCTTTTGCTTTTATTTTCTATTTCTCATGTTTGGACTTGGTTTTGTTGGACTTTTTTGTTGAAAGATTCATTTTGAATGTAAACCTACTATTTGTGACTCGATAACGGCTAAGCCACTTACACGTGTACGGGATCGCGAACGGTCCCAGGCATGCTCTGAGATGACGATAAACCGCCATAATAAACAATTCAGAAACTCAGTCGAATGTGAAATCTGATATTAATGATAATAAGTCCCCTCAGGCACACAAAACTCACCTCGAATGGCACCCGACCACGAACGGTCACAATAGGCCTCGAACGGCATCCGACAGCGAATGGTCACTATTCGCCACGAATGGCACCCGACCGTGAACTGTCACATTTCGCTGCGAACGACACCCGAACTCGAACAGTAACAATTCGCCGCGAATGGCACTCGACCAGGAACGGACTCAATTCGTCTCAAACGACACCCGGTCACGAACGACCACAATTCGCCTCACACGACACTCGATCACGAACGATCCCATACCACCTCGAGCGGCATACGATCTCGAACGATCACCACTCGCAGCCTGGTAGGATAATCAATCTCTTTGCAGGTCATTAACAGGATATGAACATCTAGTTTACGGCACTACAAAATAAACCTATCACAAGCCATGTTTTGGGGGGCTGTAACGACCCGGAAAAATTCGGTAATTAAATTTCTTAATTTAATAAGATTTTAGTAACTTAATATTGAAGGAAATAAAAATTTAGTGAATTATTAATGGAAATAATAACTCTAATAAGATTGGTAAGTTAATTTTTAATAACTTGAATGTAACAGTATAAATGTAAGGTAATTGTTAAATAACTTGGATGTAATTCCAATAAGTGAAACAATGTAAATGTTAATTATATTCTTATTGTAATAAATGAATGTTACCAAGATGAAATGATTAATTAGATTTAAAATCTTAAATTAATGGGTGCATTAATGTATAATGGGATATAAAAGGTAAATTAATAATTTAAAATGTTGACTTACTAATAGAATAATGTATAATGAATGGAAATGGAATGAATTAGTGTATGAACTAATGGTAGCACTTGTTGTAAGCTAATAAGTAAATTAAAACGTAACAGCGCTAATTTAGGTTAATAATTAATGGGTTGAATGAAATGACAATTAATGAATTTATTAAAGTTGTAAAGTTATAATATAATAGATGGTAATTGATTGGGAAGAATGAACATACATGTATTTTAAAAAGGTAAAACGGTGACAAATGGTTGTTACCAGTAATTCACCAATTACAAATAAAGATAATTAAATGTACTTTAATGATAATTAATATAATAACGGAAAGTATGAATGTGAATTAAAAAGGGAACGTAAAACTTATTTATAAGATAGTAATTGGTGTAATAAAAGGCTAAATAAATTTATTAAGAGTATTAATTGTAATTGGATGTAGATTAAAATAATAACATTAATGCAAGTTGATAAATAATTTATTTAGTGCAATCCCAACTAATGGAAACCAGTTGTAAGGTTATAATTGATTTAAATTGGTAGACTAGGAAATAAATTCAAAGTTATATTTATTGATTGTAAATGGGAATATTTGGTAATTAATTAATATAAGCAAATAAATGTAAATATTTAATTTATCAATGAATTAATAATTAATAAATAGTAATTGAATAAAATCAATGTTCTGTATGTAATTGGTTGGAATGAGAATTTATATAAATATGATAAAGGGCTAGTGGCAATAATTTTTATAAAGGTAATCATCTATTTAGTCTATTAAATTTAAACGGGTAATCAATTGCAATAAATCTAAATTGAATGTTACGTTAATGTAAATTTAGGGAATAATTGGGAATAACGTAAATTTTATTCATAATATGATAATTAGTTGAATTAAAAAAATGGAAGGCAGGATTTATTAATGTATTGAAATTTAAAGATAGATAATTTGATTAATTACAAATAAGTGGAGTTAAATATTAAAAATATTACATTATTTAAAATTTAGATGGAATGGGAGAATATGAATGTAATATTTTTGAATTCAATGTTAATTTTATCCATTTAATAGCAACGAATTGAATAACAAAATGAAAAGTCAATTAAATGGAATTATTGGTAATTTAATTTATAATTTCTGAATTTAATGGAATTTAAATTTAACAGGGAAAGGGATGAATTAATCAACTTTGATTTACATCTAAAGTTGTTTAAGTTCTGTAATTGTTTAAGGAATTTAAAAATGATAAGATTATTAATTTTAAGAATTGAAATTGAAAATTTGATTTAATTAATTTATTTTAATTTATTTAATTAATGTGAAAATAGACATTTTGGCCACTGGCTCGAATTCCGACGAAACTAGTTTTATCGGATCCGTAACAGTGAATTATTGTAGGATTTCAAGTTTCATAGCGATCAGACTTGTCGTTTCATCGTATGGACTCGAAACGCCTTGAAATCAATTATATTGAAATCAATTGAAATCAATTTGAAATAATTTCAATTTAGCATAACGTCTTCATACGATGGAATTTGGAATTAAACCTTTTCCATTGCATTTATAATGTTTTAAAACATCTATTTTGATATATGGGTTGACCCAATTTCGTTCCGGAGTCGAAACAGACTTTTCGGGCCATATATCATTCAGCACGTTTAAATCGGGTACATCTATTCTATTTCAGTTGTCTATACATACCCTATTTTAAACCCTAGTAGCCTCTATTCCTCATTTCTATACGTACAGAAACTTCTGTGCTCCTCTTCTCAATGGCTGTAAACCCTAATTTATCCAATTCAAATTTCAACTCAAAAATCAACTTCAAAAAATTCAAACTCCTTAGTAAAATTCAGAAAAATTATATATCGTAGCTCTTGATGTACACATCTCAGATCTGCAGTCCGTTTCTCGATATGAGTTTGTGGGTGGCCAGAAATTGAAAGTTTATCCACGGTCGTTGATTGCGCGTCGATGAAAGTTGTCGGATCGTCGAACCATTTATGGGTTTTGTAGAGAGAGCCGACGGGTCGCATCAAGGTGGGTTTCATGGCGAATCTACTGTTGGATGGGAGGATAATTTCGATTAAGGTTCATGGGTTAGTGGTGGCGGCTACGGCAGTTTGTCGTGATGAAGGGGGTCTCGTGGTCGCAATAGGTGACTGGAATTCGTATGGAAAGTCGGAGCTATGCCTGGTAGCGAGTGTTTGGGCGCGACTGGTGGTGTCAGGGCTGGCATTGTATGGCGTTGAGGGTTTGCGTACGCAGGTTCTGGTGGCTAGGGTTCTGTTTGGGAAGAAGGCTATTGAGGTGAGGTGTCGCTCAATGGTTCGATGATATTCATTTTATTTTATTTTAATTTTCAACTCGCTTTAATCAACATAACTATTTCATACTTGATCCAATTCATGCATGGTTTTCTCCGCTAGATTCGTATTGGAATTCCGGACACTTTGATGCTAGTTTGGATGGATTTGGGGACTGTTCAATTTTTGGGTTTAAATTGGATTTAAATTCAATTTAAATTCAAAAGGTGAGTGTTCTAACCCACTCATAACTTCTAAAATTTCGTATGTTTGTTAAATTTAATTTTGTTGTGATTATGCATTTATTTATGAATTTTCATATATTTTTAATCATCTCAGTGATTGCATTTATTTAAATTAAATCATTATTTAATTTATTATTGAATATAACTGTCAGTTAATTACCTGTTATATATTATCGGTTATATATGGATATTGATTGATTGTTTTGGATGATGATTGTGATGGATGTATGATTTTTATGATGGATGAATGGATGTTTTGTTTATGTCATCATAATCTGCAAGTTATTATGCATTTTTATTTCATTCAAGATTGCGTTTTGAAATGATATATAACTGCAAATTTTTATTTTAAATTACGGATTGAAATGATAAATATCCATATCACTTGACCATAGGATAGAAAATTATATACAGACACCGTGGTATATATATAATAATATTTTGGAATGATTTCTATGGTTTTGTAAAGAATATATATATGATTTTATGAGATATTGATTTGGATATTTGATAAAGGTTATTTTATATATAGTTAAATTTTCGATTTTAAGCTATGTATAAAATTGGTTTAAAGCATAAAATAAAGTTTGATTTTGTTAAATATAATATGCATAAGTATTTACTTAAATTATATTTAATATAGAGTTTATATTGATTTTATAAATCAAGGTTGAGAAGATAGTTGAAATTGATTGAGATTTTATTTAATTAAGAATTTTATTTCATAAGAATCCATTCGAAACTTAATGAAATTTAGATTTCAAAAGAATATGGTTTTATAACAAGATTCGGGGTTAAGGTAATTTAAGTGAATATATCAAGTCTAAATAAATCGAGGAATATTAAATTGTTGAAATTTGAAGTTTATTTAAAGGATACTGGATTTATTAATTAAATATTTCAAAACTAAAAAATAATAAAGTAAATTTGGTATGTGTATATATATGAATTATAAAATTTAGTTTTGAAACATTGAATATTAAAGCTTTGAAATATATGAAATTTGAAATGGTTTATTTGAGGATTTAAATCTGTATTGGAATTGATTGTGAAATTAAAGAAGTTAATTTATTATATAAAGTAATTTAATAGTAAACCATTTAAGTATTGGAAGTTATGTTTCAAAGTTATGGATTTCAAGGTATTATGATTTGAAAGTGCTATGATTTTGGGAAAAGGATATATTTGAAATAAAAACAATATTATATCGATTTGGGATTTCTTTAAAATGATATCATATTGACTTGGTTTTAAAATAGAAAGGATATCGTATTTATACGATTTTGAAATGGATATTATATTCTGGTTTTGAAGTATAAATTATTTTGAAAAGACCGCGGTGTTATAATAATGTCTGGTTGTTAAAGAGACCGGGATAGGAAGTTGTCATACTCTCTGCCAACTCCGAAAACCACTTTAACAACCGTGTACGTGGTGGAGATTCTAGAATGAAGTAGGATGGTGGCTGCATTTCCTTTGAGGTAAATACGTGGACCCAACTCCCGTGAATTGGCAGAAGGTGGCTAAAACAGGAGCGATTCTCGGGCCAATGAGGTAGCACCTTTGATCGGACACACCCCTTCGATATTATATTTTGACTTTTGGATTGATTCGGTGGCCACTTTTGATTTTTTTTATTTGGAGGTGTGGCTCGAGGCAGGCGGTAGCTGCGCGATACGCGTTACCATCAGCTCGGATAGTAATTGGTATATCTACCCTGGCATTGCCTAGTTGTGCCGTGTCACCTACCCTATCGCGCCTTGTACGAGTTTGGTTTTCTCCCGTTGCCCGTGTGGTATCCTCTGGTGGCTTCCCGATCAGGGGGTACCATGATATTGGATGGACTACTGGGACTATTACGTGTTAAGGGCTATATGGGTAACCCCTTAATGCTATTAAAAAGTAAGTTTGTTTTACTATAGGCACTATTGTAATAGCGAAATATTACTACATAGTAAATAGTTTAATGGATCCTTAGGAGATGTGAATCCCGAGCATCTCTTAGTTACTGCACTCACGTTTGACACTGGATATGAGATGTCAAATCCCGTAAACATCTCTGACGCCGTTCCACTCATATTCTTTATCATTGATTTAACTTACATAAGATCTTTTAGTTCTGACTCGAGTGTTTTGTCTTTTCAATTCGCTCGGGTCAGCCTAAGCATTTCAGAAATTGAAGGCCTTATTTCTAGAGGACAAAGATGAAGATTTTATTATTACTATTATATATTATATTAGTCCACTGCATAACAATTGTTCATCTCCATTATTAGTTGTTTTCTATGGTATGTGTAACTCTGATATGTATTGTATAAATATAATCAAATATTTTGTAAACAGCTTCATGAACTGTATATTTGATTATTATATTTTATCGTTCCGCTGTAAGATTCTATTTGTTTTTCTTCCCCTGCTTTTTCTTATTTACCCCATAACAATCCACCTATCCATATGGTTTAAGTCTGACGTGTGTGGTTTATCGTCGATTTAAAGCTTGCGAAATGGTGGGTCGTTACATGGGCAAAGTGTTAACCCGCCTTTAGGCAAGGCCACATACAGGCGGATTTATCCTAATCTACTACATAAGGATCGAAGTTGGATTTGATGGGTAACAAACATGATATGAAGATACAACGTAGCATAGTCTGTGAACAAACAGTGCAAGATGTCTAAAATATGGTTCGACGAAGATCGAGTCGTTTCAGGTTGCTTAGAATTTGCTTCGAGTCATTTCCCTATTTACCTTGGGTTTCCAGGCAGTTTCCTTCGAGTCAGGGAAGGATCTACTTCGGGTCTTCGATATGTTGGCACACTCGTAGATTACTTAGAGCCGTTAGAAGGTCTACTTAGGGATGTGATGATGTTTACTTCGAGTCATGGCCATAAATCGATCAGCAACCTAGGTCCTCACCAATTTCGTATCCATGCTATTTGCATCCATCAAGTTTGCACTCATTCGTTTCGTATCCATCAGACACGTGCACCTTTTAAATCGATCAAGGCTATTCACTTTGTGTCAATATACATTTCGTATCGATCCATGTTAATACATGTTTCGTATCGATCACCCAGATGATCGATACGAAACCCATCCCTTCCTATCGATGCGAAGTTGTCACGGTTATCTACATCGTATCGATCACGTAGATGTATACTTCGTATCGATCGACTAGATAGTCGATACGAAGTCAACGCCTCCCATCGACACGATATCGACTACCTTAAGAAGAAACCATCCACCTATTAGGAAAAAAATGAACATTAAATGATCGATACGAATGAAGCATCGAACGAGCGATACGAAATAACCTCCAGCTATCGATACAAAGTTACACCCCAAGCATCGATGCGAAGTAGACTGAAGCTACTTAAAATTGCCTACTTCATATTGATCCCATCCCTGTGTAATTCGTATTGATCGGTGGAATGATCGATGTGAAACAATGACCACTGATCAATACAAAGTGGATAGCCATGCATCGATACGAGCAAAAAGGCTCAGCAATTGATCAACACGGGGCAAGGATACAGGATCGATACGAAGAGCATAGCACCCGATGGATACGAGGGAAGAAAAAGTCAACGCGGCATAAAAGATGGATCTACCAACCTTACCACTCCATGTCACCATAGGCTGATCAATATGAAGTAGATCGATGCAATATAGATCATACGAACGCACCAGACATGGGAATGTAAAAACTTGCATTGATTATATCTCACAATCTACAAGTCCAGATGCTACAAAATTTTCATAGGAGCATGCGTACGACCTCAAGAATGTTCACCATCGATCTCGACTCGATTGGGCAAGATTTGGATCGATAAGAATCTCGTTCGTATTGATTATGGATCAAGTCGGAATCACCAGGGATTGATCACATAGGCCCACCCATGTGAGAAAATGAGTCTTCCGAGACCTGAGTGAGATATTTGTAGCCTACGCCTATAAATAGCAGCCTAGGACCTACAGAAAAGGGACTTTTGGGGGGTTCTTCTACATCTAGACTTTGCCAGAATCATCACTACACTTCAATTGTATTGTTGTAATTAGTGGTAACTCATTGTAACCAGTGAACATAAAATCAATAAAGCAGCAATCCTTCAAAGCGGATGTAGGCTACAACGCCGAACAACTATAAATCATGTGTTTCTACTGCTTTTCTTTGAAATTTTGAGTGTTCTTCATATCTATTTCTATTACATGCAATCTACTTATGATCTGTAACTGTGATTTGGTGCTTTCATCTGCAGTTGGGTGTTTGTGACCATTTTTAGCATACATTTTATTTTCAAAGTCATTTTATCCAAAGATTTCCAAAATTATTCCTCAACTTCTCAAAATCTTATTTTTCCAACACAAAATCTTATTTGTTATATAAATTTGACTTCTTTTCCATTGCTTCCAACAGTCACCTGACTTCTTCTTTCTCCAACCGAAGCATTGTTACTCCCTCATCTTCACTTCCAATAACCCATATCTATGCCCAAGCTATCGAAGAGAAAGCATAAATCATTCCTCTCTCGAACTTTGCGTGAGATCTATAAAACATTCGACCTCCCCTGAATCGCATCTAGTGGATCAAATGAGTTAAGGGAAAATCATTATGTTTTTGTTGTGATGGATCATCCCACAAAGCATGTCAATGTAAAGATCTGATAAGATGCTTTGGTTATGGCAGAAAATGTCATAGACACGTAATGTGCTTGAGCTCTTCTTCCTTCATTAAACCAAAATGAATGCGTACTAGTTAGCCAATGATGGAGTAGGGAGAACATGGATTTCAACTAGTGTATAGATGTAAGTGTTTGAAGGGACTTATGCTAGATGGCTTATGGCTAAATAAAGAACTAGGCATTAGGTTACTAGAGGATATTATTTTCCACTTCAACGAAGTCCTTTGGGAAGAAACCATAATAGAACGACCATTGTTAGTGCCAAAGCAACCAGGTCCAAGTCTATTAGAGGAGCAACCTGCTAAACCAAATTCTAGCTTAACATTGAAATAAATAAAATTAAATATGTTTTAAAACATATATACATAATCAAGGTAATATAGATTAAAAAGTCCAAAATGCCCGATATATCAAAAGTTCAAATCATTTTTCTTTTATGTATAATCAAATTGAAATTCAAGGATATATGCAATTTTGTTTATTTAGCAGCCAATATGTAAGAAATACAATTCATCCTCTATTTTTCTAATTCAAACATCATGAAGGAAGTTAATTTGAAATTGATATTTCAAAAGGTCCTTATGTTCAAAAGCTCAAGTCATCATCTTCTTCGTTAGCTATTAAAGGATATCTCAAGCTCTCAAAGGAGTTTAGAAATTTCCAACCCCGGACTATGATTTATATTAAGAGAGAGAAAGAAGAGAGGAGCCTCTTTTTAGGTAAGATGGGTTTCTATTTATAGAGGTTGGAGAGTGGTATAGCTTACTTAGAGTGGTTGATCGAACTTAATGTGGATATATGGCTTAGTAAGATGGATGCTCTTGATGGTGCAACTTGTCATCATCTCAATACACTAATAGTTCATGTGGATTTCTATCTTGTCAATGGTATCAAGAAAGATTGCATGGTTGTATAAGAGTGCTTTGAAGCCTTGTTATATAGAATTCCGTTCATATTAACATACCACTCCTTTATATGGGTTATTGCTAGGACTTCACTATTGTGTAATAACATGTAACTCCCACTTGTAATGGTTTAAACAACCAACTCTTTATAGCTTGAATAGTTTATTCATGATGGCTTGAATAATCATTTTAAAATCATTATGCGATGGCTCTATCAACACATGAAAGCTCTATTATCAATGGTAGCTCTTCACGATGGCTTCATTCATATATGATGTTAATGGCTTTGTTCAATCAATACATGATGAATATCTAACATGTTATAGTTCAATTTACCGTTGAAGGCTTCATTTATCCATGATGGTTTCATATATGTACAAAAGTTCCATTATGCACCATGTCTTCAATTATGCACGATGACTTTATTTTTACTTGATGGTCTTGAATTACACATAATGGCTTCCACATACATATGAAGGCTCCAAATAGGACATGATGACCCCTTATTGCATGTGATGACTTCTACCTACATACAAAGGCTCCAAATAGAACATGATGACCTCTTATTGCATGTGATGGCTTCTATCTACATACGAAAGCTTCAAATAGAACATGATGACCTCTAATTGGACGCGATGGCTTCTATCTATATACGAAGGCTCCAAATAGGACACAACGACCTCTAATTGCATGCGATGGCTTCCATCTACATACAAAAGCTCCAAATAGAACACCTCGTCCTCTAATTACATGGGATGGCTTCTATCTACATATTAAGGCTCCAAATAGAACATGATGACCTCTAATTTCACATGACGGCTTTTATCTAAATATGAAGGCTCCAAGTAGGACATTATAACCTCAATTGCATGTAATGGCTTCCCTCTACATATAAATGGCTTCAATAGAACATGACGAGATCTAATTTCATCCAATGGATTATACCCACATATAAAGGCTCCAAATAGAACATGATGCCCTCTAATTGCATGCGATAGCTTCTTTGTTTATCAATATGCTTTGGGAATTTTAGGTGTAACACTTTTCCCCTGTATAGGAAGTCTATTATGCTTTAGCTTAAGCAAACTTATGTTCTTGTATTGTTCCTTTTTCCTCTCAAGTTTTCATTCCTCGGTGCTTTATCCTTCATCTTTAATTACTTGTGCTACTCCACCTTGCAATAAATTTTACTCTTTAACACTGTGAATTTCCATAAAAAGATTTTCCAAAATGCTTAGGTTTTGCAATCCTTTAAAAATATTTTTAATTTGCAATGATCATTCTTATTCAAAGTATTCTTTATGGTGAAGAATTTCCCATAAATTTGCTCGAAGATACTCTTATATAAAGATTTCATTACTTTATTTGGAATCCATTGGTTACGAAAATTGAATATATATGCTTAGTAAAGTAAGTTGCATGAAAATAAATTTTTTGAAAGCGAGGAAATCTACTTAAAATCTCTTAAGTTTTGATTTTATTAAAACAAATTAATGTTGTAATAAGATAGAAATTTCTAAAGTTTAGGGAAATCCATTCTGTCCTTTTCTTGTTCTGAGTTATTTGTTTATTGAATCAAGAATTCAATCGATTGTCATTCTTTAGACAGTTGTTTTCATAAACCTAAAGTTTCAATTGACCATCTTCCTTAGATGGTTACTTTGACCAAGCTCGACAGTGGATCAAAGGCTTAATTGTCCATCACTCTTTCGATGGTTACTTTGGCCAGGCCAAAGGCAGGACTAAAGGGCTTTTCATTCATCTCCCTTGGATCGGTGCTTTAACCAGGCCCGATGGCGAGGTCAAAGGCTTAATAGACTATAACTATTTGGATTGTTGATTTCGCCAGGCCCAAAGGCAAGACCAAAGGCTTTTCATCCATCTCACTTGGATGGGTGTTTTGACCATGCCCGATGGTTGGATCAAAGAATTAATTAACCATCACACTTTGGATGGTTGTTTTGGCCAGGCCCGAAGGCGAAAAACGAAGGTGTTTCATCCATATCTCTTAGACGGGTGCTTTGACCAGGCCCAAAGGTGGCATCGAAAGGTTAATTGACCATTATGCTTTGGATGGTTACTTTAGTAAAGCTCGAAGGTGGGACTAAAGGCTTTTCCTACATCTCTCTTGGATGGATGCTTTGACCAGGCCTGATGGTTAGATCAAAGCCTTAATTGGCCATCGCTTTTTTGATGGTTGCTTTATCCTGGACCAAAGACTTAATTAACCTCTTCTAGGTATAAGGTATGCCTTTGCTTAACTAATATCACTAACTTATCAAGTTAGGAGCTAAGTCAAACATGTCGCATCTTAGCTTTGGGCTTATTTGTTGGAATGATCCTTTAGAAATTCGTTATCTTTTTCCTTAAATTATTGGAATTTCATATCTCGATATAACATCTTTATTAAGTTTGCTTCACCAATATGAGTTTAGTAGTAGAGATTCTTTTCGATGTTGATTTTCAAACGTATTTACCTTGTTTTAGATTTTAATCTTTTATCTTTTGAATTCTAAATCATTTCTTCTTGTAAATTTTCTTGGACTGGGGTGCTTAGATTTTTATCAGTTATATTCCATGGCTCGCAATATGGTTTGGGCTAGACTCGAGTACTTCTTTGTAAATTCTTAGTTTGGTTCTCGAGTATATGTAGTTTTCTGATATGTTGGAATCCTTATTTTGGTTTGTAAAATTTCTTCAAATTCTTATGTCGATAAAAGAATGTTACATCTAAAGGCTCTTTTTTGGCCTTTTGTGATTGCAAGTCAGAATAGTTGAATTACTTAATTTTTTATTGAAGCATTCTTTTTGTGTATCTTTGATAATTTTGTTTATGGATATTTTTTTCTTTAAGTCCTAAGACTTCTTGGTAGATAATGTCTTTGCCTCTTCCATTGTGAGACTGACATCTAAGTTGAAGTTGAAAAGGCTAATTCCTTCTGATAGTTATTTATTGGCTATAGTGTAGGAAGGCATGATGTCTTTAATTACTTTGATTTAGTCTTATCTTGTAACACTATTTCCTTTGTCAATACTTATCTAATTAATCGTATGCCGATATTAGTGGTCACTAATTATCAAAAGTGTATGTGAAGTAGGGGAATGAAATTCTATCTCTCATCTTCATACTTGAGCAGGTGGTATGAATTTAACCAAATAAGATCAATAATCCATGTTTCGAAATTGGGGACTACGACTTTACTATTAGGAAGAGATCCATGTTTGGTAAAGAAATCCATACTCCCATGAACACTTGTCTGTAACTGATGAAATTTAAGAGGATTGAAAATCATATAATCTTTATTTACTTGAAAGCTTGTCCTTTGAAGAGAACCGAAACAATTTCTTTCCCAACAAACCTTATTGATCGTTAGGCTGTGGATAATATGCTCTCATAAAATATGTTTTCTATTAAAAATTCCATGATAATGGATGATTCTATTTTTCCTCTTGCTTGGAAAGCCTTATTATCATGTTGACTATACGGAGATGGATTATTTCTCGTCTGACATGTACCATCATAATATGAGGGATTATGCTATAAATTTCACTAGTGAATAATATTTATTTCCAATAAAGAATCCAAGAATATAGAATCCCGCTTAATGGAGTATTCGTTTCTCGTGAATTATTCTAATAGTACTCGCTTAGCCCAAAGATTTCAAATACCCCTTTATATGAAACAGATACTTGTATTCTAGCATTAGGATTCATAAGTTTGGATAACAGACAATTCATATCTTTCAACATTTCTAAGGGTTTTCCTAAGACAAAATGTCATGTTGATATTCTATAAATTCCAACGGTCTAAACGCTTGTTTGCATGCATTTTGACAGTAGGAGTTTTTTATCCAAAGTGTTATAAATAAACTTTAAAAACCCATTCGATAAAGAAATTCATCACTACTTAATAGGAAACTTGAGCTTTTGTTCAATAATCATAAATTGAGAGTTCATTCGACTTAACATCCCAGAGGATGACATTCAAAGCTCCATTACCAAACAATGATTAGCACTTGATGAAATAATTTAGAACTGCATAGATTCACTATTTTTGTAGCAAGGTATATGGCTCTTGGTGATGGGCAATCCTTTCTCATAAACTGAGGAATTTATTTTCGAGGATTCATTTGAAGTTGGAGATTCTAATAATTCTGATCTTGGATATCCCATTATTATAGAAAAGAGGTGGCATTTTTTAACAATTGAAGTTTCACTTATCAAATAATAATGATAAGAAAACAAGAAGTCCATATAATAAGGAAACCCGCCATTATATAGAAAAGAATTCAAGTTTAGGTTATATAGGAATTCATTTTATGTTGGAAATCCTAGTAACATCTTATCTCGAGAGGTATGTCATCCATGAACACAAGAAAGAAATTCCTCAATAAAGGGAGCTCTATCATAATAAATCCAAAAGCCAATAAAGAATTCCATTGACATGTTGAAAAGAATTTAAATTCGAGCATTAATCAACTATAGATTCCCGTTTGGTATAAGAATACCATGATTTTCCTTTAATGATAATAGACTCAATGTCTAAAGTAATATACAGCCTTTGTCTTTTTTCCTTCCCACTTGAATGTAACAAGATTAGTTAAAATATATCCACTCTTTCTTAATAAGAAAATCAAAATCCATGCATAGGAATGATAAATTAAGGTTCTTTTGATCATTTAGAAGATGGTCGCCCAAGCCTTGTTGTTTGTGTTTAATAAATAAATCATAATCCAATAACTTCACATCCTTGTTTTCCCCTTTATAGCATTCTACTTGGTCTATAATTAGTATCTAAAGCAAGCTATTCTCATTTGATTGTTGCTTTGGACTCAAAAATGGAAACATGACCATTCAATTGACTATTAGTTCATTTGGAACCATAGGCAAATTGAAATAAATCTTCAGTTGTTGTTATTGGTTGGTCATCTATTATCTTAGATGTTGTATGCCCTCCTATGTTGAATTTTGAATTTCTTTTGATTCCAATCATCGTCATTTGTAGTGCTTGTTTTTATGAAATAATTGTGCTAAAGATCAATTGCCTTTCATCTTCCTAATGCTTAACTTCTTTCTCATCACTATCTCTACCGACCATTATAGGTGTAACTGTATACGTGCACACATCTGAAAAATGAGAAGTCATTGCCGAATTAGAGAGTACAAATGTTAACGTACAATATTGCAAGTATGCCATCCTTGTTTGCATACCCTACTATAAATTCATGTACTCTATAAGGTTTCCTACAACTTAAGTCGATTACTGGATGTTTACTAACTAAATCAAACTACTTTGCTTGAAAAATAAATTGTATAGTGAATATACACTAATGCCTTGGTCACATATTTGTATGCAGTTCATTAGGATGCACAACACCATATCTGAACTTAAATATGAAATTATAACATAATAAGGATGACCATTAATGTATATTACAACATACCGAACCAGAAATCTAACGACCAAAGATGATAGAATTTTCCTTTGATTTGCAAACTAATTATACAACAATTAAGTATAAAGTATAGTACTGGTTATCCTTTGTTAAAGACATTATCTAATATTGTTCAGGTAGGAATAATTCAGACGGTGTATATTAATTTTGAAGATTCGTACATTTTGAAAATCATGTATTGTAAGAAACTATTAACTTTCCATTAACTATTTTTTCCATAAGCATTTCGAGTTATAATGAGCAGCTTGGTGCACTATGAATGCCTCTAATGAAATTTTGAAATTTCCTTTACATCTCGGATGTGCTATGTCCATTGGTATCTTGCTCATGATTCGATTAAATATTTTACACCATTGCTCTATAATGGATTTTACTAGCAAGGTAGGCCTACCAAAGAGGTGTTGATATGCTAATGAGTTGTTTAAGGTTTTTTTACACTTTGATTAGCCATTCGGCATATGATTTTATAGACAATCTAGTTACTATGTTTATAGTACACTCATTTGAATTCAATTCTTTTAAGCCATAACATATTATAATATTATAATGACCTGGAATTTCGGTCACTTCGTATTTAAATATCTAAACTATATAAATTTTTGAATTTTGGATTGAATGTTATTAAAATGATTTAATCAACTTTTCAACCTCTTTTAAATTATAAGTAATGATGGTAAACGTGTCTTTAAAAATATTTACATAAATAAATATTTTGAAAAAATATCGATAATGTGACCAAAAATCATTTATCAATAAAGAACTTTTTAACCATCAGAAGTTGGCTCGATTTCTTTTGCATACATTTATTTGCTTAGAAAATTAACAAAATGAAATAAAAAAATTCCATTTATGGAAATAAACTTTATGCATGATGTTATGGGTGATGTCATCTATATTATGAAATAAGCTTAAAAGGATAGTCTTAACTCTTAAAAAATGACAATGGAGAAGTGATGACAGGTGATCCATACTTGAAATGAAGGAGGGTGAGAATAAGCTTTCTACACATTTTGATGCCTATATAAGGAGGGGAACACCCTTGTTAAATATTCACTAATTTACAAAGCTTGAATTAAAGTATGAGAATTAAAAATGATGGAAGTGCTCAAGTATTAATCCACTAATTCTACACTAAATTTTTCATGCTTAATCAAATCATCTCCAATCTCTTGTAAACTTTCGGCATATCCATAAAACATCATGAAAATAATGATTAGTGAGTAAAAAGTGGGGAAGGTGAGAGGAAGAGGGGTATCCAAGAGGGGCTATGAGCATAGGAGGAGGAGAGGAGTTGCATTGGTTTGAAAGTACTAAGGGCTTAATTTTTCGGCTTTTGGTGATTGTTGGAGGTGTTTTTTGTTCTTGTGGAATTGTGATTAGGTTTAGCATGGATCTAAGTGAGTTATCTCACTATCTTATAAGTATATATTATATAGAAATTATAAAGTTAAAGTGACAGTAACTAATTAAAGTTATAAACTTTGGATCCCTCTTGCTTTTGAAAGCAATTATATTATATAACATCACTACTAAGTAAAGTTATAAACTTTGGATCCCTCTTGCTTTTGAAAGCAATTATATTATATAACATCACTTCTGTTACTAACTTAAATATGTGACGTGGCCTTGAATTGATGTTTAAATATTTATTTAACTTATGCATTAAATTGAAGTAAGTTTGAAAGTGTTTGAATCGAGTATATTCATTATTACAATCCTAGATCCCTCGTTTTAAGGAATTTTTATAAATAAACAGAAAGATATTCTTAGGGATTTATTTTTATGGTTCTTAATTACCCTAATTGTCGTACTTATTACAAAAATTTGAAGTCTTAAATCGTTTGTTAGAGTTGTTAAGACTATTCATAAAGGTCGTGCTTTTCAATATTGTTTTTAATAAGAACTTTTAACAACGTTTATAAATACTGTAGTAAGTCGCTTTTAGTTTTAAACGTTTAGAAATGATATTTAAATTTGGTATTTTCTCTAATAATTTTAGAAATGTTTCAAACACATTTTGAAGTATCTTAAAGTTGGTTTGAAGTTTAAATATATTTTTAATAATTATATTTGTATTTTCAAAGTAAATAGGTTTTATAATATAAAACCTATTTTCGATCAAATTATAAATTAGTTATTTTCAAGTAATATTTCACATTGATATTTAAAACTTAGTTACAAATATTTTAAAGTATGAATATATGTATAGAAAAAGGTAATTGACTAGCCTTAACAGTAAAAACCGATGATTTAGACTTCTCTATTTCTGAGAGTTAAGATTGATTCGAGTAGGGACGGAGCAATAGAGCTCTAACCTACCAGGCTTCTCTCTTGAACGAGGAATAGTTAAGTTGGAATGTCGAAAATATGTTATTGTTGTTTAATTACTTGTTTAAAAAGTAATTAACTTTGCTTAATGCTAAAAGTCGACAGTGTAGGATTACCTATTTCCAAGAGTTAAGATTGATGTCGAGTAGGGATGGAGCAATGGAGCTCTAACCTATCAGACTTACCTCTTGAATTAGTTAAGTCGGGAATGTCGAAAATGGGTTAATCATATTGTCTGTTACTTGTTTATGGAAATCATTAATACTATACTTGACGCTAAAGGAGACGTGTAGGCCTGTCTATTTGTGAGATTTAAGAATGAAGTGTCTAGACAAGGTTTTGACGCAACCAGTGCTCTAGCTTACCCGACTTCACTCTTGGATGAGAAATCGTTATGCTGAAATGTCGGAAATGAGTTAAGTATACGAATATTGATTTGTATAAGTAATTTTTTAACTAGATAGTCGCCTAATTGACTATTGAACTTAACCAAGTATTATCTTGGATCTTTAAAAAGAATGTTTTAAAGATAATACAAGTATAAAATGGTTTTGGGTTTGTTATAGCAATTTTTTATTAACATTCATATTTAACCCATTTTAATTATACTTGCGATATAAATAGATCTTTAAAATGATGTTTTAAAGATAAACATAAGTGAAATGACTTTGGATTTGTAGTGATAATATATAAGTAACACTAGTCTTAAACCTGTTGAATTGATTTGTGAAACTACTTAGATCCTTAATTTTTTTTGAAGGAAATTATAAGTAAGTAATTTTTTGGAAAAAAAATAGAAAAAGAAAAGGTCTAAAGTAAGGAATCTTGTTAATGATTTGTGAATATACTTTTATCAATTGAGATAAATCTATGAATACTTTTTGAAACATTGAAAAGAGTACAAATGAATATTAGAAATTGATAAAAGATGTTTTATTAGATAAAAGAAGTTTTACTACTAAAAGATATTTTAATTAATAAAATATTAATTAAACAAAAAAGGGATTAAAAGTCGCTTATGTGACTTAATCATGCTTTATGTGACTTGATAATGCTTTGTATGTTTACTCATTTATGGAATAAAGATTAATTAAACCAAAAAAAGGGATTAAAAGTCGCTTATGTGACTTAATCGTGCTTTGTGTGACTTGATAATGCTTTGTATGTTTACTCATTTATGGAAAACATTGTCATATACTTAGCATTAAAAGACGATGAAGTATGCTTGTCTGTGAGAATTAAAACTGATGATCATGTAGGAATATGAGCAATATAGCTCTAACATATCTACCTTACTCTTGAGCGAGGGATAATGTGAGATGAAAATATTGAAAATGTGATAAGTATACGAGACTTAGTTTCCATATGCGATCGTTCTCATTATTGTTAAATATGACCAAAATTTTCGATTCAATCTTAAAGAGACCTAGATCGATAACTGTTTTACTTATCGAAAACCATTTCAAGATTGAGATACATGTTATATCTCTTGAAAGTGGATTTGTTCGATATGTTAGAATCCATGTGTGGTTTTTGAGATCTATTCGCGATGTGAGAATCCAATCAGGGATTCATGTTCTATTCGAGTGATGAAGACTCGTGTGAAAGATGTTGAACGTAACCTCGACATCAAAAATGATAGAAAATAGAGTAGGGGAATAGCTTGGGGTTTGGCTGACCTACAACAGGATAATATCACTCCATATCTAGAGTATGCATATCGATGTTGTGCACGAAAGGTGCTGATATTTTGGATCACAATTTAGACGTGGACTGGCTATGTTTTCCATAATGGTATATTATGTCTAGAGATATATCGAAGGTTGTTTCTAACTCCTGTGTAGAAGATTGGATTCAACATCGACCGAAGAGATCTCCATGAAACAGCTAATATGTGAATGTTTCTTATTAGTTTTGATTGTACCGTCGAATATGATGTTGAATGTAATGAATGTAACCATTCCGGCTATGTTATATATTCATATTCTTTACTCTAGAAATTATCTATTATATCACCTTATGTACTTATCAAAAGGCGGTTCTTTTGAGAGGATAATGGCATTCCATGCGATCTCAAAAGTACTATTATATATTGACCATAAATTTTTTGAGTTTTTCATACCAAATTTATGTCAGACGCTTGGTTTTGTTTTCCCTAAATTCCTTGCATACTTTTTCAGTAGTTTGAGAAAGACAAGTTTTCATTGATGCTCATCTCGAAGCTGGATGTTTCACCTATCTTAGTATTCTTAATGTTGCTGCATTACTATGTTGTACATATTCGCATTGGTAAGGACAAGTTGTTATAACTGTCGAAACTGATGATAGTACTTAGGTTTTGTAACTTAAAATTTTCTATATCGAAGTAACCCTTTGTATTGCTCCTTTGATATTGTAATAACCCGCTTTTCCGTACTCCTTGAATATACACTAATCTCCATAGATTAACTCAAGATGAACAGAAATACGAATTATCGGTGTTTAAGAAAAAGATAAAGGTAGAGAAGAGAGAAAAAGATAGGAAATATAGAGAAAAGAAAATAGAAAGAAACAGAAAGAAAACAACAGAACAATATCAGAATCTCACAATCGCAGCGGAACAACATATGATCGATAAATGAATAATCTTTAAACAAAGAACTATATCTGTTATTACATTACATCATCATCAGAGTGTACACCAATAAACAACAACAAACAGCGGAAAAGAAATACTATATACAAGTAATATGCCATGCCATCCATCTTGCCTCCAGCAACTCCTGAATATCCCGATAAACCTGTCTCTTGACTGCCCGTGTGGAAATTGGTGGGCACCCAGAGTTTAGGAAGGAAAACAATAAACTCCGAGTCAGTCATGTGACTGGTGTGAGAACTCAAAACAGTTTATTTATCTTTAAAATCAAAATAGAGGAATATTTTTAAAGTCAATTCGCAATGCTTTTAAAAATGAGACTACCATAAGGCCTCTCGCACACCCACACATGCAAACGCAGAATCGGAGGAGAATTCTCCTTATGACAGTCAAAGATGCTTGATACGCATTAAAAAAAACATTTGATATTATTACTAGTGCATAGTGTAGTAAAAATTTATTTCGAAAATAAAGATATAAATCTTAGCCAGCATAGACATTTCGAACTATGCCTACTATAGCTACCATCTAAACAGTGGTGACCACCATAAGTAAATGGCAGGTTCTACAACTAAAACCGTACAGGGTTTCGTATTGGAAATTGGATTTCCAACAAATGGTCAGGCCAAGGAACTTCCCATTGCCACATGAGAACGCCTCTGGAAGGACGTCCCCGAGAACCTAACCGGATCTCTGCCAACACAAGACCGGGTTACCCCTAACTGGGTAACTACTGACACGAGTATGCCATCCCCCGGTCCTTTGGGACCTTTAACCGAGCGCTCGTCACCAACATCACACAATCATAAATAAAGTGTTTCAACATGAGTAAGTATCTGGGCTCCATACCATGATACCACCCTTTTCTAGAAGGAAATGCACATACCCTAAAGGGAGCTACCCATCATAACCTTGCTGCATCTTTCCTGTTTAGACCATTCCGGGGTGTGAGGCTCGACGAAGTTTCGTCCACAAAGCCACGCTTTATACAAAAGCTGTGCTTTGGGTCAACAAATGATCATAGAAATGATCACAAAGATAAACGATCAACAAATGATCATATCACAAATGATCAAACAATGATCATTTCACAGCAACACTCAGCATGTCACATTACCAAATTGGGAATATATCGCTAATGACCTTCAACTACATAACCTCTGAGCTCGTACATCTCAGAGAAGGGTGTTAAGCTAAGAGAATAAATTCTCCGCCACCAACAGAAATATATTTGAAAGAAATCAGCTTTATATCTCAATTGTAATGTCAGACATAAAATCCATACAAGTCTGTTCCGGGATCGAACAGAACCAAAGGCACTTACAAAGAAGTCCTTGCAATCCGAATATTCACTAATCACGTTCGGACTTCCCATCACATATGGAGTCTCTATATCGGGGACTAGTCGATGCAAAGACATTCGACGAGTTGTCCTTTCGCTTTCAAAAATATTTGGTCTTCAACACCGGTCATCAATGCTATCCATTACGTCGTATCACTACTCGGGATGGGTAATCCGAATAACGAGCGCAATAATTTAAAAATAAGTGTGGCATTCAAATCCAAGCAAATCACAACAAATACCTATTCAAAGGTAAATATTGATAGTCGGTTATTGAACTATCAATGGATATACACAACATCACCAGATTCCAAATAATTTTCCAAATTATTTATTTCCCAAAAATATCTTTACAAGATATATAATTTTCACACTTCAACCATTTTGAAAACAATTTTCAAAATCACTTTTCACATTTACCACTTTTGAAAACAAGTTTCAAACATTTCCTTATGCGAAAATACTTTCATTTCAACATGGTTCATTTAAACCAATTAAATAAATTCTTAACGATTTACTTTATATTTACGTTCCAAATCCATAAATTAATTCCCATACTTCAAAAATAAATCAATATTTATTTTTAAACAAATTCCCCTTTCCATTTATAAATTCCATAATGAATTTACATTCCAAAATATTTATGAATATACGATTTCAATTATTCATTTTTCAATTTATCTTCAAAAGGATAAATTCTCACAATATTCACTTTATATTGGAAAACATTTCCATACTTATTTAATAAGTAATTCACAAATCTTTTATTTTCACCACTTGGAAAATATTCAATATACTTAAATCGAGATTAAGTTTATATTTCATTCTTTAAGGAAATCATTCTCTTAAACATATTTATTTGGGCCAAAACGAATGTTGCGTAAAACATCATTACGACAACCCAAAATCACTAATATAGGGATTCAAAATTAAAATAGATATATAAATCCCAATACTATGCAAAACATTTCCTTTCGGAAATTATTTACTATAACAACAGTGTTATAGTCCACCATTTCCTTCTATTTCTCGAAAACATCTATTTCAACAATGAATGTTGAAATCTATGGTTTCGAATCTTAACACATTTTAAAACATCATTAGATCGTTTTAATTCTATTTAAAACGTCACATCCAAAACATTTTCTTTAACATATTATTCACTATTCAAAAACGTGAATATACTTTGTTAACAAATTTCATCATTTCTATACATTTCATTTTAAAGGATTATTCACAGTCTAAAACGTGAATATAACTCCATAAATAAGTCATAACAATTTATTTATCAAAATAAGTCGTTTGCGAATTTATAAAACAATGTTTATAAATTCTATTTCTATTTATTTTATAACTACTTCCCTTTATAAATCTCCTTTATTAACCTATTCAATTTATAACTCAATTATATACCGAAAGTCCATATTATAAGTTAAATGCTTATAAAACGATTATTTTACAAAATTGTTCTTTTAAACTTCATAATTATAAATCTTATAACTTATAAGATTCAATTATTTACCCAAAAATTATTCTTTTAATAACTTCACAAAATTTTATAAATCTTACTATTTATAAATTTCATTTATAACTTCACCATTTATAATTTTATAAATTCCATTCACTTATGATATTCATTTTCACTTCATTCAAACACTTATAAAAACTCGTTTTATAATTTCAATATTTCAATTTATAAATATCCATTTATAAATCTCTTATATAAATCAATTCATATTAATATTTTAAAACGTCTTTAAACTCCTTTAAAAACTTCATCATTTTGATTTATAAAATAATCAAATTTTATAAATTTTATATTTAAACCTTTTTACAATAAATTCGAATATCCCGATTTAAACTATTTTGTAAAATCATTAACCCATATTTTCAAAAATCAACTTTTAACTATATTTCTCAAAAATCATAATTTTATAACATTAAAATTTATACGTTTATTTATTTTAAAATGAATCCATTCCAAAAAATATTATAAACGTATACTTTCAAAAAATCACTTTAAAATCCTTTTAAAATTCCAAAATTTGGTCCAATGATGCTACATACCAAATAGTCAATCACGACTACAACGACATCATATATAAATATGATAATCAACGAATATCAAAATATCCATAATCAAATAAATACTGTTGAGGAATCCAGTTGGATCCCTCCAACCTGTTTTCCTGCATCCAAAGATGTTAGCACAATACCAATTCTGTTCCAGTACGGAATTATCGCGGTATATGGGATTTAAAATATTATCAGCTTAACAGACGGCGCAATATGGTCTCATCTGCTATATAATGCGGGAAATCAATTCCAAGTACATAAATAATACCAATTTCACTGTTTATGAAATATTCGCGGTATATGTTTTTAATAAATAACGTCCGCTTACTAACGGCGCATAATGTCTATTTTAACAATCAATAGATAACAATCATCATTCAAGCATGCATTCAAGTATTATAAATATAACTATTTAAAATTAAAACAAAACCGATTCGATTGAGTGAGAAGTTCTCACCTTGATTTCAATTTCGTTTTAGCGATTTATCTCGAATAAAATTAAACGGACGTTTAATTTTACCCGAAATTCTCTCTAACTCCAAACGACTCCAATCTAATTCCATGGCGTAGTGCTCATCCATACGATTCCAACGCAACTGATTTCGCGCGTTTTCGACCTCGTATGAAAAAGATATGATTTTTACAAATTTACACGATTTTATATGTACATAAATTAACAATTTTTTTTTATTTTTACAACCTAATTAATCTGGGCCGTGAGATCCTGCACCCTGCCATCTTGGCTGTCCCCAACCTCCATCCATCTCACGTTGCTCTACAGGAAGAAGCCGACAACATGAACCCATTGTGCATGAAACTAGGGTTAGATCTCGCGGCCTCCACAACGCACGAAACTCCATCAAATCGGCACCATACCGAAGCTCGCGTCATGCTCTTCCTTCGGCCACCCCCTTGTTAAGCTCGGCCACCCCTATGTCAAGAAATGCGTGCGCGACTTTCGTACGTTTGAAGACGATTTGCCACCAATCCGTTAACACAAACGCGATCTCCACCGTTGATCTTGTAGTTCGTGAGGTGCTCTACAAGCTTTCAGTTAGAAGTTATTCGGTTCGATGCATGGATTTTGAGAAAATGGAGGGAGAAGGATGGATTTTTTCGGCCATTGATTGCTAAGGGTGGCGGCTGAGCAAATAGGAATTAGGGTTTTATAATTTTTCTTATTTTTGTGAATTTAAGGTCTATTTATAGGAAATTTTTGAACACTATTCATCCGGGTTTTTCGAAATCCGATTTACGCGCTGTAACTGGCATTTCTGGGGTTTATCCCGCGTTCCGGACACAATGGAACCGGTTTCGGAAGCTAATTCGATCGTATGTGTGAGATATGGCAATAAACGATCAATTTAAATTAAACCGATTTAAACCGATTTCGATGCGTTTTAATTTGTACCGGACAAACGGTAAATCCAATCGACTTGAAATTTGAAACCTTACAATAATATAAAATTACGGATCCGATGAAACTGGTTTCGTCGAAATTCGAGACTGTTTGAAAAATGGCTATTTTAACTCGCCAAATTAATATTAAAACAATTTCGATGCGTTTCGAGCTGCCACGATCAAACGATAACTCCGATTGCTACGAAAATTGAAATCCGATAATAAAAAACTATTACGGATCCAATGGAACTAGTTTCATCCAATTCTGAAACTGTTCGAAAAATGGCTAATTTCACTAGTCGATTAAATATTAAAATATTCAATTTTCACAAATAAACTTTTAATTCGATTTTAGAAGTTCTAAAACATCATTATAACTTCAACATGATAAAATAAAATTTTACAAATCATTTTCAATCATATTTAACCCAATTTTCAATTTTTTCTGTAATTTAACATATTAAATTATCGATTTAATTATTCAATTAAATCTAATTATTCGAAATAAAATTCATTCGACTTATAAATTTCACTTATTAATATTTAAAATTAATTAAATATTCAAATTTTAATTAATAAAAATTCTGGGTCGTTACAGATATTATATATTATTATTCCGCTATGAGATTTTGATATGGTGTTCTCTTCTTTTCTTGTTCTGTTTCGTTTTCTTTTTATTTTACTCTAACAAGTCATACTTTTAGCACTTGGATGCTCAATACACGAATACCATTTATGTATTAGTGTCAACATTCAGGAGTTGAAAAGTCGAGTCGTTACAAATATTGTTAACGTGCAAAATGTATAAATCATGTGTATAATTATATGATCCTAACTATGCAATTAAAAGTAATGCATCCACTGATATAATTATGCAAAGGAGATTAAACCAAATTTTTGGAATCACAATGGAAACACTATTTATAAGTGTGAACCATCACGTATAATGTTCAGTGTAATTACTAAAGAAAAATAGATTTAATAGCAATATGGTTAGCAACTAGTTGATCCTTTATCTACAAATGTGGCACAAGATAATGACAAAAGAAAGAAAATCACATAAATCAATTAAAAGAACTGTCATTAAAATTATATAAATATAACTCAATCAGTTGTCTTTGTAGGTAAAAATATAAATATGCGTTTAACTATTTATTTAGTATAATTATTGTTGTATGTCTTCTTCACAGCTTTAACCAAACACATAAATGTATATCCTAGTAAATTGCTCGTAACAGGATCATGCAGTTATCATCATCATGACATAATAAGTGTATTCTAATATGATCAAACTTAGGTTGGGATCTCATAATATTTGACACATATAGTGCCTGTGCATATAAATTTTAAAATACCAAACCCGATATGAAAGCATATGAAAGCAGTACAAATAGCACATCTTTATTGCATATTTCATCGAATAAATCAAAGTTTAAAATTTTCAAAAACTCTACAAGAAAGATACAAGTTTAAAATCCTTTCAAATTCGAATATCAAACCTGGTATGGTCATCGTGATTAAAGGCATACTAAACCTGGTATGACTATGGTTGAGGTAACTACATCTCCATTGCAAATTTCATTGAATAAATTGAAGACAACACTGATATCTCCATTGAAAATTAAATTGGTTTTCGAAAACATGTTACTTCCATAGCCAAGCATAAATACATACGCACACGGTAATTTTCCAACTTTTCCATTCAAAGTAGATGTATATGGTGATTTAACTGGAAGTGCATAGTCATCGTGAAGCACATGTTGAAGAACTTAGGATAATATAAGATTAATCACTCCAAGGCACGAAATAATCGTTGTCTTTCAAGAATGTTTTCCCCTACTTTGTCACAGCGGGTTGTATGAAAACCTTCTTTCGGGACACAATGGAAATTTATCTGTGCATGTTGTGATTATTTGCTCAGATCAGAAGAAACACTCAAAAGTTAATAATGCTATCGATTTTAGATTTAGAGGAAAAGAGAAGTAAAGTCTACGTTGATGGAATGCACTGTTATATAGGGAGTGAGATGTCTATTCGTCTATAGGTGCCTATTCGAACTATCGTGGCCGTTTTCTAGCGGTCGTTACCGTTGGCTGTTGAATTTGAATTCAACAGTCAATAACGTACCGTTTTGGATGGGACGCTCCCCCGCACCCCGCCGGAGGCGCTGCCCTCGGTCCCCTACGACCTGACCGGGCAGGTCGAAACCCGTAGCGGGGGCGTTGCCCCCGCACCCCCATCTTGGGGGATTGCCACCCCTTGGACCCCCTCTCCAAAGGGGATCTTATTTGACAAAAGTTTTTTTTTGAAATCCCATTCAGCAGTGCATTTACTTGACAACGATCATGATAAAAAATGAAGCTACTGTCATCAGAAAAATAAAACCACTGGGATAAAGAATGAAGCTGCCATGATTAATTATTATATCACCAATGAAGTCATCATGAACAATTATCACTCGATGTGCATGCGGTTGAGAACAGAGTCATCATGAATAAAGGCAGCAATTCTAAATGAATCGTCGCGAATAGTCACAAACTGATCGGAAGTTATTGTCACGATTTGACCATCGGATTTACATCGTGATTTGAAGATATTGCCTTGATTTTTTTGTGAATATTGGGTGCTGAAATAGGTAGAACCCATCTCGATCTGAAGATGTTATCGTGAAATAAAGGAGGCGGCTCTGGTTTCAATCATGAAGTGTGATGATGGGGTTGTCGTGAAGAGTAGAGTCATTGTAGACTGTTCACGGATTGATGAAGATGAAGGAGATGGCTTTCGTGAATGATTGAGGTGACTTTGATGAAGGAGAGTCATAGTCATCATTTGCAGAAGCAATCACAATAAAATTTGGGAACTTCCATGATCAATTTGAGGAAAGCAAGCTATCCTGATGAATTAAAATCCAACCCGTTGAACCTGCAAGCAAAATAGATCGTGATGGTTAATTTTAAAACTTTAAAATTCATATCTTCTTTAATAATAGCCTTATTCAAAAAATTCTTTGACTAACACGTTCACGAAAATATATACTATTTTTTATGATTATTCAAAAGAATTTTTTTTGAAGTAAGGGATAATTTGGTCATTATTTGAAAACCAAAGGTATTCCCCGGTTCAATTCTCATGTAAAGCACCAAAAATGTTAAACTAAATTCTAGTTTAACATTGAAATAAATTGAATTCAAATAGAATTTAAAATATATATTCATAATCAAAGTAATATAGATCAAAATGCTCGAAATGCCTACAGCATCAAAAATTCAAAGCGTTCTCCTTTTACATACAATCAAAGTGAATTGAGAATATATGAAATTTTCTTTATACAATGGTCAATATATAAGAAATAAATGCCAACCTCTACTGGTATAATTCAAAGAACATAAACGAAGTTAGTTCGCAAATTGATATTTCAAAAGGTCCTTATGTTCAAATTTCAAGCCATCTTCTTCTTCGTCATCCATTAAAGGAGATCTCAAGCACTCAAGGAAGTATAGGAATATCCACACCCAAATTATGATTTGTGCTAAGAGAGAGAAAAAAGGGAGGAGCCTCTTTTAGGTGGGGTTGGTCTCTATTTATAGAGGTTGAAATGTGGTATAGCTCGCTTGACTTGGTTGATCAAAGTTTATTGAAACACCTCATCTCAATGCCCATACCATCAAAGAGTATTACCAGGTAATACTGTCAGGTAATACAGAGGATAAGGCTATTTGAGGTAAACGTGAATATTTCCTAGGACTAACACTAGAGTGTATTGAAATATCAAATAAATAACTCATATATACGTACACAGTACCGGTACAAAACAATAAATACATACGCTTCTAGGATAGAAAAACACTAAATATGCATTAAATTACAAAGAATACAAAGTCAGAATTGTAGCGATGACATATAAGATCTATAATACAATAAGGGCATAACTCATCTCAAATGTCAACCATCTCAATGCAATACAACTAATAATTAATATACAACTCAGTATCATATATGTCATGAAACAAAGTCACACAAATACCATAAAACAATCCTAATATAAGTCACCTCTAAGCCCACTAAGACATATGTTGGTCAAGTCATCCCTGTACCTGAACTGTCTCGAACTGACTTGAATATTACATAAATAGCATATAGTTAGACTATGTCTAATCAAGAATCTATAATATAAGTAACACAGTATACACAGGGAATAACAATATAATAACACTACTAGAAATATTCAATATGTCAATATATATATGTGTGTGTGTGTGTATACATATATGTGTGTGTGTATACATATATGTGTGTGTGTGTGTGGCTATGGAAATGTATGTTTGGAATATAAGTATAATACCATAGATAATAATCAAAACATCACATTACTCGAACAACTCAAAATCATGCATAAAGATGTCATCGTCCATTCAAAAGCTCAACAAATTAGAAACCATAGAAATAATACAATGGCTGAATCCCACGCATCCACATATCACAGTTTAAGTCTATAAAATATCAATAAGTGAGGTATCATTAAGTATGTATTATCAGACTAGCATGTAACATTGCCTAGTTATATTTCTCACTCTCAAATAATAAAACATTGTAATGGCCCGCAAATTTATCAATTTGATAAATTATATTTATTTTTAAATATTCAAATATAAGTTTTTTTAAACATAGGTTATGATGTTTTGAACAATAAATAATAATAATAATCTTATTTTGAATAAGTATTTACGGAAACATATACTATGGAAGAATATTGATAAAATAGCTGAAAATCGTTTTATCAATAAACAGCTCTATAATTATTAGAAGTCGCACAGAGTGCTGGATATATACACTTATTTATCAATTTAAACAGGAATATAAAATAAAATTATTTATTTTATTTTTGGGAATAAAATGTATTTATGACATCATTAATAATGACATCATATTTAATAATAGATTTATGAATTTAAATTGAGATTTAATGATTTAATAAAATATTATAATTATTCAAAAAATTAAAGGATAATAATTCATTTTAATTAGTTGTAAAGTGATAATAAATCATTTATAATATTTTTATAAAGGTGTGTACTTGATCTGAAAATATAAGAAAATCCGTATCGCTTTATTGACAACATTTTTTCTAAACAATTATTTAATATAATATATGGTTTTGTAAATCAAACATTATCATTTAATTTGTTTAAAATGATAAGAAATTAATTTCAGATTTTTCTTACATTTATATATAATTTAATTAAAAAGTGAAAATATGGTCGGGAATTGGCTTTCCCATTTTCAACGGTTTAACGAACGGAAATTAATCAAAATTATTGCAGCCTTGTTTATATCAGCTGAAAACATATCTAAAATACACACGCATACCCTAACATATACATGACCACATATATACATACAAATATACTTTCCATTTACACTAGAATTTACATATAGTAAAAACTATAAATATCCAAGATATTTTCTACCCTAAAATGCAAACATCAACTCACTTACACACCATCATCATCACACACATGGAAGCACAAGGTGGGCCTTTCCATGAGCCTTGAAGGGATGGAGGGGGTGTGGCCAAGGGCATTTCAGTCCTTATACATTTGGATGCTTATTTTCAAAGTTTTTTTAATAAATACCCACCATTCTCTTCATAATTTTGCACGCTATTCTATTCCATCTTCTTCCATATTCTTAAGCTTTTCAATGATTTCATAACTTATGAAAATTATAGAGAAAAATATTGCGAATGGAAATTAAATTTATATAAGTACATATACATAAGTAATGCACTTCAAAACCAAGGCAAATCGTTCCTTTCCCCACTCAAACCCCACGGCCACCACCTCCTATTACCAAGGCTGAGCACTCTGCCTCCTTCCAAGTTAAGCCAAGGACATTCCAAGATCCAAGGATCGATTATGAAGGCTTTGATTCGACCGTAGCAAAGCTATGGCGAATTTTCGTGAAGTTAGAAATTAATGAAGGTGATCAAAAACTCTATATATATGAAACACACACACACACATACATATATGTGTGTGTGTGTGTGTGTATGTATGTATGATTCTGATGTGACATGATTTCTATCAATGTTTACTATACTTTAATCACCAAGTATTGATTGTTTTAATATAGTGTTTAATTGTGCAAACAACTCACGTTAAATACATATCGATATTACACAAGTAAATCTCTTTTTGAATCAAGTTATAAAAGTTATATGGAACCATTAGACCCCTTTAAATTGGTTTAAAATGGTTCATAAATGTTTTATAAATACTAAAATCCAGCTTAGTGAAGTTTGACATGTTGTGAAAGTTAAGTTAAAAATAGGCGCATCGCGTAATGGCAGTTTGCGATTTCGCGCCGTAGAAAATTAAATTCATTTGTACAATTATGTAATAAGAAATTTATAAACTCGTGTAATCATTTTTTTCAAACAAAAGAAAAGGATTGAGATTTCGTTTAGAAGATTTTGAAATATGAGCAAATCAAGTTTTCAAAATAGTCGCGGTTTGGCAGTTCAGAAACCGAAGCGATAAATTCTTTAAAATTGATATTTTAAATTCTTTAAAATATTGAATAAATTCTATAAATATTTTAAAATGTTTTAAAAGATATTTGACCTATAAAAATGGATTTGCAAATGATAGAAATGTTGTTTTGATCAAATAAGCTTAAAATCACTATTCACATCACTTTCTGCAACACTTTTAATAACATTTGAAGTTAGGCTTTAAACTTAAGTATTCTAATAATATTTTATAAATATTTTCAAATAATTAATTATTTATTTAAAGATAATATGGCGGTTTTGTAATATATTTTCAAAGAGTTTAAATAATTGGTTAAAAGAAAAGCTGTTATAAATAAATGATTTAATCTTGACTCTAAAAGTCAATGAGTAGACTAGATTTTTTTACTCGTGAGATCCAAATGGGAGGAGCTTTGACTAAGGAGTTTTTTCAAAGCAACCACTGCCTTGGCTTACCTAGCCTCTTTCCTAGACGAGGAATAGATAATGTCAAAATGTCAAAAATGAGGCTAGTATAAAAGATTTAATTTTTCCAAATTTAATTCAACTTGGATTGAATAGAGATAACCTTCCTACACTTTGTGTTAAATTCCTAGGAGGAATCCCAAATTATTCGTGAGATAGTAAAGGTTGAATACAAAAATTGATGTTGAGTAGAATTGGTATAATTTCTTTGGATCTGTTTTACATGAATACTAACTATTTCGGATCACAAAAGGCTTTTAACAGCGTTTGATAAACGCTGTAATATGATACAACAGCGTTATTTCAAACGTTGTATAACGACATGCTGTCGTATATACATAACTTACAACAGCTTTTCTATAAACGCTGTTGAAACATCTCTGTGACAGCGTTTATTACGAGCTGTCAATAATGTTTTTACAGCGTTTTCAGACGTACTGTATTATGTTTCAACAGCGTTTATAATTTAGTTGTCGAAGATGTTCAAATTCTACTTTAACTGTTTACAACAGCTTTTTCTAAACGCTGTTATTGAATCATCAACAATTTCGACAGCATGTTAAAAACGCTATTATTGATTCATCAACTATTTCGACAGCATGTAAAAAACGCTGTTATTGACAATTTCAAGATAATTACAGCACAAATTAAACGCTGTTGTTTCTTCATTGACAGCATTAATCAAACGCTATCTTCTATTTATATAACAGCTTTAATATTCCACTCTATTTTTGAATATTCCAAAACTATATTTTAAGCATATTCAAGCAACTAGTATATATAACAGGTTCTAATAACTATTAATTGGTTACATAAACTAGTTAAGACAATATTAATAAACAAAAGACATCCATAAACCAGGTTTCAATAATATCCATAAACAAAAATAACAAAGTAAACCAAGTTGCCACAAATTCTGTTAAACAAAGACACGTTATATGTTAAGTAAAAGTATAATATCAATACAGTAAGTCCACACCAAATGCCAACAACAAAACGTGCATCTAAAAAGTTTCATATGCTTGCTACTTGCTACTTCCTACTTGCTATGGAAGAAGAATGTGTCATCGCCATCTTTAATTACCTGCAATGAAGAAATTTGATTATGACAATTCCAATCACCAATCGCATGCACCACATCATCAAACACCAGCAGTTAATAACTTATAACCTACACCAGCAGTCACCACATCATGCACATTCTAAGTACACAATTGTGTGTCCTGTTATGACAAATGACAAGATCATATGATCCTAAACCAAGCTGACCCTGTTCATATACTTTAACATGCTTAGGTTCAACAACGTTATGGAGTCGAATGAAATCGTTGAATCAAGTGTGAATTCCTCTAAAGTTCAATAATGTAAGCTTGCCTAGAGCCTTAAAATAGTATATAATAATGAGAAATCAATATTTCAAAGGGGAAAAAATGGACGTATAATACCTGAAGAAGGGGGATACCATTGCCTTCCGCTGTGCCCAAGAGTTCATCCCAGTATCTTGGAAATCTCTTCTTGTTAGTAGTGCACAATGTATCAATGAGATGTTTGCCTTAAAGGGTACGAGCAAATGGAATGATCTGCATTGAAGAATGAGTTCTGTTACAACTCTGCTCCTTATTAGATTGGAGAGTCTCTGTCCGATAAGGAAACCCAACTGGAAATGATCTTTGCATGGTTCCACGTTGAATATTTCCAGCATGTTTCTTCCTTTTCTTCTCCATTTATTGGATTTGCTGAGTTTCAACTAAAAATATTAGATGTCTACTTTTATGAACATTTGTTTGAAGTTCCTGTACTATTTTTACAAAATGATAACTAACATAAGTGATGCATTGAATATTAAAAAATGATTTTAAAATGTTTTCTTTGTTCTTATTTTTAATATTTTCATACTATGTAAACTACTACAAATTTTTGTAGAAACGATTATGCTTCTATCAAAAGAAGAAAAATAAAAATTGTATCCTATACAACTTTATTATTTCAAAGTAAAAAAGAAAAATGCACAAATATAGAGGTTTTATAGTATCTTCCTTGAGGATTATAAGCACCAGTGTGACTGCCATGAATTCCTTTATGTATGTTATTAACATACACTGGAAGATAGATATCAGGCATCTTTGACTACAATCGTGCACAAAAAATGAGCCCAATGCCAATAAATTATGTACACAGATGTGAAAATTAATACAACTGACAAATGAAACAAATTGATTTTGAAGATCATACTTCGCTAGTCATGAGACTAAGGAATGCATTAATAAGTTTAGAAACACCAGCAGCTACAACAGTGTTCAATCCAATAGCCCGAAGGCCTAATAATAATAATCAATTGATAAGTATAGGCATAGTAAGTCATTTCCAATAATGCTAAAGTACTATAATATAATGATCAGAACCTTCAACTGTTTCAGAAAGGTAAATTACATCATCCTTGTTTCTATCAAAAAATGAAGCATGCTTTTGTAATGATGCCATGTCTCCTACAATTATCGACCAACATCGACGTATATTACCATAATCAAATATTCAAGTTCTTTAAATTAAAGAAGAAGCGCCATACCAGGAGCAGGAGCCTGCGAAGAGGCTAAGATTGCAAGAGAGAACCCAAAAACAAGAAACGAGACAAAATAAGTGCTAACCATTTTTCTGAAAAAAAAAGTAATTTGTTCTATTTTGTTATATATGTATATAATATTTATACTACAAACTTGATATATATATATATATATATATATATATAGCATGGGGAACATGTACCTCTTTCAAGTTAATTAAGAATCCATAGCAAGAAGGCAGTAAAACATTGAACCTGGCAACTGAATTCAAACAATATTAAGTGCAAGAAATTGATTAGTTTATTTTTGCATATTAATAAAAGTCTTGCTTGGTTAACTTTTAGATATTAGCTTAATTTTATAAAATTTATTTATTTTTTATAAAATTTATTTAATTTTTATAAAATTATTTAATTTTTATAAAACTTGGTTAACGTGGTTAATTCTTATAAACTTATCAGATTTCATGAATTTTCCACAGCACCTTCTTTGCACGGTTAGTGCTTTCCCGCACATCCCAATTTAATATACATTTATACGATCAAAATAAGATCGGATTTATATCATATATAACAAAATATACTTCATAATAGCGTATACATTCAATTGCATAAAAACATACTTTTTATTAGGAACTTTAGCTAGCAATATTCTATATAGCAAAGGAATGTTTAATGCACCTATATAGCAAAATAAAGGGAATAATTAGGGTGCAAATCTACAAGAGAGTAATGTAATATGCAAAAGGTGTGAATGCTAATATTATCAATCAAATTTGACATCGGAGCGTCAATTAATTGACTTGCTGTTTTCAACCAATAAAAACCCATCTCAAACATCATGTTTTTAATTGAGAATGCAGCACTTATATCTTATTTGCAGTTGCAGACCCAAACATGGAACCTATGTATCATATGCTCTACGTTTACAAATAGTAGTTTAGTACAGAAGTAACACTTAACCAACTATAGGTGTACAAATTTTAATTTAATATAGAAGTAACACTTAACCAGCTATAATAGATTGACAGAAAACAAATTTTACCTCATATTAGCTTGAAGCAACAATGGTGAAGGCAATCACAAACTGACACCTATCATAACCAACAAATGGAAATTGTAATATATCGTTATTGATATAAAGTTTTATAACATAGTGAAGTACAATGATCCACCTGTGGTGCAATATTACTAACATACACAATGAACAGAGCTGAAAATATACCAAGTGTTAGAGGCTCACAAAATCGTACCCAACGGAAAAAACTGTGAGGGTGGCAATGCAGTTGGGTTCATTTATCTTAACTTTTTCATGTTATAAGCTTGATAATAATAGTGAGCAGTATTTGGGAGTACATTTCATTGTAGTCGCCAAATTTATTACAAAAAGGAATGCCAACAGAACATGTATATAAGCAGCAAAAGGATTTAAGAAATGTTCATATGTTCTCATCCTGCAATTCTACAGAATGTACTATACAACATGAAACCATCTGAAGATCCAATCCATCCTTAATAATAGTAATAACTCATTCCGTGTAAGCAGTAATAATCTACGTACGATCAATTATATTTACTATTAATTATAACATACTAGTAGTCAAATACTTGAACTCAAAATTACAATAACAAACTATTAATTTCAATGGTCGGTAGTGAACAATACATAATCAGTTCACAACACAATCAAACCAAGCTGAGTTTGTACTTTGTCCATAACCATCTAATATTGCTTGTTATAGGTCATCTCAAATAACCATGAACATCGATTATCAACTACAAACCTCTACCTGAAACTTCAAATGAAACACTCCTTCTTCCGGAATCTAATGGCATGCCAAACATCACACTCCCTCATGCTTCACACTAACAACCTTCCACCCCCATCTCACTGATCTATGTCCTAATTGACGAGTAAAACACATTATTTCATACACTGAATTACCATAATTATTTTGTCATAAAATTTTGTTCCATGTTAGAATTCAAAAGTTCAATTATGATGGGCTATGTTTCAAAAGTTTGAATTACCATACACCGTAATCAACCCCTATATGGCCATGGTTCAAAAGTTTGAATTCTACGACGATGGGGCTATGTTCCAAGAAAATTATGATGGAATTTACAGGATTTTGCAAGCCTTTTCATGTCAAAAACTACGATACTTTTTACCAAAGTTTTGCAAGCCTAAAAACTCATAAATTAATTGTTACTATGTAGATGAAATCATAGGTTGTGTACACCTGTTGACTTATTAAAATCAGCCAGTTTATTGAAATAGCGAAGAGACACAATTAGATGCAATTATTTTACATAGTGAATCGAACAAAGTGCAAGTAAAATAGAAAATATACCTTCAACTTGGTTGTTCTGCTAAATCAAAGAGTTGTGTAGTTAAAACTGCCGAGACAAGAATTGCTTGTAGCATCATTTCCCTCCTCGTTTGCTTTAGTACCTTCTTTTCTTTAATCTTTACAGCAACAATGTAAAAGTTCAACAATTTATGATGTTAAATAAAAGTAAAAATAATAGTATGGAATTTATTATTTCGCTAAGCTATACGAATAATAATTATACCATCTTAAATTTCTTGTTCTCCACCTTTAGTCTTTTGTATATCACTTTTTTCCTTCACTTACACACATCATAACAACACTTATTCTATAAAAAAATTAAAGACAACAAATTAAACTGTCTTAAGGAGAAAGGAAAAGACAACAAATTTGATACAGTAGTTAGAAAAGTAAAATGTGAAAATGTTATATAATATCACCTCGCCTCTTGTTATGTATGGTCTGAAACAAAGCTTGCATCCATATTCCAGCTCCAGAGCCTGCAAACTACATAATAATGTTGAGATGCGTATAAAAAGAAATAATATTTATATAATAAATGCATACAAAACTTAAGGAAGAGGTAAAAACGCAACCTGTAATTCCAATATCAATAAAAAAAATATTTATATAAAATTTATCCACAGAGGATTCCACCCACAGAAGCCATTATACATGAAAGAATGACAACATAAGTCACACTTATTCTCCCTAAGAAAAAATAACTAAAAATTGCGGTATGGCCAAACATGCTATCTTGTTGTGCAATAACCAACCACTTTTCTTGTAACATATATAGTAAAATTACTTTTAATTGCTTGTGAAATTTTTTTTAGCCATCTAACTTGCAAAATCAATAATAATATTTTATATTCAAGTTCATTGATCATATCTTGTCCAATCGATAACAGTGCCAAACCGTTCAATCTTGTTACTTTTACCTTTAATGTTAAGCATCATTCTTTTCTCAGCCTAGAACCCAATAATGAAACAGACCATTTCATGTTTTATCAAAGTCTATCACATATTTTATTAGTTCTTATCGAATGCAGTTATATCACTTATTTACGAATCATAACCATATTACAAAACTTAAGACGAAAGTTATATTTTATTAAATAATTATTTTATATGCAAAATTTATAGTAACTTTATTTTTACAAATCTCATGTATAATGTCATTTTGCAGCAGACCCTGATAATAAAATAAAATTTATAAGTAGAATTTAACCACAGCTGTTTATTACTCAAGTTTTCTACGGATGCAGCATCTTTTTTAGTATTATGGATCCAAAACCTATTTTCTATGCTTCATTATAATTAAGGATATGCTTTACCAATCTTATTTATTTTCAAGAAATCCGAACAATTTTTTATTTTGTTAACCTACGTCTTCCTGTTTCTTTTCTCTAATTTCTTTGTTAGATTTTTTCCTAACATGATGCCATTTACGGATTTTCACCTTATCAAAATTTCATCTAATGGACTGTTTTAAAACTGCAAAGAAATTCAAATGTAAAAATGCAGTAGTCAAATTACATAAAGATCATTTTAATAAGTTAGCAACAAAGCGATCTGCTAAAGCTCTATGTAAAGTTTCACAGTATGCAAGACTAAAGTCCTAAAAGGTAACAAAGACAACCCACATAAGCTCGTGAAGGATCATATTGGTTATCCCACGCTCATATGCACAATAAGCTATCCAGGGTCTTTTACCTAGCTTCTTTTTTGAAGAAAAACTGCTTCCAATGGCAAACGGTGCTAATTCCACTCCCAATAATAGGCTTAAAATACATATAAGAACTAATTCAATTAAAACTGAAACTAGGTACTAAAGGAGACACAGTGACAAATCATGAAATTAAACGATAACTCTTAGCAATCCACTAATTCGATTAACTGCACAATAGTTCACTAAATTCGATTTTTGCCTTGCAAGACTGCAACAAATTATGAAATTAAACAATGCAATTCCCAATTGCCAAGGTCCAAAATTTAGTACCTTTCAATTTTCAACAAGTCGACAACCAAGTCGGTTAGTCACCGAATATGTCTGTGCATTGATGAATTTGAGCACTGTAGGATTGGGGTCATTGCCTAGTAGGCGACGCAGCCGATTCGCTACCAGCGGACGTCAGTCGGAGTCTGCAATTGTTGGTCGCTGCTACTCTTCCTGAGTTGCGATTTCGAATCCAAATCGGATGCAAAAAAATTTCTTTGGCTGCGTGTTTTGGTGATATAATGATGCCCTAGAAGTTCCGTGGCCCACAGCCATTTCTTTTCCAACTTTGGTGAAAGACCGGCCCTAGGTGTTTGGGTTTGATTCCTAAAATTGCTAAAATTAACTGGAGCATTTTAATGAACTGTGATGTTAGGGCACGGTAAGGATTTCTGATGAAGTCGCTACTCTAGATGTTTGGCAAGATCTGTAGAGACGAGCGGGTTTGAGATTTTGGGTTTGTTGTTACGGGGAAGAAGATGACATATTTTAAGCGGTGAATGAAAACAAGGAGGGAACTTAGGCGGGCTCGGAAATTTACTGGACAGTGTGCTTAATACAGCGTTGTATGTTTTGTTTTTTCATTTTCAACTGCGGTAGGCGTCCAAACGCTGAGCTTCTGTGCTGTTATAAATCATTTTTCTTGTGGTGGGATTTACCATTTTAGATAACATGGTTTCAACCTATTAAAAGGATATGTATTGTAAATAAGAAATATTTTGTTGAGATTTAAATAAATAATTTGGAATTATTTTAATTCATATGGATCCTTTTACATAAAATTAGTTGTTTTGGGTTTACAGTAAACGATGTGTTAAATAACATAGTTTTTGACCCATTTAAAAATTATGATTTGGATATAAGAAATCTTCATTGAGTTTTTTGATTTGGAGATATTTTCCTAAGTAAAGAATGAAATGATTTGGAATTATTCCAAGATTTAAAAAGGTTTTACATAAACAAAGATGTGATAAATAGGGTTTAATGATTCCGTATATACCAAAAGTAAGGTTTTAAAGATATATATCTCTAAAAGATATCCTTGATAAAGAGAAAGTAATTAATCAAATGATAAGAATTTTTTACTTAACATCTTTTTATCAATGATTGGTTCGAAGTTACCGGGGTAGGATTTGTTAATTCGTATTCGGAAGCCACTTCAGACCAATTTATGAGTTCGAAAGTGAAGATATGTTGAAAAAAAATGAAGTTGAAGGCGGGATTCTTCATAATTGAAGGAATGCTTGTTGATAATTTCTAAGTAGCTTTCGAGATAAATAAATAGTAGTGGTCCTTTCATTTTGGGATCTTCATATATAAGGACTACTCACTACTAATCCTAGAAGTAATTTCCGATAGGATGTGGCAGGAGAGTGCCTTCGGTTTGTTCTGTTCCTGGACAACCTATATGGATACATGTCCGTCTTTACATTTTTAAGATCATAGTGCATTGATCTCTACAAACATATGTCTATTTGGCGGTGTTAAAGGTAACCCCTCTTATATTTAACACCCTCCTTTGAGACGTATGACCTTAAAGGTTGTACCTTTATGAAAATCAATAGCATCTTGTTGAAATGGAAATGTGGAATTTTAAGTGAAAATGTTCTAAGAAAGGTAAATATTATCTCTAGCGTCGTACTTGGGGAATTATGAAACAGGGTTGCTCTAAGGCTAAGTGGATTGCAACCATTAGGGTATGATATCACTTTTCTATATTTATTTTGCACCGCCATGACATCGGATTAAAAAAAATATGGTGTATGGTATAAGCTCTCGCATAGGTCAGGAACAGCCGGGGTGATATCATATTCGGTTATATCTATACCATCAATTGGTTTCAGGTAGGTCGGTCTAAATTCCAAGAGGTTTCGAAGAAGTCGATCATCGGTACATTCATCTAAAAATGTACTATACGGGAGGTAGTCCCTTACCTCACTATTCACGGTAAATTCATTCTCCAATAAGAGCCTTTGGTTTTAGTTGTAATCCTATTATGCCATCAGATTTAACCAACGTAACAATTTTCGCTATCTGAATATGCTTGTTCGATAGATTTTTAAAATATTGTCATTAAGAATAATGTCACTAGATTTTACGTAGAATGATTTGGTTATCATAAGGCAAAATATCATTTTGCATTTATATGTGGTGTGGCCTTATGAGATAACCCTTTGTTTTCAAATACTCGTATTTTAAGTTTCTCACTCCAGTCTGATATGGACTCGGAGTTTATTTTCTTTCCCTTAAACTCTAGGTGCCCTATTTTTTCGAGCAGCCTAGTGTCAGGTTTAGTTTAGAGAATTTTGGAAGAACTCGAAACATGGAGTTAGAAGATTCTTTTGAAGATTGTTATCTATTTCTAGCACACTCTTGTACTATCATTTATTCCTCATTTATAAGGACAAAGATTTATAACTATCCATATTGATGTCAGGCTAAACTTTGGTAAATGTAAATAGAATTTTTCACCATAAAATTATATATTGAAATAATATATGTTATTCCATTTGTGTAATATTATATGCTATCCTAATTTTCTTCTTTCCATTAATGATCGGATTTTCTGGCACTTGAATATGCGGCACGTGAATACCGATGATATATTAGTGTCGACTGAGGGTCAAAAATCTCATTCATCACATTTAATATCAGAGCTTAGGTTGAGCGAACACCTAAGCATGATAATGGAAAAGTCTCATTAGAGATAGGGTTAGTAACACCCTAGGATGAGTAACTCATTAGAGATAGGGTATGTGACACCCTAGAATGAGTTGAGAGTATTAGGAGCGTGTATTTGTAAATGTAAAAAGTTATTTCTTTGGAAAATTTGGGTAAATGAAATAATTTTACCTAAGATGCTATTTTATATACAAATAAATATCTTTCGAAAATGCATAGTTATTTATAGTATGATAGTTTGCAATTAAGGGTATAATAATATTCAGTTATTACCCTTGATTGATTGACTGTTTGATTTTAAAAAAACATGAACACCAAGTGAATTAATTTTCACGATTTGACTATATGGTGTTTGGTAATAGTATTGGTTTAAAGTTAAGAGATTTATTCAAGGTAAATAGATATATAAGCCTAAAAATGTAAGAATAAGATGATCCTAAGAAATGAATGAATTAAGTTTTATAAATGAAGGGTTTGAAAAGAAGAATTTTATTGTGACTAGTTCGAGTGACTCGAAAGTAATGAAAATTGGGCAGGAGGTATGTTCGGATGGTAATCACTTCCCTTGAGTATTATCCTTCTAGTTAAAGAATATACGATACTATTGGTAGTACCCATTTCCTTGGTATCAGTTTGGAGTTACCCAATCTATAAAAAAATTAGGTTAAAAGAAAATGCGAATGATCAATTGATAAATTAATTAGTAATTATAAACATCTTTATAAATGTGTTAAACTAAAGATAATTTGGATCACTGATTGATAAAATAAAATGGAATTTTTGGCGATTTTGGACAGTTGGAAATTTCCAAAATCATACCTAACTCAGGACTAAGAAATTGTAAAAATACAAACGATAAACAATTGTGTAATTTTTTGAGTAAATAAAATTGTATAAGTAGAATTTATAAATAAATAGGATTAACAAGCTGAGATTTGAGAGTTTAAATACTGATGATTTTAAAAATTATTCTTCAAAATTGGGAAAATTATAATAGTATTATTTTGAACTATTTTCGAATAAAAATGTAAGTGATAAATCTTATAACTTATGAATTTGTGATGATAGTAAATTACAAGAAGCTTAAAATTTATCAAACACCCCGATGTAAGTAAAACAAATCTAAAATGTGGGATTTGTATATATAATCTTAGGATGTAATGGAGTGCTATACAAATATAGATTTAACTCGTGAACTATTTATACGCTTAATTAATGTTTTAATAGGTAATAATATATTTAAGTATATAGAGGTATTTTCTATGTGTTGAAGTTGAATTGATTTCTTTGGAAAGAAGATATAAATTTCATTATATATAAAGAAGCATCTTACAAAAATGTTTAAATAAAAGATAAAGGTTTTATGAAATGTTTTCATAAATACTTTTGAAAAAGGAATTTGATATAACTAAGCACGTATGAGGTATGTAAATAATCTCATCGCATAATTCTGAACAAAGATTCAAGTATAGGACTTTGAGGTGTGTACACTGGTCCAAAAAAGGATTTATCACTCAATACTTGACGACAAACATTGATAAGGTTTTGAGTTATACTTGAGATTTCTATCATAGTTGAGAGCTATGCAAAGAAAGCCAGGGTTTCTGAGCAGAGTTCGCACTAGAGGGTCAAGGGATCAATACTAGTTTGGAAGTAAAGTTGTATATTCGAATATTAGATCAAATTAGATATTGCGTACGAATGATCTTTATACATCGTACAAGTATAAGTTTAAAAATGAATATTTTGGGTAAGCACCTTTTGGGTTTTGCGTTGTAATTTCTAGAACGGAATTCTTTTAAGGAGGAAAGCCTATAACGACCCGCAAATTTATCAATTTGATAATTTATATTTATTTTTAATATTCAAATATAAGCTTTTTAAAACATAGATTATGATGTTTTGAACAATAAATAATAATCATAATCTTATTTTGAATAACTATTTATGCTGATATATACTTTGGAAAAATATCGAAAAAATGGTTGAAAATTGTTTTATCAATAAACAGCTCTATAATTATCGGAAATCGCACACATAGCGTGATACATACACTGATTTATCCATTTAAACAAGAATAAAATAAAATTATTTACTTTATTTTTGGGAAAAAAATGTATTTATGACGTCATCATTAATGGCATCATATTTAATAATGGACTTATGAATTTAAATTGAGATTTAATGATTTAATAAATATTATAATTATTCAAATAATTGTTTTTAAAGGTAATAATTCATTTTAATTAGTTAAGAAGTGATAATAAATCATTTATAATTGTTTTATAAAGGTATATACTTGATTTGAAAATATAAGAAAATTCGTATCGCTTTGTCAATATAACAACACTTTTGTAAACAATTATTTAATACTATATGTATGGTTTTATGAATCAAATATGATCATTTTAATTTGTTAAAAATGACAAAAAGATTAGTTTTCCAATTTTGTTTACATTTATATGTAGTTTAATTAATTTGTGAAAATGTGACCGGGAATCGGCTTTTATGAATTTCAACGATTTAACGAACGAAAATTGTTCAAAGTCGTTGCAATCTTGTTTCTATCACTTGAACACATATCTAATATCCACATGCACACCATAACATATACATGAACAAATATATACACAAATATACTTACCGTTTTCATTACGATTTACATATAGTAAAAATATAAATATCCAAGATATTTTCTATCCTAAAAAGCAAACATTAGCTCACTTACACAGCATCATTTTCACACACATGGAAGCACAAGGGGAGGTGGCCTTGCCTGTATCTGGAAGGGCATTTTGTCCCTTATACATTTAGATATTTATTTCTAAAGTTTTTCCAATAAATACTGACTATCCTCTTCATAATTTTACGCACTACTCTACTACATTTTCTTCCTCATTCTCAAGCTTTTCAGTGGCTTCCTACCTTAAGGAAATTATGGAGAGAAATATCATAAAAAGAAATTAACTCTATATAACTATATATACATAAGAAATCCACTTCAAAACCAAGGCAAATCACTCCTTTCCTCACTCAAACCTCACGGCCACCACCTCTTACCCCAAGACCAAGCACTCTACCTCCTTTCATGTTAACCCGAGCCCATTACAAGGGCTAGGGCTTGATTCGTAGGTTTGATTCGATCGTAGCAAATCTATAATGAATTGATCGTAGCAAATCTATAGTGAATTTGCGTGAAGTTAGAAACCAGTGAAGGTGAGAAACTATATATATGTGTGTGTGTGTTATGTGTGTGTGTAATGTGAATTCTATGCATGTTTACTATACTTTGATCATCAAGTATTTATTGTTTTTAATATAGTGTTTAATGTGTAAACAAATCATGTTAAATACACATCGATATTACGCAATGAAATCACTTTTCGAACCAATTTATAAAAGTGATATGGGATCTCATACCCCTTTAAAATGGTTTATAAAAATTTTTATAAACACTAAAATCCAATTTGGTGAAATTTTGACAAGTTATGAAAATTGTGTCAAAAATAGGCTCACCTCAAAATGGTAGTTCGCGATTTTGCACCGTAGAAACTTAAATCAAATTGTACGAGAGATTCAGAGTTAGAATTCTTTGTAATAAGAATTTTTTGAACTTTTTTAATCATAGTTTTCAACCAAAAGAAAATGACCAAGATTTCGTTTGGTAGATTTTAAAATATGAGAAAATAAAATTATCAAAATAGTCGCGGTTTGGCAGTTCGAAAACAAAAGCGACAAACTTTTTTATGTTGATACTTTAAATTCTTTAAAAATATGAAATAAATCCTATAAATATATTAAAATATTTGAAAAAATATTTGAGATATAAATATGGGTTTTCAAATGATAAAAAAGTTGTTTTGATCAAATAAACTTAAAAGCACTATTCGTAGCAATTTTTTCAGCACTTTTAATAACTTTTGAAATTAGGCTTTAAACTTAAGTATTCTTTACCAAATCTTTTATAAAATTTTCAAATAAATAATTAATTATTTTAAACATAACTTAGAGTTTTATTATTTATTTAAAAAGTTTAAATAAATGGTTAAAAGAAAAGCTATTATAAATAAATGGTTTAATATCGTCTCTAAATGCCGATGTGTAAAGTGGATTTTTCTATTCGTGAGATCCGAATAGGACGTTGCTAAACTAAGGATATGTTCAGGAGCAACCAATGTCCTAACTCACCTGGCCCTTTTCTGGACAATGAATAGATAAGGTTGAAATGTGGAAATGATGCTAATATAAAAGATTTTTTTTCAAATTTAATTCAACTTGGATTGAATAGAGATAATCTTCTTGTACTTGATATTAAATTTCAAGAAGGGAATGCATAATATCCATGTGAATTTAAAAGGCGATTTCACCGCTATTTGACGGATAGTAAAGATTGAATATGGAAATTGATGTTGAGTAGAAATGGTATAATTTCCACTGATCCATTTTACTTGAATACTAACTAATTTGGATTTAACATCTGAGATAACATGGTTTCAACCTATTAAAAAGATATGTATTGGAAATAAGATGTCTTATGTTGAGATTTAAATAAATGGTTTGGAATTATTTTAAACCCAATGGATCCTTTTACCTAAAATTAATCGTTTTGGGTTTATAGTAAATGATGTATTAAATAACATTGTTTTTGACGCATTTAAAAGTTACGATTTGAAAATAAGATATCTTCTTAAGATTTATGATTTGGAGATATTTTCCTAAGTAAAGGATGAAATGATTTGGAATTATTCCAAGATCTAAAAAGGTTTTAATTAAACAAAGATTTGATAAATGAAGTTTAATGATTCCCTGTGTACCAGAAAGAAAGGTTTTAAAAATATATATCTCCAGAAGATATCCTTGATAAAGAGAAAGTAATAATCAAACAATAAACATCTATTTACTTAATATCTTTTTATCGATGATTGGTTCAAAGAAAGTGGGGTAGTATTTGTGTAATTTTTATCTGAAAACCACTTTGAACCAATACTAGTTCGAAAGTGGAAAAATGTTGAAGACAGCAAAATTGAAAGCGGGGATCTTCATAATGGAAGGACTTCTTGTTGATATTTCGGAGTAGTTCCCGAGATAAATAACAATTGTCCCTTCATTTTGTGATTTTTATTTGCAAGGACAACTCGCTACTAATCCAAGGAGTAGTTCCCGATAGGATGTGGTAGGAGAGTGCCTTCGGTTTGTCCTATTCAAGGACAATTTGTATGGATAAATATCTGACATTGCATTTCTAAGATCACGTTGCTTTGATCTCTACAAACATACATCGGTTTGATGGTGTAGGAGGTAACTCTCTCATACTTAACACCCTTCTTTGAGATGTACGAGCTCGGAGGTTGTGCTTTTGTGGAAATCATTTAGTAGCATGTTGTTGGAAATGGTAATGCAGCATTTTGAGTGAAAATGTTCTAAGAAAGGTAAAAATTACCTCTAGCCCCACACCCGGGCAATTGTGAAACAAGGGCTACTCTAAGGCTAAGTGGATCGCAACCATTATGGTACGATATCACCTTTCTTGATTTATTTTTCACCGGCTATGTCATCGGGTAAAAAAAATATGGTGTGTGGTATGAGAGCTCACGGATAGGTCGGGAATGGGTGGGCTGATATGATATTCGGCTCTATTCATATATTCAATTGGTTTTAGGTAGGCCGATCATAATTCCGAGAGGTTTCAAAGATGTCGATCATTGGTACATTCATCAAGAATTGTACTATACGAGAGATAGTCCCTTACCTCGCTATTCATTGAAAATCCATTCTCCAATAAGTGCCTTCGATTTTATTTGTAAACCTGTTGTGCCGTCAAATTTAACCAATGTAACAATTTTGGCTATTTTAATATGTTTAGTTGAAAGGTTTTCAAAAAATGTCATTAAAAGTAATATCGCTGGATTTTACATTGAATGATTTGGTTCTCATAAGGTAAAAACCCGATTTGTGTTTATGTGCGGCGTGATCTTATAAGATACCCCTTTGTTTTTAAATACATGTATTTTGAGTTACTCATACTAGTCCCATGACTGACCCGGAGTTTATTTTCATTCTCTTAAACCCTAGATGCCCAATTTTTCCGAGTAACTTAGTACTCAGGTTTAGTTTAGAGCATTTTGGAAGAAAATGGAGCATGGAGTTTGAAGATTCTTCTGAAGATTGTTGTCTATTTCCACCACACTCATGTACTATTGTATTCATCACTTGTAAGGATAGGGATTTATAGTTGTCCATGTTGATGTTAAGTTAAACTCTGAGAAATGTATGTAGAATTTTCCACTGTAAAGATTATATACTCAAATAGTACATGCTACTTTATTCGTGGAAGATTCTATTCTGTCTTTATTTTCTTCTTTCTCTTGACAGTAGGATTTTCTAGCACTTGAATTTGTAGCACGTAAATACCGAGGATGTATTATTGTCGATTTTCAAGGGTAAAATCAGGTATGTCACAAACATCATCATCAATATACATAATATAGGATAACTATCTATCAATAGGAATAGTAATATGAGAATCCATTATACTCAAGATGACTATTGTAATAACCCGTATACCAAAAGGATAAATGTATAAATAGTCGATTTAAATTTGAATCGTTAATTAATTAACGATCCGAAAAATGTGATTTTCTACATACGATCGAATCAGGACTTAAGACCACTTGACGTGGCGGATTAAAATGAGTATATGCAATGCTACATTTGAATATAAACGATTCAATGGTCGGAAAAATTTCAAAAAGTGTGAAATTATCATCCTAGAGAACTATATCGGATAGCAACCATTATGGTGGGAAAAATAAGATGATGTGTGCAAAAGAGTTTCATCGCGATCGAATGCATTCATGTGATCGTGCGAGCTTGAAACACACGATAGTTTATTTGAAAAAATCAAACAAATAATAATATAATATTAAAATAAGCAACCACCCAAAATCCTCCTTTCTCACTCAATTTTTCACTTTACTGTTACATTGAAAAAATAGTCGCCTCCTCTAACCTTACTTCAAAAAATAAAATCCACAAATTAAAGCCAGTAAAAATTATGAGATCAGATTCAATGGACTTGGTGTGAGATAGGCTTCGAATCCACATAGACTTTGGCATGTGTGGCGATGTTTGGCCTAAGTCGACCCATTCTTGCCGAACTAGGGTTAGATATGGTTGGGGATTGAGGGAGAGTTAGACAAAATGAAGGTTACTGTTGCGATGCTCATGCCAAGGAGCATCTTTTTCCAAAGTTTCATCACGTTAGACAGTTTGTAGCAAAATGTGACATCTTAATGTCGGCACTTCCAGGTCGCATTTTAGGATAAGGAACCGAGCTCTATCTCATGGTGCGTGTTGTGGTAAGGGTGCATAGGCAAAAGCAGTGCAGGGATTCGTCAAGTAACGATCGAGAAATCGAAGAGAGAATGTATGGAAAACATTGGTTTGCTATTGCATATATATACATGGAATATACATTTGGAAGGGAAGAAGGATTAAGGATAATAGAGGTAATTAATATTAGTTATTAGTTCATTAATTTCTTTAATTAATTTGAAATCATATTTAAATCATATCTTTTGCATATTAGATCTGTTTTAGTGCGGTTTCTTGCTTTGCGCTCATCTAAGGACTCAACATTGGTTTGTTCAGATTTAGTTAAGGTGAGTGATATTCGCTCACCGCACTATGATTGTTAGTATAGTATTAAAATGAAGTTTCAAAATGATTTCTAATTTTAAAATGCGATTTATGAAATACTCAACTTTACATCTATTTTATAAAAGGATTTAAAATTATTTTGAAATGATTTTATATTAAATATCACATTTTCCCATTGACATGCTATTTTGACGATATTACTAGACTTAGTCTATTTTTGATACTAATCTCACATTGGTTGCTTGGATGCATTATATTGTGTTATTATAGATGCACGTAGGCTATTATAGAAGCAAGTATACTTATTGGTTGCATGTATGCTTGTTTGCTTAGTTTGATTGAAAATGTCGATCAATGGTGATAAATTATTAGAAGATATCCTATTAGATATGATTTCATGAACAGAGTTTCGTGCACGTGGATTGATTTGAAGATGAAAGATGGACTTGAGGATGTGCTTTGGATTTTGGGATAGATGTCAGATGTAGTCATTTGGTTTGTACTTAGCAGTTTTTGGTTAAGTACATGACCAAAGTGGTTGTCACTGACTACTTTGTAACGGTCGATATCTACCACTGTTGATGATGGCCGATATGGCCAATTTTGATATGGATGATGAAGAGGATTCAAAGAGCATGATGTGATGGTTTGTTCGTTCGTTCGATATTTGATTTGATGTTATGGCTCTTCGACGAGCAGTTTTGGCACTGAAGCGAGCATGATGCGTTGACGAAATGACTTTGTGATTCGAAGATAATGATTCCATGATAGAAGGTGACGACTTTGATGATGGACAGATATACTTCGGATGTAGATTTGATGGATTGAAGGAACTATTGGAGGAAGGCTATGGGATGAACAATGATATTCTATGACTAACGATGCTTGTATAGAATAGTTTCCAACCGCGACGACTTCAGATGGGAGTAATAAGGGTAGTTCTGGGATGAACTCTACTATGAATAATGTATGCAAAGGGATTATTGATATTTTTTGGTTCCATGTGCAATCGTGAATCAAGGGTATATATGATGATATCCGTTGGGTTATGGAGTATGCCTTAAATTACACAATGTTTTGATCCATATACCTTGGACTATTATGGAGTATGCAATCTTGCTCCTGGGCTACTGAGTCATATGGATTCTAGTACTAAGAAACCAAAACGTTGAGTAGTCTTTGATGAGGTCATATGAGTATCATATATCCAATGCATTGAGTGAGTGAATGTAGGGATGGATGATGGTTGCTATATTTGCTTGATTGTCTATTATCTTATGGATGTCACACAGTGCAGATATAATTGATTTAGACGTCTAGACACCATTAGTACTTTGACGTACAGTACATCCATGACGACTAAGATATAGGGTAGCATGTATCCTATGTTATGTGCTAACTTTTTGGATGAAGGGCTAAGTCATGTATGATTCTCCTCCTCTCTGTTCATATACTATACTGACTTTTATATTGTTTGAGACTGTTTATCGCTCACAACAGACTGTTGCCTAACTTGACATTTTATATTTTGCTTCTTTTTACCTTTGGTACTCTTAAATGAGTAAATTAGAAAGCAGGTTAGAACGATACATGGAGTTCTGTAGATGGACTAGCATAAGGCTATGCTTTCTCATACTTATATTTTAGGCCTATTATTGGTTATTTTGCTATGTGACACTGTGGAGCCTTGATAGTGTTGGCTTATTAGTTCATATGTTGAGTTTATTTATCAATTGTATAAACTTTATCATTTTTGTATAGCTGTATGAGCCTGTGTACTCCGATTCTATGGTTCATGTAGTAATTACTATCTTATATGTTTTGTATTTATGATGACTATTATATTTTATCTGATGCGCTGTGAGATATACGACAAATTATGCAACTATACAATTTTTTCTTTTTCTTCACTTCTATTCTCTTCTCTTCCAGTCCTCTTCTTTTCTTCTATTTATTTCCCTCAAAAATCATCCTATATCTGTCGGATGCTTTAGCAGCGCACTATTTGGTTATATGAGCATCAAAGGTGTAGCCAAATCGTCACAACTATCTTGGGTATAATCTTATCTTCTCAATATAATACAATCTGAATATATCGTGATGGGAAATGACTATACGACAGGTGCGAAGTCCTAAGTACATACATATTTAAACACACATCAATATATGGGTCGTCTAACCCATACCTGTACTAAAGTGAGGTATGTTAATAGTATATACCAAAGTACTGCTCCGTTAGTACCTGAAGGAAGATTGACAGCACGAAGCAAGCTTCAGAGACACAAAGTCTCTACAGCCTTAGTTACCTTCACGGTATCATGACACATATCCACTAATGTGCTTATCAATGCAAGGACACAAAAGTCATGACCCGACTCTAGCCATTATAGGTAACAGACTATTGGCTTATGTGACATAGTGGCGAACTCACGAACTGAAAGTACAAAGCTATATACATACATACATACGTACGTACGTACATACATACATACATATATATATATACATAGTGGCATAGATTTCGGCGCGACCCCACAATAAGGCCGCTAGGTTTGGATTCTAGCCATCTAGTTCTCTTCATCATCAATAAAAGAAGTACATCATAATTGTGGCATATATAACCAATACATATACACACAAAGTCATACTCATCGTTAGGCACATAGCCATGCTCATTGAATACAAACATGAAGTCATATTCATCGTTAGGTGTATCATCTCACATTCATAACACTATTACAATCATGTGATTGTCATCTACTTACAATGAATAATTTAATAAATATCACAACAATGCTCCATACCACTCCATGATACTTAAAAGTTTATTCACTGCTTATAAACTACACTCAATCTATGTGATATTCCATATAACGAGTCCAAAGAATAACCGAAGAAATATTACCGGAAGTCTCATACCAAACAATATTATAACTTTGTTTATTTGGATTTCTCATTACACAGAATTAAATATCATAAAATCATATATGAAAGATGCCATCATCGTATCATATCAAAATCTCCAACCAAATCTACATCAACGGTGAATCACTCATATTATCCAAGATCAATCACTAAACAGATATAATTATAATTATAAAGTAAAAAATTTAATTAATTATTTACATCAAGGATGAGTAAATAACTCTAATTGAACATACTATAATTAGTAAAGTCTTTATGAAACTTATATATGAATAAAATAACTAATTCATAAGAAATCATATAAAACTTAAATATTGGCTAATTATCTCTAGATTACCTTTTTACAATCTATATCTTCAGAAATAATTCGTAAAACCAAGTATTACTTATAAGACTCATTTTTATAAATCTCTGAAATTAAATATGATTTATATATAATTTATTAATATCCAAATTTAAAATAGAATATTACTTCATAATCTTTTATATATATATTATATAAATTATTTGTACCGATCATTTACAACAGCTCGCTAATATTAACATAGATGAAATCTTCAAAAGTAAAGGATAATGGTTGTTTTTAAATTAAATTGAATTACTAAATAATTTAAGATTATTAAGTATAGAAAATATATCACAAAACTCTAATTATATCTATTAATTACAGACCTTACCTTAATACTAAAAACAAGAAAACAGCCACATGTCCCTATTTTTTGTGATGTTGTTATAGGAAAAGTCCCTGCGTAATTGAATATGTAAATTTGGTCCATATTTTTGAAAAATAAAAAATGCAAAGTGCCTTGCACTTTTTTGATAAAAAATGCAAGGTAATTTGCACTTCTTTTATTTTGAATTTTTTTTTCAAAATTTTCGAAAATTTTGAAAAGTGCAAGTTAACTTGCACTTTATATCAGGAAAGCGCAAGCTAGTTTCCACTTTCTGATTTTGAATTTTTTTTTGAAGTTTTTGAAAAGCGCAAGGTAACTTGCACTTTTTTTAGAAAAGCGCAAGCTAGTTTGCGTTTTTTAATTTTGAAATCTTTTCAAAATATTTAAAATGTGCAAGCTAACTTGCACTTTCTGATTCAGAAAAAATAGGGACCTAATTTACATAATCATTTTTATAGAGACTTTTTTATAACAACGTCAAAAATAGAGATCTTTTGTGCAAAGAACCTACTAAAAATGTCAATTGGATTGCATTTCTTATTTTTTGAAATATATATTCAACTTTAATGAAATTATTGGAATAATATTTAATTTATTCTTTGAATAATCAATTTCTTAAAGTCAATAAATATTAAATTTATAAATTCCATTTAAACTCCATAAATCAATACACACACACATTGATTGTCTATAAATTATTATATTTTTATTTATTTTATTCTTAATTTTAAATTTTAAATTTTAAATTTTTTTGAACCAGCCTCACTCACCAGTCGATCATCGGTCGATCAGTAAGCCTAACGATAGACCAAGCCTAAAGCAATTTTGCTCATACTCCGACAAAATTCCAGCATATTTCCTCTCTTCGACTCGCTTATCATGTTACACTCATATCACACATCACATCTTTTACATATCATTCAAATTTAAGTGCATACATATAAAAATATAGATTTAACATATATTACGTAAGCTTAAAACTCACATGTACACATGCTCATCACTTTTGCACGCTCTACTATAAATGAACCTCATGTCACTTGCTGCTGTGAGTGTCAAGTGGTGTCATGATAACTATACTCGGGTTTAGGAATTTTTAACAATTTTTTTAATTTTTTTAATTTCTAAGTGATGAGAGTTGGTTTATTTCTTCAGGAAGATGGTAATTGAGAGAGGAAAGTAAACGTAAGTATATTACTAAGATAAAGAAACTCTTGGATACATAAAATTAAGAAGATGGTTCGGGATTGACTATATGGGTTTGGGTTCAAATTTAAAATACACACACACATTCATTTTTATTTTCTTGTTAACTTATAAAACTAAATTCTATTAATTCACTTCTTTTCCAAATCAATATTATATTTCAATTACATTACTTCTATAAAATATTATCTTCACATTTTCACAAGCTAAGCTGTTTTATTAATTTATTTACAAATTAATTTATTTAGTAATCCTCAAAATCAATTTTAATTAATTGAATTACTATAATAAACACTAATTAATTATTACATAAAAATCATGGTCGTTACATTGATATGGATCGGTGGCTTGGGAAGATGGATGGTCTTAATGGTGCCACTTGTCATTATCTCAATACATTGCTAGATCATGCGGATCACTGTTTTAGCAATGGTATTAACAAAGTGTCATGGTTGTGTAAAAGTGCTTTGAAACCTTATTACATACAATTCACTTCATATCAATATACCACTCCATTATACCGGCTATTGGTAGCGTGTCACTATGATGTAATGGCATGTAACTCGTACCTGTAATGGTTTAAACAACCATCTCCCTATAACGTGAATATTGTATTTCTGATGGCTTGATATATTGGATAGTTTAATCATGATGATTTGAATAATCATCTTCAAAGTTATCAAGCAATGGCTCTATAACCATACGAAAGCTTTATTATCTTATGTTAACTCTTCATGGTGGCTTTATTCATATATGATGTTAATGGCTTTGTTCAATCAACACACAATGACTTCACTAACATGCGATAGCTCAATTTACCAATGATGGCTACAATTATCCATGATAGTTTTATATATGTATGAAAGCTTTATTATGTATGATGTCTTCAATTATGCACGTCTGCTTTATTTTTACTTAATGGTCTTAATTGCACATGATAGCTTCCATTTACATATGAAGGCTCCAATTAGGAAACAATGACTGTGATGACTACCCTATATCACCAGCACCTAGTATAACTAAATATTATGGGGTTGCAGCGCCCGACCGATGTAGTGCAATTATCAAGGGTTAAAAGAAAAGAAGACAACTCACAGAACCTGTTGTATATCTTACAGCACATGGAATAAAATATAGTATGCATCACAGATGTAAAACAAAAGAGATGGTAATAACTAATTGAATCAAATATCAGAACAAAGATCCATAAAATTATACAACTGAGTAATAGAGCTTATATAAAATGGAAATAAACTCAAATAATTGTCAAATAGCTATAGCAATCAGCGGACACTGTCAAGGCTCCATAGTTTTGCATGGGGAATAAACATAGAAATCCATATATATATATATATAATATGAGATAGGTCCATCCAGCTCATCCTCTACAAAGCTACTATGTCACACCTAGACCTACTATCTAACCTAATCATTTAAGACCACATTAAATAATAAGAAGCAAAGCATAAAACCATTGGTCGAACAACAGTTTGGTGTGAGCGGTAAATGAATATCAAAATGCTATACAAGTTATAGTAACGAACAAGAGTATACGAACCATACCTGATATGTCCCTACTAACAAAGAGTTAGCACATAATGAACATGTTCAACGATGGAAATTCTATCGGATTAGAAAATCGTCGAATGAATTTATAATAAAATTTACCGCGAGCGCACGGTGTACCATCATAGTACATAGTGAGTATGGGTCGATCTGCAAGGAATTTTTGATTTTAAATCTCTATTCAATTAAATTATACCAAAGTCGAGAGTGAATTATACTAGAAATGTAAGAAAACTAACAAAACTAGCAAAAGAAAAATAGATTAAAATATGAAAGTTAAAGGACAATTTAGAGATAATTTCACTCTCAAGATCAAATAGTTCAACAAATTATGAAATACGATCTCTTTTTTCTGGTCGTTAGTGAATTTAAATGATGTGCTTATCATAAGTATGGCATATTTGTGCTATTAATTAGCCGAACATAAGCCATCAAACTTTAACACAACCTCCAATCCACTATTCAAGTCTCATGAAAAATAAAAATAAGCTGAAAATGAAATCTATTTTAAACATGGTCTATTAGCTACTGTTTAGAAATATAGGCCATCACATTTTAATTTTAGCATTCACTTCATTTCCATCATCATATTTAGATGAAAAGGTAATTATTGTTTGTAATTATTTAAGCATAGCCTATTTGTTATGAACAATATAGACTATTAAGTTCAACATGAAACGATAAATCACATCAACATTCATTTACGCATAAAAGAGATCAAAATTAACAAGTTATGTTAAAGCTATACAATTAGAGAGCTTCATTACCACTAAATTGAAGGGACTTAGCCTATCATATTTGTTATCAAATCAACAAATATAGCTTGCAATATGAAACAAAAGGAAGAGGAAAAAGAGCTAAATGAACAAGAAATAAAACTAATCTACTTGCATTAGAATCAAACTACACTACCAGCATGAAAAGAAGTAAACAAGAAAAGAAAAGAGCAATGTATTAAAGTTTCATAAAAAATAATTTACGTGAAAGAAATGGCTTGGTAGCCATGAAAAGAAAAGAGAAGCTTTCTTTTATTTGTAAGCTAAAAACTAACTAAGAGGAAGAGAGCATAAAGAAGAGGAGAGACTAATTACATGAAGATAAAGGGTATTTATACAAGTTTAAAACCGTAATTCATTTTTTTAGGAACTGCCCAAACTACCCCTTAGAAAGTGTGATGGCTAAGTAACCATTAGCATAAGATAATCATCATTAAAATGTGCACGAAGCTTTAATAGCCTTTTAGCATGTGCATTAGCTCTAATTTGTTCATTAGGATAGGTGGGTAGGTGGGGTCCTCCATGATCATGGCTTCGAATTATTTCCATCTTCGTTTGTTCTCTTCAACCTTGTGCATGCACATATCGTCATGAAACCACTTGTAAAATTAACTAAATTTCCAACAAAACAACATAAAAAATTCCAAGTAAATTTTCACAATTCAATAACTGCAAAAAATGACCATTTTGCTCCTAAATGAAGATGAATATGTAACAATTTGAAAATAATTTGAATTTTGGTTTAAACAAGTTAAAATACCCAATATGATCATTTAATTTAAATATATTAAATATGGTGGTAAAAATATGCACATTTAAGTGCACACCCAATACCCACATACTTATCTTTAAATTCGCTCTCGAATAAAGAAAACTATGATAACTCCATTTTCGTATGGAGCACGATTGCATTGAGCACATGCAACAAGCCGTTAAACCTCTGGTGTCCCCATTAATACGAGTGTTGTCACGTGAGGGTTTTCAACAGATACTACCCATAAAATCCAAATGCAGGATGAAAATATTTATGAATGCAACATTTATTTACAAGGAGATGAACGCGAGTTTTTGAAAATATTTACAAATGAAAGATTTACTTTTAAATAGACATAAATAAGTTAAATATAAGTTTTGGTCATTTTCTTGAAAATTTAAGTCATTTTCTCGTCAAAATTTCCAACAAAAATCAAGTTATCATAACAGATAGACAGTAGTTTAACTCGTTGTTTCAGTTGATAACAAAGTTTAACCATGAAATAGATTCTTAGTTGATTATCAAAGTTTATCAAAGTGGTATTTTCATTTCTTTTTAATAACAAGTCAAATCAAATAAGTAAAAATAGTGCTTGGATTTCAATTGCTTAGCCTCACTTATTTGAAAATTTTATTGATATTAACAATATTTTCATATGCCTAACTCCAATCAACTGAGGCCAGATATATCACCTATGCACTGCCCTGCGGACTTATGTGACGGGAGTACAGAGCGTGGCAAGTGAACACACAAGTGTGAACACTTACCGACTATAGGCGTTACTAATAAAAGAATTTTTTACATACACGCACCTAACTCAGATAAACTGAGGCCAGATATACTGATTATGCACTTCCTTTCGGGCTTACATGAGAAGGGCACAGAGCATGACGAGTGAACACATGAGTGTGAACACATGACTCTAGGTGTTTATTAAAAACTATACATATATACAAGATATATTTCTATTTTATTTTGTTTGTAGAAGAGAGGGTTTCGCACTACACCATTTAACTTAGAAGACAAAAAAAATGTTAAATCTTTACTTTAAATCAACCATTTTTTAAAACAAAGATTTTTAATTGGGATGTATTTCATAGGTAACACATATGAATCTTCCTATATGCTAGTTAAACCATTGTTATTTGTAATCAAACTTCATTTTTATTTTTGTTAAGACAAATAAACTTTCAAAAATTTCAATTTAATAAGCCAAAACCATTTATTTATCCTATAGTGTTTCTTTAAAAGTAAATAAAAAATGCTTAAATAATTTTTGTTGAGATTACTTTTATAATTTTAGAAAGAAAACGTAAAAAATAAATCATGAAAAATCGAAAATGATGATGAGTCTCCCCCCCCCCCCCGGGACACTTGATTTTGAATGTGTCCCCACAGTCAACCCAAGTGGAAAGAGAAAAATAAAAGTAAAATAGAAAGATGACCTATATTTATATGAATATGAACGGTATTTACATGAGATCAGAAAGTATATCGTCAAAAAGTAAATGAAACGGTCTTCCGAAGATCGATTAATTTGCCTTGTCAAGTATGTGAGACACAGTTTAAGCACAGAAAACTGAACCATAAAAGATTTCAAAGTTGAATGTTGATTTGGAAAAAAGAATGTCGTTTTATTAAAAATCGTACGAGTTGTTTTGCTTCCGATGATTTTCAAGGTTGATAAAACAATTGGTTGAAATTCAAGTTTATTTTCACCAAATTAAAATTCGAATTCATTATTGAAAATATCTTCAAAATTGTTAATTCCAAAATCAAAATGGTGAATTAAATCTTCCTCTTCGGAATTCAACAAGTCATCTTCGAAAAGTCCAAAATATTTATGTTCGTTAAATTCGTCTTCATTTGTTGGATTATCAACAACTTCATTACATGTATCAAGTTCAAAATCCTATGTTTTTGCATTCAAATTTGCAAAATCGAAAAAAGAAAGATCGAATTTTAAATTTGGTCTCACGCTCTCAAATGAATTGAAATCCAAATCAATTACCGAATTTTCAACAACTTCATTAAGATTCTCATTTTCAATTTCAAAAGTTGTTATGTGAAAATCATCAATTGTAGTAAAAGATGGATTATCACTTGACTCGTCACATGTTGGGATTTGGTTTTGCTTCTCACGTTGTTTCATACATGTTTGATCAACAAATCTGTGTGATCATCGTAAATTTGTTCATTTGTTCATCAAAATCCAACTTAAAATTAATGACTTAAGAATTTTCGATTTGGACATGTTGAGACAATAATTTTTAATCGCATTGTAGTCGAGATTATTCTCGTTGCCAAAATTATTTGAAAAGTGGTTCACGTTTCCATTTTGAAATTGATTTTGGAGTTTGAAGTTGTATTGGCATGAGTTATAATTGAAATCATTTGAATTTTGAATTGAATTCAAATTTTGATTACCCTGAAAACTTTGACTTGAATCATTACACAATTCTCCTTTGATTTTTTTTGTATAAAGAGTTCGAGTAAAGATGAAATCATTTCAATGCTACTTTTGAGAGTAGAAGGTTGGTCAATGTTTTGAAAACTTTGTTGTTCAAAATTTGAATTATTTATACAATGGTTGCCGTTAAAATATCCATACGAATTTGGAATGAAATCATATGGATTATATTGATTTCCACAACTACTGTAAAATTCATGTAAGTAGGGAAACTTGGACATTTTCAAGAATGTTTTTTTATAAAGGAAAAATATTTACAGATAGAATTTATTTTTCAAAATGGAAAATTGATTTTATTTTTTGAAAAGATTTTTTTTGGATTTTTTATTTTCTAATAAAAATAAGTAATTTTTTTTAGACTTTTTGGATTTTTGATTTTGAAAATTTTCAAAGGAAAGGAAACAGAATATTCACAATTTTTTTAGTTTTGAATTTTGAATTTTTTTTAAATATGCAGAACTAATGCAACCAAATGAATGCAAGGGTTAATTACAAATGATTTATCCTAAGTAGCTCCTAACTCAAAATTATATAATCACACTTTATCTTAAACCAAAAAGATAAACGGGCAGGATTTATCGGTGCACCACGAACCACCGGAGCAATGCAGCCGAAAGTTTAAGTACCTTCAAAGAAACAACCACTATAATATTTAAGAATCAAATTATATTTATAAATGGTTATTGCTCTGCCATAGCCTAGAGACCAAGAAATTAGATTGTTCAAAGAATACAACTTGTCAATATACAATTAAGTGTTATCGATGTCTAATCGTTATTATTAATCAAAATTCTTGGATGAAATGCAAAGCAGAAATAAACAGGTATAAACAATGCAACTACAATGAATTTTTTTTGAATGTTTTTTATAAAATGCAAGCAACCAACAATGCAAAACGAATAAATACAAGGACTAAGGGCACGATAGCAGAGCGTGTAGAATTATTAGTAATTATTTTAAAGCAGCAAATATATTTTTTAAGTAAGCAGGCAAGCTATTTTTTTCAAGCTAAGAGAAGCAGTTTTAGCAAGCAGTTCTTCCTTTTATTTTCTGCAATTATAAACAAGATATATACTTTTTTTATATAAATTTATCAAAGAAGAAATTAGAATAAGAGAAAATCAAAACAAATGAAATCAAAACAAACAAAACCAAAGATATATTATTATTTTTTCGAATAAAGGAAGAAATGAAACAAAGAAAAGAAATAAAAAACTTGTTTTGTTTTTTTAGAAGAGCTGAAAAGAACTTAAAACTAGGCATGTCAACAGATACATTCGGATGTGGATAGTGTCATATCCACATCCACATCCGAAATGATTTTCGGATATCAGATATCCGCATCCGCGGATACGGACGGATATCGGATAATTATCCTATCTGCTAATGACTGATAAATCAAGAAATATAAATATAAAATTTAAGCTTAACATACCTTTTTTCCAGTCTAATTAATTATAAAAGTGTTAAATATAAACAAATATGACGATAATAAATAGTTTTGATCAGTTAATAAGCATTAAGTGCATATAATATAAACTACTAGCTTAATAAAACAACGAATAAATATCTTTCATTATACTAAAATACACATAATTTATAGTATAATTTTACGGATAATTTTCGGATGCAGATGCGCATCCTTTTTTTTCGAATATCGAATATTATCCGCCTTTTGGATACGGATGCGGACGGATTTTGAATTTTTCGGGTATCCATTGACAGCCTTACTTACAACTAAATAAAAAAATTCAAAAAAATGAAAATAAGTCCACCACTTTTCTACCCGACCCAAACAAATGATCCGCCCACTTCAATTCTCGTTCTAATGCCACCAAAAAAAATACGATCGTAGGCGTAAGTTCAAAACAAAATTCAAAGTCAAAATCCCCAAAATAAAAATTGAAATCCCCAAACGAAAATCTTGTTTCAAGTGAGCACTTCGAAATTCAAAACCATTTTGAATTTCAATCCCCAAATTTTCATAAGAAGGCTGGCGAATTTGGTTTGAGTGGAAGCGCTTGGTTCGATTGTCGACTTGGGCTGCTGGAGTTCGGCGATGGTTGCCAGAATGGACGATTGAAACTTTGCAATTCCGGTAAGGCAGCTATAGACGATTGAGGTTGCGATGATGCTATGGGTCACGGAAATGAGGATTTGGGGAATTGGGTTTTTGGTGATGACGATTTGAGTTCAGGCGTGAGTTCGAGTTCAGGCGTGAGTTTGAGTTCAAATGGAAGAGCTTTGAGTTCAGGCGTGAGTTCAGGCATGAGTTCAGGCATGAGTTCGCTATTGGTTCTCTGGCTGTCGATGATTTGTAAGGCAGTGGGTTGTGGCAGCGTGAGTGTGGGTTGTTGATTAGTAGAGGCTATGATGCGTTGGCGGTTGATTAATTATTGTTTGAACTGATACACATAATGAAGTGGGTTTGTTTGCTTGTGGTGAAGTGGAATAGAGGGGCTGTAGTGTTGGAGTGTGATAATTGACTGTGTGTTGATGTTTGAATAATTTTTGAACACGGGGAAGATGATGAGGTGGTCAGTTTGTCGAAGAGGGTATTTGATGTGGTGGTCAGTTTGTTGAGATGGGCAGTAAAATGAGGTGGTCAATTTGTCGAGGTGGGCAGTTTGATGAGGTTGTCGGTTGCCATGATGTTGGTTGAAGGGAATGTATATGATATATGTGGTTTGAATGGCACAGAATGTTGGAGTGGCATAGAATTGTTGATATGTTGTAGTGGAGTGGCATAGAAATTTTGCAATTATTGATATGGAGCATGTGGTGGAATTTGCAATGTCGGTGATTTTGTTTGGGATTGTGGTTGTATTTATGGCCTGTGATTAAATTGCTCAATGTGATAGTTGAAATTGTAGGCTTTGAAGTTGTGGATGGAAGATGAGTTTGAGTGGTGGCAGTAGTATGGCAGTTATGTGACCAGAGCGGTTGAATTGTTTGTGACAGTGGTCAGTTGATATGGTGTAGATGAAGTTGATATACACTATGAGGTGGTTCACAGTGGTATGGTATAGACGAATGGAACAGCGGCACCTATTGATGAAGTTGCAGTGGTTCAGTGGTATGATGTTAGCAGTGTAGTGATTTCTGTGATAGTTATAGATTGGCAATTGAAGGGTGAAGTGATCGGTTTGTTTGAAGCACTGGAAACTAAGTAGTAGATGAGTTTGATGATTTTGTTTGAAGTAGACGAGTTTGATGAAATTGCAGTCGAGCAGAGGAGTAAATGGTGCTGTCAAGTGGTTCGAAGGAGGACAGGGGATGGTAGCATGGTTGCAGAGAATGATAATGTGTTCCGGGTGTTACGTAATGAAGTAGTGTTTTGGATGAAATGATGTTGTTGTATTGCTTGTGCCGGCAAGGTGAAGGCTCGATCAGTTGCAGTCAGGGTGGTTGTTTTGAAGATGAAGTTACGACCAGTGAAATGTATGAATGTGAAGGCAGGGTGGGGTTGAAACTGGCTATGCACTGAAGATGGGCAAGAAAATGATGGAAGGCACTGAAAACAGTTTTGAGAAAATGATGGAAGGCAATAATGGGTTGATGCTGTGGTTTTGAGGGGAAGTAATGAATACTGTGCACGGTGAACAGTACACTCTTTTTCTTTTTTTAATGTAAATACAAATGCAGAAAGGCGATGTAAAAGCAAATGCAAATAATAAAATTATTTTTCTTTTTGAAATTGTGTTGTTTTTTTCTTTTAATGAAACAGAAATGCAAAAGCCACAAGAAAACTAGAAAATGAACACAAACAATTTCAAACAAAAAAATCAAACAACACTAAATTTTTTTCTTCTTTTAAATGAAAATTAACACACAAAATAAAATCACATAAAAATCAAACAAAAATAATTCGAAGAATAGAAAGTTAAAATCAAATCAAATTCTCCGACAACGACGCCAAAAACTTGTTTAACGATGAATTTTCTATCGGTTTAGAAAATCATCGATAAATTTTGAATTAAAATTTATCGCAAGCGCACCGCGTACTATCATAGTATGTAGTGAGTACGGGTTGATCCGCAATGAATCATTGATTTTAAATCTCTATTCAATCAAATTATACCAAAGTCGAGAGTGAATTGAACTAAAAATGTAAGAAAACTAATAAAAACTAGCAAAAGAAAAATAGATAAAAATATGAAAGTTAAATGACAATATAGAGATAATTTCACTCTCTAGATCATATAGTTCGACAAATTATGAAATTATGATTTCTCTTTTACTGGTTATTAGTGAATTTAAGTGATGTTCTTATCATAAGTATGACATATTTGTACTATTAATTAGCCCAACATAAGCCATCAAATTTTAACATAACCTATAATCCACTATTCAAGTCTCACGAAAAATGACAACAAGTTGAAAATAAAATCTATTTTAAGCATGACCTACTAACTATTGTTTAGAAATATATGCTATCAAATTTTAATTTCAACATTCATTTCAATGTCGTCATCATATGTAGATGAAGAGGTAATTATTGTTTGTGATTGTTTAAGCATAGCATATTTGCTATAAACAACATAGACTATCAAATTCAACATGAAATAATAAATCATATCAACATTAATTTAAGCACAAAAGAGATCAAAATTAACAAGTTTGTTGAAACTACATTATTAGAGAGCTTCATTACCACTAAATTGAAGAGGTTTAGCCTCTCATAAAAATTAACAAGTTTGTTGAAACTACATTATTAGAGAGCTTCATTACCACTAAATTGAAGGGATTTAGCCTCTCATATTTGTTACCAAATCAACAATGATAGCTTGCAACATGAAACAAAAAGAAGAGGGAAAAAAGCTAAATGAACAAGAAATGAAACTAATTTACTTGCATTAAAATAAAACTACACTACTAGCATGAAAGGAAGTAAACAAGAAAAGAAAAGAGCAATGTATTAAAGTTGCATAAAAAATAAATTACATGAAAGAAATGGCTAAGTAGCCGTGAAAAGAAAAGAGAAGCTTTCTTTTATTTCTAAGCTGAAAACTAACAAAGAGGAAGAGAGCCTAAAGATGAGGAGAGACTAATTACATGGAGATGAGGGGTATTTATACAAGTTTAAAACCCTAATTCATTTTTTTGGGAACTACCCAAACTACCCCTTAGAAGTGTGATGGCCAAGTAATCATTAGCATAAGATAATCATCATTTAAATGTGCATGAAGCTTTTAATGGCCTTTTAGCATGTGCATTAGCTCTAGTTTGTTCATTAAGGTAGGTGGGTAGGTGGGGTCCTCCATGATCATGGCTTTGAATTATTTCCATCTTCATTTGTTCTCTTCACTCTTGTGCATGCATATATCTTCATGAAAACATTTGTAAAATTCACTAAATTTCCTACAAAACAGTATAGAAAATTCCAATAAATTTTCACAATTTAGTAAATGCACAAAATGACCATTTTGCCCCTATATGATGATGAATATGTGACAATTTGAAAATAATTTGAATTTTGGTTTAAACAAGTTAAAATACCCTATATGATCACTTATTTAATTTGAATAAAGATGGTGGTAAAAATATGCACATTTACGTGCACGTCAATAATATGCTACTCTATGAATATCATAAAGGTACATCGCAAACTAAGTACGATGATGGGTATTCAGATATCCATATCCCTAATACCCATCTCCAGTCCCTAGAGAGATGTCTATGGATGAAAACAATCAAAGCAACGACAGAATTCATCAAACAGACCTCACTATCACTCAATGTACTCTAGATATATGATAATTCATATGGCCCATTCCCTAAGACTAATGGAAATCCCAGTTTTCAATGTACTTGCCTCAAGCCCGAAGTTGATACTGTACCCCAATTCTCTGTCCAAGGTATACGGATCCAAACGACCAACCCGTGGTAGCCAAATAAAGTACCCATGAGAATCCCACAATACACCTGCTTTCGAGTACCTAAGAAAACACTCTGAGTATCAAATATCTCTTAGCGTGTGCATCCGAGCCCTTTTCTTGCTCTACATAGCTTCCATTATTCTCAAGGAAGCATTCCACGTTCCTTCAATCCACGATATAACCATTCAACATTCTATTCATGGGTCATCTTTCCTAAAACTCGCCCTTTGTAGATGACACTCTAACGACTCCTTTCAACATTGAACTGCCCTCGATAGAACCTAGCTCCGTTCACCGTCTAAATGCCCCTTACTGAAGTTCCGAAACAATCATCATGTTATTGTATCATTATCAAACCTCAAGCGAGCAAACAAACACCTACAGCATGACCTGTAGAGCCTAAGCTTCCCCTCTTTGAAGTTTCACCACGATTCCACAAAAAAGACCTCTCAGTACCGACTAGACCTCCCGATACCGAGTTGTATACTTTGCCAATTCTTGGCTAAGTTATTTTCCTCTCTTCCAACGCTCCATCTTCTAAGTGCTTGGATCTCGACCACTCCTCTCAAAAGCTCTCGACATTATTCCAAAAGCTCTCGGTGCTAACTTTATAAGCGCTACTTTCCATGCCCTTCAAAGGTCTTAGTACCAAATCCAGCACTTAGCTAAGTTCTTGCATTTTTTCCTCACTCGTCACTCCTAGACCCCAAATTGAAGAAGCACCACCCATCGGGACGATTTCCACTGCATAATAGCTCTCGATACCGACACGACCTCTCAGTACCGACTCCTTTACTTTGCTCCAATCTTGATGCAACTTGAATCCTTATCTCCTTCGATGCTCCAGAGCCCCACATCTAAGTTTCATCCAATTTCGACCATCTTTACCTTCGATTTTCCAATTCAACCATCTCTTTCCTAACTACCTAAAAGCACTAGGAAACCATATCAAAACACAACATACAAACATGAAATATCATGCATGTACATCCATTCATACATGCAATCTTTAAGAACATGATAATCAAGCAAATTCTAGTCCGAATCTAATTTTTACACTAGCATACGAATATGAACAAAAAGGGTTCCAAAACCATTTAGAAACAACTTTAAACTCTTTAAAGTTTGTCCATAAACATTTGTTAAAATATGACTAAATTTAGAAAATGATTTAGGATCAAAATCATGTTAAAAACTCCATTTTTAACTAATAAACATATATAGTAGAATCCTCTCACCAAATACCTAGAAACTGATTTCTCCTCCAGATTTGAAGTAGATAACAAATGAGAGGAATGCAAATCAGCCAAAATTATAATCTTAAATCCTCTATGCTAGTTATCCCTCTAATTATGATTTATTCTAAGATGAGTAAGGAAAAGGTAGAATTTTTGATCAAATTAGAGTTAATGAAGGTTTAGAGCTATTTTGGAAAGATGGAAATGACTTAGAACATTTCCTACAACCTCCCTTCAGTACTATTTTTGAGATGAGATAGTGGGCTTAAGTTTAGGATTAGTTAATTACTAACTAATATAGGCCAATGACAGCCAAAATTTAAAATAGCTATAACTTTAAAATGGTAGGTCCGTTTTTCTGTTATGACCAATATACGGATTAGGAAACCATCATCCTGAAGCAATGAAAGTGGTTTGAGACTCTACCTTGGCTTCTATCAAAAGTCATAGTCCATACAAAATTTAGGGTCAAACCAGTCACATAGAAATTCGAAAAAATCATACATATGGAAAATGTTCTTAAGAGTCACCTCCTAAAATTTTAGAGTCATACAACGTCATATGAAAATATTTTATAATTCTCCGATACGTAAAATACGGGTCATTGCAATAATCTCTAACTATGCGTGATGGCTTCTATCTACACATGAAGGCTCCAAACAGAACACGATTATCACTAATTGCACACGAAGGCTTCTATCTACAAACGAAGGCCTCAAATAGAACACAATGACCTTAACTGCACGCGATGGCTTCTATCAACAGCGAAGGCCCCAAATAGGCATGATGACCCCAAATTGCATGCGATGGCTTCCATTTACGTATGAAGGCTCCAAATGGAACATGAAGACCTCTAATTGTATGCCATGGCTACCATCTACATACGAAGGTTCCAAATAGAACACGATGACCTCTAATTGCACGCAATGGCTTGTATCTACATATGAAGGATCCACAAAGAACATTATGACCTCTAATTATAGGCAATGGCTTCCTTGTTTATCAATCCGATTTTGGAATTTTCGATGTGACACAACATGTTTCGAACAAAGAGGTGAAATTCAAAATAGAGGGAAAAGCAAGCTTGTATGATGCATATATTATGTTAAATGTTCTGTCACGTACACATTTTGATGGGGTTGCTTCTCAATTTTGACCTCTGGATTCATTTCTCTTGGAACCCTTTATTAGTTGCTTGGGTCAATAATTATTGAGTATCTCGTCGTCAGGTTCACGTAAGTCCTTTGGGTTAGAATTCATAGATTGTTTTGAATCTATGGACAATTTTGATGTGTTAGAGTGTGATGGATGATATAGTGGTGCTAATTGAAAATTGGGGAGTTTATAGTCAATAGTTAGCTGGTTAGTAGGAGTTGCATAGGGTAGAGATTTTGTGTCTAGGGAACCTTAGCTTTATGAGGTTTAATTATGTTGTCAATAACATGGCAGGGAATGGTTTCTTGCAAGTGAAAACTAACATGGTTATGGGTGGTCGGGTTGCCGCAGATAATTGAGAGGAAGAGACTGTTGGCCGGGTCATGAGGCAGTTATAGCAGGTGAAAGGGAAGCTGATATGAGTGGTTGGAGGAGAGGTGGTGTAGTTGCGGTGAAGCATGGTGGGGGTGTAGGTGTGTTAGTGCATGCTTCAGATGGTCTTGGGGAAATAGGTTTAAACTGTGTATAGGGGAGAGAAGGTGATTGTGCAGTTGGTTCACATTAATGCGGCATGCATGACTTGGGAGGGAGAGGGAAATTATTGGATCTACGCTAGTCGGAGGCATGTTAAATGTGTGACTTTCAAAAAAATAATTCTATTTGGATTATAGTGGGCCTATGAAGTCCAATGTTTAACACTAGATCCAATCTAGTTATTTTAATAAAATCAAATTTTATTTTGAATATACATTGCATGTGACAACCTGCACTTCCCGACACATTGATTCAAAGCCTATGATGACTTTCGAACTTGCGTCAGTGCCAAGAAGTATGAGCTATCGAGTTATTAAACATAAACGAGATAAAGATATTTGGATAAAATCCATGGCATTCTACACTTTTAAATCTCCAATTAGAAGGTAGGAAAATATAAATATAGAAAATAGTCATCTTGGAAAATATTTAGAAAAACTAGGTCTCAAAATATACATAGTCATAATCCAGAGTTTAAAAAGTACAACATAATGTCCGATAAATACTAAGTATGGTAAATAGTTACATGAGGGTAATGAAAAATAATAATAAACATCTTCAATTTCAAGCTCACCTCTCTACGTACTAATCCATGGGCTTATCATCTATTATTGTGTCCTTATGTGGTGGAGGAAAAGGAAAGGAGTGAGTCAGATAAAAGTCTGGTGAATGAGTTACATCATTAATGTATGATGACACATGTAATTAACTTCACTAATACTCTTTGTAACATATTGTATTTTACTTATTTTTATGAATTATTTACTAAGGTAAGTTTCGTTAACTTAGAGATATAATTCTAAATACACCTATACCAACATCTTGTGATGGCTTATAATTAGGATCGAACAATTAATCGAACCTCAATATAACTATGGATTGACTAATAGCAACTGGAACTATTCTAACATAGGATCACCTATAATATCAACTTCGGGACAACATTCCCAAATTATGAATACATATATCATATTTATGCATTAAGAGGGAGTTTGCAATGTCGACTCGCATCGAACACATCTTAAGATTGTGTATCCATGTTAGCATCAAAATTGACCACCAACACCCAATTGCAAGTGAATGCACCAATGTCCAGTCATAGTCAAAGATAGAGTATATGTAGAGAATATATTATTAAGAATAACCAAAATTTTAATAAAAGAAATAAAAGAGAGACAAGATTTATAGTGGTTCGGCTTACTCCGGCCTATGTCCACTCTAGAAAATTCCTTTTTTATTATACTGAAATTAGGTTACAGTTATAATCTGGAATTCATGAATAAAAATGGCAAAGTAGACTCTAGGTGGAAGATAAAGAGAAATAAAATAAAGATGAAGAAGATCCCCCTTTTTGAAGCCACATCTGTTGTATTTATAGGCAAAACTCCGGCTATAGGGCATCCTCACCTATATGGGCTCATCATGGCGACCATCGAGACCAACTCATCCATCTATGCCGACCTGAAGTAATTTGCATGCTGACCCGTATCAAGTGACATGGCGAACCGAAGTAAACTTCATACTGACCTGAAGTAAAAAGTATGTCGACCCCAAGTGAAGTCCAATGCCGACATGAAATGTAGCCTATGTCGACCTCAAGCGAAGTCCACGCCGGCTCGAAGCAAACTTCTTGCTGGCCCGAAATAAAACGTATGCTGACCCCAAGTGAAGTCCAATGCCAACCTGAAATCTAGCCTTTGCCGACTCGAAGCGAGGTCCATGCTGACCCAAAGTGCAGTCTATGCCGACCCCAAGCGAGGTCCATGCCGACCAAAAGTGAAGTCCACGCTGACCCGAAGTAAACTCTTCTCTACTGACATGAGGTTTAAGTAATGCCAACGAAGTTATGCTATTGCCGACTTGAAGTTATGCTCTTGTCGACCCAAAGTTATGCTACTGCCAACCCTGTTAACCCATAACATCCTGGTTAGAGTTCGAAAGCACCAGCCCTGTTTTTATAGAGCAACTTCACAGATCACAGATATAGAAAAGGAGCAATAAAAGAAAATAGACAGAGGATTGTTATAGTGGTTCAGTTGTTAATGAAGCCTACATCAACTTTATAGCTTTATTATAGACTGATTGCTATTACAAGAACTGTTTAATTACAAGGCTTTGGCTATTTCCTGGCTACATGGAATCTCTAGAGTTTGAATCCACCGAAGAATCATGGTGTATTCCTTTTGAGATTGTTGTGAGGGAGACAAGAGGTGCAGAATAATTCCAGCAGAGCTTTAACAACCAGTTTGGAGAAGATTCTCTTTATGTTGCAGGTAGGATGGTATTTATAAAGATCGGAGAGATTCTGGCTAGGCCTGTTTATCAACTACTCGCAGGTAGGTAGGAAACGGTCCAAGGAGAGTTTAGCTCGCAAAACAAGATAAAGCCATGGGCCACTGATGACCCATGACCTATGGATCACTGGCGACCCGTCGTTTATCGGTTGCAAGCGACCAATAGACTTGCTCATTTGCGAGCCAATGTATTGGCCTCTTTTCGTATTGTTCTTCAGCTAACTTGTTTGAAGGTTTGAGGAAAGGCGTAGGCCGGTGATGATCCAAGCACTTAGGACTTTCTAGAGTCCGGAATTGGAAATACTTTGATAGTCTTTTATTATAGTTGTTTCGTTTTGATGGAAATTCACTAGCTGTTTATGCTCAGCTACTGATTGGGCTAAAAGAATGATGGCCCTTAGCCAGTTAGAACTAAATGATCTAGTTAGAATGTAAGTACGCCATCGGTCCTTCTCGTCATTTCCCGACAATGAGCAACGATTAATTTCTGAACATTAAACCTTTCATTTCCTTCATTGGCGATTTTGTTGCCTTGTGATACAGAACTGTTTTCTAACCAATCTTGCAATTATTCATGTTTGGACTTTTGAAACATTTCTTTTGATCAAGTATCTGTGCTTCTATTCCTTCTTGAGGGACTAGCTATTCTGAATGCTTGTATTTGGGCGATTGTGAGAGGTGGAAATCTGTGGGGCGAATTGCTCAATTGCCCCCAATCTAGCTCTCAACCTCATTCTGGGATTGAGGAAGTTGGGGAATTTTATTTTTGACCTTCCATGATTGCTCCCGCTTGCCCTTAGCCATGCATTTTGTTCTTTGTTGCAGACGTTTTCTCGAAATTTTTGTTCATATGTCAACTCCTGTCTTTAAGAATTGAGAACCTAGCTGCGTGGTTCCAAACAACATTTCCTCGAGGCTGCATATCTCTTGGTCATGTCTAAATTCTTACTAAGTTAAATTTATCAAATCTGGTTGTGCACCAGCTTTCATCCCCAGAAATTAGTACACGGGCAACTCAATCCTAGGATTTCCTTTCGACGCTGCTTTATTCCTGTGCAGTGGTTGATTTCTGTAATGAAAGGTCGTACCATTTGGCTGACCTATGAAACGATATGTCTTCCGGTCGTTGTTTTCCATTGAGCAACAATAGTTTTCTGAAGGGAAGCTAGGAACTCAGTTGAGGATCAACTTCTATCTCCATAAGTTAGTGCATCGATGGTTCACTAGGATGAGTGTTTCTCATCTACCCTGCAGATTAAAGTTTTTCTGGCATTGCAGGGGCAATACTAGTACTTAATGAGTAGAATGTTTCTCAAAGTTGCTAAGACAACACTGGTATTTATGAAATAGAAAGTTTCCTAGCATTGCTGGGGCAACACTAGTACTTAGTAAATAGACAATTTTCCCACCATTGGCAGCATCAGTGCTAGAAAGATAAAAGAAGGCCTTAGCGTTGTTGAGGCAACACCGACACTCGGGAGTTTGGGATTGTTTTTTCCGGTTGAATCGGAGGTACTTTTAAACTAGTTGGGTACTTATTTTGACCTTCAAAAACTAGCACTTCGATGGTTGGGCTATACAAGTATTTTCTTAGCGCTGCCTATATTCGAGCAGTGTTAAAGTCATATTATTGATGGTTGAATCATCCATCCGATCCTATAGAGTTGAGTAGATTCCTTTTAACCCAATGTGGTTGTTTTCTCATTGTTGGTTAAATCTGGGAGGTGCCATGTTTTGGAATGATGAGAGTCCTAGGCATTTCTGCTGCCTAGCTTTGTTTATAACCATCAAGTATTACCCTTGGAGATGCAATGCTGTTGCTTAACACATTTCATACTTATTCTTCCTCCTACCAGTTTTTATTATGGTTTAACGACTATCTACGGAACCCTTCATTTTTAGGCGGAACCCTTCACTCTAGGTGTCAAATTCCAGGTTCTTGTAGGAAATATGAAATTATGGCGTAAGTCATCACAATGCCCCCGATATGACTGCGTTCACTCATATACTGATCATAGACCAGTAGAGTTCGGTAATGTTTGTCTTAAATCCATGGCACCTAACTTTGCTTGTTTCAGGTATATGCATTATGCTAGGCTGATAGCATCATTGCGGATATCAATCTCATTCGTTGGTTCCAACCTTCGGGAATCAATGGTTTAGCTGCTCGATCTTGAGCGTTCTCTTATTTCCGCGGTCTGTCTTTGGATAACAGCTGGTTTTCTGCAAATTAGGGTTTGAGACCTCAGTCGAGCACCTGCTTCTGTTCTTTGGAAACGGGTGCTTTGATGATTTGATTCTGGAACAGCCTTCCATCGTCGTCTATCTCTGGGTGATGGTAAGTTTCTCCTTTTATTGCAAGTTGGAGCGATCTTATAACCTGACCAAGTGTTAATGTGTTATGCGCCCCTCAGTCCATAGGGCAGACTATTTTGAACAATTAATGTGAGACGTGATGTTTTGAGCAGCTCCCAGGATGCCCTCAGTCAAAGGTACATCGCAGCTCCTATCTTCAAAAACTCGTGATTTGGGTGCTTTAAATTTTGACATTTTTTACATTAACTTTGGTCAAAGATGAGAATTCTTTGCCAACTTCTTGGTTCGTGAGCTTTGCAACACTACCGAAGCAATGCCAGTTCTTTCGGGTAGTAGGTGTCGATCCCTGTTAATTATAGTGCGCCACTTTTGAGAGCGCATGGCTAACGAAATGCATGGCTTTTGAGAGTGCTTGGATCATGGGATCTAAACGACCCTTCGACCCAGGATAGTTTGGAATTTCTTAACACTGAGGAGTTTGTTGATATTACTAGCTGTGACATCACTCTCGAAACGAGGCAAAAACTTCAAAGAAAGGGCGGAAAGCGGAGCGGTGAAAGGAAGCGCTGAGGAGCTTGTGTGGAGATCGATCTGATTTCTTTTTCTTTTGAGTCATTTTGTTAAAGTCCAGAGTCTACACTTAGTGTCCTTACTGTAGAGTCTTTATTTTCTCTTTGTTGGACATTATTGTGTGGGTATGGCCTGTGTATAGAAAATCACAAGCAATACAATGATACTTTAATTGTATTTTTATCTATCTATTCATATATGCACTGTGTACTTGTGCTTGTTTCATTTCATACTTTTCCAGTTCTATGATTATAGGCAAACTTCTACATTCAAAGTAACGGAACTTAGAGATTAACCATACTTAGAGAAATTTTGTTTAGAAATTCGCAAAACTTTAAAAGATTTTCTAAAACTTAGAAATTTTTTCTTGGAAGTTGATAAAACTTTGAGATGGAATTTGTGAACTTGTTATTGTTTGGAGTGATATAACCTATGAACTTATTGTATTTGTTTGGTTCTATCTTAGTATAGACGTATGTCCCCCAGTTCATAGGGCTGTTCACTTTAAACCATTTCCAAGTAGCTGAAGATTTTGGGTTTAAATAATTTTATTGAAAATTTGATTGAGTTACAAATTGATTCATCTTTTTATTTCTTATCTCTGGGAGTTTTGCAACTTAAGCGCATAACTCAAGCTTCTTATGAGTTTTAATCCTTAAGCATCCATAGTCGAGGCTTTTCACCTGGTTTGTAGAATTTCAATGTTGTTGGAATTGCGTTCGTTACTCTCGATTATGGAAGCAATTGACGTTGCTGGTGAAATATGTGGTTTCTTACACTCCTCTATGTTGCCTATCTTCGGAGGACATGAGGAATTGGTGTTTTGGTGTGCGGCTCATGAGGTATGCAACTTTTTTTCTTCCTCGGTGTTGCCTATCTTCGAGAAACACGAGGAGTTATCATTCTTGTGCTCCTCGATGTTGCCTATCTTCGGGTAAAACGAGGAGTTTTGATTTTATTGCCCTTCAGTGTTGCCTATCTTTGGGCAACACGATGAGTTTTGGTTTTCCATGGTGTTGCCTATCTTCGGGCAACACAAGGAGTTTTGGTTTTGGAGCTCCTTAGTATTGCCTATCTTCGAGCAATAGGAGGAGCTTTGGCTTTCCTTGATGTTGCCTATCTTCGGATAACACAAGTAGTTTCGAATTTGGAGCTCCTCGATGTTGCCTATCTTCGGGAAATAGGGGGATCTTTGTTTTTCCTTGGTGTTTCCTATCTTCGAGCAACACAAGGACTTTTGGTTTTGGATCTCCTAGATGTTGCCTATCTTTGGGTAACATGAGGAGCTTTGGTTTTCCTTAGTGTTGCTTATCTTCGGATAACACAAGGAGTTTTGGTTTTGGAGCTCCTCGGTGTTGCCTATCTTCAGGCAACAAGAGGAGCCTTAGTTTTCCTTGGTGTTGTCTATCTTTGGGCAATGCAAGGAGTTTTGATTTTGGAGCTCCTCGGTGTTGCCTTTCTTCTGGCAATAGGAGGAGCTTTGGTTTTCCTTCGTGTTTTCTATCTTAAGGAAAACACAAGGAATTTTAGTTTTGGAGCTCCTCGGTGAAGCTTTGGTTTTCCTTGGTGTTACCTATCTCGGGCAACAAAAGGAGTTTCGGTTTTGGAGCTCCTCGGTGTTGCATATCTTCAGGCAATAGGAGGAGATTGGTTTTCCTTGGTGTTGCCTATCTTTGGCAACATAAGCGGTTTTGGGTTTAGATCTCCTCGATATTGCCGATCTTCATACAACATGAGGAGTTTTGATTTTGAGCGGCTTATAAGACGCGCAGCTTTTTTTTTCCCTCGGTGTCGCTTATCTTCAGGCAACACAAGGAGTTATAGTTTTGGTGCACAGCTTATGAGATGCACGGCTTTTGCTATCCCTCAGTTTTGTCTATATTCGGGAAACAAGAGGAGTTATATTTTTTGGTGCATGACTTATGAGATGCACGACTTTTGCTATCCCTTGTTGTTGCCTATCTTTGGGCAACGCAAGGAGTTTTGGTGTTCCTTGGCATCGCCTATCTTCGAGCAACGTGAGGAGCTAGTTTTTTATGCTCCTTAATGTTGTTTATCTTCGTGTAATGCGAGGAGTTAATTTTTTGGTTCTTCCTGATGTTGTCGGGGCAACACCAGTTTTTAGAAGGCAAAGATCAGGTTCTGTCGATCCATCGGTTTGAGTCGATTTGCTTCCAACAACCCGACGGGTAATTATCATGAACATAATTTTGTTGGTTCAATAGACAAAGGTGTTGGATCTGTTTATTTGATGATCCTTTAGACAAGGCTTCTCGACGCCACTAGCAACGCCGGTTCCTAGAAGGAGTATTGACATAACTCGTGGAGGGCATAGAAGTATTTCTTTCGCCATGCCGTCTGCAATACCCCTAGTGTCTCGATATGGCTTATTTGGAAAAGAGGAGTAGACAAGGATGGATGAGAAGGCATTGCTTTAGGTTGTTGTCCCACTCCTTAGTTTCTAACTAGCTAGAGTGTAATTTAATAATCTTCATTTCGTCTAATTTCATCAGTTAGTTGGGGCGCTTTTCTTCTGGGTCTTATTAGCCTTGATTGGGCAGAAGGTCCCTGAGGTCCTGTAGCTCCTACACCATTTAGTATGTTCTTTGGCACACTGCCGAGTTTTTCTTCTTCTAATCACATTACATCTAGTCTTGAGAACCGGTTTGTACTTATTTTGTCGATTTTAGATTGGAATTACTGGAATAGGGAATGGTTGAACACCACTCACCAGTTCATGATGTTTGCATTCTAGTTTGTATTCTGGGAACTTAGAGTCATTCTGTGAGTGGTCGACTCACACTCGATTTGTGTTTATACTTCGGTCTGCGTACCGGCGAATTAAAGTTTGTAGGCGGTCGCACTATTGCCAAATTGTTTGTACTGCAGTTCGTAGTTGAGGACTGGGAGATTTTCGTGAATCATTTATACTCTAGTCCGCACTCTAGGAACTTAGAGTATTCTTCTACGCACTCTAGGGACTTGGAGATTTTTATTGGGAGAAATCATACTTCCACCCATTTGATTTGGAAACTTGGAAATCAAACGATCGATTCACATTTGTTCATGGAATGGGATTCTGCCCTTAGCATTTAGGATGAAACTTGGTAATCGGATGACCGATTGACGTCCACTTGATAGTTTGGCTCTTTCCATTAAGTTGGAAAAGAAGCAAGTGATGAATGACTCGATCACATCTATGCTGGGGTTGGATGATCAAGTCTCGCTTAATTTGCTTCATATTTTTTCTAGCAATCGGGGATAATGAATTAAGCGGGCAATTAAGTTGCATCTGTTTCAGGCTGCATTTATGTCCATTTGTTGAAATCTAGGGTTGATCAGAAGGCAGCCAGTCGCGGCTACTTTGAGTCTAATTCGAAGGTTGCTGAGTGGACAGTCAGTCATGTCTACTTTCTATTGAATTCTGAACTTGTCAGGTTCTTTATTCTGTGCGTTGGCATCCTAAATCAGGGGTATATAGAAGCTGATGAACGATCAAATCACGTTAGTGTTGATGAAACTACATAGGTTCGATCACGGTCTGTGGAGATTGGTTGGTTGCCAATTTTAAATACTTCGTCACCCGCGTCATTTTGGAAATAGTTTAGTTCAACTTGGTTGTAGTTCACAATATAATTGAAATTGAAAATGAAGTACAATAATTCAAAGAAGATCGAAGTAAGAAGAAACATCGTGTGCTCGATATTCCACTTTTCCCCTAGCTCCTTTCAGCGGGACGATGACCGTTAATGGTCCAATTGATAATCAGAGTTCTTTTTGATAGGCATCGGATATTCCCTGCTCACCATTCTGTAGGGATTGCACATATTGTTGAAGCTTTCCTTTTTTGAATCGGCTTTTCGATCACATCTCAAAGGTGTATATAATCACCTATGTTAGGACCATGTGCATCTTGGTATATACAACATTCCATGTATTTTCTCTAGTCTTCAGTGGACTTCATCAAGACCGGTTTTAGTATTGCCCTGAGTTATGAGTATCCAAGTAGACGCTATCGATTGAATCGTTCAAAATAGCATATGAGTCGAATTTTGAGATCCTGGTCCATCTCTTGGAATCTAAGTCCTTAGCCAATGGGCTTATGTTGTTCTTTCTCCTAGCCCGCTCCACCTCCTCCATGCTTAGCTTCTGATTTACTTTGTAAAGGAGATGATCCAAGGTCGTAGGAGGCTCTCAAGCTAACTAGCTCCCAAATTTTTTTTAAGGGTTGATTCCTCCTCATCGACGCCATCAGTATGATATCCTCATTGGAATTGCTCGCTTTAGGGATGACAACGACATTGAATCTCTAGAGGAAATCTTTGGGTGGCTCACCTAGCATCTGGAATAAATTAGATAATGACATCACATCATTGGTGTGAGTCACAAGCATTCTAAACTGCTCGACAAACTTCTGATCCGATGATTGAATGAGGAGATGGATTTGGGTGATAATCGTATAAATCCATGATTGATACACCTTCAAGGAATATAGTAATTAATGAGATATGGTCCAAATTGGTTTTCCCTGAGTAAACTGGTATAATTGGTACACTGAATCTCTTCGGATATATTGTACACTGAATGGCTTCAACGAGTAGGCTTTGACCGAGGGAGATGCTTCAATCATCGGTAATCCAATTTGTTTTTAAGTTAAAGCTACTTTTTATGCTTGTAAATGATGTATGCATGCAAGAGATATGAAAAAACCAAGATGGACCAGTATTGACAGATTAGTGGTAAGTTACTTGGAGTCAGACCTAAGAAAATCTGCTAGTTGCTTCGAGTCAATTGTAAGTTACTTGGAGTCGGACCCGAGAAAATATGCTAGTTGCTTGAAGTCAAATTAGGTATGCTTTGGTGTCACTAAATTCAAGGTCCTAATGGTTGGCACTAGGAATCACTTTGGCGTTTGCTTGGGGAAAAACATGGGTTTCCTGAGTCTGGCTTTAGGCCAAAGTTTCCTAGGTGTGCTTCAAGTTAAATGGGTGATTACCAAAGTTCGACTTTGAATCAAGACTAAAGTGAGTTTTTCAACGACCATTTTAATGATTTTTGATGATTTTCGACGATGACCATTCGTGATTCGACGATGTAAGCTCTATGATAGGATTGATAGCTGGTCAGTCGGGAGTGGCGATCTGGCAAAATAGCATGGACCTCTAGCGATCCATGTACTTAACTAATTTCAGTACTTTGTCTGTTGGAGTTTATGGTGATCTGGTGAAAAGGTATCGATCGCTAGCGACCCATCATGCATGGATCGCTAGCGACCCATCATGCATGGATGCTAGCGACCCATGTACGTGATTTTTGAGTTTTGCCTTTAGAATCACATCTACTATCTCATGTTGATGTTCTCCCTCACCTGAGCATGTGTTTGCTTGCTTTTTCTCTGATTCTTATTTGTTGGTTCCTCTATTTTCCACAGCAAACCTTCTAAGCAGAGAATAAAGATCAAACTTCTAGACCTATGGGATCCAACGTAGATAGCTAGATCTGAACCCTAAGTTGGAATTCTCGGTGAAAGCACCAAAATGTTGACCCAAAAAATGGACCAACACCCTAGTTAGAGTTTTAAAGCACCAGCCCTATTTTTATAGAGAAACTTCACAGATCACAGATATATAGAAAAGGAGCAATAAAAGAAAATAGACAGAGGATTTTTATAGTGGTTCAGCTATTAATGAATCCTACGTCCACTTTATAGCTTTATTATAGACTGATTGCTATTACAGGAACTATTTGACTACAAAGCTTTGGCTAATTCCTAGCTAGATTGAATCTCTAGAATTTGAATCCACCGGAGAATCATAGTGTATTCCATTTGAGATTGTTGTGAGGAAGGAAAGAGGTGAAGAATAATTCCAGCAGAGCTTTAGAAACTAGTCTAGAGAAGTCCTCTTTATGTTGCAGGTAGGATGGTATTTATAGAGATCGGAGAGCTTCTGTGTCATGACCCAAAATCCAATGTTCAAAAATTGACGTCAAATACCTCACTTGTATTCGACTGCCAAAGATTCAAACATCGAACTCCAGTCGGATGGAGCTTATAACAACATTATATGAATATAAAACAGCGGAAAAAGAATGAATAACATTCATTACATCACAGTTACAACATCATCATAATATCCATTACAACATCAGAGTATTTTTATACATATATCACAACTCCAAATAGAACCACAAGTGATCATATGCCAAAAAGTCTTCAAGGAAATAAAGTGATAGCGAACTCCCAAAACTAAGCACCTTGAGATCCAAAAGCTTCCAAAATATCTCCAAGGTAATGGCCTCCAAAAACCGATAGCCTCCAAAACAAAAGACTTCAAAATCCAGCTAACGCTAAAACACGGAAAACCTGCTACTAGGCTTCCCGTGTGGAAATTATGGGCATCCAAAGTTTAGATAGGAAATAATAAACTCCGGGTCAGTCGTGGGACCGGTATGAGTAAACAAAAACAGTTGCTTTTAAATAAACAAGATTTCTAAAAGAAAATCCGGTATGCTTTTTGGAAAATGAAACTGCCATAAGACCTCCCGCCACACACACAATGCAATTCGTAGAATTGGAGGAGATTTCTTCTTATGATAGTCAAATATGCTTGATACGGGAAAAAATCTTCGATATTATTACTAGTGCATAGTGTAGAAAGCCATTTCGAAAGTATAATATTAACCTTAGCCAGCATACAACCATTATTGTATGCCTACTATAGCTACCATGTTTTGTGGCAGGTTACCGCCACGCTGCATGGCAGGTTATACAACTAAAATCGTACAAGGCTCGTATTGTTTCTTTAGATTTTCCAACAAATGGTTAGGCTAAGGAACTTCCTACTGCCACATGGGTACGCCTATGGAGGACCGTCCCGAGAACTTAACCAGCTCTCTGCCAACACAAGGCCGGGTTTCCTATGTAACTAGTTAACTACTACACGAGTATGCCATCCCTCGGTTGTTTGCGATCTTTATCCGAGGATCCTCAACCACAAAGCAACAACCATAATGTATAATAAATTTGCAGCAACCACATAGGTTAAATATCTAGGCTCCATACCATGACACCACCCTTTTCCAGAAGGAAATGACATACCCTAAAGGGCGCGACCCTCACAAACTTGCCGCATCTTTCCTGTTTCGACCATTTCCGGGGTGTGAGGTCCGACGAAGTCTCGTCCACAAAGCTACACTTTTCACAAAGTCATGCTTTGATCAACAAATGATCAACAACACTTTGTATGCCACATTACTAATTTGGAAATGTATCACTAGTAACCATTAACTACATAACCTCTGAGCTCGTACGTCTTAGAGAAGGGTGTTGAGCTAAGAGAATAAATTCTCCGCCACCAACAGAAACGTATTTGATAGAAACCAGCTTTACATCTCAAAGTGTAACGTCAGACACACATCCATACAAGTCCGTTCCGAGATCGAACGGAACCGTAGGCACTTCAAAAGAAGCCCTTGCAAATCCGGATATTCACAAATCACGTCCGGAATCCCCATCACAAAGGGCGATAAAATCTCTATACCGCAGCACCGCGATGCAGAGACATTCGACGGGTAGTCCTTTCGTTTTCGAAAATACCCGGTCTTCAACACCGTCTTCAAATGCAATTCCATTTCGTCGTATCATTATTCGTAACGGGTTTTATGACATAAAGTCCTCTCCCGGCTAATCCGAATAATGAGCGCTTATTTTTAAAAATAAGTGTTCAATCAGATTTCAAACAAATCACAACAATTTCCACTTCGATCTTTTAAATAAAAGGTCCATTACAACCACAAAGGTTCGATGTTGTTTTCGGATATCCATTTGGAATCCGCCCCCCAGTCGCATTGAAATTCAAATGTCGTTTAAAGGCAAATATTGATAGTCGGTTATTTAACTATCAATCAACATTCACAACAACCACCAAGATAAATAATTTTTCCCAGTTATTTATTTTCAAAAAAATATCTTCGCAAGATAAAATTTTAGCACTTTGACTATTTGAAAACAAATTTCAAATCACTTTTCACCTTTCAATACTTTGAAAACAAATTTCAAATCATTTTTCCTTACGTGCAAAAAATTTCCAAATATTTATTCATTTCCACTGAAAATCTGTCGAGTTCAAATATTTTAAAATAATTTAAAATGCTTATCCAAAATATACTTAGAGATATTTAAAATAAAACTATTTTGAAACACTTGCTTAAATATTAGTTATGAAAATATTATACTAATGTCTCATATGAAAATTCAAGTCCAAATTAATTTTTAAATAAAATTAATAGATAGGATATAACTGTTTAAATATTCAATTTCTAAAACCAATATCAATTAAATCTTTAAATCATTACTTCCATAATTAATCAAATAAATCTTTACTTTAAAGATTTACAAAGTAACTTAAGAGACTAATTTCTCCAAAATATTCTTTTAAAAACCAACCCTAGAACTTTTAATTCATATTTCTAAAGCTATTTTACAAACATACTTGGCTTTTTAGTGAAAAATACACCTTCCTTTTCAAAATGGATCTTTTTTAATCAATTAATAAATCCTTCTGGATTTATTTTAAATTTACGTTCCAAATCTATAAATTTCTTTCCACACTTTTAAAAATAAAACAATATCTATTTTTAAAACAAATTTCCCTTTCGTTTATAAAATTCCCATTGTGAATTTTAAATTTTCAAATATCCACAAATATACGATTTTCAAATCGATTCCCAAATATTCACTTTCAACACCAAATCAATTTTCAAATTAATTTCCAAATTTATTTTAAACACCACATCAAATTCCAAATTGATTTCTGAATTTATTTCAATACCAATTCGATTTTCAATCAGACACCAAATCAATTTTCATATGTAAACACAGATCTATATTCAAAAATAAAGCATATACAAAACCATATTATCAATGAATCACCTATACTTTTTTTAATTAAACTTAAAACTTTAAAATTTATGTTTACTCGCTTGAAAACAAGCTTAAACAGAGAACACTTCTTTAAATCAATTTCTGGTGATTGAACGAATATTGGGTATTGAAATTCTGCTCAAAGCTAGTTCGGCAATTGGTGAAGTTGAGAAAATTGTCAAATAATTTTTCTATTGCACAAATTGAAGGAACGAGGTGAAATTAAGGTTTTTGTTCAAGTTTTGGACATGTCCAAAAATGAGGTGATTTCGTCACCTCTGATGCATCGAGTTGCACGAGCTCCGGGGGGATGGTAGTGTAGGGGGTTGACATGGTGAGGCCGAAGTCGTAGCGCTTCTGGTGGTTGGCGCGAGAGAGGCGAAGTGTTTTGCTGAGGGGAGTTGAGTTGCAGGTTTTCGAACGAGGGGCTTAATTTCGATTTGGAAACTTTGGCATCGAGTTGATTGTGGTAATCGAATATAGGGGTGATTCGCGACTTGCCGGAGGTCGGAAAGTTCGCCGAAGCGACGGCGCGACGTCGTGCACGTGCACGATATCGTTTTGATGTCAGAAGCTTGTGGGGGTAAGCGACTCGAGTTGATACTCGAGAAATTGGTCGATTGCTTCGAGTTATAACCTGAGCACGTGAGCAAGTTTACGTGATACTATAGTTTAAACTTAAACTTAAACTCAACTTAACTGGAAAAAAAAGAGGAGAAGAAGAACGTACGTGAGGAAGAGAAGATTGACTCAGGTGGAATGGTGGGAAACTCGAGTGTTTACTCGAGTAAAATCTGGGGGTATTCTCGGGTCTTGTTTCCAAAAGGGTTAGCCCAATGAATTTAAGTTAATGATGTTAAACAAATTTTAGTACTAATGAAGTAATTAAGGTTTAACAATTTAAGTTAAGAATTTATTATAAGTTTTAATTATTTAAATTAATACTTTAGAATGTTTTTAAAATCCAATAAATTCTTTAACTAAGTAGTTAATATAAGATAAGTTTTAAATTTAATTAACATTGAAAGTTTTCTAAGTTAGTAATAAATTGATTTCAAAGTTTAATAAAGATTTTTAAATGTTAATTAAGATAATTATTATTATTAATTAATTGTCTAAAAAGGGAATTAAGAATGGTTAAATAATTTATAATTGTAATTAACTAAGTAATTAGAGATTAATCAATTGTAATTAAAAATTGGTTAATTAATAATTAAGTGTCTAATTTATTTGTAATTATGAATTATTAATTAGATAATTAAAGTTAATTACTTTATAATTAGTAGTTAATTAAGATGATTAACTACAGAATAATTAATTAATAAAGTTGATTAAGATTTAATTAATTTATCATTACGAATAATTAATCATTGATTTAAAATAATTAAAAAATAGTTATGTGGTTAATTCACTTAAATCACACTCACTTTAATTAAATATGATTAACTATTATCAAATGTTGTATACTGGATTGATATTTCTGTTGTGATTTTGATACTATGTGATACGAATTGCTTTGTGCTGAACTGTGATTTGTGATTTGTTTCTGTATTTATGTGAAAACCCTTTTGCCCGTAAAATGGCATTTAAACTTCGATGCGAAAAGGAGTCGGATTTCAGTTAGTTATCCGAAACCCACATCGAACCCTAAATGTGAATTTTTGTAATTGATACATCCAAGTGTTTTAAAACTAAGCGTCTACTATTCGGTTTAGCCGGGAAAGGACCTTTGTGTTACGACGAGATTAATAGCATTTGAAGACGGTGTTGAAGACCGGGTGTCTTCGAAAATGATAGGATAACCTATCGATTGTCTCTGCACTGAGTTGCTCCGGTATAGAAATCTTCACATGTGATGGGGAGTCCGATCAGAATTGGGGATACCCGGATTGGCAAGGGCTTCTTCCTTTATTAGACGAAGTGCCTTCGGTTCTGTTTGAACCCGAAACAGACTTGTATGGTTGTGTGTCTGACACTACACTTTGAGATATAAAGCAGATTTCTTTCAAATTCATATCTGTTGGTGGCGGAGAATTTATTCTCTTAACTTAGCACCCTTCTCTGAGACGTACGAGCTCAGATGTTATGTAGTTGAAGGTTATCAGCGATACACTCCCAATTTGGTAGTGTGGCATGCTAAGTGCTGCTGTGTGTCGATGATCATTTGTAATCAAAGCATGGCTTTCGTGTAAAGCGTAGCTTTGTGAACAAGACCTCATCGGACCTCACACCCCGAAAATGGTCAAAACAGGAAAGATGCGGCAAGGTTATGAGGGTCGCACCCTTTAGGGTATGACATTTTCTTCCGGAAAAAGGTGGTATCATGGTATGGAGCCTAGATACTTTACCTATGTGGTTGCTGCAATCTCATTCACTGTGTGGTTGTCTCTTTGTGATAGAGGGCCCTCGGATAAAGGTCACAAACAACCGGGGAATGGCATAGTCATGTAGTAGTTACCTAGTTACAGAGGTAACCCGACCTTGTATTGGCAGAGAACTCGTTAAGTTCTCGAGACGTCCCTCCAGAAGCGTACTCATGTGGCAGTAGGAAGTTCCTTAGCCTGAACATTTGTTGGAAAATCCAAGGAAACAATACGAGGCTTGTACGGTTTTAGTTGTATAACCTGCTATGCAGCGTGGCGGTAATCTGCCACAAAACATGGTAGCAATAGTAGGCATACAATAATGGTTGTATACTGGCTAACATTAATATTATACTTTCGAAATGGCTTTTTGCACTATGCACTAGTAATAATATCAAAGAATTTTTCCCGTATCAAGCATATTTGACTATCATAAGAAGAAATCTCCTCCAATTCTGCGAATTGCATTGTGTGTGTTGCGGGAGGTCTTATGGTAGTTTCATTTTCCAAAAAGCATACCAGATTTTCTTTTAGAAATCTTGTTTATTTAAAGCAACCGTTTTTGTTTACTCATACTAGTCCTACGACTGATACGGAGTTTATTATTTCCTTTCTAAACTCTAGGTGCCCATAATTTCCACAGGGGCAGCCTAGTAGCAGGTTTTTCGTGTTTTGGTGTTAGCTGGATTTTGAAGTCTTTTGGTTTGGAGGCTATCGGTTTTTGGAGGCCTTTACCTTAGAGATATTTTGGAAGCTTTTGGATCTCAAGGTGCTTAGTTTTGAGAGTTCGTTGTCACTTTATTTCTTTGAAGATTTTTTGGCATACGATCACTTATGGTTCTATTATGATGTTCTATTTGGAGTTGTGATATTTGTATAAAAACACTCTGATGTTGTAATGGATATTATGTGTAACGACCTGATATTTAAACCATTCGCATCCGCACATGTCGGATTTGAATTGCTCAAAATATCAGATTGTTAATTGAAATTTGGCAATTCTTAACATCTACAGTAAATAAATCCAATCACAGATCACAGAGTAATATAATGCAGCGGAATAGATAAGGAATAGTAGTTCATGAAGCTACTATATACATTAGAGTTAGAAATAAACACAACCGAATAGTTCAAATGCAGTGAAGTCTCTAATGCAACAGATGACTTCTCTGAACCAATCAACTGGAAAGGCTGGAATCTGAATCGATAGTTGGATCTCCAAATGAAACTCCAAACTCCAAAGGTGAGTCTCTAATACTGTATCACCCAGTCTGACCCGAGCGTAAAGCAAAACACAAAACACTCGAGTCACGATTAACATTCTTATATCAATAAATCAAACTCAAGTGAAATATCAACTGAAATACAAAAAACTTAAAGGATGTCTGGGATAACCATCCTCTAAGGGTCCATGGAACTATCTACAAGGTAGAAATATACACTATAACACCGTGGTCATTTCAGCTTAATTTATACTTCAAAACCAAATATCATTTTCACTTCAAATATCTCTATATTTCCCAAAATATTATTTATGTATATTAAATAATTTATACAATAAAGTATTTTCAATTCCCTCAACATAACAAATCGTTTCAACATCAATCCGACCTTCCCATTTGGATTAAATTCAATCTCAATTTATCAATTTAAATTCAACTCAATTCCTAAAATAAACACTTCAATTTATCGATCTCAAATTCGGATTTGTAATCACAAAAATACCCCTTTATATTTCAATATATTTCAAAACTTTAAGTATTCGACGTTTCAACTAAATTTTTATTTAATTTAGTTTTCTAAATAATAAATTCAAATTTGGTTCAACCTAAATTTCACTTTAATTCAATTTAGTTGCTAAATAACAAATTCAACTACGTTGATTTCAAATACAGATCCGAATCTCAACATAAACCATTTAAATTCCAATATAGTTCAAGGCTTTAATATTTAAATGTTCTATATAACAGTTTCATATAGATCTCGATTTAACCTCATTATTATTTAGTCTTGCAATACTCCCTTATTATATTCAATATCATTTAAGTAACCTTAAATTACATTTTACTCAATATTTTCTTTAATTTTATTAAATGTGAAATATTCATTAAATCACTTAAATCAAAAATCCAGTTACAAAATCGTACCTTTAAATTTTCCATTCAAAAATTTCAAAACGATTTAATTAAATAAATCCTTATTTAAATACCATTTTTAATAAACCCAAATTTATCTCCCAATCTTAATTATTCAACTTTTTACAATGGTAAATTTTGAAATATAAATCTTAAATAATACTCAAACATATTATTATATGGATTAAATCAATCTCAATAATATTATTATTAAATCTATATATAAAATTTCCATTTATATATATAATATTTTAAGAACCAATATTTATTAAATCCCATATATTTCTTTTCAACTATAGAAATTTATTTTCAAAATATTTATATGGACCAACGGTGTCTGTATATATTTCCTATCATATAGTCAAGTGCTACGGATATTTATAATTTCAACCCGTACACTAAATATATATAGGTGGATATCATTTCAACCCGTAATCCCAAATTCAATTAAATGAAAATCGCTTGGGTTTATCATTTCAACCCATAATGATTTTCTCCTATTTTAAAATCCGTTTGGGTATGTATCATTTTAACCCATACCGATTTCCATACTAACAGGGAACTTGCAGAGTGGTGACAAATATAAAAATAATAATAACAACATGCATATATCATCAAAATAAATATAAACAATAGGATATGGTGTCATATCCCATAAGTGAACAGTTATAGATAATAGCATATATAACAATATAAATAACTACAGCCTCATATTTCAATTGTCGTTTCGATTGAAATCAAATTTAATAAATAAAAGAACGTTAATCGTGAGTGATTGCTCACCTTTTGAGGCTAGAGATGAATGAAAGTGGGATAAATTACGAATCCAAGCACAAGTTTCAAAGCAAAGCAGGATTGGCACGAATTCGATGGATAGAGCTGACAACAGAATTTACGAGAACAAATCCAAATCAGATTGACATAAATTGAAAATATAAGATTATTATTTTCTTATTAGATTAATACTTCTTTTTAAGTCAAATATCAAAACAAAATACGTATGTAAGAAAAATCATTGGTTCGTATTAAACACATGTATTAAAATCAAATATAATAAAATTTGAAATAAATGTTGTAACTTTTATATAGAAATATACATAAACATATACAAGTTTAAAGAAAAATGATGAGACCACTTTTCAAAATAACTTTATATATTACTGTAACAAAGAAAGCTACAAACGCTAACATAACAGTTTTATTATTTTATATAAAACAATATAACATATGTAACAGAACTGTTAGATCCCAAGACTTTGTAAACCACGCACGTATATATTTTATAAGAATCAATACTATAAATCACTAAAACCAATGTATATATACTTAGAAATTTTATGGCTAAAGTATATAATTACACGTATACACAGTTGTAAACTTATGCATAAACGAATAATATAAAATCATACGTATACTATTAAAATTTGTAAGTAAGTAGGATATAAACAATTGAATCTCAAATAAACAGTACTTTATCCCTATATATATTACTGCAAATGAAATACAGTAATCTATATAATACTTAAAGCAACATATAATATCAAATTATATACTATTATAATACAAAACATGTACATATATATTCTCTGTCCCATATGAAATATATATATACAAACAAAAATCAGTTTAAAACATACAAAGAAAATATATCTTTGAACATAGAAAATTATATAATACTTTCATATAGATATGCCTTGTATTAATTGTAAACAGTTGAAATATATATATATATATATATATATATATATATATATATATAGTTCTAAGTTATATATTACTCACCTGCTGCACTAGAAGAAGTGGAGGAGGAACAAAAGGTTGGAGATGGCATTAGGGAAGAAGGATGGTTTGAACGTCCTTCGGGTTGAAACAGGGGAAGAGGATGCAAAAGTTTTCAACAACATGAATTAGATCTGGGAAGATGAAAGCTTGATTATAAATATATACTTTATTTATTTGATAACGTGTAAGCACAGAAAAGGAATAGATAAATAAATGATTCAAAGTGGAAAATGGATGTGACAGACGCTATGATATCTATAAATTTATTTCAAAGTAACGTACGCCATAGATCAGATCAAAAGAAAATTTTAATAGGAACGGTTGTCCATTGATTCAGCAAAGTGTTTAAGGAAATAAAAAAAAGAACCATTGCCAAATAAAGATAAGAAACGTATACCATAAATATAAAGTGATTTGAATAGTAACGGTCCCTCAGATTGAGCTGAATAATTAAAGCAATAAATTTTTGTTTATTTGGACAGTGTGTAATGAGTTTGGAAAGGCAAGGATATTAAAATGGAAAAAGGAATGGACAGAGAAATTTAAGTAAAGATAAAACGTATGCATGTTTTGTACATTCATACTTCCAAAATGGTATGACGTGGCAACGGTCTAATTTCAGTAAAAGATGAAATAAATATGAGAAATGAAATAAATAGGAATGAACCGCATTTTTCCAAAACGAAACGTATGCAACAAATCAGCAAATAAATAGAAACGTGTAGGGAGATGAGTGAAATAAATAGAAAATGTTAAAATATAAATAAATATAACATACATGAAAAGGACAACGGGACGATTTAGAAATTAATATGAGAAACGTATATCCATATACGTTTTAGTTTCAAAAAGGACAGAAAATTTTATCAAAAGTTATAAAGAGTTAAAAGCATTGAAACGTGGTTTCCGCTGAAATTTATTTTATTCCCAACTGAGATGAGAGAGAAAGGGAAAGATTTCAAACAAATGAATATATTCCAAATGAATGTAATATAAACGGTCATGATGTGGTTCATTAGAAAATTTAATGCAATTTATAATTGTGTGAGTTGTACGTTGATTTAAGGAAAAAAATAAAAGCAATTAATGGCTTGATTTAATAGTACGTTTCAAATTTGAAAAGAAAAGAGAAGTAAGGGTTGAAATTTTGATTTCAATTAAATGATCGCGTGAATGAGCAAATAGCAATTAGCAAATAGCAGAAAGAGATAATGGAATATATGGTAGAAAAGAAATAAATGAAATGTGAACGGATAGAATGCAAATTGAAACGGCAGAGAATTAAATATAAGGTGGAAAGGTGTGGCAACGCTTACCCATAGATTTAGCTAAAACCTTTAAAAGAAATTTAATATGGTATGAGTTGTACGGTTTCAAATTTGAAAAGTAGATAAATCCAAGTCACAAATTTCAGCACCGATGACGCACGTTTTTATTGTTTCCTTCGTATATCGGATCTCAAAATACAGAAATAAATATACCGTAGTGATCAGTACAACGAGACGATCAAAATGGTATATAGATATTGGTGGTGCGATTGAATTATAAAAATTCGAATTTTCACTAGTAGAAAAAATGCAGTAAAAATGCAGAAAATAAGATCGACGGAGCTATACAAGTCCAAATTTGGGAAATCGAAAAATGACGTCTCAATCAGAAGATGATTTAGAATTTTTCTATGTAAAAATATTCAGGTCTTGAAAATAAATTTATGTTCACCAATTATTAACTGATTTGAATTTAATAGAATTATATAATAAATAAAGGGGCATTTCACTAGAAGGACAAACTTTGTCGTACAATTAGTTTCTAGGACATACATCCACAAAATTTAGTTTTAAGGCCAAAGTCAGCAGAATAATTACTTCTAATGACAAAGTCAGCATTCCAATTACTTTCAAGGACATAATTTCATAGGTTTTTAGGCCTTAGAAACTAATTATTTTGCATTTTGTCCTTAAAAATAATTATTTCAGTTATGTGTCCTAGAAACTAATTGTACTTGCTAAAGAGGCCCTTGTGGCTAATTTCCACATGAATAAACCTTCATATAATTAATTGAAAATTTACCATTTGCTATATTTAATTATACGTAAACCAAATATTAAAATTTTATTTCAAAATATTAGTATTAAAATTTCTCAAAATCCAAATTAAATACGTTATAAAACCAATTAAAAATAATAAAATTTTATCGTTACATTATGATGATGTTGTAACTGTGATGTAATGAATGTTATTCATTCTGTTTCCGCTGTTTTTTTTTGGAAACTAGGAAAACCTGTTCAATCACTATCGACATGCGATTCCTGAACAGTAAACCTAGGGAATAGGCGAAATTTTTTAGCAAAGCTAGCGAGGTTGAATGGACCCCTACCATTATTATTAAGTACCAAAATTACAAAGACATCGGATTACATCATGCTGACCTCCACAAGACAGAGGAAAACACAAACAGGATAAAAAGATAACTATAAGCAACTACTAATTGAAAGGACCAATACATGTTTAGAGGTAGCTTGTCCTTTAAACACCCTATTGTTCCTCTCCATCCAAACAAAATACAATACCTTCTTCAGAATTCTTAACAGCACTCTACTTCTCTCATTCTTCCACCTAGTTGCCTTAAAGATGTTGAACCATTCTATACGAGAATTTCTTATTGGCCTGTGATACCCATAGCGTTGCAATCTCGTACTCCAGATATGGGAAGTGAAATCACAATCAAAATATAAGTGCGCAACCGTTTCCACCTCATCTCCACAGAAAAGACAGTTATCACTTTGAATTACCCCACAACCTTTGAGCTTACAAAGAGTAAGGATACCATTCTTCAATACCTTCCACATAAACAAGTTTTCCTTTGGGATAGATACAGGATCCCAGATTCGAGAAAACCATAGAAATGTAGGGTTGACTGGAGGGATCAAGTGCCTTATAAACAGTTTTAATCGAGTGCTCCCTGTCATTCCAAGTCATATGAACATTGCTGAGTTTATAGGACCTATTATGTATAGCAAACCATTCATCTCTAACCACAACAGAGCTACTATTAGGGAGGGAGATAGATTCATCAGCCCAGTACCTAGAGAGGTTAGCAATACAACCAATGCCAGTGGAGCTTCTCATGTCATAATCAATTATATTAGCTAAAATGACTCCTTTTGCAGACCATGGATCAAACCAAAACGATATCTTGTTAGTATCTTTCATTCCCTGTTGCACCATAGGAAGGAAAAATTGTCTCGCTCTCAAGATATTCCTCCATGTCCAGCTGCAGTCAGTTGGAGAAGAAATACTTCAGAAGTTGCTATGACGTATGTGATATTGCCTACACCAAGAAGCCCACAGATTGCTGTCATTCCTTAATAACTTGCCAATTCTTTCAGATAGCATAGCAAAGTTCCAATTCTTAATATTTATAATTCCAAGACCACCTTTATCATGAGGGCAACAAATTTTACTAAAAGCTATAGGAATCATTTTCTTAGAGTAGGGATTACCGTGCCACAGAAAATGATTCAGAGCAGAGTTGATCATGCTAATGAGTTTGGCTGGAAGAATGAAGATTTTGGCATAATAAGCACACATGGATATTGCAATGTATTTAACAATTACAAGCCTACCAGCCATCAAAAATTGAGATACTTTCCAGCTAGCTAGTTTAGCAGTAATATTTTCAAATAGTTGTAAGCATTGGAATGTCCTGATTCTAGAAGCACAAAGAGGCACTCCAAGATAATATTCATTATCATTGAATGGAGAGAGGCCGGACAGAGAGTACATCATCTCTTTACCATCATCAGGGAGACCAGCAATTAACATTCTAGATTTACTTCTGTTAATGGCCAGACCTGTCAAAGCTCTAAAGGAATCCAGAACATTTAAGACCCCACTAATGGATTTAGCATTAGGCTTAGTGAATAAAAGTAAGTCATCAGCAGATAGGAGAGAGGATATACTGTTCTTCCTGCATAATGGATGATAATCAAATAATTTATTGCATATAGCATTAGAAAAAAGAGATGTGAGCAGCTCCATAACACAAATGAAGAGTTATGGAGAAACCGGGTCACCCTGTCTAATACCCTGAGTAGCACCAAAATAACCAAAGATATTACCATTAATACTAAGCGAGTAGTTGACAGTAGAAATACATGTATATAACCGACATAAGAAGGGGATGGGGAAGTTCATTTTATGCAAAATATAGATAATAGATTTCCACTGTATGGAATCATAAGCTTTCTGAATATCAAGCTCAAGGACACATCTAGGAGAAATGAGTTTCCTATTATACCCCTTCATAAGTTCAGAAGCAAGGAGGATGTTATCAGTTATGTCCCTTCTAGGAAGAAAAGCACTCTGATTAGCAGAGATCAAACCATCCATAGGAGTTTTCATTCTTGCAGCCAAAACCCTAGCAGTGCACTTATATATAACATTGCAGCAAGCAATGGGTCTGAACTGATCAACAGACAAAGGATGGATAGTTTTTGGGATCAAAGCTAGTTTAGTAGCATTAATACCAGAGATAAGCTTACTGTGTCTGAAAAAGTTCTTAATGGCCTTGATCATGTCACCACCAATTATATCCCATGTGACTTTGAAAAAATGAGCGTTGAATCCATCAGGACCAGAAGAACTATTAGAGTTTAATCCAAAGATAGCTTGCTTGATTTCATTATCCGAAATTTCCTTAATTAAATCAGTGTACATGTCATCAGAAATTTTAGGGAGTTGGAACTGAGAGAATTGATGCAGAGAGATTGAAGGAATTTGAGACTTTCCAAGATTAAGCTGAAAATACTCCATAAAGGCTTCTTGAATGGAATCTTAGGTATCACAAGGCTGACCATGCATATCAAGAATAGAAAAGATATTTGCCGAGGACTGTTGAATTTTTAAAATTTTATGAAAAGTGGACGAATTTTTATCACCATTCAATTGCCATTCATGTTTAGCTTTTTGCTTTGCCATCTTATTTCATTCAAGGAGGGCTTTAGAGAGGTCCTTAAGCAGAGAAGTTTCAGTAGAAAACAGCTGAGGTTGGTCATGACATCTTTGTATTTCTGGTTGCACTTGAAATAATTTTTCACGTATTGAAGAAGACATGTTATTCCCATTACCATATGTTTGCTGAGCCCATTCCCTTAGATGAATCTTCAAATGCTTGAGTTTAGCCTGCAAAACAAACATAGGGTTGCCAAAAGTATGAAATTTCCAATTATATTTTACAATTTTCAAGAAATCAGGGTGCTTAGACCAGTTATTAAAAAATGAAAAGGAGGAGCGTCTTCTCACAGTGTCCTTGCCCCAGGCAATGATGAGAGGAGAATGGTCAGATAATGATGGGGGAGGGATAAAGGTAGAGAGATTAAGCCATTTGAGAATAGAGGAGTAATTCATATAAACTCTATCAAGTTTACAATATGTTCTCTTTCCAGTTTTACTGGAGTTATTCCAAGTAAAGAAAGCCCCTCTATTAGTGGAAGGAATAAGGTTAGCATCATAAATGGCCTTGTTTAGAGGTCGTGTCTGACTGTAAGTTAATGGTGACCCCCCACATTTATCAGTAGATAGCTGCATGCAGTTCCAATCACCAAGACAGATCCAAGGCTGATTAGACTGCTGTAGAGAAGGAAGAATGTCAAGGAAGATTTGCCTCTGAGTTGCATTATTGTCAACATAAACAGTGGTAAGGAAAAAAGAAGTTAAGGAGGGGATGTGTAATATTTCAGAGTGAACGAACTGCCTGTGGACAGTGATAGGGGATAGGGAGTAGATCAGTGGATTCCATAAAATTAACAATCTACCAAAAGGAGCTTGGGATAGATTGTGAATACTGTTCCAGTCATGTCTAATGTTGGAGAGAGCTTTAAGTGTAGTATCATGATTGAGTTTGGTTTCAGAAATCGCCATAAGTTGAATGCTGCGAGATGAAATAAGGTTCGAAATTTTAAGTTGCTTGTCAATGAGTTAGCACCCCTAACATTCCAAAAGCCTATATTTCCATTCATTAAGATAATGATGATGAGGAAGCTCTGGTTTGGACACCAGAGGTGGATTTTGCCTTATTATTTTGAGTCAAAACATCCAGTTCAATTTGTTCAATGGAAAAATTGATACCATTGTCCAAGTCAATTGTGGGTATATTAGTGGATTTCTTTGGACGACCTTTCTTTTTTTTTTGCTGAGGAATCTGGAACGAGTGGTTGAGAGGGAAGTGGTAGATTTGGTTTTGCTGAAAGGGAAGGGTTGATTATGTCATTGAAGATATGGTTTGGAAGAGAAAGGGATGAATAAGGAGATACATCATTGTGATGATTGTTGGGAGGTGAGATAACAGAAGGGGAAGTTGTATCTGGAGATAGGTTGTGCATGTCAGTGCACAATAAGTTGATGTGCATATCTGGATTTTTAGTAATGAGGTGTTGAATAGCCTCTTCATTTTCATTAATTTCCTGAAGCACTGTGAAGGCATTGTGAGTAGACACATCGCAATTTGCATGAATTGTATTCTCAAGTGTTGCATCATTATTATCAGGATACCCTGTTACATTCTGAATTCCACCTACTTTCTTAATAGAACTGCCTATGTCATACTCAGAGAAATTCAATGTTTGCTTCGTGACATCCTCAAGGGAAATCAAATGTTGATTCGTATCAGTGACATTATTTCCACTACTATTAGTTTCCATCACAGTCTCATTTATTGATTCATTTTGTTTCAGAGCTTGTAGTACAGAATCTTCTTCATTCCTTTTGCTTATTTGATTCACATCAGTAGGTCTTTCTTCCTGTATACCTTCCATCCCATTATTGTTACTTTTCTCCTTATTTACTTTTCTCCAAATCTTTTGTCCAGCTTTATCTCTCTTTTTGCTTCTAATAAAAAAAACCCTTTTATCATTATCATCGTGTATGTCGTCAACATCGTTGGATTTCTCATCAGCTAATGCATTTCTTGTAATTGAGTTATCAGGCATTTCTCCATCTTGCTGAACTTTATTCCTCTCACACTGGTCAGTAGCATGACCAAAAGCTTTACATGTAACACAAATAAGTGGTTTCCATGAATATTCAATCTGAATATTAGGGCAGGAATCATCTCCAACAGCTAAGAATTCAGGCAATTCTTTATCAGGAGACACTTCAATTAAACATTTAGCATACTCAAATCTTTTCGTCCTTTCAGTGTTCTCATCATAGCAAACAAGCTTTCCAAGGTGACATGCTATCCAATTAATACCCAGCAATGACCATAACATTATTGGAATTCTATAGAAATGAATCCAGATTGGCACCAACCTTACTGCCGCCTGCGCTGAAGTAGGGTGGGATTCCATTTAGAAATGATAAACATTTGACCTCTTATAAACATGGGATCTCTTCGAAGAATTTTGTTTTTGTCTTCCTCTGAGGTAAATTTAAAATAATAATTTTGATTATCAAAGAAGATATCATATGATCCTTTAAGTTTCCACACTTTTTGAAGATGAGTTTTAACTGCCATATAGTTAACATTTTCTGCCAAAAAGGAACCCACTAAGCAATCAGACCAAGCCTTAATACCCTCATTCAACACTTCCTGAGGAGGTTCAATCGGGGAGCCAGTGTAAGCAACATCAAAATGCGTAGGAATGTAAGAACCAGCATTCCTAGGTTTCGAGTTAAAAAGGGAGGACTATGAAGCAGAAGGAGAAGAAGAAGAGGTGGCACCAAGGGAAGGAAAGTGTTCAGAAGATAGAGGTGATTCAATAGGCAAGGAAGTGTTAAGTGTAGGAGGAGGAAGGTCATCAGGAGGGGGAGGAATTGGAGGAGGAGGTGGAGAATGGAGGTTAATGGGGATGGGGTCGACTTTGGGAAGAACAGGAGTAAAAGAAGAATTGGATATTAAGTCAGAGATAGGAAGAGGAGAAGAAGTGGCAACAAGAGGTGACTGAAGAGGAGGAGGTGGAGCGGACTGGAAGTCAACAGAAGGACAAAAGGGGATGGAAGTGTCAGGTACGGGAGGTATGGGAAAAGAAAAAGAAGGTACGGGTGGAGATGGGAGAAGGACACCATGGGAGAAGGACATTAGAAGAATAAAATGAAACTTTGGGGCTTATATTCATTTAATGTTGTTATAAGCTCCATTCGACTGGAGTTCGATGTTTGAATCTTTGGCAGTCGAATACAAGTGAGGTATTTGATGTCAATTTTTGAACATTGGATTTGGGTCGTGACATGTGGTTTTCTTATCAAAAATTTATGGAGTTAGAAAAATTTTGAGAAAATTTTGAAAATTTGAAATTTGAATTTCAATTTAAATTTGAATTGACTAAGAAAACAATATTGTTTGAAACTTACGGTTAAAGTTGAAAGGTTAGTTAAGGTGATAATAGATCTTTGATGAAAAAGATTGTTTGAAAAGTTGGTAAAACTGCTTGGTTTTGTGAAAATAATAATTGGGTTAAGGATCATTCTTCTTAACAAGTAATTTCGGAAGAAATTCTTTTAAAGGGGGAATGTGACAACCCAGAAATTTTTAACATTTGAAATGGAATATCTAATTACTTTTAAATATTTGGAGATTAGTTTAAATTGAATTTTAAATATAAAAATGAAATTGACAATTAAATTATTGTATTTAATTTACTGAAGTTGGGTAAAAATTTGAATCTTGATTTTTAAGCTGATTAAAAATAATTTAAAGGCTTCGAAAATTCATATCGATAATACTGGAGATAATGGAAGCTTCAGAATTTGATTTGGAACTGTTTTGTTCAGTTTTGATTTTTTATCGTTTAATTCGATATTTAAAAATAGCCTTCCGAGGCACAGTCTCAGAATTCGACGAAACTAGTTCCATTGGATCCGTAATATTGTATTATTATCATATTTCAATTTCTGTAGCATTTGAATTTGTCGTGTGATCGTACGATAAGCAAACGTGCTGAAATTTAAATTAAAAATTTAATTTTTTAACTAGTTCAAAAGGCTATCTTCCCCAAACGATCAAATTTGGACTCGAAACTTTTTCCATTGCGTTCAGAATAGGTGTATAACATTATAAATGCCTGGCATCACATCTCGATTGGAGATCGAGATTTTGAATTGCGAAAACCAAGACTATTTGAATTTGAATTTAAAAATAAAAATAAAAATAATATATTCCCATTACTGTAGCAACGAACACGTTGCTTCTATCTTCAACATTTGGCAGAAGTTTTTACACCCGTCTCTTTCTTTCCAAAAATCAAAGCCGAGCATAAGGAAAATGAAAATAAAAAGTAAATACCATTTTCTCGTTCAAAAATAAAATAAGTCGTATCCTCTGAAAGAAAAAAATAATGGCCGCTCCTTCCTCTCGTTCAAAGTCATAAAGAATGGCAGAACAAAATCTCTTCGCTCGAGCCCCTCCCTCCTCTCAATCTATCGATTCCTTTCCTCTTCTCTGTTAATCAAATCGCGAGGCCGGGGGGGGGGGGGGGGTTGATTGCAGTCGAGCTCGAGCACGTGGAATCGGGCGGCGACGATTTGGTGATGCGTGAGTTCGTGATTGACTTGAAGGCGGCCTAGGAATCATTCGAAGGGGATTTGAGTTAAGGCGCCGATGCGATGTTGACTAGGTGGTGATGGTCGCGATTCCAGTATGAGCTAGTGTTTCGAGGGAGGTGGTCGGTTCTATTAAGCGATGATGAGAATTCGTATTCGTGCAGGCAGTGAAGGTATTGCATTTATTTTATAAAATAAACGATGAAATGATTTTTTTTAATAAATTGCAGTGAAGTATAAAAAAAATTATTTTCTGTTATTTACAGTAAACAAAAGATTAGTTTATATCGATAAAATTTGATAATGGAAAGATTATATAAAGATTCGACTTTTAAAATCTATATGGACTGTTTTATAAATATAATATATATGTAGTTTCTAAATGAAAATACTTATATCCATTCTAAACTTACTAGTTTATTTTTAATTAAAGTATTATAGTGATCAACTTGTTTAAACAAATTAATTAATTTATATTAGTTCCTAAAGATAATTTATTATAGGTAATTGGTTGAGATTAAATTATTCATTTAAAACCAAAATTTTAATTTTAATTAAATCTATCAAATAGGAATTTAATTGTTCGATTGATTTTGAATATTAATAAAAATCATCAATTGTTTATACAAGATCTATGAATCGAGAAAATGAGTCAGAATGGAAAATGAATGTATGCATAAGCAATGGTGAGAACTTCTCACTCAATTGGATACTTGATTTAATTTAAATATTTTATTTAAATTTTCGATGTTGCTTAGATGATGGTTGTTATTTGTTGGATTGAAATAGACCCTATGCGCCGCATAATAGCGAATGATATTATATTTGTTCCCATATACCACGATATTCCACCTCGAAGTGGAATTGGTATTATATATGTATTTGGAGTTGTTGATTTCCCATATTATATAGCGGATGAGACCCTATGCGCCGCATAATAGTGGATGATATTATATTTAATCCAATATACCACGATATTCCACCTCGAAGTGGAATGGGCATTTAATTGTTGTGCTAACATCCGCGGATGCAGGGAAACAGGTTGGAGGGATCCAACTGGATTCCTCAAATATTTGAATTTGTTTCAATGTTCTGTGCGATTATTTATAATCTGTGTATGATTATATTTGTGATTTAAATTGTTTAAGGCTATGATTTAGCCGAATATATTTTTGGTATCGTAGAATAGGAGAAATATTTTTAAAATAGCTTTTGAAATTGAATTTTTGGAATTTAAAGTAGAAGCTTTAACCAAATTCATTTAAAGAATTGGGTGAATTTAAAAGAGGAAATTTAAATAGATAAAGTTTTATTTTTGGAAACTTATTGAATAAATTCCAAAATATGGGAAAAGATTTTAATAAATGGGTTTTGAATAATATTGTTTAATAGTTAAAGAATTTGTTTAAAGTTCGGATTTTTAAATGAATTGGAAGAGAAAGAAATTTATTTTAAAAGAAATTTATTTTAAAAGGAAATAAATTGGGAAATCCATTTGGAAATTGATTTTGGCGATTGAAAATAAACCTTCGGGAAATCCATTTGGAAATTGATTTGGGTGTCTGAAACAAATTTGGAAAATCAATATGGAATTTGATTTGGTGTTTTGAAAATGAATTTGGGAAATCGATTTGGTGTTTGAAAATAAATTTGGAAATCAATTTGAAATTTGATTTGGTGTGGAAAGTGAATATTTGGAAACGTAAATTCACAATGGGAATTTATAAAGAAAAGGGAAATTGTTTTAAAAATAAATATTGGTTTATTTTTAAAAGTGAGGAATTTACGAATTTGAAATATAAATTGAAATAAATCGAGAAGGGTTTATTAATTGGTTTAAATGGACCATTTTGAAATGAAAGTGTATTTTTCCTAGAAAGCCGAGTATATTTTCAAAGTAGCTTTTAAAGTATAAATTAAAAGTTCTAAAGTTGGTTTTAAAAGAATATATTGGAGAACTTTTTTAAGTTATCTTGAAAATCTTTGGAGTAAAGAGTTATTTAGTAAATTGTAGAAGTGATTATTTAAAGATTTAATTGATAATTGTTTTAGAAAATGGTTATTTAAATATTTATACTCTATATGCTAATTTTATTTGAAAAATTAGCTTGGACTTAAAGTTTATATGTAATATTATTATAATGTTTTTATAACTAATATTTTAAGTAAAGTGTTTAAAATAGTTTTTATTTTAAATATTTCCAAATATGTATTTGGATAAGTGATTTAAATTATTTTTAAAAGTATCTCGGACTTAGCAGGTTTTCAGTGGAAATAAATGATTTCGGGAATTTTATTTCGCGAGTGAAAAGTGATTTTAAATTTGTTTTCAAAGTGATGAAGTGTTAAAAATATATCTTGCGAAGATATTTTGAAAATAAATAACTGGGGGAAATTATTTGAAATCCAGTAATTGTTATGAATGTTGATTGACAATTAAATAACCGACTATCAATAATGGCCTTTAAATGGCATTAGAATTTCGATGCGACTGGGAGACGAATTCCTAATGGATATTCGAAACCCACATCGAACCTTTGTGATTGTGATGGATCTTTTGTTTAAGAAGATCAACGTGGAAATTGTTGTGATTTGTTTGAAATCTGAATGAACACTTATTTTTAAAAATAAGTGCTCATTATTCGGATTAGCTGGGAGAGGACCTTCTGTCATAAAACCCATTTCGAATAATGATATGACAAAATGGGATTGCATTTGAAGACGGTGTTGAAGACCGGGTATTTTCGAAAGCGAAAGGATTACCTGTCAAATGTCTCTGGACCGGGTTGCTCCGGTATAGAGATTTTATCATCTTTTGTGATGGGGATTCTGGACGTGATTAGTGAATATCTGGATTGCAAGGGCTTCTTTGCGAAGGGCCTTCGGTTCCGTTCGATCCCGGAACGGACTTGTATGGATGTGTGTCTGACGTTACACTTTGAGATGTAAAGCTATTTTCTATCAAATACATTTCTGTTGGTGGCGGAGAATTTATTCACCTAGCTTAACACCCTTCTCTGAGACGTACGAGCTCAGAGGTTATGTAGTTGATGGTTACTAGTGATACATTCCCAATTTGGTAACGTGGCATATGAATTGCTGCTGATCATTTATTGATCGAAGCATGACTTTGTGAAAAGTGTTGCTTTGTGGATGAGACCTCATCGGACCTCACAACCCGAAAATGGTCAATATAGGAAGGATGTGGCAAGGTTATTTGGGTGTAGCGCCCCCTGTAGGTATGTCATTTCCTTTTGGAAAAGAGTAGTATCATGGTATGGAGCCTAGATATTTTACCTTTGTTGATGGTGCAAATTTATTATACTTTGTGGTTGAGGATTCTCGGATAAAGGTCGCAAACGACTGGGGGATGGCATACTCGTGTAGTAGTTACCTAGTTACAAAGGTAACCCGACCTTGTGTTGGCAGAGATCCGGTTAGGTTCTCGAGGCGTCCCTCCAGAGGCGTACCCATGTGGCAATAGGAAGTTCCTTAGCCTGATCGTTTGTTGGAAATCCAAAGAAACAATACGAGCCCTTTACGATTGCAATTGTATAACCTTCCTCCTCAGGAGGTAGCTATAGCAGGCATAATATATTGGTACCTATGCTGGCTAAGATTAATATTATACTTTCGAAATGTTTTCTACACTACGCACTAATGATAATATTAAAAAGGATTTTGCGTATCAAGCATATTTGACTATCATAAGGAGAAATCTCCCCCAAGTCTGCGATTGCATTATGTGTGTGCCGGGAGGCCTTATGATAGTTTCATTTTCCAAAAAGCATAGCAGATTTCTTTTCCTTTCTTTATGGAAATAACTATTTTTAAGATCTCACACCAGTCCCATGACTGGCCTGGAGTTTATTGTTCCCTTTCGAAACTCTGGGTGTCCACAATTTTTCCACACGGGCAGCCTAGAGTCAGGTTATCATTATTCTGGAGCGAAGTCGAAAAAGAGATGCTGTGGAGATTAGGAGCAAGCTGGATGGCGAAGCGTATCACTAGTATATCTTATATTCGTTTCCACTGTTTGTTGTTGTAACACGCAGATAATGTAATGTGATGTAACAACTGATATTGTTCTTTGTTTTAATAATGTTCATTTATCTATTATATTTGTTCCGCTGCGAAATTTGAGATTCTGTTATTGTTTCTATTTCTTCTCCTATCTTCTTCTTCTTTAACCCAAACGGTTTAATTTTTCGGCATTCGACTGTGCGACATTTGATACAGTGGAGGTATTATGTCGACTTTCGGGCGTCGAAAAATTGGGTCGGTACAAATTTGGTATCAGAGAACGACCGTTACATTCTGGGTCAGGCCTATTTATCAACTGCTCGTATGTAGGTAGGAAACAGTCCAAGGATAGTCTGGCTTGCAAAAAAGATAAAGCCATGGGTCATAGGCGACCCATTGCCTATGGGTCGCTGGCGACCCATCATCTATGGGTCGGTAGTGACCCATAGAATTAGCTCGTTTGTGAGCCAATGCATTGACCTCTTTTCATAGTGTTCTTCAACTAAGCTGTTTGAGGTTTAAGGAGAGGCATGGGTCGACGATGATCCAAGAACTTAGGATTTTCTAGAGTCTGGAATTGGAGATGCTTTGATAGTCTCTTATCATAGTTTTTTCGTTTTGATGGAAATTCACTAGCTATTTGTGCTCAGCTAGTGATTGGGTTAAATGAATGTTGGCCCCTTGGTTTAGCCGATCTTAATCGTTGTCTCGGTAATATAGCCTGGCTATCGTTCAGTCCTTGCCTTAACCTTTCCAGTTAGGTTCTAAGCTATCCTATTGTTTTAGTATTCTGCTTTCTAGTGGGTCCTCCTGAGTTAAAAACCCAGATAACAGACCCGAAGTAATATACCGAACCCAATTAATATGTCGGCCCTAAGCAAATTAGCATGCCGAGTTGAAGTAGAATCCGAAGAGAACCCTATGCCGACCCAAAGTATAACCCGAAGCAACTTAATGCCGACCTGGAGTAACAATGCCGACCCGAAGCAAACCCTATGCCGACCCGAAGTAAAACCCAAAGCAAACCCTCTGCCGGCTCGAATTAGAACCCGAAGCAACTCTATGCCGACACGGAGTAACAATGCCAACCCGTAGCAACACCATGCCGACCCGAGCTGTGCCTTTCTCCAAGTCCTGCTTTGTTTATCCATCGACTATGCTTAACCCTGACTTCATATCCGTAATTGATATCCATCCATCCATCTGACCCAAGTCTATGATATTCCGGCCTCGATATTTGTGAAGTTTACTAGGTTAAGTCTGCCTGTATACTGCCTTGCCAAAAAGGCGGGTTAACATTTTACCCCTAAAACAAGCCTTGTGCTAGGAAGGCGTTTTTTGAATTGCCTAAGTCCGATGTTTGAAACTTGTAGATGACCTGCAAAGAGATCAATGAACTTGCTTGATTGTTAATAATGATCGTTCGGGATTGTGTAGTGTTGAAGATGAAATATGATCGTTCGAGATGGGGTTCCTTTCGAGGCGAAATGTGATTGTTCGAGAGCGGATGCCGTTCAAGGAGAAATGTGATCGTTCGAGATCGAGTGCCGCTCGAGGTAAAATGTGATCATCGAGATCGAGTGTTGTTCGAGGCAAAATGTGCTCGTTCGATATCGAGTGTCGTTCGATGTTCATACACTCAGAAGTATAAAGTTAGGATTTCACACTCGAATGAGTCGTATAACTAAAATATCCAACTAACAAAATCAAGTCCAGATACAAAGAAGAGAAACAAAAACTAAAACATCAAAGTGCATGCATCTTTGGATGTGATGATTCATTATCATCTCAAAGCATGCGTAACGTCCGCTCACGCTCCCATGCATGTGTAAGTGACTTAGCCATTTTATTGCGAAGTTTGTTACTTATTCTTTTCCATTCCGATCAATTGATGACAAGTTAACGCCTCGAACCAGGGCCATTTTCATTTGATGCGAATGGGGGTCACACCTGTTCCACTGCCATTGATCACCTTTTTATGTATTGTAATAGCTCGTCGTTTCGGATATGTCCGTCGATCTCATCTTTCGATTTCCTATAATCGTTTATACTATGGCTGCCTAGTTTGTGGAACAGGTGGTATTTGTTTGATTTCCTTTCATTATTGGTAGGCTCCCTCCTAATTGGCCTTCGATAGGGAATTTGGCCCCTGTTGGTGAAACATATCCATTCTAAGGTGCAGTCAGTTCTGTGTAAGAGATGAATCTTGGTTCCTTTCATGGCCACTTCGATCCATCAAAGCTATTCTCTGCTCTTCGTTTTCCTTTATCCTTGTTTGAATCTTTCTAGGACAGATCTCTACCATTGACCACATGAACCTCAACTTCCTCTCCTTCCTCTCTATCACCTTTTGCATCTTCCTATCGTGGAATCCTTTCTGCTTCATGGTAAAACTCTCCTAAATCCATAGGTGGATTTTGGATTAATGAATCCTTGAATTTCGTGCCATCTGCATTGCCAGATACAGTTGCCATCAAAACCATGGATGGATCTAGACGATCCACCAATGCCGCCGCAACATTAAACCGTATAAGAAAACTCCTTAGAGACTCTCCGGTCTTCTTCTTTAGTGTTTCCAAACTCATCACATTCTTGGATCTCGAGACGTAAACTCTAAACTGCCTCATAAACCTTTCAATCAATTCTGTTCACGTTCTAATAGAGCAGCTTTCCAATTGTCTAAACTATAATGTTGCTATATCCATCAAATACTAAAAGAAGTATCATGCCATGACCTCCTTCGATGCCCCTAATACCTCCATGTGCCTCATTTTGTCAGATGAACAACGGGATTTGTCCTTTCATCATATGTCTCCAGTGTTGGTAGTTTGAATTCCGGTGGATTTCTAGCTTGCCTAATTATAGGAGCGAAGGGGCTCCTATTCACATCCTCCAAATCTGTATTCACCAATCCTCCTCTCATGGCATTGGACCATTTCTGCTAACTTATCATTATCACCAAGCGGTAGTCTTTGTCTGTTGTTTCCAACCTGTCCCTCGAGTTCGCGAGGGAATCCTAAAACCTATTCTTTTGGACGAGCATTCATTTTCCTATCAATGCCAAACTACAGAGAACCACCTTGTATCTTGCCCGGAATTGAGCCAATATGATCCAGGGGAATGCCCCCAAGTTTAGGGGCTGGTCCCGATGGCTCGTCTCTATCTTGTATCTTGGTTTCTCCACTCCTTTATTCTAATTCTGCACTTCCTCCGCTCCTGCTGCTCCAACTTCATGATCCAGATTTCCAGTATTTCCTACTACTCAATTCCCTTAGTTTTCCACTCCACCTTGTCCAATCTGTCGGAATAGGTTCTGCATCATATCCTCCTGTCTTTTCAGCATCCTTTCCATCTCATCTCTAGTAATGTAGATTGAGGTATGATTAGCTCCTGAGGAAGCCTCTTGACTTCCTTCATGATGACTCCTTTCTGTCCTCTGTCTCCTTGTTGCATACCTAGCCATAGCTTCCTTAATCCGAGTTCCTAATCTTTCAAATCCAAGATCCCAACTTACAAATCCATGAGTGCTAGACTTCTCACTTAAAGTACCAAAATGTTGATGTCAAAATTGACCACCAACAGCCAATTACAAGTGAAAGCACCAAGGTCCAGTCATAGATCACATGTAGAGTATATGTAGAGAACATAATATGAAAAGTAACCAAAATTTAAATGAAAGCAATAAAAGAGAGAAAAGATTTATTGTGATTCGGCTAACTCCATCCTACGTCCACTCAAGAAAATTCCTTTTTATTATACTGAAATTTGATTATAGTTACAATCTAGAATTCCTGAATAAAAATGGAAGAGTAGCCTCTAGGCGGAAGATGAAAAAACAGAATGAAGATGAAGAAGATCCTCCTTTCTGAAGCCACACCTACTGTATTTATAGGCAAAACTCTGGCTATAGGGCCTCCTCACCTACCCCTGCCCACCATAGCGACCGTGGAGCCCAACTCGTCCATCTACGCCAACCTGAAGTAATTCTTATGCTGCCCCGAAGCAAATGACATGTTGGCCTGAAGTAAACTTCATGCTGACCCAAAGTAAAAAGTAGGCCGACCCCAAGTGAAGTCCAACGTCGACCTGAAATGTAACTTATGCCGACCCTAAGCGAAGTCCATGTCAACCCGAAGTATCATACTGACCCAAAGTAAAACATATGCCAACCCCAAGTTAATTCCAATGCTGACCTAAAATGTAGCCTATGCCAACCCTAAGCAAGATCCATGCCGGCCCAAAGTGTAGCTTATGCCGACACTAAGCGAGGTCCATGCCCACTCAAAGTGAAGTCCATGCCGACCCAAAGTAAACTCTTCTCTACCGACCTTAGGTTGAAGCAACGCCGACCGAAGTTATGTGATTGCCAACCTAAAGTTATGCTATTGCCGCCCGAAGTAATATGCCAAACCCAAGTGAATTAGCATGCCGACTCAAAGTTGAACCCTATGCCGACCCGAAGTAGAACCCGATGCAACTCTATACCGACCTTGAGTAACAATGCCAACCCGGAGCAACATCATGCCGACCCGAAGTAAAACCCGAAGCGAACCCTATGCCGACCCAAAGTTGAACCCGAAGCAACTCTGTGCTAACACGAAGTAACAATGACGACCCGAAGCAACGCCATGCCGACCCGAGCTGCGCCTTTCTCCAAGTCCTGCATCCTTTATCCATGGACTATGCTTAACGCTGACTTCACATTCGTAAACTATTATTTATCCATCTTTCTGAACCAAGTCTATGATATTCCAATCTCGATAATCATGAAGTCTATTAGGTTAAGTCCGCATGTATACTGCCTTGCCAAAAAGGCTGGTTAACAATCTGTATCCACCTCATAATGTTAACATAACGTCTCCTATCACCATGTCAGGATCCTCAACAACATGGTATCATGTCTGCATTGCCATGCATACAAAGAAACTCCCACTAGTGTTGGGCCACACACTTCTCCAAGCATCATCATCAATATGTGCATACATCTTAGAACCTCCTATGAGAGCAATTTGCGATAGAACCGCCCCTAGTAAAATATCGAACCTGCTGAATAAATAGTGTCTAGGCCTCGTTGCTATTCGGTCACGCAACATCTAAGAATCATAAACCTACGGAGTAAATTTCCCTACTTATACTAACATCCATATATACATAAATAAATTAATAACTTGGGCCTTAGGCCAAGGTTTAGACTATGCCTATAATTCATTAACTAGTCGGCCGCTAGTCATTAGAGTGATCGAATGGCTCAATTGAGCTTGTCGACCGGTTGAGCCTTTTACTATAAAATCTTAATTATCATCTCTTTTTGCTTATTAATCATCATCGTTCTCAATTATCGGTTTGGTAAACTTTTAATTAAACATTGTTCATCACAATAAACCCTAATTTTTGTAAATCTCCAATTTATAATCACCACAGTTTCATATTTTATTCCATGTACAGTTTCATCTTCGATTTCAGTAAATCAACTTAATTTAGGTCTAGGATTATCAGGTTATATCTTTTCATGTTTAATTTAACAAAACATGTGTAATCAACCAAAATTAATTCTTATCTAATAGATTTACTTTCACCAAAATTAGATTAGAAAAGAAAGGGATCAAGTTCGTACGTTAAATTATTACCAAATTTCCAATTCGCTACAGATATTAGATAAACATTAAATTAAAAAAATCTGGATCAAATAGGGTATAAAAAATCATTTATATGTAAATCCTTATATTTATTATGAATTGACCCACCTTTGAAAAAAGCTATCCCTCTATGATTTGTGTTGAATTGCCCTTCCTTCTAGTTGTAAACCCTCATATTTCTTAATTTCGCCTTTAACTTGTTTTTAATTTTTTATTCGAGAAATTTATTTTTGAGAGGATAGATATTTTGTCAGAATTTGGATGTACTACTTGTTGATGAATGAACTACGTTTTAGGGTGCATGTGCTATTTATAGTATCATGAACCGATATCGACGGTTGATTTTAATTTAACTAAATTCGAGTTGTTCGTCCAACCCTAACCCTAATGTGAAAGCGATGACCGGTCAACCACTTGGTTTAGAGGGGTCGACCGATCCAACTAATATTTTTGATCACTTGAGCTTACCTTATTGAATTATTTCTTTCCTAATTTAATTATTTAGTTATTTCGATTTTTAATTTTCTGAAGTTAATAACTTTTTTATACTAGTCTCAATTTCAAAACATTAATTATGAAAAATGTTTAGAAAATCGCTGCGAACGCAACTGTGCAAGTTTTATAACCAGATTTGGATGTTCATAAAAATTCTACTTTTACCTATGTTATATCTATATTTAATTTTTCTATTAAATTTCTAGCTGAATTTTGTGGGGCGTTACAACCCCCTAAAAGGATTTCGTCCCCGAAATCCCCAAGGACGGGAAAAATGCAACTCATATGTATGGAAGTTAATGCTTACAACTATCTACTCATCCTTCAACCACATGCAATTCAAATTCCAATGCAATTTGTACATATAGATATGGAATGTATACGAACCAATACTAGTGCATAATTAGGCGGTCTCTTGATCTAGTCGATCTCCTAAAATGTAAGTTCTCATGTCAAGTATCCAATGTATACCACAACCTAAGTAAATACACTGACAATTGTATATGTACGCACCGTTCAATCCATATGCAATAACCATATGCATATACCTCAGTAAAATAAAACAAGTGATGATGTGCGTGTATGCTAACTCGGGAATATATTTTCCTAGATGTGCAAAGATCAATTTAATAAATACGTCCATTAGCATCCATCATCGGAAACATGTCCTCATGACATATTCGCAACCACTCCTAGCATCCAATTATCCCTAACTATAGTGTATACTAAGATAGAACCTAAACACATAAGTAATTCATACTTTTTAATCAAAATGGAAATTTAGCATAAAATAGTTCCTAATGGGTATCTCGAATCTTCTACTCAGGCCCCCGAGTATTCTCCGCTGGATTGTCTCCCTACTAGACCTTAACAAGCTTGATAACTATATTCCGGAGTCGATATGTCAATGCATGAGAATGTAAGTAGGTGCATGAAAAACAAGTGGCGCCCTCTCTACCTCCACTTCCTCTAGATGACTTGGCATGACTACAGTGGTTGCATTATTTAGACACTTCCACAAGTGCGAGACATTGAAAACATTATGCCCTCCCGCTAACTTCCTAGGAAGCTTCTCCCTATAAGCTGACTTCCCTATTCTACAGGTGATCGAAAAAGCCCTACCAATGTTCATTTTAGCTTTCCTGAATTACCAAATCTCATGACATGCCTAAGCGGTGAGACCTTCATAATAACCATTTCATCCACTGTGGACTCCGACTCTATGTGTCTCCTATCAATGTAACACTTCTGCCTATCCTACGCGGTTTTCATCTTCCTATAGATCAAGTTTACCTATTCTGATCCCTCCCTCGCCATATCTGGTACTAAAATAATCATATTCGCAGTGTCCCACCAAAAAGACGGGTATATATAAGGCTTTCTGTATAACGCCTTGAATGGTACAATCCCAATACCAGCCTGATAGCTTTTATTATAGGTAAACTCCGCTAATCACGAGTGATCCTCCCAAGAGCCTCCAAAATCCAATGTACACATCAGAAGAAAGTCTTCCAATACTTGGTTTATCATCTCTGTCTGTCCATTAATCCATGGATGATAAGCGGTACTCAAACTCAACTTAGTGCCCAAAGTCTCCTCAAGACTCCTTTAAAAATCGCTGGTGAAAAACGAATCTCAGCCACAAACAATGCTAGAAGGAACTCCATGCAACCTAACTATCTCTCTCCTGTATTGTGTTGCCAAAGATGCAGTAGTCCTCATACTCCTAACTGGAACAAATGAGCGCATTTGGTCATTCGGTCAACTATGACATAAATCTCATTACCCCTCTTCTAGTTTCCATCAATGAAATCCATAGAAACAATCTCTCACTTCAACTGTAGAATATCTTTTAGCTACAAAATCCTCTCGCTTTCTTCTACTCCATCTTTACCCTCTGGCAAGCCATACATCCCATCACAAACTCTACCACGTGCCTCTTTATACCAAGACAATAAAAGACTCTCTTCATATCACGGTACATTTTATCTCTATCGGGATAAATGGTCATCCTAGAACAATGATACTTGGCTAGTACTATGTCAATTAAATCCATAGTAAGGAACACATAACCTACCATCCCTCTGTACCACCTCTCCGAGTCAATGGTATAGCAGTTTGAATGACTTGAATTCTCTCCTCTATTAAGCTTCTCAAAAATGTCCACTAACTCCTTATTGTGCTTCTGACTTGATCCAATATGGTCGACGTGTGTAGGTTGAACATCCAAAGCTATTAACAACCTCGAAATGACGTCTAATGATGGTTGAAAATTAAACATAGAGAAAAATTCAAGTGCATCTAGTCTAAAAACATTGAACTCAGCATCCCATGCCTCCTACTCAAGGAATCGACTATCATATTGCCTTTTCTTGGAGTATAAGAGATAAACATCAAACACTTATGATCCATTCAAATCTCAAACCGCTCTCCTATAGGTAGTGCCTTCATGATTTGAGTGCAAAACAATGGCAGGCAGCTAAAGATCACAGGTAGAATAGTTACTCTCGTGGACTTTCAACCAGCGACTAGCATAGATCACCATTCTACCTTCTTGCATCAAGACCACGCCCAACCCATACCGCAAGTTCTGGTATAAACCGTGAATGCTTTCGTACTATCGGATAATGCTAGAATCGGTGCACTAGTCAACGTCTCCTTCATCTTGATAAAAACATCTTCATACTTTGATTCCTATGAGAAAACCAAATTCTCCTTGGTAAGATGGGTCTGAGGGGTAGATATTTTAGCGAAGTCCGTAATGAACTTCTTATAGTAGCCCGCCAAACCAAGGAAACTCCTTACTTCCATAGCATTCTCGGGCACATGTCAATCTTATACTACAGCAACTTTTCTAGGATCGACTATCAACCTACTCCTAAAGAAAACCTATCCTAACAAGCATACCGCCTCATGCCAAAAGCGACATTTAGAGAACTTCGCCTTCAACTTATGCCCACGGAGCATATTGAGCACTTCTTCTAGATGCAACTTATGCTTGTCCTTGCTTTTCGAATAGATTAATATTTCATCTACAAATACCACAACAAAGTTATTAAGCAACCCTCTAAAAATTCAAATCGTCATATCAACAAACTAGGTGGGTGCATTGGTCAGTTAGAAGAGCGTGAACTATCATAAAGTTTGTTAGGTGTAAGAAAAGCAATATTTTGAAAACTATTCTCGCCCATACACAACTGTTGGAACCCGGTAGCCAGGTCAAGCTCAAAAAACACATTCTCTCCAACCAATTGGTCAAAGAGATCGTCTAGTGGGGCAACGGGTAACTACTCTTCTTTATCACCTTATTCGACTAATGCAAAGCCTTAAAAGAACCATCTGCCTTGTTAGCACAGACAACTGGCGCTTCCTACTCTAGAATGCACCTTGTAATGAAGCACTTCTCCAATAAAACATTCACTTGCTTAATCAGCTCGCATCTCTCTTTAGGAGTTATATGCCTCAAGGGTAAGGCAACGAGTCTAGCATTCTCCACAAGATAAATTTGAAACTGATCTCTCTCTGGGGTGTAAGACCAGTGACCTTGGAAAAGGCTTCTGGATAGTATCTAACTATTGGCCCTGAATTTAACTCATCGTATGATAGATCATAAAAATATAGGTAACTCAACATAATTGAATCTTTAGAATTGCAATAAACCTCTAGACTACATCCATTACAAGTATCTAACCTTGCTATCGTAATATAAGATCATTCCATACATGATCATCTAGTCCATATCTAAAATCAACCTAAACCCAGAAAATCCTAAGCCAAAAGCATCACAAACAAACTTACTACGCTTTTCTTACCGCAAACTACAATGAGGGGAAACAGGGACAAGTTAAAATGACGATACGTGAAATCAAAGGCAAGACAAGAATGCTATGCTAAGGCATAAAAAGCAGAACGTGTTATGTTGAACTCTCTGCATCCCTATAGCTCATACTTTTTCAAACCTATAAGCAAACATGGGGTAACCGAGGCATCACAACATTGTGAGTAAACGGAATAGGGATCTTAAGGCTAAATTAATACTAGAGGGGGGTGAACAGTGCTTAATGGATTATATGAAAAAAATTCAAATTCGTTAAGATTTTACTTGGAATGAAGTAAATAATAATCATAGAAACAATCACAGAATCAAAGTGTAGACAAAGGTAAATGCAATAAAAGTAAAAAGGAAAGAACACACCAAGATTTTATACTGGTTCGGAGTTACCCTACATCCAGTTCAGCATAAATCCTTGCACGGATTTCTTTTCAACAAGTAAATGCAAATACAATCTTGACTTCAAGGCTAATAGACACGCCCTCCAAAATCCCAACCTCTATGTAGAGTCACTTGATTTCCATGCTATAAGTGCACCCACTAGATTTACGAGCTACTAAGCACTCCCAACTGATTTTACAGGATACAATCACACCCATGAGTACAGTAGTATGATTTGATAGAGTTTTACACTTTGATCTTCAGTCTCGATTACAATTGATCCTTTAACTCTTGAATATCACTTTGATCTTAGTTTGAGTGATAGAGATAAGAGAAATCAAAAAGTGGATGATGGAGAATCAAACTAGTGATGATTGAAGTTGATTCTACTTGAATTTTGGCGGAGTTTGGGTATATTTTAATTTAGAAAACAAGAGAATGGAAAGAGGAGAGAAGAATAAGAAAGTAGATGTTAAAAATTCATTTAGAAGTTTGGTGTGTATATATATAGGGAAACAATGGTCACGTCCGTTCATGAAGAGATATGACAAAAAGATACTTCTACTCAAATTTGAATTTTGAAAATTATGGGCACTATGTCGACATATAGAGATAGAGTATGTCGACATACTCTTCACAAAATTGAAAAAAACTTTTACAATATTATTTTGAAAATCCAAGTTCTTTATAAAATAATTTGATACTTTCTAGAATCATTTGAATTTAGTTTATAAAAATTTTATCCATAATAAGGCTTAATAAAACTTTATATAATAATTTTGAAAATTTAATATAATGTAAATAGAATATATAAAATCAATATAATTATAACTAATTAAAGTATAAAAAATTCGATATATATAAACTTAAAAACACTAAAATAATATCTTTATAAGTATAAGAGATCGAAAATCATTTTGAAAAATATTTTGAAAAGATTATTTTGAAACCAGGATATTTAAAAAACAATCTAAAACAAAACTTGAGAAGGAGAGAGAGGTCAGGAATGTGCTATCAAGGTTTTAACATAAATTTTATGACTTTATAACTTATCTAGAATATCTTGAACTCTTGAACTCTTCAACACTCATGAGTCTTCATTCTCTAACTCTTCAAATTCTATATCATCATCTTGAATCTACTCTTGATATTGTATAGTTTTCTTAATCAACACCTATCTAATATCCTGTACTATATACTATATATAACTTAATAAAACATTAATATTTATATTTTATATAATATCCAATAGTTGTTATCATCAAAACCAATACCTATGTTACTAACACAAATGGGATCAAAAGTATTCCAAAAGATTACGCATAGAGCCATACTGGATAACCTTCGACGTAGAACTATACCTGCCGGTAAATGACAATGATATGAAGCTCACTCTCTCTCTCTCATCAGCAACTCAAATGGCAACCACTTTAGATCACAGCTAGCATCGAATACGTTTCAATCATGTGTTAGATTAACTTTTAGAAATGCTAACAGGGTAGTATAACCTAAGTATCAGGCAACATTCATCACTGCACCACTTCATACACATCAATGGCATCCTAAATCCTTAGGACAGCTCCTCACCATTCCTCTTAAGGCATACATAATGCCAAGAAAGAATAGGCCAGCCCATACAAACTTGGGCTTTCCTTTCAATTTTTCAGGCATCCCACTTCAAATTTCAAAGATTTTCGCCAATGCCATAGTTTCCCACCAAAGAAATATCGCCAATCTATGCACAAATAACCAAAATTGTAGATGAATTACAGATGGCAAGGTCCGGTGATGGAGATTGAAGCAAATGATAAAGAGCAAATATGGCAATCAACAATGCTTTTCTTCATACTATAAAAGAAGGCAGAAAAGGACGAAAAAGGGAGATCTTCTTCTTCTTTCGAAAAATAAGAAAATCTAAGATAAAATATTCTATGCTTCTGAGAAATCATAATCATTTTTATCAAAACAATAGATATAGTGGAATATCTCATGGATGCAGGATTAACAATAATTTGAACCAAGTAAAAAAATTCTATGTCATTTATTTTCATTTCTTCTTATTTGCTTGTGTGATATTCGTTCAAGAATAACACTTTCCTTACAAAAAACAATTTTGACGTTTCAATAAATAGTTAGATTGTGATTATGGGGCTATGTAAGCACCCTGCAACATAGTCACTCCTTAAAGGAAAATTTGATGGACTTCAAATATATCGATTTAAAGTCGTAAAAGTGATCGATACTTAAGAGTGCTTCATGACCTAGTTGAGTTTGGTGAAGATGAAAAACTTCACTAACATTTTTGGCTGTAGAAGGACGCTCAAATTTCCTTTCCTCTGTTTCCTTTTCAATCCCTAATAACTTTGTCGATTCCTCCTACAAAATGTCTTTCCTAGCCTTGTCATTCATATTAAGGAAAACATCCTAAATAAATCCCCTGTAAATCGTTTCTGAACTTCATTTCGGTTCCTTAGCAGATCAGGGAACGAGAAAAATAGAGGATTGCATGGGTTGGTGGTCCAAGCTGTTATAGTTAGGACAACTAATCATCCACTGGTCACGAATCACCACCCTTGCTTATCTGTTGCATATTTCATGTAGTAGATAAATAGTCACGGCACGCATAGAAATAAGAATGGTGAGATCGAAAAACCAACGGCACTTTATCCACTGCTGCTTGATAGATTGACTCAACCAGTCCTCAACATTGAGGAAGGAATAATTATGGCGTCAGTGGCTCTGAGGTTTGTTTTGATATCTCACTTCCTTTAATTGTCGCCTCTACCTCTCCTCCTTTACTAACTGGGTCCAGCTAGATGCATAGGTATTTGCTGATTTAGATAGAAGTTCTGATGAAGGGACAGAAGGACCTAGGAAAACATCGTTTCATCTAGATCAATAGGTATGGCTGCACTTCGTATTCAAGGACCAGGACATTTAGTTGTTGGGTCTTCAACATCAATTATCTTCTTGCCCGAACGATGTGTGGAGGTAAGTGAATTGCAAATCGAGTTGAAGGTTTTAGGTGGGAGCTGCACTAGGGACACCAGATCTCGTCCAAAGCAGCTCATGTCGTTATATATAAAAATATGTATATATGTATTGATGTACTAAACTAGTCGAAGGGATATCGGACAGTCTGAACCAACATAAACATCTTTGTAAGTTTCTTTTTGAAAAAGTCAGATACAATTCACAGTTCGTTGCCAACATTTACCAATTAATAATAACGCGAGGTCGGTAGATAGAAACGACACTCTTAACATAGAGAATGGTGAAATTCAACCTTTGCACTTGGATTTGCGTAATTGCAATCTGATTCAGCTAAATTACTGCACTGGATATGGGGATATTAGACTGCCCTACCCTAGTACAAATATTTCTATGGTATAAATCATATCATAGTTAAACTGGTCGTAGGGATATTAGACGGCCCAAGCAAGTATAAAAAACCTCTATGTTAGCAAATTCAACATAGTGCACTGGACATATAGATATTAGACTGGCAGAATCAATACAAAAATCCATGCGCATGCAAAATGGGTTGTATATACACAACCCGACTTCATAGTCAAATCTTCTCTTACTCCCCTCCAAACAGTGGAAGGACCGTGCCAAGAGCATGAACGAATTCCTCATAACCCACAACTGTCATTCCACGGTTGCAATGCAACCTATGAATGACAATGACAATCTTAGAAATGAGAATATCGATGCTAGACAAAGATGCAGCCAAGCATATATATACATCCCCAAACCAAGGGACCTGTCATACCGAGCATGTAGATAAGGATATTATGCCCTCGAACAAGGGGGCAGGTTAAACCAAGCATACATATGACATTACGCCCCCAAACAAGGGGAAGATCATACCAAACATGCAGCCCATCCAGCGCAGGATGCTGTACCCAAATAAAGGCCAACAAAGACATATCAAATATGCAAGAAAGAAATATGGCCTAAGGTTCAAGACTGTTGGGGCATAAACTACCTCAAAAGCTTTTTTATGTGTGGTAAGGAAGCGCAATACATGGAATGTGCCACAAGCTATCAATCAAGTACAAATCTGGACATTCCTCAAAGCTTGCCAAATATATATCAAAAAACTGAGTTACCAATACTTAGGTTTTACATGCTTACCATAAAGCAATTACCATTTTTAAATATCTATACATGGTTTATAAAAGATTACAACATGAATTAAATCATGAATTAAAACCTCATGATAAAAGCTATGTTAAGAACCTGACTCAGAATCAAAGACGAGCTAGTTACGACCGCCTCACATTGATACGACATGTGTAGGCACGTTACCAAAAACAGAGGAAAAATGATTGTCAACTGAATAAAATGAGATTTGTCTTCCAGATCGGTAAGAACGACCAATGATCGGCTATAAAAGGCCCTACCATGAGTAGAACTATGGTAGGCAACGCTGGGACCATAATTGGAGCCGGCCCAAACATTCTCATAATCTTGAGGCTTATACTCATAATCGACCTGCTTGTAAAAACAATGGCACATTATCTGCCAACTTCGGCTATTGTCTTCTTCAACTGCTCTTTATGAAGCTCTTCCAATAGGGATGCCTATCCATCCTGCCCTGGGAAACTACGATGGAATCTAATCGGCCCTCACACTCCAAGTATGATATTTTGTTTTCTAAGGCATTCATCCAATTTATAGCCACCTTCCTATTTTTCTCAATCTCACGCAAGTGGTGCTCCATTGTTCTTTTCGGTGTTTCTAGAGAAGGGACCAAAGAACTCATCCTCAATAGGATAAAAGGTTGAAAACCAATAATACTTGACGTTTCGAGCTCTCCTCTGTAATGAACCTCCAAATTTTTAATCTTAGCCTCCTAATAGCGCTTTTTGTCGTTCTTTCATTTGAGGACCACGTCCGGGTCAGTCCTAAATGGAGGTACATGAGTTGCATCTGACTTAAGAAGAGCACGGGTAGTTAAAGTCATCAGAGGATCATTTTCTACGCTCATGCTTAACGCAATCTCTTTGTCCGTCTCCACAATCTATTGCCTCAGCTTCTTGATGTCATCTCTATACATAGCTCTATATATGCTCTCACCATTCTTTAATAAGTCCTCTAATTCTGATACTTTGATCAAGGCAGAATATAACTTCTGTTGAAGAGCAACCATACCCAAACCCTGACGGAGAGAAGCCAATCAGAAAAGTTAAATAAGTATGCACATATCAGAATTAATTAATAGTATAAATAAGCTAAATAAGAATGCTAGAAGCTCAAAAAAAATTTGTGTAACATACGCGATTTTTCGTTGCCGAAAAACCGAATAGTTATGGGTTTAAAGAAAAAGAAAAGAGGAAGAAAGAAAAGAAGATAGTAGAAAATGGAGAGATAAGAGGGAAAAGAGAATAGAAAAAAACAAGTAACAGAGGAAAAAGAAGATAGAAAATTTTTTAAATAGAAGAAAAAGAGAATAGAGAACATAGAACGGAACAGAAAAGAAATAACAAAGAATAGAAAATAACTGAACAACAACAGAATCTCACAATTCGCAGCGGAACAACATATAGTATAATAAATGAATAATCTTTAAACAAAGAACTATATCAGTTATTACATTTTATACATTTCATTTCATTACATCATATCATCAGAGTATACAACATCAAACAAACAGCGGAAAAAGAAATACTATATAACTAGTAATACGTCATGCCATCCAGCTTGCCTCCAGCAATTCCAGAATATCCAGAATATCCTGATAAACCTAACTCTTGATTGCCCGTGTGGAAATTGGCAGGCACCCAGAGTTTAGGAAGGAAAACAATAAACTCCAAGTCAGTCATGTGACTGGTGTGAGAACTCAAAACAGTTTATTTATCTTTAAAAACAAAAATATAGGAATATTTTTAAAGTCAATTCGCAATGCTTTTTAAAACGAGACTACCATAAGGCCTCCCGCACACACACACAATGCAAACGCAGAATCGGAGGAGATTTCTCCTTATGATAGTCAAAGATGCTTGATACACATTTAAAAGAACATTTTATATTATTACTAGTGCATAGTGTAGAAAAAAAATTCATTTCGAAAGTAGAATATAAATCTTAGCCAACATACGACCATTATCGTATGCCTACTATAGCTACCATCCAAACAGTGGGGCGCCACCATAAGTGAATGATAGGTTCTACAACTAATACCGTACAAGTCTCTTATTGTTTCTTTGGATTTCCAACGAATGATCAGGCCAAGGAACTTCCCATTGCCACATGAGAATGCCTCTGGATGGACATCCCCGAGAACCAAACCGGATCTCTACCAACACAAGGCCGGGTTACCCCTAACTGAGTAACAACTGACCGAATATGCCATCCCCCGGTCCTTTGGGACCTTTCACCGAGCGCTCGCAATCAATTCACACAATCATAACAAAGTGTTTTCAACATGAGTAAGTATCTGGGCACCATACCATGATACCACCCTTTTCCAGAAGGAAATGCACACATCCTAAAGGGCGCTACCCCTCATAACCTTGCTGCTTCTTTCCTGTTTTGACCATTCACGGGGTGTGAGGCTCGACGAAGTCACGTCCTCAAAAACATACTTTATACAAAAGCCATGCTTTGGGTCAACAAATGATCATAGAAATGATCATCAGGATAGACGATCAAATAAATGATCCTATCACAAATAATCAACACAATGATCATTTCACAGCAACACTCAGCATGTCACATTACCAAATTGGGAATATATCGCTGATAACTTCAACTATATAACCTCTGAGCTCGTACGTCTTAGAGAAGGGTGTTAAGCTAAAAGAATAAATTCTCCGCCACCAACAGAAATATATTTGAAAGAAATCGGCTTTATATATCAACTTGTAATGTCAGGCATACTATCCATACAAGTCTGTTCCGGGCTCGAACAAAACCGAAGGCACTTACAAAGAAGTCCTTGCAATCCGGATATTCACAATCCTGATCGGATTTCCCATCACTTAGGGAGTCTCTATACCGTTGCAACTCAGTGCAGAGACAATCGACAGGTCATCCTATCGCTTTCGCAAATACCGGGTCTTCAACACCGATCTTCAATGCAATTCACAACGACGTATCACATATTTGGAATGGGTTATACGACCCCATGGTCCTTTCCCGGTTAACCCGAATAGTGAGCGCTTATTCAAAAATAAGTTTGGCATTCACATTCAAACAAATCACATCAAATACCCATTCAAAGGGAAATATTGATAGTCGGTTATTGAACTATCAATGGATATGCACAACATCACCAAATTCCAAATAATTTTCCAAATTATTTATTTCCCAAAAATATCTTTACAAGATATATTATTTCATACTTCAAAAATAAATCAATATTTATTTTTAAACAAATTCCCCTTTCTTTTATAAATTCCATAGTGAATTTATATTTCAAAATATCTATGCATATACGATTTCAATTATTCGTTTCAATTTATCTTCAAAAAGATAAATTCTCTAATATTCACTTTATATTGGAAAACATTTCCATACTTATTTATTCATAAGTAGTTCACAAATTTTATTTATTTTCAACACTTGGAAAATATTCAATATACTTAAATCAAGATTAAGTATATATTTCATTCTTTAAGGAAATCATTCTCTTAAACATATTTATTTGGGCCAAAACGAATGTTGCATAAAACATCATTACGACAACCCAAAATCACTAGTATAGGGATTCGAATTTTTAAGATAGATATATAAATCCCAATACTATACAAAAACATTTCCTTTCGGAAATCATTTTCTATAACAACAGTGTTATAGTCCACCATTTCCTTCTATTTCTCGAAAACGTCTATTTCAACAATAAATGTTGAAATATAGGGTTTCGAATCTCAACACATTTTAAAACATCGTTAGATCGTTTTAATTCTATTTAAAATATCACATTCAAAACAATTTCTTTAACATATTATTCACTATTCAAAAACGTGAATATACTACGTTAATCAATTTCATCATTTATATTCATTTTATTTCAAAGGATTATTCACAGTCAAAAACGTGAATATAACTCCATTAATAGGTTTCAACAATTTTCTTATCAAAATAAGTCGTTTGCGAATTTATAAAACAACGTTTATAAATTCCATTTCTAATTATTTATAACAACTTCCTTTTATAAATTCCTTTATTAACCTATTCGATTTATAACTCAATTATAAAACAAAGGTTCATATTATAAGTTAAATACCTATAATTTATTCATTCACAAAAATCGTTCCTTTGAACTTCATAATCATAAATCTTATAACTTATAGGATTTAATTATTTATCCAAAACCATTCTTTTAATGACTTTATAAATTTTATAAACCTACTGTTTATAAAATTCCATTTATAACTTCACTGTTTAAAATTCTATAAATTCCATTCAATTATGAAATTCATTTTCACTTCATTCAAACACTTATAAAAACTCGTTTTATAATGTCCATATTTCAATTTATAAATATCCATTTATAAATCTCTTAATATAAATCAATTTTATTATTCTTTTAAAACGTCTTCAAACTCCTTTAAAAACTTCATCATTTTGATTCATAAAATAATTAAATTTTATAAATCCTATATTTCAACTTTTCATAATAAATTCAAAAATTCCGATTAAACTATTTTATAAAATCATTGGCATTATATTCTCAAAAATCAGTTTTTAACTATATTTCTCAACAATCATAATTTTTGTAACTTTAAAAATTATAACGTTTATTTATATAACATGGATCAATTCCAAAATTATTTTATAACTTATACTTTCAAAAATCACTTTAAATTCATTTTAAAATTTCAAAATTTGGTCCAATGATGCTACACACCATTATAGTCAATCATGACAAGAACAATATCATATATCGATATGATAATCAACGAATATCAAAATATTCAAAATCAAATAAATACTGTTGAGGAATCCAGTTGGATCCCTCCAACCTGTTTCCTGCATTCAAAAACATTAGCACAATACCAATTTCGCTTCAGTACGAAATTATCGCGGTATATGGGATTTAAAATATTATCCGCTTAATAACTGCGCAATAGGGTCTCATCCGCTAAAAAAATAAATGCGGGAAATCAATAACTCCAATATATACATATGCCAATATATATATATTGCTATTATATATAATACCAATTTCACTGTTTATGAAATATTCGCGGTATATGTTTTTAATAAATAACATCCGCTTACTAACGGCATAATGTCTATTTTAACAATCAATAGATATCAATCATCATTCAAACATGCATTCAAATATTTGAAATCTAACTATTTAAAATAAAATCGAAACTGATTCGATTGAGTGAGAAATTCTCACCTTGATTTTAAATTCCGTTTTAGCGATTTATTTCGAATAAAATTAAACGGACGTTTAATTTTACCCAAAATTCTCACTAACTTCAAACGACTCCAATCCAATTTCATCGTGTAGTGCTCGTCCATACGATTCCAACGCAACTGGTTTTGCGCGTTTTCGACCTCGTATGAAAAAGTTACAAATATTTGAAGTTACACGAGTTTTTATATAAACAATTACAACATATAATTTACTTTTTATAAACCTAAATCAATCTTGGCCTTAGGATCCTTCATCATGCAATCACCACCACACCTTGCTTTCTTCCTCTCCCCTTCATTCACGTACGCAACCTACAGGTTGTTGCCGCACACCCAAACCCATTATCAAATACTAGGGTTTAATTTTGCAACACCCATACTCAACTAAACTTCATCAAATTACTGCCATGTCGAAGCCCTTCGCGAGAGCTACCTCCACCACCAACCACCTGAAGTTCGGCCCCCTCCTCCTCCTGGAAATGCGTGCGCAAGTAAGCACGGTCGGCCCCACTTTGCTCCTCCTCTGATGCTCCAAACTCCATCATCACCGTATAGATCGAAAGCTCTCGCCTTGCTCTTCATCTTTGTAGTTGATCACTTCGCTTGATTGTGAATGGATTTGGAGAGATTAAGGAATGAATTTCGACAATTTCTGGCCTTCCATTATAAAAGAGGCGGCTGGCTATAGATTAGGTTTAGGTTTTTAATTTTTTTATTTTTTTGTGAATTTAGGTCTATTTATAGAAAAATTTTCGAACACTATTCATCCGGAAATTCCGAACCCCGCGTTCCGGACACAATGGTATGGGTTTCGAAAGCTAATTCGGACATCTGTGCGAGTTATGGCAACAAACGTTCAATTTAAATTAAACCGATTTAAATCGATTTCTAGGCGTTTTAATTTGTATCGGACAAACGGTAAATCCAATTGACACGAAATTTGAAACCTTACAATAATATCACATTACGGATCCGGTGAAACTGGTTTCGTCGAAATCCGAGACTTTTTGAAAAATGGCTATTTTAACTCGCCAAATTAAAATTAGAAACAATTCGATGCGTTTCGAGCTGCCACGATCAAACGATAGCTCCGATTGACGCGAAATTTGAAATTCGGTAATAACTAACTATTATGGATCCAATGGAACTGGTTTCGTTCAATTCCGAGACTGTTCAAAAATTGACTATTTTCACTAGTCGATTTTAATATTAAAATATTCAATTTTCACAAATTAACTCTTAATTCGATTTTAAAAGTTCTAAAATATCGTTCTAACTCTAACATGATAAAATAAAATTTTACAAATCATTTTCAATCATATTTAACCCAATTTTCAATTATTCCCATAATTTAACATATTAAATTATCGATTTAATAATCCAATTAAATCCAATAATTCAAATAAAAATTTATTTGACTTAAAAATTCACTTATTAATATTTAAAATTAATTAAATATTCAAATTTTAATTAAATAAAATTCTGGGTCGTTACAATCTTCCCCCTTAAAAGAATTTCGTCCTCGAAATTACCAAGTAAGAAAAGTTATAGAATTTATTAATTTTCTATAAATCCATAGTTAAACTTCTTACAATAACTTACTAAGTTTTCAAATCATACTTAGTTATCTTTTCAAAAACAACTTCTATTGTTTAACTTTCAATTCTGAATCAAAGTTAAAGTTTTCAAAATTTTCCAATTTTCTCAAAAATATTCTAACGCCTTAAATTTCCGGAAAAATTCGCCATAGTCTCCTTTGTGCGGCTCGATCCGAAAAAAAAATGACAGTATATATATCACAAATATACATCTCATCAAGTAATGAGGCATCCCGTAGGGAAAAAGTATAAAAGTACGGTATGTAATCCGAGATATGTACCTTATATTTTATTAGCAAGCATATACGACTAATATAGCGCGAAAGCGAGCTCCAAATGCGAAGCAAACGCGATCCGCACCTACTAATCACTCAACAAACAACATGAGAATCATGCATATATGACAATAGTATCGATATACATCATATAGCAATATGATGACTATACGTGCTAACATAGCAAATGCAAACAAACAACAAATGCAATATATATTCAACCATTAACCAACTAGCATCCATAACCAATAAATATTCATTCATATCCTCATTAATATTTAATGAATCAGGTTTTCAATTTAATCACATTTGATTCATTAACAGTGGATGTTTTTACTAACATTCATTTTCAATTAGTTTATATTCACTAATTCATATTCAAGTTGGTTCACTTCCAAATCAAATTCAATTCTATTTAAGATTCACTTAACTTTAAATTGGATTTCAATTACTTTAGCTTTCAATTTCATTAACACTTAATGAATTACATACAATCAACTAACAATCATATAACAACCAAAGTATATTAATTACAACCAAATCCCTTTGCTTTCAATTGGTTTAATTAAATTGATTTTTATTCAACTATTCAACTTTCAATAACATTAGATTTTAATGAATTACACTTACATTCATTATTTCATATCAACTTAATTCACATTCAATTGATTATTTTACTTCGATACCAAAATCAATTTCATCCAACTTCACTTAAGTTATATTCTCTTTAAAATATCATTTGTTTAACTTAACTTAAGTTTCCACTTAGAAATCCAATTCTATTTATTTAACTTCCTATGGTTAAATTTTATTGTGCTTATTCACATTTGTTTCAACTTTTCCAAAGTGAAAATCTTTCTCTTTATTTATAAATCACCTTTATAAATCTTTTCATTTTAGTTTCACTTCTCATATATATAAGTTTATTTCACAATTGTAAATCACTTTAATTATAATTCAATTCTTATAATTCTTTTTACTTATTCAATTATTCTTTAATTTAGTTTATTCAAACAACTAAACAATCAACTAATATACACTTTAATAATTCTGAAAAATTATTTCTTTATATTTAAAAATATAATCAAGGTAAAATTATTTCATTTACCCAATTTTAAAACAATATTATGTCGAATTGTTCTATTCAAGTGTTTATAAACCCCTTCGGCATAGTTGTCCAGACCACGCTGACGAAGGTTCATATACCACTCAACAAACCAATCATCACAATATAAAACAAATTCATATTCACTAACAAATACGCTCTCATAGCTATTATTACACTCAAACTCATTCTAGAGTACTACTGACTCTATCTCTAATGAGTAATACCCAACAGAACCATGGTTGTCGCTTAACCATAAGCTCCAATACCAAATGTAACGTACGCGATTTTTCATTGCCGAAAAACCGAATAGTTATGGGTTTAAAGAAAAAGAAAAGAGGAAGAAAGAAAAGAAGATAGTAGAAAATGGAGAGATAAGAGGGAAAAGAGAACAGAAAAAAAACAAGTAACAGAGGAAAAAGAAGATAGAAAATTTTTTAAATAGAAGAAAAAGAGAATAGAGAACATAGAACGGAACAGAAAAGAAACAACAAAGAATAGAAAATAACTGAACAACAACAGAATCTCACAATTCGCAGCGGAACAACATATAGTATAATAAATGAATAATCTTTAAACAAAGAACTATATCAGTTATTACATTTTATACATTTCATTTCATTACATCATATCATCAGAGTATACAACATCAAACAAACAGCGGAAAAAGAAATACTATATAACTAGTAATACGTCATGCCATCCAGCTTGCCTCCAGCAATTCCAGAATATCCAGAATATCCTGATAAACCTAACTCTTGACTGCCCGTGTGGAAATTGGTAGGCACCCAGAGTTTAGGAAGGAAAACAATAAACTCCAAGTCAGTCATGTGACTGGTGTGAGAACTCAAAACAGTTTATTTATCTTTAAAAACAAAAATATAGGAATATTTTTAAAGTCAATTCGCAATGCTTTTAAAAATGAGACTACCATAAGGCCTCCCGCACACACACACAATGCAAACGCAGAATCGAAGGAGATTTCTCCTTATGATAGTCAAAGATGCTTGATACGCATTTAAAAGAACATTTTATATTATTACTAGTGCATAGTGTAGAAAAAAAATTCAGTTCGAAAGTAGAATATAAATCTTAGCCAACATACGACCATTATCGTATGCCTACTATAGCTACCATCCAAACAGTGGGGCGCCACCATAAGTGAATGATAGGTTCTACAACTAATACCGTACAAGTCTCGTATTGTTTCTTTGGATTTCCAACGAATGATCAGGCCAAGGAACTTCCCATTGCCACATGAGAATGCCTCTGGATGGATATCCCCGATAACCAAACCGGATCTCTACCAACACAAGGCCGGGTTACCCCTAACTGAGTAACAACTGACCGAATATGCCATCCCCCGGTCCTTTGGGACCTTTCACCGAGCGCTCGCAATCAATTCACACAATCATAACAAAGTGTTTTCAACATGAGTAAGTATCTTGGCTCCATACCATGATACCACCCTTTTCCAGAAGGAAATGCACACATCCTAAAGGGCGCTACCCCTCATAACCTTGCTGCTTCTTTCCTGTTTTGACCATTCACGGGGTGTGAGGCTCGACGAAGTCACGTCCTCAAAAACATACTTTATACAAAAGCCATGCTTTGGGTCAACAAATGATCATAGAAATGATCACCAGGATAGACAATCAAATAAACGATCCTATCACAAATAATCAACACAATGATCATTTCACAGCAACACTCAGCATGTCACATTACCAAATTGGGAATATATCGCTAATAACTTCAACTATATAACCTCTGAGCTCGTACGTCTCAGAGAAGGGTGTTAAGCTAAAAGAATAAATTCTCCGCCACTAACAGAAATATATTTGAAAGAAATCGGCTTTATATCTCAACTTGTAATGTCAGGCATACTATCCATACAAGTCTGTTCCGGGCTCGAACAAAACCGAAGGCACTTACAAAGAAGTCCTTGCAATCCGGATATTCACAATCCTGATCGGATTTCCCATCACTTAGGGAGTCTCTATACCGTTGCAACTCAGTGCAGAGACAATCGACAGGTCATCCTATCGCTTTCGCAAATACCGGGTCTTCAACACCGATCTTCAATGCAATTCACAACGACGTATCACATATTCGGAATGGGTTATACGACCCCATGGTCCTTTCCCGGTTAACCCGAATAGTGAGCGCTTATTCAAAAATAAGTTTGGCATTCACATTCAAACAAATCACATCAAATACCCATTCAAAGGGAAATATTGATAGTCGGTTATTGTACTATCAATGGATATGCACAACATCACCAAATTCCAAATAATTTTCCAAATTATTTATTTCCCAAAAATATCTTTACAAGATATATTATTTCATACTTCAAAAATAAATCAATATTTATTTTTAAACAAATTCCCCTTTCTTTTATAAATTCCATAGTGAATTTATATTTCAAAATATCTATGCATATACGATTTCAATTATTCATTTCAATTTATCTTCAAAAAGATAAATTCTCTAATATTCACTTGATATTGGAAAACATTTCCATACTTATTTATTCATAAGTAGTTCACAAATTTTATTTATTTTCAACACTTGGAAAATATTCAATATACTTAAATCAAGATTAAGTATATATTTCATTCTTTAAGGAAATCATTCTCTTAAACATATTTATTTGGGCCAAAACGAATGTTGCATAAAACATCATTACGACAACCCAAAATCACTAGTATAGGGATTCGAATTTTTAAGATAGATATATAAATCCCAATACTATACAAAAACATTTCCTTTCGGAAATCATTTACTATAACAACAGTGTTATAGTCCACCATTTCCTTCTATTTCTCGAAAACGTCTATTTCAACAATAAATGTTGAAATCTAGGGTTTCGAATCTCAACACATTTTAAAACATCGTTAGATCGTTTTAATTCTATTTAAAATATCACATTCAAAACAATTTCTTTAACATATTATTCACTATTCAAAAACGTGAATATACTACGTTAATCAATTTCATCATTTCTATTCATTTTATTTCAAAGGATTATTCACAGTCAAAAACGTGAATATAACTCCATTAATAGGTTTCAACAATTTTCTTATCAAAATAAGTCGTTTGCGAATTTATAAAACAACGTTTATAAATTCCATTTCTAATTATTTATAACAACTTCCTTTTATAAATTCCTTTATTAACCTATTCGATTTATAACTCAATTATAAAACAAAGGTTCATATTATAAGTTAAATACCTATAATTTATTCATTCACAAAAATCGTTCCTTTGAACTTCATAATCATAAATCTTATAACTTATAGGATTCAATTATTTATCCAAAACCATTCTTTTAATGACTTTATAAATTTTATAAACCTACTGTTTATAAAATTCCATTTATAACTTCACTGTTTAAAATTCTATAAATTCCATTCAATTATGAAATTCATTTTCACTTCATTCAAACACTTATAAAAACTCGTTTTATAATGTCCATATTTCAATTTATAAATATCCATTTATAAATCTCTTAATATAAATCAATTTATATTATTCTTTTAAAACGTCTTCAAACTCCTTTAAAAACTTCATCATTTTGATTCATAAAATAATTAAATTTTATAAATCCTATATTTCAACTTTTCATAATAAATTCAAAAATTCCGATTAAACTATTTTATAAAATCATTGGCATTATATTCTCAAAAATCAGTTTTTAACTATATTTCTCAAAAATCATAATTTTTCTAACTTTAAAAATTATAACGTTTATTTATTTAACATGGATCAATTCCAAAAATTATTTTATAACTTATACTTTCAAAAATCACTTTAAATTCATTTTAAAATTTCAAAATTTGGTCCAATGATGCTACACACCATTATAGTCAATCACGACAACAACAATATCATATATCGATATGATAATCAACGAATATCAAAATATTCAAAATCAAATAAATACTGTTGAGGAATCCAGTTGGATCCCTCCAACCTGTTTCCTGCATTCAAAAACATTAGCACAATACCAATTTCGCTCCAGTACGAAATTATCGCGGTATATGGGATTTAAAATATTATCCGCTTAATAACGGCGCAATAGGGTCTCATCCGCTAAACAAATAAATGCGGAAAATCAATAACTCCAATATATACATATGCCAATATATATATATATATTGCTATTATATATAATACCAATTTCACTGTTTATGAAATATTCGCGGTATATGTTTTTAATAAATAACATCCGCTTACTAACGGCGCATAATGTCTATTTTAACAATCAATAGATATCAATCATCATTCAAACATGCATTCAAATATTTTAAATCTAACTATTTAAAATAAAATCGAAACTGATTCGATTGAGTGAGAAATTCTCACCTTGATTTTAAATTCCGTTTTAGCGATTTATTTCGAATAAAATTAGACGGACGTTTAATTTTACCCAAAATTCTCACTAACTCCAAACGTCTCCAATCCAATTTCATCGTGTAGTGCTCGTCCATACGATTCCAACGCAACTAGTTTCGTGCGTTTTCGACCTCGTATGAAAAAGTTACAAATATTTGAAGTTACACGAGATTTTATATAAACAATTACAACATATAATTTACTTTTTATAAACCTAAATCAATCTTGGCCTTAGGATCCTTCATCATGCAATCACCACCGCACCTTGCTTTCTTCCTCTCCCCTTCATTCACGTACACAACCTACAGGTTGTTGCCGCACACCCAAACCCATTATCAAATACTAGGGTTTAATTTTGCAACACCCATACTCAACTAAACTTCATCAAATTACTGCCATGTCGAAGCCCTTCGCGAGAGCTACCTCCACCACCAACCACCTGAAGTTCGGCCCCCTCCTCCTCCTGGAAATGCGTGCGCAAGTAAGCACGGTCGGCCCCACTTTGCTCCTCCTCTGATGCTCCAAACTCCATCATCACCGTATAGATCGAAAGCTCTCGCCTTGCTCTTCATCTTTGTAGTTGATCACTTCGCTTGATTGTGAATGGATTTGGAGAGATTAAGGAATGAATTTTGACAATTTCTGGCCTTCCATTATAAAAGAGGTGGCTGGCTATAGATTAGGTTTAGGTTTTTAATTTTTTAATTTTTTTGTGAATTTAGGTCTATTTATAGAAAAATTTTCGAACACTATTCATCCGGAAATTCCGAACTCCGATTTACGCGCCGTAACCAGCGTTTCTAGGGTTTACCCCGCGTTCCGGACACAATGGTATGGGTTTCGAAAGCTAATTCGGACATCTGTGCGAGTTATGGCAACAAACGTTCAATTTAAATTAAACCGATTTAAATCGATTTCTAGGCGTTTTAATTTGTATCGGACAAACGGTAAATCCAATTGACACGAAATTTGAAACCTTACAATACTATCACATTACGGATCCAGTGAGACTGGTTTCGTCGAAATCCGAGACTTTTTGAAAAATGGCTATTTTAACTCGCCAAATTAAAATTAAAAACAATTCGATGCGTTTCGAGCTGCCACGATTAAACGATAGCTCCGATTGACGCGAAATTTGAAATCTGGTAATAACTAACTATTATGGATCCAATGGAACTGGTTTCGTTCAATTCTGAGACTGTTCAAAAATTGACTATTTTCACTAGTCGATTTTAATATTAAAATATTCAATTTTCACAAATTAACTCTTAATTCGATTTTAAAAGTTCTAAAATATCGTTCTAAATCTAACATGATAAAATAAAATTTTACAAATCATTTTCAATCATATTTAACCCAATTTTCAATTATTCCCATAATTTAACATATTAAATTATCGATTTAATAATCCAATTAAATCCAATAATTCAAATAAAAATTTATTTGACTTAAAAATTCACTTATTAATATTTAAAATTAATTAAATATTCAAATTTTAATTAAATAAAATTCTGGATCGTTACAATTTGTAAAGAAAAGCTATTCAATTAGTAAATTTCAAAATCGTATAAGGTTTTATCAAGTTACATAATAAGCATTCCTTATCCTAAGGTCTTAACAATTAGGCACTAAAATGATGTCTAAGGAGCATTAGGATGAGGCAGAATCATGTTAATAGGAAATCCCCTACTAGGGTCATAATGTGCTCCTGCCCATTGATCCATGGGTTGATCATATGCCTCTTCGAAGTCCGCTTGTCATTCAGATAATTCTGGTCTAGCATGGGTGGAAAAACTCCGTGACGTCTTGAAATCTTTGTCACAAAGCCTCTATCATCTAACTTTTGGCCTCCTCTTGCTTAAACTTATCCAAGTAAGAAGCAATCATGTCTTGAGAAACCCACAGCGAGTCCTTAAGCTCACATATCTTCAACATGGCTTTTCTCCTTGTGTCATTTAGAATCTTAGTTTGTTGAGATCATGTTTTTTTGGTATAATTTGAAAAATCACCAAATAGTCTATTGGCAATAATTTTCCATCCATCATTACAAAGATGAGAGGGACTATAACCTATAGGAAGGGCAGGAATAATATCTGAACAGGGTAAAGATCATCCTTCCATATTCGGCGGTCTCTTTCTTACTGAGCAGTCTAGCAAATTCTATGGACATCTCCTCCACCAGTTTCTTGCACTGCACAATCTCCTCTCTATAAACAATATTGTAGAGCTCTTCACTTATCTTTAAGGTTTGCTTTATCCCTTCCAACTCTGACGCAGCACCCCCGACCATTTGCGTAGTTTTCTATTGCACTCATATTGATGCTCAAGTGTGTCCTTGGCATATTTGAGCTCTTCATGAGCAGATTTAAGCTCTTTTTCAAGCCACTCATTCTCATATCTAAGTTGAGCAACCTCATCTAAAGCATCCTCGGCCTTAATCACTTCAGAACCTCTAAGTGTAGGAATGATAGTAGAGGTAGAAGCATCACGATGACTGGCACAGTTAATTTTGAACTGAGCTCAGAGAGAACCAACTGAATCAATAGTAAAATAAAACTTGGTTACATAATCAAAACATAACAGATTAAGTTTTAGCATTAGACATTCATCATTCATTACATTATCTCTACTTGTCCATATACTTAAAGATCATACATTAGTTGAATAAAGATATAAAGAGCTTATTCGTTAGTCAAGGTTGTAAACCTAAGCCTAACCACTTCAAATGAGAGCTATCAGGTGGGAACGAACCATTTTTTAGTGTGTATCATCATTGGCATAGAAAAACATCACTAAGGGCCTCTTTCTCCTGAATTATCTGATCTATTTAGGGTAATAATCCTTGAGTCTTATCCTTAACCTCTACATTAATACTTTTCTAAAGTTTTTTCATGCCTATATAAAACCACAACAATTATACCAAGGAGATCTAGGATTTGTTTTTTGAGCCGAGCCTGAGTCTCCTTCATTAGCTTTGTGAACACATTCTCCCAAGAATACTAAGCCAAAACAACAAGGAAAACATGATCATTCACAAGATAACATAACAAAAATCATGCTTCATTACAAATACTAAAATACGTTTCAAAATCCTCTTACAAAGGGAGACACAAGAAATTTGGGACTAATCTTCTCTATCTATTGGGGAATTTGAATTAACCTTATTTTCATATGTTTTTCCCCTTCCTCATATTGTAGGTTCCCAATGCCATCTTTTTCCACTTCAATTTTAGTGGGTCATCAGAATGACTAGAAGCAACATCCTACTTCGCAACCTCCTCCTTATTCTGCCTATCTTGGAAATACTCATGAATGGAGGCAACCAAGGACTTGTCCTGTAATAAGTCAGGCTTAACCTCTATCTCAAATTGGTGCTTGGCCAAAGCATAAAATCCATAGGTTACATCGGAAGTAACAGAATCAAGCTCAGTCTTTAATTGGGTTAGCGCCTCCCTCATTGATCCCAACTCATTTTCCACCTTAGTCAGTGCCTCATCCTTGTCCCTTAGCTCACGGTCCTTTGAAATTTTTGCATCATCTATAGCCTTGGCACCTTCTTAGCCATCTCTCAGTACACCCTAGCCTCTTCTTCAGCCTTAGCCTTAGCAGAAGCCAGTACAGTCTTCTTAGTATTAGACAAGGTAAGGTCAGCTTCACGTTTAGCCACCCATTGCAAGAGCGTGGCGTGCGCATTCTCCTTCTCATATGCTATGATCATCAAAGCTGCAAACTATAAGTAAAGTTCGAGAAGTATAAATAGCATATTAGTTACTAAAAGAAGAAAACGAGAAAAGAAAATCACTCACATAAGGCTAGAGCTCCTTCAATTCTGACCGAACTTCAGAAGAAGATATCTCATGAGCCAGAGTAGGAAGGAAAGAAGGGACTTGTGTAGCTTTTTCTACTTTCTGTATGAAAGCATATATAGCTACCTCAGGCATAGTTAGGTAACTCGCACCAGCAGTAGGATTATTCTATGAAGAAGAAGCAGTCAGCCTGGTTGGTTGTTACAATAAGAGACAGAGGAATATCCATATCAGGAAGAAGCAATCATCACATATTAAACATGTACTCATTCACCATACTTTTGTCTAACCCACTCACTCTTTTCTATTTTTTCCACCCTAGGATGATTCGTTAGCAGTTGATTTCTACGCAGTTCCTATCGAACAATATCACTGATGTACCACTGATATATCTCATTCACTCCTAAGCTGATAATTTTTCAAAATATCGCTTAAAATATCATTATCGATATATCATCCGATATTTTCCAATATATTGCTACGATATTTAGTGCTAAATACCCGATATTTTTTAATAATATTGTTCATTACTGTATGTATTAAAGAAAGTATCTTTATGAAAAACAACTTCACATTCTCAATATTTGTTTTTCCTTACATGGTGACTGGCAATTTTTGGGTCATATTAGAAATTCCAATGAACTAATTTTTTAGTTATAATCATACAGCTTTAGGCTTCTTCATTAGTCTTTCAATAAAGAAACTCTACTTATTCCATTATTTTATATATTTTATTTTCCTTGAAGACTTTACCACTAAAGATAAGATCATGAAAGAGATACTTCTTTTTTAGTCATTTTATTTTTAACATTTCTAATTGGTAATTTAGCTTATGAAAATTCATTTTATTAGTTATTATCATGCAATAAGAAGTAAGAATTGAATAGCAGTAAATTTATATATTTGTCATATCTATAAGAAACGAGCTAATGTCGTAATTGGTATCAAATCAACATTACTTATTTGATTAATTATAACGAAACTATAAATATAGAAAATTTGAGAAAATAATATAGATAATTAAACGACTGAAGAAATGATGAATATAGTATAAAATGGAGAAAATGATAAAGATGTACTTTAATGAATTTATCGGTTTTTATGAGCCTGTATTATGATTTTTATTAAATAAAATATCTCGATAAATGGATTATAATCTTTAAACTATATGCATTCAGTCTTTGATCGTGATTTGGAATTATATATCCATATATTTAAATACTTAACATCAATATAACATTATAACATAGCACAATATTATTCATAACATGTTCTACAAATGTCCAATATTTTACTGATATTATCATGATATTTTAAAATATCTCATATCGCTATTTGATCGATACGTATCCGATACTAATACTAGCTACTTAGGAAAATCAGGCATAATACATGGAGTAAGGAGCTTCATGTGGGTGTTCTCACATTCTTTATTGTTCTTCATGTTGTTAATTACTGTATTAAAATTCTGTAAAACATATATTGTAATTTATGACACTGTAAAATGTTAATAAAGTATTTTGGAGACAGTTTTCTGAAATGTCTATTTCTTAATACATATACTTTAATTCATTCCATGGTGAGATCTGAAAGTGTTGAATGTCTTAGAACTTACTCTTAAGTTTTATGCTCTGTATGTTTTAAAAACCCAACTATTCGTATTTCTTAGCATGACACGAGTTCGCAAATCACGCTAGGCTTTAGATTGATGTGTCCGAAAGTGCGGGTTGTTGCATAAACTAATAACATGTGCCTTAGGTTAAGGTTTAGGCTGCATCCAAAATTCATTAACCGGTCGATCACTAGTCATTGGAGCGGTCGACCGCTTGCTACAGATTGGCTCTAGTGAGCCGGCTGATCGGTTGAGCCTGTTTACTGCAAAATTTTCAAATATTCTCACTGCTTGCTTGTTACCCATTTTCGTTCTCAATTATTGATTATTGTAGAATTTTAATTACATATTGTTCACAGAAAACCCTAACTTCTGTAAGTCTATGATTTATACTTACCAAAATTTCATATACGATTTAATGTACAACTTCATATATAATTTCAATAAATCAACTTAACTTTGGTTTACGACTAATATGGTTATATCTATTCATGTTTAATTTAAAAAAATGTTTGTAATCAACCTAAATCAATTCATATCCAATAGATTTGCTTTCACCAAAATAGGATTAGAAAGAAAGGGATCAAATTCGTATGTTAAATTATTACCAAATTTCCAATTCGATACAGTTATTAGATGAACATCAAGTTAAATACCTATGGATCAAATAGGTATGACAAAATAAATTATATTTAAATCCTCACATTAATTATGAATCAACTCATCTCTAAGAAAAGCTACCTGTCTTTGAATTGTATTGAACTGTCCGTCCTTCTAGTTGTAACCCCTCCCCTTAGCTTGATTTCATCTTCAAGTTGTTTTTAATTTTTATTCGAGAAATTTCTTTTAGAGGTGATAGAGATTTGGGTAGATTTTGGACGTACTTCTTGTTGATGAATTAATTCGATTTTAGGGTTAGTGTACTATTTATAGCAGCACGAACCAACATCGACCGTTGACTTTATTTTAAATAAATCTGAACCGTCCGGCCTACCCAAACTCTTGTTGGAAAACATGACTAGTTAACCACTTCGTTTGGAGCGGTCAACCTCTAGTGGTCGACTAATCCAACCAATTGTTTCAATCGATAAAGAATTCCTTATTAAAATAGTTCACTTCTATTTTAACTATTTTTGATTTTGAATTTTCAAATGTCAATAAAAATTATTCAAAAAATTACTATGAACAAAATGGTGCAAGTTTTCTAGCCAGATTCGAATATTTGTAAAAATTCTATTTTTACCCTTGTTATATTTATATTTATTTTTTTATTAAATTTCCAATTGAATTTTGCAGGGTGTTACATTCACCCTTTAAAAGGATTTTGTCCTTGAAATCTACAGGACGATAAAAATGCAACTCATGCTTATGGAAGCTAATACTGTAACCATATACTCATCCATCAACCACTGGCAGTCATTGTCCTAAGTTGATTTCTAATGCACTATGTACATATAGGCATGGAATGCATATGAACCCGTACTAATGCAAAAATTAGGAGGTCTCGTGATCTATTTAACCTCCAGAAATTAAAGTGCTCATGTCATGTATCTAAATGTATGCGACATCCTAAGTAAATATACTGGCAATTCTATATGTATGCGCAACCATTCAATCTATACGTGACAGCCATGTGTGTATAATTTAGTAAAATAAAACAAGTGATGTTGTGCTTGTATGGTAACTTGAGAATATATTTTCCTACGTATGCAAGGATAAATTAATAAATACATCCATTAGCATCCATCATCCCAAACATGTCCTAATATGCATTTGTAACCATTCATAGCATCCAATTATCCCTAACTATAGGGTATATTAGGCTAGAACCTAAACCAAAGTAGTTCATGATTATTTAACTAAAATGGAAATGTACCAAAAAAGGGTTTCGAAGGCAAATAAACAGTTCATGGTTGTTAACTAAAATTGAAACGTACCAAAAAAAAAGAGTTTCGGATGGGTAGCTCGGATCTTCTCCTTGGCTATTAAGTACTCTCCACCGGATCGTCTCTCCAATAGACCTTAACAAGCTTAATAACTTTATTGCAGAGTCGCTTTGTACCATACTAAAGAGTGCAAGTGGGTGCATGACGAACAAATGATTCTCTCTACTTCCACCTCCTCTAGTTGACTCCGCACGACTACAGCGATAGTATCATGCAGGGAGTTCCGTATGTGTGAGAAATGGAAAATGTCATGTACTCCTGCTAACTTCCTAGGAAGCTTCACCCTGTAAGCTAACTTCCACACTCTACCAGTGATCAAAAAAGGCCCTATAAAGCTCAGTGCTAACTTTTCCAAACTAACAAATCTCATGACATGCCCAAGTGGTGTGATCTTCACAAAAACCATGTTGCCCAATACAAACTCCAACGCCATGTGTGTCATGTCAATGTAAGACTTGTTCCTATCCTGTGCAGTTTTTACCTTCCTATGGATTAAGTCTACCTTATCTGATGTCACTCATGCCATATCTGGTCCAAGAAGATTCCTATCTGTAGTGTTCTGCTAACAAGACGATGATCTATAAGGCCTTATGTATAATACCTCAAATGGTGTCATCCCAATACTTTCATGATAGCTTTTATAGGTAAACTCCAATAACGGCAAGTGATCCTCCTAAGAGCCTCCAAAATCGAAGATACACATCTGAAACAAGTCCTCCAATACTCGGTTCACCCTCAATGTTTGTCCATCCATATGTGGATGATAAGCAATACTCAAACTCAGCTCAATACCTAAAGCCTCCTATAGACTCCTTCAAAACTCGCTAGCAAAAAGTGGAGCTCGGTCACTAGTAATGCTAGAAGGAACTTCATGTAATTTCACTATCTCCCTCAAGTAAGGTATTGCCAAAGCGCAGCAGTCCTTGTACTCCTAACTGAAACAAAAATGTGCGCGTTTGGTCCGGCGGCTGATTATAACCCAAATACTTTCATTCGCCCTCCTACTTCAAGGTAGTCCATTGATGAAATCCACAGAAATACTCTCTTACTTCCACTATGAAATATTTAATGGTTGTGACAATCCTTTCAGATTCTTCTGCTCTGCCTTTATCCTCTAAGAAGTCATAATCGGGCCATATACTTTGCCACATACCTTTTCATACCAGGCTAACAAAAGATTCTCTTTATATCATGGTACATTTTATATCTATTGGAATGAAAGGTCAACCTAGAAAGATGAGACTCGGTTGGTACCATGTCAATCAAATCCATAATAAGAGGAACGCATATCCTACCATCCCTTCATAACTATCCACTCAAATTAATGGTGTAGCGCCTCAAATAACTAAACAGTCTCCTCTATTAAGCTTCTCAAAAATGTCCACTAACTCCTTATCGTGATTTTAGCCTGATCCAATGCCGTTTATGAGTGCAAGCTGCACATTCAAAGCTGCTAATAATCCTGGAGTGATGTCGACGATGGTCGAAAATCGAATGTAGAGATAAGCTCAAAGTGCTTCCATTATAAGAACATAGAATTTGACATCATATGCTTCCTACTTAAGGCATAGCTAACAAATTGCCTTTACTAGGAGCATAGGAGATATTGAAATCATACAATGCCAAAAACCCCATCTACCTCTGCTACCTTGGATTCAAATCCTTCTGGGAGAATAAATACTTCATAGAGTTATGACCTCTATATGACTCAAACCACTCTCCTAATAGATAATGTCTCCATGACTTAAGTGCAAAAACAATGGCTTCCAATTCATGATCATGGTTAGAATAGTTTCTCTCATGGACTTTGAACAATTGACTAGCATTGCTTACCACTATCCCTTCCTACATCAATACCATGCCTAAACTCACACCATATGTGTCGATATACACTATGAATTCTTTTATACCATCGGGTAATACTAGGACTGGCGCACTAGTCAATGTCACCTTTAGCTTGATAAAAGCATCCTTACACCTTGAGTCCTGTGAGAAAAGCAAATTCGTCTTAGGAAAGGATATTAAAGAGGCAGAATTTTCAACGAAGTCCTCAATGAACTTCATATGGTAGCTCGCCAAGCAAAGGAAACTCCTCACTTCCAGGCATTCTTCAGCACATGCCAATCCTGTACTGCAGCAACTTTACAAGGATTGACCGCCAACCCACTCTAAGAGATAACGTGTCTTAAAAAGCATCCTCCTCGTGCCAAAGGGGCATTTGGAAAACTTCACCTTCAACTTATGTCCATGGAGTGTATTAAGCACTTCTTTTAAATGCAACATGTGCTTTTCCTTGCTTTTTGAATATATTAATATGGCATCTACAAATACAACAACAAACTTATTAGGAAACCCTCTAAAAATTGACTCATTGGATCAAAAAGTAAGCGGGTGCAATGGTCAGTTCAAAGGTTATGACTAACCACTCATAAGGTCCGTCGGGTGTACGACAAGCGGTCTTCTGAATACTATCGTCGGCTACATCCAAATTGTCAAATCTGATAGCCAAGTTTAGTTGAGAGAAAAAGCCTTCGCTCCAATCAACTAATGAAAGAGATCGTCTGTGCTGGGAAATAGGTAACGGTTCTTATTTCTCAGCTTATTAAGCTCAAGATAATTGACGCAAAGCCTCAAAGAACCATCTGCCTTGGTAGCAAAGAAAACTGGTGCTCCCTACTCTGAAATACTCCTTCTAATGAAGCCCTCCTCGAACAGCTTATTCACTTTCTTAATTAGCGTGTGTCTCTCTTTAGGAGCTATTTGCCTCCTGGGTAAGGCAATGGGTTTGGGTTCTCCATTAGAAAAATCCAAAACATAATCTCTTTCTGGGGTGGTAGATCGATGACGTGAAAAAAGACATCTGCATTGTCTCTAACTATTGGCACCGAATCTAATTTGTCATATGATATGTCTAAAGAATATAGGTAATTCAACATAACTGAACATATAGGATCGCTACAAACCACTAGACTACATCCAGTACAATAACCTAAATGAACAACCTTCCTATCACAATCAAAGATCACCCTATACATGGTCATTCAATCTATACCCAAAATCAAACCAACCTAAAAATCCTAAGACAAAAGCATTGCAATCAAACTTGACCCCCAAAATAATAATTTAAACCCCCTACATATCATAAGTAAATAGATCGATCCTCCTACCATGTTTGATACGACTACAATATCTATAACCATGCCAGTAACTAAGTGACACTCGTCTGCAAGTCTACTTGAGATAAAAGAGTGTGATGCCTTAGTTTCAAATAAGGCGCGAATAGGTAAATCAGATAAAATTAACAAAACTTCAACTACGACTTTCTCGCCCTTGTCCGCTACTAAATGCGCACTCAATTTGGGAACAACATCAAGTGTGTAAGCTGAAATCACTTTGGTAGAGATCTTCTGTGATTCCGGACATTCCCTCCTCATGTGCCTGAATTGATTGCAGTTGTAACATTTGACCTTTGAGGGGTCAATCTTGCACTCCCTTGCAAAATCTCCTTTTTTAACACATCTCCTACACTACAGCTGTTGCTTCTTAATCATCTCTTTGGCCTCCATTTTGCCTTGCATTGAATCTGTTGTGGTATCTTTCCTCCTGCTATCTTGGGCTCAGTCTTCACTTCCTCCTTAGAAACGGTGTTTAGCAAGGCCATCTCAACCAAACCCTTGAAAGTTGCATCCATAGGAATATGACTGAGGGGCACATCTTGAGGAGGTTAATATGAACATTTTGTTATATTTCAGAGCATTTTTATGAGGTGTATTTATAAGCTCCATACCAAACATAGCCAACTCATTGAACTAATTCAAAAATTCCTTCACCAAAATCTCTCCTTGCTACAATGAATGAACTTCTCTAACCATAATCTTTGCTCTACCATGGAAAGAAACATCATCTCAAAGTGCCTCCAAAACTCTTCCTAAGTAATCTCTCACTCATTAGTCTCTACCACTTCCATGTATCACCAATTCAAAGCCACTCCTTGTAAGTGACAAGTGGCAAGCTCTCTCCTGATGTCATCTCTAGGACCCATCACCTCAAAAAACCTCTCACAAGTGTAGATCATTCTTTTAGTCCACATATGATTCGGTCCCCACATACAACTTTCCTCTGAGACATGAAAAGTTCCCACATGGCCAGGCAAAATCGACGATAGGTGGATGGACAATAACTAAACCTGGTGCTTATGGGTCCCATTTTAGGGTTAAGCTCGGCTTGTCCTCTAGCTCGTAGATAACATGGAACCAAATCGGGACTTTCACGCTTGGAATCTCGGCTGCATCACTTGAGCCGCAACCAGCAGGATTGCAAATCCACTCGATCTATGATTTGGAAATTACTGGAAACTTTTCTATAAATAGTATTTTCAAGAATAAAGGGAACGTTTTCATATTATATTTATATATAGATCCTTAGAAAACTTTTTCTAAAATATACATATATATACACACACACACACTGTAGAAATCAATTTTGAAAAACTTTTTTGTAAACCTTTTATAAAGACCATTTTTCAAAAAATTTCAAGTACATTCTCTCAATACGCGTGTACTCCATAAGGGATTTTAAACCTGGCCATGACATCAATTTTGAAAATCCACACATCCTAACACACCGACCTAAAGCTTAATGTGACTTACGAACTCATGTCGGTGTGAAGAAGTACGAGCTATCAAGTTATTAAACATTATAGAGACTAAAGATATGAGGATGAAATGTAAGACATTATACCCTTTCAGATCTTACAGCAGAAGGCTTGAAAATATAAATATCGAAAATAGTCATCTTAGAAAATATCCAAAAAAACACAATCTCAAAATGTATTTAGTCGTAATTTAGAATTTACATAAGTACAACTTAAAGTCTGATAAATACTAAGTACGATAAATAGTTACATGAAGAGTAATGGATAATAAACATAAGCTACTCCAATTCCAAGCTCGACTCTCCACGTACTAATCCTTAGGCCTATCACCTGCTACCCTATCCTCCCACGGTGGGGAAAAAGAAACAAACGGAGTGGATTAGACAAAAGTCTGGTAAATGAGTTACATTATTAATGTATGGTGACATTTGTAATTAACTTCAGTAATACTCTATGTGACCTAGGATATTCTACTTATGTTTGTGAACTACTTACTAAGGTAGGTTCGTTAAACTAGAGATATAATTCTAAATACACTTGCACCAACATCTTGTGAAGGCATATACTTAGGATCGAACAACTGATTGAACCTTAAAATAACTATGGATCGACTAATAGCAACTGGAACTACTCTAATATAGGACCACCTAAAATATCAACTTTGGGACTGCATTCCCAAATTATGATTACACGTATCATGTTTATGCATTGAAGGGGAGCCTGCAATGATAACTTGCATCAAAGACATCTCAAAGTTGCTACATCTTTGTCCACCACTCAATGGTAACGTAATGCCTCTTATCACACCTTACTGGGATTCATCAAAAACATAGTATTATGTCCACATAACCGTGCATACCAAGGGACTCTCGTTAATGCCGGGCAACATAATCTTTTAGGCTTCATCATCAATGTGCATACACGCCGTAGAACCTCCTGTGAGTGTAATTTGCGATAGAATTGCCCGAAGTTGAATGTCAATCCCGTCAAATAAATAGTATCTAGGCTTCGTTGAACGTGCACATATATATCTAGTCTCGCAACATCCAAGAATCGTAAAACCTATGGAGCTAATTTCCCTACATATACTACCATACACACACACACACACACATATTCACACAATATTAAATTAATAACTTGGACCTGAGACCAAGGTTCAAACTATACCAGAATTTGTCAACGATCGACCGTTCGTCACTGCAGTGGCCGACCGCTTGTTGTCGACAAGCTCTAGTAAGCCTACCAACTGATCGAGCCTATTTACTGTAAATTTTTAATTATCACCTCTCATTGCTTGTTAATCAGCATTCTTCTCAATTATCGATTATAGTAGACTTTTAGTTACAAATTTTTCATCACTACAATCCTAATTTTCGTAATTCTATAATTTATCCATAATTTCATACTCGATTTCATGTGCAATTTCATATGCAATTTCATTAAATAAACTTAACTTAGGTTTAGGATTAATTGGTTATATCCATTCATTTTTAGTTTAAACAAAAGTGTGTAATCAACCTAAATCGATTCTTATCCAACAATTTTACTCTCACCAAAATTAGACTAGAAAGATGGAATCAAATTCGTATATTAATAATTACCAAATTCCCAATTCACTACAGTTACTGGATAAACATAAAATTAAAAAATCTAGATCAAATAGGATATAATAAACTCAATTATATGAAAATCATTGTGTAAATTATGAATACACCCACCTCTAAAAAAAATCTATCCCTCTTTGATTTGTGTTGAATTGCCCTTACTTCTAGTTGTAATCTGTAATGACCCGTAAATTTATCACTTTAAAAAAATTATTTTTATTTTTAGATTTTCAAATATAATATTGTATAAAACAAATTATAATGTTTTGAAAAATAATTAAATATTTTAAACTTGTTTTATTATTATATATTTACAAATATAGATGTTTGGAGTTTACGTTAGAAAAGTGACGATAATCAGTTTTGGTAAAATTGAGATTTTCTGAATATTAGAGAATAATGCATACACTTATTTCTCCATTTAAGCAAGAGTATGTAATAAAATTATTTATTTTATTTTTGAAAATAAAATGCCTTTATGACGTCATTAAGGATGTCATCACTTTTATATATTTTCTAGAAATTTGAATTAAGTTTAAATATCGAAAAAATTATTTTAAATGATGAATTATCCATTTTAATCATTATGTAGTGAAATAACTAAGTTATAGTAGTTGTATAGATGTGTAAACTTTTTTTTATAAAGATATGCACATTTTGTCGCACTTTGGCAGTTTAATGGTAGGATTTGGCAACACTTGTCTTAATATTGATTCATATGGTTTGATAATTCAATAAGCACGTTTTAATTATTCTAGGATGATAAGAAATATATTTTTAAGATTTTTTTATAAATACAAACATACATACGTATATATTTTAATAGAGAAGTAAAAATACGACTGGAATTCGGATTCTGAAATCATAATGGTTTAACAAAAAAAAGTTGTTTAAAGGTGTTACAACTTTGTTTTTGTGCCTTGTGCATACGTGTACATGTCATAAATGAACATATACATGCAAATGCAGACACACACACACACACACATACACACACAAACACACACATATACACCTAAAATATCTAAGATATTTCACCTTACTTCATTCTTAAGCTAGGATAGAGTAAACTTCTCATCAAAACATCACTTCCATCACCATGACAAGAAGGAGGAAAAAGGGGTAGCTAAGCAAATGTGGGGTGGCTGTGCTATGGGGAGTGTAGGTGAGGGTATTTTGGTCTTTGTACCATAAAATATTTGTTTACAAATTTTTTCCTATAAATTGTCACCTTAAGGTTTCTTAATTCTCACACCAAAAACACTTCTTCCTTCTTCTTAAGCTCCTCACCCTTTAGTGGCTTCTGTGTACTCATAAATTATTCTATAGTCATGGCAAAGCTCTACTGAAAATACGCTTCCAAATATAAAATGATATCACCATAGTTTGAATTAATGTGAACGATCACATTCTCTTCTTTCTCCTTGCTTGGTCAAACTCATCAAGAGTCACCACCACCTCTCCACCCTCTCTAGTAAAAAGCCGAACACACCCAAGGCCTCCAAGGTACGATTCATAAGCTTCAGCTCGGTGATAGCGAAGCTATAGTCAGTTTTAGTACATCTACAGACAAATGGATATGAGAATTACTCTACTGGTTTATTTTATTAAACTATATGATGAAATGATATATTTTGTCATGCTTTTTTTTCTATGTTTGACCATCATGCTTTGGATGCGATAATATGTTTGCTTGGTCACAGAATTAATTCAAGGTAAATACACGTCGAAATTACAGAAAGAATTCACTTTCCTAATGAATTATAAAAGCGTTGCGGCATAGTTACACCTCTTTAAACAAGAATAAAATAGGTTATAAATGTTTTTTAAACATTAAAACTCATTTTGTAAAAGTTTTGAAAAGGTATGAAATTAGAATCAAAATAAACCATCTCGTTTTGGCAGTTCTCGATTTCGCAACCTGAAAAGTTATGTCAATGTGTAGAGTGGAATATAGCTTAGAATTATTCAAAATAAGAATTTTGGACCCTTACAGTTAGCAGTTTCAAGTGAAAAATAAAAAATTGAGATTTCATTTAGTAAATTTTGAGATGTGTACAAATCAAGTTTTCAAAAACGTCGTGTTTTAGTAGTTCGAAAACCAAAGTTTCAAAATCTTTAAACATAGATATTTTTAAATATTTAAAAATATAAAATAAATTCTAAAAATATGTCAAAATGTTTTTAAAAGGTTTTAAATGGAAAAAATGGACATATAAAAGGTTTAAAATGAGATTTGTGCTATGAAGCCCTTAAAAGCACTATTTACTGACAATTTAGTAAAGAAATTTGGAAATTTCGAAAATAAGATATAAACTTGAATTTTTCTTCCTGAATCCTTTATAAATGATTTTCGAATAAGAAATCAAGTATTTTTAAAGGGTTTAGAGTTGATCAAATAACTTGACCGCCTTATGCGTGACAGAGAGGTAGTCTTTGGGCTAGAGTTTGGAAAACTAGTTGCCTGCTCACCCAAGCTATCCGGGATGACCTGACGAGTGGGATTGTTAATTTTCTTTACTTGGATCATAAAAAAAAAGAGATTTGGAAGTTTCCACAAATTTAAACAAAATTTTAAATAATATTTTGATCGTGAAGAGAACATTCTAGTTGAACTCTGTATTAAATTCCAAGGAGGGACCCCATACTATCCGTGTGAATTTAAAAGGTGATTTCACCATTATTAGATGAATGGTACGGGTTGAATATGGCAATTAGTATTGAGTACAATTAATATTAAATCTATAGATCCATTTTTTACTTAATACTAATTGGTTTGGATTTACAGTAAGCGATGTCTTAAATAACATTGTTTTTGACCCATTAAAAATATGTTTTGGAAATGTGAAATCTTCATTATGATTTGAATTATACTTTTCCTGAGTGATTAAAGATGAAATGTTTGGTATTTCTAAAGTTAAAAAGGGGTTTTAATTAACCAAAGGATTTAATAAAAGAGGTTTAATAATCTTATACATGTTGAAATAGAAAATGGTTTAAAGACATATATCTTTAAGAAGATATTTTACTTACATAAAAGATATTGACTAATTAAGTAGCAATCACCTATATACGTGACATATTTTATCGATAATTGGTTCGGAGAGACTAGGATCTGATTTGGATGATTCCTATTCAAACCACTATGAACCAATATATAAAGTGAAGACATGTTGAAATCGATGATTTTAAAAATAGATATCTTCATAATGAAGGTTGTTTGCCTCTAACCTAAGGGGTAATTCTCATATCATATATATGGTGAAAGTGATATCTTCATTCTAAAATCTTCGATGCAAGGACTACTGGCTACCGATCCTAGTGGTGATTCCCAACAGAATGTAATAGGAGAAGTTCCTTCAGTTTTTCATGTTCCTTGGATACGTATATGGATTAGTGTTTGACATTGCATTTCTAAGACCATGTACATTGATTTGTACAAATCGACATCTGTTTGGTGATGTAGGAGGTAACCCCTCTTAACCTTAATACCCTTCCCTGAGACATAGGAGCTCGGGGTTGTACTTTTGTGAAAATCGATAATGTGTTATTAGAAATGGCAATATGGCATTCAAAATGGGATTTGTTTTGAAAAAGGTAACACGTTACCTCAGGCCGCACACTTGGAAATGGCTGAAACTGTATGTCGTAAGGTTGTTTGGGTTGCACCCATTAAGGAATTGTCATCACCTTTCTGGATTACCCTCTATATATCGAGTTTGTTGTGTATGCTTCGAGATGTCTCAGAGAGGTCAAGAATGACTGGGGTGATGTCATATTCGATACTATCTAGGATCATTGTGTTGGTCATCAAAACAGGGTAGGCCAATCTTGCGAGATGCAGAGGACTGTTAGTGGGTCTCGATACATTCCTCTAGAGATGTACTATATGGAAGATGTCCTTTACCTATCATTGTATGAAATCCATTCTTTAGTAAGTACCTTCAAACTTAATTGTATGCCTATTATGCTGGAATTTAATCAATGTATCAATTTCGACTAAGATTAATATGTATTTGTAATCTAGGTAGTGGATGTTACGTAGTATGTTTTGGTTATCATAATGTAAAAAGTCATCTATGTTTATGTTCGGAGTGATCTTATGAGATACCCTTCATTTTCAAAAAGTCACCAGTCCCACGACTGATTCGAGTTTATTTCCTTTTCTCTTAAACTCTGGATGTCCCATTTCTATGGTTAGCCAAGAAATTCAAGTCTAGCTTGGAACATTTTGAAGGAGCTTGGAGCAAGAGCTAGAGTTTCCTCTATAGGTGGTTATACATATCCATTTCTGCTGCATTTGTTTACTATTTGTCCAGCATTAGTAGGGACAGAGAGTTATAATTGTCCAGGCTGAGATTAGGATATACTCTGATATATGTATTTAAAAATTTCCGCTGCAAAGATTATATATTAAAATAATATATGTTATTCCATTCGTATAAGGTTATGTTCTGTCTTTATTTTTCTTTTTACCCTTGATCAATCTATCTTTTCGGCACATGTATATTCAACATGTGAATACCGTGGATGTATTATTGTCAATTTTTGATGGTAAAAATGGTGGGTCGTCACATAATCCCTCCCTTTTGCTTGATTTTGTCTTCAACTTGGTTTTATTTATTTTTAAGAATTTTTTATGGAGAAGATAGAGATTTGGGAAGAATTTAGACGTATCCCTTATTGATGAATGAATTAGGTCTTAGGGTTTGTGTGCTATTTATAGAAGCACGAGCCATATCGACCGTTGATTTGATTTTAACTAAATGTGGGTCATTTGGTCTATCCAAACCCTCGACCAAAGTGATGACCGGCCGACCGCTTAGTTTGGAGCGATCAACCACTATGGGTCGATCAGTCCAAGCAATAGTGGTGATCGATAGAACTTTCCATATTAATATATTCTTTCCTAATTTACTTATTTAATTATTTTCAATTTTGAATTTTCAAATATTAATAAAAAATTTCATACTAAATTTGATTTCGAAATATTATATATGGAAATTGTTCAGAAAATTAAAAGTAACACACTAGTGCAATTTTTGTGTTAGATTCGGACGTTTATAATAATTCTATTTGTACCCTTATTGTATTTATATTTAATTTTATATTGAATTTCCAATTGAATTTTATGAGATGTTGCATGCTTTCACCTTAAAAGGATTTCATCCTTGAAATCTCCGAGCACGAGAAATATGCAATTCGTATGTATGGAAGTTAATACTTGCAACCATCTACTCATCTATTAACCATTGATATGTACATATAGGCATGGAATGCATATTAACCTATACTAATGCAAAAATTAGTCGGTCTCCTGATTTAATCGACCTCTTGAAATGCAAGTGCTCATGCCATGCAAATATATGCAACGTGTTAAGTAAATATACTGACAATTGACATGTATGCGCAACCATTCAATCCATATGCAACCACCATATGCATATAGTAAAATAAAACAAGTGATTGTGTGATTTTATGCCAACTCAAGAATATATTTTCCTAAATGTGTAAAGATCAATTTAATAAATACATCTATTAGCATCCATTGTCCAAAACATGTTCTAAAGAAACGTTCACAACCATTCCTAGCATCCAATTATCCCCATCTATAGATTATACCAAGTTAGAACCTAAATACATAAGTAGTTCATACTTTTTTTGCTAAATAGGAAACATACCAAAAAGAGAATTCCTAATGGGTAGCTCGGGTCTTCCCCTTAGGATTCCATGTACTCTCCTTTGGATCATCCCCTCATTGGATCTTAAGAAGCTTGATAACTTTATTATGGAGTCGCTATGTACCATGCTCAAGAATGCGAGTAGATGCATGACGAAAAAGTGACTTCCTCTCTACTTCCACTTCCTGTAGATGATTTGGCAAGACTGCAACAGTTGTATCGTGTAGCACTTCCCCAAGTGGAAGACATGGAAAACGTCATGTACTTCCGCTAACTTCCTAGGAAGCTTCACCTTGTAAGCTGACTTTTCTACTCTACCTATGATCAAAAATGGCCTTACAAACCTTCATACTAACATCTAGTTCACATCTCAAAATAGGGGACTGGTGACCCCTTTACCCCGACCGGTCAACCGCTTAAGAGTGAGCGGTCAATTGGTCAGTGAGTGGAGGTTAGGGTTAAGTTAGGCTAGGAATGGCCTAGATTTTATTATTTTAAACCACCTTAAATCCTACGATTCCGGTGTGTTCTGACCACTATAAATAAGAGGCTAGCCTCCTCACTTTTATTCATAAAATAATTGGAGCGCTAGCGAAAATCTATAAGTCTTTGCTTCAACTCTACGACTCAGAATCAATTGGACTTATACCTAAGGAATTTTATATTTTAGTATATACATTTTCTAATTCTATTTCTACCCTATTCTCTAATTCTGAATCTAATATATGTACAATTGAATTATTGTTATTCCAAAAAGAAGAAATATGAAGGTGAAATTAGGAGAATGCATGAATCGATTTCAAAGGAAGGCGTGCAAATCATCTATGAGTGGGAATCTTAATTTTTCACATTTTAGTAGTATGTGTATTAAATTTTGATTTTTTTACACCTTGGGGAATATTGCATAGAAAATCCTAAAACATCAAATTCTCCCAAATAAAATGTTAATTCTTAGATTTATTGGAATCTCAATTGTTCTATATTTACAAAGTAGAATTAAATTGTTGTTTGCAATTTGATAATTTATGTTCTATCAACTTCCTATTCTAGTTTCTATTGTTATTGCGAAAGGGTTCAAAAAAATTATTAGAAAATGGATGCAAAGTATAATTTTTTCTATTTGTAGTTTGCACTTCGTATTTCTATAATACAGATAACTATAGATATTTTTTCGCTTCAAGGTTGTATGTATAAAAGTTGAATAGAATATGGAGGGTTTAAATTGTAAGTTTTGTTTCCTTGAAAAAGTGGCATGATTCTATTATATTTATGTAAAATAAGTTTAGTATTATACCATTTCTGAATGTGTGTGTGTGTGTGTGTGTATACACACACAAGTCAATTTGATCTAGCTAAGGATATAGCTATATTATATATTATTGTATGGAACTTTGGCTTGTATAAATATAGAAGTTTTGACATTTTAATGATTAGTATAGGAAAAATTCATCTTAGAAGAGGAATATTTCTACGCACGCATAGTTAGTTAGCTAAAATATTATGTACATATACAATTAATAGCGTATTAATAATAAAGTATGATTTATATTGTTTGGCATATATAGGTTATTGTAAATAACATTAAACTTGTGACGTTTCGGATTTTGCCCGCTCAAAAATCGACATCCATACTTCAAATCGTACACGAATGTCATAGATTCGACCGTTCAAATCCGATTCGCCGGAGCTTATAACAATCATTAAGTAAACAACACAGCGGAATAAAAGAATAATACATTGATATACAGCTTTGATACAATATCTGATACAACAGATGATCCAATAGATATCAATATACATCAGAGACATGATACAATAAAATGGCAGCGGAAAAGAAAAATAGATAACATCTAGCATACGGAACAATATAACTCTGAGATAGTCTTCAAGGAAGAACTCCAGAAATAACTGCAACTCCATTTCCAAGAACTAATCCAGCAATAGCTCGAACTCCCAATAACGATGCACCAAGACGAGCAAGACTGGTGTGATCCAAAGACTGAACTAACTCTAGATAATCTACTAAACCTGACTATCTGAAAAACCCAACTCTAGACTGCTCGTGTAGAAAATAATGAGCACCCAGAGTTTAGGAAAGAAAACAATAAGCTCCGGATCAGTCATGGGACTGGTGTGAGCAACAAAAACAGTTTATCTTTTAAAACATTCAACAAAAGATTTTCAAAGTCAATTCGCAATGCTTTTAAAAATGAGACTACCATAAGGCCTCCCGCACACACACACAATGCAAACGCAGAATCGGAGGAGATTTCTCCTTATGATAGTCAAAGATGCTTGATACGTATTAAAAGAAACATTTTGTATTATTACTAGTGCATAGTGTAGGAAAAATTCATTTCGAAAGTAGAATATAAATCTTAGCCAACATACGACCATTATCGTATGCCTACTATAGCTACCATCCAAACAGTGGGGCGCCACCATAAGTGAATGATAGGTTCTACAACTAATACCGTACAAGATCGTATTGTTTCTTTGGATTTCCAACGAATGATCAGGCCAAGGAACTTCCCAATGCCACATGAGAATGCCTCTGGATGGACATCCCCGAGAACCAAACCGGATCTCTACCAACACAAGGCCGGGTTACCCCTAACTGAGTAACAACTGACCGAATATGCCATCCCCCGGTCCTTTGGGACCTTTATCCGAGAGCTCTCTAATCAATTCACACAATCATAACAAAGTGTTTTCAACATGAGTAAGTATCTGGGCTCCATACCATGATACCACCCTTTTCCAGAAGGAAATGCACATATCCTAAAGGGCGCTACCCCTCATAACCTTGCTGCTTCTTTCCTGTTTTGACCATTCCCGAGGTGTGAGGCTCGACGAAGTCACGTCCACAAAAACATACTTTATACAAAAGCCATGCTTTGGGTCAACAAATGACCATAGAAATGATCACCAGGATAGACGATCAAACAAATGATCCTATCACAAATAATCAACACAATGATCATTTCACAGCAACACTCAGTATGTCACATTACCAAATTGGGAATATATCGCTGATAACATTCAACTACATAACCTCTGAGCTCGTACGTCTCAGAGAAGGGTGTTAAGCTAAGAGAATAAATTCTCCACCACCAACAGAAATATATTTGAAAGAAATCGGCTTTATATCTCAATTTGTAATGTCAGACATACAATCCATACAAGTCTGTTCCGAGCTCGAACAGAACCGAAGGCACTTACAAAGAAGTCCTTGCAATCCGGATATTCACAATCCCGATCGGATTTCCCATCACTTAGGGAGTTTCTATACCGGCGCGACTCGGTGCAGAAACAATCGATAGGTCATCCTATCGCTTTCGCAAATACCCGGTCTTCATCACCGGTCTTCAAATGCTATCCATAACGACGTATCACATATTCGGAATGGGTTATACGACACAAAGGTCCTTTCCCGGCTAAACCGAATAGTGAGCGAAAATATTTTTAAAACATATGGATATGGGATTTCGATTAAGTCACAACTTATTAATTCAAAACTTTCTTTCAAATGGTTTAATCAATTACCATTTCAAATCTTTTAACAAAAAAAGATATATTTTCACAACCTTTAACGGTTTAAACAATTTTCACATTTTAATCTTTTAAACAAAAGATTCATTCACAGATTTTCCAAATCAATTTTCATTTCAATTTGATTTACTCGTTAAATCTTTAAATCAAAGATTTAACTTATAACCTTCAAAACAATTTCTTTTCAACTTGATTTAAACAAATCATCAATTTAAATCTGTTAAAAATAAACAGATTTAATTTACAGCTTTCAAAAAGAATTCATTCATAACTTAGGAAAATCATTTCTCTATTCAATCTTGAAATTCCCTTAATTAAATAGGAATTCCATTTCTTATCTGAAAGCTTTTATCTTTTGAAAACAAACAGTTTCATCTCAGAAAATCTGATTCTTTTATACGAGTTGAAATCCTTGGGTTAAATTCAAATTCCCAAAAATAATACCTTTAAAATGGTTTAAATTCATGCAAACCTGTTTATAATATCTTTAACCATAATTTCCAATCATCGAATTCAATTCCAAATATCGAATTCAAATTTAAATTGAATTATTTAATTTCAAAACTTAATCAAGTAAATTAAAATAAATTTTAACTTGAAATTTCATTCCAAAAGCTTTTCACATTTATTCCGATTCCATTTCCAAAACATTTGAATTCAAATATTCAATTTTTATAAATCATTTCAAAATCTGTGACTTAATCGATTTCCACGTGAAATCCATATTTGTGTGCGTATGGTGTGGTCCAGGGTTTAACACAATAGTGCAACATCATTCAATCATTTCAGATCAAACAAAGAAATATAGTTGATAAGCGATATAACTATAAAGCTTATCGCCCATTCACAGATTCACAGATAATATAACAATGCAAATGAATGGATAATTTATACACAGTCACAGGACAAAATATCACAGATCAGATAGGATAATCAATTCAAGGCATTTCATACAGTACAATCATTCATAAGTATTCAATAAACATTTATAAGCAGGATTAATTCATTATTAAATCCTGATTTATTCAATTTATTTCCAATTTAATTCAATTACTTATGAACTAATCATCCAATTCCTGATTTATTAATTTCAAATCATTTGATATAATTAGTTAATCAAACATTTTAATTAATTATATTTTTTATAATTAATCATATTAATTAAATTGACCTTTAAACCAATTATATAACTAATTAACTTCTTAATTAATTATTTCAAGAAATTTACGATTTAATTACTTACCCCTAAGCAATCATCTCATACTAACAAATCATTAATCACCAATTTATCTTTATCATTGATTTAATCAAAATATTCAATTTAATTACAATTAGTAATTAACCCCTTTATTGCTTTCATTAAGTAATTAACAATTTACAATTGATTATCTTAATCTATAAATCCAATTAATTATCAAAATTTATCACATTAATTTAATTACTTAATAATCTCTAGTTAATTATCTTTATTAACTAATAACATTTCTTTAATTTCTTTCTCAAGAAATTATCTTAGATTAATTCATTATTAATCATTTCTAATTTTAAATTAATCTAATCATTTATTTATAAATGAAATAAATAAGTCATTCTTAATTATCTTACTAATTAAATCACTTAAATATCTTAATTTTTCTAAGATAATCCATTTACTTTATTAATGACTTCATTAAAGTGGATTTAAACATTACGTTTTCAAATTTAGATTCAATTTCCATTTTAAATTTAAGATTTTGATATTTAATTTTAACCAAATCTAAGTATCAATTTATAAACCTATATAAGAAAAGTCCTAACTAATTTACTTGAATTTTAATTTGAAATTTAAGTCTTAACATACATTTCTTTTTAACTTGCCAATTCAAGTGAAAACCAATTACTTAACTTTTCATTGGAAATTCTTTTTATAAAAGAACTTAAATCAAAATCTAATTCAAATATTTATTTTAGTTCATATCTAAACACTTGATTAAACTTGGCTTTGAAACTTTGATTTAAACTTCCATATTTTAGGTTGTTAAACAAATTTAAAAAAAAAACCAGGTTATTAAAATCTGCTACCCAGACATACCCGAGCCTCCCCTAGTTTACTTCGAGTAAACACGAGTCTTCCCCCGGAGAAAACCACGATCTACTTTGAGTCTCCCATCCAACCTAAAACAACAGAAGCCCTAAATCAACACACTGGCACAGTCCACCCCCTCCGTGCACCTGCACCGACGCCGGAGGCGACTTCGAACGCCGACGAACCTCGTGACACATCACTTATCATCGATGGTTGTAGTTCCGACCCTCAAAACACTCAAAACAACTTCACATCAAAATCGAGTAGTAATTCCCAAACCTGGAACTCGAACTGCAAACGAAAGCCCAACCTGTCAACGCCGTTCGCTCGACACTCCGGCCACCATTCACCACCAAACTCCGTCCATAGCGTCATCAATCTTCCCTCTACCTCCCCACGAAACCGCGTGACACTCGATCCATCGTCGACGTCGCGCGAGTAGAAAATATCAGCCACCCCAAAACTAGGTCACCGAAGTTTGATCACTTCCCGCCGCCACCACAAAGCTTCGTTCATCCTCCAAGTATTTTTCCTAGGGCCACTGATCATTCCTCCACCTCCAGGAGGAAGCTCGACCACCACGACTCCATAGATCATCAGAGTTCGGCCAAAACTCAATTTCCAGGCAATCCCCAAATTCACATCCAATGCCTCACTTTAAATCGTGATTTTGATTTCAAAAATCACAACTTTCCAGGCCAAATCAATTTATGTATTTGAATCAGAGAATTGTATAAATTGATTTTTAACATGTTTATAAAAGTTTACAGTAAATCTGGATTTCCAGGCACTATTTAAATATATACATGTTTAAAACTAAATTTGGATCCTATTTCATGTTTAAACAAACTGAATTGGCATGAAAACTAATGCCTATTAGAGATCAGAGGTGAAGAAAATGCAATTTGAATTTAATTTAGACTTTACAACTTAAAGTAGAGAAGAGCAACATATAAAATCATTCAGATATCCATATGTATAACAGATAGATACATATGTAACAATATACATAATCCAGATTTCAACTCTATAATCAGGTTCATATGTTTAAGCTTTTAAAAAGGGGGTTACTCACTTGTCTGAGAAGAAGAACAGAGCATACTTAAATTTGAAAACAGCCTGCACTTTTTAAAACTGAAAATGGCATTGCTTTTGATCCTAAATCTTCTTGCTTTTTTTTTTCTTTTCTCAGTTTTGAAGAATGAAACTGTAATGATAATTAGGATGTGTATATGAAGTTAAAGTATACAGTTTTGAAGTCCTTTGCAAGTACAGGATGCAACTGTATGGCTGAGGTGCATAGTTATGGGCTAGAGATATAACATTATGTACTTGTTGCTTTGTACTTAGATACTTTTATTTGCTTGCCTTACATATTTTATTCTTGCTTTGTTCTTGCTTGTCTCGGCTATGATGATAGCAGTATGGTGAGCTGCAGCTTTGTCTTGACAAAATGCTTTGTTTATTTATATTTTTATTTCCAGGCTCTTGTATTGCTTTTGCTTTGTTATATTAACTTGTTTCATATTTTACATTGTATCTAGTTACTTTATTTTGTTTGATTTGTTTTATAAACTTGTACAGTTTGTTTATGTTTTTATACTTACTTTCTATTTGCCTGCATATTTATGTATTTGTTTTGTTTATTCTTGCCTTTGCATCACTACATTACAGGCTACACTCTTTATTTATACAAACCTGGTACATCTTCTTTTGTACTTTGCTTTAGTTAATTATATGTTTATTGTCTTCTTGCCTGCACACTTGTCTTTGTTGTATACAATTATTAATACCACACTTCATATATTGGTTATAAATTAGCACTTTATAATGTAAATAAGTTTCTATTTTAATTATGTTGTTAAGTTATTAGTTAATGTTTTTACTTACTTCTTATTTTCAGCTGAGTATATATATTGCTTTGTAATTTTAATGAATAACATGTTGTTAGATTTAATTAATTTGTTTCTATTTTCTACTTTGTTTTGATTCATACTTTGCTTATTTATTTGTTTTGAATCCTTATTGATTATATTTTATATATCAATGTTCTTATTTTTATTCATAGCTTAAGTATGAATTATTTTACTTCACAAAATAAGTGAACTTCTATTTTTATTTTACTCTTATTACTTTTGTAGACTACTCCATTGGTATTATTTTGTATTGATTTATTAATATGAGATTAAGAGATATATATATATATATATATATTTACTTTATATTGTTATATCTTATATTTTATTTACTTCTTATTTATTGTCTTGTATTTATTATATATATATATATTTTAACCATCAAAAATAAATTAACAATTCACTTATTTATTCATTTCGTACTTGTGTCAATGTATATACTTTAATATTTATTTTTCAAACCACTAATATAAGATTTAAATTCAAGTAATTTAACACATTTTTATTTGAAATCGGGGAAACTCGCTTCCATTTATAATTAATTTTATAAATTTTTATTCAAAATTTCATTTAATTATTAATTTAAATTAAATAAAAATTCAGGATCGTTACAGACTTCCCCCCTTAAAAGAATTTCGTCCTCGAAATTCGCAGGCACGAAAACAACACAGAGATAGCTAGATAGAGAAATATCTTTTCAGATCAAACTGGATATCAGTTCTGCATTTAGCTCACCAAATCAGAATATCAACAATAGATACAAGTAATTATAATAAAATTTTAAATTTGGTTTTAAACAAAATCATTTTATCGATATAATTCTAATCATTCTTCATATTCTATTAATCAAGTTAACTCAATTTAAAATTTCTAATTCATTTAAAATCTCCAATTTCAAATTTCAAATTCATATTCATTAAGGTTTAAATCAAAAACCGATAAGAAACTGATGAAAATATGAAGTACAGATTCTTCTACAACGATTCGTAGAGCATCAACGCACCGAACTTTTTTCTGTACCTGTCACGAAGCAAATCAAAAGAATTTTGAAACGAATCAAAGGAGATTGATAGAGAAAGTTATTTCCACCGTTGTTACAGAGTTTTGACTAATTATAGTCGTATTTCCCTGTCCCCTATCTCGTTTTCTTCTTGCACCCATACTTACTATCAGTGGATAGTAAGAGAATTTACTGAGGCGTTAAAACGGATATCTTAGGGATTACTCATTCTAGGATTTACTTCACCCTATATCTAATGAGCTACTTAATTTGTTATACTCTTGAGCTAAAGTTCAACCTTAGCTCTGATACCACATGTAACGTTTCGGATTTTTCCCGCTCAAAAATCGACATCCATACTTCAAATCGTACTCGAATGTCATAGATTCGACCGTTCAAATCCGATTCGCCGGAGCTTATAACAATCATTAAGTAAACAACACAGCGGAATAAAAGAATAATACATTGATATACAGCTTTGATACAATATCTGATACAACAGATGATCCAATAGATATCAATATACATCAGAGACATGATACAATAAAATAGCAGCGGAAAAGAAAAATAGATAACATCTAGCGTACGGAACAATATAACTCTGAGATAGTCTTCAAGGAAGAACTCCAGAAATAACTGCAACTCCATTTCCAAGAACTAATCCAGCAATAGCTCGAACTCCCAATAACGATGCACCAAGACGAGCAAGACTGGTGCGATCCAAAGACTGAACTAACTCTAGATAATCTACTAAACCTGACTATCTGAAAAACCCAACTCTAGACTGCTCGTGTAGAAAATAATGAGCACCCAGAGTTTAGGAAAGAAAACAATAAACTCCGGATCAGTCATGGGACTGGTGTGAGCAAAAAAAACAGTTTATCTTTTAAAACATTCAACAAAAGATTTTCAAAGTCAATTCGCAATGCTTTTAAAAATGAGACTACCATAAGGCCTCCCGCACACACACACAATGCAAACGCAGAATCGGAGGAGATTTCTCCTTATGATAGTCAAAGATGCTTGATACGTATTAAAAGAAACATTTTGTATTATTACTAGTGCATAGTGTAGGAAAAATTCATTTCGAAAGTAGAATATAAATCTTAGCCAACATTCGACCATTATCGTATGCCTACTACAGCTACCATCCAAACAGTGGGGCGCCACCATAAGTGAATGATAGGTTCTACAACTAATACCGTACAAGATCGTATTGTTTCTTTGGATTTCCAACGAATGATCAGGCCAAGGAACTTCCCATTGCCACATGAGAATGCCTCTGGATGGACATCCCCAAGAACCAAACCGGATCTCTACCAACACAAGGCCGGGTTACCCCTAACTGAGTAACAACTGACCGAATATGCCATCCCCCGGTCCTTTGGGACCTTTATCCGAGAGCTCTCTAATCAATTCACACAATCATAACAAAGTGTTTTCAACATGAGTAAGTATCTGGGCTCCATACCATGATACCACCCTTTTCCAGAAGGAAATGCACATATCCTAAAGGGCGCTACCCCTCATAACCTTGCTGCTTCTTTCCTGTTTTGACCATTCCCGAGGTGTGAGGCTCGACGAAGTCACATCCACAAAAACATACTTTATACAAAAGCCATGCTTTGGGTCAACAAATGACCATAGAAATGATCACCAGGATAGACGATCAAACAAATGATCCTATCACAAATAATCAACACAATGATCATTTCACAGCAACACTCAGTATGTCACATTACCAAATTGGGAATATATCGCTGATAACATTCAACTACATAACCTCTGAGCTCGTACGTCTCAGAGAAGGGTGTTAAGCTAAGAGAATAAATTCTCCGCCACCAACAGAAATATATTTGAAAGAAATCGGCTTTATATCTCAATTTGTAATGTCAGACATACAATCCATACAAGTCTGTTCCGGGCTCGAACAGAACCGAAGGCACTTACAAAGAAGTCCTTGCAATCCGGATATTCACAATCCCGATCGGATTTCCCATCACTTAGGGAGTTTCTATACCGGCGCGACTCGGTGCAGAAACAATCGATAGGTCATCCTATCGCTTTCGCAAATACCCGGTCTTCATCACCGGTCTTCAAATGCTATCCATAACGACGTATCACATATTCGGAATGGGTTATACGACACAAAGGTCCTTTCCCGGCTAAACCGAATAGTGAGCGAAAATATTTTTAAAACATATGGATATGGGATTTCGATTAAGTCACAACTTATTAATTCAAAACTTTCTTTCAAATGGTTTAATCAATTACCATTTCAAATCTTTTAACAAAAAAAGATTTATTTTCACAACCTTTAATGGTTTAAACAATTTTCACATTTTAATCTTTTAAACAAAAGATTCATTCACAGATTTTCCAAATCAATTTTCATTTCAATTTGATTTACTCGTTAAATCTTTAAATCAAAGATTTAACTTATAACCTTCAAAACAATTTCTTTTCAACTTGATTTAAACAAATCATCAATTTAAATCTGTTAAAAATAAACAGATTTAATTTACAGCTTTCAAAAAGAATTCATTCATAACTTAGGAAAATCATTTCTCTATTCAATCTTGAAATTCCCTTAATTAAATAGGAATTCCATTTCTTATCTGAAAGCTTTTATCTTTTGAAAACAAACAGTTTCATCTCAGAAAATCTGATTCTTTTATACGAGTTGAAATCCTTGGGTTAAATTCAAATTCCCAAAAATAATACCTTTAAAATGGTTTAAATTCATGCAAACCTGTTTATAATATCTTTAACCATAATTTCCAATCATCGAATTCAATTCCAAATATCGAATTCAAATTTAAATTGAATTATTTAATTTCAAAACTTAATCAAGTAAATTAAAATAAATTTTAACTTGAAATTTCATTCCAAAAGCTTTTCACATTTATTCCGATTCCATTTCCAAAACATTTAAATTCAAATATTCAATTTTTATAAATCATTTCAAAATCTGTGACTTAATCGATTTCCTCGTGAAATCCATATTTGTGTGTGTATGGTGTGGTCCAGGGTTTAACACAATAGTGCAACATCATTCAATCATTTCAGATCAAACACAGAAATATAGTTGATAAGCAATATAACTATAAAGCTTATCGCCCATTCACAGATTCACAGATAATATAACAATGTAAATGAATGGATAATTTATACACAGTCACAGGACAAAATATCACAGATCAGATAGGATAATCAATTCAAGGCATTTCATACAGTACAATCATTCATAAGTATTCAATAAACATTTATAAGCAGGATTAATTCATTATTAAATCCTGATTTATTCAATTTATTTCCAATTTAATTCAATTACTTATGAACTAATCATCCAATTCCTGATTTATTAATTTCAAATCATTTGATATAATTAGTTAATCAAACATTTTAATTAATTATATTTTTTATAATTAATCATATTAATTAAATTGACCTTTAAACCAATTATATAACTAATTAACTTCTTAATTAATTATTTCAAGAAATTTTCGATTTAATTACTTACCCCTAAGCAATCATCTCATAATAACAAATCATTAATCACCAATTTATCTTTATCATTGATTTAATCAAAATATTCAATTTAATTACAATTAGTAATTAACCCCTTTATTGCTTTCATTAAGTAATTAACAATTTACAATTGATTATCTTAATCTATAAATCCAATTAATTATCAAAATTTATCACATTAATTTAATTACTTAATAATCTCTAGTTAATTATCTTTATTAACTAATAACATTTCTTTAATTTCTTTCTCAAGAAATTATCTTAGATTAATTCATTATTAATCATTTCTAATTTTAAATTAATCTAATCATTTATTTATAAATTAAATAAATAAGTCATTCTTAATTATCTTACTAATTAAATCACTTAAATATCTTAATTTTTCTAAGATAATCCATTTACTTTATTAATGACTTCATTAAAGTGGATATAAACATTACGTTTTCAAATTTAGATTCAATTTCCATTTTAAATTTAAGATTTTGATATTTAATTTTAACCAAATCTAAGTATCAATTTATAAACCTATATAAGAAAAGTCCTAACTAATTTACTTGAATTTTTATTTGAAATTTAAGTCTTAACATACATTTCTTTTTAACTTGCCAATTCAAGTGAAAACCAATTAATTAACTTTTCATTGGAAATTCTTTTTATAAAAGAACTTAAATCAAAATCTAATTCAAATATTTATTTTAGTTCATATCTAAACACTTGATTAAACTTGGCTTTGAAACTTTGATTTAAACTTCCATATTTTAGGTTGTTAAACAAATTTAAAAAAAAAAATTAAACCAGGTTATTAAAATCTGCTACCCAGACATACCCGAGCCTCCCCTAGTTTACTTTGAGTAAACATGAGTCTTCCCCCGGAGAAAACCACGATCTACTTCGAGTCTCCCATCCAACCTAAAACAACAGAAGCCCCAAATCAACACACTGGCACAGTCCACCCCCTCCGTGCACCTGCACCGACGCCGGAGGCGACTTCGAACGCCGACGAACCTCGTGACACATCACTTATCACCGACGATTGTAGTTCCGACCCTCAAAACAATCAAAACAACTTCACATCAAAATCGAGTAGTAATTCCCAAACCTGGAACTCGAACTGCAAACGAAAGCCCAACCTGTCAACGCCGTTCGCTCGACACTCCGGCCACCATTCACCACCAAACTCCGTCCATAGCGTCATCAATCTTCCCTCTACCTCCCCACGAAACCGCGTGACACTCGATCCATCGTTGACGTCGCGCGAGTAGAAAATATCGGCCACCCCAAAACTAGGTCACCGAAGTTTGATCACTTCCCGCCACCACCACAAAGCTTCGTTCATCCTCCAAGTATTTTTCCTAGGGCCACTGATCATTCCTCCACCTCCAGGAGGAAGCTCGACCACCACGACTCCATAGATCATCAGAGTTCGGCCAAAACTCAATTTCCAGGCAATCCCCAAATTCACATCCAATGCCTCACTTTAAATCGTGATTTTGATTTCAAAAATCACAACTTTCCAGGCCAAATCAATTTATGTATTTGAATCAGAGAATTGTATAAATTGATTTTTAACATGTTTATAAAAGTTTACAGTAAATCTGGATTTCCAGGCACTATATAAATATATACATGTTTAAAACTAAATTTGGATCCTATTTCATGTTTAAACAAACTGAATTGGCATGAAAACTAATGCCTATTAGAGATCAGAGGTGAAGAAAATGCAATTTGAATTTAATTTAGACTTTACAACTTAAAGTAGAGAAGAACAACATATAAAATCATTCAGATATCCATATGTATACACAGAGAGATACATATGTAACAATATACATAATCCAGATTTCAACTCTATAATCAGGTTCATATGTTTAAGCTTTTAAAAAGGGGGTTACTCACTTGTCTGAGAAGAAGAACAGAGCATACTTAAATTTGAAAACAACCTGCACTTTTTAAAACTGAAAATGGCATTGCTTTTGATCCTAAATCTTCTTGCTTTTTTTTTTCTTTTCTCGGTTTTGAAGAATGAAACTGTAATGATAATTAGGATGTGTATATGAAGTTAAAGTATACAGTTTTGAAGTCCTTTGCAAGTACAGGATGCAACTGTATGGCTGAGGTGCATTAGTTATGGGCTAGAGATATAACATTATGTACTTGTTGCTTTGTACTTAGATACTTTTATTTGCTTGCCTTACATATTTTATTCTTGCTTTGTTCTTGCTTGTCTCGGCTATGATGATAGCAGTATGGTGAGCTGCAGTTTGTCTTGACAAAATGCTTTGTTTATTTATATTTTTATTTCCAGGCTCTTGTATTGCTTTTGCTTTGTTATATTAACTTGTTTCATATTTTACATTGTATCTAGTTACTTTATTTTGTTTGATTTGTTTTATAAACTTGTACAGTTTGTTTATGTTTTTATACTTACTTTCTATTTGCCTGCATATTTATGTATTTGTTTTGTTTATTCTTGCCTTTGCATCACTACATTACAGGCTACACTCTTTATTTATACAAACCTGGTACATCTTCTTTTGTACTTTGCTTTAGTTAATTATATGTTTATTGTCTTCTTGCCTGCACACTTGTCTTTGTTGTATACAATTGTTAATACCACACTTCATATATTGGTTATAAATTAGCACTTTATAATGTAAATAAGTTTCTATTTTAATTATGTTGTTAAGTTATTAGTTAATGTTTTTACTTACTTCTTATTTTCAGCTGAGTATATATATTGCTTTGTAATTTTAATGAATAACATGTTGTTAGATTTAATTAATTTGTTTCTATTTTCTACTTTGTTTTGATTCATACTTTGCTTATTTATTTGTTTTGAATCCTTATTGATTATATTTTATATATCAATGTTCTTATTTTTATTCATAGCTTAAGTATGAATTATTTTACTTTACAAAATAAGTGAACTTCTATTTTTATTTTACTCTTATTACTTTTGTAGACTACTCCATTGGTATTATTTTGTATTGATTTATTAATATGAGATTAAGATATATATATATATATTTACTTTATATTGTTATATCTTATATTTTATTTACTTCTTATTTATTGTCTTGTATTTATTATATATATATATATATATTTTAACCATCAAAAATAAATTAACAATTCACTTATTTATTCATTTTGTACTTGTGTCAATGTATATACTTTAATATTTATTTTTCAAACCACTAATATAAGATTTAAATTCAAGTAATTTAACACATTTTTATTTGAGATCGGGGAAACTCGCTTCCATTTATAATTAATTTTATAAATTTTTATTCAAAATTTCATTTAATTATTAATTTAAATTAAATAAAAATTCAGGATCGTTACAAAACTCATATAAAGAAAGTTAAGGATAATTATGAAAACTAATCCATAATTGAAGGCGAAATAAGGAGTCTTCCATGTATGGTCTCAAGTCGTAAATGCAATGAGATATTTTATACACACACAGAGACATACATACATATATGGTGGTATATTAGGAGAGCGAAAATATGACTAAGTTGTAAGGAAGCAAGGCTAGTTAAAAGCATATAAAAGTCTACCTAGCTAATTTGCCTATCAATAGTGTGACTTTGGGACTGATGTGAGACGTTACCTATAATAAGTAATCAAGCTGGTCGTTGGATTAGTCCCAACTATGTAGAATAAGTATGCCCACCTATTCTAACTATCAGAACTTACGAATATCGGACTAATGTGAGACATAATGGTTTAGGTTATGGGTCATATGACGAATATCCCAGTAAGGGATTGCTTCTAGGCTCAAGGTATTAAGTGGCTATTTCACGATCCACCTTCTTCCTATTCAAGAAATATTAAATGGTTGGGATTATCTTTTAGGTGCGGTAGTGGAAATCTTTGGCAGGAGTCTGCTTCGAAGTTGAGGTATTAAGTGGATATTGTAGGGTCCGCCTCTTCTTATAAAAGAATACTAAGTGGCTCGGTGAGATTTTTTGCGATATCGGTTAGGGAGTACCAAAAGAGGGGTCCACTTTGGGCTTAGGTATCAAATGATGGGGAACTACCTGTGGTATAGGTATTAAATGATCAGTGTCTGTCCAATTCTTATTAAAGAGGTGTCAAGAGACTCAGATGCTTTCTCTTGCATCGTTAGGGCATTATTGATGTAGTTGCGTTGCAACCACTTTAGAGTTATGGAGTTGGACTGGAAGAGCCTTTGGGCTTACAATTGGAGATATACTTGGTATAATATAGTATTGGATGCGTAAGACATATCACATATCTAAATGATACCGCCCTGTTTTGGTAAGACTTGAATTTTCATTCATCGGATTTGTTGTTTTGACTCTGTCCTCATTACAACCCACGAGTTAGGGGAAACCAGTGCTTATGGAGAAGATGGAGGGGGTGGTGAAGATTTTTGGTAGTTTAACTATTTATCCATGTTTTGATAAATTTTGATGTATCTAGTTTCAAACATATTGATGTTATCTTAAGACATTATATTATGGATATTTTAGGACGATATGTTGTATTTTTTAGATTTGAATTTTTATGAAACGGATTCTTATTTAAGTTATTATATTTTATTTATTCCACTGTAAGATTCTGAAATTATAGATAGAGAGCTCTATATATTATTCATTGAATCAATTTTACTAACCAATAGTCCACTTTGGAATGAGCCTAAGGTTTGATGGGATTTTATTGGGTCGAAAATTGGGCCTGTTTTGAAGAGGGTTGTTACAATTATGGTCAATGACATTTTGGAAGATAAAATCAAATAGAAATGTGGTCTTAGACAAGGTGACCCTTTATCTCCTCTGTTATTCACCTTAGCTGCAGATGTGTTCTCTAGGATCATAAAATAACCTACTATTAAAGGTATGCTAGGTAGTGTCGAGAATGAGGTCACCAATAGGGTCTTTTGATTTTGTGATTCGGGATAACACCATGCATTTTACCTCACATCTACCCCCAACACATCGCAACTCTTAAACATTTTTTATAGTTTCAAAATATTTTCAGGGCATAAGATTTACTTTGGCAAGAGTTCTTCTCTAATCTCGAAAATATTAAAAATTTCGAAACTCTTATCGTCAATACTCTTAACCATGATATCATGGGGTTTCTTATACAATACTTAGGGTTTTTGGTTAGACATAGAAAACTAAAAAGGAAGACTTGTATATAATAATTGATAAAATTAATGGTAAACTATCAAATTTGAACTGTAAGTTTTATCCAAAGCAGGGAGAATCATTCTTATCAACCATGTCTTGTAGGCTCTGATAATTTATTGAATGTCGTTTTATCTTTTTCCAAAATGGTTCATTAGTAAAATGGATAAAATTAGAACAAACTTCCATTGAAATAGTGATAGTACTGTATCAGTAATAAGTGTGTGGTTAATTCGAAAATAGTTTGCAATTATAAATAGGACAACCCTGACATTTTGCTTCTATTTAAATGGCTCTGGAAATTCAACAATGATAATGAAAAAATTATGAAAAGAAACCATTTCAAATTAATTTTATAATAGACCTACAACCTACACCATATCTCTCCTAACTATAATAATATATATCGCTTCTAGAAATCCATCTTAGAAAACTTTAATATCATTAACCTTGGAATCAATAATATAGTTCATTTAGGTAACAACACTTTCTTTTGGCATGATAGCTGGATTTTCGCTATAACACTTAAAGTTGGGTTTAAGGAGCTATTTGATATTTATAATTTAAAAAATACGTCAAAGTTCTGCAGACCTCACATCGAATTTATATGTAGCCTTACATTCAATCGTGCCCTTGAAGACACTGCTTTAGCCTAATTTGTCTAACTTTGTACCAAGCTGGAACACAATAATTTAGATAACGAGAAGGGAACTAAAGTTTGGTATTAGGGTAAAAGTGGAACCTACACCCCCAAAACTCGACATACAAGTTTTAAACTTCTTAAGTACCACTCCAAACACATTAAAAGATATTTAGAAAGTTAATGCTCCTTCTAAGGCAAAGTTACACATGGTTCACTAGAAATAAAATGCAGTTGTTTAAGAAAAAGAATCTGCTCATAGATAAAAAGTGTTCTATTTTCAATTTAGAACTAAAAAATATAACTCGCCCTTAATACAAATAACCCATAACAAGTTTAGTGCTTGTTAACTCTTTTTACGTCTTTAACTTGATCTTAACTAACTCTAACCAAAACTGTGACAACTACTGTAATAATCTTAGATTCCAATGGAAAAAAACTACAGAATTTTACACGATACAATCTTCATTATTATATGCTTGTATATACGGTTTGAAAGGAATCAAAGAATATTTAATAATGTTAACACTCCTCTCTATAACCTAGTTTATGTCATTGTAATGTTTATATATAATTAGGTGGCTAATCAACCTATAAATTGGCTAGTAAGGTTTATTTCAGATATTTTCTTAAAATGGTAAAAAGTCAAATAGATATTTTGAAAGTAAACATAGGCTTTAACATGGGGAATCTAGTGATCATGAATAACAACCTTGTAGATACTTTTAACGTAGAATAATCTTCGAATAGATTGCACTTGGTTGGTAACTAAACCAGATATGACTAGCTTTATTGTTTTTCCTCCTCCCACAAATATATTAATATAATTTTAATTTATATACATACATATATATACACATATTCCTTCCAAAAAATATATACATATATATACACTATGCTCATGTTTGGTTAAGTTTTTAAGTTTAAGTGGAAGCGGTGACCAAAATGCGCGTATTGTCTATGCAAGGATGTTTGGTTGATTTCTTTTCTTTGTTCCATGGTTATATATATATATATATATATATATATGTATGTATGTATGTATGTATGTATGTATGTATATATATATATATGTATATAAGCTAGAGGGTACGATGACAAACCCATATACATGCATGTATGTATGTACGTATGTATGGGTTTATCATCATATCCTCTAGCTTTAACTATATGGCATATTATGCTTGTTTGGAATGGGTTTTGCTTCTGTTTCTTTCTTTTAGTCCTTGGCTTGGTCATTTTGTTGTTCCATAAAACCTCTCTGTAACGACCCGTAATTTCGCTACTTCAAAAATGAGAGATTTCATTTGTTTTAAATTTATAAAGGTTTAAAACTTAAATAAATAAGTTATAGATAATAGATAATGAAAGAGGAATTATTTATTCTTGTAGTAGATAGCTTAAAAAGTATAAATTTGGATTTTAGAACAAATCAACAAAAGTTAAGTTTTGTTAAAAACAAAGAAATGCTTAAATAAATAGGTTTAAATGTTTATTTAAAAAGACAAATCTTATTGAAAATATCTAATAAAGATAATAAAAGTATATTAAAATATTTATAAGTATGTTAATAATCGTTTTACAAAAATAACCAAATTTTGTCGCATTTTGTCAGTTTTACATACACCGTAAAATTAGAGATTTTGATATTATTTAAATATGATTTTAATATGTAGAGAGACTTGTTTTAATTTGTTTAAAGAAGTAAAAAGTTCATTTTTTAATTTGGTTTACATAAATAAATAGTATAACTAAAACGTCAAAATGTGACCATAAAACATTTTGTTGAAAAACAACGTTTTATCGATGAAAAGTTGTCGCAACGTCGTCACACCTTTATTTTCTTATGTAGGAACATATATTCAAATAGTGTAAGTATTAATTAATTCACTAAACATGTATACTTTTACTAAATAAAATTAGAAAACTTCTAAAAGTCATTAAGAAAAGAAAGTAAGAATTAACAAAAGTGAGAAAAAGTAAACATCAAATCACATCAAATCAAAGCCAACATAATTATGATATTCTTTACTCAATCTTTAAGTGATTAAGACATAAAGTAAGGATGTGAAAGATGATGTTAAGTATTGAAAAAGTAGAGATTACTTTAGGTTGAAGTACGGTTATTTGGGTGAATTTGTCACTTCTTTCTTTTTCTGTAAATATCCACCTTCTTCTCTCATTTCATTCACATTTATTCTTCTTCTTTTCTCAAGCTTCTTCATCTTCTTCCTCTTCTCTTTAATGGCTTCCATGCCATATAAAAAATTAGAAAGAAATAATGTCAAAATATTTATAAAATATTCAAAAGAAATCAATGTTTATTCTCTTCAAATCAAACTCCTCTTTTCTCCACATTTTACCTCTTCTTATTTCGGCCATAACTTCTTCGAACCACAGCAAATTGTAATTTTTTTTAAATCATGTATTTTCTCAGTGGCTACAACTTTCATGTTGACCACATTGTCCAGTTCTTAGCATAAATAGTTCAAAATTTCACTTCTTTCAAGTGCATTTTCTGGCCCAGTTTTTAAGCCAGAAAATAAGCCATCTTGTTTTGATCATAATTTTGATCATAACAGATCCAAATTTAGAAATTCTTTTTTAAAACCATATGAAATTTCAGTGGATACAACTTTAATTTTGATCACTTTTTCCAGTTTTGAGGTTTGCGATACCTGAAACTCAATTCTTTGAAGTGCATTTTCGGGCTTTATTTTTGTGAATCCGAGAATAGCTCTTCTATTTTGAACATATCTCCCTCAAAACAACTTGGATTCAAATGATTCTTTTTTCCAAATTCAATAAATAATTTGCAACAACTTTTTAGTTAACAAGTTTTTCAAATTTTGTGAGTAAGAGAGTAAAAAACAAGTGAGAATATGACCTATTTTTTGGGTCTAATTTTGAGAATTCAAGTTCAAAGCTCCACCACTTCTTCTTTATACTTTTGGCCAACTTCCATCTCAAGCGTTGGTCAAGCACTAAGAAGGAGGAATTCGAGCTTATATTCATTTGGTCTCGAAGCATGGTAGGGAGTGTGCGTTAGATCTTAAGTTCATTGCCTTAAAGTTTGACAGAGTGGAATTCAAAGTAAGTTATTTCTTATTTTATGTTCATTAAAACCATTGCTATGTTGAAAGAACTTTAAGCGTTAAGTTGTTTGAAAACCCTTGTTCACTTTGTTTCCTAGAACAGTGGTTTGATTTTCTTGCTTGATATTATGTTTGGATGATTAATTAAGTAATTTAAAACTTAGAAGTTAAATATTGAATGGGGTATGTGGAAACGACTGGTACATGTGTTTCGTCTGTGAGATCCAAGGAGACTTGGGTGAGGGACGAAACATGTCGAAGGGAAAGCCCGGATGTTCCAAAATAAATATAAAACCGTTAAAGTGTTATAAATATTTGATAGAATGAAGCATTGTTTATCATTTATTGTTGCGTTTATTTCATTGATTGATTGTTTGAATTAGGCTCGACCAGTTTATGAGCACTAATTATTATTGATTTTGACTTTGCTAGACCAGTTTATGAGCAATTTATTATCCATATGCATGGGCTGGGTAGAAAATAATTGTAGGCTAACACCTTGTGATTTATTTGACAATTTGACTATAAGGTGTTTAGCGGTAATATTTTGTTCACTTCAATTTAATGAATTGTTTTGAAAATTGGTTTTCAAATGGAATTGTTATGAAAAGTTTTCCCTTTCAAAGAAATAGAAATGTTTGGTAATGAATATTTTTGAAGTTATGTTATATAAAAGTGATTTATATAATGAATGGTTTTATAAAAGTGTTTTATAAAATGGAATGAATTTCGAGGACTAAACCCAACGGTTTTAAGATGATTTTTGAATAGATTTGGTAAATGAAAATTATTATAGATTTGAAAGTACTTGTGAGCATTAATGTGAAATGATCTATCGCTTCGGGATATAAAATGATTTGTTATGTTACCAATGATTCAGGTAACCCGTAACTAAAAAGGTAGGCATGTGTTTTTGGTACAGTCCTCTCTTAGAGTAGAGGGATATACTTATTTATCGATTGTATTAAGGCTGGGACCCAGTTGCCTTGTTACTGGGAGAAACCTCCTGATCTGGTTGCATATGGTTTGATATGTTTTATTACAGTATTTGGGATTTCTAAATAAAATTTTCAAATGTGATTTGATTTAAGATCCCAAAGTAAAGTATAATTTGAATATAAAGGATATATATATTTCAAAAGTTTTGAAATAAGAATTCGAGAATAAAGTCCAAAGAGATAATTTCCGTAAAGGTAATTAGATTTGAAAATCTAAATTTAAAGATTAAGCCTAAGTGGGTAGTTTTGGGAATTGCATATTGTATGTTGCATCGTAGGCTCCATGAGTCCTATTTGCGATAGGAGAACTACGTTGGCTTGATCCTGTATCTAATTGGGTACCCAATTAGATAGGGGTACGTAGGCAGTCACAAGTGGTAGTGATGCAGCCCCTAAAATAATATAACCTTTTCATGTTTATATGTTAATGGTTGTTGTTTATCTCGTGTCATTGAATTTTTCCTGCTTACTATTTTATTCCGCATTTGACATGTTTATTGAGTTAGTAGGAATGGCTATTGCTGTCTCTCTTATTTGAGTTGTGCAACGTTAGATTTATTTGTATTTGATTTATATATAAGCACCTAGTAGATTAAATTGATTACTCTGATAAATTCTAAAATTGAAATTTTATCCTATACATTTAATAATGTTGAATATTTATCAAATGTGGTGCATTAAGTTGGTAGTTTTCATTAATAGTTTTAGAATGGACGGATTTTTCAGCAATTTTAACTGGTACGAAAATCCGGGTCGTCACACTCTCTTAGGTCCATTTGGGGTTTTTCTATTTTACATTACACGAAGGGTTTTTCTACCTGTTAGGCTTATTGGCAGCTCCTTTTTGAGTGTAGAATAAAATTATATAAGTGCTCTGTTCCTTAGGAGCATAACTTATTTTCCTACAAAAAATCATATTTATTGGAAATCAATAAATCTATGCCAATAGCTGAATACCCAAAGGGGAGAAAGTACTCTGTTACATAAATAGTAGGAATCCCCACACACAGTCTCTATGCTACCCCAAATCACACTCAAAATCGTAACAATGTCCCTATAAAAAATATATTGCACCAAAAGTTGCAATCTAAAATCCTAGAAAAAAACCCAAGTAGTAGACTGTTTGACTAGTGATAATATAACTAACTTATCATGGAGCTATGGCATTACCTCACAGTTGGTCGTAAGATGGATATTAGCCTTTGTTGTATTACACTAAAACATACCATAAGAAAAATTCTCACATCAATAGATTTCATAAGATCTACTGGGTTCGATTCTTATAGCGTCCTGAAAATTTGAACACTTTGACTTCAAGTATAAAAATGTTCGCAAACATAACTGAGTGTTATAAATATGATTTTATAACCATATTAAACATCATTTAGTACATACATAATGATAAGAAACTTTTTTTTGAAATTTTTTGACAAAATATGTTCTTCCACAAAAAACCGATAGTGTGAACGAAAATCGGTTTATCGATAAATGGATTTTCGATCCATATAAGTTGTCCAAACTCTTGTGCACTTGACTAATGATCAAATGAACACACTATCAACTAATTAACACACTCTCCTCTTTTGTAAAGTTTGGAATGTTCTAAAGCTTCCATATAAATAAGAGATATTATCATGAGAGAGGTATAATGGTAATTAGCGTAACAGAGAAGTAACTTAGAGGAGAAGTGATAGGAGGTGAAGCTTCATGGCATGATGGGGGTGAGAGAGAGAGCACAGGAAAAACCATTCCTAAGCCCATGTAAGGAGAGGCATACCCTTGGTTATCACTCACAATATTTTACAAAGCTTAGAGTTGAAAATCAATGGCTTCTTCATTTTCTTGCTCTCATATGTTCTAGTTGCAAATCAAATTTTCCACGGGGCTTAGTACAATATTAAAAAACTTTCCACTATGCCAAAGTTGAAGAAGCAAATCCATGCACTCCCGCAATGCATAGGATGTGAGCTTTATGGGGAGTTTTGGGCTAGAGAAAGTTGAAAGCAAGGAGAAGAAAGGAAGGAAAGGAGGTTGCTAGATTGGGTTTAGACTTGGGTGCTTGGATCTTGGTTTTTATTGAGATTAAAAGTGAGTTAACACACTTCTTATAATGAAAATATAACACATACAAGTTTGTGTTGAATGGCGTTTAAGTTGTTTAAATTGTTATTAACTTGTGTTAAAACATTGGTTTGGATCCTTTCTTTAAAAGTAAGTGGCATATGTGATCCATGTATATGGAGTTGAACGAACCTGGAATGGACTTAAATGAACCTGTATGACTTGTGACAAGACCATAAACAAAGAACAAAGGCTATAGATGGACTTTGGTTTAGATCAGACTCGAATTTGAAAGTGCACTTATGGTGATAGTCGTTATAGATACAGTTGTGAATTGCCTTGTTTTTAGCGATTTCTATGGAAGTTGGTAGAGAGATCCATAGGATTTTCTCCCTATATTTATAATGTTTTATATGTATGTTGGTTGCTATTAAAATCTTGAATGGTAGAAATTTAAGTAAACTCTCGAAAACGACCAAAACTTCACTTGTGCCAAACTGCATCATTTAGCCTTGATTTTGGATTTAAAATGTTTGAAAAGATATTTAAATTTAAGTATTTGTTTCATTATTTTTTCAAGTGTTTGCTAATTCATATTAGAGGATATTAAAAGTACTTTTAGATCTTTATGAATATTTAATAATTAGTTGTAAATTTCTAAAAAAGAGATATTTTAAAAACATTTCTGGTTTTAAAGAAAATTATTAATTTGTTGTTTTCAAGTAATATTTTGGATAAATGTTTTAAAACCTATTATAAGTATTTTGAAGTATTTTAAAAGTATATACAAATATTTTCCAAAAAAGGTTAGTATTTCTAATGGTTATTGTTTAATTACTTATTTGAAAAGTAATTAACTATGTTAACACTAAAAGCCGACAAAGTAAGGCTTATCTATTTGTGAGAGTTAAGATTGATGTAGAATAGAGATGTAGCAATAGAGCTCTAACCTACCGTATTTCCCTCTTAACGATGAGTATGTGTCAAAAAAATTTAAAATGTGTTAACTGTGTTTATCTCTCGCTTACTTAAGGGAATAATCAGTATTATACTTAATTTTAAAAGCCGACGAGGTAAACAAATCTATTTGTGAGATTCAAGAATGAAGTGTCTAGGCAAGGCTTTGATGCAACCAATGCTCTAACTTAGCTGGCTTCCCTCTTGGACAAAGAATAGTTGAGTTTGAATGTCGTAATGAGTTAAGTGTATAAATCATGATTTGTATAAGCAATTGTTTTCGATTAGGTAATCGACTAGTTGATTATCGAACTTGACCAAATGTGACTTAAGAAGTTATCGAAAGGCTTTGTGATTCGATATCATTGTAAACCTTTAAGGAGGAGCATCGGTATTAATATCTCTAGCTTTCACTTACTTTTGAAAGAATGCAATTGAGTTAGCTGAAAATTCACCAAAATAGTTATAAAGCGACTACGATTGGTAAGTGTTTTACTTATTGAATACAACTTCGAAACTAGTGTACGAGTTCTATGTTTTGGATGCAGTTGTGAAGTAAAATGTTATAGAGTTCAACTGTTAATCCTAGGGTTAAGCCTAAGGGAGAGGTCAACATTAACATTTCAAATGATGCTGCCATGTATGCTGTTTATCTTGAGGAGTATTCTAAGAGAGAGGAAAGCGTTAGCATTCGTCGGAGGACTTATGTGGTGAACCAGTGTGGAAGTTCAAGATGATCGAATCTATGTAGTGATTCGTGATATGTTCGAGATATGAGAATCCACTTAGGGATTCATGTTCTATTTGATTGATAAAGAATTGAGTAAGAGATGTAGAACGTAGCCTCGACATCTTAAATCACTAAAACTAGAGATAGGATGCATAGCCAAAGGGAACGTGGAATTTTAGCAATCCTAAGGGTGCAGGCGATTCCATCTAGTATTACTTATGGACATGCATGTGGGAGCGATGCATCCGGAACCACGATTGTCTGGGTGTGGGCCAGTTATGAATTTTCTATAGTACATTCCCTATAGATGTACATTGCTTGGAAGGATATCTCTGATCCTTCCACAAGAGTTCGGATTGCGCTTGATCCAAGGAGATCTCCATGGAAAGTCCACTTTGCGAACGTGACTTAGTGGCATTGATTGTATATCTATTATTGTTGTGGTGTTCACACAACAGATATTTGATATGATTTATGTGCTACGCTCTAAACATTATCTATCATATCATTATGTTAAACTTAATGAATGGTCGGTTTCCTTGATGGGGAAATCATTATGAGAATCCGTACGACCTTAATATTTACTAGCACTTGTTGCATATTTCTTGAGTTTCTCCTGCCATTTTGGCAGACTGATCTAAGTGTTATTTTCCTATAATGCTCGGGTCTGCCCCATGTATGTTTCTAGATTTAGCTATAGATGTTTTAGAGCTTATGAAGATGATTTGGATGATTAACTACCATGGTATTCTTATTTCTGTTGTATTGTTGTATTGTATATATCTAATTTGCGAGTACGGGCGGTTATAACAGTCCACGCTGATGATAGTACTTAGGTTTTAATAACTCTAATATTTTTGTATTTAGAGTAGCCCTTTATATTGTTCCTTTTATATTATATATTATCGTTCCATTGTGAGATACTTATATTGTGCTCTTCTTTTCTTGATCTTTTCATTTTTTTACCCTAACTTTCTGTCTTTTGGCACTTGGGTGCTCCGTACATGAATATTATGGATGTATTAGTGTCGGCATTCAAGGGTCGAAAAGTCGGGTCGTTACAATTCTTATCACATAGAGTATATCTGATCGTACCTGCTACCCTAACCCATGCAATATCAAAATGGCTAATGATGATCTAAGCATGTGAGTACATATAAATAATCATTAGGTGGCGATAAATAGAGCATAGACATATAATAAAATAATATCACATTAATGTGATAAATAAACATTTCTCATGCCTTAGTAAAGGGTAATTTCCTATAATATCTCGATGATGTTATTAGTAACAGTAATATATTTTTAGTATAAACAATGCACATGTAAAGAACCGCCTTTCTTACCTTAAAAGACGAGTCATTAAGAGTAGAAGAAAACGAAAGACAAGAAGAAACTACACAATCACAGAATCTCACCACGATTCAGAACAACATATAATAGATAACATCAGATATTAAATAGTCATTTCCACAATAGTAATACATCAGAGTCATTACGTTACAACCTTCATCATGGTGCATCTCTAGTTAAAATAATACCAAAGACCTCGCCAGGATCCTCTATCGCCAAAAGACCGGCCTACCCCTTACTAGATAGTACTGATTATGATAACCCTTCGGTTGGGACCATCAACCATACGGAAGCATGAATTGATAATAGGGACTCTATATAGGGGTGACCTACCCTAATAGGAGCGACCCAATTAGCCTTGCTGCATATCTCCTATTTTAGTAATTTCTGGTTGATGAGGCTTAAGGCTATGTTTACCCTTACTATAGAACTGTCACTTAGAATGCTAGCATTACCTTCCGGATGATGACACAATGTCAACACTCATCAATACAAGTCGTTTAGGAGAAGAATGAACCGAAGGCACTACTTCCACTACACCTAATTTGAAATCATCCTTTAGGGTTAGTATCAAATAGCCCTTGCACTTCAAAGTCTTCATCTTGGACCTTACTTTCACTATTTCCAATTTAAACGTTTATGTTGGTTTGAAGTGGTTTTCGAATAATAGCTGTTATTCGGTCCCAGTCTCTCCAAACCAACATTCGATAATTTTAAAGGGTCGACTTGTTTATAGTGGAAAATTCCACTATCAAGGTGTAAGACGTACATATGCCCAAGTGTTACATAGGCTTAGATTATCATGGCCCGCCGATCAACAATGACTCCCTTGTATTCTTCATGTTCTCGAAGTGCGGTATTTGTGATAAGTTCAAGTCGACTTACTTTCAATAAAACATGTCAAAGTTTTGTTATAACTACTTTATTCTACTTAATAGCATGGACAAGAGATCTTTTGGTTTAAAACAATTTATTTAGACAAGAAAGTTGATTAAAAATAAATAATCGATAGAGTATTAACAGAAACTTTAGAATAAAAAACCTTAATTAAATCATAAGCTTAAACTTAATTAGACTTTAATTAATCTTAATTAAATCTAAAATCATGATTTAAATCGTAATTAATTAAAATTTATTTGTAATTAAACTTTAATTAAATAACATTCATTTAAGAATTAAACCCTAATTAAGTGGATAATTAAGTTTTAATTAAATAACATGTAACGACCCGGAAATTTCGATCTCGAAAATTCCAGATAATTAGGAAAAGAAGAAACGAGAAAGAAGAAGAAACAGAAACAAGTCACAGAAACTTCACATTCGCAGCGGATCAAAATATAATGTCACATAGAATAACAATAATACAAAGAAAACTGTAATTGTTATTTACATACATTTTATCAGAGTTACGACATTTCACAATCTCTGGACAGTTAAAATAACTTGCCCCAGATTATCAGCAATAATATACACAGCGGTGAACACTCCATACGTTCCTGCCATCCAGGTCGCCTCCTGAACTCCAGAACGTCCTTACCTGAAAATCAGTAATACTCCTGTCTGACCCGAGCATTACATCAAAGTAACACCCGGGTTAGGCTGGAAACCGGCATGAGTAAACCCATCTAACATGGAATACAATAGCATAAAACTACATGAAACCCGGGGTAACTCGTATCAATTTACACATTCACAATTTGTTATAGACATCACTTATATCACACATCTATTTCTAAGTACCAAAACTTAGATTAAAGTCAAATTCACTTAATTCTTTCCATTCCAGACTATTAATTCCACATATCAATTTATAAAGAATTGAAGTGGTTTCGGGTATCTACTAATACCCGACTCCGGTCTCTTCGAATCTCATGTCATCTCAACCCAAGTTATTCCCTTCGATACAATTCAATTTTAAATATAGGATGTCACTTATACACAGCAATTTATCATCGATAAATAACTACATTATCACTGTTCACCTAATCATATCATATCACCAAACATTTCATGTCACAGATATCAACCAATTCAAAGCATTAATATCACTCAATCATTCATAAGAAAAATTTGATCACTTCACAATTAATTTAATTTTCTCGAATTAAATTAATTGCTAACTTTAATCACTTAGATTATCTTTACGTAACATTAATTAATTACAAATCAATTAATCGTCTTTTAATTATCCATTCTAATTAATCGCGCATGATTAATTAAATTATCCTTTAATTACATTAAGTAATTAACCGTTAATTAATTACACAAATTAATTAACCTCGCATTCATATTAATTATATTGATCCTTAATTAATTACTCAAATTAATTATTCCATAATCATTTATATTGATTAATTATCCTTTCATTAATCACACTCATTAATTAACTAACCCTTAATTAATTTCCTTAATTAATCAACCCTTTTATTTTCATCAAGTAATTACCCATTGGTTAATTATTCTCAATTAACTAACCTTAATCATGAATTAATTTATCCCTTAATCACTACTTAAATTAACTAACCCTTAACAAATTACTCCTTTAATTACTTACATTAAGTAATTATCCTTTAATTAATTAATCATCTCTTAATTATTTTCATCCAGTAATTATCCCATAATCACTAAAGTTAAATTAATTAACCCTTAGTTACTTCCATTAGTTAATTATCTTTAACTACATATATTCATTTATTTACAATAACTTATCACATTAAATAATTAATTCCTTTAATAAATTACATCCAATAATTATTCTTTAATTACTTATAATAAGCAATTAATTACCCATTATTAATTAATAAAATATATTCAATTTGTAAAATATTATATAATTAAGATAACTACTTACTTAAATCAATTACTTATTTGATCAACAAACTTATTTGAATTCAAAGGCTTTGAAATAAATTTAGTCAAAACATCTTTTTTTTTAAAAGTAAAAATATATAATCAAAACTTTTGTTAAAACAAAGCTTAAATCTTTGTTTAAAAATTTGCTTTTACTTTCAACTTTGAAATCATTTGTAAACTTAAACTTTGCTTTTACTTAAAACCTACTTTTCTTCTTCCTTTATAACTCTGTTGTACCTAATTTTTTTTAAAATTACAGTATTATCAAAGCTTGGAAACGACACGAATACTGACCTGAGCAACAAACCAAAATCCCTCGAATTCATCTTCAAGTCGATCACAAGTCCACCTTCCTCAACTCCTCAACCATATCCAGCTACACCGTACACTCGTGCACCATGCACGACGATCAAACCAACGTTGATCAACTCTGAAACCATACGCGAGTCGCCCCAGCCTTCCCCGATCTTACTGACCTCCTATCACCATTGATTAGGCCGGAGATCAAAATTGAGTCACAAAGCCCAACCTATCACCCATCCTGCTTGGCAAATCTTCTTCGCGCCGCCACTGTCGCCCACCGGAGAACCCAGCACTTCGTCCAATCCTTCACCTTGCTCTCCTATTTCTTTTCCCTAACCATCGATGTCCCCAAAATCAACCGCGACGTCATAAATTTCCCCACCTCAACATCGACCAGGCAAGCTTCTTAAACCCTACTTTGTCGCCCACGCCGCCGCCACGGTGAACAAAGAATTCATCTACCATTTTTCCCAAACACGCCTTCCTCCAGGCTAATTACAGTATAGACCCCAATCCCTAAAACTTCTTCGATCAATAGAAAAAGGTCGAAATCCAATTTCTGATTATCTTCGAAATTCTCATTCAAATCTCAACTAAAAATCTAAATTTTCATTTTAAAAATCCTAGTTTTTATAGATACATCATATTATTAACTTGAATCTATAATTTAATCATGTTGAAATTTGGATAAAAACAAAGTTCTCACTGTTCTTCTTCCCTTATATTTCAAATACCATCAGCTTCTTGCTGGAAGTATTTTTAATTCCACCATCATGTGTTTACGAACATATTTTGCTTTTAAATCTAAGTCTAATAAGTAACAGAGAGAGAAGTATGATTTTTTTTTCAAGTTTGTTTGCTGATATCAAAGCAGCATCACTCTGTATACAACATATACATCCCTATGATCAGATATTAAATTGCATGCATCAGATTTTTAAATAAATTAAAAACTCAAATGTGATTGTTTTACTCACAAACAGAAATTTCAAACAGATTTAAGCATTTAACCAGAGAAGTAGATTACTCACCTGTTGTTTATAAAACAGAGAAGCCCTGATGTTTTGAAATCAGAAAATGAAAATCTGGAAAATAGGTTTGATCTTTGATTTGTATTGTAGTTGATGTTGTCGAGATGATCAGACCTATGTTTTTTTTGAAATAACTGAACTGAGCTTGCTGATCTATGAGTTTACTCAGGCATTTGATTATATTTCTTACTTCTTTGGCTTTAATGATCTGTTTGAAGATCTAAAAATTTCATTTGATTGAAGATGGAATCTTGCTCTTAAAAACTGAAATGAATTTTGTAGATTGCAGTTTTTGGTTTTAGCATTTGTTTTGAAGAATGAAATTTTAAGTTAAGTTTTGCTTGTTTCATCAAAATTAAAGAAAAAGAAAAATTAAGGAGGACACTTGTCCTTATCAATTTATAATTCATCTACACTTGTAACTAGATACACTCTTTCACTAACATTTGTAATTATGCACAAGTTAATAAGTTTTTATATGGTTTAAAAAGCTTTTATAATTAATTTCCTAATTAATAACTACATTTCTTAATTTATATAAACAAAATCCTAAAAAATGACATTAAAACTAATTATATTCTAAATAAAGTCATATATATAATATAATTTCAAATCCAAAATAATTTTAAAATATATTTTTCTATCTTTTGAATTTCAATATTCTAATCCAAATTCAAATTCAATCTTTTAAAAAAAAAATTAAAAATCAAATAAACAAACACCAATTCAATTTGTAAATGATAATTCTATTAAAAATCTATTTATATATATATAAACAACACATTATTATTATTGTTTGAAAATATCAATTTTGCCAATTTATATGATTATACTAGAAAGACTATCAAACCCATACTTATTCAGATATATACTTTAGTTACCAGAATTATTTATTTAACTTATAAATCAGTATTCCCACTAATTAAATTCAGTTACTTTATCAATTATAGGTATTCTAAAATTCTGGGTTATCACATTCCTCCTCCCTTAGAATCTTTTCGTCCTCGAAAAGGAACGAAGCCAGAATTAATTCAATACTTAGATAAATTTCTCCTTAACCCTTTTAAAAAAAATTCAAAATCTATATAATATTACCAAAATAGTTTTATAAAAATACTTTTATAACATGATGTTTCAACCAGTCCATCCTTATTCTCATAGAAATTCGATCATACGTTGATCAGGCGTATGACTGAAAATCTATAAGTACTTAGCAGAACCGTTTTCAACACCCAGTGAAAATACTTTAGAAAATAATTTTATTGAAATATAGAAAATATTTTGAAATAGAGGAAATATCTTTGGTGAGAATGCTCTAGAAATCATCACCCCCATCCATGGTCGCAGTTAACCCGATGGTTACATTGCAATCCCGACAAAATTCATAGATAACCATATGCCTCCACGCTCCTCGATTACGCCATGGATCCCGCTACAGATCGCAGCTACAACTGGGGTTACATTGCTATCACAGCAAAAAACCATATAACTATAGGCATCCGCGCCCTCGAATTTCGCTGCCAAAAGAATGAAACTTCTCCTCTCCACTTGACCATAGATCGCAGTCTACCGATGTTATGTTGTCTTCTCGGCAAAATCAAGCGTAGACCGTTGACACTCACCTCCACACGATTTTCGCTATGGTCCACACAGTAGATCGCAGCGACATCGAGTTACACTGTCGTCACAGCATAACCCAAATACCTCTGTTGGCATCAGCGCCCTCGACTTTCGCTACCCAATAATCCTCAGGAACTAATTTTGTCCGGACTCTTCACAGGATCAACTTTAGGACCTCCCCCTTAGAGGTTCAAGGCAGTACCAACCTATGGTACTCCTGAGAAGTTCATCCAAAGGGAGCGCCTTTTTCTCCATAGCCATTTTCAAAACACTTTATACTATACACATATAGTATCTTCCAAATCATACACCTAGTATGAATCTCAAATAAATCTCCTTTCTTAAAATTGATTATCCCAAAATTGATAATTCTCAAATTAGGCTTTTTCCAATTCCAAAATTGATTTTACCCAAAAATCAAAAAGCCTTTTCCAAATTCATAGGTTCCCAAAACCTTTTTCAAATCATTCTCACAAGATCCTTTATATATATATATATATATATATAGATATATAACCTTGAAAAATCTTAGGATCATTTCAAACTTGTATAAAACCCTTTTTATAATTCAAACACTTTCAAAAATCTTTTCCTTCCGGCAATAGATTCAACAAGGGGAGATTTATCTTATATAACAAATATATATATATATATATATATATATAACTTTGTTTATCAAATGTTCAAATTTGATTACTCTATAAAGTCACTTACCAAATTACTTACTTCCATAAAGTAAATTTTTACCATAGAAATCTCCAATTTCCACTTTAATTCATCATATATTTCATAAATATATTTTTACTTCAAAAACCATTTCATGTTTCTTATCCACATATTCTCAGTATCAATTTTGTTCAAACCCGTACGATGTACACATATCATCCGTACGCTATACCAATCTGATCGCTCACTCGATCAAACAATTCCATTTCTGAACTAGTATCGCCCACCCGACTTCCTAGTGCGGACTCAGATCTGGTTTCTTGATCAGAAACTGTCATTCTCCTTGCATAGCCATAACTATGATAGAGAATATCCAGAACCAATCAACAATCCATATCCAGGTTCGCCGTCGAAAATCGAGTGAAAATCCCAACTCGGATCAATATAACTATCTCGAAATTCTGTGCTCGAATCTGAATCAAATCACTATGCGAATAGAATAATATATGTACATCCTACGTATTTACCTTCATTGATTATTAACCAAATCAATTCTCTTTTCCATTCACATTCACTTAAATTTCTATCCACTTATCCACAATTGCTTTAATCCTTATTTGGATTACCACTACAATTTTTACCTCAGTTGGGTATTTAATCCATAACAGTTTGAACTTCGACCAGTTTATTTTTAGAAAATAGCTTGGAATTTTTTTTTTAAAAAAAAAGATAAGTAGTTGAAAAATAATTATTAATTTGTAAAATAGTTAAGTAATTGTAAAATAGTTGGAAAATAATCAAATAGTTAGATAATTGCAAAATAGTTGTAAAATAGTAATAGGTTATAAAACAGTTGAAAAACAGTAATTAGTTTATAGAACAGTTGAAAAAATTATAAATAGTTCCAAAATAATTGTAAAATAAGAATAAGATAGTTTAGTTTTAAAAATAGAGATTGTATAGTAAGTAGTTTGGAAAGATAGATTTGTATTAAAACAATTTAATTTTGAAAATAGTCCAGGGTCAAACTGTTCAATTCCCAACCTCCATTTCCAATCAATTTAAATTCCCGCTTCCATTTAAATTGACTCAATTCCAAATTAAATAATTTCAATTTCCATTAAAATTGACTTAACCCAAATTCAATTTGAATTAATCCTCAATTCCTTTTCTAAATTCAAATCAAATTCCATTTGAATTTACTCATTCAACTTTAATCATAATTTCAATTAGTTCAAATAAATTTCAAATTGAACCAATTTCAATTCATATCAATTTCTGTTTGAATTAATTCCAATACCTATTTGAATTTGAACTTATACATCTTCAGTCATAATTCTAATTAATTCAAATCAAATCCAATTTGAACTAATTTAATTTAAATTTCAAATTTAAACCATCCCGAATTATATAAATTCGAGTTAATTTTTTTTTAAATGTTGATTTAATCCTTTAAATCAAATTAACTTATATTTTTAAACCATTAAATTCTGAATCCAGATTCCATTTCAAACGTATTTCAAAGTTCAAATAATAATTCAAATCTTTTTAAACAACTAAATCTTTGAAATTCGATTTATCATCAAATTTCAATTTTGAAATCAAACCTTTGAAGTTTTACCTTAAACATTCAAATCTTAAGTCCAAAATGATTCCACTTTACCTTAATAATGGATATATTACCACACCCCATTTCTTTAAACAAATCCAATTCACTGTTTAAAGATTATTAATAACAATAGGGTAATATCATCCAATTATTTTAAAACATCCATCCATTTCCAATTTTCAGATCTCAAACCCAATTTGAGATCACTCAAACTCCCAATTCCAATCAATCATTTAACTTTCCAAGTTAAATTTTAATTTCATCTTGAAACTTCCAAATCAGGTTGTCCATTCAAACTTATTTAACTTCTTCCAAGTTAAATTCAATTTACTTAATCCATTCAAATTTACAAAATTTGAATTTCTATTCAAATTTTAAACTTTAGATTAATATCCTTCCCACTTAAATTTAAAACCTACTTCACTTTGGGTTTCACACCACATTCCAAGGAAAATATCAAATCATCTTTGATATTATGTATACTTCTTAAACATATTATTTCTTTTACACACCTAGTTACTTTTAAATTTTAAACCACCTTTGGCTTTAAATTCAAACAAATTCCTTTAAATTTCAAACATCCCTTGTTTGAAATAGGACCCTTTCATTCAAATATATTAAATAACATCTCTTATTTTAAAATAAGATCATATTCCAAATAGTTTGAATAATATTATTTCATTTAATATTTTGAAACCAATTCAAATGTTTAATTTTAGAATTTAGAACTTCACAATTTGATACCCACTTTAATTTACATCCTTTCAAATTTACAAGTTACTCTCTTTAAATGGTTACTTCCTTAAAACATTCTATTGTTTATTGGAAAACAATCATCTCATTATTAAACACAGTAACCATCATATGATAATGACCAAGATTACTGCAACTGGAATCCAACTCACTATTATCTTTATTCTGGAAATTCTTTTCCAAACTCAAAATTTTAATTTTAGTTTGAATCCATTTCAGAATTGTTCTTTATTCCATTTAAATTTGGTTGTATCTCTATTACCGCTTAATTCTAACTATTACTTTTAACTTAATTAATACAACAACCAATTTCCTTAATATAACAGATAATCTATTTCTTAGTAAACTTATATAAGATTCATTTACTTTTGAAACCATTTTAAAACCTTTATATAAGAAAATAACAAGTACGCTCTCTTATACTTATACACTCAACTCATTATAAGGTACTATTGACCCTATCCTTAATGAGTATCCCACCAGAGCCAAGGTTCTCGCTTAACCTTTAGCTCTGATACCAAATGTAACGACCTGGAAATTTCAATCCCGAATATTCCAGAAAGTTAGGAAAAGAAGAAAAGAGAGAGAAGAAGAACAGAAACAAGTCACAGAAACCTCACATTCGCAGCGGATCAAAATATAATATCAAATAGAATAACAGTAATACAAAGAAAACTGTAATTGTTATTTACATACATTTTATCAGAGTTACAACATTTCACAATCTCTGGACAGTTAAAAAAACTTGCCCTAGATTATCAGCAATAATATACACAGCGGTAAACACTCCATACATTCCTGCCATCCAGCTCGCCTCCTATACTCCAGAACGTCCTTACCTGAAAATCAGTAATACTCGGTCTGACCCGAGCATTACGTCAAAGTAACACCAGGGTCAGGCTGGAAACCAGCGTGAGTAAACCCATCTAACATGGAATACAACAACACAAAACAACATGAAACCCGGGGTACCTCGTATCAATTTACACATTCACAATTTTTTATAGACATCACTTATATCACACATCTATTTCTAAGTACCAAAACTTAGATTAAATTGTCAAATTCACTTAAATCTTTCCATTCCAGACTATTGATTCCACATATCAATTTATAAAGAATCGAAGTGGTTTCGGGTATCTACTAATACCCGACTCCCGTCTCTTCGAATCTCATGTCATCTCAACCCAAGTTATTCCCTTCGATACAATTCAATTTTAAATATAGGATGTCACTTATACATAGCAATTTATCATCGATAAATAACTACATTATCACTGTTCACCTAATCATATCATATCACCAAACATTTCATGTCATAGATATCAACCAATTCAAAGCATTTAATATCATTCAATCATTCATAAGAAAAATTTGATCACTTCACAATTAATTTAATTTTCTCGAATTAAATTAATTGCTAACTTTAATCACTTAGATTATCTTTACGTAATATTAATTAATCACAAATCAATTAATCGTCTTTTAATTATCCGTTCTAATTAATCATGCATGATTAATTATCCTTTAATTACATTAAGTAATTAACCGTTAATTAATTACACAAATTAATTATCCTCATATTCATACTAATTACATTGATCCTTAATTAATTACTCAAATTAACTATTCTATAATCATTCATATTGATTAATTATCCTTTCATTAATCACACTCATTAATTAACTAACCCTTAATTAATTTCCTTAATTAATCAACCCTTTTATTTTCATCAAGTAATTACCCATTGGTTAATTATTCTCAATTAATTAACCTTAATCATTAATTAATTTATCCCTTAATCACTACTTGAATTTACTAACCCTCAACAAATTACTCCTTAATTATTTACATTAAGTAAATATCCTTTAAGTAATTAATCATCTCTTAATTATTTTCATCCAGTAATTATCCCATAATCACTAAAGTTAAATTAATTAACCCTTAGTTACTTCCATTAGTTAATTATCGTTAACTACATATATTCATTTATTTACATTAACTTATCACATTAAATAATTAACTCCTTTAATAAATTACATTCAGTAATTATTCTTTAATTACTTATACTAAGCAATTAATTACCCATTAATTTCATTAATAAAAGATATTCAATTTGTAAAGTCTAAGATAATTAAGATAACTACCTACTTAAATTAATTACTTATTTGATCAACAAACTTATTTGAATTCAAAGACTTTGAAATAAATTTAGTCAAAACATCTTTTTTTTTAAAAGTAAAAATATATAAATCAAAACTATTGTTAAAACAAAGCTTAAATCTTTGTTTAAAAATTTGCTTTTACTTTAAACTTTGAAATCATTTGTAAACTTAAACTTTGCTTTTACTTAAAACCTGCTTTTCTTCTTCCTTTATAACTCTGTTGTACCTAATTTTTTTTAAAATTACAGTATTATCAAAGCTTGCAAACGACACGAATACTGACCCGAGCAAAAAACTAAAAACCCTCGAATTCATCTTTGAATCGATCATAAGTCCACCTTCCTCAACTCCTCAACCATATCCAGCTACACCGTACACTCGTGCACCATGCACGACGATCAAACCAACATTGATCAACTCTGAAACCATACGCGAGTCGCCCCAGCCTTCCCCGATCTTACTGACCTCCCATCACCATTGATTTGGCCGGAGATCAAAATTGAGTCACTTAGCCCAACCTCACCCATCCTGCTTGGCAAATCTTCTTCGCGCCGCCACTGTCGCCCACCGGAGAACCCAGCAGTTTGTCCAATCCTTCACCTTGCTCTCCTATTTCTTTTCCTCAACCACCGATGTCCCCAAAATCAACCGCGACGTCATATATTTCCCAACCTCAACATCGACCAGGCAAGCTTCTTAAACCCTACTTTGTCCTCACAGTGCCACCACGGTGAACAAAGAATTCATCTACCATTTTTCCTAAACTCACCTTCCTCCAGGCTAACTACAGTAGAGACCCCAATCCCTAAAAATTCTTCGATCTGCAGAAAATGATCAAAATCCCGTTTCTTATTATCTTCGAATTCTCATTCAAATCTCAACTAAAAATCTAAATTTTCATTTTAAAAATCCTAGTTTTTATAGATATATCAGATTATAAACTTGAATCTAGAATTTAATCATGTTGAAATTTGGATAAAAACAAAGTTCCCACTGTTCTTCTTCCCTTATATTTCAAATACCATTAACTTCTTATTGGAAGTATTTTTAATTCGACCATCATGTGTTTATGAACATATTTTGCTTTTAAATCTAAGTCTAATAAGTAACGGAGAGAGAAGTGTGGTTTTTTTCTCAAGTTTGTATCGTGATATCAAAGCAGCATCACTCTGTATACAACATATACATCCCTATGTTCAGATATTAAATTGCATGCATCGGATTTTTAAATAAATTAAAAACTTAAATGTGATTGTTTTACTCACAAACAGAAATTTCAAACAGATTTAAGCATTTAACCAGAGTATGAAAATCTGGAAAATAGGTTTGATCTTTGATCTGTATTGTAGTTGATGTTGTCGAGATGATCAGGCCTATGTTTTTTTTTTGAAATAACTGAACTGAGCTTGCTGATCTATGAGTTTACTCAGGCCTTTGATTATATTGCTTACTTCTCTGGTTTTGATAATCTGTTTGAAGATCTGAAAATTTCATTTGATTGAAGATGGAATCTTGCTTTTAAAAACTGAAATGAATTTTGCAGATTGAAGTTTCTTGTTTTAGCATTTGTTTTGAGGAATGAAATTTTAAGTTAAGTTTTGCTTGTTTAATCAAAATTAAGGAAAAAGAAAAATTAAGGAGGACACTTGTCCTTATCAATTTATAATTCATCTACACTTGTAACTAGATACACTCTTTCACTTACATTTGTAATTATGCACAAGTTAATAAGTTTTTATATGGTTTTAAAAAGCTTTTATAATTAATTTCCTAATTAATAACTACATTTCTTAATTTATATAAACAAAATCCTAAAAAAAATGACATAAAAACTAATTATATTCTAAATAAAGTCATATATATAATATAATTTCAAATCCAAAATAATTTTAAAATATATATTTCTATCTTTTGAATTTCAATATTCTAATCCAAATTCAAATTCATTTTTTTTAAAATTTAATTTAAAAATCAAATAAACAAACACCAATTCAATTTGTAAATGATAATTCTATTAAAAATCTATTTATATCTATATACATAAACAACACATTATTATTATTGTTTGAAAATATCAATTTTGCCAATTTTAATGATTATACTAGAAAGACTATAACAACCCGAGCTTTTGTGAAAATTTATTATCGTCATTAAATAATTATTGTCGCTAGCTAATTGATGATGGAGTTTTTATAATGGGTTGAAATCCTTTGTATTAAATTATCAAGCGACAATGCGGGCTTTAAAATTTATTTTGGCCCACGTCTATGTATTATTTTGGAGCCGTGTTACTTGGATAATCGTTCCCTTTCTTATTTTGTGCGACCCGATCCCCCTTCTCCTTTGATTCATTCGAAACCTAACCCTAAAAACTTACGAACGAGAATATTAATGGTGGCTCGTCCCCTCGTTCGTTCCTCTGTCCAAGCTAGGGCTTAGCTTCATTCGTCTCTTCGATCGCTTCGGTCTCGCCTTCGACAGCTCCATTCGTGGCAAAAGTGAGTAATTTATATTACTCACATCTTATTCAAACTGTTCGAATTCGTTTGCTTGTTTGTTTTCATGGCCTTTGGCTTCAACTTGATTTTGATTGATGTTGATTCGGTTCGATTTTGGCACTGACTTGTTTAGTATCGGCCTTGGCATTTTTGTGATAGTTGATTTTGATTATGGCTTAACTTGTTCGACTCTTTGTTTGACTTGGATTCAGCTTTGAGCATTATTCTGTTGTCTTTGGTAAATGATGATTCACTTTGATTTGTTTTCACTTTGTCACTGACTTTGATATCTCTTGGTCCCTGTGAGCTTCGTCTCTGACCATCTCTGTGCGCACCCCTTACCTGTCACACTTGCATTAGGTTGATATTAGGCAGTTGTATCCCTTGTGTTGTCTGCTGTACATACGAAATTGGTGCATTGTTTCGAGTTGCATTACTGGACACTTGAGTTTCATTGTGCATTGGGCATATCACTTTTTCCACATAAATTATTCAGTTTGTATTTGTATTTCATCAATGCTTGCTGCCTTGACCATTTGAGACAGCTTGCCTACCTATTTCATGTAGTCTTTGACTTCACTGACCACTTTTGTACTATGCAGTCATGTGAAGTTGTGTTCCTCGATGTTGTACTTGCATTACCCACTGCATAGTATATTGGTTCATCTCCTTGTAGTCCTCATTACACTGAATATTTATCGTGGAAATGGTTCATTTGTCTGCATTGACTTCATGTAGCTTTTGAGGTGGCTGTACACTGGGTTTGGCAATTTGATTAGTGCTTCGAGTTGTTGCCGTTTCCACTCTTGTTCATGCAGTTTTATATGATGATTATTCTAGTCATTCATACTTTATGTTGTATACATGTGCATGTTATCACTTGATGTTCACTTTTCATGTCCTTCACTTGGTGCCTTTTGCAGTTTTGTTCACTTTTCTGAACAGTTCTGGTTGTACTGGTACATGAGATGTTCGAATAAATGGAGCTTGTACTTGTACCATTCTGTCTCTTGATGCATTTTGTGTTGCTGTTGCTGTTGTACTTCGTACACTGTCATGTACTGTGTTTTGGACTGGACCATTAGTGTAGATTCACTACAACCTCATTTTGCAAGTTTAATACACAACATACATGTTCTTTCATTCCAGGTTGCACTGAACACCTCACTTGATCTTCTTGCATTGGCATTGTTGCTGTTAGATATAATTTGCATTTAGTTGTGCAGTGCATTCGGGATAGATTGTCTTGAACTCGAGTTCATGTAACATTAGCTTGACCTCTGCATTTGGTTAATGATTTTGGCCATATCTCTGTTGCTGTCACCTTATTCCTCTGTGTCTTCATGTTAGTACCACTGCCTTTATTTGTTTGTTAGCACTGTTTCATCATGTCACTGCCATGTGCATTTGGATTGATTTTCGAATTACACTTGAGTTGAATCCGATGACTCGGGTTTGATCTTTTGTTTGTTTGTGAATATTCATTGGGTACATCATCACTGTAGTGGCAAGGCAGTGCACGCAAGCGTGAACTGCAGCCACACGGTATGGCTTTTATGATATTCTATCTTGTTTTGATTATTTGATCTTTTGCATATTCCATATGCTGTAGTGGCGAGGCAGTGCACGCGTGCGTGTACTGCAGCCCTCCCCGAATTAATATTTTAATTGATATTTCAATGGTTTGAACTGTTTTGTTTATTCAATTCAATATTCTGAATTGTATTCTGATTTGGTTTAATTTGCTGATTTGTTGTTTAACACTGTTACATGTTATATTTATCGTTATTCGATTTCTTTATTTAAGGATCGGATAGACGAGATTTATTGTGACTGTCGTCTATTCATTATTTAATTATTATTCTTTATGTGCACTAATAACTGAGTTTGAATTAGACCGACCCATGTATTATTTTCTTTTGAATGTAATACTCGGGTCAGACCGAGTATTTACAGGTTGTAGATTTTTAGCTTTGGGTTGCTGCTAGAGCTATGAAGTCTTTTCATATCTTTTGGAGTAGTCGTCGTCATGTTTAGTAGCCAGTATATTTGTATAGGATGTTGTACATTCATGTATATTATTCACGATAATGTACTTGTATATGTAACTTCCAGAGTCGACAGTTGTAGTTGTATCATATGTACTGTATCACATGTATATCAACTGACATCAGTTATATATATATGAGACTTTCTATTATATCTGTGTTCCGCATTTACATTATTTGTGTTATTATTATATATATTGTCCTAAACTATTATGAACCATCGTAGTTCGTTTTATACTAGAATTGGTTATGTCGATGGGAGTAAATAAATATGAGATGAAAAATAAAAATATATACCACTCCTATCGAGGTAACTAGTACTAGTGTAAGGCCTAACTACGGATGGCCGCTTCTATCCAGCCTTATTCTTCGTGATAATAAACAGTATTCCTTTTAATACTCTTTGTTATTGCGAGCATAGAGGTGGGGCGTCACAGTTGCTCTATCAAACCCATACTTATTCAAATATATACGTTCATTACTAGAATTATTTATTTAACTTATAAATCAATATTCCCACTAATTAAATTGACTTACTTTATCAATTACAGATATTCTAAAATTCTGGTTATCACATAATAATTAATTAAATAATTAATTAAGTAAATAAAAATAATTAAATATTAATTAATTTTATTTTATCTTAACTAATTGTTATTTAAAACTTCCTTAATTAAAAATACTTAACTTAGTTAATAATTTCTTAAACTCTATAACTTGACCTAATAACCTAACTAATAAATTACTAATTATCCCAAACTAACAGATTAAACAAATAATAAAAATTAACGTTTCTACTTATTTAATTGGTTTGAAATGATTTTTCAATACAATCCAAAAGAAAACACTTCGAAATTTGGAAACGTGAAATTTTCCGAACCATATCCACAGCGATTACGCTATGGGCACAGTTCGCTAGAATCGATTTTTAGGTCCTCTCTTTAACTCAAGATACTACATATTTGAAAAACAAATGGAAGATTTTTTAAAACTTAAACAAAAAGTGAAAACTTGAAAAAAAAAAACATTTGCTAAATCCAAAACGAGAAAACAAGTTTTTGTTCAATCGAATCTCAAATCTTTTGCGACTTTTCAAGATGCTAACTTCACAATATTTACATCACATACATTTTATTTTGTCTTATAAACGCATTACCATCTTATCATAACCAACCATTCACATATTCATATCCAAACATATCATTTAACATCCAAATCAAAAATCTTAAGTTCAACGACAATCTTGTACTCATATGCTATCAAAACAACATGATATTTTAACGCAGCAAACACTATATTTTCATAAAATATAGGTCATCAAAATCAAGCTGTTTTCTTTTCCAAAAATAAGAGTTTTACTCACCATAACTTTACTAATTCAAGGCAAACTTTTGATAAAACTTAAAAATAACTTAGGATCTCGCAAAATTTAAAACTTTGCATGCTTGAAAATCCTAAATAGGCTCGGCCAGGGGCTAGTTGGGCTTGCCTATATGGAGTTTGGGCTCGATCCACTACACCGTAAAAGGCTTTTAACAGCGTTTGATAAACGCTGTAATATGATACAACAGCGTTATTTCAAACGCTGTATAACGACATGCTGTCGTATATACATAACTTACAACAGCTTTTCTATAAACGCTGTTGAAACATCTCTGTGACAGCGTTTATTACGAGCTGTCAATAATGTTTTCAACAGCGTTTATAACGTGCTGTATTATGTTTTCTAAACGCTGTTATTGAATCATCAACAATTTCGACAGCATGTTAAAAACGCTGTTATTGAATCATCAACTATTTCGACAGCATGTAAAAAACGCTGTTATTGACAATTTCAAGATAATTACAGCACGAATTAAACGCTGTTGTTTCTTCATTGACAGCATTAATCAAACGCTGTCTTCTATTTATATAACAGCTTTAATATTCCACTCTATTTTTGAATTTTCCAGAATTATATTTTGAGTATATTGAAGCAACTAGCATATATAACATGTTCTAATAACTATTAATTAGATACATAAACGTTTACATGATATATACGTTCAGTATATTACAATTACAAATATATACATTCAGTATATTACAATTACATGATATATACGTAAACTGCTAACAACTCCTTGCGGCAAATCAATAAAAAAGACTGCAATTGCAACTGCTAACAACTGCTACTACCAACTCTCCATTCACAGCAAACTCCTTGCGGCAACACTCAACAATATCCTGCTCCTCCTTGTAAACAACTATTGCATTACTTCTGACAATCAATACTCATTGCCACAATCGACAAACAAAAACGCCTCGCCTCCTTGAACTAAAACCCCTCATCTCACTGACATCCTTCTCCTTTGCCAAATACCCCGCACTGTTATGAAACAGTTAAGTCAGAATAAGCCCTCTGCATTAATTCAAACACTTCCTGAAACAAAAACTACCACATCAACACTGCCTGTTACTTGCCAACATATCTATTAACAGCCCTCTGCAACTCTTATGTTACACTGCAATACCCCCACCACCAACAAACTCATCCTCTATCTCTTTGTTTACTGCACCTGCATACTTCACCACTTCCACATCTCAACTTCAAACATCCCCACTGCTATATCACTCTGTCACACTCCAACAAGCCTCCCTGTAGTTCCATACATCTCCACCCCATTCACTTGCTCTGTCAAACCAACTTCTCTGTACACAATTCCATCACAGCAACTATCACTATCATACAACTTCCCCTTCACCCTCACTGTCAACCATCAACCTAGCATATCACCGTCCACTGTTCGCATATAAGCATATCAGACAACGCATATCCGACAACACATATCACCTTCAACTGTCCACACAACTGTGTGCATCTCCATCACCATACAACTGCCCAACAAACCGCTGCCATCAGCCTGAACAGCAACCACCCACCTGCCACTGACTTTTCCAACGCATCTGCCACCATCGTCACATAACCTTGTTCAACTTCACACTCACAACTGCAGTTCAACTTCATTCTCACCCCTCCTCCAACTTGCTACCACCAGCCATACATACAACACAGTTCATCAATATCACTAAACCATCTACAGACTTCATCTCTGTTATCACTTGAACAACAAACCATCAGTCCCTCCACTCACAATCTCCTACCATATAACACTAACCATCACAGTTCCAAAATCACATTTCAACAAGTTCATCGACATTCCATAATCACTTACCTTCCCCCTTGTATAACAACCCTTCAAACAACGACCATACCACCTCCATCTCACAACTCTACCACTCATCAGCTGCTGTTGTCAAGTGATATACATCACCATCTTCTTCCTTCACTTGCTACTGCCCGCATTCCTCCTTCCTATACATCTACTCCTACAACAGTTCATACCACTTCCTTCACAACTTGAGACCACAACATCATCTCAACAAACCACTTCTGCCTGACTCACTCCCACAAACTCTTCTTTCTCACAACACTTACATATCAGCGGACTATCACCACAGCAACAAAGCTACCACTCCTTATACTTGACCAAGACATTACTAGAAACGTCACCACAGCATCTCCATCATTCTCCCCCTAACAAAACAGCACCTAGCCACTGCTCAACCTTCCCACATCAATAACCACCACAGTAACTACATTGCCATACCTTTGTACTGTCCATCCATCAGCCTGCACATTAAGTAAAATTTGAGTCATATTGCTAACAACGCACATTAAGTAAAATTTGAGATTAACATTGAAATTTCAAAGCATCGAAATTATATTTATGCAGTAGATACCAGAATAATAAAAGATGTGCTTACCCTAGTCAACGAGAGATTTATGTTTCTTTCTTCATTGAAAAATCAGTAGGGGGATCACAGGGGAAAGCATGTATTGCATCATTACTTGGAATTTACTAAATTTGTGTGCTTATAGTAAGCTTGTGCGCTTAGCCGCTTACAGTAAGTTCCCATCTGCAAGGCATTTCCTGCAAAAGACGATCAGTGATGTCGAACAAGAATTTCTTTTAAATGTGTAAACATCAAAGTGGTGTTAAATTGATTATGTTAATCAACGTAATTAGTGCATATGGTCCTATAAACCAACTATCATACATCAAAAAGAAAATGATAATAATTTTTATTATTTATTAACATAAACTAATCCTTGACACCAACAACTTTCATTCAAGAAAAAATAGACAATTGAAGTACCTTACGTAGTATAGTATAACAATAATCCTCAAGATTACCACTTACGGATCGAGTAGATACTAATAGTAATAAAGAAGACCGTGTGATAACCTATTAAATATCACAAGATTGAAAACCATTACCATAATGCAAATTATGGTGTAAAAATTTAAAAGAGATCTGCAGAAATAGTACTTTGGGTTTCGGTTAAGCTTACATCCCAATATTTAGTTCAAAATTTAACCCTTTTTCAATACTGAAATAACACAAGTTTACAGTTCGTCCGTCTAAAATTTAACCCTTTGGGTTTCAGTTAAGCTAGAAGTAAATTTTCCATTATAATAACCTAGTTTTAAGCTAAATACTATGTTAAAATAAAGATGTAAGTTGATGTACAATTAACATGTACACACATTAGTATTTAAGAGCCATAACCATGCACCTTTTTTGTTTGAGAAAGTAACAAAGAAAGAGAGAAGCTTCAGAAGCCCTGCCACAGCCAAAGCAGAAACACCTACAATAAAATCACACATTTATTACCCATTACTTATATATTATTGCAAGTTGAAAAAAGCAAAGTGACAAACATATTAGATACAACATTGATAATAAGATATTCAGTGCTAGTGTTCTTCTTAAAATTGACACAACAACAAAAATATTATGGTACAGTCAACAATATATAACGATTTTTAGTAAAATATATAAAAGATCCGATGATACTTCCACATTTTTCTAAAGACTTGTGATATTTTATCATTTAATTAAGTGATATCACCCCATGGGAAAGAATAAAATCTGATATTCAAAACATTGATTTCCAATTCCTATATTCATGAACTAAGTGCATCAAGAAATTGACACAAATAAAAAAAAATGTCACAACTAATTATACATAATATTAGATGCAGTAAGATTTTTTTTAAACCATTTAACATAGGGAAATGAACAAAAATAGAGAATTCAAAAGTACTATATTCTTGGTTATGTTGACCTCTAAATTAACTTTATATTTCCCTTATTCACTTAGTTGATTTTAACTTTATTTTGAAAGGACCAAAGAGTAGTAGAAATTGAAGTCGTTTTCTGTTTAATAAACTTAGAATACCAAAACATTGAGCATTACGCTGTACTTAAATCTAGTAAAAAAACAACAATATATTTTAAAATGCCAAAATAACTAACTCACGGTTGATTCCCAAAGGGCCAAAAGTGTAGACATATTGCACTAAAATAGTCACGTAAAAAACATATGTAACAATCAAAATGCAAAATTGATAGGGATATAAAATAGATACCATGAATCGTTTGAAAGCTGTTTGGATTTTGACTGCTGCAGTGTCTTCATTGAGAGATCGCAAGAAATTAGCTGAAATTGGGATTCGAATAATTTCAAAAGTGTCATAATAATCATCAAGTTTGTGGTAACTGGTTTCAATAACAATAGGAGCAGAATTATGAAGGATGGAATATCTTAGGGAGTCTACATCAAAATTGCTACAGCTTACATATCCCCAACCCCTCTTGCGTTTGTTGTTATGTTTCTGCTATATCAGACATATTCAATTAATGTATATTGTAGATATAGGCTTAGATATATTGCAGATTTATGTGAAAAAATATAGTGTACTAATTAATTCTTTATTAAAATGAAATGTGCATAACAACATTAAAAGAAACACTTATACCTGGACGTGTTTCTCCTCTGAAAAGAAAAAATCAAGCCATCTCCTTATCTTCCCCATATCTCCTTTTCTGGAAAAAGAAAACAATATATAATTTGTTCATACAATACAAATAATTGTTGGCAGAACAAATTGCATCTTATATGTAAAACAGGAATGCAATATGCATGGAAATTAAATAGAGAATAGATGCATAAAGGTAGCATATGCAATAATGGGTGATCACTTATAGAAAAACACTGGATACAATGAAGATTTCTAACAATCGTTTAAATAGCTAATGTAAACAATATTAAAACTGAGATTAAATGCCTGAATACCTGAATGAAGTAACTGCCAAGCAATTAAAGTTTAATAACAGCAAGCCTGAATGAAAAATCAAAATTTATGCCTGCACACTAAAAAAAAGTATACACTTGCAAGGCCATGCATGAAGGTAAGCTAGTATGAATAAGTTTGGCTAATCTAGAATGTACTAAAAGAACTGTATATGCTTAGTTACTGCAATGTAATCAATTGTATAAACACAGACGTAATTGCTAGATATAAATCTAATTACTGCCAACGAATAATACACCGAACAAAGCAGTCTAATGTAATTAAACTCCATAAAATTTTACTACACGGTCATTACTAATTATGGCAATTGTATCATCATAAAAATCCAATATCATTACTTATCAAATCCAAATTCTAACAAATATTGCTAAATAGAATCCATTTTCCAAACAGACAGTTTCGCATATAATTTCATGTCATAAGACATATGAAAACCATAACAAAAGCATATTAAAATCTCAGCGTAAGAAATTGATTCAGTCTCTTTTACATAAAAAAGATCAAATCAAATATTACTAACTTAAATTGCAAGTCTAACTGTAAAAAAAAGCTTGGGCACAAAATTCATGAGCTTTATTTAAGCTTTCTTTATAAAACTCATCTTTATTTAAATACTATTTAAGACCAAAATAATAGTATAAAAGTTTTTAAAAAAAAGTGAAATTTAGAACTAATATCACACAGACTGGGAGTCAACCACGAAGATATGGAACCATGGCTTATCATATTTCACATCCATTAAAAAAAGCAATAATGGGATTTGAGAGGGGATGTAGACAGAACATCCAAACTGATGAGTATTCCACAAAAATAAAAGAACTTGAATCTAAATACATGAAAACTATTTCATAAAAAAAGAATCGCTTTTATCAAAAATTGCAAGTAATAAAAGTGTCGATTACTCATGAAAAACTGAGTGCTCAGGAGAAAGAATAAAATCCACACCTAAAATCCACTCTCCCATCTTCACTGCATGAAAAAGGCAAATTAGATCTTAAAATCTCGGTAATCACAGCTGTAGTAATATTTTTATATGCGTGCAGTACCTTTCTGTGCAAAGTAATTAATTGTGAATGATAAACGATAGTATTCCCTTTGTTTGGCATTTCCAAATTTGTATTCACTTGCAATAAATGAATGGTGTGTTATATAATATCATTGGCCTAGCTATAAGATTCTGAAACACACCAACTTGTCGGTTATCATTATCGATAAGATTCAAACACCGAGCAAAACAATTATATATCAATGTTGATTCGAAGAGCTAGAAAAAAAACCTGAAGCTAGTCATAAAATATAATTACAAAAAGTATTAATTTTTGGTAAAGCTAAATTCTTCAAATCACTTTGGTGGACTATGTTAGAATATTCCAATGCTTGCATCATTGGAGCATGCACTTAGCTATCCCGAGTGCCCCAACAAAAAGCTGTTCATTATCTTTATGTATTCAAGTCTAATTCCTGACAAATGATATTGTCCATGAGGGTATAAACTTGGATTTGGAGTTTCAGTGCCATTTTGCTAGCTAATAGTACTATGATGCTATAAATGCATGCTCCAACTGCAGATACACCCTACAACAAAACAAAATTATGATGTTCGTACAAGCCACCGTTATTAATTAAAAAGAAAATAAACAATATATTGTTTGCGTACATGTATAAGCACAAGAAACCATCTCATATTGTTTGTATACAATTAAGGTCAAGAGATTGGGTGAATTACTTGTTGAAAAGAGCTAACTGATTAGAGATGCTTTACCTGGATAGTTCCTTTTCCTTTGATACTGTCACCCATATCGATACTCAATTCGCCTTTGGCGAGCATTTGACCGTACCATGCATTACGCCCTTTAAGCAAGGTAACATAAGTGTCTGCTAGCAGTGGTCCTGCTAGTTTCTCTGGCTCTTCTGTCAACAAGTGTGTGATGAATATCATTTCTGAAGTGCAATGCGCAAAGTACACTGATTTGCTTGTGGCACTCTCGTTTGTTAGAGCAGCCACCATACCTGCATAGCACAACAGTTTAGCGCACAACCAATATTTGGTTCCTATATGATTTATGTATATAATAATGTTAATACTAAAATTTAGCTGAATTAAACAACAAAGTTATCATGAATGCAAACAGCATAGGCACCTTTGTTTACCTACATTAGGTGCTTGCACTTGAAGCTTACTAGCACACCTACAAGCATGCACAATATGTGTACATTAATTCTTCAGGAAGAATCATATTGTGTACTTTGTAATCTTCTTGAATTAGAATATGAATGGAGAAAATTAAAATGACTAATGTATTTCAGAAATCCAAGCTATACAAAAATTCAAATAAATTCAAGCTGGATTTCTCCAAAATTTAAAGCCCCGTTTGGTTTGCCCATTTTAGTTTTGGATTTCCATATAAAAAAAAGTGCATGACTCATGTATTTTGAAAGATATCCAATTTGAAAATTGAAGTTAACATACAAAATAGAAAACATTTTTTTTTCATGTTCCGAGAAATAAAGAAAGCATGGAAAATAATTCATTTCCTCTGTCGTTCCTTCATCGTCATAATGGCTTAGACTATTTAAATCTTTTTCCCTGCTATCCTCATATTTTACGATGCATGTTGAAAACACAAAATTAAAAAAGAAACCAAATGGGTGCTAAATGATATTAAAATGGTAAAACTATTTTATAGATTTGACAAAGAAAGCACCAAACAAATGTGTAGATGCAAATTGAAATAAATAAATAAAATATCTACTGGTGTTGTTGATTAGCTACTGATAGTGGAATACACATATCAGTTTTTATATAACAGTCTCATGGATGATATAATTTTTTTACGAGGAATGCTTCAATTATTACTAATTCTGGAGTCCACAATTTGTTAGGGATCCAAATATTTCCATCAGTTACTTGATGATCGAGGGCAATTTTATTATCTTATTTGAAAGTGGTTGAACTTGTAGAGTTGCTATTATTAGTAGCAAAAGGTTTGCTTCTAATTCAGGAATCAGATCTTCTTTATTCATGTCAGTTTAAATTTTCTGAGAAAACATGTGGGTCATTTGAATCATATTGTTCTAATAAGGATTGATAGGTACAAAGGCATATATTACAACGGGGCTAAATAAATATTTCCTTTTTACGCCTTTAACTAACCTCATACACTCTAAATAGAGAACTGCATCTCTACCAATGCATAGATAGCCCAGATTTACAAACTAAGATGAGCCAAATGCCTGAAATGTCATGTCATGATGCACCCCATGAGGTACAAACTATCTTTATACATGTCTCTGTAACACATAAGTATGATATAATGGCACTGACATGCACGTGTATGTTAAGTTTGTTCGTAAAAGCATGTCTAGAGATACGCTTATATAGTATAAGGAAATTTGATATATATCAAGCAGGGAAAGTTGTAGGTGCTTACAACTACTCTGGCCTTAAGTGCAGATAAAACCCTCAACAATGAATGGGTTTTTAATAGTAGAAGGGGCAGTGATTTTAGAGCATTTATTCTTCTTGTTAAGCATTTCTAGACTAACAAAAAGAGTTGGCAAACACTGAAAGAACCACCTAAAGATATATGGTTTGCTTTTGTGCTACAAGTAACAAAAAGAGCTTTAAGACCCATATGGTTTGTCATTCTTCATATGTTTTTGAGTTTTTCACGACATAAAATATCTCACTGGTGTATTGTTCCTCAAAGGCATTTTTGAAAATACCCATTTCTCAAAATTGATTTTCAATGCACCAAAAACAATTTTTTTTTAAATGTTTTCTAACCTTTTTAGATAACTCAAACTAAAAACGGAAAATGAACTAAAAAAACACAAACTTAAAACCAAACACCACCCTTAGATTTTAGAAGCAATCATGTGAAACAATTTGGATTTCAACGTCAGCAGGTACATATAAAATTAAATGAAGAGATTCAATATCTCACAATGGCAAAAGAAAATCGAAAGCTTACCAGCACCAATAGCATAGACATTCTTCAAGCCTCCCATGACTTCATGTGTAACAAGATCGCTATTATCCCATACGATAAAATGTGGCTGCCTCAGAAATTTAGCAAGAGGTTTTCTCCACTTATCAGACCCACATATTCGAGCATTAGCATACTCCTTGTTGTAAATTTCTGAAGCTATGTTTGGTCCACCAAGATAAAGAATATTCTCCATCGGAACCCCAGCTACAAAATTTGAATTTCACACATTAGAAAACTAGAAAATGCAAATGTCATTCTAATGCAAATATCAACCAATTGCGATTACAGTTTTTTCCAAACATCAGCTATTCGGTTCAATAGCAAGTGCAATAAACTATTAAATTTAACAATTAAATAAAGAAAATCAAAGTTCAAATTCAAAATTTAATCGAATTTGAACTAATTTAATTTCGAGCTTGAATTTGCAGTTCTCTACTTACCGATGGCAGCGATGAAGAGTATAGGGTGGCGAGTGCGACCTAACTAAGCTCCAAGCGATGCGATTGGCCGACTCAATGAATGATTTCTCTCCGATACAAGCATAGCCAAGCAGCCACAGCTTTGTGAGCAACGGTCGTGATAGAGAGGAGTAGTTTTAAAGAATTTGCTGAGCAGAGGAAATTAAGATTTGGAAAGGAGTCGTTTTAAAAGATTTGCAGAGAGGAAGCGATTAAGATATGGAGGCGTAGGTGATTTAGGGTTGCTTATTTTGGGTAGAAGAGGGAAATTAATTATACGCGGCAATGAAATTTTCAGAGGGAACGATATTTCGCAATTTGCTGAACAAAATTCTCAGCGTTTTCCTATGTTGTCTTCAAATTTTTCTACCTATAAAAGGTTGCACAACAGCAATCAACATATAAACGCTGTTCTCCATTGCTGTTAAAAGCAATTTTTTTGTAGTGATCTTGTAGGCTAGTGGAGTTTGGGCGCTTGTAATTTGGAAGAGGATGGAATGTAGTATGTGTAGAAGTGTTTTCAAGTGGAAAAGAAGTGGGTTTTCTCAAATTAAAAAATATGAAGAGAAGCCATGGATATGTTCAAGCTTTAGGAAATTTAAAGAGAGATGGAGATTGTAAAATGAGAAATATAAGAGTTAAGGGGCATATATTGGTTTAGGAAAGTATTCAAAAAAATATGAAGTGCTTATAATTAAATACGTACACATGCATGCACTCCATTCCCCTTCCCCCTCATTTCCGTCCACCACCCCCCCAATGCACTATTCATGCCATGATCTCAAGTACTATGTGTTGAAAGAAGTATTTTTATATAATATATATATACACACTTTTCTTTTTAAAGTATTTTCTCTCATCTTATATATATACACGCACACATACACACATACACACACATGTACTTATCATGTTAAGATAGTTTGTAGTGTGTTCATATGTGTTTAAAATAGTATTATGACATTTAAGATAACTTTTAACAGATGAAAAATCAATATGTTGAAAAATAATATTCGGTTACATTTTCCATTTCTCCATGAACTATATATATTGGTGAACAAAATTCAAAAACGATTTTATCATCATTAGTTATTATTTAAAATAGTTTTTAATTGTTAATAAAAATCCATTTATTTATTATTTAAAATATATTTAAATATTCATTTATTTTGCAATTAAATTTTGGGTCATTACAACACATATATTAAACCATTATGTGGATATTAGTTATTTAGAATAATATTTTTCTTATCAAATACGCAAAATGATAAATTAAATATTTCTATCTAATAAATATTGATTACTCAGCTAAGGGATAACATATTAATATATTGTAACTGATGGTAGCCATACTAGTAGGCAGATACTATCACAGTTGTGAACGCCAGTAGCCATAGGAAGGGAAAACTTCATTACAAATATGAGATTAATCGCACATGATATTTGGATTAAAATATTTAAAATATTTTACTAAATTACTAATCATCACAAATATTCTAGTCAAAAGAATTTAAGAATGGTTAATCATCATATAAATTAAACGGTTCTCTAAACATACCACAAAAATATAATTAATTACTTAAGGAAGGTAATATATATTCATTTTTATCCAAAATTTCTTTACCTCTCTGAGTTTCTGAACAAGTCATGCCAAAATGATCGACCGAAATGATCTAAATTTCATAAAGATCCTAGTGGCATAAACTAATTTCAAAATCCCATATGAAGGAGTTATATCATGGTTAATTTTTAGGGACTTATCGACAATATTATAATTCAATTGTAATATAAATACCAGGAAATTACTATCAAGGACAAAATTTCTCATCATTTTAGCCTAAAGGATAGACCTTTAGTATTTTTGCATGAATAACAACTTTCTTGAAGAATCGGTTTTAAGTTAATGATAGCAGTTTTTAGGTATATGTTTGCAGTTATTAGTAGCAGTTTTTAGGTATCAGTTTTTAGTTCAGTATCATTTTTGGAAGAATGTTTGTCCTTATAAATAATTTTGGAGGAATGTTTGTCCTTATGATTAATTTTTAGGAGAATTTTTGTCCTTATGAATATTTTGGAGGGATTTTTGTCCTTATGATTAATTTTTAGAAGAATGTTTGTCCTTGTGGTTAAAATACTGATGTTGTGTCCTTAAGGCTAATAATATACAAATTTTTGTCCTTTAAATTAATTCCCTCGTAAATATACCCACCTTTGCAAATTCTGAAACCCTAAGGACTTCTAGTTAATCATTCCTTCTTCCCTATTTTTCCTCTCTCGCGCTTGGAGAACTAGTGATGTGAGCTTTGTTTATGCTGCTCCGCCTTTACAAGCAATGAAAAGCTCCACCATCCTAGTTGTTGCTCACCGCTCATCAAGACGTCTCTTCAAGTACTAGTAATATCTACTCGGTGAACCACCTTCAGCCATGATGTGAATCTCGAGTTCCCTTACCGCTGCTACAGGCCATTTTCAACCAAGTGAACTCCACCGTGATGCTCAACATCAGAAAATGCTTTGATTAGACCTGGTTGCGGCATGATCGATTCTCTTCCTTTTCAGTCAACTTTGGAGCTATCCCTTTTGGCCATGAAATGTAACTTACTTTGACCATGCTAGACGTCGAGGCCACCGCCATCCTTCTCGTATGACTTCAAAGAATACAATGGTACTACTCCCTAAAGCTCTAGTCATATTTGATTGAACTCGAAAAACATGATCTAACTTGTTGCCTTCCATCACCACGACCTCCTCAACAACCACCATCAGAATATTACGCACCAAAAAATACTCCGCCATGTATCTCTAGGTGGCAATCTGATCATCATCTGAAATCCACCTTCCTTTTTGTTCGATTATCATCACCATCCTCGTCTATCTTTTGCTAAAGCTTCCACCTGCCTCTGCTATGCCTTTATCTGAGCCAAGACATCGACTGCATATTTGGTATTCTTCTTTGCAATGACTTTTTGTATTTCTTTTATTTTACTTTTCTTTCTGAGGTATATAGTTGAAGATAAGCAAAGTAGACCAATATAGGTGGAGTATATATTCACGGATAGAATCGAATGCCCAAGATGGGAGAAGGGTACACATATATACAGCAGCGGTAAGTTTTCTTTCAAGCCCTTTGACAATTTTGTTTTGCACAAAATATTCTATACATGGCGATTCCTCAAATATTTTTCCATTTGCTACGTGTCTTACCTTAGTGAGATGCATGTTGCATTTGTTGCAGCAAAGATTATTGATTGCATTTATATATTGGGATTGTTAATGAGGCTTCATTTTTGAATAAATGAGAAATATTTTATGTGGAATCTCTAGGAAAAAAAATTATTACATGGACCCTATCCGAATAAAACAGTTTACATTTTTACCACACGTAAAGAAAAAATCGACAACAACCCCAGAGAAAAAAATGATATTGTTTCACTAAATTTATTTTTGATGGGATCTAATCGAAAATAAGTGAAAAGAGTAATTGGTCATTGAAACGAGGTTAGCTATGGAATTTTTTCTATCAATGAAACAATTTTGTTGTACACACCTTAGAAATTTTTCAAAAAATGAAAAAATTATCACCTTCCACTATCCAGTTTTGAAATCACTTTAATAGTTTCTTGTATATTTATTTTATATACGAGTTTCCATTTACAGAGCAAACCAGTGTATGTCATTTCCATTTTCATATTCCATTTACCAATATAAACTTACGCGTTTTCTTAACTAGTGTACTAATTATAATTCTACATAGTTTATTTCAATTTAATAACTTTTTATATTATGCCTAGCACATTGCTGACGTTGAACAAAAATTTACCATATTTTATTAAATAAAAATATCGATAAAATATGATGAAATATTATAAAAAGATAGGTTTTTACAAGAACTTTCATTGGAGTATTTGAGAATACCATCGTTCTTAACTCACTTACATTATTCTCAACGTAATAGTCTGTTAGACAAATTCAAAAGAAAATAGATGGTTGGGAGTCAAAGTATCTAAGTATTGTAGGGAAGGTTGAATTAATACATTGCCATTACACCACTAGTATTTTACTAGTTACTTTCTTATCAACTATCAGAATATATAATTGGGAAAATTAACAAGTGTGTAGATCATATTTGGGAACGAAAGAGACATAAAATATCATGGTCAAATCATTACAGGCCTAAAATTTAAGATGGACCAAGGCTTAAGAATTTAAATGGTCTTCAAATGTGTAACATCATATAAATTAATAAATAATCAATTGAAGAATTAGTTACATAAATAAAGGTTTAAATGATTTAATTGTGAGACTAAATACTAAAATATGACAAGTATTTTGTTGTATATTTACTTATCGGAGTTTTATTTAAAGAAGCTTAATTTAAACGAATTAAATGAGAAGGGGTGAAGAATAGGTTGGCAGCCCATAAAAGGGGAATAATACCTTTTTTAATTTTCATCGGTCCTATACAATTCAATCCTCGCTTAATCCAAAATAAAAGGCTTAGATCTCTTTAATGGTGCTTATGGCCTAAACTAAAAAAAAGAGGAAAAGGATAAGATCAGAGCTAGGTGAATAAAAAATGTTAATCAACCAAGGAAGTCGAATATACATTGGTCAATTCTTATACTTCTTGTAATTTGTGCCAACCATAGAATTTAATATGATGATAGGAACATATTATTAGAGATGGGTTTTGGCTCATAGAATTTTCTCATAAGTAAATAAATTGATATGAATTAATTGAGTGTCGTGCATTATAGAAAATGGTTAAAAATAGGAAGTTTGAGAAATTGTATGTAAAAACACATATACGTATTTGTATAATTTTTTGGAAATAAAAAAAGTTTTCTCCGAAGCAATTAGGCTTTGCTGAAGGGATAAATTAGGTGCCAGAAGGAAAATGAATAGGAGCTAGGAGATGATTTATTTAAATTAAGTATTAATAATATATAGGTCAATAGACTAGATCCACATTTTATGCCAAATGTGTCAATAAAGTACTGAATAATGGAAAGAATTGACTAAGTCAAACAAATGAAGAGGCGACATATGCAAAGCTAGTGTTAGACGTGCAAAGAACAATTTCCAACATGTATCAAGAGGTAATGCCAAGGGATGTGGAGGAAAACCAAAAGTAGAATGAACCATAACCTTGGGTATAAGGACTAAAGTAAGAAAGCTAAAGAATGTTGGGTATGACACTAGGTTTATTAAACCAAAGGTTGAAAGAGGGCAAGGGTTAAGGATGAAATTTAGGTAAAGGAGGCGATTTTCGAAGCATAAAGTTCAATTTTTAGTAAAGTAGGTGATTTCAAAATTTTAAGGATTTAAATATCATATGTCACTAAAGCTAAACTAAAAAATCTTCCCTAAACTAGACCAAGAGTAATGATTATCGAGAGTAGTGTAACTGTTGGCAAGATGTTGTAACTAGAACTAGTGACTTTCGGAAGTAGAAATGAACGCTAAGGTAAGATAGTCGAAACCAATAATTTAACACTAATGGTAATATGATAACTTAGCTTAACGTATAGCTAAGTGGAAAGCTCAATAATCAACGGTTAGGTGGTATATGCGGTAGTTGGCACAAGGCCTGAGGTAGCAGCCAAGAGACTGAAAGGCGAAGGAATAAGGCCTTTATGGCATCCACAAATGAGAATGTAGGTGTAAGACCTTAGTGGCGACCAAAACCATGAATGTTGGTGTAAGACCTGAAGTGGAAACCATAATCTAAAGTGTGATATGGTGGCATCCAAGACATGAGAGCAATTAGTGTAAGGCCTATTGTGGCAACCAAAGATTTAGTAAGGGACGTAAGGCCTGATGTGGCAGTCTAGTACCGGAAATGGAGTTGGAGTAAAGCCTTAATGACAACCCAAATGTGAAAGCATAGGTGTAAGGCCCGAACTGGAAACAAAATCGAAAGTGAAATAGGCATGAGGCCTGTGGTGGCATTCAAATTATGAAATCGAAGGTGTAAGTCCTAAATGACTACCAAAATCAAAAATAGGTTTATTAGGACATAGGAAATAGTGACGGCATAAGGCTTTCATGACAACCAAACACTTAAATTAAAACCGTTCGTCTATTGTGGAAGGTATAAGGCTTTAGTGGTAGCTTATAAATAATAGAGAATTTCAGGTTTAGGTTTGAATGTACATGATAATTATGGAAGATTGTGTTGAATAACTATTTTTCCTAATTTAGAAAACCTAAACTTTATTAGTGTACTACATTGTTTTGAATGAATGCTTGGTTACAATGAGGGGAAAACTCATCCATGCTTCAATGATGTGGTTTCACTATCTTTCATGTTTGGAATAATAGATTGTTCATACCATGCTTTATGTTCGACCCGCGTTATTATTATTAATTTTCCTATAAACTTATGGGTGCTCATTCGAATAGGTTGAGTTTATGAGTTTAGACATTGTGCATTTTAGGGGGAACGAATAAAGGAGTCGAAGAAAAAGCGGGAGGCCTAGGAGTATTACTAGTTATTTTGATTCCGTTGTACGTAGCGTTTATGCCAGCATCTTTATATGTTAGGCTTAACACTGTTATTTATCTTGTATTATATTATTGACCCTTGCAAGGCACATGTGTTGGGAACTAAATTGTTAAACCTATATTGTAATGGTGTGTTTCTTACATTTGTTAATATCTGCTTTATTTACTTAAGACTGTATAATATAGTCGATCTCATCTTTGTAATAGAAAGATAATTCCAAGGTGACCGTAGCACACTGAAGTTCCATCTTTGGGTTACAGAACGACGGATGTTACATTTGGTATCATAGCTTAGGTTGGGGGACATTTAAGTAAAAAGTATTTAAATAAAAGTTTAAGTAAAATTAGATGGTAGAAAATAAACACCTTATGGAGGGTAAACGCTATTATACGATGTATTTGTATCTTGCTATGCAGTGATATAGATAAGTTTAGTAGAGTTATTCTGTTGCTAAATCACTTTCTTCCTTTGTATTTTTATAAAGACTTTCTTAAAATAAATGGATTTGAAAAGTGGGATAATAACTATTGGAGGAGCCAAAGCTAGAAGGAAGAATGATAACATGCAAATTGTTGAAGGTAACAAAAGGGAGGTGCCTCCAGCAGTTGAGAATGAGGCAGTCCAACCTGTTGTGGGGAAGGATGTGAATAATTTATTCCGACAGTTTTTGCTACAGATGATGAGAGAAAATACGTTAGAAGCAACAAAGTCGAGGGCAGTAGTAAGAGAGGATTTTTTTCGAAGTTGAACCAAGATTACTAAAACTTAAGAGGTAAAATATTTACTAGGAAAGGGCCGATAGTAGCAGTGTTGAATTGGATAAAGGCGAGTGAGCATATCTTTAAAGATTTGGGGCTAAATGATGCACAAACTGAAAGTTAGACAGTTGCATGAAAATGCTCCAGATTGGTGGTAAATGGTAACTGCGGAGGCTCCTAAAGAGGAGATCGCTTAGATGCATTTCGGGAAGAGGTTTTAGGCTCAATTCTTCTTTGATTCTCAAAGGAGCGTGACCTTAACAGAGTTCATCCATCTTAATAAAGGAGACCTTTATGAAAGAGTATGTCTAGATGTTCAATGCGTAGGCAAGGTGTGGCCGAGAATTGATTAATGCCCTACTGAAGAAGAATGAGAATATTATCTAGAGGCTGAAGCAAGGGTTGGATCAAAGGCGATGGCACACTTAGTATATCCTTTTTAATTTATAATGGACATGACCTAAAGACGAAGTAGTAAATATCGGTATAAGGTATGTATAGGTCAAGTGCCGATATGAGATATTTTAAAATATCGTGATAATATAGGATAATATCGGTAAAATATTGGACATATGCAGAACATGTTATAAATGGTACTTTACTATGTCATAATGTTATATTGATGTTAAGTTTTCAAATATTTGGATCAATAATGCCAGTTTACTAGCAAAAGCTGGTTATATAGTTTACATATTACAGTCTGTTTACTGTGATATTTTATCAAATACAAGTTATAATAAAGGCTTATAAAATCGAGAAATTTGTATATTGAACATCTTTATTACTTTCTTCACTTTTATACTATTTTATTGTTTGTTCGGTCATCTAACCATTTATATTACTTTCAAAAAAAATCATATTTATAGTTTCATCGTTTTTATTTTAACTTAATTTATCGAATAAGCAAGGTTGATTTGATACCCATTACTACTTTAGTTCATTCCTTATCGGTATGTATGTTGATAAACTTTTTTGTCCTTCAACTCATCGATTAAGTGAGAAGTAATTAGTCTATAATTACTTCATTGATTTGAATTAGCAAAATTAAGTAATCTTGATTTTGCCATGAAGTGGTGATTATGTGGCTGAATGCTTACACAATCAAGTAGCCATACTTTAACTATTTGTTAGAATGTCAAATCTAATTAGTATAGAAATCTAGTATCGAAAATTAACGAGAAAAATAGTAAAATAGAAAATTGTAAAGGACATAGGGAATTTACGTAGTTCGAAATTTAAACAATATACATCCATGGGGGAGTTTCTCGTTCTTTCTTTTTCATCGATTTGGTAAAGAACTTCATGGTTGAAGGCACTGTTAAACCTTAAATGTTTAGAGAAAAGATAAGTGCCAGACAAAAGGTCCCTTTTATGATACAATGCCTTTTCTATTTATAATCCTACGAGGTATGCGGATTTGTAGAATACTTTTCTCCCCTTCCCATGTCAATCTTTGGATTATGCCAAATGTCATATATCTATGCTATCCGTTTGATATGCATGAATTGCTTACGTGTCTTTGGAGGGAAGTTTGAATGAAGGCGAGAATTTCTAGAATTAGAGCGGGAACAGTTGAAACAATAGTGGGAGAATTCAATTTTGATTTGACCTTGCATGTGGGTCTCTTGAGGGACATTAGATGTCAATTCGTTTTCTTTGAAGTATTACCATCATATCTGTGTTGACGAGTATACGGTTCCTACATGATATTGCAGTGCTGATCAGCGCTTGTTTGTTTGACATCGCATTGGGCTGAAACGGAGCTGCACTGCCCTGTTTTAAGAGCTGGTCTGTCATATGCTTGCATTGCATTTGAGGCTAGCTATGACCTGAGTTGATTGCAGTTTGAGTTTTCTTCTTCAGAAGTATGTCTGGATTGCTAATGAGAGAGAGAGAAGGGGAGAGCTCTATGCCTTTATCATTTACCTATAGGAATGGTTTGACATTGTAGCATATCTTGAGTCTCCTTGGCCCAACCCTTTTAAATACTTTTGACCTCATGCAATATTGCCTAGATTACTCTTGTATGTGCTGGTGCAGACCCGTTCTTTTAAGTATTGAAAAAGCTTGTGCTTTGGAGATGCGGTCATCTCATCATAGCGTATATTGCTCCATGTGCTTTGGCTCGGTACTCCTGTTATGCCTTTGATTTATGCATCGTCGTTGTGACTTTCCCCTGTCTCCCAATGCACCCAATATTTATCTCTTGCCAATGTTCCCTTGGTTGTAAGGTTCGGGTTGTGTTAAGCCCTATAACTTCAAATTTGTTTCCTCATGTCTTGCCTTATTTTCCTCTACTATAGTTCACGACAAGAGCGGGTGTAACACTTGCCCTCCAAGTCTACTATGGTCGCAAGTCGCTGTAGACTTGTTGTCTTAAGCACCCGGTTTGCAAACTTTGTCATTTCTGCTTGATTTTCTTTCTTTTTGGCTGCTTAGGTTATGGGCTTCCTATGTTCTGACCTTTATTTAGATACTTATGCATCATGTTTAATTTAGCATTAGTGTTCTCATTTACGAGATTTTCATTGTCACTTGTATGTTGCGTTGTTAGCATGACTATTGAGTGACGACAGTAGGCTGTGTGTTTGGTATGACCTGCCCCTTTTATCTAAGGGCATAATGGCATGTGCATACTTAGAATAGCTTCCCCCTTGTTTAGAGGTGTAATGCCCTTACCAGTAGGCTCAATATGACTTTTTTGGGAGCATAACGTCGTTTGTGCGCTTAGCCGCATTTCTGCGTTCTCGGTTTTGAGATTGCCGTTGTCGCTCGTAGATTGTGCTACAACTGTTCAATGAAGGCGGTGAGCTACAAGGAATTTTTTCGTATGAATGGCACGACCCCCTCCCCCGCTGTTTAGGGGAGGACTAAAAGAAAATTTTAATAAGAAATCAAGTCATGCATGTACAACCCATTTCGCATGCGCATAGCTTTTTTGTATTGGTTCTGGTTATCTACTATCCATCCGTCCAGTATGCTATGTTGAATTGGCTGACATAGAGGTATTCATACAGGGGAAGGGTAGTCTAGTATCCTCACGTACAGTGTATGAATTTGGCCAAAAAGCCAAATTGTGTTAATCCAACTCCAAGTGTGTGGGTCAAGTTTCACCATTCTCAATGTTGAGAGTGCTGCCTTTGTCTATTGACCTCGCATATTGCTAAATCGGTGACAATTGGCGGTGAACTGTGAATGAGCATTTTATTTTTGCCAAAAGATAATATGGAGATTTTTATATTGTTTCGAACTGTATAATATCCCTACATCCAATTTATAGTAGCGCTACTTCTTCATAGTATTATAATGTACATCATATAAGTAATGTAAATTAGACAAAGTAAGGTCTGAGATGCTTTAAGTTCCAAGTTCTTGGAACTAGATTGCCATCAGGTCTGGATAATTGGTATGCCCCGTTTGCCTAAAACCTCTGCTATGATTAGCGGTCCTTTCCAGTTTAGTCCTAGTGCTCCTTCTGTGGGATCCTTTATATTAGTCATTACTCTCCGTAATACCAAGTCTCCTTTGTAAAAGTTTCTTTTTTTGAATCTTGCGTTGTAATTCTCTGCCATCCTTTGTCGTAATGTGACTACAACCTCCATCGCCTCATCCCATCTCTCTTGTATGAGATTCAAGGTAGCTTCTTCTAATTTCTTATTCTTTAATATGGTATATGACATTCTTTTATGTGATGGTTTCGTAGGTCAACGAGAGAGGAGTGTGGACTGTAGGAGATCCTATTGAAGTTTGGTAGGCCCATAATACTAAAGAGAGTTCTGCCACCCACTTTCCTTTAGCTTTCTACTACCTTTTCTTGAGTAATTTTTGATGGTTTTATTCGTAGCTTCTACTTGTCCATTGGCCTATGGGTGAGCGATCAAGGAAAAACTTTTTACTAAGTCATTCTTCTCACAAAGCTCCGTGAATCTCTGCTTTCGAATTGGATGTCATTGTCAGAAATAATTTTGTGAGGTATCCCATATATGATAATTATGTTCCTTGCTATATTTTCTTCTTTGCAATAATTGTGGCTAGAGTTTCTGCCTGTACCCATTTTGTAACATTCCCATTTTTAAATCAAATTTAAATTGGAAGTTTATTTAATTTTTGGAATTAAACTATGAACTAACTTGGTATTTTCCAAATTAAATAAATATTTGGTTGTTTATTAATGTAAATGAATATAAATATGATTTTAAAATAGAATTTCTAATTTGAATACAGAAATAAGTATTTTGAATAATATATTAATTATAAATTTTATTATGGATTAATTTGAAATTTTTTGAATAAATATATTTATGACTATATATAGATTGATTTTGATTTTTTTTTGAATTTGAACCTCTAAGATAAATATTTTTGAAAATAAATTGAGTTTAATTTGGGAATTCAATTGTAAATATTTTACAAATAAATTAAATTTGAAAATCTAAAAATAAATATTTTAAATAATATATATTGGATTTAAAACTCTATATTTTAAATTTATGAAAAATTTGTTTTATAATTATGATTTGGAAGTTATTTTTTAAATTAGTACAATAATTTTTGAATTGCTATTAAAAGGTTATACTTTAAGAAAAAAATGTTTATTAGTGTATAATTTGATTCTAAATCATTTTATTTAAAAGCTATATCAACATAGATTATATGTATGTATATACACATTTAAAAGTATAAAAGAGAAAACATAACTTGTAAACTAAAATTAAGAGAGGGTTTAAAACAAAGTTTTAAATTACTTAAACAAGGGTTAAAAACATTAAACATGTTTTATAAATTAAATAAAATTTATGAAATGGGTTTAAACACAAATGTTCACATTTGAACATTTGTAAAATTGAGATTATAAGATAAAACAAGTTTAAAAATCTTAATGATATGAATTAACAAGTGTAAGGTTTTAACTATATGTGGTGAACAAGTGTAGTGATTTAAATTATAAAAAATATGATAAAGAAGGTTTTAAGGATATATATGCATCTACTTCTTCCACCCTCTCCTTTTCTTTCATAATTTTCAAAACCAAAACTTAAGAACACATAGACCAGAAAATTTAAAAGCAGTAAAACAAACAAATTTGAAAAAATAAACCTGAAACTACAAAGCATTGGATCAAGTTTCAGCCTGTGATGATCAACTCAGGAAATTCAAGCAATTCAAAGATCAATATCAAAGCATAAAATTCAATGTCTAGAGCAAAGCAACTCAAACAGAATGAAAACCTGGAAACAAGATCCAGGATAAATAAGCAATCAAAACCTGAGTAATTCAAGCAAGTTAAAACTTGGAAGCTGTAAACAAATCTGAAGCATGTAAACATGCAAGTTCAGAACCGTAGATTAAACTCATTCCAGTCTTCAAAAATCGAGAGAAGTTCAAAACCTAGAAATTTAAAAGCAACTTCAAATCTAGAAGTTCAACTTCAAAAGCAAGCACAGGATCAAAAGCCTGAAACAATTCTAAAGCAAGTCAACTCAAATATAAAAAAAGAATTGAAAACCTAAAGCAGTTAAAAAAATCAAACAAATTCAAAGCTTCAAGATCAAATGCAAAATTCCAGTCCTTTGTTCTCTGTCTCAACATCTAAGGTGAGCAAACTACCTTATAAAAGCTTAGAATCTTGTTTAATCTAGTTTTAATATGAGGTTGTGTGTTATGCCTGTGTATATGTGTATATATGCATTGAAAAAGTGTGTGCACGTCTGTATGCTCCTTTAATTCCAGGTTTAACAGGGTTTAAAAACCTGTTCAAAAGAGAGAAAAATTATTATATCACCCAAAAGAATTAATGATAGGTTTTGATTTCTAAAAAAATTTGATTATAAGACTATAATAATAATTGTCAAAATAGTCTTAAGAATTTATATTAAGTAAATTTATGAAAAAGACAAGATTTCAGAGGACATTGTTCGAACTAAAAAAAAATACAATGATCAGGTTTTCAAATATTGATTATGAAAATGAATTCGTAGTTCAAAATCATGAATTTTGAAAATCATTTTAGAATTTTTAGGTTTGTATTTAAAGAGAAAATTTAAGTTGATCAAAATCGCTTAATTCGTCGATACACGGTGATCAACGAGGTGTTGATCATCGGGGTTGGAACTGGAAGAAGCTGGAGCATTGGAGATCGTGGGAAAAATCATTGATGGATTTTTTGAGCGCCGTGGTTGGCGAACGACAGCGAGATAGGGTTTAACAACCTAATTTGGTTGATGATAGAAATGTGGCGAATTCGCTGTCATGGATGAATCGAGCACTGCCGCACCAGGGGAAATCAAAGCATTGATGAACGAAGCTGCTCTGGTCAAGGTGGTAGGGCTGCAGGTGGTTGCAATCATCGACGCAAGTCATTTTAGTCGATCGGGTTGGTTTTCAGTGGTAGCTTGTTTGGCTCGAATATGATTTCCAAGTCGATTCACAAATCTGGGTGGTCGTGCTAGGTAGTAAGGTCGGGGATGACTGGTAGAGGGGATCGGTGATGGTCAGAGCGGCGTCGATCGGCTGTACACATGCACGTGTTCTCGTTCATGTATCCGGGACGTTGGGATTTAGGGAGAAGAGTTCCCTTGGGTTCGTGCTTGTAAAAATGTAAGGGTTGCTCGTTGATGCTCTCGGGTAATTTTTTTACTAAGGAACAGAATTTTAAACTTAAAACAAAGTAAAGTTTTAAGAAGAAGAAGAAAAGAAGACTGGGCTCGGGACTTATGGCGGATAATTCCATGATTGTCTCGAGTCTAACGTAAGGTGATTATTGGGGTTTAAACTTAATTTTCTTAAAATCTATTTCCTTTAAATATGGATTATTTAAATAATTGATTAAGTAGAAGTTTTGTAAATTTATTTTAACTTAGAATAAGTTAAATCTTAAGTTTATTTAAACTTAATTAAATCCCAAGTTCATTAAATAAAATTTCAAAGGATAATTAAGAAGTTAATCAAGAAGAATAGATTATCTTTTAATTAAAGTCTTAAATTATTTATGATTTGTTATTTAATGAAAGTAATTAAGAAGATTTGATTAATAATAAAGGTTGATTAACCAAGTGATCAAAGAATAATTATATTAAAGGATAATTAATTTATGTGATTAATTAAAGCAATTAATTTAAGGATAATTAACTAATTAAAAGTTTTTAATTAATAAAAATGTTTAAGGGATGATTAATTAATAACTAAGGATCAATTAATCTATTAAGGATAATTAATTAAATAATGAATTAGTTAAGGGTTAATTAATTTTATCAATTAAAGATAATTAATTATTTAAGGGTTAATTTATTTGTGTAATTAACCTAAAGGTAAATTTTGATTAATGTGATTAATTAAGGATTAATTAATTAATTAAGGGTAATTAATTAAGATGGATAATTAAGGATTAATTAATACTAAATGATTTATAATTAATTTATCAGGATTGAGAAATTAATTCATGAGTAATTAATTGAGGATTAAACAATTAATTGATCTTGTTCATAAATGATCATTGAATGCTTGGATTGCTTATAAATGTTTGCATTGTATGAAATGCCTTGAATTAATTGTTATCTCTGGACTGTAATGTTCTATTCTATGAGTTGAGCTGTGTGTAATTTATTTATTTATTTATTTTGTCTGTGATACATTTATCTGTGAATCTGTGAATGAAGGTAAGCGTTATAGGATTATATAGCTTATCGATATTGTTGTGTTGGGACTGTGATGATTGATTTCATGGCACTATTGTGTAAAACCCCTGGACTACACCATACACACACAAATATGGATTGCACGAGGAAATTGGTTAAGTCACAAATTTTTGAAAATAGTTTTAAAATTGAATTTTTGAATCCAAATGGTTGGAAGTGGATTGGGTTAAAAGTGAAAAGCTTTTGAAAAGAAATTTTGAAGATAAAAGTTATTTTGGATAATTGGATAAAGTGTTGAAATTTAAATAATTTGGTTTGAATTTAAATTCAAAATTTGAAATTGAATTCTATGTTTGAAAATTATGATTTGAAAAGATTATACAATATAAATGTGTTTATATGGGTTTCAAACCATTTTTTAAAACATTGCTTTGGGAATTTGAAATTAATCCAAGCTTCATACATAAAGGGCTTTAACTTATACGAAAGGAATCGGATTTTTTCGAAACGAAAACTATTTGTTTTCAAATAATAAAAGCTTTCACAGAAGGAAAGAATTTCCAACTTATGTTGAAGGGATTTCAAGTTTGAAATGAAAATGGTTTTCCAAGTTACGAATGAATCGTTGGAAACGATTTTGAAATCTATGGATTAAATCTTTGATTTAAAGATTGGATGAGTTAATCCAATTTGAAGTGGAAATTGTTTTGAAATCTGTGAATGAATCTTTGTGAGAATGGGTGAACTTTGTGAAATGAATCTTTTTATTTAAAAGATTTGAAATGGTAATTTGTTTAAACCATTGTAAGAAAAGTTTGGGATAATAAGTTGTGACTTAACTGAAATTCATATATCCATGTATTTTTAAATATTGAGCTCATTATTCTGTTTAGCCGGGAGAGGACCTTGTGTCATATAACCCATTTCGAATAATGATGCGACGTTATGGATAGCATTTGAAGATCGGTGGTGAAGACCGGGTATTTTCGGAAACGAAAGGATAACTGGTCAAATGACTCTGCATCGATTAGCGTCCGGTATAGAGATCTCCATATGTGATGGGGAGTCCGATCGGGATTGGGAATTTTCGGAGAGCAAGGGATTCTTTGGAAGTGCCTTCGGTTCTGTTTGAACCTGAAACAGACTGGTATAGATGTGTATCTGACATTACACTTTGAGATGTAAAGCTAGTTTCTATCAAATACATTTCTGTTTGGTGGCGGAGAATTTATTCTCTTAGCTTAACACCCTTCTCTGAGACGTACGAGCTCAGAGGTTATGTAGTTGATGGTTACTAGTGATACATTCCCAATTTGGTAATGTGGCATATGAAGTGTTGTTGATCATTTGTTGATCGAAGCATGCCTTTGTGAAAAAGCGTAGCATTGTGGACGAGACTGCATTAGGACCTCACACCCCGAAAATGGTCGAAAAGGAAAGATGCAGCAAGGTTGTAGGGGTCGCGCCCCTATGGTATGTCCATTCCTTCTGGAAAAGGGTGGTATCATGGTATGGAGCCCAGATACTTAACTTATGTGGACATTGTATATTTATTACTGTGTGATGTTGCTTTGTGGTTGAGGATCCTCGGATAAAGGTCGCAAACGACCGGGGATGACATATCTTAGGTTTTAATCCCAGGAAGGGTGTAAACCGGCCTTGTGTTGGCAAAGAGTCGGTTAGGTTCTCGGGGCGTCCCTCCAAAGGTGTACCCATGTGGCCTAGGAAGTTCCTCTACCTGAGCATTTGTTGGAAATCCAATCACCAATACGCGCCTTGTACGGTTTTAGTTGTATAACCTTCCATTTACTTATGGTGGTCACCACTGTTTAGATGGCAGCTATAGTAGGCATAGTTCGAAATGTCTATGCTGGCTAAGATTAATATTATACTTGCAAATGTTTTCCACTATGCACTAATAATAGCATCAAATGATTTTCGCGTATCAAGCAATTTTGAATATCATAAAGAGAAATCTCCTCCAATTCTGCGTTTGCATGGTGTGTGCGGTGGAAGGCCTTATGGTAGTTTCATTTTCCAAAAAACATTGCGGATTTCCTTTTTATTTCTTGTTCATTGTTTTTTAGAAGATAATACTGTTTTTGTTTGCTCATACCAGTCCCATGACTGACCTGGAGTTTATTGTTTCATTTCTAAACTCTGGGTGTCTACAATTTTCCACACGGGCAGTCAAGAGTTGGGTTTTTCAGAAAATCAAATAGTAGGTATTGATTCGGTAGCCTTCGAAGTCTTTGGGTTGGTAGCATTTGGAAATCTTTTTCAGTCTTTAACCTTTGAAGTTTTTGGATATTGGCAAATCGCATTGGGATGGAGTTTGGTTCAGTTCAACTTGATTGGGAGTTCGAGCTATTTCTGGATTAGTGCTTTGGAGATGGAGATTGTTGATATTGGAGTTCCTTCTTCGGAATTCAAGTTTATGTTAGCTCTTTCCACTGCTGTATCTTGTCTTTGATATTTGTATTAATATCATTTGTATCAAATGGTTGTATCGAATAATATATATCAATAATATTCATTTTTCTTCTGCTATGTTGTTATACTTAATGTGTTATAAGCTCCAACGAACCAGATTCGACATTTGAATCTGCGGCATTCGAGTACAAGTGAAGTACAGGTGTCGATTTTCAAAGGTCGAGTCAAGGTCGTTATAATTGGTATTAGAGCTGAAGGTTGAACTTTATCTCAGGAGTATAACACATAAGGTTTCTCATTAGAGATAGAGTGAAATATACCCTAGAATGAGTATATCCCTAAGATATTGTTCGTGTGCCTCAGTAAATTCTCTTACTATCTACTCATAGTGAGTATGAGTGCAAAAGAGGACGAGATAGGGGACAGGGGAGTACGACTACAAATGGTCAATATTGTGCAACAATGGAAACAACTTTCTCTATCAGTCTCCTTTGATCCAGTTTCAAACTCTTTGATAGCTTCGTGGCAGCTCGAGGGAGAAGCTTCGGTGTAGTGGTAGCCCTACGAATTGTTGTTGATAAGTTCCTATCTCGTATTCTCATTATCAGCTTTTCGTTTCAACTTTAACGGAATTGAAATTTTATTGAAATAAATTGATTAACAAATATAAAGTTAAATTTGAATATGTATCGATAAAATGATTTCGATTAAAACAAAATTTAAAATTTTATTATAATTTCTTGTAAGGATCAAAGTCCGAAAGAGGGACAAGTTGGTGTATACTTTGGGATATTCCAACCTGGATTGAGTATCCATTATTTGTTTTATTGGGTCCAGATATATTCTACAAGTGGTTAGTTATTCCTTCGGACTAACCAATGCTCCTGCATATTCGTAGATCAAGGGACCCAAGTATTTCATAAAATATTGAATGAGTTCGTGCTCATAATTATTGGTGATATTCTGATTTGGTAAACCAAATGCAAAATAGATATTCAATTTGATCTAGAAAGATATTTCTCTATCTTCCATCTGTTCTTTGTTGCCTCCCCGGCAAATTTTGCAGACGAAATTTTCTTAAGGAGGAATCTGTAACATTCCCGTTTTTAAATCAAATTTAAATTGGAAATTAATTTAATTTTTGGAATTAAATTGTGAATTAACTTGGTATTTTTCAAATTACATAGATATTTGTTTGTTTATTAATATAAATGAATATAAATATGATTTTAAAATAGAATTTATAATTTGAAATACAGAAATAAGTATTTTGAATAATATATTAATTATAAATTTGATTATGGACTAATTTGAAAATTTTGGAATAAATATATTTATGACTATATATAGATTGATTTTGAATTTTATTTTGAATCTGAAACCCTGAGATAAATATTTTTGAAAATAAATTGAGTTTAATTTGGGAATTCAATTATAAATATTTTACAAATAAATTAAATTTGAAAATTTGAAAATATATTTTAAATAATATATATTGGATTTGAAACTCTAAATTTTAAATTTATGAAAAATTTGTTTTATAATATGATTTGGAAGTTATATTTTGAAATTAATACAATAATTTTTGAATTTCTATTAAAAGGTTATATTTAAGAAACAAATGGTTATTAGTGTATAATTTGATTCTAAATCATTTTATTTAAAAGCTATAACAATATAGATTATATGTATTTATATACACATTTAAAAGTATAAAAGAGAAAACATAACGTGTAAATAAAAATAAAGAGAGGGTTTAAAACAAAGTTTTAAAACAAGGGTTAAAAACATAAAACATGTTTTATAAATTAAATAAAATTCAAGAAATGGGTTTAAACGCAAATGTTCACATTTGAACATTTGTAAAATTGAGATTATAAGATAAAACAAGTGTAAAAATCTTAATGATATGAATTAACAAGTGTAAGGTTTTAACTATATGCGGTGAGCAAGTGTAATGATTTAAATTTTATTTTGAAAAAAATATGATAAAGAAGGTTTTAAGGATATATATGCATCTACTTCTTCCACCCTCTCCTTTTCTTTCATAGTTTTCAAAACCAAAACTTAAGAAAACTTAGACCAAAAAATTTAAAACTAGTAAAACAAACAAATATGAAAAATAAACCCGAAACTACAAAGCAATGGATCAAGTTTCAACCTGTGATGATCAACTCAGGAAATTCAAGAAATTCAAAGATCAATATCAAAGCATAAAATTCAATGTCCAGAGCAAAGCAACTCAAACAGAATGAAAACCTGGAAATAAGATTTAGGATAAATAAGCAATCAAAACCTGAGTAATTCAAGCAAGTTAAAACTTGGAAGTTATAAACAAATCTGAAGCATGTAAACATGCAAGCTCAAAACCATAGATTAAACTCATTCCAGTCATCAAAAATCAAGAGAAGTTCAAAACCTGGAAATTTAAAAGCAACTTCAAATCTGGAAGTTCAACTTCTAAAGCAAGCATAGGGTCAAAAGCCTGAAACAATTCTGAAGCAAGTCAACTCAAATATAAAACAAGAATTCAAAACCTGAAGCAGTTAAAGAATCAAACAAATTCAAAACTTCAAGATCAAATACAAAATTCTGGTCCTTTATTCTCTGTCTCAACGTCTAAGGTGAGAAAACTACCTTATAAAAGCTTAGAATCAGGTTTAATCTAGTTTTCATATGAGGTTGATGCGTTATGCCTGTGTATATGTGTGTATATGCATTGAAAAAGTGTGTGCATGTCTGTATGCGCCATTAATTCCAGGTTTACAGGGTTTAAAAACCTGTTCAAAAGAAAAAAATTATTATATCGCCCAAAAGAATTAATGATAGGCTTTTATCTCTAAACAAAATTTGATTATAGGAATATAATAAGAATTGTCAATTATATTAAGTAAATTTATCAAAAAGACAAGATTTCAGAGGACATTGTTCAAACTGAAAAAAACGATGATCAGGTTTTCAAATGTTGATTATAAAAATGAATTCGTAGTTCAAAATCGTGATTTTGAAAATCATTTCAGAATTTTTAGGTTTGTATTTAAAGAGAAAATATAAGTTGATCAAAATCGCTTAATTCATCGATTCACCGGGATCAACAAGGTGTTGATCATTGGGATTGGAACTGGAAAAAGCTGGAGCATTGGAGGTCGTGGGAAAAATCGTTGATGGATTTTTTGAGCAACGTGGTTGGCGAATGACAGCGAGATAGGGTTTAACATCCTAATTTGGTTGATGATAGAAATGTGACGAATTCGCTGTCATGGATGAATCGAGCACTGCCGACCAGGGGAAATCAAAGCATTGATGAACGAAGCTACTCTGGTCAAGGTGGTGGGGTTGCAAGTGGTTGCGATCACCGGTGCAAGGCGTTTTAATTGATCGGGTTGGTTTTCAATAGTAGCTCGTTTGGCTTGAATTTGATTTCCAAGTCGATTCGCAAATCTAGGTGGTCGGCAAGGTAGTGAGGTCGTGGATGACTGGTAGAGGGGATCGGCGATTGCCAGAGCGGTGTCGGCCGGTTGTAAACATGCACGTGTTCTTGTTCATGTATCTAGGTCATTGGGATTTGGGGAGAAGAGTTCCCTCTGGTTCGTGCTCGTAAAAATGTAAGGGTTGCTCGTTGATGCTCTCGGGTAATTTTTTACCGAGGAACAGAGTTTTAAACTTAAAACAAAGTAAAGTTTTAAGAAGAAGAAGAAAAGAAGATTGGGCTCGGGACTTAGGACGGGTAATTCCATGATTGTCTCGAGTCTAATGTAAGGTGATTATCGGGGTTTAAACTTAATTTTCTTAAAATCTATTTCCTTTAAATATGGATTATTTAAATGATTGATTAAGTAGAAGTTTTGTAAATTCATTTTAACTTAGAATAAGTTAAATCTTAAGTTTATTTAAACTTAATTAAATCCCAAGTTCATCAAATAAAATTTCAAAGGATAATTAAGAAGTTAATCAAGATGAATTGATTATCTTTTAATTAAAATCTTAAATTATTCATGATTTATGATTTAATGAAATTAATTAAGAAGATTTAATTAATAATAAAGGTTGGTTAACCAAGTGATCAAAGAATAATTATATTAAAGGATAATTAATTTATGTGATTAATTAAAGTAATTAATTTGAGGATAATTAATTAATTAAAAGTTAATTAACTAATGAAAAATGATTAAGGGATAATTAATTAATAATTAAGGATCAATTAATCTATTAAGGATAATTAATTAAATAATGAATTAGTTCAGGGTTAATTAATTTAATCAATTAAAGATAATTAATTAAATAATTAATTAATTAAGGGTTAATTTATTTGTGTAATTAACCTAAAGATAAATTTTAATTAATGTGATTAATTAAGGACTAATTAATTAAGGGTAATTAATTAAGATGGATAATTAAGGATTAATTAATTAATTAATTAATACTAAATGATTTGTAATTAATTTATCAGGATTGAGAAATTAATTCATGAGTAATTAATTTAGGATGTGATCCTGTTTCTAAATGATCATTGAATGCTTGGATTGCTTATAAATGTTTGCATTGTATGAAATGCCATGAATTGATTATTATCTCTGGACTGTAATATTCTGTTCTGTGAGTTAAGCTGTGTGTAATTTATTTATTTATTTTATCTATGATACATTTACCTGTGAATCTGTGAATGAAGGTTAGCGTTATAGGATTATATCGCTCATTGATATTGTAGTGTTTGGACTGTGATGATTGATGTTATGGCACTATTGTGTAAAACCCTTGGACTACACCATACACACACTAATATGGATTGCACGAGGAAATTGGTTAAGTCGCAAATTTTTGAAAATAGTTTTAAAATTGAATTTTTGAATCCAAATGGTTTTGGAAGGGGATTGGGTTAAAAGTGAAAAGCTTTTGAAATGAAATTTTGAAGATAAAAGTTATTTTGAATAATTGAATAAAGTGTTGAAATTTAAATAATTTGGTTTGAAATTAAATTCAAAATTTGAAATTGGATTCTATGTTTGGAAATTATGATTTGAAAAGGTTATACAAGTTATAATGTGTTTATATGGGTTTTAAACCATTTTTTAAAGCATTGCTTTGGGAATTTGAATTTAATCCAAGCTTCATGCTTAAAGGGCTTTAACTTGTACAAATTAAATCGGATTTTTCTAAAATGAAAACTATTTGTTTTCAAATAATAAAACCTTTCATATAAGGAAAGAATTTCCAACTTATGTTGAAGATTTCAAGTTTGAAATGAAAATGGTTATCCAAGTTATGAATGAATCTTTGGAAATGATTTTGAAATCTATGTATTAAATCTTTGATTAAAAGATTGGATGAGTTAATTCAATTTGAAGTGGAAAATGTTTTGAAATCTGTGAATGAATCTTTGTGAGAATGGGTGAACTTTGTGAAATGAATCTTTTTGTTTAAAAGATTTGAAATGGTAAATTTTTTAAACCATTTAAAGTTTTGGATAATAAGTTGTGATTTAACTGAAATCCTTATATCCATATATTTTTAAATATTGCGCTCATTATTCGATCTAGCCAGGAGAGGACCTTGCGTCATATAACCCATTCCGAATAATGATACGACGTTATGGATGACATTTGAAGACCGGTGGTGAAGATCGGGTATTTTAGAAAACGAAAGAATAACCCGTCGAATGACTCTACATCGATTAGCGCCCGGTATAGAGATCTCCATATGTGATGGGGAGTCTGATCGGGATTGGGAATTCCCGGAGTGCAAGGGCTTCCTTGGAAGTGTCTTCGGTTCTGTTCGACCCAAAACAGACTTGTATGGATGTGTGTCTGACGTTACACTTTGAGATATAAAGCTGGTTTCTATCAAATACATTTTGGTTTGGTGGCGGAGAATTTATTCTCTTAGACGAGCTCAGAGTTTATGTAGTTGATGATTACTAGTGATACATTCCCAATTTGGTAATATGGCATATGAAGCGCTGCTGATCGTTTGTTGATCGAAGCATGGCTTTGTGAAAAAGCATAGCTTTGTGGACGAGACTGCATCAGGACCTCATACCCCATAAATAGTCGAAACAGGAAAGATGCAGCAAGGTTACAAGGGTTGAGCCCCCAGGGTATGTCCATTCCTTCTGGAAAAGAGTGCTATCATGGTATGGAGCCCAGATACTTAACTCATGTGGAAACTGTATATTTAATACTGTGTGATGTTTCTTTGTGGTTGAGGATCTATGGACAAAGGTCGCAAACGATCGAGGATGACATATCTTAGGTGTTACTCCCGGGAAGGGAGTAAACCGGCCTTGTGTTGGTAGAGAGCCGGGTAGGTTCTCGGGGCGTCCCTCCAAAGGCGTACCCATGTGGCCTAGGAAGTTCCTTTTCCTGACCATTTGTTGGAAATCCAATCTCCAATACGTGCCTTATATGGTTTTAGTTTTATAACCTGCCATTTACTTATGGTGGTCACCACTATTTAGATAGCAGTTATAGTAGGCATAGTTCGAAATGTCTATGCTAGCTAAGATTAATATCATACTTGCAAATATTTTCCACTATGTATTAATAATAATATCAAATGTTTTTCGCGTATCAAGCATTTTTGACTATCATAAGGAGAAATCTCCTCCAATTCTGCGTTTGCATGGTGTGTGCGGTGGGAGGCCTTATGGTAGTTTCATTTTCCAAAAAGCATTGCGGATTTCCTTTTTTATTTCTTGTTGATTGTTTTTTCTAAAACATAAAACTGTTTTTGTTTGCTCATACTAGTCCCATGACTGACCCGAAGTTTATTGTTCCCTTCCTAAACTCTGGGTGCCCACAATTTTCCACACGGGCAGTCTAGAGATGGGTTTTATAGAAAATCAAATAGCAGGCATTGATTCGATAGCCTTCGAAGTCTTTGGGTTGGTAGCATTTGGAAATCTTCTTCAGTCTTTGGCCTTTGAAGTTTTTGGATATTGGCAAATCGCATTGGGATGAAGTTTGGTTCAGTTCAACTTGATTGGGAGTTCGAGCTATTTCTGGATTGGTGCTTTGGAGATGGAGATTGTTGATATTGGAGTTTCTTCTTTGGAGTTCAAGTTTATGTTATCTCTTTCCACTGCTGTATCTTGTCTTTTGATATTTGTATTGATGTCATTTGTATCAAATGGTTGTATCGAATATTGTAGATCAATAATATTCATTTTTCTTCCGTTGTGTTATTATACTTAATGTGTTATAAGCTCCGATGAACTAGATTCGAATCATTTGAATCTGCGGCATTCGAGTACAGGTGAAGTATGGGTGCCGATTTTCGAAGGTTGAGTCAGGGTAGTTATACATTTGGTAAAGTAATTATGGAAAATGGCTTTAAAAAGTGAATGTTTTTATCTATAAATATTATTGCTTATGTTGTAATTATCATTGTTGTTCGGTTTGGTTCCCACTTAGACGTGGATTACACATAGGATTAAACATGGGACATACGGAAGAGGAAGTCAAAGCGTTTTATAGCGAATAGGCCATAACGAATACACTTCAAAATGATGTAATTTCGTGGAGTGATCCAACATGATTCCTTACAACCGTTGAATTTACTATTCTTATATTATTTATTATGTGAAATGATTGCATGTGATAACTTGGTAACTTGGATTTTCTATATGTGAACTTGATGTTTAAAAGTTGAATCCTTTTGGTAAAGAAAAGAAATAGTAGTATGTGTCAAGAAGTAGTGGTAGTGCTAAGCCTCTTTGCGAAATACATTGAAAATATATTTGTTTGACAACTTTAAGAATCCCTTGAGATGTTGTGGTTACCACTAGATTTCAAGTATGGTTTTAAACTTGACATTTGAAATATGACTTTGATGTTTTGGTTTTATAAAATAGTTTAAGAATGGTTTTACTAGATTTTTGCTTTCAAAACATTTTGCTATAGTGAAGTGTTTTGGATTTTAAAATATAATTTTAAGGGATTGTGAGATATTAAAGTAAATGTTTATTTACATAAAGGAAAAACCTTATCTTTTTAAATCAATGTTGGATTTTATTTAGTGATCCTCAAGTAATGTTTTATATAAGAGTTTTGAACCTTATTTTTTTTTTGAAAAATATACTTCTAAAAGGTAGAATGGTTTTAAAGGCAGTTGGGATTTATATTTATAATTTTAAAAGATTTATTATGTATATTTAAACAAGTGGTTATCCAAAGAAAATCCTTTTACTTTTCAACTCGAATTCCCTTATAAAAGTAATAGGTTTAAGTTATGATTTAAATAGAAGTTTTAAATTTTTTTTAAAAAAAGTATTTTAAAAGAGGTTTGAAAATATATATACGTTATTTAAAAGATTATTTGATATAATCAAACAAGTGGTGCTTTTATCTTATCTTTCCAAATCAAATTTAGTTTTAATTAAAGATTTTAAGTGGGACTTTGTATGGGGCTTTGTATGGAAATTTTAAAGTGCATTATAAGGGTTTTAGTCTTAAAAAGAAAAGGTAGTCAGAGATTACAACACTCTATTTGCACTAATTGTTTTTTAGAAAAGTGGCAAAAGAAAGTTTGTTTATAATACACCTTTTATTACAAAGGGTATACGGAATTTCTGAGTTCTTATACTTGATGTTAGGCTTCAAGGTAAGGAAATTTCTACCTATTTTAAAAGTTAAGAATGTTATGTAGTCAAGGTTTCAGAAGTAATAATACCCCAACTTGAACGACCTCACTGTTAGCCGATGAATATTTTAAGTTTGAAATCAATGTTAAGTATACGAAGTATTATTTCCGTACATGAATTCAGTTACCTGTGAAAATTAAGTAGTCCTATACTTGCACTAAAAGGCAACTAGTAGGTTGATCCTCTATCTATGGGATCAAGAATCAGAGTATTTTAACCAGGCAAGACCATGTGCAAGCAATGCCCTGACTTACCTGGCTTCGTTCCTAGGCGAGGGATAGAATAAGTAGAAAAATTGGAAATGTGACAAATGCATGGATTCTATTTCCATAAATTACCTTTACAACTTATAGTGGTATGAAAAGTATTTTTTTCCTACTTAACACCAAATTCCGAGGTATGGAAACGTGTCTCTATCTGTGAGAATTAAGAATGTCAAGGCAATGATAGTTTTCTAACTTATCCAATTTCATTGTTAATCGAGGGATAGCATGAGTTTGAAATTTGGAAGTGGTGGTAAGTATAATTGATCTAATTTCCATAGACCCCTTTACTTACACCAAAGGAAGGTGGTTTCGGTTTATAGTAAACATAACTGATTTGGTATTTGACCTATTTGAGTAGGCTTTTGAAATATGAAATCTTTCCTAATGTTATTTTAAATATACTTATATCATTGAGATAAGTATATAGATACATTTTTGAAGCATTGAAACAGTATAAAGGAATAGTAAATGAGCAGTATACTTATATATATATATATATATCTTTGTAAAGATATTTTAATAGAAGTACTAACAAATTGGTTTTAACTAATCAAAGGATTAACTAAGAGTCTTAATGGTTTCTTATGTGCTTAATCATGCTTAATTTCATATCAAATTAAATCTCTGATTTGGTTGTTTACTTATTTGATAGTTAAATAACCGACTATCAAATCTTGATTAGTTTTGACTTAGGAAGTATATGGAAGCTTCACATGTTCATACAGTTTGAGATCCCTAGCAAAACTAATTTTGTTGAAACGTCTCTCGCTTTAAGAGCGAATATTCAAATCCCTTTAGCACTCATATATCCTCGCTCACTTCTGGAAGAACCAGGATTGAGTCAATCGTAAACTATTTATTGTTGGTTCAGAGTGACCGGGATCAGATAAGTTATCTGAAACCCACTTTGAACTTGCATAATCGTTCAAGTTGAAGACATCTTGGAGATGATGGAATTGAAGATATATTTCTTTGAAGTGCAAGAGCTACTTGCTATTAATCCTAAGGATGTAGTAGAAGTACTACCTTTTGTTTATTCATATATTGAACAACTAATATGGATGAATGTTGGCATTGCACTATTGCCTGGAGGGCAGTTTTAGCATTACAAGTAGGATTTGTTAAAAAGTTAGAACACAACCTCAAGCCTCGTAATTGGTAGTGAAGAAAATAGGAGATATGCTTCAGGGCTATCTGGTTCACTACAATCAAGGTATGGTCATCACTTATATCTAGATTGATATTTCTGGATTATGTATGCTTATGTCCATGGAAACGGTTTTTCAGAGATAACCGGGGTAATGACATATGTGATATTATCCAGGAAGGGGTAGATGGTTTGGATTTGCAGCAAGTTAGCTATGGCTCTAGGTACATTTTCTCTAGAGGTGTACTGTAATAGGCAGTGCCCTAGTAGCCTAGTTATTGGTAGAATCCATTTCCAATATGTGTCTTACAGACTTAGTAGTATACTAAATATGCTGTTGAATATAACTAATGTAACCATTCTGACTATATTATATATTTATTTTAAACTCTAGACATTTTTATAATATCACAAGATTTTCTATTAAAATAGTTTAGATATCGTAAAGTAAATACCCATCTGTATTTACATGTGGCAAGATCTTATGAAATACCTTTTATTTTGGATGGTTTTGTAACATTAAATATACATATGATTTGAGTTTCTCATGTTGGTTTACCTGACTGATACGGGTATTATTCTCCTATAATGCTCGGGTCCGACCCAAATATATTCCTAAGTATAGTTACAAACGCTTTGGAGCTTCAGAAAACGAGTCGGATGCCTCCAAGACCTATTCATGTATTTTATTTTCGTTGTATTTCTCATTTATATTTATCAACATTAGTAAGGACAGACAATTATAACTGTCTAGGCTAATGATAGTTTAGCTTACTTTGATTTTTTGATGTATATTAAAAATTTCTTTGTGTAAAGATCATTTAAATAATATATATAACTCGTCACGATGTGAGATTCTGTTATGTATTTTCTTTTCTTTCACCCCAACAATTTATCTTTTCGGTTCTTGGATGTTAGGTACGTGAATACTGTGAATGTATTAGTATCGACTTTTGAGTGTTGAAAAGGCCAATCATTACAGGGTGGTACCAGAGCTGAACGTTAAGTAACGAACTTGGCTTTGGTAGGATAAACTCATTTGAGATAGGATAACGAACACTCTAAAATGAGTTTGAGTGTACTATATATATATATATATATATATATATATATGAGAGTGTGTATTTGTTAATGATATAGAAAGAATTATATTGTGTTGATTAATCTGTTGAGTGGTTTATGAATTCTGGCTGAGGTATGCGACACCACGGTGTTGATAAGGGTTACTAAATACTTAGACAAGGCAATCCGATACAAAATTGTTTTTGAAAATTGGTAAATGAAATAATTTTACCTAGGATTATATTTCATATATGAAAAAATAGTTCTCATAAACAGATATAATTATTTTTGTTGTGTTCGGTTGTTAAGAAATGATAATATTTAGTTATTGTCATTACTGATTGATTATTTATGCTTGGTCAGTTTTTGAGCTTATATTTGTTGATTTCAATTAAATACGAGCACCTAGTGTATTAAGTTTTACAATTTGACTATAAGTTTTTAGATAGTAATGCTGTTATAAAGTTTATTTTGATATAAGAAGGAATGATTATATATAAAAAAAGATTTTATAAATTGGGTTTGTAAATTGTGTTCTAAAATAGAAGAGGACTTTTGAGAATTTAAATCCCAGTGTCTTTTGAAAAAGATTTCAATGATTTGTGGAAATAATAATCATAGTATTACTTGAATGTATTTATAAGTATAAATATTTTAAAGAAAATTTTAAGTAATATACATTTTCTTTGGATAGTTCGGGGAATGTTAACCAGCCTTTTGGCATGGCCATAAACAGGCGGATTCAACCTAATCAACTTCACAGTTATCGAGGCTGGAATATCATGAATTTGGTTCAAATGGATGAATGGATACTCAACTACAGATAATAATTTGAAGCCATGATTGAGCATGGTCGATGGACAAAAGGTGTGGAGTACATGAAAGACAAATTTCGATAAGAGTCGAGTCATTTAGGATTTCTTAGAGTTTCCTTTGAGTCGCACTTAGCTTTGCTTCGGGTCATGGAGCGATTGGCTTGGGATCGATATATTTGCTTGGGATCGTTGAAACATCTACTCGACATCTTGTATACTTCAGGTCAGTGGAGTAAAGGAAGCAGCATTAAGGTGGCTCGGTCATGCATGGTTCGATCAAGGGTGGAAAGTCACAAGCATCTCGGCCTGAATGGGTCGGTATATATGGACCGGTATGTATGGATCGACCGTTTGTGGATCAGTCAAGAGAGTTAGGTTGACATGGATCGGTAGTTTGGTTTTAGGGTCGGTGTTGGGAAGACTTTGGATCAGCAAAGAAGTAGGTCGGTAGAAAGGTGGTTTGGTCATACTGGAGTGGTTCGATAGAAGGTGGATCGGCCTTGAGGAGTGCTCCAAGTCGGCGAAGGAGTGGCTAAGCTTGTATGGTTCGGCATTGGTGGTTTGGCATATGTGGTTCGGCCTTAGTGGGTCGGTCATGTAGGGTCGGCCAGGGTAGGTAAGTCAAAGTGGATCGGCACGTGGAGATCGGTTCGGCATGTATTCAGAGATGGGATCGGCATGGTTGAAAGTGCTTTAGGTCGGCATTGGATGGAGCTCGGGTCGGTTGTGGGTGTTATTTGGGTCAGATTTGGGAATCAGGTCGGCACCATAGATTGGGTTCGGCCTTGGAGTCATATGGCTCGATCCTTTATGGTTCGGCTTCGGAGGAATTGTGATAAGTGGGTCGGCCTCTAGTTGTTCCGCCATATGAGGTCTTTCAGCATAGTTGGAAGTTAGGAATGAGTGGGTCAACATAAGTATAAGAGCAAGTTACTTTGAGTCTAAGGTAGGATTTCTTCGTGTCATTGCCTAGGAAATTTAGGCTGGCATATCCAGAACTCATGGTCAGTCGTAATGATGGAGTTGAGTGTCGGCAAAGTTCTTGATGGGCCTGGACCATTCAGGAAGCCTAATAACCAGGGCTTTGCCTATAAATGCATGAGGCGGGGACTCAGAAAAGGGGATCTTCATTCTATTCCTCTTTCTCTTCTCCGTTAAGGCTGCTCTCACATTGTTGTTTTGAAGACTCTGGATTGTAACTACACTTGATTCTGATATCAATAAAAAGGAAAATTTTGGAGTGGACGTAGGCCAGAGTCAACCGAACCACTATAAATCCTCTGTTATTACTGCTTTCTTTTTTATTTTCACTGTTCTTCATATTCGTACTCTCTATATACATTCTATTTGTGATTTGTGACTGTGATTTGGTGCTTTCATCTGGATTTGGGTGTTAGTGACCAATTTTAGCGCTAACATTTTGGTGCTTCCACTGAGAAGGCTAGAACTCAGAGAACCTACAGCTTGGGCTTTGGATTTGAAGGCTTAAAGACTTGGATCTGAAAAGCTGTGGCAAGGCAATCGACAAGAAGATGGAGGACTAAAAGGAGTCAGCATGAGGTGAGTCAAGAGGCTTCCTCGGGAGCAAATCAGGCCTCGTTTTTCATTACCAGAGGCGAGATGGAAACAATGATGAAAAGAGAAGAGGAGATAAAGAAAAACCAACTTCAACAAGTTGCACAAGTTGGAGTGCAGAGTCAAGGGAACGCAACTTCAGGAGATGTTGGAAACATGGGTCAGGAGCACGGAATAACTAGAAATCAGAATAGAGCAGGACCATCAAGAGCAGCACCAGGACTAGGGGACAATCCCCCTGAGCATGTTGATCCAATCCTGAACGGGGTACCATGTGGAGCTTTACAGCATGGTTTCGATAGAGGAAAGGATGCTCATCTAGGAGAGCAGGTCCCAGGATTCCCTTGTGAACTCGGGAGGGGGGTAGATTGGAGGCAGCAGACAAGGACTACAGCTCGGAGACAGTGATAGGTTGACGAAGATGGTTAAGAGAGCCATGAGAGCGGATTGGTAAATAGAGACTTGGAGGGTGAGAATAGGAGTCCCTTTGCTCCTGCGATCAGGCAAGCTACAGATTTCAAACTACCAACACTGGAGATTTATGATGAGAGAACGGATCCAACGGTTCACTTGATGAGGTACATGAGGCATATGGAAGTGCTGTGGGCGTCGTTGGAGGTCATGGCACGATGCTTCCCTTTGTATTTGATGGATATTGCAGCATTATGATTCAGACAACTATAGAGTGGCTTTATCAGCACAAGAACGGAGCTGATTGAAAGGTTTATGAGACTGTTTTGGGTCCACATAGTCAGACCCAATAACATGATGACTTTAACATCGATGAAACAATGGAGAGGAGAGTCGCTCAAGGATTTCTTAACCAGATTCAATGCGGTGGTAGCTTCGGTGGATCGACCTGATCCATCGATGGTTTGATGGCGGCAGTTTCAGGAATTACAGATAATTCGGATTTCAAGATATCATTGGAATTGACCCACTGAGGGATCTCGAGGAGTTCTACCATGAGGCAAAAAGGTTACTGAGATAGGAAGATGCACAGACTGAGAGAGAAGGGAGAGAGGCTGAAGCTTATGCAGTAAAGGATGGAGGTCTACCTAGGGAGGATCCAAATAAAGATGATAAAGGAAAAAAGAAAAATGAATGACAATAGTAGCACTTCGAAAAGGACTCGAAGGGAGTCAAAGTTTTCTTTTTACACAGATTTTAACCGAGACTCTAGAAAGGATTTACTTGGATACTCGAGGGCGCCTCCAGTATCGAAGGCTGGCAAGAAGGGAGCCTTCTGAATACGAGAGGGTGTTGGGAAAAAATTGCCTATTCCATGAGCTAGATAGGCACAACACAAACGACTGCAGGAATTTGAAATATATCGTCGAGGAGAATGTAAGGAATGGTCATCTACAGCAGAATGTCAGGAATCGAGCCGTGGCAGTGGAACAGGAGTGGCAACCGCCCACCTCGAACGAGGATGGAACTGAATCTAGGAATTGCCGAATCGTCATCAACTAACTGGATTTATGACTTTGAATAAGTAATAAAAATCGAAGTAATACGGATAAGTCACTTACACATGCACGGGATCGAGGACGGTTCCTAGGCATGCTCTGAGACGATGATAAACCGTGTTTCCCAAGTCTATGATATCTTATTTTTCTTTTCGTTTTTTTAGAAAATTTGGTTTCTCCCTTGGATGTACAGACATTTATTTGGCTTTCCTTGGCTATAAATTTTTTTAAATAATTGGATTTGCATTAATGTAATAAATAAAACAGGTCTCGCGCTAAGGGTCCTGACCAAAGAGACGGGGTAGTGATCGCAGACTATGAGTCCCTTCGCCGGAGAGCAAAGGAATGGGCTCGAACACTATATAAAAAGTCCTTGGCCGGAGAATATAAAAATTCCATGGCCGAAGAGCCGAGGCCGGAGAATATAAAAAGTCTTTGACGGGAGAGACGATGCCAGAGAATATAAAAAGTCCTTGGCCGGAGAGCCGAGGTCGAAGAATATTAAAAAGTCCTTGGCCGAAGAGCCAAGGCCAGAGAATATAAAAAGTCCTTGGACGGAGAGGTGAGGCCGAAGAATATTAAAAAGTTCTTGGCCGGAGAGGCAAGGCAGGAGAATATAAAAATTCCTTGGCCGGAGAGCTAAGGCGGGAGGATATAAAAAGTCTTTGGCTGGAGAGCCGAGGCCGAAGAAAATTAAAAAGTCCGAGGCCCAAGAGCCTAGGGCGGAGAATATTAAAAAGTCCTATGCCGGAGAGCCGAGGCTTGAGAATATTAAAAAGTCCTTGGCCGAAGAGCCAAAGTCGGAGAACATAAGAGCCCTTGACCGCAGAATCGAGGTCGGAATAGGATATCGGACCGGAATGGTCATTGATTTGGTTATTGGATATTAATGGATTAAAACTCAGTTGATGGGTTCGGATGGCTATGGAATTGGCTCAGGGTTTGGTTATGAGATTCGGAATTGGATATCATCGGAGCATTTGCGAATTTGAATAAGGATATGGCAATGGCACTAGGATAAAATGGATTGGATTGCAGATCAGATGGTATGGCTATGGATGGAATGTGGACTTTGGATGATGGAATAAAGGCTATTCAAAACACGCCTCCCTATCGCAAGGCATGTTTTGTGGGCAAATATTAACCCGCCTTTTGACAATGACATAAACAGGCAGATTCAACCAAATCAACTTCACGGCTATCGAGGCTGGAATATTATGAATTTGGTTCAAATGGATGAATGGATACTCAACTACATATAATGATTTGAAGCCATGATTGAGCATGGTCGATGGACAAAAGGCATGGGGTACATGAAAGCCAAGTTTTGATTGGAGTCGAGTCATCTCGGATTTCGTGGAGTTTCCTTCGTGTCGCACTTCGCCTTGCTTCGGGTCATGGAACGATTGGCTTGGGATCGGTATATTTGCTTGGGATCGTGAAAATTTCAACTCGACATCTAGTATACTTTGGGTCGGTGGAGTAAAGGGAGCGGCATCAAGGTTGCTCGGTCATACATGTCTCGGTCAAGGGTGGAAAGTCACGAGCGGCTCGGCTTGAATGGGTTGGTATATATGGACTGGTATTTATGGATCGGCCGTGTGTGGATCGGTCAAGATAGTTAGGTTGATGTGGATCGGTAGTTCGGTTTTAGGGTCGGTGTTGGGAAGACTTTGGATCGACAAAGAAGTAGGTCACTAGGAAGGTGGTTCGGTCATACCGGAGTGGTTTGATAGATGGTGGATCAGCCTCGAGGAGTGCTCCAGGTCGGTAAAGGAGTAGCTCGGCCAGATATGGTTCGGCATCGGTGGTTTGGCATATGTGGTTCGGCCTAAGTGGGTCGGTCATGTAGGGTCGATCAAGGTAGGTAAGTCAAAGTGGATCGGTACGTGCAGATCGGTTCGGCATGTGTTCAAAGATGGGAATGGATGGAGTTCGGGTTGGATATGGGTGTCCTTCAGGTCGGATTTAGGAATCAGGTCAGCATACGACATAGGGTCGGCATTGGAGTCGTATAGCTCGGTCCTTTGTGGTTCGGCTTCGGAGGAATTGTGATAGGTGGGTCGGCCTCTAGTGGTTCGGTCATATGAGGTTGGTCAGCATAGTAGGAAGTTAGGAATGAGTGGGTCAACATAAGTATAAGAGCAAGTTATTTCGATTCTAAGGTAGGATTGCTTTCGATCATTGCCTTGGAAATTCAGGCCGGCATATCCAGAACTCAGGGTCAGTCGTAATGATGGAGTTGGGTGTCGGCAAAGTTCTTGATGGGCCTGGACCATTCAGGAAGCCCAGTAACTAGGTCTTTGCCTATAAATACAGGAGGCAGAGCTTCAGAAAAGGGGATCTTCATTCTGTTCCTCTTTCTCTTCTCCGTTAAGGCTGCTCTGCCAATTTTGTTTTGAAAACTACGGATTGTAACTGTACTTGATTCTGATATCAATAAAAATAAAATTTCTGGAGTGGATGTAGGCCGGAGTCAGCCGAACCACTATAAATCTTCTGTTATTATTGATTTCTTTTTAATTTTTACTTTTTTTCATATTTATACTCTCTACATACATTATATCTGTAATTTGTGACTGCGATTTAGTGCTTTCATCTAGATTTGGGTGTTAGTGACCAATTTTGGCGCTAACAGGGAACAAGTCTCGATTAGTTTTGTGGTAATCTGAATAGTCCTCTAAGTGACAATCAAATGTTTTCTTAAGCTAACATTATAGTGCATGTAGTAAATTATTCCTTTTTTCATTATACGATCGAAACAAGTTCAAATCCAGACGAACCCAAACCAAGCGGTAATAGATATTTAATTAAGAATAATTTTTATGGCAATATATACAATATTGTTTCAAAATGGGATTTGAAAAAAGAAGTAATTTTATGTTATCTAGTTTGATGTCGCTCAAAAATGACTACAAATTGACAAGAGATGTGTTTGGATGGTAAGCACTTCTCTTAAGTATTACCTTTCTTTGTTAGAGGTTGTATGATAACATATGGTAGGACCCGTTTCTTGGTATCATTTTGGTAACAGTCGAGTCTATATGTATATTTTCTATGGATTAAGATATATAGCATAATTTCTAAAAGGTTTTGAAATGAAAATCAGGTATTTAGTTCTTATGTTTCCTTAAAAAATTGGATTCAAAATAAAAAGGTATTTTGATGAAAGAATAGGTTAAGAAACGAAAATTTTAATATGGATTAAATTTAATAAGAAATTTTTAATAAACTTTGTTTTATTAAAATCGTTTATTTTGTTTTAACATTTAGGTTGTATAAACTATTTGACATTATTAGCCGATTAATAAAACATCTTTACCTTTGAGATATCTAAGGAAAAGTTGACCCTAGACCGAGTTTGTATACCAGCATCCTAATCTTCTTAGCTACTTCACAGGCGGGATGGGAAAATAAGTCGAAGAGGCCTACTCAGTTTTTGTGACCCAAATTTATTTTGGGCTGCATCTAAATTCAAAAGGATAAGGTTAAATCAGATAGTTACACATACTCTCAAGATGTAGTAGGGTATTATAAAAAATAAAAACTTAAGTTATGAAATGTTTTCATAAATTATTTTGGGAAGGTCAAAGGAGATTAGTAAGTAAGAAATAATAAGGATAAATATGTAAGTTGTACACAGAACATTTCTTCGCGTAGTTCTTGACCTAAGGTTCGAGTATATTACTTTAAGGTGATTTCCCATCAGTCTGGATAAGGATTTAACACTCGATTCTTAATGGAAAATACATGACAAGGGTTCTTGATTTGGAAGCAAGGTTTCCTATCATAATTTTTTCGCTCTGTCAAAAGAATAGAGGTTTCTAATCAACGAACTTGATCAGAGTCTGCACTAGGGAAGTTGGGTGAGCGATACTTGTTCGAAAGTGAAATTATATATTCGAGTAAGTGATCGAAACAAATATTGCATATGGATGATCTATATGATATAGTTAGGGGTTTGATCTAAGGGCAATTATGTAATTTGTTACATACATCAAACTCGTTGACCAATCTTGTTTGAAATAAAAGGTATTTTCTTCCTATTATATACTTGATATAATGTGATTGTATTAATTAATTAACTTAATTAAAAGTATATTTAATAGAAAAATCCATAAATTGTATATTTTGTGATAGTAGTTACAAATGTTGAATATGCACTTATATGATTTTTGTTTGATGATAATAAACATATATACATTCGTTTAAATGTATTTGTTAATGTCCTATTTTATTTTTCATAGATTAAATAAATATTTGCTGAATAAAATTAAATGACACAGAATTTGAATTCAAACAGAAATTTTATTCAAACAAATATTTATTACAATCTTGAATAGTACAAATTCAAGCTCTCACTAGACAATTTTGATTCTAATTACATCACAATTCAATTTACATAAATTCCTCACTACATATCACTCATACTCGTAGTTTATCTTCAACTTCATTCAAGTTAGAATCCAGCATCTGAGCAATCTGCAAAAATATTCACTAACGCGGTAAAATTGAAAAAGAAATATTTTTGCAATATAAAATAAAATATGGATTTTGAAAATATTATTTGCCTCAGTTATTTGGGTTGTTCGTCATCATTTACATTTGAATTCATCATACACGAACAATGTGACATGCACAGTTACATGCCACAAGGCCGTGCACATAGATATATACACTTGATAACGTTACAGGGACAAGTGAGCACAAGGTCAAACCCGAGTTTTGAAACTGGATTCAACTCAAGTGAAATTTCAAAAACCAGCATGAAATGATCAAGAACCAAAAAAAGACCAGAAGTACAAAATGACCACCAAGTATGCTAAAACAAAATCAGGCTCAAACCAGAACAAATGTCACTCCAACTGATCAAAACCAAAGTAGATAACCAAATCTGAAGTCAGTAATGCAACAGTGACATGCACATCAACCAAACAACAAAGGGTCAAGATACAATCAAACAAGAACTCAAGTCTAGACCAAACGCCTTCATATGTTCACGAGCAAACAAGTGCACAAATGTACACAATCCAGGCAAAGCGGAATGAACATAACCAACAATGTACTCCAGACCAATATCAAAGACTCAACAAGCTGCATATATGCATAATGAAATCCAATTCTCAACATCATGCAAATGAACTCAGTAGCAAATCAAACACATGAAGCAAAATACTGCCAGATCGAACTTTGTACAACATCAACATCTACAACATGGTCAGACACACATACTTCAATGATCAGTTCAAGTCAGACCAACCAGAAATGAAACACTGCAACTCAAAGAGCATCAACAATGCAACACTTCAATGAGCTACATATAGTGATGCAACTATAATGCAACAATACCAAAATAACAATGAACTAGTGAGAAACACCAATGATACAAGAGAGGTGAACATCAAAATACAGACCGAACCAAGATATCAGCAACAACCAAATGAAGACAACAACTAGTACAACTGAAAAGCAAGCGATACACTGCAGTGAAGCATGCACATGTGTGGACAGCAAAAACCAAAGCTAACAGCATCTACAACAATGCACAGTGATGAAGTCATCAACTACTCAAGTGTTCGACAAATATATTGAGGGATATTTCAAATGGAATTACAAACTGCAGCAGCCAATATCAATGTACAGACCCAGAAAACAGTGAATAATCAAGGAAAAAAGTCCAGCTATGACCAAGAACAAGACTCAAGTATACATGAATATACGTATATGCAGACATAAGTGGTGATGAAGCAGTGCAAACTCAAATGAGCAAGTGCAACAGAGAATAACATCAATGCATAAATGACTACAGAACATCAAGATGAACCATACAAGATATGACAACAATAGACCAACAAAGCAACAACTTAAGTGTAACAAGTTCAATCCACCAGTATGCAGTGATACACAGTGATCAAGTGTTTGCAACAGTACCAAAGTAATACATGATGAATCTGACTCAATATAACCAGATGAACAAGGCAATAGTGTTTCACAAAAATAAAAATCAAGTCAATGTCGAAGTCAACCAAAACAAGTTCGAACAATATCAAGAACCAAAGTCACAGTGAACAAAGCAAAGTGTAACCAAAGTCACAGTGAACAAAGCAAGGTCACAGTGAAATCAACATCATCAGAAAAGGTCAAAGCCGAAGACAGGGATGAACTCGAGATTATCTATATGCAATGTAGACTATACTTGAAGATAGAAGAAATGTAAATGCAGACCAAAGTATCAACATCGTCAAATGAAATAAAGTATGTATAAAAATGGAAAAAGTCAAAAATCAAATTCAAAGATAAAAGAGGAAAGTTTCTGCTGTATCAACCAAGGAAAAATCGAACGCCTCAAAGTAAACACCGTGTGAATCAAGGAAGTAAAAAATATCACAACCTGAGAAAGGAAAGTGATACGAACAAATTCTAGTGTCCCGGAAACCATATAAATATTCACCCAAGTTCATCATCGGCAAAGTGGAGCTAACAAGAACAATTAAATTAAATCCTGACAAGGCAAAAGGTACGAACAACGTACCAAAGGTAATTCGCAATCTCGAGGCAAGCAGTCGATCATCAGAGAAGCAAAGAGCAACACATTCGATCGAGCAAGGCAACACGCAAACCAGAGAATCGATCAAGACAGGCGATCTGAGAAAGCCCTAATTTTGATCAAGACAGGTGATCAAGACAGAGCCGCATTTTCTCTCTCGGAGAAATTGAAGAAAGCAACGGCCGCCATTTTTCACAAAAGAAAAAATAAAAGAGGATCGGGTTAAATAATAAAAGGGGCAGGCTTTATATTATTAAGGGCCGTTTAATTTTTTAATTAGGGTTTTTTTTGTTTAAGGGCAAAAATTTGTACTCTAAGTTTTTATTTTTTTTTGCTCTTATTTTTATTTTTGAAGTCTGTACTTTTCGAATCAAATCTTGGTAAATCACCACCTAGGATTTAGGTTGTGTCAGTTTGTCTAGTTAGGATTAGTTCAGTAAGCAGGATTTGCGAGTTTGCAAAACTCTATAGGCGGTAGCAGGGTTTGCGAGTCTGTTAGAGTGTTTGTAAGCGGGAGACTGTTTAATTCTAATAGAAATCTGGGAATGCAGCAGTAGGCAGGGGTTGCCGAAGCTGGGTAAATTTTGTGTGTGATTTACTTTTCAGCACATTTACTTTTCTGCAGTTTGTTTTTGCGTTTAATTCGAGAAAAATTGCTATAACCCTATTCACCCCACCCCCTCTAGGGTTAATCTAGATCCTACAAGTGGTATCAGAGCACGGTATTTTTCTTTAACTCTAGAGTCATGAATCCACCAAATAATGCTTTTTCTGAGGGGAAATCTATTGCTAGGCCACCCATGTTTAATGGGAATGATTATGCTTATTGGAAATTTAGGATGGGTATTTATCTTAGTTCTGTTGATTATGATGTTTGGGACATTATTGAAACTGGCTATAAATCTCCCACTATAACTGTTGGTGATACTAAGATTCCTAAACCTAAGGATAGGTGGGATGCTAACGATAAGAAATTAAAAACTACAAATGCTAAAGCCATGAATGCTTTGATCTGTGCTCTTGATAAGACTGAATTTATTAGAATTTCTTATTCTAAAACTACACAGGAAATTTGGCATACCTTGGAGGTGACACATGAAGGAACTTCTCAAGTCAAGGAATCTCGTCTAGCCCTATTCAGCAATGAATACGAGAACTTTGTGATAGACCAAAGGCGAGAGCATAAAGGACATGTTTGGACGCTTTTCAACTTTGATGTACAATGCTAGAGCACTTGGGAAGGTATTCACTGAGGTAGAGCTTGTGAGGAAGGTGCTATGAGTCTTACCGATGAGCTTTGAGGCAAAAGTCACGGCAATACAAGAATCAAAATATCTGAGTAAACTAAGCATGGAGGAGTTGATCGGCAACTTGATGACATACGAGCTTGAGCTAAAAGTAAAGGAGGAACGCAATAACTCCGAATCAAAGAAGAAGACTGTTATCCCGCTTTTTGGCAAAGCCGTGATACCAAAGGATTGGCCGAAAACGAGAGACAATTCGCCTCAGAGATTGGTCGCATTCTACTTCACTATGGATATTGATGAATTTTGTCCGAGCCCGGATCAGGCTACAATTGATAAGACATGGCTAGCAAATCCACAAGAGCCAACATTTCAAGTTTCAAGTCAATCCGAGTTCGTATGCTCAAGATATGATGGATTCAGTATGAGAGAAATAGCCCTTGTTCGGTTCGAATCCATTGATTCGACTCCACCTACTTCGAATCCATCACTTTGGAATACTTCGAATCCATGAAGTTCGTACCCATCCTCATGTCTCAGCTCGACTCCATCTAGTTCGACTCCATGCTACTTCGTGTCCATTGCGTTCGCACCGGTCAGAAAGGAATTAGCCTCGCGTCTACGTAGTTCACATCCACCCTCGTATGCCTTAGTTCGAATCCATCAGGCATATATTGCTTCGAATCCGTGAGAAGTGATTTTGTTTCGAATCCATCGAGCAAGCAAGCAGTTCGACTCCATCCAAGTGGCCATGCTTCGACTCCATCAACCACGCATTAGTTCGAACCCATCCACAAGGCCTTGGTTCGAATCCATCAGTAGTCAGCCATGGTTCGAACCCATCAGAACACACCTTGCTTCGACTCCATCGAGCAAGCTTTAAGGTCGTATCCATCCCATTATGCCTTGGCTTGAATCCATCCTTGTATGCCCTAGCTCGAATCCATCAGGGGAAAGTTTCCTCGAATCCATGCAAGTGAAGAAGCCCCGGCTCCATTCCAAAACTCGTCTTCGAATCCCCCAATTGAGGCAACCTCGAATCGATCAAATGCTTTGATCGATTCGAACGAGTACCAGTTCCATCGATTCGAAGGAAGCGTGCCTTCGAATCCAACTCTTCGAATCCATCAAATAAACGCAGCTAAAACCAAGGGTATGACCCAGAAAACTCGGAGAAAAAGGAGGATTGACCCGAAGTATACGCACCACGTAATCACTTTCACGTGTAGAAGCATGGATTCGAACCTATGGATTCGAACCATATCGATTCGAACGGGTCCCTGGGGAGAAAAACTCCAACTTGAATCGATCATAACTCGAGATCTACAAGTCCAAATGCTATGAAATTTTCACAGGAGCTTGCGTATACATAGAAGAATGTCCACACCAAGTTTCATCACGATTGGACACTTTCTTGATTGATTCGAACCAAGGGTCGAATCAATCCTAATGTGGGCCCGGATCTCCAGAATTCGGCCGTATGAGCCCCCTCACATGCCAGAAGTGGTCTCCCCGGATTTTTAGGCGAAATATCAGCCTCCTACGCCTATAAGTAGATCCCCAGGTCATTCAGGAAAGGGGATCGGAATTCTGAAGCGCCAAGACTCTACCGGATCCAATTCTACACCTTGTCATCGTTGTTGCATTCAAGTTTCAGACCTATAATCCATTGTAACTTGCTGTAACCAAATGTAATCATCAAGAGAATATCAATAAAGATAGAAAACTTCAAAGTGGACGTAGGCAAGATCGCCGAACCACTATAAATCCTGTGTCGTTTACTTGTTTTCTGCTATTTCTGTTGAGCGTTGATCATTTTTGTTATCTACAAATTTGTAATTTGTGACTTGTGACTGCGAACGGGTGCTTTCACGACTATTGGGTGTTTGTGGTCAATTTTGACGCAAACATTTTGGTGCTTTCACTGAGAAGAGCTGATTCAGGATAATTTGAATTTGAAGGCTTAAAGATTTAGATCTGAGAACCATGATGAGACAAACAAGTAAGAAACAAAGGCCAGAGAGAAGTGAACACCAAGGAGTCAAGAGGCTTCTTCAGGAGCGAATCAAGCATCGATCTTCATCACTAGGGACGAGATGGAGACAATGATGAAGAAACAGGAGGAGCTGATCCAACATTTGTTTCAACAGATAGGACAACTTGGAGCGCAGAATAGAGAAATGGATGGAGTTCAGAACGAAGCAGGACCATCCGGCGTAGCACCTAGGTTAGGAGGCACACCCATGGAGAACGTTGACCCAATTTCAGAGAGAGAAAGAGGAACATCTTCACAACCCGGGAGTAGTAGAGGAGTGAACTCTCAGTCAAGGGGGCAGATCCCAGAATTCCCTCGTGGACTCGGGGGGCAGGTTGAAAGTAATGAATGAAGATTGCATCTCGGTGACAACGACAGATTGGCGGAGATGGTTAGAAGAGCTATGAGAGGCGGTTTGGTAAACAAAGATTTGGAGGATGTTAATAGGAGTCCTTTTACTCCAGCAATCAGACGAGCTAGGAACCCACCGGATTTCAAGTTACCATCATTGGACATGTATGACGGGAGAACAGACCCCACGGTCCATCTAACGAAGTATATGAGGCATACGGAAGTGCTGGGGGCATCAGAGGAGGTCATGGCCCGCTGCTTTCCATTGTACTTGACGGATATTGCAGCATTGTGGTTTAGACAATTGGAGAATGGATCCACCGGAACATGGAATGGTTTGATTGAGAGATTTATGAGGCAATTCAAAGTTCACATAACAAGACCCGAGAATGTGATGACTTTGGCAACCCTAAAGGAGAAAGCTGGAGAGACCTTGAGGAGTTATCTAGCGCGATTCAATGCAGCAGCAGCTTCGGTGGATCGAGCAGATCCATCTATGGTGGTGATGGCAGCTGTGTCCGGAGTAGCTGACGGCACAGAGTTCAAAAATTCATTGACCAAAGATCCACCCGTGGATCTAGAGGAATTCTACAACGAGGCAGAAAAGTTTTTACGATTAGAGGATGCGAATGCAGAAAGAGAAGAAGGAGAGGGAATAGAAGTTTATGTGCTTAAAGACAAAAAGCCTATCGAAAAGGACTCGGGAAAGGATAAAGGAAAATGAAAGGATGAGGATTATAATGACTGGTCAAAGCGACAACGGAGGGAGCCGCGATTCACCACTTATGCCGAGCTGAATGAGAGACTGGAGCGAATTTATCAGGATACCAAAGAGAAGGTTCTGTATCGTAAACCGACGCGAAGGGATCCAACTTCTGACGAAAGGAGATCAGATAAGTTTTGTGTATTTCATGAATTAAATGGTCATAACACTAATGATTGTAGGCATCTGACGGACGAGGTGGAAGGGCATATCAGGAACGGTATGCTCCTTCAATATGTGAGGAGGCGAGCTTCAGCGGTGGAGCCAGAGCGGCCACCGTCTACATCAGCTAGGGGCAACCTTGAACCAGGACATTGTTTGGTTATCAATTAATTAAAATAACGATGAACAAGTCGCAAGCTTCCACTAACACAATTAAATCATTTACACATGTACAAGATCGTGAACGTTCTCCAGGCATGCTCTGAATGATCATTGATTGTTTCGTAGTGGGAACTTACACTTTGACATCCTTGCTTTGCTTTTGTTTCATGTTGATTTGGACATTTGAACTTGGTTTGTTTGGACATTTTTGTTTTTAAAATCCATCTGTTGAATAGATATTTGATCCTGATAATTCTGAAATGGCTAAGCTACTTACACATGTACGGGGTCGCGAACGGTCCTTAGGCATGCTCTGAGATGGCGGTAAACCGCCTTGACAAACGATCTAGGGACCCACGCAAATGTGAGCCTGGTATCGATAATACCAAGCCCTCCCGGGCACACTTTCTCGCCCCGAACGGCACCCGACTTCGAACAGTCACAACTCGCCTCGAACGGCACCCGACTTCGAACAGTCACCGCTCGCCACGAACGGCACTCGACTTCGAACAGTCACAACTCGCCACGAACGGCACCCGACCTCGAATGGTCACAAAAACGCCTCGAACGGCACACGATCGCGAACGGTCACAACTCGCATCAAACAGGTACAACTCGCCTCGAATAGGCACGACTCGCCCCGAACGGCACAACTCATCTCACCTCAAATGGCTCGATCGCGAACGGTCGTCATTTGAGGTCCGCCACTTGACCGCGCACGGTCGCACTTCACCTCAAATGGCTCGATCCAGAACAATCGTCATTTGAAGTCAGGCGCATGACCATGAATGGTCGCACTTCATCTCAAATATCTTGATCCCGAACGGTCGTTATTTGAGGTCACATAAAACTATAACTTCCTTTGCAGGACATCAACAGGATATGAACGTCCAGCTCATGGCATTACAAAACACGCCTCCCTACCGCAAGGCATGTTTCGGGGGGCAAATGTTATCCCGCTTTTTGGCAAAGCCGTGATACCAAAGGATTGGTCGAAAACGAGAGACAATTCGCCTCAGAGATTGGTCGCATTCCACTTCACTACGGATATCGATGAATTTTGTCCGAGCCCGGATCAGGCTACAATTGATAGGACATGGCTAGCAAATCCACGAGAGCCAACATTTCAAGTTTCAAGTCAATCCGAGTTCGTATGCTCAAGATATGATGGATTCAGTATGAGAGAAATAGCCTTTGTTCGGTTCGAATCCATTGATTCGACTCCACCTACTTCGAATCCATCACTTTGGAATACTTCGAATCCATGAAGTTCGTACCCATCCTCATGTCTCAGCTCGACTCCATCTAGTTCGACTCCATGCTACTTCGTGTCCATTGCGTTCGCACCGGTCAGAAAGAAATTAGCCTCGCGTCTACCTAGTTCGAATCCACCCTCGTATGCCTTAGTTCGAATCCATCAGGCATATATTGCTTCGAATCCGTGAGAAGTGATTTTGTTTCGAATCCATCGAGCAAGCAAGCAGTTCGACTCCATCCAAGTGGCCATGCTTCGACTCCATCAACCACGCATTGGTTCGAACCCGTCCACAAGGCCTTGGTTCGAATCCATCAGTAGTCAGCCATGGTTCAAACCCATCAGAACACACCTTGCTTCGACTCCATCGAGCAAGCTTTAAGGTCGTATCCATCCTATTATGCCTTGGTTCGAATCCATCCTTGTATGCCCTAGCTCGAATCCATCGGGGGAAAGTTTCCTCGAATCCATGCAAGTGAAGAAGCCCCGGCTCCATTCCAAAACTCGTCTTTGAATCCCCCAATTGAGACAACCTCGAATCGATCAAATGCTTTGATCGATTCGAACGAGTACCAGTTCCATCGATTCGAAGGAAGCGTGCCTTCGAATCCAACTCTTCGAATCCATCAAATAAACGCGGATAAAACCAAGGGTATGACCCAGAAAACTCGGAGAAAAAGGAGGATTGACCCGAAGCATACGCACCACGTCATCACTTTCACGTGCAGAAGCATGGATTCGACCCTATGGATTCGAACCATATCGATTCGAACGGGTCCCTGGGGCGAAAAACTCCAACTTGAATCGATCATAACTCGAGATCTACAAGTCCAAATGCTATGAAATTTTCACAGGAGCTTGCGTATACATAGAAGAATGTCCACGCCAAGTTTCATCACGATTGGACACTTTCTTGATCGATTCGAACCAAGGGTCGAATCGATCCCAATGTGGGCCCGGATCTCCAGAATTCGGCCGTATGGGCCCCTCACATGCCAGAAGTGGTCTCCCCGGATTTTTAGGCGAAATATCAGCCTCCTACGCCTATAAATAGATCCCCAGGTCATTCAGGAAAGGGGATCGGAATTCTGAAGCGCCAAGACTCTACCGGATCCAATTCTACACCTTGTCATCGCTGTTGCATTCAAGTTTCAGACCTATAATCCATTGTAACTTGCTGTAACCAACTGTAATCATCAAGAGAATATCAATAAAGATAGAAAACTTCAAAGTGGACGTAGGCAAGATCGCCGAACCACTATAAATCCTGTGTCGTTTACTTGTTTTCTGCTATTTCTGTTGAGCGTTGATCATTTTTGTTATCTACAAATTTGTAATTTGTGACTTGTGACTGCGAACGGGTGCTTTCACGACTATTGGGTGTTTGTGGTCAATTTTGACGCAAACAAAGACGATTGCCTTAAAGAGCAAAGAAGAAAGCGATGAAGAAGAAGAAGATCCAATTGAAGAGCTTACAATGGCTGTCAATAATCTTAGAAAATGGTCAAGATTCAGGCCACGCAAGAAGAAAACAAGTGGTAATAGTTCAAAAGATTCTGACAATTCCGATAATGAATAGACGTGCTTCAACTGCAAGAAGCCTGGCCACTTCAAACAAAAATGCCCACTTCTCAAAAACAACAAAGGAAAGAAAAAGAAGAAGAAGGCCTTTTCCAGCGACTTGGGATGATGAAGAAGGAGAGGAAGTTTCGAATAATAGCTCAGAGGAGGCTAACCTGTGTCTTATGGCAAAATCAGATTCAGAAGCAAGCTCAGAGGAATCTAGTGAGGTAGGTGACTATTCTTATAAAGAACTTGTTTTGATGTGTAGTGATCTTACTAAAACAATTGATACTCTTGAATCTAAAATTGAAAAACTGAAATTTGATAGGAGAGAATTTGTCCATGAAAATTCTAGGTTGGAAACTGAACTTGAAAATATTCAAAATCTAGACTGTAAAAAATGTAAAATTTTAGATTCAGAATTATCAAGACTTAAGAATAGCTTGAAGAATCTTGAAAAAGAAAACTTGAGTCTTAAGGAAACTATTGACACTAGGAAAAAGGATTTTATAAATAGATGCACCTCACTTGTAACTGAAAACACAACACTAAAAACCAAAGTCCAAAATCTTGAGAAATCTCTGAATAACTTTTCAAGAGGAGAAAAATCATTCAACATGTTATTGGGAAATCAAATTTTTGCTAACAACAGAAAAAGGAGTAGGCTTTGGGAAAACACAAGCTGATTATAATGCAAAAGGTAAGAGTGTCTTTGCTAGATGTGAAATAATTGGACATCGTGTTGAAAATTGTAGTCATAGGAACAAGAACACAAAATTTATACAAGTTTGGGCTCCTAAGAATTCTACAAACAAATTTCATGTCTATTGGAACAAGAATGAAAGGACAAAACAAATCTGGGTGCCGAAAGGAAAATATATAAATAGTTTTGGGTCTCCTCAAAATTATCTTTCAAAATATTCTGCCACTAACAATCATGGACCTATATAAACAAATAGGTCACAAAAAACTTTTTCACGTGTAGGTGTGGTGGCAGGCTAAGGAACAACAACAGTGGTCTCTGGATTTTTGGCTGTCCAGAAACACAACGGGCGACAAAGCAAAGTTCCTTAGCCTATTATAAAGGTGACAGAATCACAATGGATAACAATGAAAAATATCGTAAAGGTAAAACAGGTAATGGTATATCTATTTGAACGATATATTAAATGTGATGATCAGCACCATAGCCTGAATTAAAATCAGCCAATATTGAGATGGTGAAGAGATGATGATTTTGATTCTGACTTGTTCAACATAGTTGGCTAATTATATTTATGCCAAAAACACTATAAAATTCTCTAAATTTTTTGATTATATTAGGTTGGATAAAAAATAGTGTTTTGTTGGATATTAATACATTTGGTTATAATTTGGCTAACTCCATATTCACGTTTTTTTTATTACTTACACGGCTTCAATTCAAATTCAAAGAATGTCATTTAAATTGTTGTTAAAATTGAGTTTGAAATTTTTGATGCACACTTCATGGTTTGGTCGATCAAATTCAATTAATGATAATTTTTGAGTGAAAAAGAAATTCAGATGCAGATTACACTGGTAATCCAGTTGATAGAAAAATTACTAGTTGAACGTGATTTTTGAGACATTTAGTAACTGCATCGTTTTTCAAAGAAAATATCTGCATATTTTTCATTTCAAATAATTTTCAAATAGCAGAAAACTTTATCATATAACCCCCTCGAGAAAGTAATTTTTAATCATATTTTCAGATTAGTCATTGTGAAAAATTGATTTCATAATTATCTTTGAATTTGATTCAAATGACAATTTTAACTAGTCTAACTCCCTAATAATTATCGAAAAGATAAATAGTGATTGAAAAAAAAAGTGATGAGTGTTGATATTTATCATACATTACTCAAGAAAGTATATTTTAGAAAAATTTCTTTAGAAATTCAAACAAGAGTTATAAAACTTTTTGTTGGGTAAAGATTCCATAACCATTTCTATGTCTATCATATTTCTATCAACCATCGCTCATCAAAAATTCAATATAGTTTGTCGATATGTGGTACTTTAAACAGGAATCATTCGTTTTTCATTTTATAAAACAAAATAAAGTCCAAAGTATTCACTCTCATTTAAAAGCCCTCACGGTTATGCATGAGTGAATTACTTGGAATTTGTTATGTGCTTCCATGCTCATTTAAAAGTCCTTACGGTTATGCATGTATGGAACGCATATCAAAATTGATTTATTAAATAAACAAATTGATTCTAATCCCATTTAAAAGTCCTCACGGTTATGCGTGATTAGAAGATACTTGAATTCATTTTTAAAATTAAATTGGAATACTACTAATCTCATTTAAAAGTCCTAACGGTTATGCATGATAAGTAGATATTCAAATTCCTGATATAAGTGTACCACAAACAGATACAACTGTATGGTTTTATATGATAGCATCATTTCCATTACTTCTAAAAGTGGAATATGCGCCTAAAGAGGGTAGTTATGATTTTTGTTTGAATTTTTTTATTGAAATTTAATATTTATATTCAATTGAGTTTTAATGTTGAATTAATATCGATCACTTTATCTCTATTTTCTCTAACACTATTATTCTTTTGCTGATAACAAAAGGGGGAGAGAAAGGTTAAGATTTTGTCAAATAAAATCAAGCAAAGGTCAAATAATTTTCCATTTGCATCTAGGCTCATTTGTATATTTCTATTTGTATGCATATATGTAGGGGGAGCATCGTGTAGAGAGGAAGCATTTAAATAGGGGGAGCAATTAGAGTATATCATTGATCAAATACATTTAACATAGTCAAAATCTTAAATATATGTTTGTTATCATCAAAAGGGGGAGATTGTTGAATATGCGCTTATATGATTTTTGTTTGATGATAATAAACATATATACATTCGTTTAAATGTATTTGTTAATGTACTATTTTATTTTTCATAGATTAAATAAATATTTGCTGAATAAAATTAAATGACACAGAATTTGAATTCAAACAGAAATTTTATTCAAACAAATATTTATTACACTCTTGAATAGTACAAATTCAAGCTCTCACTATACAATTTTGATTCTAATTACATCACAATTCAATTTACATAAATTCCTCACTACATATCACTCACACTCGTAGTTTATCTTCAACTTCATTCCAGTTAGAATCCAACATCTGAGCAATCTGCAAAAATATTCACTAACGCGGTAAAATTGAAAAAGTAATATTTTTGCAATATAAAATAAAATATGGATTTTGAAAATATTATTTGCCTCAGTTATTTGGGTTGTTCGTCATCATTTACATTTGAATTCATCATACACAAACAATGTGACATGCACAGTGTATCACTGTACATGCCACATGGCCGTGCACATAGATATATACACTTGATAACGTTACAGGGACAAGTGAGCACAAGGTCAAACCCGAGTTTTGAAACTGGATTCAACTCAAGTGAAATTTCAAAAATCAGCATGAAATGATCAAGAACCAAACAAAGATCAGAAGTACAAAATGACCACCAAGTATGCTAAAACAAAATCAGGCTCAAACCATAACAAATGTCACTCCAACTGATCAAAGCCAAAGTAGATAACCAAATCTGAAGTCAGTAATGCAACAGTGACATGCACATCAACCAAACAACAAAGGGTCAAGATACAATCAAACAAGAACTCAAGTCTAGACCAAACGCCATCATATGTTCATGAGCAAACAAGTGCATATATGTACACAATCCAGGCAAAGCAGAATGAACATAACCAACAATGTACTCCAGACCAATATCAAAGACTCAACAAGCTGCATATATGCACAATGAAATCCAATGCTCAACATCATGCAAATGAACTCGGTAGCAAATCAAACACATGAAGCAAAATACTGCCAGATCGAACATTGTACAACATCAACATCTACAACATGGTCAGACACACATACTTCAATGATCAGTTCAAGTCAGACCAACCAGAAATGTAACACTGCAACTCAAAGAGCATCAACAATGCAACACTTCAATGAGCTACATACAGTGATGCAACTATAATGCAACAATACCAAAATAACAATGAACTAGTGAGAAACACCAATGATACAAGAGAGGTGAACATCAAAATACAGACCGAACCAAGATATCAGCAACAACCAAATGAAGACAGCAACTAGTACAACTGAAAAGCAAGCGATACACTGCAGTGAAGCATGCACATGTGTGGACAGCAAAAACCAAAGCTAACAGCATCTACAACAATGCACAGCGATGAAGTCATCAACTACTCAAGTGTTCGACAAATATATTGAGGGATATTTCAAATGGAATTACAAACTGCAGCAGCCAATATCAATGTACAGACCCAGGCAACAGTGAATAATCAAGGAAACAAGTCAGCTACGACCAAGAACAAGACTCAAGTATACATGAATATACGTATAAGCAGACACAAGTTGTGATGAAGCAGTGCAAACTCAAATGAGCAAGTGCAACAGAGAATAGCATCAATGCATAAATGACTACAGAACATCAAGATGAACCAGACAAGATATGACAACAATAGACCAACAAAGCAACAACTTAAGTGTAACAAGTTCAGTCCACCAGTATGCAGTGATACAGAGTGATCAAGTGTCTACAACAGTACCAAAGTAATATATGATGAATCTGACTCAATATAACCAGATGAACAAGACAATAGTGTTTTACAAAAATAAAAATCAAGTCAATGTCGAAGTCAACCAAAACAAGTTCGAACAATATCAAGAACCAAAGTCACAGTGAATAAAGCAAAGTGTAACCAAAGTCACAGTGAACAAAGAAAGGTCACAGTGAAATCAACATCATCAGAAAAGGTCAAAGCCGAACACAGGGATGAACTCGAGATTATCTATATGCAATGTAGACTATACTTGAAGCCAGAAGAAATGTAAATGCAGACCAAAGTATCAACATCGTCAAATGAAATCAAGTATGTATAAAAATGGAAAAAGTCAAAAATCAAATTCAAAGATAAAAGAGGAAAGTTTCTGCCGTATCAACCAAGGAAAAATCGAACGCCTCGAAGTAAAGACCGTGTGAATCAAGGAAGTAAAAAATATCACAACCTGAGAAAGGAAAGTGATACGAACAAATTCTAAGGTCTCGGAAACCATATAAATATTCACGCAAGTTCATCATCGGCAAAGTGGTGCTAACAAGAACAATCGAATTAAATCCTGACAAGGCAAAAGGTACGAACAATGTACCAAAGGTAATTCGCAATCTCGAGGCAAACAGTCGATCGTCAGAGAAGCAAAGAGCAACACACTCGATCGAGCAAGGCAACACGCAAACCAGAGAATCGATCGAGACAGGCGATCTGAGAAAGCCCTAATTTTGATCAAGACAGGCGATCAAGACAGGGCCACGTTTTTTCTCTCAGAGAAATTGAAGAAAGAAACGGCCGCCATTTTTCACTAAAGAAAAAATAAAAGAGGATCAGGTTAAATAATATAAGGGGTCGGCTTTATATTATTAAGGGCCTTTTAATTTTTTAATTAGGGTTTTTTTGTTTAAGGGCAAAAATTTGTACTCTAAGTTTTTATTTATTTTTGCTCTTATTTTTATTTTTGAAGTCTGTACTTTTCAAATCAAATCATGGTAAATCACCACATTGGATTTAGGTTGTGTCAGATTGTCAAGTTAGGATTAGTTCAGTAAGCAGATTTGCGAGTTTGCAAAACTCTATAGGCGGTAGCAGGGTTTGCGAGTCTGTTAGAGTTTTTGTAAGTGGGAGACTCTTTAATTCTAATAGAAATTTGGGAATGCAGCAGTAGGCAGGGGTTGCCGAAGCTGGGTAAATTTTGTGTGTGATTTACTTTTCAGAACATTTATTTTCTGCAGTTTGTTTTTGCGTTTAATTCGAGAAAATTTTCTATAACCCTATTCACCCCCCCTCTAGGGTTAATCTAGATCCTACAACAAAGTGTTGTAACCATGACTAATTTATCACAATGAAACAAATATATCATTTTAAATGTTCCTAGTCAAGATGCATCGACACTGGATATCGATGTATCCCCTGAGATTGGAGCACGTAACGCTCTCGAAATGTTGGGCATTGTATTACTCATGACTTGTAGGACACTTTGGGGTTACGTACTAGTAGTTATTGGATAACTTTGAAACGACTCACTCGATAGTTTTCTGTTGGTTAATATAACTAAGGTCAAACAGAAAATACCGATGTGACTGATTTACACAGTTGTCTCGACTTGAGAATACTGTGGATCTTCAATATGAAAGTTCCACTTTGATTATAGCCAAATCTTGGTGTGGCGTCTATCAAGTGACTATATTTGGGTCGAGCAGTAGTATTGGAAGTGAAGCACTATTTAAGAGAGGATTCGTCACCTGAGTTATATGAGGTTAGTGTCACAGTCAACTCAAGTCAACTCAAAGGCAAAGTCTCTGGCCGGAGCATTTCGATTAATAATAACTGTTATTATTAAACCAAAGACTTTGTATTTAGACTATAAAGTTGAATGTGGATGAGGCTAAAATTTTGACCGCTACATAATTCCACAAGTCCGAAATGATATAGTTTTGACGAAGAGAATTGGTGTAAACGAATATCATAACCGGGTAATGCTTATTAAAGTAAAATTGGATTTTTACCGAAAATGAGTAAGCGATAAATTTGTCCACAATGCCAAACCATCCACAAAGTGGCGTGTGAACATTAACATTAGAATAGTTTGATGTTAATCGTTGACCAAATTCACACCCAAGAGTTACACAGCCGAAATGATGAATTCCCTTAAGATAGAACGATTTAATTAGTTTATAATTGTTACAAATTAATTAATATTTATGAAATACTAATTATAAAATTTGAGTATGATTTAAGAAATAAATAATGTTATATATATTTAAAACGGTTATAAATATATCGATGGATATATAATATCGACAAGCGATGAAACTAGATTTAATTTCATAGTATTTTGGCTTGGGTTTAGATGGGTTTAAGGCCCATCAATAGGGCTGCAAAATTTCGAGGGAGGGTCTAGGGGTGGCTAAAATATAGGGAATTGGCTTGGAGATAATGGGTTGAGATAAAAAAAGGATGGGTAAAAAGGTTTTCCTCATTTCTCTCTAATACAACCTTATATATATATATATATATATATATATATATATATATATATATATATAAACAATTACTAACCTTTTTTGACGCCATTACCTTCTACATTGCTGGTTAAAACATAGCTCTCGATCCATTCCAAATTCTCAAATATATTTCATATTAAAATAATACTATTCAATAGTTAGAGATCGGTGATTCCAGACTTGCAATCTGACGAATCAAGAACAGTAAAAGGAAGGGAAGTCATTGCTCCGACATGGATTCAAAAGCATCATTTAAATTGGTAATTTTAATTCATTTTACAGTAACCAAATCATATTCTATAATCCTATAATGAGAAATTTCATATCTGTTTAAATATATTGCTACTATACGTTTAGTTAGGTGAGATTTTTGTAAGTAGATGTGGCTGTCACAAATCAGTTTGGTTATGTGTATATTTTTCTTTATCATACTATTTGATTTATGTATAGACAAATGTTTTTTACTATACAAAATCAATTTTTTTCATTAATAATTAATATATATATATTTATTTATTTATTAATAAATTCATATATACATATATATGTATGTATATATGTATGTATGTATATGTATATGTATATGTATATGTATATGTATATGTATACGTATATGTATATGTATACGTATATGTATATGTATACGTATATTAGTGTATATTTCTCTCATAATAGCATATATGCATATATTAGATATATATGATTTAAAAAATTTAGTACACTTATATTTATATATAATATGAATTTGTAAATTCAAAAATTAATTATCATACATATATTAATATTTTTAAATTAACATTTATTGAATTTTTATTATATATAAAATAATTATTACATTTAAAAATCTAATTTTACACTTAAATAAAATATTTTATCATTTTAGAAACATATACAAAAAAATTATGAATTTTTCAATAAATTTTATTATTTTTAATAATTAATATTATTTCAAAAAACTATTTATGATTTATTAAAAATAATAATTTAATTGAAAATTTCTTTAAAAATTTTCATAACCTTTTATACATCATCTAGAATATCTAAAATTTTAAAATTATAATTTCTAGTAATATGTTATTTTATATTCAATAATTATTGTTGAAATCAATGTATTTGTTTTTAAAAATAATATTTCAACTTTGAAAATCTTCAAATCTTTCCTTAGCTCTATCTTATGATCCAAGATTTTTGAAAGTTGTAAAATTTAAATTTTCATCAATAGATTATTCTATGTTAGTTATTTATGGATGAAAACGTAATTTTATTCATAATATATACAAATTAAAATACTAAAATTATTATATTTGCAAAACTATGTTAATTTTGAATTATAAATAATTTTTAATAATTGTTCTCTCCCTATCTATATATATGTATAAAAGTTTTATGTTCATATATTAAATATAATATGTTTATACATACATGTGTGTATGTGTTGTAATACATATACATGTACATATTTGGATAATATACATGACATAAAAAATGAGCTAATATGTCTGTTACGATGTAAATTCCAACATCTATATATGGGCATATTATATCTTTCTTGGATTATTATGTTATACATGCACATACACATAAATGTATATGATACATTTATGTATAAATTAAATCAAATAAAATTAATTTCATATCTTAATATATTTGAATTTAAATAAAATAAATGACTTTATTTAAATGAAATTTAGAAATGTTCTAATTTAGTTAGACTTCATAGACACAATAAAAGATCCAACAAGGTAAATTTTTTGAAAATTCACCCATAACTTCTGCTGCGGGCTAGTTGGTATAAGAGCCCAATAGCCTATGTGGTCTAAATTAGTCATATTCGGGCTAACTAATTAAGCTTGCCCACCTAGTATGGTATTTAGAAAGGTAATGTCTAGGACTGGAATTAGATAATTAAGTACTTTGTCCTATCTGGTTACCGGCTTGGCCCGAAAGGTGAAGTGAGCCCAAAGGTAGTTCCTAATAGAAAAGAAGCTTAATTTGGGCCTTGGGATAATTTTCAAAATTGTTTTGAAAATTAATGTTAAAGATTTTAAATTTAATAGTTAAATTGAAATAAAATATGTTAATAATAAAAATTATAATACTACGTAAGTTTTCAAAATGTTTGAAAGGATGATGATATTTTCAGAATGTTCGAAAATATTTATACAATAATTTCAAATTTTAAATTTGTTAATAAAATTAATAAAATAAATTAATTATATATGTTAATTAATGCATATATGCATGTATTACATATGTTGATATATGTTATGTTACTTTATAATGTTTAAGATAACATAAGTACACATGTATATATACAAGATAAATTTTGAAATTAATAAATTTTAATAAAAATTGTTTAATTTGATAAATTGGTTAAAGCTTAATTAATTAAATAAACTCCACATATATATGATATATGTGTGTTACACTATAAAGGTTATAGTACACACTATAAACGTTATAGCAGATATGTCCAATATAAAAGTTATATTGGAATACTAATTTAAAATTAATTAAAGAGTTAATTGATTAAAATTAATTAGATAAGATTTAATTAATGATATATTATACGTAAGACTATCATACAAGTAATATGAAATACAAATTTATATAACAATAAAACTTATATGATATGTGTATAAACTAAATGTGGAACATTAAAGAAACCCAAATAGACTTGGGAAATAAATATATATGCAAACGTACATTTATCGCGATTTCTGATGGTGCTGACACTTGAATCACTGTGTATTTCATAAGAAATATATTAGTCTATAAGTCCATATCACTCAATATATATATATATTAAAGATTATGAATCTTCAATATATTGTTGTCCCCTACCATATATATATTAATAAATTACTACACACTCCTTAGCTGTTGAGAAAACTCAAGCTAGGGATGTTATGTGTAATATTATCAATATATTGAATAGATGAGGTAAGGTAACTATATGTATTTGTTGAGCTAACTCAAGGTATATATACTATACTTAGGCCATCACGATATGGTTAGTATGAGTGAATAATCTCTTTCGATTTGTTGAGCAAACTCAAGGTCGAAATGAGTTTAGAAAAAGGAAAAATGGGTTAGGAGTTATGTATGATACAACCGATAAGGAGTTATCCATCGTTTGTGGAGCTATGATTGTTGAACAAAGTCAAGGTGAGAATACCAAAACAAACAAGTCATAACACCCACTAGTGAAGTTGTAAGACTTCTATGTTTCATCTTAGGGTTTGGAGAAATATAAAAGACTAATGGGAGCCTTATTAGAAAAATGAAATGGTAACATTTGATCTTTCTTATATTGTAAGAACATATGCTATATAATGTTATAATTATCTAAACGATAAATTTGTGCATTTAATATGATTGATAAAACGTTTGTCAATTAACATATATAAACAAGCTGAATTGAAAGTTGACAAACAGAAATATAATATATACTTACTAATAATTCTAATTGCATGTTATATAATGTTTCTATACCCATACAAGTACCCAATTTCAACTACTTAATACATTCGTAAGTTGGTCACTTATATGTTTATTTGGTTTAAGACCGTGTATTGCATTTTATGAGTTTTTGAACTTTAAATGCAATTTAAGACTATGGATATTTTATCCATGTACTTTCACATATAAATAAATGTTATATGGTGAACAGTCATAGTTTGCAGGGTATAATATTTCGATGTAGTTAGTCTATTCGAAGTAAGTCAATAAACAGTATTTTAAGATTATGTATTTAACTTGAATGATTTCAAAAGGATCATATTGTATTAATGTAGCACAAGACCATAAACTATGAGATACATCTAAGAACTTGATCGTTGAAATGTTCTCTTGATCGGTTTACATAAAGTGTAACATATTTTATGTCTTAAATGTTAAGAATAATCGAATGTGCTTTTTTAAATGGTTTGTTATGATATTGTAGTAAGGATAGTTTGACCATTTGAAAGAAAAATGAATGTATAAGAATAGATGTAATTTAAGGTAAAGTTGGAATGAAGAGAATGAATAGTCACTTTTGCTTCATACAGAAACATTGAAAACAAGAATTGTAATAACAACTAATACTTAATACTGGAATATGAAATATGATTTTTATTCCGAAATGTATTTTCATATAGAAAATTGTTTTCTATAACATTCATTTCTTTGAGTTTAAGATATTTGATCAAAGAACTCTCATCTGTAAACTAATTGCACCATATGAAATAAGTAAACAATATTAACAATATTAAGTGAATGGTGGACCTCTAAATTTAGTACGCTATTGTAAAAACCCGCATATTTATCGATTTTATATTTAAATATTTTATTTAAATATTTTATCGTTAGTCGGATTTTAGTCCGAAAAGCCACTTTTTGCAAACAGTCGAATTGGCACTCGAGACCACCCCCATTGAGTTCAAAATGACGTTTGCGACCTTTTTGAGTATAAGCTTCGATATGTTTGGAGATAGTTGATTTTTGCTACTTTTTCCCGCTTATGACTTTGGTTTGGACTGCACCCTTATTAGCTCAGCCCAACCCCCTTCTCTTCATAACTTCTCCTCTTTGCTTAAACACTCAAGCTTTAGCAACAATGGTGGAAGAGAATGGGAAATAGAAATTCCTAAGCCCTAGTTTCCATTAGAAAATCCATCTTCTTGCTCCAAACTCAAGTGAACCCATTGGTAAGCATCTCCTTCTTCTTCTCCAACTCATTCTCTCTTTGATTTGAGAAAGTTCCTAAACCTAATTTAGGAAATGTTTCTCTTTTAAGCTTAGATTGAAGCTTCTTGAGTTGTTATTGAAGAGGAATTGATCTTAGCTTGTTTTTAAAGCTTCTCCTTCATTGATTTGGGTTCAAAGGTGAGATTTTTATCTCACATCTTAGTCTATAATTATCTTCGATTGTTAGGTACGAATTCCTAACGTTTATTCGTGTGCAATCGATTTTGGTTTGGATCGATTTCGTGTATATTCCAATTTTTGGTGTTTTGGTCTAATTTGTGAAAATCCTATTATGGATATTTGGACATTGATATTTGAGGCGTATCGAAGAGCCGTTTAGGCTGGGTTGTCGTTCGACGTAATTCCTTAGTCATCGCCATTTGCTAGTTCGATCGTTTCCGATATTCGTTTGGCCATTTTTGGCCAAGGTTCAGGGAATGCCCTGAACCCCAGATTCAGACGTCTGAAACGTAGTATTCAGACATTTGAATATTGTTCTGGGAAGATTTCTATTCCCAGATTCAGACGTCTAAATATATGGTTTCAGACGTCTGAATTGGTTCATTTGGAACCAGAAAGGAAATAGGCTAAAAAGTGCCTATTTCAGACGTCTGAAACACTTGATTCAGACGTCTGAATTGTGTTCTGGAAATTTTTATATTTCCAGATTCAGACGTCTGAACCACTTGTTTCAGACGTCTGAAATTGCAGTGTTTTGCCTATTTGCCTATTCGCTTGAGAATTCCAATTTAAATCGATTCGTGATGATCCTATTTGTTGTTATCATTTATTATGCCTTTGATGACTCCTTTTAGGGATTTTTGAATATCCATTTCGATGGATTCTTTATCGGTTACTTTGGATTTTATTCACATCTTCGTATGTGAATTTTAGTGATTGATTGTTCTTACAATCTTCTTTGTGATTTGTCACTTTAAAAATATAAAGGTTTTCTATACTAGTAGTAAATATCAAAACCCTTTCATCAAAACGATTTCAATACTATTTTATTACAAAGCTCGTTTTCTCAAACTGATTTCCAATCTATTAGTATATACAAACCTTTACCTCACTCGTATGAGAAATCTAATTAAACGACTTAGTAAAACAAGTGGTATGAAACGCTTGCGTTTACTTCGTCGGTTAATTCTTGGACTTGTTCGATTGAATCTCTTGTGACAATTTTCTAGTGGAGATCTACAATTTGTTCGTAAATATTTAAGTTAAGCTAGTGGTTATGGGACATGAAGCTAAGCTTATATATTACTAGCTTACTGTAATCGACACTCCTCGTTGATCATGACGATCATCTTTGTGATTTAGACTAGCAATGTGCGATGTCTTTTTGTCTATGCGGAGGACTGTTCCTAATTTTATTGAGCTTCGTCTCATTTCTTACATGGGTCGTACCTATTTAGGTGTGTCGATGTTTGTTTACACATGGGTCGTACCTTTTTAGGTGCGTCAATGCTTATTATGCATGGGGTGTACCTTTCTAGGTGCATCGATGTTTGTTTACTTCGTGGAACAATCGGCTCAATAAGTCGGGGCATGGGACGTATCTTTCTAGTTGCGTCGATGTTCGTCTGTGCATGGGGCGTGTCTTTCTAGGTGCGTCGATGTTCGACTTAGCATGGGGTGTATCATTCTAGGTGCATCGATGTTAGACATTACATGGGGTGTATCTTTCTAGATGCATCGATGTTTATTTATGCATGGGATGTATCTTTCTAGGTGCATCGATGTTTATTTATGCATGGGGCGTATCTTTCTAGGTGCGTTGATGCTAGAGCATGGGGCGTATCTTTCTAGGTGCATCGATGTTCGACTGTAAATGGGGCGTGTCTTTCTAGGTGCGTCGATGTCCAGTTTGTGGGATTGGCCATCCTTTTTCTTGTGATTACTGGATTTCGTGTGTTGAATTCTGGAATTTATGTTTCACCAACTTTTACGATTGGCATTGATATATATGTCATTTATTGTGGCTTGGTGAATGAAATTAGGAGTATGACATTCCTTTTTATCTTTGAGTTGATTATTGTGATATTGACTAATCTCTTGTTGATTTTCAATTACTTATTTATCACAGCTTGGCATTGTGATTATTATACGTTTAGTCAAATCTCTTGTTCTATATCATTTCATCTGATATTTATAGCTAGACTGATCCGTTTATTATTTTCTTATTAAATAATACTCGGGTCAGGCCGAGATGTTACAGTTACCTCTCCTTGACTTCTCTTCTAGGGTTATCATCCTGACTTTTGGTTAACTACTTAGATCAGTAGTTTTTATTGTATACACTTGAGATATAGACTCATAGTTGTATCCTTTTGTATAGCACGTGTTGCTATTCTTTTGTATTATTGTGGATCTTTTTGACCACTACTCTGATATACACTTCCATGTGTTAATTATGTATTCATATCTTCTTCCGCCTTTGTGATATGAATTATCTGTGACTGATTTATGTTATGTTTATTTCTATATTTGTTTCTGAAGATATTACAACCACTGTGTAGTAGCTTTGAGTTTGTGTCGGTATGTCGGATTTCTCTCTTGATAAACAAATGCATGTTATACTATCTGACATATCGATGCTTGCGCAAAGCAATTACACGGAGGGTCGCTCCTCAACAGCCTTATTCTCCGTGCTAGTTGACAGCATTCACCGTAATGTTCTTGGCTAGCGTGGGTATAGAGGTGGGGCGTCACAGCTTGGTATCAGAGCCAAACTTCGGAACAATATGGAATATTATAACAAGGATCATCGTCCTTAGTCCATCTTAGGAGTCGTGCTTTAGGATTTTATTCGGATCTTCGTACCGTTCTATCCTACTTTCTTTTATGATTCCTTGTTTTATCTATCAAGATTGCTTGATATTTATTTTGAGAATAACTTTTTCCTCTTCTTTCTTTCTTTCTTTCTTAAAGAAGAGAAATTGTTAGACCAGGCCGTCCCAGCGCCGGTCAATCTAGTGCTACTCCTCAGGATGGAGTATTCATGTCTGCCCAGCAACTTTTAGATCTAGTGAAGAACGCTCAAGCAGCCGGACCCATTCCAGTGCCTACTCATCCTAGATCCGGTTTTGCACGCTTGTGCAGAGACTACACCGATTTGGATGGAGGGCCATTCAGGGGATCCGAGAGTGTTATAAAAATTCAAGCTTGGCTTAAATCATGCGATCGCATCTTTTCTCGCATGAACCTTATTGATCTACATCGAGTTCAGGTAGCTTCTAGCATGCTCCAAGAAAGAGCATTGGACTGGTACGAGCTTCTTATTTCTGAGATTAATGAAGCGGATCTCACTTGGGAGCAATTCCGGGAAAGATTCGAATTGAAATTTGTGCCGGAGGCTAAAAAAGTAACTTTAGCCCGGCGTTTTATTGACCTTGTTCAAGGTGAATCTTCTGTGACAGACTATGTCGCATCTTTCGAATCTCTGTCCAAATACAGGGTTGAGTACATTAATACCCCATTGAAGAAAAATCAGAGATTTGTCTATGGCTTGAATAAGAATCTTAAGAAGCCATTACTCTTGAAACTTGAAGTTTCATTTGATCAGCTTATTGATATCGCTCTTCGTCTTGAAGAGGCCGATAATGAAGGTGATGTTGATGTTGTGTGCGCCCAACAAAACTTCAATAACAACATGAAGAGGCCTATTAAATTCAAAGGCCCCATTCCCAACAAGAAAGGGAGGCAAGAAACCCCGGTAGCAAAAGCACCTACTTCTAGTCGTGGACAATGCTACAATTGTGGTTCCACGAACCACTATGCAAGGGAGTGTCCGAGACCCCTCTTTTGTCGCTATTGCAAAAATTCGGGTCACCATATTACTGCATGTCCCGTACTTCAAAGTAAGAAGGAGGGAGAGCTCAATGTAGTGCAAGCTCCTGGTAACCCTTCTCGTGGTCAAGGTATTTCTCATTTAATCCTTGGTTACATTTATTTTGTGATCTTCTTATTTGAGTTCTTTTTGATATGGGTCTCACTATTTTATATCAAAAGAACTTGTTGATTCTTTTTCTTTGAAAATATTTTGGGCTTGGTGACTTCTTTGAGAGTTGCGAATCCGGATGGTAGATCCGCAACACTCAATTTGCTTTCTATTGACGTCGAAACTATTTTATGTGGTTTTTCTTTCCGAGCCGATATTTTTACTTAGGCTTCGGAATTGATTTTTGTAAGGATCGGCTTAATCATTGTGAAGCCCATATCCTATTTTTCGAGTGGACTATTCATCTTCAACATTTTCTATCTGTTAAGCAGCTTTTTAATTTTCCTTTGTGATTCCGATTTCACATTTTTGGTGGAATCATTTTATTCTTTAAGCCCTCAAGATGAGAAAAGTGTTACTTCTCTTATCTAAATAATTTGTGAAACTTTTCCGGTATTTTTGAGTTTGTCTTAGAATTATCACCTAAGAAATCTTTTGTGTGGTGTTAAGGTCTTTCTAGTTCGACCTTGCCACCGATTTTCATTTGGCGACGAGTTGCGGGAGTTACCACTTACGCACTCCGCGCTCGTTATGAATTCCTATGAATGAATTATTATGTCATTCAGTTTGTCCAGCTTATTTCATCCATTTTATAAATCGAATATTCTATGAATATTTCGATGAGACCATTCTTGTATTTATTGATTTTTGGATGAAAATAGCAATTTAAAATTTTGCAAAATCTTTTTCATAAGATTTATTTAGAAGTATAACCGGATTTTTGTTCTTAAAACGAACAAAGAATATTCTTAGAAGTTTTTGAGAAACTTACTTATCCTATAGAATACGATTTTGTGATTGTATTGCCCATTTAGTGTTTTAAGAATTTTGGTCGATGCGCTTGATCAACGTTATCGATAGGAATTTCCTAAATGCTTTGATGAGACAATCAGACACAGTATATTGACTTTAAAATAGTAAATTTTTCTAGAAAGATTATTACATAATGATAAATGTAATTTTGAAAGTTTTAACTTTTCAGGAAAGAAGATTATTTAAAAGAAATTCTTTCTTTTCGATACTCTTGTTCTTGTGATTTCCGAGGGGGAACCAAGACTTTATCTTTTGTACCAATGCTTATCGTATTGGTTTGGATGCCGTTCTCTTACATAAGATAACGTGCTATCACTTGTGCTTCTAAATCATTAAAAGCCGATTGAGACTAGGTATGCCACTCATGATCTAGTGCTCGCGGCTATTGTTTTCGCTTTTAGAGTTTGGCATCATCATTTTTGGATGAGAAATCTGTTCTCTGCCTCGATCATAAATCTTTGGAATATTTATTTTCTCATAAGGAACTTCATGTCGACTCGAGCTCCTAGCATCTTATGATCTTGATATTCTTTTATTCCCGAAAGGGGAAATCGTGTTGCCAATGCGTTTAGTCGTAAGCAACAAGTGGTTGATTCTTTGGTGATGTCTGAATGGGATTATCTTTTTATTAAGTTCATCAGACGTTTTGATGTACTTCGTTTTATTGAGTTTCATCTCATTTCTTTTATGGACTAGCGTCTGATGTTCTTTTATGCTTTTGGATTCATTGGATGTACCGTTTGTACTACATCAATGTTTTTGCTATTTGATTCATTGGATGTACCGTTTGTACTACATCAATGTCTTTGCTATTCGATTCATTGGATGTACCGTATGTACTACATCAATGTCTTTGCTTTTTGGATTCATTGGATGTACTGTTTGTACTACATCAATGTTTTTGCTTTTGATTCATTGGACGTACCGTTTGTACTACATCAATGTCTTTTCTATTAGATTCATTGGATGTACCGTTTGTACTACATCAATGTCTTTGCTTTGGTTCATTGGGCGTACCGTTTTTGTACTACGCTGATGTCTCAAATTATCTGAGTTTCTAGTTCCTCGGGCGTACCGTATTTGTACTACGCCATTGCACCTGCTCAATTTTCTGCTATTCTTGACGTTCCCCACGTCTTTTATCTACGGAAATGCCTTAGGGATTCCGGTTTTCATTCTTGAGCCCGGTGATATTGTGGAAATTGAAGTTTCACCAGATTTGATTTTTGAGCAACATCCTATTCGAATTATTGCTTCGGAGCTCAAACGACTTCGAAATAAAGATGTTCTTCTTGTGAGAGTTCAATGGTTCCCAAATCCTAGGGATTACTCTTGGGAATCTAGAGAATTCATTGAGCGATCCCGTTCTTTCTAACTCTTTCATGCTCTTTATGGTGAACTTCTTATTTCAATTTTCTTTTGTGTTAATATGCTTTTATGGTTGTTACTTCTTATTTTCTTCTTAAGTATTGCGAGGACGCAATTTCTTTAAGGAGGGGAGTCTGTAACAACCCGCATATTTATCGATTTTATATTTAAATATTTTATCGTTAGTCGGATTTTAGTTCGAAAAGCCACTTTTTGCAAACAGTCGAATTGGGACTCGAGACCACCCCCATTGAGTTCAAAATGACGTTTGCGACCTTTGTGATTATAAGCTTCGATATGTTTGGAGATAGTTGATTTTTGCAACTTTTTCCCGCTTATGACTTTGGTTTGGACTGCACCCTTATTAGCTCAGCCCAACACCCTTCTCTTCATAACTTCTCCTCTTTGCTTAAACACTCAAGCTTTAGCAACAATGGTGGAAGAGAATGGCAAATAGAAATTCCTAAGCCCTAGTTTCCATTAGCAAATCCATCTTCTTGCTCCAAACTCAAGTGAACCCATTGGTAAGCATCTCCTTCTTCTTCTCCAACTCATTCTCTTTTTGATTTCAGAAAATTCCTAAACCTAATTTAGGAAATGTTTCTCTTTTAAGCTTAGATTGAAGCTTCTTGAGTTGTTATTGAAGAGGAATTGATCTTAGCTTGTTTTTAAAGCTTCTCCTTCATTGATTTGGGTTCAAAGGTGAGATTTTTATCTCACATCTTAGTCTATAATTATCTTCGATTGTTAGGTATGAATTCCTAACGTTTATTCGTGTGCAATCGATTTTGGTTTGGATCGATTTCGTGTATATTCCAATTTTTGGTGTTTTGGTCTAATTTGTGAAAATCCTATTATGGATATTTGGACATTGATATTTGAGGCGTATCGAAGAGCCATTTAGGCTGGGTTGTCGTTCGACGTAATTCCTTAGTCATCGCCATTTGCTCGTTCGATCGTTTCCGATATTCGTTTGGCCATTTTTGGCCTAGGTTCAGGGAATGCCCTGAACCCCAGATTCAGACGTCTGAAACGTAGTATTCAGACGTCTGAATATTGTTCTGGGAAGATTTCTACTCACAGATTCAGACGTCTGAATATATGGTTTCAGACGTCTGAATTGGTTCATTTGGAACCAGAAAGGAAATAGGCTAAAAAGTGCCTATTTCAGACGTCTGAAACACTTGATTCAGACGTCTGAATTGTGTTCTGGAAATTTTTATATTTCCAGATTCAGACATCTGGACCACTTGTTTCAGACGTCTGAAATTGCAGTGTTTTGCCTATTTGCCTATTCGCTTGGGAATTCCAATTTAAATAGATTCGTGATGATCCTATTTGTTATTATCATTTATTATGCCTTTGATGACTCCTTTTAGGGATTTTTGAATATCCATTTCGATGGATTCTTTATCGGTTTCTTTGGATTTTATTCACATCTTCGTATGTGAATTTTAGTGATTGATTGTTCTTACAATCTTCTTTGTGATTTGTCACTTTAAAAATATAAAGGTTTTCTATACTAGTAGTAAATATCAAAACCCTTTCATCAAAACGATTTCAACACTATTTTATTACAAAGCTCGTTTTCTCAAACCGATTTCCAATCTATTAGTATATACAAACCTTTACCTCACTCGTATGAGAAATTTAATTAAACGACTTAGTAAAACAAGTGGTATGAAACGCTTGCGTTTACTTCGTCGGTTAATTCTTGGACTTGTTCGATTGAATCTCTTGTGACAATTTTCTAGTGGAGATCTACAATTTGTTCATAAATATTTAAGTTAAGCTAGTGGTTATGGGACATGAAGCTAAGCTCATATATTTACTAGCTTACTGTAATCGACACTCCTCGTTGATCATGACGATCATCTTTGTGATTTAGACTAGCAATGTGCGATGTCTCTTTGTCTATGTGGAGGACTGTTCCTCATTTTATTGAGCTTCGTCTCATTTCTTACATGGGTCGTACCTATTTAGGTGCGTCGATGTTTGTTTACACATGGGTCGTACCTTTTTAGGTGCGTCAATGTTTATTATGCATGGGGTGTACCTTTCTAGGTGCATCGATGTTTGTTTACTTCGTGGAGCAATCGGCCCAATAAGTCGGGGCATGGGACGTATCTTTCTAGTTGCGTCGATGTTCGTCTATGCATGGGGCGTGTCTTTCTAGGCGCGTCGATGTTCGACTTAGCATGGGGTGTATCTTTCTAGGTGCATCGATGTTAGACATTACATGGGGTGTATCTTTCTAGATGCATCGATGTTTATTTATGCATGGGATGTATCTTTCTAGGTGCATCGATGTTTATTTATGCATGGGGCGTATCTTTCTAGGTGCGTCGATGCTAGAGCATGGGGCGTATCTTTCTAGGTGCGTCGATGTTCGACTGTACATGGGGCGTGTCTTTCTAGGTGCGTCGATGTCCAGTTTGTGGGATTGGCCATCCTTTTTCTTGTGATTTTTGGATTTCGTGTGTTGAATTCTGGAATTTATGTTTCACCAACTTTTACGATTGGCATTGATATATATGTCATTTATTGTGGCTTGGTGAATGAAATTAGGAGTATGGCATTCCTTTTTATCTTTGAGTTGATTATTGTGATATTGATTAATCTCTTGTTGATTTTCAATTACTTATTTATCACAGCTTGGCATTGTGATTATTATACGTTTAGTCATATCTCTTGTTCTATATCATTTCATCTGATATTTATAGCTAGACTGATCCGTTTATTATTTTCTTATTAAATAATACTCGGGTCAGACCGAGATGTTACAGGTACCTCTCCTTGACTTCTCTTCTGGGGTTATCATCCTGACTTTTGGTTAACTACTTAGATCAGTAGTTTTTATTGTATACACTTGAGATATAGACTCATAGTTGTATCCTTTTGTATAGCACGTGTTGCTATTCTTTTGTATTATTGTGGATCTTTTTGACCTCTACTCTGATATACACTTCCATGTGTTAATTATGTATTCATATCTTTTTCTGCCTTTGTGATATGAATTATCTGTGACTGATTTATGTTATGTTTATTTCTATATTTGTTTCTGAAGATATTACAGCCACTGTGTAGTAGCTTTGAGTTTGTGTCGGTATGTCGGATTTCTCTCTTGATAAACAAATGCATGTTATACTATCTGACATATCGATGCTCGCGCAAAGCAATTACACGGAGGGTCGCTCCTCAACAGCCTTATTCTCCGTGCTAGTTGACAGCATTCACCGTAATGTTCTTGGCTAGCATGGGTATAGAGGTGGGGAGTCACATCTATTGTAGTAACAACGGAAATAATGGGAGCATGCATATAGCACCTAATGATCGCATCAAATTACGAAAATTATTTCGTAAAATATATCGAACATTATTTGTGAAATAATATTTATTTTTGTTATGGACTAAAAAATAGATATAGGTATGTTTCAATATGAGTATTATGAATATTCACTATGAAATAGAATTATATTATGGAATTTGTTCACAGTAAAAGTGATGCAACAAAAATACATATGTATCTAATATTATTTACAGTTGTTTTGGAATTATAGATTAAGCCGTAGTTTTGAGAAATTGTTTTACTATATGATTATGAATCATATGATACAGGACAACTATATCTCAAACAATTAATGGTTATACACCCATTCAGTGGGAGCATCATAAGAGTTGATGAACTCTTTGAATTAATACATATTGATGTATGCAATTACAAGTCTATTAATACCAAAAGGGTTCCACATAATTTGTATATTCATCGATGATTTATTACCAACGTGAACATGTGTATTAGATACACATGTAGTTAGTTTATGATAAATCATGGAATATAAAAGAAAAGTAAATAAAATAGCCTACAATAGAATAAAATAATTTGATTTGGTCGAATAAGTGAGCATATTGGATATAGTTCTAAATGTACGTAAAAATGAATATAGATTCAATCTCAAAATCACTCCTCTATGTGATACATAATAATGCATCGATAAGAAGTAATCAGACATTGTTGGACAATTTATGATTAATTGTCAGTGAAGATGAGTTAGTTCTTTTCATAAGTTCATGTACTTAAGATTAGTACACAAGGTTGATATTATATCTCTAAAAAACAGTTTACAGAATCATACAAGATAAGGATTTGTAAGAAAGCCTAACATATCCTAGGCCAAGGAGTTGGCAAGTTGTGCGAGTCTAAAGATTGCTCATAATAATTGTTCATGATGGATCTTGTATGGATCTCAAAAAGTTTTCGAAAAGGTCTGTCATAAAATGACATATATATGATTTGTACATAATTTTTATAAACTAAAATCAGTTTTATAAATAAAAGGGTTCATAAAGCGTTTGTGAATCCCTATTTTATTTGCACTAAGATACAATTATTATTTCAAGATATATCGACTTCATTGTGAAAGAATTTCTTTGAGAAATTTTTGGTAGCTAAATGGAACTGGATCCAATCCATAAATAGAACTGATTATACGAGATGAAGTGAAATTAACTAACCTAAATGAACACATAGCTTTAGAATGTCTAATAAGTATTTTCGTACATTGAAGAGAAACTATCAGTTTCTTATTAATGTTGGAAATATACATTACCCTCGGTTGTTCAGTTAAACCATTAAGATTGTTGACTCTATAAGGTATGGTGCATAGATTTGAAAGAATTCCAAGTACACTATCAAAATATGATTTTAATGGTCATAACCAAAGAGATGTGATCCATCAGCCGAGATTGTGTCTTTATTGGAAAGATTAATGTGGTTGGAATTAAGTAGGCAATGTTGATAAGAATAATATTGCAAATTCCAATTGTTGAAATTAGCATAACAGATTCGGCATTCAAAGGGCTCAGTTTAATTCAGAGTTACTCACAAAATTATCGCTCGATAAGACTTAGTGTTTGGTACTTATGTATTGTAACAGAAAATTCTAAATAATGATTTAGAGTAAACCGTGTACATATATTAACCAAAAATGCCTCTAGTCCATGGAAGCGATATTGAATTTGCGAGTCTTTGGATATGATCCAAGAAATGATTCGAATGTATCATTTTATAAGCATTAAGATTGAATAAGTATTTTGATAGAAATATCAAATAGTTTGATTTTCAATGAAAGTATAGAGGAATCATGTGTTCATAAGAAAGAACGTTAAAGGTACATTGATATTTCTAAACTATAAGTAACAACACGTTGTTGATTCTAACAATATGTTCGCATTAAAATCAACTTTAGTTGTTTCAGTACTCAATTTTGGATTGTAAATGATGTATTTTATGGTGAGTATAAAAGATATAAGGATTGTCCTAAAACGATATATAAGAGCATCCTATTAAAATGAGAACATGTAAGTTGGATTCCTTATACAGTAGCAATAGGAATTATCATAAAGGTTATGTTGTGTTTTGTTTATGTATTTGATACATGGAGCAAATATAAAATCCAAATTGATATCACTAAATGGTTGTTTGAAGTGTTCTCGTGTATTTATGAAATACTAGAGAATTGTTTATAGAAACAACGAACTCATTTTGATGGAATGTTTCGACACAAAGTTTTATAAGTGATATTGAGTATAACATGTCAACGATAAAATTCAAGTTAAAATATTTAATTTGAAATTGTTTCAAAATAAAAATGATTGTGGTCGATTCAACGAAATGTTTATAACATTAACTTGAATAGCACTATAATAAACCAATGTATATAAATATAAATGAAAAAATTTATAATTAAGCCAAAGGTGTTTCCAAATGTTGAAAATCCCATAGTATTGTTATAAGATAACAATGTCATGAAATTGTCCATGATAGAACTTAAAGCTCACAAGAAGTCAAAAGACATACTTCGAATCGTTCCATATGAAAAAGGCAGTTTATCAGTGTTAGAGAGAGTTAATCGATAAAGTAGATAATTAAAACATATTAGCATATCCATTCACTAAGGGACTGACCTAATTTGTTTTGAGAAAACTGATTGGAGAAGTTGGAATAAGATTCCATAATTGATCCCAAGTGCAAGTGGGAGATTGATGGAGTTAGGGGTATGCCCTAGGAGTAATTATGTAATTTGTTACATATATCTAACTCGTTGACTAATCTTGTTCGAAATAAAGGTGTTTTCTTCCTATTATAACTTGATATAACGTGATTACATTAATAAATTAACTTAATTAAAATTATATTTAATAGAAAAATCCATAAATAGTATATTTTGTGATAGTAGTTACAAAGTGTTGTGAAAGTGAATAACTTATCACAACAAAACAAATATACCATTTTAAATGTTCCTAGTCAAGATGCATCAAGACTGGATATCGATGTATCCGTTGAGACTGGAGTATGTAACACTCTTCAAATGTTCGATAGTGTATTACTCATGACTGCTGGGGGCACGTTGGTGTTACTTACTAATAGTTATTGGATAAATACGAGAGGACTCACTCAATAGTTTTCTGTTGGTTAATATAACTAAGGTCGAGCAAAAAATATCGATGTGACTGATTTACACAGTTCTCTCGACTTGAGAATACTGTGGATCTACAATATGAAAACTCATTTTAATTGTAGTCAAATTATGGCGTGGCGTCCATCGACTGACTATAGTTGGTTCGAGTGGAAGTATTGGAAGTAAAGCATTATCCAAGAGAGGGTTCGTCTCCTCAGTTATATGCGGTTAGTATCACAGTCAACTCAAAGTCAAAGTCCTTGGCCAGAGTATTTCGGTTAATAATAATTGTTATTATTGAACCAAGGGCTTTGAATGTAGACTATAAAGTTGAATGTGGATGAGGTTGTAATTTTGACCATTATCGAATTTCATAAGTCTAACGGGATATAGTTTTGACGAAGAGAATTGGTCTAAACGAATGTCACAACCAGGCAATGCTTATTAAACTAAAATTGGATTTTATCAAAAATGAGTAAGTGATAAATCTGGCCATAATGTCACACCATCTGCTAAGTGATGTGTAAACATTAACATTAGAATAGTTCGATGTTAATTGCTAACCAAATTTACACCTAAGAGTTACACAGCCAAAATGATGAACTCCCTTAAGACCGAACGATTAAATTAATTTACAATTGTTATAAATTAATTAATATTTATGAAATATTAATTATAAAATTTGAATACGATTTGAGAAATAAATAATGTCATGTATATTTATAACACTTATAAATATATTGATCGATATACAATATCGACAAGCGATTAAATTACATTTAATTGCATAGTATATTGGCTTGGGCTTAGATAGGTTTAAGGCCCATCATTAGGATAAAAATTTTTGGTTTGGAAGGTCTAAGGGTGGCTAAAAAAAGAGAATTGGCTTGGAGATAATGGGTTGAGATAAAGTTGAGAATAGGTATAAAAGTTTTCCTCGATTCTTTCTAATACAACCATGTATATATGTATGTATGTATGTATGTATGTATGTATCTCTAAAAAGAATTACTAACCTTTTTGGTAGATATTGCTGGTTAAAACATGGTTCTCAATCTACTCAAAAATTCTCAAATATATTCCAAATTAAAATAATATTATTCGATAGTAAAGGTCGGTGATTTGGGACATGCAATCTAACGGATCAAGAATAATAAAAGGAAGGGAAGTCATTGCTTCAACATGGATTCAAAAGCATTATCAAATTGGTATTCAATTCATATTACAATAATTAAATTATATTCTATGATCCTATAATGAGCAATAACATATCTGTTTAAATATATTGCTACTATATGTTTAGTTAGGTGAGATTTTTGTAAGTAAATGTGGTTGTCACAAATTAAGTTGTTTATGTGCATAATTTTTTAATTAGACTATTTGATTTATGTATAGACAAACGTAGTTTACTGTACAAAATCAATTTTTGTCATTAATAATTGTTTTATACATATTTATTAATAAATTCATATATATATATATATATATATTAGTGTATATTTCTCTCTCATAATAACATATATGCATATATAAGATATATATATATATATATATATATATATATCATTTAAAAAGTTTAGTACACTTATTTATATATAACATGAATTTAAAAATGCGAAAATTAGTTATCATATATATATATATATATATATATATTCATATTTTTTAAGTAAAATTTATTGAATTTTTGAATTTTTTATTATATATTATTACACTTAAAAATTCAATTTTATATTTTTCAAAAATATTATATAATTTCATAAACATATAGAAAAATTTTAGGAATTTTTCAGTATAGTTTATTATTTTTAATAATTAATATTATTTTGATAAACTATTTATGATTTATAAAAAACAATAATTTAATTGAAAAATTATTCAAAAATTTTCTTAACCTTTCTTTTATGATCCTAGAAATTTTGAAATTTTAAAATTTGCATTTTTGATACTATATTATTTTATGTTAAATAATTAATACCGAAATCAATGTATTTCTTCTTAAAAATAGTATTTTAACTTTGAAAAATCTTTACATTTTTTCTAAGCTCTATTTTATGATATTTGAAAATTTAAAATTTGAATTTTCGTTAATATATTATTTTATGTTAATTATTATGGGTGAAGGCATAATTTTATTCATAATATATACAAATTAAAATACTAAAATTATTATGTTTGCAAAACTAAGTTAATTTTGAGTTATAAATAATTTTTAAAAATTGTTCTCTCACTTTATATATATATATGTGTATATATATATATATATATATTTCTCTTAATATAAATGTTTTATGTTCATATATTATATATAATATATTTATACATACATGTGTGTATGTATATATTTTGTAACACATATACATGCACATATTTGGACAACATACATGACATACAAAATGAGCTAATATGTCGGTTGCGATGTAAATCTCAACATCTACATATGAGAATATTATACCTTTCACTAATTATTATGTTACACATGCACTCATAAATATATGTATATGACACATATATTTATAAACTAAATCAAATAAAATTAATTTCATATCTTAATGTATTTGAATTTAAATAAAATAAATGATTTTATTTAATGAAATTTAGAAATGTTCTAATTCTGTTAGACTTCATAGGCCCAATAAAAGATCCAATAGGGTAAATTTATTGAAATTCACCCATAACTTCCGTTGTGGGCTAATCCAGCTCCAACATTATACACATCGTACAAGCTTATGTAAAATGTTAAATATTAGTTTGGTTTGGTTTGGTTTTGGGTTGATTGATTGAGAAGAAATTTTTGAGTTGAAATTCTTTTAAAGAAAAAGGATGCAATGACCCGTAATTTAATCTCTTTATATAAGTGTATTTAATATATTTTTTAATATTTAAATAATTAGTTCTAAAACACAAATAAACCTATTTTAATTTAATGAACAATGATAGTAAACTTGTCATGTAATTTTGTTTATAAAAACAAATAGTTTGAAGAAAAATCGAAAATGTGATCGAAAAACATTTTTCGGATTTTCGACTTTTCATTGTACAAAAGTTGTTGAAACTTGTGACGCACATTCTAGTCTTCATATTAACATATTTATAACATTCCCAATTTTCTAACAAAGGATTTATAAACTTAAATTATCACCAGAATATTTCTAGAAAGAACTTAATAAAGGATTAGTAAAAAAAGACTTTTGCCTTTGATTTGACCTCATGCATAGGTATTAAGAAAATTATACAAACACTTGAGTGAGTGAGTACATAGCATGTGGGGGGTGATTATATGTGGCAAAACATCATCATTAGGGGAGTAAACTTTAGCTTAAAATGCACCATCTCAAATTCTGTAAAAGTGGCATCTTATCTTCACTTTTCATGTTACATTTTCCACTTTCTTTTTCAAATTCTTTGATCTCTCTTTTCCATGTCTACTTTGCTATTCTTCCATTAAATTTTCAAAAAAAAGAAATCTTCCTAAAAAACACTACAATATCTCCTCCAAACAATTACATAAGCCTTGAAACAAATTTCTACCACCTTCCACATCCCAAAGTTACAAGATTTAAATCTAAGCCCCTCCTCCTTTGCCTAGGCTGAGACTAACTAACCCCTTCCCTTAGTCATGGTCGTGCCCCTAGGTGGAGTCCCAAGCCATTTTTTGAGCTTGTTCAAGTGTTATGTCATGTTTTGGTAATTTAGTTGGTAGTTGCAAGGAGTAGCTGTTAGTCCGTGAGATGATGGTTTTGATGACAACAACCTTAGAATAGATTATAAAATATAAATACTAACAGTATATGTTTAGATATATATATATATGTATATGCAGGATTTAACCATGCAGGTACCAAGAATAAAGACTGTACATTATAGAAATTCAAGATATCAAGATTGAAGAATCATGAGTATCAAGATTATCAAGAGTTCAAGAATTCAAGTAATTTATTCTTTAATTAGAAATTTTGTTAAAACTCCTAGAAAAGCACTGGCATCTTAAAATTCAATTTATTCGTGGAATGGATCCACTTCGATCCTGTTAAAGGGATGGAACCCTAAGTAGGATGGAACCTACGAAAAATCTAGTACAACATTGTTTTGTACCCGCTAACCTTTTATTCAAAATGATTTTTCAAAATTATATCTTGTTTTCAAAAATGATTTCAAAACCTTCCTTTTAAAAGCATCAAAAACATCTATCCTGATTTCAAATACTTTTAGCCTCAAAATAATCTTTAATTTCAAAATCAAATTATCCATGTTTATAAACTATCTTTTAAATATAATATATTTAACTTCTAAATATCTAAACTTAGATTTTAAATATAATATTATAGTAAAATTTTGTATACATTATTCTTTATACTTAATTATGTTTTTTTTGGCAAAGCCAGCGGGCTTAAGTGGGCCCCTACCAGTTTTATTGCAAAACAATAAAGGGTACATAAATAAGAAAAAGAACATGGAGGAAAAAACAATAGAAAAGCAATAAGAGTCAAGCCCAAACAAGCAGCATATCAAGAGGGTAAGCAGTTTGACTGTCCTTCAATTGTCTATAAGTTCCATACCTAACTTCATTCCACAGCACCTCCCAATTCTTTCTTTTGTTTTCAAATACTATTGCATTCCTTTCTCTCCAAATCACAGTCATATATATTTTCAAACAAACAACTAGAATCCTGCATCCATCATTTTTCATCCTAGTGGCTTTGAAAAAAAATATTCCAGACAGCCCCAGAGTTTGCTGTTAGTAGATTGATCCTTGTTTTTGAACTAATTCTAACCAAAAGGAAATGAAGGGCAGGACAATCAAAGGAAATATGCTGAGGAGTTTCTTCATACAGAACACAAAACAGGCAGTTAGAAGAACAGCCCAAACCATACTTGTTTAAAACACTTCTAGTAAGCAAAGCTTGATTAATAACTTTCCACAACATCAAGTTATCTTTTGGAACTGAATCACTAGTCCAAATCACTGAGTACCATTTAGAAGCAGCCAATGGAGCAGTAACAGAGACATGATTGTAGACTCCTTTGATTGAATGTGGCTTCATATCCCAAACAACAGATTCAAATTGGCTAGCAGGTAAGTATTTTAATTGCATCTCACACCACAGTTGCCTTAGTAGTTGGTTGCTATTGTATGGCAGCACTATTTTGCCTTCATAAATGTATTTATTTTCCTTTGCATCTATGTGAATTCCTGACTGCATAATCTGATTATAGTCACATACCTTGGACAAAATATGCCCTTTACTTACCCATGGTTCATGCCAGAAGCTAACAGATGTATTAGCATTAACAGGATATTGGATCATGGGTAGGTAGACTTCTCTCAGTTTCAACATGTTCCTCCAGATCCAACTGCTATTAAGAGAAATGGCCATACACCAAAAGTACTTATGCTTTATGTTGTAATGCCATGTCCATTTAACCCATAAGTTGTCTCTCTTGTTGATGAGATCATCAAAATGTTTACTTATTGCTGCAATATTCCACTTCCTAACATCAATAACTCCAAGACCACCGAGTTTCCTTGAAGTTTCAAATTTTGTAAAGGAACAAGGCATCAGCTTCCTATTGTGTATACTACCAGTCCAAAAAAATCTATTCATAGCAGACCTAACTAGTTGCGCTAGTTTGACAGGTAGAATCATAGTACGAGCTCAGTAGACAAGAGAGGAAAATACTTATGTATTTTAAATATAGTCAAGTGTATTTATAAAGTTTAAAATAGTTTTAATAAAAAATAAAGGTTATTTTCAAAGAAAATCAAAACACCAAAAATCCCTTTGGGATGTCGACATACTCATGTACCCCATGTCGACATGGTGTCAGTTGAGTTCAAAATTTAAATTTCAAAAGAAGTGTCTATTCGTCATAACTCTTCACGAATAGACATGGCTGTTGTTCCTCCATAAATAGGGGTTAGTTTCAACGAATTTTAAGACAGCTTTTCTGGTTTTTCACTCCTCTTCTTCTTCCACATTTCTATATACAAATTCTTATCATTACTCTGCCAAAATCTACATTGAATCTAACTAGATTATCTCTGGTTTGATTCTCTATCACTATCTCAACAAGATCCTCAGTGTTATTCAGAGTTATAGGCTTTTTGTAATCAACTTAGCGAGAAAAGGTGTGATTGTAGCCTTGAAAATCAATCAAGTGTAAAAGGTGTGATTGTAGCCTTGGAAATCAATTGGGTGAACTTGTTGCCCGGGAAATCAAGTATCTCTACCCAGAGGATTATGATTCTGGAGGGTGTCGTAGCCATGAAATCGAGCGTGTAATTGTAAAGATTGTTTTTGAAAGGAAATCTGTACTTGTGTGCAGGACTGGATGTAGGATAACTCCGAACCAGTATAAAATCCGGTGTGTTCTTTCCTTTACTGCTTTTACTTTATATTTGCATTTATGTTTGATTCTGTGATCATATCTGTGTCTGAATATTGCATACATTTATGTTTAAATTAACAAAAACTCAAAATGATTCAACAATTCTTTAAAACACTATTCACCCCCTCTATTGTTTGTCCTTAGCCTTAAGATCCTTAATCCGCATTTCTCACATTTGGTACCAGAGCAAGGTTTTCAAAGTTTCATAATCTGATTTTTGAAAAAAGGTTTCAAGTGGCTATGTTTGTTAATACTAGTTTAGAAATATTCAGATCATCATTGTCTTTTGAGTCTGCATATAATCAATGTTCAAATTCAAGTTGTCTACCAAAATTGTTTGATGTGCAGGAATCATGCTTTATGGCTATTGAGGATCAATACACAACGGACGAATTATGCAGATCAGAAAGGACAAATGGATACTCGATAGTGGATGTTCTAGACACATGACTGGCAATCCAAATATGTTAAATGATATAATATACAAAGACGGAGGATTGGTTAACTTTAGAGACAATTCAAAAGGATATGTGATTGGCATCGCCAAAGTCGATAACTCTGAAACTCCTATTATTACTAATGTCTTGCTAGTTGAAAATCTGAAACATAATCTGCTAAGTATAAGTCAACTTTGCAATAAAGGATATAAAATTAAATTTGAAAAAGATAAATGTCACATTGAAGTTAACAATTCAAACATAATATTTGAGGGAGTTCGAAAAAAGAATATTTATATTCTTATTATGAAAGTTTCAAATGATAACTTATGTCTTTTGGAAAATACAAGTGACCATTAATATTGGCATAAGAGATTTAGGCATTTGAATTTCAAACTCTTATCTAGACTGTCAAAACATGATCTAGTAAGAGGTCTCCCTAAAATGAATTTTAAAGTAGATAGTTTATGTGATGCATGTCAATTAGGAAAACTTAGAAAAAGTTCATTTATATTAAAAGATATGATTTCAACTTCAAAACCTCTTGAATTACTTTACCTTGATTTATTTGGTCCATCCCAAATTCTGTCAATAAATCATAGTAAATATGTTTTTGTAATTGTAGATGATTATTCTAGATTTACATGCACAATATTTTTGAAACATAAAAGTAATACTTTTGAATGTTTTAAGAACTTTTCAAAAAGAATTCAAAATCAACTTTCTCTAAAAATTATAACCATTCGTAGTAAGCACGGTGGTGAATTTGAAAATGAAAAGTTTGAGGAATTCTGTAATAAAAAGGGAATAACTCACAGTTTTTCATTTCCAAGAATTCCACAACAAAATGGAGTAGTAGAACGTAAAAATAGGACGATTCAAGAGTGTGCGAGAACTATGCTTTCAGATAGTAAATTACCAAAGAATTTTCGGGCAGAAGCAGTTGCTACCGCCTGTTATATTTTAAATAGAATTTTAATTGATCATTAACTAATAAGACTTCTTATGAACTTCTTCACTCAAAGAAACCTAAAGTATCTTATTTTAGAATTTTTGGAAGTAAATGTTTTATTTTAAATACTAAAGATAACTTAGATAAATTTGATCCTAAATCTAACGAAGGTATCTTTATCGGATATTCTAATAGAAGTAAAGCATACAGGGTATTAAATTTAAGAACTAACACCATCGAAGAAACAATGCATGTGCCATTCGATGAAAATTTCAAAAATTTTGAAGATACAAATGATGAAGATGATTTAGTTACTCAAAATCAAGAGTCAACTGAAACTAATAATGAAATTAATCATCCTAATAAAAGGACTAAACTTTAAAAAATCATCCTATTGAAAATATACTAGGAGATATGCAGTCTGCAGTTAAAACTAGAAATCAACTAAGTCAAATGAGTAATGTATCATTTATATCAACTATTGAACCAAAAAATCCAAAAGAAGCATCAACTGATGATTCATGGATTTTGGCTATGCAAGAAGAACTAAATCGATTTACTAGAAATGAAGTTTGGGAACTTGTTCCTTGACCTGAAAATAAAACTATAATTGGAACTAAATGGGTTTATAAAAATAAAATGAATGAACAAGGAGAGGTAGTTAGAAATAAAGCACGTTTAGTCGCTCAAGGTTTTTGTCAAGAAGAAGGAATATATTTTGATGAAACCTTTGCTCCCGTAGCAAGATTAGAAGCCACTAGGATTCTACTTGCTTTTGCAGATCATAATTATTTCAAATTATTTCAAATGGATGTTAAAAGTGCCGTTTTAAATGGATCTGTAAAAGAAGAAGTGTATGTTGAACAACAACCACTTTTTGAAAATGATAAATTACCAAATCATGTTTACAAACTTAAGAAAGCTTTATATGGTCTAAAACATGCTTCTAGGGCCTAGTATGATAGACTAAGATCTTATCTATTACAATCAAATTTTGAAATTGGTAAAGCATATAATACTCATTTTATTAAAAGAAATAAAAGTGATATTCAACTAGTTCAAGTCTACGTAGATGATATCATTTTTGGATCAACTAATTTTGGAATGAATAAAGAATTTTCTGAAATAATGACAAAAGAGTTTGAGATGAGTCATAGAGGTGAATTAAATTTCTTTTTAGGATTACAAATAAAACAATTAGATAATGGTATCTTTATTAGTCAAGAAAAATATTCTAAAGACCTAATTAATAAATTTGGTTTGACTACTGCAAGTGGAAAACACACTCCCATGGCAACCAATGAGTACCTTAATAAAGAAGATCTCTCGAAAGATGTAGATCAAAAGTTATATAGAGGAATGATTTGATCACTACTCTATATTACTGCTAGTAGACCTGATATCAAGCATAGTGTTTGTCTCTGTGCAAGATATCAATCCCAACCTAAAGTGACCACTTAAAAGCCATAAAAGGTATCATAAGATATGTTAAACACACCTCTGATTATGGCTTATTTTACCCTAAAAATGATTCTTTGACTAAATATCTTACTGTGATGCTGATTATGATGGTTGTAAATCAGACCAAAAAAGTACAAGTGGAACTTGTCACTTTTTGGGGAATTCTCTGATTTCCTGGTTTAGTAAAAAGCAAAACACGGTTTCTTATCAACAACTAAAGCAGAATATATTTCTGCTGCTTTGGCTTGTTCTCAAGTAATATATATGCAACAAAAGTTCATGGTTTAAAATTTTCAAAATCACCAATTTATTGTGATAATACGAATGCGATAAATTTATCCAAAAATACTACTCAACATGCTCGAACTAAACATATTGATGTCAGACATCATTTTCTCAGAGATAATATAAGTAAGGAAGTAATCACTCTAGATTATATCAATTCTGAGAATCAAATTACTGATATCTTAACAAAACCATTAAATGAATCTATATTTACTAAATTAAGAAGAGAATTAGGTATTTGTTAAATAACTGAAATATAAAATATAAATAAAAAAAGTATAATTAAAAATTAATTCAAAATATATTAAATAGGCAAAAAATCAAGAACCATGTCGATATACCCCTCGACCCTGTGTCGCCATACAACGTTTTTAAATTTTTGAAAATTTTCCCACCAAAATTCAAATAATTGGTTATATATTCTTCACATTTTCAAAATTTTATTCAACCTTTCTGTTATATCTCTGTTTTTTCTCTGAAATCAAATAATCAATGGCCTCCTCTTCCAAATTGAACATAAAATCAACCTTTTCGTTCCCTTCTCCTACGTCTGGTCCATTTCAACGTACTACTCTCACTCATGTGACTAAACTGAAGGATTCGCTAAAGGATGCACTTCAGTTAATGACTGAAATTCAAGTAATGCAACTTCAAATGGCCAAGGAACAAGAGAGGCAAGGCAAAATCCTTAGGAATTTGCAAAAATTCCTAATGGACAATCATGCTAACCCAATCTTAATTGACGAAGATTCTTCAGGAGATCAAGAACAAGAGGCCATCGAAGAAGAAGAAGAAGTAGAAGAAGAGCCCATGGAAGAAGCGCATGCGGAAGATGACGACAAAGTCATGTGTGTTGGAGAAGTGTGTTTTGACAAAGATGGGAATCTTGTCGGACAACGTGGAAATTTCTGTTTCCACTATCCAAACTGTTCGATTCATAGATCTCCTATATTCAAAAACACACATTAGTTTCTTCTCTTTCTTTACCATTGTGGTTTATTCCTTCTTACGTTTACAACGAAAATGTAAATATAACTATATGATTAATAAATAAATTGTGTTCTTATATGTGTTCTTCCCTATTAATAAATATAACTATATGGTTATCATATACTTAGAATAGTTAGTAGTTTAGGATTAGGTTTAATATTAGATCTGAGTATTGATTATTTATGATAACACTATCATTATAATCACACATTATGAAGTATTAGATTTAGGGGGAGTTCTATAATTTGGTGTTATATAGTTTAGAGTTAGTTTTTGTTGATGACAAATGGGGAGAAGTATAAAATAGGGTAGTTAGGCATAGATTAAAGGGGAGTTATTAGTTTTAGGGGGAAGTAATATTTTATAAACAGAGGTTGTCATCATCAAAAGGGGGAGATTGTTAGTCCGTGAAATGATGTTTTTGATGACAACAACCTTAGAATAGATTATAAAATATAAATACTAACAGTATAAGTTTATATATATATATATATATATATATATATATATATATGCAGGATTTAACCATACAGGTACCAAGAATGAAGACTGTGCAGTATAGAGATTCAAGATATCAAGATTGAAGACTCATGAGTATCAAGATTATCAAGAGTTCAAGAATTCAAGTAATTTATTCTTTAATTAGAAATTTTGTTAAAACTCCTAGAAAAGCACTAGCATCTTAAAATCCAATTTATTCATGGAATGCAATCCACTTCGAGCCTGTTAAAGGGATGGAACCCTAAGTAGGATGGAACCTACGAAAAATCTAGTGGAACATTGTTTTGTATCCGCTAATCTTTTATTCAAAATGATTTTTCAAAATTATATCTTGTTTTCAAAATGATTTCAAAACCTTCCTTTTAAAAGCATCAAAAACATCTATCCTGATTTCAAATATTTTTAGCCTCAAAATAATCTTTAATTTCAAAATCAAATTATCCTTGTTTTTAAACCATCTTTTAAATATTATATGTTTAACTTTTAAATACTTATACTTAGATTTAAATATAATATTATAGTAAAATTTTGTATATATTATTCTTTATACTTACTTATGTATTTTAAATATAGTCAAGTATATTTATAAAGTTTAAAATAGTTTTAATATAAAATAAAGGTTATTTTTAAAGAAAATCAAAACACCAAAAATCCCTTTGGGATGTCGACATACCCATGTACCCCATGTCGACATGGTGTCAGTTGAGTTCAAAATTTAAATTTCAAAAGAAGTGTCTATTCATCATAACTCTTCACGAATAGACATGATTGTTGTTCCTCTATAAATAGGGGTTAGTTTCAATGAATTTTAAGACAGTTTTTCAGGTTTTTCACTCCTCTTCTTCTTCCACATTTCTATATACAAATTCTTATCATTACTTTGCCAAAATCAACATTGAATCTAACTAGATTAACTCTGGTTTGATTCTCTATCATTATCTCAACAAGATCCTCAGTGCTATTCAGAGTTATAGGCTTTTTGTAATCAACTTAGCAAGAAAAGGTGTGATTGTAGCCTTGAAAATAAATTAAGTGTAAAAGGTGTGATTGTAGCCTTAGAAATCAACTAGGTGAACTTGTTGCCCAAGAAATCAAGTATCTCTACCCAGAGGATTGTGATTCTAGAGGGTGTACCTCATAGCCTTGAAATCGAGGGTGTAATTGTAAAGATTATTTTTGAAAGGAAATCTATGCTTGTGTGCGGGACTGGATGTAGAGTAACTCCGAACCAGTATAAAATTCGGTGTGTTCTTTCCTTTACTGCTTTTACTTTATATTTGCATTTTTGTTTGATTCTGTGATCATATCTGTATCTGTATTGCATACATTTGTGTTTAAATTAACAAAACTCAAAAAGATATAACAATTCTCTAAAGCACTATTCACCCCCCTCTAGTGTTTGTCCTTAGCCTTAAGACCCTTAATCTGCATTTCTCACATTAGCAAATTTTTCCGAGGCTTAGGTTGCAATTTTAAGTGAGGATCTTAACTTTAGGATATATATTTTTGTGTATAAAATGTGGAAATAACTTTCGTGTTGCTTGCCTTATATTTTATGCATGGATTTTGAGGAGGGATATGGCCGAGCACTCTTAGGTAGTAGGAAAGGCCAAGGTCGAACCAAAGTGAAGAAAGGTAGTTGCTTTTGTTGTTGTATGGTAGTAGGATGAAGATGGGAACTTTGCTTGGGATTGGTCGAGGGATAAAAGTGAAATAGCCATAGCTATAAAAGTGATTATTTTTATGTTGTAAATATTATTGCTTATGTTATAACTATCAGTGTACTTTGGTTTGGTTTATGCTTAGAAGCGGATGACGCGTAAGATTAGACAGGGGACATGTGAAAGAGGAAGTCTAAGCGTTTCGTAACGAATAGGTCGCGACGATTACACTTCGAAAAATGTTATTTCATAGAGGGATCCAATAGGACTCCTCGCAAACTTTTAATTTACTATTACTATATTATTTGTTATGCAAAACGATAATATTCCATAGCTTGGTAGCTTGGATTTGCTATATGTGAACTTCATTTTTAAAAGTTGAATCTTTTTGGTAAAGAAAAGAAGTAGCAGTATGTGTTAAGCTATATGGAAGTGCTAAGCCTCTTTGCAAAACACTTTGAAAAGATATTTGGTTTGATGACTTTAAAAGTCCCTGGACGTGTTTTTGTTACCACTTGATTGTAAGCATGGTTTTAAACTCAAGAATTGAAATATGACTTTCATGTTTTGGTTTTCTAAAATAACTTTAAGAAGGGTTTTAATTGATTTTTGTTTTCAGATCTTTTTACTATAGTAAAGCGTTTTTTGGATTTTAAAATATAATTTTAAGGGATTGTCAGATATTAAAGTAAGTGTTTTATTTTACATAAAGGGAAAAATGGTATCTTTTTAAATCAAAGTTGGATTTTATTTAATGATTCTCAAGTAATGTTTTATATAAGAGTGAACTATGTTTATAGTATTGAAAAATGTACATCTGAAAGGTAAAATGGTTTTAAAGGTAGTTGAGATTTAAACTTATAATTTCAAAATATTTATTTTGACATATTTAACCAAGTGGTTAATTCAAAGGAAATCCCTTTACTTTTTAAGTCAAATTCTCTTTTAAAAGTATTGGGTTTAATTTATGATTTGAAGAAGTTTTAAACTGTATTTAAAAAAGTATTCTAAAAGGTTTAAAAATTTATATACGTAATTTAAATGATTATTTGATATAATAAAGCAAGTTGTATTTTATCTTATCTTTCCTAACCAAATTTTGTGTCAGCCAAAAATTTCAAGTGGGTTTTTATATGGAAGTTTTAAACTATATTAAAATGTTTTAATCTTAAAAAGAAAAGAAGTCATAGATTACAACACCCTAGTTGTAATATTTGTTTTACAAGAACTGGAAAAAGAATTTTTTTTATTACTTCGCTTATTGTAAATGGTATATAGAATTTATGAGTTCTTATACATGATGTTAAGCTTCAAGGCAAGGAAACTTCTACCTATTTTGAAAGTTAAGAATGTTGTCTAGTCAAGTTTTGAAAGGTATCTACGCCCAACTTGAATTGCTTCATTGTTAATCGATGGATAGTTTAAGTTTGAAATTAAATATTGATGTTAAGTATATTAAGTATTATTTTCGTATACGAATTCGGTTAACTATAGAAATTAAGTAGTTGTATACTTGGCACTAAAAGTCGATGAGTAGACTGATCATCTTTCTGTGTGATCTAGAATCATGGTATTTTAACTAAGGCAAGGCCAGGTGCAACGGATGCCCTGACTTACCTGGCTTCAATTTTGGACGAGGGATAAAGTAAGTCAAAATATTGAAAAATGACAAGTGTAGGAGATTCGATTTTCGTAAATGATCTTTATAACCTATGGTGGTATGGAAGTATTCTTTTCGTAGTTAACACCAAATTCTGAGGTATGAAGATTTGTCTCTATGTGTGAGATTTTAGAATGTATGTCGAGGCAATCATAGTTTTCTAACTTGTCCGACTTCACTGTTAATCAAGGGATAGCACAAATTTGAAATCTAGAAATGATGATAAGTATATCTAGTCTAATTTCCATACAACCCATTTACTTACACTGTTAATCGACGGAAATTCTATGGAATTAAAAAACGATCGAAAAATTTCAAAATTAAAATAACCGCAAGCGCACGGCGTGCAGATGTAGTACGTGGCGAATACGGGTCGATCCGTAGGGAATTGATGATTTTAAAAATCTATTCAATCAAATTAAACCAAAGTCGAGTGAAAGTTAAGCTAGAGAATTAGAAAATTAGCTAACTAACTAAAAGAAGAGAGATGCAATTATAAGAGTTAAATGAAAATTTAGAGAATAAATCCACTCTCTAGATCATGTAGTTCAACACGTATGAAATCATGATCTCTCTTTTATGGTCATTAGTTCTTTAATTGATGTACTTATCATAAGTATGACATATTTGTGCTATTGATTAGCCAACATAAGCCATCAAACTTTAACACATCCCTTAAAACACTTACTAACTTTCATGAAACTTGATAAAGAAAATAAAATCTATTTTAAGTATGGCTTATTAACTATTGATTAGAAATATAGACCATCAAATTTTAATTTCAAATCACTTTCTTTTGCCATAATCATCTTTTGATGAAGAGGCAATTAGTGTTAGTGATTGTTTAAGCATAGCCTATTTGGTGTCAACAATATTGGCTATCAAATTCAAAACAAAAACAACTAGTAAACCATTTCTATCATCATCATTAAGCAAAAAAGAGCATAAATTAACAAATAGTTGAAGCTACGTAATTAGAGAGCTTCACTACCCCCAAATTGAAGGGTTTAGCCTCTCATATTTGTCATTTGATTAACAAATGTAGCTAGCAACATGAAAACAAAAAGAAAGAAAAATGAAAGCTAATGGAAAAGAGAATTAATCTAATTGCATAAAATAAAATCTACACTATTAGCATGAAAGAAAGGGAGCATGTAAGTAAATAAAACACTGATTAACATTGCATAAAAGAAAGATTACATGAAATAAAAATGACTAAGTATTCATGAAAAGACAAAGAGGGATTGTCTTTTTATTTTGATCCTAAACTAAACTAAAGAGAGAATAAGGAAGAAGTGGATTACATGAAACATAAGGGGTATATATACATTTAAGTGTGGAGGCCAAGTAATCATTAGTTTTTACTAATCATCATTTAAGTGTACATGGAGCCATTAATTCCATAAGCATGTACATTAGCCTCTAATTTGTATATTACGGTGGTGGATTGGTGGGGTTCTCCATGTTCTTCACTTTGAATTATTTCCATCATCATTCATTTGTATTCTTTTTGTGCATGCATATCTTCATCATGAAGCAAATTGTAATTGAAATCAAATTCCTGCAAAATAGTATGGAGATTTCTAATTAAATTTTCTCAAGTTAATTTATGCACAGAAATGACTATTTTGCCCTTGGATGAAGATGAATATGTGACAATTTGGAATTAATATGGATTTTGGTTAAAACAAGTTAAAATACCCAATATGATCATTTATTTAAATTAATTAGAATAAATATTGTGGTAAAACTATGCACATTTATGCACGCATTAAATACCCCTACACTTATCTTTTTATCCGTCCTTAAATATAGAAAAAATAAGATAAATCCGTTTTCGTAAGTAGCATGATTGCATTGAGCGTATGCAACAAGCTGTTATATCTCTAAGTGTCCCTAGTAGGACAAGTGTTGTCTCGTGACAGTTTTCAATAGATAATAACCACAAAATCCAAATCTAGGATGAAAATATTTACAAAATGCAAGATTTATTTACAGTGGGATGAATGCAAGTTTTTGGAAATATTTACAAATGGAAGATTTACTTTTAAATTGACACAAATAAGTAAAATATAGGTTTTGGTCATTATCTTGAAAATTTAAGTCATTTATTCGTCAAAGTTTCCAATAAAAACGAAGTTATCATAATAAGTAGACTATGGTTTAACTCGTTGTTTTGGTTAATAACACAGTGTAACTATGAAATGGATCCTTAGTTGATTATCAAAATCTATGGAAGCGGTATTTTCATTTCTTTTCAATAACAAATCAAATCAAATAAGTAAAAATAGTGCTAGGATTTCAATTGCTTGCTCTCTCATTATTTGCAAGAAAAATAACACATCTAGCTTAGGTAAACTGAGGCCAGATATACCACTCATGCACTGCCTTTTGGGCTTATATGAGGGGAGTACAGAGCATGATGAATGCGTACACTTTCGTGCATACACCTATCGATAGTAGGTGGTTTTTATTAAGTCTGTTCTTTTTTATCTTTTTTTTTACATGTGTTCCATACGTGCATAACCTTGAGGACTTTTAAATGAGTATGAAAGCACATAATCAAAGATTCTAAGTAATTCACCCATGCATAACCTGTGGACTTTTAAATGAGAGTAGATACTTTGGATGTTATTATATATTTTTTATTTTTTTTAAGAGAGAAAGAGAGTTTTGAAAAATCATCTTAGCACCATTTAACTTAGAAGACAAAAAAAATGTTATATCTTTGCTTTAAATCGACCACTTTTTAAAACCAAGATTTTCAATTAGGACATATTTCATAATTAACATGTATGAATCTTCCTATATACTAGTTAAACCATTGTTATTTGTAATCAAACTTCATTTTTATTTTTGTTAAGGTAAATAAAATTTTAAAATTTTCAATTTAATAAGCCAAAACCATATATATATCCTATAGTGTTTCTTTAAAAATAAATCAAAAATGGTTAAATAAATTTTTTTTTTCCAAAGAAAAAGTAAAAATAAATCATGAAAAATCCAAAATAAAGACGAGTCTCCCCCCACACTTGATTTTGACTGTGTCCCCACAGTCAACCCAAGTATGTGATGTCCCGGAGATTTGGGTAATATTTATTTAATAATTTCATTAATAATTATTTTAAAATGTGAAATACTGATTTAATAATCCAATTCAAACATAATTTTCTTTTGAAAATTTATAATTATTTAGTTTGATAAATGATATTCTTTTAAAAATTTATATAATAATTGAATTTGAGAATCTTATTGTTTTAAAATATTTTAATGATAAAATTTCTTACTAAGCTGATTTAAAATTATTTTATTTATAATGTATATATATGTATACACTGTAAATAGGAGTTTTGACCTTTATTTTAAATTTAAATATAATAAAGAATATTTTCAAATTTATAATATATATAGGTGTATAATTTATGAATTGATTAAGTTAAATTGAAATTAGTATTGGAATTTTTTCATAAGTCAATTTATAAATCTATCTTGTATTTTCAAAAAGAAATTATAGTAAATATTTTGTTATAAATATATAATAGTTAAAAATTGTATTTTATAATAAAGTTCATTTTGTTTTATCTTTAAATTGTTTTGAAATAAATTTAGTTTATTCATATTAAATTATAATATTTTGATTTGAAATCTTTGGAATAAAATGAATTCAACATTATTCTTTTCTTTTTAAAAGTTTCTCTTTTGAGAATTAGTTTTAAGTAATTTTTAAAAATATTCAAGCAAATATTTAAATATGTAAAGATAATTCATTTGTAATTATTTAAAGACTAATTGTAATGAAACATACAAAACATCTTAAATTAAATTAGAATGGTTTTATCTTAAATTAAAACATTTGTAAACAAAGAAATTTATTTATAATAAAATCATACATGTGTTAACATTCATGTTTTAAAGTAGACACATGTAATTAATCTTCACATCTAAACAACAAGTGGCATTACTAAATCAATATTGAATTTATTATTTTAGATAAAAACTTAACAAATCTTTTTGTTTCAAACCCTTACCCCTATGATGAATCTAAATTCAGTTTTGAGAAAACTGAAAATCCAATTCACTCTAAAAACTCCACAGCCCAAACTTAATCAATGTTTTGCAAATATCAAAACCATATTAGATCTGCAAATTTCAACTATGTAAGATCTGCAAATCAAAGTTTTGAAACCTGCAAAAAGAAAACCCAAATTTGCAAATTCTGTTAACCTGCAAACAATCCAAATTTCTGCAACCTGTAAGTTCAACACAAGCAAAGTTGAAATGGGAAGCATGCAGACCAAAATCATCATCAAATGCAGTTTCAAGGCCTGCAAACATCAAGCTAAAATCAACTCTAATTAGCATGCAAGCTCAGATTCAATGAAATAAAAATTCAGACTGCAGGAAAATGGATTGCAGATGGAATGCTCTCTGTTTTCAATTTAAGGTGAGTAAATTTTTGTTTTAAAAACAGTTTCTTTCTTTTAAAAACCAAGCTATCAAGATTTTCAAAAATTAAAGATTAATTCTCAATGCCTTTTAAATAAGGAAAGTTAAAACAGTGGTAAATTAATAACTACTCTGTTCTTCTCTTTTAGTAAGTAATCTCACTAATTATAGGTTGTTTTAAATTATCTGTGCATAAGATCTGATTGAATTGAGTAAGCTTGTTTGATTATTGTGTGGTGATGCTCTGTGTACTTTATTGAATATGCATATAGGTGATACAAATCTTCTAACAGTCCTGCTTCTATTCTTAACTAGGATTTTGAATACAAATTCACTTCTTTATGACTGAATCTCAGTTAGAAATTATTGTGTAAACATATTGTGTTTGTTCAGTATAATTTAGGTTTGTAGAAAAATTTATTTTAGAAAGTAAAGAAGAAAAAAAGGGACCCTATTACTTCTGAAAATCAGTCACAGCAGACAATGGTTTCCAAAGTAAAAATTATCAAACACCTTTAAATTATTCAATCAAGTTTAAAGCTTTAATGCATTTTTAAAAACATGGATATTAAAACATGCATCAAGTTTTAAAAGCTTCTGAGGAGTCAGTAACTTAGACTGTGTAGAATTTGGGATTTTGGGTATCTGTTCATAAAATAAATTTTGGAACTTGGATTTCTGCCTGGAGGTGGTGTGTTAACTGGAGAATAGAGGAAAAATTTCTAATAGATGGTCGGAGTAGAGTGTCAAGAGGGTTGTCAGGTTGGGGATGTGCTTAGTGAAGTTTTTCCAGGTTGCTTTTATTTTGCTTGATTTAAATTTCAAGCAACAGAGAATTTTGTTGATGATTGTTAACAAGTTGAAGGGGTGGATGGCTTCCTAGAGGGGTTGGTGAAGGATGCTGGAAGCCGCCGGAGCAGTGGTCGCAGTTGCACAGTGTTTGGTTGTCTCTGATGAACTCTGGTATGTAGGGTTTTGGGTGACTCGAAGTCACTCTCGTGTTGTTTGTGTTATGACCCGAAGTGAGTAGGATTTTAACCCGAAGTAATTTGTGGATGGTCTCGGGTTTAGTTGTACAGGTTGTAATCTGTGCAGTGTTGTTTTTTTTTTAAATCTGGGAAAACTCAAATGTTTTAAAGCAATGATTTAAATTAAAGTGTAGGTATGGTTTAAATTCAAGCAAGTTATGAATTCAAAAGTTTAAATTGAAGAATTCAAATATAAAGTAAGATTTAAACTTAAATTTGAAACAGTATAAATATAGTGCAGGTTTCTTTGAATTCCAGATTTTATTTAAACCAGTTTTGTTTTTTAAAAAAATCTGAAGGGAATTCAATTTTTAAAAACAAAGATTTAAATTCAGGTATAAGTTTGAATTCAAAGTTTAAAAATGAAACTTTTAAATTTTAAGCAAGATTTAGTTTTCAATTTTCAATTAACTCCATTTTAAAATAAAATGGTTGCTAGGCGATTTTCTTCTCTCGTGACTTCTCCTTCATCTCCGTGACATACTCTCCGTTCCCTCACCCCTATTCATGTCGACTTCTTCTCCAACTCAGCGTATCCCCTCCCCCTCTTCCACTCGTTCTGGGCGCCATTTCAGACTCTTGGCTGCTGTTGCTGACGAGCACCCTGACCTTCACTTGTCTCGAGATTTCTCCCCGCTTTGTGCTAGCAATCGGTCTCCCTTAGATCCAATTGACTGCCCTGAATCGTTTGAAGTATCAACTTTTGTTTCCGGTCCTCTTGCCGTGTCAGCGTCGTCGTCAATTTCTGGTATGCCGCTCAACATTCCTAAGTCCTGTTCCAACGTGAGTTGCTTTGTTGAGTCCGGTTTCGTTTTGGGTGATCATGTCAAGAGTATATTGGTGAATGACTGTGAATTACGAGGATTGGCAGGTGTAGACATTGGCATGGTTAAGTCTGTTGTGACAGATTGTAGCACGTCAAGTGTTTGTACCAATGCTACAGTGGGATCTGGAACTATCTCCAGTGTTACTGGTAAGGCCTCCCCATTGTGTGATGCTTCTATTGATATGCCTTCTGTTAAGATGTGTCCTGGGCCTCCCCCTGCCTGCCCCAATTCTGGTATAGCTAGTGGCACCTTTGCCTTTGCCACTGTTGAACCAGCGATCAACAATTTATATCCTGGCGATTTCATACATGCAGTTTCTTATCCCCTTATTGCACAATGCACCAATCCTGAGGCCTCTCCTGCTGATAATGTGTGTCGCCCTGCTGCCCCTTGCCCGCCTGTTCCCAAAACATGGTCATCGCTTTTTAAATCCATGCCCCGTAATGCGGGTGTCTATAAGCCAGTTGAGTTCGACATCGTTGAGGAAAACGGAGTGATGATCCCTCCCCCCTGTGTCATGCAAGCCGGTTTGGACTTTTGGTCAGGATACGTAGTTGGATTCTTTTTGGACCCTAAACATCGTCTTCACGATGTGGCTGCTGTTTGTCGTAGGGCCTGGAGACTAAAGGGTGGGCTTAAAGTTAAGATGGTTGATTCCTTGTACTACCGATTGTTCTCCTCCTCTGAGGAATGTAGTCGTGTTCTAGAGTCTGAGCCTTCCTTCTTTGATGGACAGCCTTTTATTATTACCCCCTGGTCTCCGACGATAGCAAGTGTTCATGACCAAGTTTTTTCTATCCCTGTTTGGGTTTATTCTCCCAAATTCCTTCTGCTTTACAACCGTTGCTTGGATTGAATTGGCTTGCATGCAATATAGGAAAATTGAAATGTTTTGACACTAATACAGTTGCCCGTGATAAGTTTGTTTATGCCAAGGCCCTGATTGAGATTTCTCCCCATAAGCCTCTTCCTACCTCTATTCATGTCCAGCTTTCTGTTGGTCACGTGGTAGACGTTCGTGTTCGTTATGGATGGGTCCCTGACATATGTACCTCATGTCATTCTTTTGGACATTTTGCCTCTGCCTGCACACGATCTGTTGTTCCTGCTGCTGCTCCTAAGATCCCTCTGCCTCAGTCTCCGCTTATAAAATGGGTTCCCAAAGCCTCTCTGGTTGCTTCTCACTCTGGTCCATCCCTTTCCTTAGTGCGTCCTGCTTCCCTAGATCCTGGTTTTGTTCCCTTTGTTCTCCCTGCTGATCCTGTTCTCTCTCCGCCGCAAGTTGTTTGGGCTGAGACTGAACATTGTTGGGTTGATCGTCGTTCTGATATGAGATTCAACCCTGTGGATGACTCCTATTTTAGATATGTATCTGATGACTTACTGGATCTGCGATGCCTTTATTATAGTATTTCTGGGGATTCCTTGGTTCTTGACATGGATGGTTCGAATGCTGAAATTAATTCGGCTCTTCTTGCTGATGCTGCATGGGATCGATCTTTTATATACTCTTCTGACATTGACTTTTATGATCCTTCTCTTGCTGTTCAGTTTCGGCCCTTTTTTGGTCTTCTTAGGGGAGGTTCACTGGATTCTTCCAGGGTTCTTGAGGACGTCGGAGATTCTTCCTCTACGGAGGAGAACTAGCTTTGTTATTTATTCTAGTAGCTGTGACATGTCTGTCATACTCCTGCGCTGTATTTTTAATTTCTTATTCATAGTAGCTAAGGTGCCTCTACCTTACTCCTGTACTTCAACCTTATTACGTTCGTAATAAAAGTGGTCGGTCCACTATAAAACCGTCGGCCATGCCAAAAAAAAATTTAGTTTTGAAATCAAGTTTTGAATGTGATTTCAGTTTTACTTTGAAATGAGTTTGAATTTAAAACAGTTTTGAAAATTTTTAAATATTGGACAGGAAACGTTTTTTTAAGTAGAATTTCAATATGAATTTGATTTCAAATAAGGTTTAAATTTAAAAGAATTTTTTCCTTTAAGTATTGAAATAAAATTATGATATGTTTAACTTTAAATTGAAAAGTTAAATAATCTATCTATTTACAAATGTTTGATTTCTTAGTAAAATTTAGTAATATTGATTTTTAAACTTTTCTTATATAATAATGTTAGTTCTTTACCTTTAGGTTATTAATTATTTAAATTTGGGAATGTTTATATGGTTAAACATTTTTAAAATCTTAAATTTTAAAATGGAAGTTGAATTTAATTTTAGGAGTGTATTGTTTAAATACATTTGAATAATTAATAAGTCATTAATAAGTAAATAGATTAATGTGGAAATAATTAAGATGATTAATGAATAATTAATCTAAGGTAATTTTCTTAAGTAAGGAATTAATGAAAATGTTGTTAATTATCTAAGGGTAATTAATAATTAATTAATGTAATTAATTTTGATGGAATTAATTAGATTAATTAATTGATGATAATCAATTGTAATTTGTTAAGTATTATTACTTTATAAAAATAATTAAGGTATTAATTACTTATTGTAATTAATTCTGATAATGTGCTTTGTTAAATTAATTAATTTAGTTTAATTAATTTAAGAAATAATTTAATAATTTAATGATAATAATTAGTTGATGTAATTTATGGAGAAGGATTTCTTAGAAAAGTGATAATTAATAATTACTGGATTGTAATTATGGAAAGATGTTTTATTTTAGTTAAGTAATTTGGATAATTACTTTTGTAATCAATCAAGGATTAATTAATAAAGATAATTAATTATTGAATAATTAATTTATCAATAAGTAATTAAGGGTAGTTAATTACTGGATTTAAATATTAATCAAGGTGATTAATGATTAGATTAATTACTAAATGTAATTAATATTAAATAAAGTAATTAATTTAAATATTAATTAGAGATCATTAATTATTATAATTAATGATGTAATTAAGAATAGTTTAATTAAGTAATAATTAAATAATTAAGTGATTAATTAATTGTAATTAATTAAGGATAAATGTAATTAATTATAGTTAATAATAAATGAAGTAATTAAATGTTAATTACTTATGATTAAGGTTAATTAATTTTATGGAATTAATTTAATACTAATTACTTATTGTAATTAGTGAATGATTAATCAAAGGTGTTTAATCAAGTTGAATACTTAATGAATGATTAATTAACTAGGTTGATTAATCAATAGGTTTATAAGCAAGATTTATAGGTGAATAATTAATTTATTTTATTTTCAATTAATTAAAGATAGAAGTAATTAATTTAATTCATTTTAAATTAATTATAAATAATGGATAATATTTCATTGGTTATGAATGATATTGATATACCTTTGATGGTTGTGATCTCAGAAATGAGATGAGTAGTATCTATAGGATATGGATGCTTAGTTATAGTATGATGGATTATTTTGGTTGTGATGATTGACTGTTGTGATGATTATCTGTTGTGATAATATTATGGGTTATCTCTTATGATATATGTAGTTTATCTATCTGTGTGAAATAGATAAAAATAAAATGAGTTAATTGTTTGAAACCCTTAAGTACAACTTGGACATTAAGATGGCGTTTGGTTTCGGTAAGACCGGGATCGGATTTCCATATTTGGATATCCGAAAACAACATCGATTCCAATTTAAACGTTAGGTCGTTAATCCAAGTGGAGCAAGTGAAGACTCGAGGTGTAAGGGCTATACGTCAGTATAACTCTGTGGGTGATTCCGTAATGAGTTTGACGGAATAGTACTTATAGGTTCGAGATTGTGGTTTAGAGTGCAAGGGTTATCGTCGTTAACTCTGAGGGTTATTCCAAAATGAGTGTAACGAGATAATGCCTTCGGTTTCGTTCGAACCCGGAACGAACTTGTATGGATTGAATGCTTTCAGAACATCGTCAGGTGGACGATGAGCATTCTAAGATAAATGTGATCTCTAAAGGTAATCGCAGCCTCAAGCCTCATCAACCGGGAATGGCTAAAATAGGGGAGGTGCAGCAAGGCTTCGTGGGTAGCCCCCACTTGAGAGTGAGATTTACCCCTGTCTAGAGGTCTCTTTTATTTCGGCTGTGTGGATGTTTGAGAGCTCCAACTGTCGGGGTTGTCTTGTTCGGAACTGTTCAGTAAGGAATGGGTCCGGCCTTGTGTTGCAGGGGATTGGGAGTAATCCTCGGTACGGTGATCTAGGCCACGTACTGTGACGGGCGGTATCCCAGTAGCCCTGCCATTGATGGAATCCAAAATCCAATAAGTGCCTGTACGGTTTTGATTGTGCCCAACTATGTTGGAACGTGAGATGTAAGCATTCCAGCTATTTCTGTATTTTATTTTGAAAACCCTAGACACTATTATAATATCACTGGATTTCCTATCAAATGATTTGGTTAGCGTAAGGTAAAAACTTTTCCATGTTTATGTGTGGGAAGTCTTACGTGATACCTTTTGTTTTCAAAGGATTTTCTAAAAGTTAAGCAACTTTTAAACCGTTTACTCACACCAGACCCCTGTCTGACCCGAGTGTTTATTTTCTGTTTTATTAAACTCTTGGTTACTCATATTACGTATGAGTAGTCAAGTGATTCAAGGTTGCTTTGACGAGTTCTGGAGGAGATAATGGAGCAGTAGGCTTCAGCGTGTAGATATATATAGTGGTTTTGCTGTGTTTGAGTTGTATCTGTTTTTCTCTGATGTTCTTGAATTGTAATTGCTAGATAGATGTTTATAACTGTCTAGTTTGTGTTGTATTCGCTGTAAAACTCTGATGTATATGATACTATGTAAAGTATTATGTGATATAATATAATTTATTCGTTCCACTGTGAGATTCTGATGTTGTCTGTTTCTTTCTTTCCTTTCTTTTCTCTTTTCTATCCCTTTCTTTCTTCTTAACGATGCGACTTCCTGGAGTTTGGAAGTTGGGTTGTTACAACGTGGTATCAGAGCATTAGGTTGAGTGAATACCTATGCTCTGTAGAGGTGTCTTTCTTGAGAGAGCGTACTTGTAATTTTAAATATAAATATATTTAATTCTACCTATCTGTTGGGTTACCTGTTCAGGTTTTCCAATATAAGTAATAAAGGTAGATAGGGTAGTGGTGTGTGTAACACAACTACCAATGGTTGGAGGTCCGAGTGTTAGAGTTTGGAAGAGATCTGCTAAGGCAGTATTGGGCATCTTGAGTAGTTTGGCAGTTTGGTGTGAAGGATTTCACTGATCTCTGAAGGAAAATCTTTTCAAGATTCGGAGTGTATCTATGGATTTTAAGCTTGATTTCACTCGTGTGAATGGATTTTCTTGAGTCTGGATCAGTTTGGAGTACTGAAGCCAGCAATGGAATTTTGGCAACCTTAGAAAGGAGTTCTGTCTGTATTTGAGTTTGAGACTCAGTTTGGCAGAGTGTTTTGAGCTGGGTTTGGGAGCGAGTTTCCTGAGGGATATCTGTCTTCTGAAGGCTCTATTGTGGAAGTGGCTGGTGTAGTTTTGAGGTTCGATGAGCTTTTGGGTAAGGAAGTCTTTAGCAGCATTAGCAGCAGTAAGTGGCGTGTTTCTTCGATGTTTGTGAAGTCTCTGTGAATCTTTTGTCGGTAGTCCGGGCAGATGGTGAAGCTTGTCCATTTCTTCTGAAAGTCAACTGGGTGTGATGTTTGTGGTTGAAGGTGGACCACTAGTTTCCCTTTTGATTTGAAGGCTTTGGCTATTCTGATTGTTGAAGAGAGAACGATTTCTTGGAATCTGAACTGAATAGAATTCGCAAAAGTGACTTGCGATGATCCGGAAGTTTCCTGAGTAACCTTTGTTTGGATTGAAGCATCTCTAGAAGGTTGAAGGCAGCCCAGGATCGACAGGAAACATTTGTGGATAAGAGATTGGATCTTTCTGTTTTCTCTCAAGGGTTAAGTGATTGATCTACAGGATTGGATTGCCAGTTTGGATAACTGGGATTCGATGAGTTTCACGTATCTCTGAGGGAGTACGTGTATGGTCTATCTCTGGTTGGGAAACCAGCAGTTCTGGAGTTTTGATTGTTGAGTCAGACTCGTCTGCAGTCTGATATCTTGTCTTGTGTTGTAGATAGTTGTGAATAGGAGTTTTGGAGCTTCTTAGTATTGATTGTTTGAATTCTCTAGAGCGAGTATCCCGGTGTATATATATATATATATACTTGGGGAAACTCGATAAAATATTATCCAGAATTTGTCTGGATAATTAGATTTGTTTGATTGGTTGAATTGGTTGTTTGATTGTTAGCATATGTTTGATATATGCTTGTGTTTTAAATAAAATCTTTAATGAGATTATTAAGTACCTTTGCTTTTAAATTTCGGGGACGAAATTCTTTTAAGGGGGGAGGAATGTGATGTCCCGGAGATTTGGGCAATATTTATCTAATATTTTCATTAATAATTATTTTAAAATGTGAAATACTGATTTAATAATCCAATTCAAACATAATTTTCTTTTGAAAATTTATAATTATTTAGTTTGATAAATGATATTCTTTTAAAAATTTATAATAATAATTGAATTTGAGAATCTTATTGTTTTAAAATATTTTAATGATATAATTTTCTTTCTAAGCTGATTTAAAAATATTTTATTTATAATGTGTATATATGTATACATTATAAATAGGAGTTTTGACCTTTATTTTAAATTTAAATTTAATAAAGAATATTTTCAAATTTATAATATATATAGGCGTATAATTTATAAATTGATTAAGTTAAATTGAAATTAGTATTGGAATTTTTTCATAAGTCAATTTATAAATCTATCTTGTATTTTCAAAAAGAAATTATAGTAAATATTTTGTTATAAATATATAATAGTTAAAAATTGTATTTTATAATAAAGTTCATTTTGTTTTATCTTTAAATTGTTTTGAAATAAATTTTGTTTATTTATATTAAAGTATAATATTTTGATTTGGAATCTTTGGAATAAAATGAATTCAACATTATTCTTTTCTTTTTAAAAGTTTCTCTTTTGAGAATTAGTTTTAAGTAATTTTTAAAAATATTCAAGCAAATATTTAAATATGTAAAGATAATTCATTTGTAATTATTTAAAGACTAATTGTAAATGAAACATACAAAACATCTTAAATTAAATTGGAATGGTTTTATCTTAAATTAAAACATTTGTAAACAAAGAAATTTATTTATATAAAAATCGTACATGTGTTAACATTCATGTTTTAAAGTAGACACATGTAATTAATCTTCACATCTAAACAACAAGTGGCATTACTAAATCAATATTGAATTTATTATTTTAGATAAAAACTTAACAAATCTTTTTGTTTCAAACCCTTACCCCTATGATGAATCTAAATTCAGTTTTGAGAAAACTGAAAATCCAATTCACTCTAAAAACTCCACAGCCCAAACTTAATCAATGTTTTGCAAATATCAAAACCATATTAGATCTGCAAATTTCAACTATGTAAGATCTGCAAATCAAAGTTTTGAAACCTGCAAAAAGAAAACCCAAATTTGCAAATTCTGTTAACCTGCAAACAATCCAAATTTCTGCAACCTGTAAGTTCAACACAAGCAAAGTTGAAATGGGAAGCATGCAGACCAAAATCATCATCAAATGCAGTTTCAAGGCCTGCAAACATCAAGCTAAAATCAACTCTAATTAGCATGCAAGCTCAGATTCAATGAAATAAAAATTCAGGCTGCAGGAAAATGGATTGCAGATGGAATGCTCTCTGTTTTCATTTTAAGGTGAGTAAATTTTTGTTTTAAAAACAGTTTCTTTCTTTTAAAAACCAAGCTATCAAGATTTGCAGAAATTAAAGTATAATTCTCAATGCCTTTTAAATAAGGAAATTTAAAACAGTGGTAAATTAATAACTACTCTGTTCTTCTCTTTTAGTAAGTAATCTCACTAATTATAGGTTGTTTTAAATTATCTGTGCATAAGAAGGTATTGAATTGAGTAAGCTTGTTTGATTATTGTGTGGTGATGCTCTGCGTACTTTCTTGATTATGCATATAGGTGATACAAATCTTCTAACAGTCCTGCTTCTATTCTTAACTAGGATTTTGAATACAAATTCACCTCTTTATGATTGAATCTCAGTTAGAAATTATTGTGTAAACATATTGTGTTTGTTCAGTATAATTTAGGTTTGTAAAAAAAATTTATTTTAGAAAGTAAAGAAAAAAAAAGGGACCCTGTTGCTTCTGAAAATCAGTCACAGCAGACAATGGTTTCCAAAGTAAAAATTATCAAACACCTTTAAATTATTCAATCAAGTTTAAAGCTTTAATGCATTTTTAAAAACATGGATATTAAAACATGCATCAAGTTTTAAAAGCTTTTGAGGAGTCAGTAATTTAGACTTTGTAGAATTTGGGATTTTGGGTATCTGTTCATAAAATAAATTTTGGAACTTGGATTTCTGCCTGGAGGTGGTGTGTTAATTGGAGAATAGAGGAAAAATTTCTAATAAATGGTCGGAGTGGAGTGTCAAGAGGGTTGTCAGGTTGGGGATGTGCTTGGTGAAGTTTTTCCAGGTTGCTGTTATTTTGCTTGATTTAAATTTCAAGCAACAGAGAATTTTGTTGATGATTGTTAACAAGTTGAAGGGGTGGATGGCTTCCTGGCGGGGTTGGTGAAGGATGCTGGAAGCCGCCGGAGCAGTGGTCGCAGATGCACAGTGTTTGGTTGTCTCTGGTGAACTCTGATGTGTAGGGTTTTGGGTGACTCGAAGTCACTCTCGTGCTGTTTGTGTTATGACCCGAAGTGAGTAGGATTTTAACCCGAAGTAATTTGTGGATGGTCTCGGGTTTAGTTGTACAGGTTAGAATCTGTGCAGTGTTGTTTTTTTTTAAATCTGGAAAAACTCAAATGTTTAAAAGCAATGACTTAAATTAAAGTGTAGGTATGGTTTAAATTCAAGTAAGTTATGAATTCAAAAGTTTAAATTGAAGAATTCAAACATAAAGTAAGATTTAAACTTAAATTTGAAACAGTATAAATATAGTGCAGGTTTCTTTGAATTCCAGATTTTATTTAAACCAGTTTTGTTTTTTAAAAAAATCTGAAGGGAATTCAATTTCTAAAAACAAAGATTTAAATTCAGGTATAAGTTTGAATTCAAAGTTTAAAAATGAAACTTTTATATTTTAAGCAAGATTTAAAATTTAGTTTCGAAATCAAGTTTTGAATTTGATTTCAGTTTTACTTTGAAATGAGTTTGAATTTAAAACAGTTTTGAAAATTTTTAAATATTGGACAGGAAACTTTTTTTTAAGTAGAATTTAAATATGAATTTGATTTCAAATAAGGTTTAAATTTAAAGGAATTTTTTCCTTTAAGTATTGAATAAAATTATGATACGTTTAACTTTAAATTGAAAAGTTAAATAATCTATCTATTTACAAATGTTTGATTTCTTAGTAAAATTTAGTAATATTGATTTTTAAACTTTTCTTATATAATAATGTTAGTTCTTTACCTTTAGGTTATTAATTATTTAAATTTGGGAATGTTTATATGGTTAAACATTTTTAAAATCTTAATTTTTAAAATGGAAGTTGAATTTAATTTTAGGAGTGTATTGTTTAAATACATTTGAATAATTAATAAGTCATTAATAAGTAAATAGATTAATGTGGAAATAATTAAGATGATTAATGAATAATTAATCTAAGGTAATTTTCTTAAGTAAGGAATTAATGAAAATGTTGTTAATTATCTAAGGGTAATTAATAATTAATTAATGTAATTAATTTTGATGGAATTAATTAGATTAATTAATTGATGATAATCAATTGTAATTTGTTTGGCAAGGCCGACGGGGTTGGATGGACCCCGACCATTTTATTGCAGCACCAGAAAGAATACAACACAGACAACAATGAGCAAGCTCATAGAGTACAGGGAAAACAAAGCGCTACAAAGAACTGGAAGCTAAAAGAAAAAAAGAAAGAAACAAAAACAACAAACAGCTAACTTAAGTAGAATGAAAAAGCATGGATCAGAGGGGAAAGAAAGCAAGCACAAAGATTACTTGAGCGCAAACAGCACCCGAAGCGAAAATTTGCATTGCTCATGTGCCGAGCACATATTCTCCTGTACCACTTATGCTTTTCACTGTTCTTCATCAAATACTCAGTAACAGCACAAATATTGTTCCTGGTTTTGTCATCTCCCCTAACCAGCTCATCTGAAGCTTCGACATGGTAGAAAAGAATCAAGATCCTACCTAGTGACGCATCATCCTGGTTGAGTATAACGTTCCATTCAGGTATATTGTAGCTAGCTTCCTTGAATGTTAAACAACAGTTAAGCTTATTCTCCAGCATGACAACAATAGTTAACTTATGAGTGCCAATAAGCGATTTACTTTGGTCAAGATTGGTGACGTAATTGCCCCCTTGTTTGTTCCATGCACCTAGATCATTTATCATTGGTGAGCACGAGCGTTAATCAATTCTATTTTCATTCTTCTCGTAACAGCTTGCGAAGAGGATAAATAGTTAGGTATTTCAATAGATAGCGGAGTAACCACTCTGCCCGTATTACCATATGAAGTTGATGGAGAAGTCAGTTCGGAGATATTGGGTGGCTCAGGAGAGGTGGTAGGAGAGGAAAGGGGAGTGCGGGACAATGGAGGTGGTTTTTTGTAGGCAGAGGGAGGTTTAATGTTGGCGTAGATAAAAGAAGGAGCTGGACCTTGAACATTAGCGATATCGGTTTGGGGACTTTGCTGAGTTGTGCAATTAACTTCGGACATGCACGTTCCATCAGTTGAGTTTGGAGTCTTGCTGAAGGAAGAAAACTTTTTCCTACACTTTTCACCCTTCTTATCACTTAAATTTAGTTCTTCATGACTCGTACCTTCATTGCTTAGCCTGATTTCCATTTTTCCAGAAACAGAAGTTAACACATCCAGATTATCAACTTGTTCTGAAGAGACGAAAATATTCATTCCTTTGGTATTTTCATTAACTGCTCCGCTTACTCCACTTCTTTCTTCTACTGTCATACTTTCATTATCTCTAGTATCTATATTATCATCAAGATCCAGACAGTTGAGAATATCGAATTTATTGGAAATCAATAAGCCATCATCTAAATCAGCTTCTACACTATATACTTCTTTCAGATTGCTTGGTCCCTCATTAGTTTTAATAATTATTCCTGGAATATTGACAGGCTCCACTACTCCCCTATCTTCATTACCCAGAACATCAGACTCAATACTGAATTTCTCATTCTCTATTCCCTTTCTCTCTTTCTCCCTAGCATTCGCACATGCATGAATATCCATGTTAACTTTTTCAGTAGCTATTTCATCACTCCCCTCTTCTGTTTGTTCCCCATTCTCTTCTGTTGCTTCTTTAACTATTTTCTTTCTTATAATACGTTGCCATGTTCTACCACTTTGCTTTTTGATTGGTTTAAGCGCTTGAACCTTCTCAGTGTTTTCCTTCTTGCTTGGCTCTCTATCTGCTTTACTATTTCCTTTATCACACATTGTGTTACTGCTATCATTATTATCACAATCAACAGTTTTGTGTCCAAACCTGTTGCACATTACACATACATCTGGCCTCCATAAGTACTTAACATAGATTTTCTGTTGACCTCCCTCTACAAGTTTAACCAAGAAGTCATCAGCAAGTTCTTTATCGGGCCTTATTTCAATTAAGCACTTCGCAAAGCTCAACCTATCTTGTTTTTCAGTCATCTCATCCATGCATAACAGTTTACCCAAGTGACTACAAAGCCAGTTAATTCCTAGCGGGGACCAAGCAAATATGGGAAGATTGTACAGTTGCACCCAAACTGGGACAGTAGAGACTGATCCAGTAACGTTACTCACATTTGCATCATACGGTTTGATTATGAAAAGTTTATTATTCATGACAATAGGGTCACTCTGCAATATTGTTATTCTATCTTCACTACAAGAGAACTTGAATAAGAAGATATTACCATCCGATTTAACTGAAACAGCACCTTTAAGTTTCCATATGAACTTCAACTTCTGAACAACAGCCGTGTACGACAGAGGCTTATCCAGGAAGAAGCCTACTATTGTATCATTCCAGACAGCAGCACCCGCCTCAATAACTTCAGCAGGCGGCACTAAAGCTTCATCTTCGTACATAGGTGTCAGATCTACAGGTATATACTTGCCTGCGTTCCTCGGCTTGCGTTTAAACAGTGAAGTCCAAATTCGCTCACACGAACCATCAGGGAGGTTGTTAGCGGATAGAGTAGGGTGTTTTGAGTAAGCCGATAGCAGTGGAAGTGGGTCAGGAGGGAGTGGGTCAGGTAGTGAATTGGTTTGTTTGTTTGGAGGAGGTGGAGGAGAGAAGCGTACAGGAGTGACTTTGAGGGGGGAGGGGACAGGGGTGGATGCAGAAGGAACTGACAAGATGGGAGGTGGGGGCGTAGGAACTGAAGAAAGGACGTCGTTGACTGTGGAGGGAAGGAGGTGTACAACAGGTAAGGCTGGAATAGTTGATTTGATGGGAGGTGAAAGAAGGGGGATAACAGGGGCGGACATTAAATTACGAAAAATGAAGAATGAAAACTAGTCAACATTTTTGGAGCAGGATACATCAATTGTAATTTGTTAAGTATTATTACTTTATAAAAATAATTAAGGTATTAATTACTTATTGTAATTAATTCTGATAATGTGCTTTGTTAAATTAATTAATTTAGTTTAGTTAATTTAAGAAATAATTTAATAATTTGATGATAATAATTAGTTGACGTAATTTATGGAGCAGGATTTCTTAGAGAAGTGATAATTGATAATTACTGGATTGTAATTATGGAAAGATGTTTTATTTTAGTTAAGTAATTTGGATAATTACTTTTGTAATCAATCAAGGATTAATTAATAAAGATAATTAATTATTGAATAATCAATTTATCAATAAGTAATTAAGGGTAGTTAATTACTGGATTCAAATATTAATCAAGGTGATTAATGATTAGATTAATTACTAAATGTAATTAATATTAAATAAAGTAATTAATTTAAATATTAATTAGAGATCATTAATTATTATAATTAATGATGTAATTAAGAATAGTTTAATTAAGTAATAATTAAATAATTAAGTGATTAATTAATTGTAATTAATTAAGGATAAATGTAATTAATTATAGTTAATAATAAATGAAGTAATTAAATGTTAATTACTTATGATTAAGGTTAATTAATTTTATGGAATTAATTTAAGACTAATTACTTATTGTAATTAGTGAATGATTAATCAAAGGTGTTTAATCAAGTTGAATACTTAATGAATGATTAATTAACTAGGTTGATTAATCAATATGTTTATAAGCAAGATTTATAGGTGAATAATTAATTTAATTTATTTTAAATTAATTAAAGGTAGAAGTAATTAATTTAGTTCATTTTAAATTAATTATAAATAATGGATAATATATCATTGCTTATGAATGATATTGATATACCTTTGATGGTTGTGATCTCAGAAATGAGATGAGTAGTATCTATAGGATATGGATGCTTAGTTATAGTATGATGGATTATTTTGGTTGTGATGATTGACTGTTGTGATGATTATCTGTTGTGATAATATTATGGGTTATTTGTTATGATATATGTAGTTTATCTATCTGTGTGAAATAGATAAAAATAAAATGAGTTAATTGTTTAAAACCCTTAAGTATACCTTGGACATTAAGATGGCGTTTGGTTTCGGTGAGACCGGGATCGGATTTCCATATTTGGATATCCGAAAACCACATCGATTCCAATTTAAACGTTAGGTCGTTAATCCAAGTGGAGCAAGTGAAGACTCGAGGTGTAAGGGCTATACGTCAGTATAACTCTGTGGGTGATTCCGTAATGAGTTTGACGGAATAGTACTTATAGGTTCGAGATGGTGGTTTAGAGTGCAAGGGTTATCGTCGTTAACTCTGAGGGTGATTCCAAAATGAGTGTAACGAGATAATGCCTTCGGTTTCGTTCGAACCCGGAACGAACTTGTATGGATTGAATGCTTTCAGAACATCGTCAGGTGGACGATGAGCATTCTAAGATAAATGTGATCTGTAAAGGTAATCGCAGCCTCAAGCCTCATCAACCGAGAATGGCTAAAACAGGGGAGGTGCAGCAAGGCTTCGTGGGTAGCCCCCACTTAAGAGTGAGATTTACCCCTATCTAGAGGTCCCTTTTATTTCGGCTGTGTGGACGGTTGAGAGCTCCAACTGTCGGGGTTGTCTTGTTCGGAACTATTCAGTAAGGAATGGGTCCGGCCTTGTGTTGCAGGGGATTGGGAGTAATCCTCGGTACGGTGATCTAGGCCACGTACTGTGACGGGCGGTACCCCAATAGCCCTACCATTGATGGAATCCAAAATCCAATAAGTGCCTGTACGGTTTTGATTGTGCCCAACTATGTTGTAATGTGAGATGTAAGCATTCCAGCTATTTCTGTATTTTGTTTTGAAAACCCTATACACTATTATAATATCACTGGATTTCCTATCAAAAGCTTTGGTTAGCGTAAGGTAAAAACTTTTCCATGTTTATGTGTGGGAAGTCTTACGTGATACCTTTTGTTTTCAAAGGATTTTCAAAAAGTTAAGCAACTTTTAAACCGTTATTCACACCAGACCCCTGTCTGACCCGAGTGTTTATTTTCTGTTTTATTAAACTCTTGGGTACTCGTATTACGTATGAGTAGTCAAGTGATTCACGGTTGCTTTGACGAGTTCTGGAGGAGATAATGGAGAAGGAGGCTTCAGCGTGTAGATATATATAGTGGTTCCGCTGTGTTTGAGTTGTATATGTTTTTCTCTGATGTTCTTGAATTGTAATCGCTAAACAGATGTTTATAACCGTCTAGTTTGTGTTGTATTGGCTGTAAAACTCTGATGTATATGATACTATGTAAAGTATTATGTGATATAATATAATTTATTCGTTCCACTGTGAGATTCAGATGTTGTCTATTTCTTTCTTTCCTTTCTTTTCTCTTTTCTATCCCTTTCTTTCTTCTTAACGATGCGACTTCCTGGAGTTTGGAAGTTGGGTTGTTACAACGTGGTATCAGAGCATTAGGTTGAGCGAATACCTAGGCTCTGTAGAGGTGTCTTTCTTGAGAGAGCGTACTTGTAATTTTAAATATAAATATATTTAATTCTACCTATCTGTTGGGTTACCTGTTCAGGTTTTCCAATATAAGTAATAAAGGTAGATAGGGTAGTGGTGTGTGTAACACAACTACCAATGGTTGGAGGTTCGAGTGTTAGAGTTTGGAAGAGATCTGCTAGGGCAGTATTGGGCATCTTGAGTAGTTTGGCAGTTTGGTGTGAAGGATTTCACTGATCTTTGAAGGAAAATCTTTTCAAGATTCGGAGTGTATCTTTGGATTTTAAGCTTGATTTCACTCGTGCGAATGGATTTTCTTGAGTCTGGATCAGTTTGGAGTACTGAAGCCAACAATGGAATTTTGGCAACCTTAGAAAGGAGTTCTGTCTGTATTTGAGTTTGAGACTCAGTTTGGCAGAGTGTTTTGAGCTGGGTTTGGGAGCGAGTTTCCTGAGGGATATCTGTCTTCTGAAGGCTCTATTGTGGAAGTGGCTGGTGTAGTTTTGAGGTTCGATGAGCTTTTGGGTAAGGAAGTCTTTAGCAGCATTAGCAGCAGTAAGTGGCTTGTTTCTTCGATGTTTGTGAAGTCTCTATGAATCTTTTGTCGGTAGTCCGGGCAGATGGTGAAGCTTGTCCATTTCTTCTGAAAGCTCAGCTGGGTGTGATGTTTGTGGTTGAAGGTGGACCACTAGTTTCCCTTTTGATTTGAAGGCTTTGGCTGTTCTGATTGTTGAAGAGAGAACGATTTCTTGGAATCTGAACTGAATAGAATTCGCAAAAGTGACTTGCGATGATCCGGAAGTTTCCTGAGTAACCTTTGTTTGGATTAAAGCATCTCTAGAAGGTTGAAGGCAGCCCAGGATCGACAGGAAACATTTGTGGATAAGAGATTGGATCTTTCTGTTTTCTCTCAAGGGTTAAGTGATTGATCTACAGGATTGGATTGCCAGTTTGGATAACTGGGATTCGATGAGTTTCACGTATCTCTGAGGGAGTACGTGTATGGTCTATCTCTGGTTGGGAAACCAGCAGTTCTGGAGTTTTGATTGTTGAGTCAGACTCGTCTACAGTCTGATATCTTGTCTTGTGTTGTAGATAGTTGTGAATAGGAGTTTTGGAGCTTCTTAGTATTGATTGTTTGAATTCTCTAGAGCGAGTATCCCGGTGTATATATATATATACTTGGGGAAACTCGATAAAATATTATCCAGAATTTGTCTGGATAATTAGATTTGTTTGATTGGTTGAATTGGTTGTTTGATTGTTAGCATATGTTTGATATATGCTTGTGTTTTAAATAAAATCTTTAATGAGATTATTAAATACCTTTGCATTTAAATTTCGGGGACGAAATTCTTTTATGGGGGGAGGAATGTGATGTCCCGGAGATTTGGGCAATATTTATTTAATAATTTCATTAATAATTATTTTAAAATGTGAAATATTGATTTAATAATCCAATTCAAACATAATTTCTTTTGAAAATTTATAATTATTTAGTTTGATAAATGATATTCTTTTAAAAATTTATAATAATAATTGAATTTGAGAATCTTATTGTTTTAAAATATTTTAATGATAAAATTTTCTTTCTAACCTGATTTAAAAATATTTTATTTATAATGTATATATATGTATACATTGTAAATAGGAGTTTTGACCTTTATTTTAAATTTAAATTTAATAAAGAATATTTTCAAATTTATAATATATATAGGTGTATAATTTATGAATTGATTAAGTTAAATTGAAATTAGTATTGGAACTTTTTCATAAGTCAATTTATAAATCTATCTTGTATTTTCAAAAAGAAATTATAGTAAATATTTTGTTATAAATATATAATAGTTAAAAATTGTATTTTATAGTAAAGTTCATTTTGTTTTATCTTTAAATTGTTTTGAAATAAATTTAGTTTATTTATATTAAAGTATAATATTTTGATTTGAAATCTTTGGAATAAAATGAATTCAACATTATTCTTTTCTTTTTAAAAGTTTCTCTTTTGAGAATTAGTTTTAAGTAATTTTTAAAAATATTCAAGCAAATATTTAAATATGTAAAGATAATTCATTTGTAATTATTTAAAGACTAATTGTAAATGAAACATACAAAACATCTTAAATTAAATTGGAATGGTTTTATCTTAAACTAAAACATTTGTAAACAAAGAAATTTATTTATATAAAAATCATACATGTGTTAACATTCATGTTTTAAAGTAGACACATGTAATTAATCTTCACATCTAAACAACAAGTGGCATTACTAAATCAATATTGAATTTATTATTTTAGATAAAAACTTAACAAATCTTTTTGTTTCAAACCCTTACCCCTATGATGAATCTAAATTCAGTTTTGAGAAAACTGAAAATCCAATTCACTCTAAAAACTCCACATCCCAAACTTAATCAATGTTTTGCAAATATCAAAACCATATTAGATCTGCAAATTTCAACTATGTAAGATCTGCAAATCAAAGTTTTGAAACCTGCAAAAAGAAAACCCAAATTTGCAAATTCTGTTAACCTGCAGACAATCCAAATTTCTGCAACCTGTAAGTTCAACACAAGCAAAGTTGAAATGGGAAGCATGCAGACCAAAATCATCATCAAATGCAGTTTCAAGGCCTGCAAACATCAAGCTAAAATCAACTCTAATTAGCATGCAAGCTCAGATTCAATGAAATAAAAATTCAGGCTGCAGGAAAATGGATTGCAGATGAAATGCTCTCTGTTTTCATTTTAAGGTGAGTAAATTTTTGTTTTAAAAACAGTTTCTTTCTTTTAAAAACCAAGCTATCAAGATTTGCAGAAATTAAAGTTTAATTCTCAATGCCTTTTAAATAAGGAAATTTAAAACAGTGGTAAATTAATAACTACTCTGTTCTTCTCTTTTAGTAAGTAATCTCACTAATTATAGGTTGTTTTAAATTATCTGTGCATAAGATCTGATTGAATTGAGTAAGCTTGTTTGATTATTGTGTGGTGATGCTCTGTGTACTTTAATGAATATGCATATAGGTGATACAAATCTTCTAACAGTCCTGCTTCTATTCTTAACTAGGATTTTGAATACAAATTCACTTCTTTATGACTGATCTCAGTTAGAAATTATTGTGTAAACATATTGTGTTTGTTCAGTATAATTTAGGTTTGTAAAAAAATTTACTTTAGAAAGTAAAGAAAAAAAAAGGGACCCTGTTACTTCTGAAAATCAGTCATAGCAGACAATGGTTTCCAAAGTAAAAATTATCAAACACCTTTAAATTATTCAATCAAGTTTAAAGCTTTAATGCATTTTTAAAAACATGGATATTAAAACATGCATCAAGTTTTAAAAGCTTATGAGGAGTCAGTAATTTAGACTTTGCAGAATTTGGGATTTTGGGTATCTGTTCATAAAATAAATTTTGGAACTTGGATTTCTGCCTGGAGGTGGTGTGTTAAATGGAGAATAGAGGAAAAATTTCTAATAGATGGTCGGAGTGGAGTGTCAAGAGGGTTGTCAGGTTGGGGATGTGCTTGGTGAAGTTTTTCCAGGTTGTTGTTATTTTGCTTGATTTAAATTTCAAGCAACAGAGAATTTTGTTGATGATTGTTAACAAGTTGAAGGGGTGGATGGCTTCCTGGAGGGGTTGGTGAAGGATGCTGGAAGCCGCCGGAGCAGTGGTCGCAGTTGCACAGTGTTTGGTTGTCTCTGGTGAACTCTGGTGTGTAGGGTTTTGGGTGACTCAAATTCACTCTCGTGTTGTTTGTGTTATGACCCGAAGTGAGTAGGATTTTAACCCGAAGTAATTTGTGGATGGTCTCGGGTTTAGTTCTACAGGTTGTAATCTGTGCGGTGTTGTTTTTTTTAAAATCTGGGAAAACTCAAATGTTTAAAAGCAATGATTTAAATTAAAGTGTAGGTATGGTTTAAATTCAAGCAAGTTATGAATTCAAAAGTTTAAATTGAAGAATTCAAATATAAAGTAAGATTTAAACTTAAATTTGAAACAGTATAAATATAGTGCAGGTTTCTTTGAATTCCAGATTTTATTTAAACCAGTTTTGTTTTTAAAAAAAAAATCTGAAGGGAATTCAATTTTTAAAAACAATGATTTAAATTCAGGTATAAGTTTGAATTCAAAGTTTAAAAATGAAACTTTTAAATTTTAAGCAAGATTTAAAATTTAGTTTTGAAATCAAGTTTTGAATGTGATTTCAGTTTTACTTTGAAATGAGTTTGAATTTAAAACAGTTTTGAAATTTTTTAAATATTGGACAGGAAATGTTTTTTAAGTAGAATTTAAATATGAATTTGATTTCAAATAAGGTTTAAATTTAAAAGAATTTTTTCCTTTAAGTATTGAAATAAAATTATGATATGTTTAACTTTAAATTGAAAAGTTAAATAATCTATCTATTTACCAATGTTTGATTTCTTAGTAAAATTTAGTAATATTGATTTTTAAACTTTTCGTATATAATAATGTTAGTTCTTTACCTTTAGGTTATTAATTATTTAAATTTGGGAATGTTTATATGGTTAAACATTTTTAAAATCTTAAATTTTAAAATGGAAGTTGAATTTAATTTTAGGAGTGTATTGTTTAAATACATTTGAATAATTAATAAGTCATTAATAAGTAAATAGATTAATGTGGAAATAATTAAGATGATTAATGAATAATTAATCTAAGGTAATTTTCTTAAGTAAGGAATTAATGAAAATGTTGTTAATTATCTAAGGGTAATTAATAATTAATTAATGTAATTAATTTTGATGGAATTAATTAGATTAATTAATTGATGATAATCAATTGTAATTTGTTAAGTATTATTACTTTATAAAAATAATTAAGGTATTAATTACTTATTGTAATTAATTCTGATAATGTGCTTTGTTAAATTAATTAATTTAGTTTAATTAATTTAAGAAATAATTTAATAATTTAATGATAATAATTACTTGATGTAATTTATGGAGCAGGATTTCTTAGAGAAGTGATAATTGATAATTACTGGATTGTAATTATGGAAAGATGTTTTATTTTAGTTAAGTAATTTGGATAATTACTTTTGTAATCAATCAAGGATTAATTAATAAAGATAATTAATTATTGAATAATTAATTCATTAATAAGTAATTAAGGGTAGTTAATTACTGGATTTAAATATTAATCAAGGTGATTAATGATTAGATTAATTACTAAATGTAATTAATGTTAAATAAAGTAATTAATTTAAATATTAATTAGAGATCATTAATTATTATAATTAATGATGTAATTAAGAATAGTTTAATTAAGTAATAATTAAATAATTAAGTGATTAATTAATTGTAATTAATTAAGGATAAATGTAATTAATTATAGTTAATAATAAATGAAGTAATTAAATGTTAATTACTTATGATTAAGGTTAATTAATTTTATGGAATTAATTTAGGACTAATTACTTATTGTAATTAGTGAATGATTAATCAAAAGTGTTTAATCAAGTTGAATACTTAATGAATGATTAATTAACTAGGTTGATTAATCAATAGGTTTATAAGCAAGATTTATAGGTGAATAATTAATTTAATTTATTTTAAATTAATTAAAGATAGAAGTAATTAATTTAATTCATTTTAAATTAATTATAAATAATGGATAATATATCATTGCTTATGAATGATATTGATATACCTTTGATGGTTGTGATCTCAGAAATGAGATGAGTAGTATCTATAGGATATGGATGCTTAGTTATAGTATGATGGATTATTTTGGTTGTGATGATTGACTGTTGTGATGATTATCTGTTGTGATAATATTATGGGTTATCTGTTATGATATATGTAGTTTATCTATCTGTGTGAAATAGATAAAAAATAAAATGAGTTAATTGTTTAAAACCCTTAAGTATACCTTGGACATTAAGATGGCGTTTGGTTTCGGTAAGACCGGGATCGGATTTCCATATTTGGATATCCGAAAACCACATCGATTCCAATTTAAACGTTAGGTCGTTAATCCAAGTGGAGCAAGTGAAGACTCGAGGGTAAGGGCTATACGTCAGTATAACTCTGTGGGTGATTCCGTAATGAGTTTGACGGAATAGTACTTATAGGTTCGAGATGGTGGTTTAGAGTGCAAGGGTTATCGTCGTTAACTCTGAGGGTGATTCCAAAATGAGTGTAACGAGATAATGCCTTCGGTTTCGTTCGAACCCGGAACGAACTTGTATGGATTGAATGCTTTCAGAACATCGTCAGGTGGACGATGAACATTCTAAGATAAATGTGATCTCTAAAGGTAATCGCATCCTCAAGCCTCATCAACCGGGAATGGATAAAACAGGGGAGGTGCAGCAAGGCTTCGTGGGTAGCCCCCACTTGAGAGTGAGATTTACCCCTGTTTAGAGGTCCTTTTTATTTCGGCTGTGTGGACGGTTGAGAGCTCCAACTGTCGGGGTTATCTTGTTCGGAACTATTCAGTAAGGAATGGGTCCGGCCTTTTGTTGCAGGGGATTGGGAGTAATCCTCGGTACGGTGATCTAGGCCACGTACTGTGACGGGCGGTACCCCAGTAGCCCTGCCATTGATGGAATCCAAAATCCAATAAGTGCATGTACGGTTTTGATTGTGCCCAACTATGTTGGAACGTGAGATGTAAGCATTCCAGCTATTTCTGTATTTTATTTTGAAAACCCTAGACACTATTATAATATCACTGGATTTCCTATCAAATGCTTTGGTTAGCGTAAGGTAAAAACTTTTCCATGTTTATGTGTGGGAAGTCTTATGTGATACCTTTTGTTTTCAAAGGATTTTCTAAAAGTTAAGCAACTTTTAAACCGTTTACTCACACCAGACCCCTGTCTGGCCCGAGTGTTTATTTTCTGTTTTATTAAACTCTTGGATGCGCATATTACGTATGAGTAGTCAAGTGATTCAGGGTTGCTTTGACGAGTTCTGAAGGAGATAATGGAGCAGGAGGCTTCAGCGTGTAGATATATATAGTGGTTCCGCTGTGTTTGAGTTGTATCTGTTTTTCTCTGATGTTCTTGAATTGTAATCGCTAGACAGATGTTTATAATTGTCTAGTTTGTGCTGTATTGGCTGTAAAACTCTGATGTATATGATACTATGTAAAGTATTATGTGATATAATATAATTTATTCGTTCCGCTGTGAGATTCTGATGTTGTCTGTTTCTTTCTTTTCTTTCTTTTCTCTTTTCTATCCCTTTCTTTCTTCTTAACGATGCGACTTCCTAGAGTTTGGAAGTTGGGTTGTTACAAAGTAGAGGGAGAAAAATAAAGTAGAAATCCTATATTTACATGAAAGATTATTATTTATAAGAGATGAGAAAGTATATAGTCAAAAAGTAAATGAAACAGTCTTCTAAAGACCGATTCATTTGTCTCGTCAAATGTGTGAGACACACCTTAAGCACGAAAAACCAAATCATAAAAGATTTCGAAGTTGATTGTCGATTTGGAAAAATGAATTTTGTTTTATTAAAAATTGAATGAGTTGTTTTTTTTTCAATGATTTTTGGGGTTGATAAAACAATTGATTGAAATTCATATTTATTTTTACCAAATTGAAATTCAAGTTTATCGTTGAAAATTTCTTCCAAATTATCGATTTCAAAGTCATAATGGTGACCGAAATCTTCCCCATCAGACTTTAATGACTCATTTTCGAAAAGTCGATAAAACTCGTATTTGTTAAAATCATCTTTCTTCGTTGGATTATCAACAACTTCATCGCATATGTCCATTTCAAAATCCAAAATTGTTGAATTCAAATTTTCAAAAAAAGGAAGATCGAAATTTAAATCGAGTTTCTCACCCTCAAAAGAATTGAAATCCAATTCAATTAACGAATTGTCAACAACTTTATTAAGATTATTAATTTCAATTTCAAAAGTTTTTATTTGAAAATCGATGATTGGGTAAAAGGTGGATTATCACTCGACTCATCACATGTTGGGATTTGATTTTTTTTGTTTTTCACGTTGTTTCATATATGTTTCAAACAATGAATCCGTGTGATCATCTTAAATTTCGTTCATTTGTTCAATAAAATCCAATTTATAGTTATTAACTTGAGAATTTTCGATTTGGATTTTTTGAGAACAAAATTTTTCAATCGTAATGTGGTTAAGATTATTCCTATTACGAAATTCATTTGAAAAAGTTGTTTCCGTTTTCATTTTGAGTTTGAAATTCATTTTGGAGTTTGAAATTGAATTGCATGAGTTATAATCGAAATCGTTTGAATTTTGAATTAAATTCAAATTTTGCGATCCTTGAAAACTTTGATTCGAGTTATCGCAGAAATATGAATTATACAAATCATTTATCATTTGATTTTGTTGTGTAGAGATTTCAAGTAAAGACAAAATGCGGTTTTTGAGATTCGAGGGTCGGTCATCGTTTTGAAAACTTTGTTGTTCAAATTTTGAATAGTTTAAACAATAGTTTGTGTTAAAATATCCATATGAATTTGGAGTGAAATCATATGAATTATATTGATTTTCATAACTATTGTAAAATTCAAGTGAATATGGAAATTCAAATATTTTTAAGAATGTTTTGCTTTTTTTTATAAAGGAAAAATATTTACAAATAAAATTTATTTTTCAAAAGGGAAATTGATTTTTGTTTTGTTTTTTTTGGTCTTTCAAATTTTTTTTTGTTTTTGAAAAGGTTTTATATTTTATTTTTGGATTTTGGTTTTCCTAATTTTTTCAATTTTTGAAATTTCAAAGAAAATGGATTTAAAAATTTCAAAGGAAAAGGAATATATACAATTTTTTTTAATTTTGGATTTTGAATTTTTTTTTTTGTTCTATGTTTTTTTTAAAATATGCATGAACTAATGCAACTAAATGAATGTAGTGGTTAATTACAAATGATTTATCCTAAGTTAACTCAAAATTGTATAATCACATACTGTCTTAGATAAACAAGATAGTTCTCGGCCAGGTAACAGACATGATTTATCGGTGCACCACGAATCACCGTAGCAATGCAGCCAAAGATTTAAGTACCTTCAGATGAACAACTGCTATAATATTTACAAATCACCATAATATTTATATAAGTTATTACTCCTCCGTAGCATAGACACCAAGATATTAAATTGTTCAAAGAAGACAAATTGTCAATATACAATTAAATGTTATCAATGTCTAACCGTTATTATTAACAAATTATAGGAAGAAATGCAAAACAGAAATTAAATGTGTATTAACAATGCAACTAGAATGAATTTTTGTTTTTTGTTGATGATTTTTTTTTCAAATGCAAGCAATCAACAATGCAATTCAAATGGCAATAGCAGTTTTTTATAAGCAAGCCAGCAATTTATTTTTGGCAGCAGAGCGTAGCAAGCAATTCTTCTAATCTGCTTTGCCAACCTGAAAATAAAACAAGATATATACAAGTTTTTTTTATATATATCAAAGAGAAAATAAAACGAATTAATGTTTTTTTGGTTAAAGGATGAAACAAAACAAAAAACTAAAAACAAATTACACAAAACAAATAAGTACACTTCCCTTTTTTTTCCAAATTAGGTTGTACTAGCGTCAAATTAAACTAATCAAAATGAAAATGAAAACACACAAAACAAGTTGAAACTTGTTATTATTTTTCCTAACATATTTTTTTTTAAGGTGAAGAAAACAAAACGAAAAAGGTTTAAAATCAAACACCACAAGTTGATCACTTCAGAATTATCGAGCAAGTAATCTCGGCCCACTACCCTAAGCAATTAAACAACCTCAGATGAATCTAAACCCCCTCGTTCTCTCTTTGTAAATGAAAAATATATCTCGACATTCAGAAGAAAAAAAACAAGAAAAAAAAAAACAGTAGTGGCGAATTTCAGAAATCGAGAAATTCAAATTTGCGATTAAAAGCTAAATTGAAATTCCAGAGAGGTGCGGCTCTTCTTGAAATGATGATGGGAGTTTGAAGTTAGATGAATTGGGTTGCTTGTTCGATGCTAGCTGCTGCGGGTTCGAAGGTGGTTCGATGTCTTGGGTTTGAGCAGGTGATGGAGAGGATTCCAATTGAAGTTTCAGTTCGACTTTGGGGTTCTCGGTGAGGCTGTTGTTCGAGGATATTGCGGCAGCTTCGAGTTGAAGGGGGGGCGATTGGGTTGGGTTCGCGGCGACGTTCAGGTAAATTTTGGTCGAGGCAAGGATTTTTTATATGTGGTTGAAGGAAAGGTTATGGATGCCCTAACGGACGCTGATGCGATTGTTGTGGGGTTCAACGTGTTGTTTGAGCGGCAGGAAGGCGATTTGAAGTGGGTTTGGGATGTTGTAATGGTGATGATTGCAGCAGTTTGGGACAGAGAAGTTCAAGGGATGTAGGGGATGACTGGTGGCAAGTGTGGTTAAAGGAAATGTTGATTTGATGAAAATGTGCAGTAAATGGAACGGGGGTTGTAATGAGGCAGTGGCTGTGGTGAACTGTGGGGAAGATGCTTCAATGTTTGTTGAAAGTGTGGAGTGATAGCAGGGTAATGCCGTGGTGGACAGGAAGTTATGTGAAGTGGATGGCCGAGTTTGTATAGGGTATGTGGTTTGATGATTGTATGCAGTGGTGAAGTACTGTAGTGATGCTGAGTTGTTGGTGGTAGCAAGGCAGATTAGTGAAGTGTTGTAGGGATGGTCAGGTGAAAGTTTGATGGCAAAAGTAATGTTGAAGTGGAGGAAGATATGTATGAAATTTTGTGGCTGCTATTGTTTTGGATGGTACAAGAATGTTTTATGATGTGATGATGTTTTGAATTGGTTATGTGAAGTGATGAACAGGCAACAGTTTGTAACTGTGTTATTGTATAGATATGAAGCAAGGTAATGGTGTTATGATGGGGTAGTGTGAAGTGGGAATAATAGCAGGGGTGGTCAGTTGCAATGCAGTGGTATGCAGGTTGAGTTGTTGATATGAGGAGAATTTGGCAAAATGACAGTGTGAAGTTGATACTGTGGGGTATTTGATGTGCACAGACTTGATGCACGGCTTGGTTGGTTGAGCAGCAGCAAGGTGAAAGTTGTGATGCGTATTTGAAAGTGGTAGATGGTGGCACTAGTCAGCAGAGATGAGGCAGATTTGTAAGGCAGCAATTTTGTAAGGTGGTGGTCAGTTTTGGCAGAGGAATATATGAGTGTGGTATGGTGTTTCGAGAATGCGTTGAGAGTGGACAGTGTGTTTTGCAGAGGAGTTGAAGACACAGTGAACAGACACAATGAACAGTTTAGACAAAGTGTAATATATATATATACATATATATATATACATATATATATATACATATATATATATAGGTGTATATATATATATGTATGTATGTATATTTGTAACAAAAAGAAGATTTAAATGCAAATGTGAAAAAAAATGATGTAAAAACAAATGCAGAGAATAAAAATATTTTGGTTTTTGAAATTGTGTGTTTTTTAATAGAGATTGCAAATGCAATTAGAAGTAGAAAACAAAAAACACACAAACACACAATTATTTTTTAACACAACACAAAACAAACACACACTAAAATCAAACATAAATAACTCGAAGAATAGAAAATAAAATCAAAACAAACTTCCTGGCAACGGCGCCAAAAACTTGTTAATCGACGGAAATTCTATGGAATTAGAAAACCGTCGAAAAATTTCAAAATTAAAATAACCGCAAGCGCACGGCGTACACTTGTAGTACGTGGCGAATACGGGTCGATCTGTAGAGAATTGATGATTTTAAAAATCTATTCAACCAAACTAAACCAAAGTCGAGTGAAAGTTAAGCTAGAGAATTAGAAAATTAGCTAACTAACTAAAAGAAGAGAGATGCAAATATAAGAGTTAAATGACAATTAAGAGAATAAATCCACTCTCTAGATCATGTAGTTTAACGCACATGAAATCGTGATCTCTCTTTTATTGTCATTAGTGCTTTAACTGATGTGCTTATCATAAGTATGACATATTTGTGCTATTGATTAGCCAACATAAGCCATTAAACTATAACACGTCCCTTAAAGCACTTACTAACTTTCATGAAACTTGACAAAGAAAATGAAAATGAAATCTATTTTAAGTATGGCCTATTAACTATTGACTAGAAATATAGGCCACCAAATTTTAATTTCAAATCACTTTCTTTTGCCATAATCATATTTTGATGATGATGCAATTAGTATTAGTGATTGTTTAAACATAGCCTAATTCGTGTCAACAATATTGGCTATCAAATTCAAAGCAAAAACAACTAGTAAACCATTTCTATCATCATCATTAAACATAAAAAGAGAGCATGAATTAACAAATATTTGAAGCTACATAATTAGAGAGTTTCATTACTCCTAAATTGAAGGGTTTAGCCTCTCATATTTGTCATTTGATTAACAAATGCAGCTAGCAACACGAAAACAAAAAGAATGGAAAATGAAAGCCAATGGAAAAGAGAATTAATCTAATTGCATAAAATAAAATCTACACTATTAGCATGAAAGAAAGAGAGCATGTAAGGCAAATAAAACACTAATTAACATTGCATAAAAAAAGATTACATGAAATAAAAATGACTAAGTAGCCATGAAAAGAGAAAGAAAGATTGTCTTTTTATTTTGAGCCTAAACCAAAATAAAGAGAGACTAAGGAAGAAGAGGGTTACATGAAACATAAAGGGTATATATTCATGTGTTAAACCCTAATTCATATTTTTGGGGAATGCTCAAAATACCCTTGAGAAAGTGTGGATGCCAAGTAATCATTAGCTTCTACTAACCATCTTTTAAGTATACATGAAGCCATTAGTTCCATATGTATGTGCATTAGCCTCTAATTTGTACATTAAGGTGGCAGATAGGTGGGGTCCTCCATGTCCTTCACTTTGAATTATTTCCATCTTCATTCCTTTGTATTCTTTTGTGCATGCATATCTTCTTCATGAAACAACTTGTAATTAAAATCAAATTCCTAAAAAATAATATGTAGATTTCTAATTAAATTTTCTCAAGTTAATTTATGCACAAAAATGACTATTTTCCCCTTGGATAAAGATGAATATATGACAATTTTGAATTAAATGGATTTTGGTTAAAACAAGTTAAAATACCTAATATGATCATTTATTTAAATTAATTAGAATAAATATGGTGGTAGAAATATGCACATTTATGTGCGCATCAAATACCCCACACTTATATTTTTATCCGTCCTCGAATAAAGAAAAACTAAGATAAATTCGTTTTCGTAGGGAGCACAATTGCATTGAGCTATGCAACAAGCCGTTAAACCTCTGAGTGTTCCCAGTAGGACGAGTGTTGTCTCGTGAGGGTTTTCAGTGGATACTATCCACAAAATCCAAACGCAGGATGAAAATATTTACAAAATGCAAGATTTATTTACAGTGGGATGAATGCAAGTTTTTGGAAATATTTACAATTGGAAGATTTGCTTTTAAATTGACATAAGTTAAATATAGGTGGTCATTAACTTGAAAATTTAAGTCATTTACTCGTCAAAGTTTCCAATAAAAACGAAGTTATCATAACAAATAGACTATAGTTCAACTCGTTGTTTTGCTTAATAACACAGTGTAACTATAAAATGGATACTTAGTTGATTATCAAAGTTTATCAAAGTGGTATTTTCATTTCTTTTCAATAACAAATCACATCAAATAAGTAAAAATAGTACTAGGATTTAAATTGCTTGCTCTCTCATTATTTGCAAGAAAAATCACACACCTAGCTCATGTAAACTGAGGCCTGATATACCACTCATGCACTGACTTTCGGGCTTATTGAGGGGAGTACAGAGCATGGCGAGTGCACACACTTTCGTGCATACAAAACTATCGACCATTTTGTGGGTAATACGAGTTATTATCCAATGGAATCTTCGTCAGTGATGCGATGTGTAGTCGATGGTTGTTATGTGTGTTGTGTTTGCTTTGACTATTATGTGATTAGGATGGATGTCATGTGATGTAGGTATTACTTTGTTATATACCCTAACACCATATATTAAACTTAATGTAGTATACCTTATGATAATAGCTAGCTTATATTGTGTTGTGTGTTGACTTGTTGGATGCAGAGACAAGTCAGGCATGATTCTACATACATTGTGTTCCTTATTACTACATTGATTTTATCATATTTTGAGACACATATCACTCATACCAAACTGTTAGCTGACCCGAGATTATTTGCTTTGCTTCATACCGTCTTGAGTACTCTTAAATGAGTATATTACATATAGCAGGTATAAGATAGTGCATGGAGTCATGCGAAGGATGAGTAAGAGGCTAGCAATTTCATATGCCTATACTTTGAAGTTACTATTGCTATTTAGCTATGTAGTGCTGTGAAGCTATTTCAGCACTCATCTATTACTATTATAGACAAACATTTGGAGTTTATTATTTGATATATAAACTCTATCGCCATTTTATTGTATAACTATGATAAACTGAAGCATTTGATTTACTCTAGTTAACTTAGTTATCTTACTTGTTTTATATATATGTCGGTTATTATATTTTACCATATGTGTTGTAATATATATGACAAGTTTTGCTTTAGAATGCTATTATATCTCGACCACTGGTCTACATCGGTTGAGTACCATTGTCGTTCACTTTTTATTTTATTTGGATATTAGAGGTGTAGGTTGGTTATCACATCATATGCTTTGGATATTTTCTATGATGAGTCCATAAACTACAGATATGTTATTGCTTCAGTTAGTAATTTCATTTGTTTAGTTGTTATGAAGGAGGGGATGAAGTCCTTATAGAAGAATCATACTGAAATTTAGTGTCTATTCCTTCTAGTAAGATAACAACTAGTTGTAGGTAAAACTACAGGGTGAAATAAGATAGTAATAGTGTCTCGAGGTAAAAGGTAAGGTCAGTACCAAAGGGGTATGTTCAGAAGAAGAGAGTTAAGTATCAAGACATATTTTCTCCAGCTGTAGGCAGACTTCTATTCATATTTTATTGGAACTGGTTCCACATTTTAATATGGAACATAAGAAGGGAAGATTTTTATTTGAAGTGGAGTGGTTTGTTGATAGTACCAGACCTAATTTTTTTGCATGCTTAACAAAACTCATTATGGATCAAAACATCCTCCTAAACTATGATAGAAGAAATTTGGTAAATTTACGATTTGATATGGTAATTTTAGAAACTTCAAGGATGAGTGTGGTTACGTCAAGAGATGTGATGAGAATATGGTATATCTTTTATTGTAGGTGAATGATATGGTGATCAATCTCAAAATATGAAGGAGGAGATCAATATGGGACTTGACACGAAGGAATTAGGAAAGACACCAAGGATTTTGGGGATAAAGAAAATTAGAGGCATGAAGTAGAGGTCCTTGAGGCTCACTCAAGTTTAGTATATCGATAAAATCCTATATTAATTTGGTATGTAGAATGCCAAGTTAGTAAGCTCTCCATTATGTCTTATTTCAAGTTGACTAAAGACTTACTCCCACATCAAAAAAAGGTAAAAGGTACATGCCTATTATAAAGCACCATTGGTAGTCTTATGGTTGTGTTGGTGTGTACAAGGCCAGATTTAGTGGGCATTGTTAGTTGATATAAGTATAATCTAGGCAAGGAACGTTGGTACTTTAGATGCTGACCTAGTATATGATGGAGTTGATAATGATATCCCTCTTAAGGGATATTATAATTTCAACCATGCTAGATATAGAGATTAAAGTTGCAATCTGTAATAATTTTATCGACCGTCGAAGTTGAATTGATATCCATTATGGAAGCGACTAAAGGAATATTATATTTCTTGCACTTACTAGATGATTTATAAGTACTATAGAAGAGAGTGGAGTTATTTTAGATAGTCAAAGTGTCATCCATTTTATTTAATTTCAAGTGTATAGCTCTCATATTAATCGCATTAATATTAAAGAGTTTTTTATGTTGGGTGAGGGACGAGGTGTAACGACCCGTATTTTTAATAATTTAATAATTAAATTTAATATAATTACTGAACAAAAATGGTTAGAAATAAAAATTTAATGTTTTATTTATGTAATTTATTTAATAGGAACTTGAATAAATTTTTGAAATAAAAATTTCGATAAGATATAAGAAAGTTATTTATATTAGAATGAAGCTCAATATATTTAATATGTTGTAATCAATAGCATGAATTGAATAATAAATATTGAATTAATTAGATGAAAATAAAATAATTGATTTATAACTAGAATTCATTTAAAATCTAATATTGATTCGTCGCAAATTGAAATATTGTGATGCTTTGAATTAAGAAGTGGAACTAAGTGTAGTATTTGTTTTGTTATTTGAATTCACTTTAAAAGTTCAATTTTTAAAGTTAAATAACTTATATTTCAAGTATAATGATTTATTGGATAATAAAATTGTTTAAATTTAATAATGAAAATTATTTAAATCATCGAATACTATATTTAATATGAATGAAAATGATGTCGAAAGTTGATTTAAGTTTTATTTAAACAACAATGAAGATTGTTAAATTTTAAAATTAAATTTAAAAGTGATTAAATTGATCTTTGGAAATTACTTGTTTTAATTAACGGGTAAAAATAGTCTTTTTGGGCACCGTCTTGGACTCCGACGAAACCAGTTTCATTGGATCCGTAATAGTGAGTTATTATAGGATTTCAAGTTTTGTAACGATCGGACTTATCGTTTGGTCGTGCGATCTTGAAGCACATATGATTTATTTTCAGAAGTTTAATTAAAATAAATTGATTTTTAAAAGTTAATTTCTGAATATAATGGAATTGGCTCCCAAGACTAGTTCCACTGTGTTCGGAATAGGCGTATAATATATAGAACACGAGGCGACACACTTCTTTTGGAGTTTGGAATTTTCACGGATGAATCAGATTGGAAATTTATATAATAGGCCGTTTATATCTTCGTTCGCGTAACCCTAACCCTAACCCTAACAAAACATCGGTCGCGTTCTCTTTGTGATTAATGGCCGAAACCGCTCAATCTTCTCTCCTCGATTTCCCTTAATCCACTCTATGAAATCGACTGCCACCTAAAGCAAAATTGAAGATCTCATCAAGCTCGATGTTATGGACGGTTGGATCGAGGCGTATTATTATGTAATCGACAAAATCAATATTTGAAGCTCGTGCTGTTGAGGGTTCCGTTCGTGTCGACGGTGACGCTGGAGTGGGACGCGCTTCTGTGATGACCCGGAATTTTAGGCAATATCAATTTAATAATCCGAATTAAAAATTAAATTGATTTGATAATCTTTTTGGAATTAATTTAATAATCCAATTAAATAATTAATTAATTGATAGATTTTATCTTTTAAAAGCTAATAAATTGTTTTCTATTTATAATGTATATAGGATATGTATATATTGTAAATAGATAAACCTTGTTTTAAATTTAATAAATAAACAAATCTTGTTTTCTAAATATATATATCTTTGGTAAAACTGGAAATTTGTTTTTTATTTAATATAAAGCTTTTTAAAAGCTATTTAATAAATAATACATTGTTTTAAATTGTTAAGATAGAAATTTAATTTGTTTAAATTGATTTATATGATATTAAGTTTTTTTAAAAGTATATAATAAATAACTATATGATTTTAAATACATAAGGTAAATATTTAAATGGTTTAAAATATGTTTTAACTTAAGTTTAAATTTAAATAAAATTTACAATAAGGTTTGTTTTGATTTCCTTTTTAAATACAGTGTGATAAAATAAGTAATTTATTAATAAAGAAACAATTTATTTTATAAATTATTTAAAATTATCAAATTTGTTATTTTCAAAATATAATAATGTATTGTTTTTAACAAATAGATTTCAATAAGAATATCTGTTTTTCAAAATTGAATTGTGTAGTTATATATGTATATATATAACTTGATTTCAAAATTGAATTTTAGAATTTGATTTGAATTTGAATTCAGAGATTTGAAATTTAAAGTATAAATTTTTAATTTTTTTGGATTTTAAAATATTTGTATAAACTTTTATTTTATAAATATAATTGGGTTTATTTATTTCAAAATTATCTACATATAAATAAGTGCATATTAACTAATTAATTAAACATAAATTTACATTTATCTTATATTAACATATTAACTAAATACAAATTAACATTTAATTATAACTAATTAACCTTAAAGACCAGTGTAAACATCTTAGGCCTTATGTAACATGTGTTAGGTGATTAACAACTAATATGACAAATGTTAAATTTGAAGACAAGTGGCATTTTAGAAAAATTAGCCTTTTATTTTATTTTTATTAATAAGTATTTCAGTTTTTATATAAACAAATCCTCTTTCATTTTTATTCTTTTTCTAGATCTAAAATGCAAAGAAAATCTGAAACACTTCCTTTGAAACCAAAATCAGAAATCAAAGCATGCAAACCATCCACAGTTTCAAATCTATTCAAAGCAAAATTGAAATATGATCAAACCTGCACATCTTCAAGCATGCAAAATCATTTTCAAAATTGAATCAAACATGCAAGCAAACCTGTCACCATCTTAATATCGGAAGCTTGCATTTCTTTAGAATCTGGAAGTAAAAAGCATGCATGCTGTTTTAAATCAACGTAGCAGACATTCCAAGCATTTTTGTGCAAAGTTTTCAAAGCAATTCAAAATTTAAGCAAAGCAATTTTCCAGTTTTAAGATTCAAAAGCTGTTTTCTAAATGAAGGCTCTGTCTTTCAATTCAAAACAGGTGAGTAACTTTTAAACTTAAAGTAAATTATGGTTGCATGTTATTGTTGTGGAAAATATTACAATTGTGTATATTTATAAGAATGTTTGAGTAGATATATTATTGAATTCCTGTTGTATGATGTATGTGACATCTCTGTTTCCAGATTTAAGTTCTGGTTTTGATTTAAATTCAAAACCTCTTAGTTTAGTCACTGTTAAAACTTAAGTTTCAAAAGAAACTTGTGTGTTCCATCAAAATTTAGTTAAAAATTTATTTAAGTAAAAATAAGTTTTGGAAATTCTCTGGAAGCCATAAGAATGGAAATGTGTAAGCATTGTCAAATTTTCAAACATCATAATTTGATGTTCCAGGCTTAGAATCTGGAATCTCATTCAAAATAAGGATTTTAAAAACTAAAATCCATATTTTTAGACTATGGTTGAAGAGCAGATCTGGAATGAACTTAAAAGGGAAAATTAGGACTTTCTGGTGATCCACGTGGGTGTGGAGTAGGGGTTCTTCCTGGAGGTGGAAGGGTGATCGGTGATGGTGGGAAAAATGGTTGGACAGTGATCGTAGCTCGGGTTTGAGTATGATTGAACTTTGAAATTTAGAACCCTAAATTTTATCTGGGTAGTGTTTTTGATTGGTTCGACCTCCTCAGTGGATCGAGTATTACTTAACTCAGGGGATTGGAAGTAGATGAGACGATGATGGAGTGACCGGAGGTGTAGGCGTTCAGATGGTCGGAATTCCTTGGTCGATGCGATGACAGGTTTGGGTTTGGTGTTGTTCTGTTGTTCCAGGTTTGAGTTAAATGCTCAAACTCGATTTCGTGACGGTGTAATTGATCTGATGATCGGATTTGGCTATGAGGGTGATCGCAGACCTGTGTGGAATCATTGATGATCGGAGTTAGCTGCCGGTGATGTGTATATGCACGGTGTACTGTGTCGAGGTGAAGTTGCTTGGTTCTGTGTTGTATTCGAGTTAATGGTGATTGACTCGAAGAAAGTAGGTGGGTTGCTCGAAGTATTTAGTTGGTGGACTCGAAGTAACTGAAAGGTTAGCTCGGGTCAAGTTTGTGATACAGGTTTTTTTTTTAAAAAAACCTGACAATTTAAAGTTTATAAAACTAAATTTTAATTTAATAAGAAGCGATTTAAACAAAGTTTAGAACTAAGATTTTAAATCAGAATTCAAATCTAAATTTGAATCCTGGTTTTGAAGTAAAATATAATTTTTAAAATTTAAATTATTTAAACAACCTTAAAGTGTTTACGTAGTTTGAATTTTAAAAATAAAGTTTAAAAATGTAAGTAGAGTTTTAAAATCTAAAGATTAATTTGGATTCAAATTTAAATATGTATTCAACTTTTGAGATGAAGAAAAGTTTTTAAATTTAAAATGATTTAAACAGTTTTGAAATGTTTAAAGTATAATTCAACTTGATTTGAATTTAAATATGAATTTGGTTTTAAATTCTTTTAAAAACTTCTTTATTATATGAGTATTTCTTTAACTTATGAAATGAAAAGGTTTTAGACATGTGTTTTAAACTTTGATTAAAGATAATTTGTATCCATTTTTGATCTTTAAATTTAAAATGAAATTTTGGAAGTAAATTTAAAGTAAATTGTTTTAAAGTATTTTGTAAATGATAATGTTAGCGCCAAAATTGGTCACTAACACCCTTAGAGAGTTTGTGTAGAGAGATTAATGAAGAAGATAAATTAAAATAGAGAAGATAATATAAATTAAAATGCGGGAGACGAGAACACAGAATTTATAGTGGTTCGGCGTTGTAGCCTACGTCCACTTTGAAGTTGATCCTTTATTTCTTCACTTTAAACTTGATTACAGATACAATCCACTTTTAAGTATTCAAATACCATTGTGAAATAAAAGTAGAAGTCTTGGATGAGATTTGGATGCGGCAGAGTCTCTCCTGTGTTCTCTGAAATCTCTCCCCCTTTTCTGTGCCCCTGCCCCTCTATTTATAGACGAATGTGGGTTGGACTTCCCTGGTGGGCCAGATGGCTAGACAGCTCGGTCTAGATAGGACGCGCCCTGCATGTTGAGTGGAACATGCCGAACGGTCGGCATGCCGAGCCCTCCTTTCCAAGTCGATGGATCTCTCTGTTGAATGGAGGAAGCGGGCCGAACGATGCTGGGATGCCGAGTGAGGCGTGGATGCCGAGTGAAAGGATACGCCGAGTAGAGGGGATGCCGAACACAGGACATGCCGAGCAAAGGATATGCCGAGCACAGGATGTGCCGAACAAAGGGTATGCCGAGCACGGGATGTGCCGAACAAAGGGTATGCCGAGTGAAGAGCAGGCCGAGTGGAGGGAGTGCCGAGTGAAATGCTGAAGTCTCGTGCCGAGTGCGAACCTGGATGGAGGTACGTTCTTCAATGCCGAGTACAACCCTTGACTGCCGAAAGTTCAAACGTTTCGCGTGCTCATTTGTGCCGAGTACAACCCTGCATGCCGAACGTTCTAGTTGCCTGGTCGATTCTCCAGGTAACATTTTTCCCCCCAAAGTACACCGTGTGTTCGAACGGGGTGTGCTTTGAACTACTGGATTAGTGCATTGCCGCCGAATGCCAAGGATGCCGAACGATCTTGCCGAACGATGCGAGTGCCAAGTGACTGGAAGCCGAGTGAAACCGTTTTGACCGGTAGAGCCAGTCAGAGTCCCTTCATCTTCCTCTTCTTCTCTATAAAAGCCGCCTTCTTTCCTTCTATTTTCTCACTTCTTGCTTTTACAATTTCGAGCTCACAAACCATTCATGCAATCAGAATTCAAGGGTTTCTCATAACTTTCCTACGTTCGATCCACGTACTAGGTATCTTCTTACCCGAGTTCCTCTTCTGGCAATTCCCCATCGATTCGCTGTTGGTGGGGACTTAAGTTCGATTTGGAATGTTTCCAAGGTCGAGCGTCTAGTTGTAGAGAGAGAAAGAACCAAATTCGAATGCCTTGTAGGATCATTAGTGAGTGTTCGACGGAGGAGGAGAAGGTATGGAGGATATGCCGAGTGTTTGGACTCGGCATAATCTTAGTTTGGCACGGCGTAGTTTTGGCCGAACAACACTAGCTCAGTGCGAACTGAAGCTGGGCCGAACGATGGCCGTACGCCGAATTGTAGCCCTGCCGAGCCACTACTTTAGCCGAACAAACTGTTATGCCGAGCGTACATAAATGCCGAGCCTACCTTCATGCCGAGCAAACCAACATACCGAACGTACTTGAGTGCCGAACAAACTATCCTTCCGAACAAACTAAGTGCCGAGCAGACCTTAATGCCGAACCCAAGTGAATGTCGAACAAACTATCATGCCGAACATAACTAGGTACCGAGCAGACCTTAATGCCGAACACAAGCAAATGCCGAATATACTTAACATGCCGATCATACATAAATACCGGACCTATCTTCATGCCGAACATGGTTAGCATGCCGAGCATAATTAGGTGCCAAGCACACATAAATGCCGGACATATACAAATGCCGAACATACTCTCCTTGCCCAATTTCATAACTGGTCTTTACTTGGCATAATCGGATAATTACCTCTAGTGTCTTACTGCAGTCGTTATTCAGAAGGCTTTCGGAGAAGGTCAGCAATGACGGTTTTCAGAAGCGATGTTTTTAGGCTTGACGTTATATTAAATGCTTATGCACGATTGATTGCACTAGTTCACACACCACACGGGGGGGTTATCTGCGTTGTTAATTCTAACGTCGATCATTTTTCGAGTATAGTTCACACAGTTGCTTGGTTGGGTCTGCTATTTATTTAAGATGTCCAAAAGATCCAGTTCTGCTACACTTTCCGACAAACCTGGGCCGTCTTCTAAGCGAATGGCCCCCGACACAACTGACCCGTCAGTTTCTCCCGCTCATGACTGGGCTCCCGATACTTTGGAATCGTCGATTTTACTGGATGACCCAGTTGACTCACAGGCTTCGAGAGTCATTGAGGCCGCTCTTAAGCGGATATGTTCTACTCATGGCATTCCGTTTGCTGATGTGCTCGTTCCGTCGGGGCATGACCGCCCACATCTTCCCCCAGTGGGATATACGGTGTGTAGCAAGTTCATGTGCTGGGTTAGTAGCGTGCCACCTTTCAATCTATTCCTTCGCGACGTGCTGCAGTATCTGGACGTCGCCCCGTCTCAACTTCATCCAAATGGTCACGCTTTCATTTATGGCACGTACATGCTTTTCATGGCCGTCTTCTCCAGGCCTCCAACTCCCGGCGATAGGTACATCTATATGACCAAGAAACGGGGAGAAAGCCCCTCTTACATGTTTCTTGAGCCACATCGGAAGTGCCAACTTTTCACTAGCGCGTGGAGTAGCAAATTCGCCCTGTACAAACAGGAGTGGTTTTATGTGCGCTGCCCCCAAGGCTTTGCGAGGCGGTGGGTTGAAGGAAGTAAGTCTTTTCTATGAGTTGATGTCCGTTCCCGATTGAGGTTGAACTTCTCCTAACTCATTGTTCTATTTTTTCAGATCTCGTCCCCCGTCCCGAGGGTCGGGGGTACTCCGATGCTGTCGACGCCATTAGAGCTCTTCCTGCTGAAGAGTGAGATATCCGAGCCCTCATTTCTAATGAGTCACTATCGAAGTTCGGCTTGCTAGCCCCTGGCCGCCGGGTTAGCCTTCCAGAGGGCGTATCGCTTCCCAAGTCCGTGCCCGGCAGAGGGAAAAAATTGCCTGAATCATCCGTTCGCCCTTCTCTTGAAGCACCGGAAGAAGGGGAAATTCTAGGCGAGCCACCTAAAAAGCAAGGTGAGGATTTAGGTCCTGCAGCTGAAGTTCATTATATCGAAACGTCATCTTCCCCTTCGAAGGGGAGAAAGGAGCTGGCGCGCAAGTTGAGGAAAGAGAAGGTTGGTGGGACTTCCAAAGCTACGCCTGTTCAGCCAGAGAAAGAGGCTTCTTCACAGCGTGTTGGAAGTTCTCTGAAAGGCTTATCGAACTTCTCCATTCCCGACGACTTGCTCGACTATGATTCCGATGACCCGGAGCTGTTTAAGTTTCGCTCACCCGTCAGGGGTGATGCGGGCGTCCCGGCCCCGATCCAAGGGGAAAAAACTCCCGTTAGCAAAGCCACTGGTCCGTCGGGGGGTAGCACTAGGACACACACAGACACATGCATTTCACTTTGCACCTACTTTTCTTTCACCATTCTGCTCTCTCGCTAATTCGCTATTGTTTGATTGCAGGTGACATGGGGCGCTCTCACGGATACGACCGCCTTCGCGGTTCGTCGACTTTACGCCAGTCTGGTCGGGACTCGGGAAGCGCCGAGACAGAGAAAGCGACAGCGACCGAGATTATCATGCCCGGGACTCGTCATCCCTGAAAAAAGCTTATTATCAGCCCGAACACCGCCAGGAGACCTCTTCTTGTCAGGAGCGAAGCAAAGACAAACGTGGCCATAAGAGGTCGCATTCTGATGCTCCCCGGGACCAACACTCTGACTCTTCTTCTACCCGGCACTCCCGAGATTCTCATAGGAAGGGCGAACTTTCAAAGCCGTCTCCTCCCGCTCCCGTAACAGACCCAACAGTGTCGGAGAGAACTTAAGGCTAAGTTTCCGAAGATTTGTTTTGATGGGTTAAAGTTCCTCCCGGCGATTCATCCTATTCCCGGAGATGTCAAACAAAATGCTATCGCCTGTACCAATGACGTCTACGTGCAACATGACGCGTTCGTTCATCTGGCTGAGAAACTTTCTGAAGTCTCTATGGAGCGCCAGCACGAAATTGACCGCCTAAAGCTTGAAGCTATTCATGACAGGGATATCATTAAGGCCCAGGATGAAGAAATTGCCGCCTATAAGTCCGAGCTTGAAGCTACTCATCAGAGCACTAAGGACACCGCCGAGGCTGTTTCCCGCCTTGAATTGACTCATAAGAAAGAGCTCGATGAAGCGGTTCAACGGTGTGGGGCATTAGCTTTGGAGAAAGACTCCGTTCAGAAGGAGCGGGACACACTTAGTTATCGGATTAAGGAACTCGAAGAGCAACTTTTCGAGGAGAGGAAAGAGAAAGTGGCTGCCCAGGTTGGGCACAACATTATTGTGATGAGATTGTCGCCGCCCGACTCCTAAAGGGGAAACTTGAAGACGATCTCTCCAAAGTCGAGGCACTGAGGAATAAGGCCCGTGAGGAAGGTAAAAGGGCAGCAACTGTCGACATCGACTCTCGCCTCTAGGCGGCCAGGGAAGAAGGCAGGGAGGAGATAAAGACCGAATTCGACCCGCTCATCGCTGAGTTCAATGCCCGAGTTCTCATGCATCGAGATCTAACTTTTCTGGGCGACGGCTACCTTGAGTCATTGGCCGAGGCATGGGAGACCCTGATTCAGATCAGGAAGGTTGAGAGCGGCGCCGATGAGGTCGACGAAGAAGCATTGATAAAAGAATTCCTGAGGGGGAAAGAGCCTTCAGATTTATCGGCGGCTAAAGCCCTCTACAGCAAAGGTTCTCCCTCCAGGAAAGGGAAAGAGGTGGCTACGGACCCTTCCGGCGTTGTGCCCCCAGTTCACGTGCCTACCCAATCGGCCAGTCGGTCAACACTTGACCCCTTCGAGCAGCACGTTGGTTATGACCCGAAAGCCCCCGGGCTTGGCATTCATGTTTTATCTCCCATCCCGGAGGGCGGGACACCCCTGGCGACTGAGAACCCACCGGCATCTGGTGAGTAACCTCTGGGCTTCACAAAGATCTTTCTCGTTCCCTCAAAAGTTGTGGTGTTCTAACACTTGTTTATTTTCGTGTCTTCTGTGCAGGCTGTTCTGACCCCGAGCCCACTCCGAGGGGCGATGCCGCCAAGGAGGTGGAGATAAAGGCGAGTGAGGCTACTCAAGTCGGCGGAGATCCTGGTCCAGATGCTCAAGTAATCGGGGTGCTAGATGAAGGCAAATCTGACTCTTCCTCGGAGAGTTTCGAAGTAGAAATCACAAGCGCCTCTGAGCACACATCCGACTTGAGCATGAAGGAACGGCTCGAGAAAGAGAAAAGAGATACGACCTTAGTCAAGGTCGAGCCGCGTGAAGTGGACCTGGACGATCCTCTGAACAAACCATTGAAGGTCATTCTTCTTGGCAAGTCCCAGCCCATGGATGTTCCCCCTACGTCTTCGGTCGTCACCCCTCCGTCAGGGAAGGATTTCAAGAGTAAACGCTCTGGGAAGGAACCATCAGGGAAGAAGTCAAAGAAACACAAGAAATGACCGTCGTCCCCGTTCAACCAGAACTAGTTTAAGTCATGTACTAATTTTTGTAGACTGTGTAAATAGGCTGTTGGCTCCGGACTTCGGAGCGTTTTTGTAACGGGAAGCTTTTTGTAAATAAAATTTTATCTTCACTTTTGTCTTCTCAAAAGACTTTTATTGTTCAGTTTCTTTTATGGTTGTGATTGAAATCTGAATTGTTATGGGTGACTTAGACTTCTTGGTTCATCTTTACATGGCCTGGGAGCTTCCCTGGATTTGATCAATCTCCACTTGGTGCTTCAAGCACTTAGAATATTTCATAGCCCGTATGTTGGGGACTTGACATATCCAAGTCATTTGCGTCGTAGTTCCTATACAAGGAACTCGGAGGTCTGAACTGCTTGTGATTAAGTCTATACACCGGACTTCGAGTACTCCAGTCCGTGCTCCGGGGACTTGGAGATTTCGAGTCATTTGTATTCGAGTCCGCACTCTGGAGACTTGGAGATTTCAGATCGTTTATACTCGAGTCCGTATTCTGGGGACTTAGAGTACTCCGGTCCGCGCTCTGGGGATTTGGAGGTTTCAAATCGTTTATACTCGAGTCCGCACTCTGGGGACTTAGAGTACTCCAGTCCGCGCTCCGGGGACTTGGAGATTTTGAATCGTTTATACTAGAGTCTGCACTCTGGGGACTTAGAGTACTTCAGTCCGCGCTCCGGGGACTTGGAGATTTAGAATCGTTTATACTCGAATCCGCACTTCGTGGACTTAGAGTACTCTAGTCCGCACTCCGGGGACTTGGAGATTTTGAGTCGTTTATACTAGTGTCCGCACTCTGGGGACTTAGAGTACTCCAGTCCGTGCTCCGGGGACTTGGAGATTTAGAATCGTTTATACTCGAGTCCGCACTCCGGGGACTTAGAGTACTCCAGTCCGCACTCCGGGGACTTGGAGATTTTTTGTCGTTTATACTCGAGTCCGCACTCCGGGGACTTAGAGTACTCCAGTCCGCACTTCGGGGACTTGGAGATTTTGAACCGTTTATACTCGAGTCCGCACTCCGGGGACTTAGAGTACTCCAGTCCGCACTCCGGGGACTTGGAGATTTTTTGTCGTTTATACTTGAGTCCGCACTCCGGGGACTTAGAGTACTCCAGTCCGCACTCTGGGGACTTAGAGATTTTGAATCGTTTATACTCGAGTCCGCACTCCGGGGACTTAGAGTACTCCAGTCCGCACTCCGGGGACTTGGAGATTTTTTGTCGTTTATAATCGAGTCCGCACTCCGGGGACTTAGAGTACTCCAGTCCGCACTCCGGGGACTTGGAGATTTTTTGTCGTTTATACTCGAGTCCGCACTCCGGGGACTTAGAGTACTCTGGTCCGCACTCCGGGGACTTGAAGATTTTTTGTCGTTTATTATAAGCGTTCGTACGCTAGCCAGGATATCATAATTTTTAATTGCGCATCATAGGAATATCATACGAAGAGACATTGGTCATTCATGGAAAAGATGGCTTCAAGCCTTTATTGATGAAAACAAGCTAGATTATCTTATTACATGCCAAGAAGAAAGCATACTGGAAATAAATGCAACTACCGCATAAAGGAAATAGACTAAGTGTAATAACGCCGCAAATGCTCGCTGTTCCATGCTCGGGAGAGCGTCGCACCATCGACGGTCGTTAGCTTGAAAGTTCCTTCTCCAAGCCTCCGGTCGATGACGATGGACCTTCCCATGCGGGATTCATGTGCGAAGGGGTTGGAAAGACTCGTTTCAAAAAGAGATCTCCCACACTAAAGGTTCTTGGCTGGACTTTTCCATTATAATATTTAGCGACTCGGTGTCTGTATGAGGCTGCTCTCAAATCAGCTTCTTCGCGTTTCTCATCAATGAAGTCTAATGATTCCAATAGGAGATCCTGGTTTGACGCAGGATCGTAATAGGTGACCCGGTGTGACGGAACTTCAAGTTCTACGGGTATGACGGCTTCCGTGCTGTACGCCAGTGCGAATGGTGTGTGGCCAGTCGCGGTCTTGTGGGTAGTTCTATAGGCCCAAAGCGCTGTTGGGAGTTCATCCACCCACTTGCCTCTAGCCTTTTCCAAACGCTTCTTCAATATGGACTTGATGATTTTATTGATGGCTTCTACCTGCCCATTCGCCTTCGGGTGAGCAACCGCTGCGAACCTTTTCTCAATGCCATACCTCTGACAGAACTCTTTGAATTCCTTGCTTTCGAATTGAGTTCCGTTGTCCGTTATGATGGTCCGTGGGAGGCCAAAACGACATATGATATTTTGTACAACGAAATTAATGACTTTCTTGGTGGTGATTGTGGCCATTGGCTCTGCTTCCGCCCACTTGGTGAAAGAATCGACTGCCACTATTGCATATTTCGCGCCTCCTTTGGCTATGGGCAGAGATCCAATTAGGTCGATTCCCCACATTGCAAATGGCCAGGGACTAACCATTTGTGTGAGTTCCGTTGGCGGAGCTCTCGGAATCTTTGCATATATCTGGCATTTGTCGCATCTTCTCGCATAGTCTGCAGCATCCCGATTTACAGTCGGCCAATAATATCCATAGCGGAGGATTTTCCTCGCCAAAGTTTACCCCCCGGTATGATCACCACATTCTCCCTCATGGACTTCTTCCAACACCCGTTTTACCTCGTCATGGGCCACACACCGGAGTAAGGGGGTCGAGAATCCCCTCTGATACATTATCCCGTCTTGCATTACATAACGCGAAGCCTTACGAAGGACTTGGCGTCTTTCGCTTCTTTTCTCAGGTAAGTCCCCGTATAGCAAGTATTGTTTGATCGGGGTCAGCCATGACCCCCTTTCGAGTTCGGTCTCCAAGACGAGATCTATCTCCATCATGTCTATACTTGGAGCAAGCAGAGTCTCGACAGGGAACAATCCCATCTGTTGTGCATCGCCAGTACTCGCGAATTTAGCCAACGAGTCGGCCTCCCTGTTCTGTTCACGCGGGACATGCGAAATGTCATAATATTCCAGGTTTACTAGTAGCTTCCAGACCCGAGCAAGGTAAGGAGCCAGTCTCTGTCCTTTCACTTGGTAGTCTCCCCGTACCTGATATACCACCAGCTGTGAGTCGCAGAAGATTTCGATGGACTTTACCCTCAGTTCATTGGCAAGTCTTAAGCCAGCAATCAGTGCTTCGTATTCGGCTTCGTTATTTGTCGCTGTAAATTCAAGCTTCAAAGCGTAGCAAATCGATCGGTTTTCGGGAGTTACCAGAACTATCCCAGCTCCCGACCAACGGTCGTTAGATGCCCCGTCAGTGAACATCTTCCATCGGACAGGAGGGATTACTTTGTGATTTTCACTCGGTTCATCCGGTATGGTGAACTCGGCAACGAAGTCAGCTAATGCTTGCCCTTGGATGGTCCTTCGCGGCAGGTAGGTGATATCAAACTGGCTTAACTCGATGTTCCACTTTAGCAACCTACCTGAAGTTTTCGGTCGTTGGAGTACCTGTCGCAAGGGTTGGTCAGTGTAAACACTGATTGAGTGCGCCTGAAAGTAGGGATGAAGCTTGCGTGATGCAATCACCAGGCAATAGGCAAGTTTCTCGATCTTTGGATAATTCTTTTCTGCCCCCGTCAGTCGTTTACTAACATAGTACACCGGCCTTTGAACCTTGTCTTCTTCACGAACTAGGGCTGTACTGATAGCGTGTTGAGACACAGCCAAATATACGTACAACGTCTCGTGGTCTACTAGTTTTGACAACACTGGAGGACTTTCCAAGTGTCTTACCAGGGCTCGAAATGCTTCCTCACAGTCAGTCGTCCATTCGAAGTTTCTCTTTCCTTTCTTTATGACATCGAAGAAAGGAACACACTTATCTGTGGCTCTGGATATGAATCGACTGAGCGCAGCTACTTTTCCGTTCAAGCTCTGTACCTGTTTTATGGTTCTAGGTGCCTGTATATCTCGGATGGCCTGGATCTTTTTCGGGTTAGCTTCAATTCCTCGTGCATTCACAATGAAACCCAAGAACTTTCCCGACGCTACGCCGAAAGAACACTTCAGGGGGTTGATTTTCATTTCGAAGAGCCTCAGTATATCGAACATTTCCGCCAAGTCTCGAATGTGGTCGTTTGACTGCCGTGACTTCACAAGCATGTCATCCACATAGAATTCCATTGTTTTCCCAATCTGATCTTTGAACATTCGATTTACCAGACGCTGGTAAGTTGCTCCGGCGATCTTCAGTCCGAAGGGCATCACTACATAGCAGTATAACCCAACATTTGTGACAAAGCTGGTGTGTTCTTGGTCTGGGATGTGCATCGGAATTTGGTTGTATCCAGAGTATGCATCCATAAATGACAATAACTCATGCCCTGCCATTGAATCAACCAGTTGATCAATTCGTGGTAGCGGGAAGCTATCCTTCGGGCACGCTTTGTTTAAATCAGAATAGTCAACGCAGGTTCTCCATTTCCCATTTGCTTTCTTTACCAACACAGGGTTGGACACCCATTCCGGGTAGAGGGCGTCGTGGACAAACCCATTGGCTTTGAGTTTATCCACCTCCTCTTTGAGAGCTGTAGACCTCTCCGGGTCCATGCCTCTCCTTTTTTGCTTCGCAGGTACGTGTTTCGGGTCTATATTCAACATATGGCTCGCAATTGCAGGGGAAATCCCACGCATATCAGAGTGTGTCCAGGCGAAGACATCAAGATTCGCTCGGAGGAAATCAGATAAATTCTCTGCCATTAGGGGATCGAGCTGTGACCCAATTTTAGGAACTCGTGTCGGGTCGCTGTGGCTAACTGGAGTATCAATTGTTAGTTCGGCCAGTGCTGCGTCTGGTTCCCTGGGTTCCCCTTTGTCATCTCTCGGATCTATGTCTCCAACGATCCGAGAATGTCGCCCGAGCCAGGGCTCGGGCGCTAATTGTCAATCATCAGAATTCGGGATGCGGACGATGCTGTCCGCAGTCTTCCCCTTTTCTCTACGCTGGGCCTCTCTCACCTCAGCCACGTAACATGCACGTCCGGTTGCTTGGTCGCCATGCACTATGCCAACTCCTTTGTCCGTCGGAAATTTCAGTGTGAGACACCACGGGGCCAAGGCTGCCCTGAAATCTGCGAGGGCTGGTCATCCCAAAAACACGTTGTACGGTGAATCAACATCCAGCACTATGAATGGTAGGATTCGCACTCTCCTGCGTTCACCTTGTCCCAGTTCAACTGGTAACTCCACATATCCTACTGCGTCTGTGGCTGCGCCGTTAAAGCCATGGATTCGGGCTTTAGATGGCTTCAAATCCTTAGTCTCCAGCTTCATTTGGTCATACGCTTTCTTGAAGATGATGTTAACGGAACTTCCGCAATCAATTAGGATTCTCCTTACGAATGCCGGTTCGATGGTTGCGGATATGACCAATGGATCGATGGTAGGAGCTTCCACCTTATCCGCGTCTCTATTCCTGAATACAATATCGTCGTGCATCGTGCGCTGCTGCTTTGCGGGAGTTCCATCCTCCACATTTGAACAGCACTCATGCTATGTATGTCTCAAGAAATTAGCATATCGCTCCATTTCCTACCAATTTTTATCCGCAGGATGAGGTCCACCAGCAATTGTGTTAATAATCAACCTTCCCACAGTTCGAGTAGGTTGCTCTGGTTGGTGTAGATCCGGGCCACGTCCGGGGTCTGAAGTCTCTTGTCTTCCTTCTGCCGTATCTTTGACGAATTCCTGCAGCTTCTTCTGCCTAATCAATTTCTCAATAGCGTCATGGAGATGCCTGCATTCGTCTGTGTTGTGCCCATAAGACTCGTGAAAGCGGCAATACTTTCCAGTCCGCTTTTGCTCCTCTGTTGATTCCTTAGGGCGTGGTTTTCTGTATTGAAAAGTGTTGCAGGTCGATAAGTAGATGTTTTCAAGAGACGCATTCAGTGGAGTGTATTCGTTGTAGGTTGGGATCCTTGACTTCCATCTCCCCGTTTCCTTCTTCTTTCCAGGATTTCCAGTTCCAGTTCCCTTAGACTTCCCGGGCTTATTTTGGACGCTGGCCTGAGTCTTTCCAGGGTTATCGTCGGTTGCTTTCATGGCGATGTTGCCCTTTAAAGACTCCTGAACGGACCCTGGTGCCTTGTCTTTCCTTATCCACCGAGCTTCTTCCCTCCTTATGAACTGGTGGGCTTTCGAATAGAAACGTTCCAACGTAGCTGGTGGCTTTCCCGCCAACCAATCCCCAAATTCAGAGTCTAGATCCACTCCACGCATTACTGCCATCAAAATCGCGTGGTCGTTTGGATTGCTCACTTCAGTGGCGGCAACATGAAATCTCTGCAAGTATGCTTTTAGTAATTCTCCAGGATCTTGGGTCACGCTTGATAAGGACATCACATCCTTGGGTCGAGTGGTGTGTATCCTGAATTGTTCTATGAATTTCCTTGCTAATTCGTCGAAGTTTGAGATTGACCGTGGAGGAAGTCGAGTGAACCACATGGTGGCAATTCCGGACAGAGTTATTGGAAAGCACCTGCACTTAGTTGCGTCGTTGGCCCTTGCTGAATCCATCATCCATCCATACCTCATTACATGTTGTCTAGGGTCAGTTTTTTCTTCATAGGCGGGTATGGTGGGCATGTTAAACTTCCTTGGGTATTCAGCCTATAGAATGGTATCTGTGAAGGGAGTATAACTCTTAGACATTCCCCAATCTTCATTAGTCAAACCTTGATTCTCTCTCATCAACTGCCTGACCATAGCTGTCAAATCCGGGGTTTGTATGGTAGGAGGAAGGTTGGGTTCCGCTCCACGGGCTTGATTTCTAGTAGAGTGATCAGTGGCACCTGCTTGGTCATCTTCATCCTTGCGGCGTCTATGCCTGGGAGGTTCATCAGCTGAAGTTGAGCTATCATCTTCAGAGTAGGGGACAGAGCTACCTCCAGCATTCTGATGCTGCTGTTGAGCAAGTTGGGCCATGAGGTCAGCATTAACTTGCATTTGCTCAGCGAGTTGCCTTCTGCTTTCCGTAAGCTCTTTTATCAAGTCATTCAATTCCGCTCGTGAAACAGCTTCCGCTTGGTTTTGGCTGGAGGGCCCCGTGCCTCGAATTGCTTGTTGATCGTTAGGTCCAAGTTGTTGAACACTAGCGGTTTCGCGGGCATCTACATTTTGGGAGGTCGATCTTGTTCGTGGCCTTCCCATGGTAGAGTCGTTGGTTGTAACTCTGAGTAGAATCAACAGATGCCTTATGGATAATTACGGATCTTCTTCGGGGGATTTATGCAATCCAGTAGCTACAAAGTAGATCCTCACAACCTGAGAATTCGCTTCTCAGTGAAAGCACCAAAATGTTAGCGCCAAAATTGGTCACTAACACCCTTAGAGAGTTTGTGTAGAGAGATTAATGAAGAAGATAAATTAAAATAGAGAAGATAATATAAATTAAAATGCGGGAGACGAGAACACAGAATTTATAGTGGTTCGGCGTTGTACCCTACGTCCACTTTGAAGTTGATCTTTTATTTCTTCACTTTAAACTTGATTACAGATACAATCCGCATTTAAGTATTCGAATACCATTGTGAAATAAAAGTAGAAGTCTTGGATGAGGTTTGGATGCGGCAGAGTCTCCCCTGTGTTCTCTGAAATCTCTCCCCCTTTTCTGTGCCCCTGCCCCTCTATTTATAGACGAATGTGGGTTGGACTTCCCTGGTGGGCCAGATGGCTAGACAGCTCGGTCTAGATAGGACGCGCCCTGCATGCTGAGTGGAACATGCCGAACGGTCGGCATGCCGAGCCCTCCTTTCCAAGTCGATGGATCTCTCTGTTGAATGGAGGAAGCGGGCCGAACGATGCTGGGATGCCGAGTGAGGCGTGGATGCCGAGTGAAAGGATACGCCGAGTAGAGGGGATGCCGAACACAGGACATGCCGAGCAAAGGATATGCTGAGCACAGGATGTGCCGAACAAAGGGTATGCCGAGCACGGGATGTGCCGAACAAAGGGTATGCCGAGTGAAGAGCAGGCCGAGTGGAGGGAGTGCCGAGTGAAATGCTGAAGGTCTCGTGCCGAGTGCAAACCTGGATGGACGTACGTTCTTCAATGCCGAGTACAACCCTTGACTGCCGAACGTTCAAACGTGTCGAGTGCTCATTTGTGCCGAGTACAACCCTGCATGTCGAACGTTCTAGTTGCCTGGTCGATTCTCCAGGTAACAGATAACTTGATTATTAATAAGAACAAAGTTTTATCTTAAAGTAAATCAGGATTTAATGATTTGTAATTCATTAAATTTTTAAGGAAATTAAATGGATAATTAATTTATTTGATTAATTAATGATTTGGATTGATTAAATAGGTAATTAAAGGTTTAAATTAATTAATTAATGGTTAAGATTAATTAATTAGGAATAATTGATTTGTAATTAAGGATTTTTAATTAGATTTTAATTAATAATTAAGAATTAATTAATCAAGTAATTTAGAATTAATTAATCAAGTAATTTAGAATTAATTAAGTTACAATTAACAATTAAATAATTAAATAATTAAAGGTTAATTAATTGGTTATTAAAGATTAATTAATTTGAAATTAATAATGATTAATGTAAGTTAATTACTTTAGGAAAGTAATTAAATAATAGTTAATGATGGTCATTAACTAAGGATTATTCAATAATTAATTTATGTAATTAATTTTTAATAATTAATTAGATTAATTAATTAATGGTAATCATTTGTGAAATTGTTTTAAAATTAATTACTTAATGGAAGTAATTAAGGAATTAATTACTTAATGTAATTAATTAAGTTTAAATGTAATTTGTTTAAGTTAATTAATTGAGTTTAATTAAGTTAAACATTGGATGCTTTGGTAAATAATTACTTAATGTAATTAATGGAGTGTAATTACTTAGTGAAGTAATTAATGATAATTGTTGGATGTAATTAATGAAAATGATTTAAGAATGAAAGTAATTTGGATTAAATTACTTTGTATAATTAATCAAGGGATTAATTAAAGAATTTAATTAAAGAGTAAATAAATTTAATGAAGTAATTAAAGGCGGTTAATTACTGAATGTGATTAGTCAAAGGTGATTAATAATTGTGGTTAAATTGAGATTAATTACTTAATGTAATTAATTTAAATAGGATAATTAATTAAATGTAATTAAGGATCATTAATTAATATAATCAATGATGTAATTAAGGGTTGACTAATTAAGATTAATCAATAATGATACGTGATTAAAGGTAATTAATTATTGTAATTAATTAAGGATTGACGTAATTAATTATAGTTAATCTATTAATGAAGTAATTAAAGGTTAATTACTGATTTTGGTTAAGAGTAATTAATTTGTGAAATTAATTAAAGAATAATTACTTGAATGTAATTATAGAATAATTAATCAAGGGTGATTAATTAAGATGATTAATTAGAGGATAATTAATTTGTAATTAATTATTGGTTAAGTAAGCAAGATTTATTTTGATGTAAGTAATTAATTTAATTCACTTTAAATTAATTAGAGATAGAATTAATTAATTTAATTCATTTTAAATTAATTATAGATGGTATTATTATAGATCATTGCTTATGTATGGATGGATGATATTGTTTGCCTTGAATGGTTTGAAATCTCAGATATGAGATAAGTAATGTTGTGTGATATGGATGCATTGGTTGCATTGTGATGATAATATGGATTATCTTTTGATAATGATAATATGGATTATCTGTTTTTGATAATAATGTTGATTATCTATTGTGATGATGTGAATTATCTATCTGTGTGTATATAAATAATGAAATTGAATTGTTTTAACTCTAAAACAACTTGGCCTTAAAATATACGCTTTGGATTTCGATGAGACCGGGATCGGGTTTCCTGATTTGGATATCCGAAAACCACATCGATCCAAATTAACGATAGGTCGTGAATCTCAAGTAAAGAGTGAAGACTCAAGGTGTAAGGACTATTCGACGTTAAAACTCTAAGGGTGATTCCAATATGAGTTTAACGGGGTAGTACTTTCATATTCGAGATGAAGATTCAGAGTGCAAGGGTTATCGTCGTTAACTCTGAGGGTGATTTCAAAATGTGTGTAACGAGATAATGCCTTCGGTTTCATTCGAACCCGGAACGAACTTGTATGGATTGAATGCTTCCAGAACATCGTCAGGTGGACGATGAGCATTCTAAGAGATGTGTTCTTTAAAGGTAATCGTAGACTTAAGGCTCATCAATCGGGAATTGCTAAAACAGGGGAGGTGCGGCAAGGTTAAGTGGGTCATGCCCAAGTAGGACGAGATTTTCCCCTGACTAGAGGTCCCTTTTTATTCAGCTTAGTGGGCAGTTAGATATGCGCACCAACTACGGAGTTGTCTTGTTCGGAACTGTCCAGTAAGGGATGGTTCCGTCTTTGTGTTGCAGGGGATTGAGAGTAATCTTCGGTACGGCGATCTAGGCCACGTACTGTGACGGGCGGTACCCCAGTAGGCGGTACCCCAGTAGCCCTTCCATTGTATGCAATCCAAAATCCAATAAGTGCCAACGGTTTTGATTGTATTACCCACTTTTGTGGCTGGAAGCTGGAATTTAATAAATGTAACAATTTCGGTTATTTCATATTTACTTGAAAACCCTAGACCTATTATAATATCATTGGATTTCCTATCAAAGGTTTTGGTTAGCGTAAGGTAAAAACTTTTCCATGTTTATGTGTGGGAAGTCTTACGTGATAACTTTTCTTTTCAAAGGTTTTTCAAAGTTAAGCAACCTTAACCTGTTACTCACACCAGACCCATGTCTGACCCAGAGTTTATTTCTGTTTTTCTTAAACTCTTGGGTACTCAAATTTTTACGAGTAGCCAAGGGAGTCGGGTTAGCTTTGACGAATTATGGAGGAGCAATGGAGCAGGAGGCTTCAGTGTTGTAGATATGTTTAGTGTTCTGCTGTGTTTGGAATCTCTGTGTTTTCTCTGAGTTGTATTGAGTTGTATAACTAGACAGGTGTTTATAACTGTCTAGTATGTGTTGTATAATCTGTGCACTCTGATAGTTGTCGTATATGATACTATGTAATATTTATGTTATTAATATAATTTATTCATTCCGCTGTTTAGATTCTGATGTGTTATTTCTTCTTTCTTCTCTTTCTTTCTCTTTTTTATCCTTTTCTTTCTTATTAATGATGCATCATTCTGTGGAGATGAATGGCGGGTCATTACAACTTCTGACGACGGTTTCTCTGAGGCAGGCACGCGACGTGGTGTGTTCGAATGGTGGTCTGGACGTCGGCAAGGGTGCGCACGCGTAGAAGTTTGCTGCCCGGGTTTGGTTTATCTACCCGGATGCCTTCGTGTTGAGGTAGAAGATAAGGTTAGGTTTAGTTAATTATATTATTAAGTTAATTAATTTCTATTATATCATTATATTCATAAAGCCGTAACTTTTTCATTCGAGGTCTAATTCGAGAAAAACGAGCCGCGTTACAATCGTTTCAACATAGGCTATGACATGGAATCGAATGGGAATTTATTTGAAGCTGAAAAATTTTCAGTTTCAAATAAAGGTGAGTGATTAAACCCGCTTACAAATACTAAAATATTTTTATGGAAGTTAAATTTAAAATCATGAAGTGATTTATTTTATTGACTGTCGTTTGGTGATTTAAGTGACATTTAAAATTGACATATGAATTGAACTAATAAGAATTTAATTTGGCAGTTAAATTCGAAATTGAATTACTAGTTAAACACGTGATATTGATAACTAGTTAATGGTTGTGTTATTTTCGCTGAGTTGGATGTTGATTGTGATGGATGGCTATTGGATGATTGGTTGTTTATTTATTATTATTATTATTATTATTTATATATATATATATCCTGTTATCACCATCTATATTATTTGACAACATATAAACTGTTATTTGAATTATTTGAATAAATTAAGAAATATGATGAAATGATATATACCAATGACATTTATTTTGGATTAAAATGATATATATCCATCTCTAAAATTAAATTAAAATAACAATTAACTTGGCCATAGGATAGAAAATTATATACGGACACCAGATTGGTTAAATTAAATGGTTTTAAAAGCTTGAATTTGAATTGATTTAAATTATTTTGTTTTAAAGAAATAAAGGAATTGAATTTAGAAGAATTGAATTATTTCTAATTCGAGCTTTGAAATGTTGAAATCAAAACTGTGAAATAATTGTTTTAAGAATTTATTTTGAAATGTGAAGTAAAAATCGACATATGACTTGAATTAAGAAGATTAGAATTGTTTTAAAGGTTTTAACTTTTACTTGAAGTTCGAATTTATTTAGGTAAAAGTGATATAAATGGATATTTCTCAATTTCGCTCAAATTTGAATTATTTTAAAGATTTAAACCTTAAATTGAATATTGAAGTATAAATTTGATTTAAGTGATTTAAATCGGTAAAACTGAAATTAGACTTGGAATTTGTATAAACTGAAATGGTTTAAAATTAAGAATTGAATTTGAACTTAAACTATTTGGATCGAATCAGTGAAAATCAAAATTGAAATTAATTTGAATTGAAATTGAAGTTGATTAAAAATTGAAATCGAAACTGAGTCGATTTGAATTGAAATTGAGATTAAAGATGATTTGAATTAGGAGATTTGAAATTGAATCACTTTGATTTAAATTTGGACCCAAGTCCAAATTTATGGAAAATGAAAAAAACAGTTTTAACTTTGAAACTATTTTTAATATAAACTATTTTCAATATAAACTATTTTGCTATAAACTGGTTTAAAATTCATCTTTTTAAATTATTTAAATTTCCAAATCATTTGATATATAACCTATTCTAATATCTAAACAATTTTAACTATCTTAAGTTTTCAAACTATTTAACTTTTCAAACTATTTTAAATTTTTAAACCATTCAAAATTATTTAAACTATTTATAGAAATTCAAATCGGTCAAATTCGAATTTTTATATTTAATTCATTGATTTAAATGCGAGTTGGGTTAAAATAAAATTATAACCTAAGTTGAAATTCGCAACGATTTTGGAAGTGAAATTGAGATGTTGGAGTGAAAATGATTTTCAGGTGAAATTGACATATTTTAAGTAAATATGATATTTTAAAGTGACAAATATTTTTGAAGCGAATATGATATTTTGATATCAAGTACGGATCGTTTTCGAAATGTAAAAGAATCAACCGGTATGTAAAACAACATTTGGTTGCTAAAGAGACCGGGGCCTCTTATTGGCATATTCTCCATCAATATTAGAACCACTTTAACAACTGTGCATGCAAAGGAGACTCAAGAATGAAGTGGTTGGATTTGATGTACTTTGCTGGATTTGAAGTAAGAGAACGATGATGGATAGACCCCGACACTTGTGCCAATTTAAAATGACTAAAACATGATGGCTTGACAGAGCCAATGAGGCTAGCTACCTCTAGCGGATATTGGTTCTTTGATTTTCTTTTTCACTGGGTCCATACTATTTCCTTGATGTTGGTTTTGATTAGTGCACCTTGATTTGAGATAACCTCCTTTTGACTCAATATGGGATGGATGAACACGATGGGCGGTCCTGGCAACAATGCGTTGCCACCAGCCCTGCGACCCAAACTGGTAGTATTCGACCTTGGACATCATCTCACGTGCCTTGTCATACTTTTATCCTTATACGAGACCACTATGAGTTTGGTTTAGTGTTTTCGTATCACTGTGCATCCCTATCCCCTGATGTCCTACTAGGGCGTTATACGCAAACTGTACGACAATGCTTAAAAACACGTTAAGGTGGATTAATACAAACCCTTAGCCCTATGAAAAATATTATTTTACTGATTAAACATTATGTATAGCGTATTCTACTATATATAGATATTTTGATGGATCCTTAAGAGTTGGAAAATCCCGTAATATATCTTGAGTTATTACACGCATGTTATGCACTGGATAGGAGATGTGAAACCCCATAGACATCTCTGACACTATTACACTCCTGTTATATATGATATTGATTTTATTTACATAAGGATATTTTTGTTATGACTCGATTGTATTGTTTCACTTTATGCTCCGGTCAGCCTTGAGTTTTCAGTGCATTGAAGATAATTTTCTGGAGGATGAAGATGAAGATTTGGTATATTGTATTACCAGTATTATTTCTCTACATCATTTTTCTACTGCATTATTCTATTGCCTATGTTGTATGTATAACTCTGATAGATGTTGTAAACTAATAATCAAATGTATAGTGTAAACAGCTTCATGATCTGTTTATTTGATTATTATATTTTATCATTCCGGTGCGAGATTCAATATTTGTTTTCTTCTTTTCTTATTCCTCTTAATTAACCCCATTTATTGTCTATGTTTTGAATTGTTTGAGTTCGACTGTCGATCTAAACCTCCCAAAATGCAGATCGTCACAGTTGGTATTAGAACTTTGGTTTAGTGATAACCATAGCTTTGTAGGGTGGACTTGTTAAAGATAGGGTAGTAATACCCTAGAATGAGTTTGTTTGAGTGTGTATATACATGAGAGTGCATACTTATTAGTTAATTTTTTATATTGTGTTTACTTATATATTGAGTTGTTTATGAATTCTGGTCGATGCGTGGGACGTCATGTTATCGATAGGGGTTTCTAAACACTTAAACGAGGCAAGTCGACATAATATTGTTTTTAAATAAGGTAAATGAAATAATTTTACCTAACTTGTATTTTATATATAAAAAGAAATAATCTTCCATAAATAACCATATAGGTTTATGAAAATACGAATTTTTTTATGGATGTTAGTTGTTAGGAGATGATAATATTTAGTTATCATCGATTATTGGTTGAATTAAACTAAAAATGAATACTTTATGAACAATTCCACGAAGCGTTTGATAATTAGATTGAATTGAAATCTTATTAAAATAAGTATTATTTGTAATAACAAAGATGTAAATTAACGAAATGTTTTCATAATAAGGTAATGGAACGGTATTAAGTATATTTATAATATAGCTTATAAATAGAAAGGATTGAATAGATGAGAATTTGAGATCTTAAATCTCGACGCTTTTCAAGTTGTTTTCTAAGATTTTGAAATAATATTAGTATTATTTATAAATATTTACAAATTGAAGTGTTTCAAAAGGAATTAGAATGAAATAAGTCATGTACTCCCCTCTTTTGTCGCTGGAAAATAATTTCGGTAATGACAGCTGCATCCTCAACATTCATTTTCGAGTCTCAAAGTAGGAGAGGCCACTTATTAATTTTGCTATGCATTTGGTTCGATAAAAAAATTTTGATTTAGAATTTTTTAAATATGATTTGATATATATATATATATATATATATATATATATATATATATAAAAGATATGAGTACACATATTATTTCAAAATGATTTGAAATGATCCCAGTATTTGAATTTTTAATTTCCTATTAATTAATGATTTTTTGTTGTAGGAATAAGTGATTTTTTTAAATAGTTGGAAATTTCTAAAATGAGAAATAAGAAATTGAAGCAAAATGTTTAAATGAAATATGAGAAGTTTAATTATAACTCTTACAGTTCAAGATAATGTATATTTAAACAAATGTGAATTATTGAACATTCTTATCAACTAAAATGAATAAGATAAATTTGTATAACACTCAATTACATTCTAAAAGCATATATAAAATGTATCAGAAATGTTTAAAAAATTGAAATGCTAAATAAGAATATGTAATAAAATATTATACATATATGAACTTAAGTGATAAAAATGTTTCAAATTGAAATTTTGTTTAAAAAAATGTACATAAATAAAATTTAAGTTGTTATAAGAAATGTTACACACTTAGTTAATGTTCTAGGAAATGTTAAATGAATAATTTGAGTAGTAAAAAGAAAATACTATTTCGATATGAATTTAAGAGAAGGTAAACAAATAATAAATTAAATAATATTTTTGTAAATTGTTTGTAAAATAATTTTTTTTTGCAAAGGATGTTTTAAGATTTAGTTATAGCATTCTAATATAATTGTAATTTGAATAATATTGTATAAAAGAAGATACATCTGTATAAAGTGATTATAAACTTAAGAAATAATTAACGAAATAAGAAATTTGAAATTTGAATTATGAAATGATATTTTGCCTAAGTCAAGTTGAATGGAATGAACTGATGAAATAATTTAATGAAATGAATTATAAGTTGAAAGTTAACTTAAGAAAAGTTGAATGAAATTGATTATGATAAAAAGAAGAAAAATTACTAATATGAATTTGAGTTATAAAATAAGATTTACTTTAGTATAATTAATGATATGAATTAATGAAATAAACTAATGAAGTGAATCAATAAATTATGAACTTAAGTTATGAAGTAATAATAGACATGAGTTATATTTTATAATATGTTTATAATAAACTTAAATGGTTTTATGAAATGGTTTATAAATCATATTAGTGTTAAAGAGAATATACCAAGTGATAATGAAATTAAAATAAATTTAAATAAGGTTAAATGAAATGATTTATAAAATGGTCCATAAATGAATTGATATGAAATGTATTAAACAAAAAGTGAAATAATTGAAATTTGAATAAATTGAATGTAAATGAAATAGATGTAAATAAATTTGAAGCAAACTAATTGGATGTTAATAAAGAATGAATGTTAATAAGAAATAATAGAGTATAAATTAACTATTGACATTAGATAATGTAGACCGATATAGTTATGAATTAATTGGACGAATATTATTTGTTAGATGGTTTCTTTTTTTTTTTGTAAACCATGGTTATAACTGTGTTTGGCTACATATGGTTGTTTTGTTGGGTATTAGTGCTTGTGCTTATGATTTGGATTCAGAATTCATATTATTTGTTATATTAACCTCATACATACTTTCTATATCCTTTTATATGCAACTAATATTCTAAATTGAGTTGAGATAGGTACATATGAAGACTATTTGGATGTATATGCAGGTTGATTTGTTTTAGCTTGCTTAATATGAGCAAACTCGCTCGTATTAATAATAGTAAGGTATGTATCTCAGATTTCATACTGTACTTTTATAATTTTCCCTATGGGATGCCTCATCATTGAGATGAGATATATATATGTGTTATGTATCTATATTGTAAAAAAAATTCGACCGAGCCACGCAAAGGAAACGCGGTAGAAATTTTCCGCAAATTAGGGTGTTAGAGAAATTTTGAGACTTTAAAATTTTATAACTTTTTTTTTATAAATGTGTTATACTTTCCATCAAGCCGGTATTGGAATGGCGTAGTAGAAGTGTAGTAATGGTTTGACAAATAAGATTTTATGTTTTATAAGTTGATTACTTTGAAAAAGATATATTAAATGTTAGATTCCTTACTTAATCCCTTTTCGAGGATGAAAAGTTCTGAGTGGAGGCGATTGTAATGACCCATATTTTAAATGTTTAAATTATTAAATTTAGTATAATTATTGAACAAAAATGGTTAGAAATAAAAATTTAATGTTTCATTTATGTAATTCATTCAATAGGAACTTAAATAAAATCTGAAATAACAATTTCGATAAGATTTAAAGAAATTATTTATATTAGATTGAAGCACAATACATCTAATATGTTTTAATCAATAGAATGAATTGAATAATAAATGTTAAAATAATTAGATGAAAATAAAATAATTTATGTATAACCAGAATTCATTTAAAATCTAATGTTGATTCGCGGCAAATTGAATTGTTGTGACGCTTTGATTTAGGAAGTGGAACTAAGTGTAGTAGCTTGTTTTGTTATTTGAATTTATTCTACAAGTTAAATTTTAAAAGTTAAATAACTTATATTTCAAGTATAATGGTTTATTGGATAATTAAATTATTTAAATTTATTATTGAAAATTATTTAATTAATTGAATCCTGAATTTAATATGAATGAAAATGATGTTGAAAGTTGATTTAAATTTTATTTAAACAAGAACGAAGATTGTTAGATTTTAAAATTGAATTTAAACGTGATTAAATTAATCTTTTGAAATTACTTATTTTAATTAATGGATTAAAATAGTCTTTTCGGACACTGCCTCGGATTTCGACGAAACTAGTTTCATTAGATTTATAATAGTGAGTTGTTACAGGATTTCAAGTTCCGTGGCGATCAAACTTGTCATTTGGCCATGCGAGCTTGAAACACGTAGGATTTATTTTCAAAAACATTAATTAAAATAAATTTATTTTGAAAAGCTATCTTCAAACTATGATGGATTTGGCTCCTGAGACTAGATCTATTGTGTTCAAAATAGGGGTATAACATATAGAACGCCTGACAGCACGCCTTGTTTGAAGTTTGAAATTTTTGTGGATGAACCGGATTGGAACTTTATATAATAGGCCGTGTGTATCTTCATTCGCGTAGCCCTAACCCTAACAAAACATCGGTCGCGTTCTCTTTGCGATTAATGGTCGATATCGCTCAACTTTCTCTCCTCGATTTCTTTCAAGCCACAAAAGTAAAGTTGAAGATCTTGTCGAGCTAGACATTATGGACGGTTGGATCAAGGCATATCTTTTCGTAACCGCCAGAAACGAAGTTTGAAGCTCGCGCGATTGTGGGTTCTTTTCGTGACAATTTTGGCGCTGGAGGGGTCCACGCTTCTGGCGGTGGTGACTTTGAGGCGGGCATGCAACGTGAAGTGTTCTAATGGTGGTCTGGACGTCGGCAAGGGCGCGCATGCGTAGAAGATGGTCGCGAGGGTTGGGTTTCTCGATCTGGATGCCTGCGCATTGAGGTAGAAGATAGGGTTTAGTTACTTATACTATTAAGTTAAGTAAATTCTAATGTATCATTATATTAATAAAGCCATAACTTTTTCATGCGTGATCTGGTTCAAGCAAAATAAGTCGCGTTGCAATCATATCGACGTAGGCTACAACATGGAAGTGAATGGGAATTTATTTGAAGCTGAAAAATTTTCAGTTTCAAATAAAGGCGAGTGATTAAACCTTCTCAAAAATACGAATATACTTTTATGTTAGTTTAATTTAAAATCATGAATAGATTTATTATTGACTACTGTTTGGTGATTTAACTGACATTAAAATTGACATATGAATTAAATTGCTAGGAATTTAATTTGGCAGTTCAATTTGAAACTGAAATTGAATTACTATTAAACACGTGATATTGATAACTAGTCAATGGTTGTTATATTTTGACTGAGTTGGATAATGATTGTGATGGATGGCTATTGGATGATATATTGAATGATTAGATGTTTATTTATTATATATATATATATATATATATATATATCTTGTTACCACCTTGTATGTTATTTGACAGCATATAAATTGTTATTTGAATTATTTTGAATAAAATAAGAATTAGGTTGAAATGATACAAACCTATGACATTTATTTTGGATTGAAATGATATATCCATTTTTGAAATTAAAATTGAAATAATTATTCGCTTGCTATAGGATAGAAAATTATATACGAACACCGGATTGGTGAAATTAAATAGTTTTAAATTCTTGAATTTTAATCTATTTAAATGATTTTGTTTTAAAAAAATTTAAGGAATTGAATTTATATGAATTGAATTATTTCTAATTCGAGCTTTGTATTATTGAAATCGAAATTGGAAAAGAATTGTTTTAAGAATTTATTTTGAAATGTGAAGTAAAAATTCGATATATGACTTGAATTAAGAAAATTGAAATTACTTTAATGGTTTGAACTTTTACTTGAACTTCGAATTTAATTAGTAAAAGAGATATAAATGGATATTTCTAAATTTGGCTCCAGTTTGAATTATTTTAAAGATTTGAACCTTAAAATGAATATTGAAGTTTAAATTTGATTAAAGTGATTTAAATTGGTAAAATTAAAATTGGACTTGGAACTTATATAAACTGAAATAATTTAAAATTGAGAATTGAATTAGAACTTAAACTATTTGGATCAAATAGGTGAAAATCGAAATTGAAATTAATTTGAATTCAAATTGAAGTTAATTTAAATTGAAATTTAAATTGAGTCGATTTGAATTGAATTGAGATTGAAGATGATTTGAATTGAGAGATTTGAACTTAAATTAGTTTGATTTAAATTTGGACCCGAGTCCAGATTTATAGGAAATGGAAATAAATGGTTTAAACTTTGAAACTATTTTCATTATAAACTATTTTACTCTAAACTGTTTTAAAATTCATCTTTTTTAATTATTTAAATTTCCAAATCAGTTAATATATATAACCTGCTTTAGTATCTAAACTATTTTAACTATCTTACTTTTTCAAACTATTTGACTTTTCAAATTATTTTAACGTTTTAAACTATGTAAAATTATTCAAACTATTTCTAAAAATTCAAACTGGTAAAAGTTAGAATGTTTATATCTAAATCATTGATTTAAATGCTAACTGGGTTAAAATGAAGATATAACCTAAGTTGAAATTCGAAACAATTTTGGAAGTGAAATTGAAATATTGGAATGAAAATTATTTTCATGTGAAATAGACATATTTTAAGTAAATATGATATGTTTAAGTGAAAACGATTTTTGAAACGAATATGATATTTTAACATCAAGTATTAATCGTTTTCGAAATGTAAAAGAACCAACCGGCGTATAAAACGACGTTTGATTGTTAAAGAGATCCGGGCCTCTTATTCCCATGCTTTTTGTCAATATTGGAATCACTTTAATAACTATGTACGCGGAGGAGACTACAGAATGAAGTAGCTGGATTTGGTGCACGTTTGTTGGATTTGAATAAAGAGAATGATGATGGACAAACCCCGATACTTGTGCCAATTTTAAATGACTAAAATAGGACAGCTTGACAGGCCCAGTGAGGCGAGATACGTCTAGTCACTACAAGAAAAACTATTTTTAGTTGCATTAATTGGTGGCGTTTTAAATTTTGTGCAATTGTTGGTAATTTTACAATATAAAAATAAACAAAGAAACGCGGCTAATTCTCCCGCCAGTAATTCGTGGAATTTTTTGCTAAAGTTTTTTGTGGCCGCTCAAATTTCCTTTACCACTTTTTCTTCTTCTCAAACTACTCCACTTAAAAAAATATATTCGTCTCTTCCAATTTACTCCCCAAGCCCTAATTTTCCTAATTCAAAAACTGCAACAGAACTAAAATAAAGCAAACGCGATTTTAAAAACAGAATTCCAAGTTTCCTGAATCAAAATCCCAATTACCAAAATCAAAACCCCCAACCCAGACTTCGAATTGGATTTAGGTGATTGTGGAATGAATGCGGAGGTGGTGAAGGTGATTTCAAGTGGAGCGGTGGTGGATCAATTCGAGGAGGCGCTGCTGTAAGAGACGAAGGCGAGTTTGAGTTTGAGATTTCGAACAGCTGAAGTTGCGAATTTCAGGTGTGTGTCTGCCTTTTTCTTGCTTTTAGTTTATTGTGTCAAATATTTTTTATCAGTACATTGCAAATTAGGTGGATTCAAAATTTCATCGAAGAAAAATTGCTTATGTGGATTAGTCCGACATCTACATCTCTCTCATAATCTCCATCTCTCCGTGCTACACAGCAGGTAATTCGAATTTTGAAAAAAATTAGTACTTTTATTGATGAACTTTTTTTTGTATTTTCATTTTGATTTAGTTTATCAGTTGATGAAACTGTTTTGTTGTTTGGGTTTGACGAAATCTTTGTTGCAACCTGGCTGATTGCAGTTTGATAAAGTTTTATGTTGATTTTAGATTTTAGTCTGTAAAAACACGATTGGAATTAATTATAACTTTTATTGGCATACTTCAGTTTGATTGTCCTATTGAAGGATTTACCAAACACGGATGGGTATGTTGTTATTGTCTAACTCCAGGAAACAATTACAAGTTGCGGCATACATTTCATTGATGAGAAGCATACTCTTCTTTTAATCATAACACACAAATAATCCATGAAGGATTTGTCATTGTATCAAATGCAAGTTTTTCAGCTTGATTTTTCGAATACTCAACAATTTACTAAGAGAGATCTTCTTTGTTTTCTGTATATGATTTTTCAAGAACGCATTCAGTTACTTATCAATTCAAATATTCAAAAAACAAAATAAAATGCAACACTCCTTACATAAAATATTTTATCATATTATTGCCGGCTAATTGTAAGCTCTAATCTTAGCATAACAAAAGCCTAGTGATTTTATTGATCACCTAATTTTGATAGTGTTTTTATTAATACAGTGCACGAACTAATAATTTGATGCTTAATGTTTCACTATGTCCATAACGCTGTAACACGGAGTAAGTTGTAGACAGTTTGCTACTTGATTTGTCTTACATATACCGATGTTCTTTATTGTCTTATAGTAGATCATGTGCATTCTTTGACGAGTATCTTATCTTACATCTCCTCCCCTTGTTGTCGCTTATACTCTTGCTAGAACTATAAGTATTCTTATCAAATGTTTTTTCCCACATCTCCAACATTAATACAAAATTGACTTAGATGATGGTGTAAACAATTTTTAATGCTATTAAAATTTTATTAGCAAATTCTGTACGCGTGATGGCTTCTACAGCAATTGATGTTAATCACAAGGATGAAATTTACAACGGAAAGGTTAAAATTACATTTTTCGACTTGTCAAATAGATTATTGAAATCAAACATTTTGCAACATCTCTTCTGGTGGAAACATTGTGCAAAATTAAAAGATTTCATGATATGAAAGCTAAAATTCATTACTCTTGCATTCAAGCAATTTGCAGTACTTGATTCTCACTGATGGAAAGTATGAATCAGGTGCCTGACATAATCGACAATGCATACGTGATTGTTGAGTTTGATAATGGTTCACGAGGAATGCTTGATCTGTGCATGTTTGCGGAAGGCAGTAAAAATGAACAAGAAATTTGTGTAGTTGGCGACACTGGCTAGGTAATATTTGGAAAATATTTGCACATAGCTTGTTTATAACATGTTTTTTAAGAGGACAACATAGTGCATATATTCAAATCTACACCCTAATTGCAAGGTAATATTTGGAAAATATCTGTGCAGACTAGACATATGCACACCCACGCTTCAATGCACTCACTAACTCAGCCTATATCTAAATCTACACCCTTACACACATAGTCCCAAACACATGAGAGTTTATATTTTTTTCTGTATATATAGTGGAGAGAGTTGCATTCAAGTACTCCTCCCTTGTTTTCATTTTAATGCACTGTTTTGATTTTGGATATCATAGTTCAGCTAGTTTGTTATAACATACTCTGTTAATCCGTTGTCTTACTGGGACTTGTATGTGGGTAACATATGCATACATCCATTCATATGTATTTAAGAGTGTGGTCCTGTTGCTCTGGTGTGTATACACTTGTTTCTATTGAATAATTGCTGCCACTTTTATGGTGTTCATGTCTGCAATTGTTTCCCTTCATGTCTATTGAATAAAACAGAGGTAACCCTATAAATCAAATTCACAGTTGTGTATGTGTGTTGTGTGTGTACACACGTCATTATGTAAGTATGTATATGTATATATATGTTCATGTGTGTGTGAACTTAATTTTGGAAAAGGTGTCTTTGTCTCATGTTCATGGTGGAGGAAGGAGGAATACGCACAGCTGTTCTGTGAGGTCGATTTTGGGGTTCGATGGGAGACTTATGGATTTTGTGTGGTCGCGGTCGTAGTTGGAAGGAGCAGTGGTAGTTGGTCAGTTTGAAGGAGGAGTGTTGGGGTTGTGGAGTGAATGAAGCTGCAGTGATATGGTGTAGTTTTGGGTATGGCGGTCATGTTTTGAGGAAAGTTGATCAGTTGTTGTAGGGGGATGCCTGATTGTCTGGAATTTGAGATAGCATATAGTTGAAGGGTTGTTTGATTGCAGTTTTGTAAAGCGGTGGTGAATGTAGTTGTAATGAATATGGAACAGTTTCTGGTGGAGGAGGTCAGGGAGCAACTGTTTTATGCTGTGGTTTGGAATGGGATGGCTGTAGTAGAGCAGTGGTGAACAATTGTGGAGAGTTTTAGGTTGCAACTGTTTGTTAGAGGGGGACTGAAGTGGAAGAAGCAATGGCAGTGTTTAGGGACTGTTATGAAGTTTGTGGTTACGGGTTGTAGTGTAGTGATATGATGTGGGTGTGAGCAGAGAAGTCGTGGTGCACAGTCAGGCGTATGTGGGTATTGTTGTGAGTAAAACAGAGGGATGCAATGTTGAAGCGAGTAACTAAGGTGGCGGGGGATTTGTAGGAGTGAAGCAATATTTTTCAGGTATGAGGCAAGAGTAGCGTGCTGTAGTTTGATTCCTGCAGTGATGCTTGAGTGGTGAAGGATGTTATTTGTGAGAAGGCGACTATGTATATGATGGCTGTAATTTATGTTGAAAATGGCAGAGTTTATGAATGGAGAGGTTGTATATGTCTGATGGTCAATGTGGTTGGTTATGGAGGTGATTTGAATGGGAGGGAAGTAGTTGTTGTGGAGTGAAAACTGTGGCAATGTTGCTGAACATGTAGGGAACAATAGCGGGTGGAAGGTGTTTGTCTGTGCAATATAGTTGAGCAGTGCTAGTTTCCATGGTAGTTGATGAAGCAGGGAAGACGTATGTATGGTGGTAATGGAAGATGTTGGTTGAGCAAGGTGATGATATGTGATCAAGGGGATATCAGAACTGTGGGCACAATGGTGAGGGAGGCAGAACAAACAATTATAGATTTTTTTTTGTAATTTGTAAACAAAAAATGATAATGTAAATGCAACTGTAAAACTGTAAATGCAATTTGAAATGAAAAGAATTTTTAAAACTTTTGAAACTTTTAAATTAACTTTTAAAACTTAAAAATCAAAGCTTATAATTTAATTTATTTAAAACTTAAAACATATAAAATAAATTAACTTTTAAAAATTAAATTCAAAATTAAATTAACTTTTAAAAGTTTAAACTTAAAACTTTAAATTAACTTTAATTTTACTTTAAATTAACTTTAAATTAACTCTAGTTTGAACTTAACTTTAATTTTAAACTTTAAATTAACTTTAATTTTAAATTAACTTAGAACTTTAAATTAAATTAAATTTAAAACTTAAAATTTTAGTACCTTCAACTAAACTGTTAACTAATTGCTTTACTGTTAACTAATTGCTTTACATATTATGCATTAAATTACAATTTACAAAAGTATTATGAATTTATGTGCTTACATTGTCATTTTTTTCTTGCTCAGGTTGTTGGATTCACCATTCTATCAAAAGAGGGTTCGTAAGTGTGCAGAATCGATTCCTACTATTTAAGCTCAAGAAAGGACTTTATTTCATTTGTTTTATAACTTTGATAATTTATATGACATCATTTATAGTAGGATATACTTTATAATGTTGTAGATGTTTGATCTCATATTTGAAGTCCTACGAGTTAACGTAATTGTTTGACTATCTGTTGTGCTTTCACTTGTGTAGGCATCATACTTTTGAAGAGAGAAAATTTGGACTTGATGACGCTAGCATTCACTTGTGTATGCAACAAAGAATTATGGGTAATCAAACGTTTTGTTAGCACTAGTTAGATATAACATTTATTAGTACCCGATGTGTAAATTTGTATACAAATGGTTATTGTATGTGAGTTATGTCATTTTGTCGAAAAACTATTGTATTGGAATGGTTATGGATATCTTATTTGATTATATGGTTAATGTGTTTTTTAACTTATTTGAATATGATGATTATGTGACTGATTGTTGATTGATATAATAGAATCAAAATAGACCATTAACAGGGAATAATAGCATGAAAAAATGGTGTAAAATAATAAACAACTTTTAGTAGCGTTTCAAAAACGCTACCGAAATATATATAGTGGCGTTGAGTAAATGCAACCGTAAAACAGGGGTAGAGTTGGAAATTCTATTAGTAACGCCAAAAAATCTTTTGGTGGCGTGTTTTAAACGCTAAAAAAAGATTTATGGTGGCGTTAAAATAAATGCAACAAAAAATCATGGATTTTTAGTTGCATGTTTTCTTGCGGCGTTTATCAAAACGCCACCAAAAGTTTTTGTAGCGTTTTTTGAGCGCCACAAAAAATAAAATTTCTTGTAGTGAGTGGACATCCGTTATTTGATTTTCTTTTGGAGTCGGTCCATACTATTTCCTTTATGTTAGTTTTGCTCGGTGCATCTTGATTTAGGATAACCTCCTTTTGACTTGACATGGGATGGATGGACATGGTGGGTGGTCGTGGCTACGATGTGTTATCACCATCCCTATAACCCGAACTAGTAGTATCCTACCTTAGGCATTGCTTCACGTGCCTTGTCATACTTTTATCCCTATACGAGATCACTACGAGTTTAGTTTAGTGTTTCCGTATCACGCGTATCCCTATCCCCCGACGTGCTACTGTGGCATTATATACAAACTGTATGACAATACTTAAAACGCATTAATGGGGATTAATATAAAGCCCTAACGCTAGAAATATTCGTTTTATTTATTGGAAGTTATATATAGCGTATTCTACTATACACAGATAATTTAATGAATTGTTAAGAGATGGAAAATATCGTAACATCTCTTGAGCTATTGCACACACATTATACACTGGATATGAGATGTAAAACCCTATAAACATCTCTAACACTATTACACTTCTGTTATATGTGATATATTATTTGACTGACATAAGGATATTTTAGTTCTAACTCGAGTGTATTGTTTTACTTTATGCTTGGGGCAGTCCTGAGTTTCAATGCAATGAAATTTTTTTCTAGAGGACGAAGATGAAGATTTGATATATTATATTACTAGTATTATTTCTCTGCGTCATGTGTTCAGCTACAATATTCTATTGTCTTTGTTGTATGTATAACTCTAGTAGGTGTTGTAAACTTATTATCAATAGTGTAAACAGCTTCATGAACTGTTTATTTGATTATTATATTTTGTCACTCTTCTACGAGATTCTGTATTTGTTTTCTTCTTTTCATATTCTTCTTTATTAACCCAATTGATTATCTGTATTTCGGATTGTTTGAGTTGGACATATGTGGATTATTGTCAATTTAAACCTCCCGAAATATGGGTCATCACACGAGGTAGACTTAAGTTGCAAAGATTTGTGGCAAGACTACATTGTTGATATGATGACAAAATCACTTTTTAGAGATAAGTTTGAGAATTGCTTAAACTTGATCAGCTTTTTTTCATCGTTTACAGTTAAAATATGATAAAAGTCCTACAAAATTTTAGCACATAGGGCTCTTCGAGCAGTAGGATACTTTAATTTAACAATATTAAACAGTAAATCCATTTTAAGCCACATTGTTTTGCGTTGTACCTGCTAATCGAGATTTTTTAGCATCTGTTTTAGCAACATTATTGTAAAAAGGTTGATTTGACTAGCTCTCTTTTAATTCAAATCAACAAAGTTAAGATAAAGACCTAATCTTAAGGCATAAATGCTTAATAAAAGTTAGAAATTTATTATGGTCACCAACTCTATTATGATATTTTCTGTTTTGCTATATAAAATTAAACAATATATTTGTTGACTGTATAAATGATGTGAGAATGAGAATAAATAAATTTTGATTTTATATCCAATGAACTTTTTGTACCTCCACTATATCTTCTCTTTATCCTCGTTATATTACTGCTATAGGACTGCTAAGTGTTTTAATAGCATGGGTATCATCCCCATAACATCATGGAAGATATTCCAACAGCTTGTAGTTTATTATCGTAACTGTGAGAGGTATGTCTATTTAATCGCGGTGATGTTTTGAATCAGTAAAATATAAATACACGCCAAATTGTATGTCATGTTATAGAGAGAGTGTAATACTTAGGAAATAAATGAAGCATTGGTGAATTGGAGTTACGAAGTGAAAATTACAAACAAATGAAGGTTGGATAAATTATCGATAGTGGTATAAAAAAACTTGAGGGCATGCAGAGAGCTAACCGGTCGACCATTTCCCCTATCGCAATTGAATGGTCATTGAATTGGCGGATGGTTTTCAAACCAGAAAGCTAATTGGTAATCCGTTGCACCACATAGGTTGACATGTCATGACCTTGGTATCACATATGAGTATTTTTTTGAGGATCACTTCTATCCAAGCTTTATCAATCGTTCCATCAAACTAGAGTTATAGGTTCCTTTGTTTATGTCAAATTTGGATGATTTAAACCTATTTAAAATTCATAAGGGAGGAGATATTAATTGATTCTCATAATTAGTCAAATATGGAAATATAATTAATTAGTATCAGAAGTGATATTAATTGATTTGAGAAATCAATCAAATAAAGATATATGTGGTAACGAACTAAATAAGCTAAATTTGTGTTGAAATCAAATTAGGCAAATCCGAAAACATTTCATTATTATCTCCAAGGCTTTCTTCATCCTTGCACCTATAAATATGAAGACATTTTCTCATCTTTTCATCACAACCAACAAGAGTGTTCTTGACCTAAATATCCACAATATGATCCCTATTTCTGTAATTTTTAGGGTGAGCAAAATTTATTGAGTGATTTATACTCTTCTCATCTTATACTCTCTCTCGAAGTGAAGAAATAATAAAGGGTTGTTGGATCTTCATGGTCGTAGGATACTTATATTCGAACCACGTTAAATCTTCTATCTCCTTTTCTCTTTCTATCCATCATTTGTGCTTGTGTGATTTCATAGTTGATTTTAAGTTGCATTGGTATTCAAATGACAATACTATATTTTACTTAAACCGGTTTCACTCATCAATTTTTCTCCATGGTTTGATATCAAAACTAGTATTATTGTTCTATTTGGGTATTAGTGGCTAATTCTGGAAAGTCTATTGGTAGGTTCGGCGTCAATTATGTTGTTACATCATTTGATGGAAAGGGAGATTTTGCAACCACGAAGATGAAGATGGAGGTAGTGTTGAAGAAGAAGAAGACTTTTCATAATGACCCATAATTTTCGATAATTAAAAATAGTTAATTTAATAAAATTTTGTGATTTAATGTTGGAAGAAATAAAAGTATGGGATTTAATAATAAGAATATAGCTGGAACGAAATGTAATAGTATTAATTTAAGGTAATTGATGGCTGCTTTAAATGAAATTCCAACCAATTGAAATGATTAAAAAAGTTAGAATTGGTTATAGGTTGTGAATTAATTGTAATATTGTGTGTATCAATTGATAATTGGATTAAAGGAATAATTGATAATTTAAATATCGAGTTGTTAATGAAATAATGTGCAACAAATTGTAATTAAATAAAATTAGTCATGTGGTAGTAATTATAACACTTGTTGTGGATAATAACTTATAAAATGTGATTAAAAGTTAATGGTGACAATTATTATATGTTACCTCTTTAGTTAGTCTGTTAAATTGAATTGAAAATCAAATTGCAAGTAATTCACTTAATTATTGCAGTTAATGTAGATTAAATTGATAATTGTAGAATTTTAATCTAGTAAGATGTAACCTAAAGTGAATTTTATTCATAATATGATAATTGATTGAATAAAAAGAATTTAAGTCAAGGTTGATCAATTTATTGGAATTTAAATTATAATAAATGGGCTTATTGAAATTAAATGTAATTGAATACCACGTTAATTAAAAGTAAGATGTAATGGTAAATGTTAGTGTAATAAGGTATAAACAAATGTTAACTACAACCATGTGATGCCAATTGATTGAATAATAAGATGGAATGGCGAATAAATGGATTTATTGGAATTTAAAGTAACAACCACTTTATCCATTTTAATTGGAAATAAACACTGGACCTAGTAGAATAATTGACATTGAATTGATTTAAGAATTTTTTTTGAATTATTGTAAATATCTAAGTAGTCAAAAATGATAAAATTTGTTAATTATAAAAATTAGAATTAAAAGGGTGATTTAATTAATTTACTATTAATTTATTTAATTAGTGTGAAAATAGCCATTTCGGTCACTATCTCGGATATCGACGAGACCAATTTCATCGGAGCTGTAATAATAAATTATTGTAAGGAAGAAAATTCGTAGCGATCAGACTCATTTGATCGTACGGGCTCCAAACGCGTAGAAATCAATTTAATTAAATTCAATTGAAATCAATTTGAAATAAGCTGATTTTATAGCTAACTTCTTCATACGATGGAATTAAGTTTTAAAACCTATTCCATTGAGTTTGAAATTATCGAAAAAATCTATTTTGATATATAGGATGACCCACTTTCGTTTAGGAAGCGAAACGGGCTTTTTCGGTCGTTATTGTCAATTCGAACCAGTTCGATATGTTATTCATTCTTATCGGGCTTCATTAGTATATATTGTTCTATTCTAAACCTAGCAGTCATTTTCTTATTTTATACATACATTTTTCTCATCTCTTCTTTCCAATGGCAGACAAACCAAAACATAATTCCCAATTCCAATTTCAATTGCAAATCAAAAATCAAATCGAAAATTTAAAACTCCTCAAACCCTATCATATTATACATACATTTTTCTCATCTCTTCTTTCCAATGGCAGACAAACCAAAACATAATTCGCAATTCCAATTTCAATTGCAAATCGAAATCAAATCGAAAATTCAAAACTCCTCAAACCCTATCATATTATATATCAATTCGAAGCTCTCGATAAGCGCAAGTCAAATAAACAGTTTGTTTTTTCGATTTGGGTTTCTATGTGGCCAAATTGGATGATAAATTCTCAACTGTTCATTGTGTCGTACTCAACTTTGACAAATCGTCGAATCGATGATATGGGTTTGTGGAGATCAACAAACGGAGTCAATCAGTGTGGTTTATTTGGAGATTCAATGGCCGGATTGGGCTGCAAGATTCGAATAGGGTTTCGAAACCATAAATTGGCAGGCGACGCATGGGGGGGGGTCAGATGCGGCTAGTCGAGGGCATGGCGGAGGTAGTGGTCGGAGGCTTCCTGATGGCCGGAGGCGAGCGTTATTCGTGGTCAAAGTGGCGGTCAAAGGTGCTTGCATAGGTTGGCATGTTCGACCTGTAGGCTTCATGAGCGAGCGTGTTAAGTTCGTTACAGTGACGAGGTGACGTGGTAATTCTTTTATGTCTTGTTTATTTAATAATAATTTATATCATTATCGTTCTAATTATCTTAACTTTTACATACGAATCCCGATTCATGCGCAGTTTATTCCACTGGGATCGAATTGGAATTTCAGACATTTTGAAACAGGTTTGGACAAATTCTGAGACTGTTGAATTTTGGACCCTATTTTTGATTTCAAATTGATTTAAAATCAAAAGGTGATGTATTAACCCACCCACAACTACTAAATTTTCTTATTTTAGTTAAATTATATTTATGATATGGTTAGATTACAAATTAATTGATTGATATTTGGTACGTTTAAATTGTCATTCTAGTTAAATTTGACTTTATTTGCATTTAATCATCGTTTAATTTAATATTGAATTTAATTGTCAATTTAATACCTGTATTATCATTCATGTTTATTGGTTGATTTTGATGATGATTGTGATGCATGTTTGATTGTTGATATTGGATGACTGGATGCTGTATTTTTATATTTTTATAACACTGCAAATTCCCTATGGGTTGAAATGATACATACCCGAATGATCTATAAATTAGGAAATAATCGTTATGGATTGAAATGATAGACTCGAGCGATTTTATGGATTTTATTTAATTCAATATTGCGGTTTGAAATGATATATAAACGTAAAATTTTAAATTACGGATTGAAAGATAAATCTCCGCATTACTTGGCCCTATGGTAGAAAATTATATATGGACACCAGATTAGTTAAATTAAATGATTTTAATTCCTTAAATTTTGAATTCAGTTAATGTGCATTTTGAAATAGAAATTGATTTATAAAAACTGAATCATTTTCGATAATCTAAGTGTTAATGTTGAAATTGAAATTGATTTAATGAATTGCTCAAAGGATTTAAATTGGAATTTCAAAGTTAAAGTATCAAATAAAATGAATTTATCGGAATTGAGTTATTGAAAATGTTTAGATATAACTTTGAAATCTATTTTAAACTAATTTAAATTATTTAACAAATTTAAACTATTTAAATCAATTTAAAAATATTTCAATTTATTATAATCTAATGTAAAATATTTAATCCAATTTAATCTATTTCACCTATTATAACTAATTAAATTTATTTAATCTATTTTGAATCTATTTAATATAATTTAAATCTATTTTAAATATTTTAAATTTATTTAATCCATTTGAAACCTACTTGATATAATTTGAATTTATTTAGCCTATATTTAATTTATTTAATTATTTTACACCTAATTAAATCTATATTTAACCTATTTAAATCATTTAAAATTCTAATTAAATCAAATTTAAACCTATTTAAACTATTTTACTATTCTAAAACTACTTTAATCTATTTTTTTTTCAAACTATTAAATCTATTTATACTATCTAAACTTTTTTCTAAATTTCAGACTGTGTAAAGTTGAAGTATTTATATTTAAATCCTTGATGATGATATAACCTAAGTTGGAATTTGAAATTGATACCGTTTTTTGTGAATTGACATATTTGAGTAAATATGACGATTTTGGAACTAGGATTTTATTCAACCCATCCTATCGATAAATTTAAATGTGAATATGATTTTGAAAGTGAATATTGTTTTTAGAAGTGAATATGATGTTGAAAGTGAATATAGTTTGAAAGTGAATATGATTTTGAAACGGATATTACTTAGAATCAAATATGATATTCTGATATTAATCATGAAATGATTTTGAAAATGTAAAAGAACCATCTGGTGTGAAATAAGCGTTTAGTTGTTAAAGAGACCGGGATCCGATATTGTCATACTCTTTGCCAATACCCAAAACCACTTTTACAACTGTGTACGTAGTGGAGATTCCAGAAATAAAGTAGGATGGTTTGGCTAATGATTCTGTTTGAGGTATTTACGTGACCTTGACTCTCGTGAGTCAGCTTAGATGTGACTAAAATAGGAGCTATACCCGGCCAAGTGAGGTCATCCCTCCTATTGGACGCATTTCTTCGATACTATATTTTGACCTTGTGATTGATTTGGTGGCCACCCTTGATTTGATTATGGGATTGTGTTCCGAGGTGGGCGGTAGTAGCTGCTATGTGTTACACCAGTCTGAGAGTGCAATTGGTATATCTACCCTGGCATTTCCTTGAGTGTCGTGTTCACATACCCTATCGCGCCTTCTACAAGTTTTTTTTTGTTGTACCTATAGAGTGCTCCCTGATAGCCCACCTGCGAATGAAGTTTACAGTATCTGTATAGACTACGGCATTGTATAAAATGTGTTAAAGGGAATATAGGTAACGCCTTAACGCTATTTTAATACTTTACGTTACTGTAGACACTATTATAATAGAGTATTGTACTACATAGTAGATAGTTTAACGGATCCTTAGGACATGGAAATCCCAAATATCTCTTAAGTTATTGCACTCACGTTAGACATTGGATAGGAGATGTCAAACCTCGTAAACATCTCTAACGCCATTACACTCATATTTATTTACTGTTGATTTAACTTACATAAGATCTTTTAGTTCTGACTCGAGTGTTTTGTCTTTTCAATTCCCTCAGGTCAGTCTGAGCTTTTCGGTTTATCGAAGACTGCTTTCTAGAGGATGAAGATGAAGATTTTGTACTATTATTATTTATTATATTTATTCCACTGCATCGTGTTGTTCCGCTGCATTTATTTATTATTTATTCTTGTTGTATGTAACTCTGTTCTGTATTACAAAAGAATTGTTTATTTGATTATTATATTTTGTCATTCCACTGCCAGTTTTTGTGTTTGTTTTCTTTTTATCTCTCCTTTTTCTTATTTACCCCATAATAATCTGCCCTTTTGAATAGTTTGAGTCTGACATGTGTAGTTTATCGTCGATTTATCCAAAAAAGGCAGGTCTTTACAGTTGGTATCATAGATTTGGTTTAGCGATAACCTTAGCTTTGTGGGGTCTGACTCATATTAAATAGGGTAGTAATACCCTAGAATGAGTCGTTGAGTGTATGTATGAGAGAGTGTATTTGTTAGTGTTATAAAAGGTTTTGTATTGTGTTAATTTATTCTGTTTTGCATTTATAATTTCTAGTCGGTACATAGGACGCTATGACATCGATAGAGATTTCTAAACACTAAATAGGACAGACCAACATAATATTATTTTGAAATATAGGTAAATGAAATAATTTTTCCTATTATATATTTTGTATATAAAATAATAAAACTTTATAAATGATATAGTTGGATGTAATATGTCGTTTGTTAGGTAAAGAAATTTTATAAATATTGATTGAAAATTTAGATTTACAAATAAAATAAATATAAATTAAAATTTGAGAAAATAAGTTCAGGGATTTTGGAAATTTATTTCAAAAGATTTTGGAATATAATCTTAGCATTATTTTGGAATGAAATATTTGTTTTTCTGGTATAAATATTTCAACATGATTTGAAAGAAATGTTTAAAGAATTTTTGAAGAAAATAAGTCCTGTACTCCCTCTCCGTCGTTGGAAAATAATTTCGCTAACGAGTTCACGCATTATCGACGTTCGTTTTCGAGTCTCGAAGTGGGAAGACTGCAGTAGTAATTTTTACTGCACATCCGTTTGATAAAAGAACTTGATTTAATTTCTAAAATTTGATATATATATATATATACGTTATGAGTGTGTGTGTGTGTATATATACATTATTTAATTTTTTAGGGATTGAAATGGAACACGATTGTTTAATTATTAAGTTTTAGTAAATTATAAATTTAAATTATTTTAATGAATGGAATCTTGAATATATTAATAACTAGAAAATTCTAAAATGAAAATAAAGAATTTGATGTTAAAATGATTAATGAAATAGAAAAAAAATTGAAAATTTGTAAAATATAGATAAAAAGGAAATGAAAATAAGAAATGGTAACTATTGACCATTTTGTTAACTAAATATATAAGAGAAACTTGGGTAATATTTAATTGCATTCTAAAAACATATATATACACACGCACACACATACACATACACGCACACATATACATATACATATAACTTACCAAAATGTTAAAAGTTGTAATGTTATTAAGAATATGTAATGGAATATTACACAAGTTGAACTTAAATAATGAAATTGTTCAATGTAATGATGTTTTAAAGGGCTTATTTCAAACTTAAGAAAATAATTTGAATTCTACAAATTGAAGTAATAAAACAAATATGAACATTGTAAGTAGATAATTATAAACTTAATTTATTGCTGAAGCCATTTATAATCAAAACGAGTGGTACTTTAATTGAATGGTTATAACTTCAAAAAGAATTGAAATGATCCAGAAATGGATTTAATACCCAATAGTATTATATATGGAAGAATGAATGTGAAGAAAAATAATAATCCATTAATGTAAAGATATTTACATAATAAATAATTTAATAATTGAAATGAAAATAACTTATGTAAGCAATGAATGTAAAGTAATGAAAAGAAAATGGTAATGAATAAATGAATGGAAAATGGATTTTGTAAGTGGTAATTGTAAAGAAATTAAACAAGCATTGTATGAACAAATGAAAATGAACAGTGGATAATGTGAAAAGGAAAAATTAATAAGAATAGAACTTAAATATTATTTGAAATTATTGTTTATTTGACTTATGGATTGGTTGGGAAAGGATACTTCTATTGTGTAGGATGTATAAATGATCCATTGAGTTTTATCTAAGACTATTGCGTATATGATATACTTAGTAGTTTATTTATCATTTTATATGATTAAAAAAATTTGAACCCGAACAAACCATTTGTTTTGGTTAAAATGGATGAATAGTTGTTTTCTTTGATGAAATGATGTTTGTACTGTTTGTTTGCAAGTGATTGTTGTTATATGATATTGATTTGTTTGTTATTTAGTTGAAAACAACTTAAAATATTTTCCTTTTCTATAATTATTAACTCTTTTGGATTATATAAGTGAAATACAGGTTATGGAAGCAATTGCTACTGCTTTTGGTTTCATAAAATAAGCACTGTGTGCTCGACAAATAGTACATTTCGGATTATGGTTTTCTAGCGATATTATATGGTTTTTCCAGTGGTTTGGGATATTTATTTTGAAATATATAATATATATATTGTTACTATTGATATTATTATTTCTCCTAGGCCTTTCCGTACGAAGGAGACATTGCCGAAATTTTCTGTATATTTTGGACTTAGAAAAATTTTGTGAACCGTTTTTAAACTTTTATTAACTTGAATATAAAAGGATATAATTATTGTAAATTTATATATTTAAATTATTTAATTATGTAAATAAATTGTTTAAAAATTTAATATTCTGAATAAGATATATTGATTACTTAATTCTTCCTTTTCCTTCCTTTCCTTTTTGAGGACGAAAAGTTCTAAGTAGGAGAGAGTGTAACGACCCTTAATTTTCGATAATTAAAAATAGTTTATTTAATAAAGTTTTATGATTTAATGTTGGAAGAAGTAAAAGTTTGGGATTTAATAATAAGAATATAACTGGAATGAAATGTAATAGAATTAAGTTAAGTGCTTTAAATAAAATTCCAATTAATTGAAATGATTAAAGAAGTTATAATTGGTTATAGGTTGTGAATTAATTGTAATAATGTGTGTATTAATTGATAATTGGATTATAGGAGTAATTGATAATTTAAATGTTAAGTCATTAATGAAATTATGTGCAACAAATTTTAATTAAATAAAATTAGTGTTATGGTAGTAATTATAACAATTGTTGTGGATAATAACTTATAAGATGTGATTAAAAGTTAATGGTGACAATTATTATATGTTACCTCTTTAGTTAGTCTTTTAAATTTAATTGAAAATCAATTGCAAGTAATTCGCTTAATTAGTGTAGTTATTGTAGATTAAATTTATAATTGTAGAATTTTATGCAATAAGATGTAGCCAAATGTGAATTTTATTCATAATATGATAATTGATTGAATAAAAAAATGGGAATCAAGTTTGATCAATTTATTGGAATTTAAATTATAATAAATGGATTTATTGAAATTAAATGTAATTGAATACTACGTTAATGAAAAATAAGACGATAATGGTAAAATATTAGTGTAATAAGATATAAACAAATGTTAAATACAGCCATGAGATTCCAATTGATTGAATAATAAGATGGAAAGGCGAATAAATGGATTTATTGGAATTTAAAGTAACAATCACTGTATTTTTAATTGGAATTAAACACTATAACTAGTAGAATAACTAACATTGAATTGAGATGAGAATTATTTTTGAATTATTATAAATGTCTAAGTAGTCAAAAATGATAAAATTTGTTAATTTTAAAAATTGAAATTAAAAGGGTGATATAATTAATTTAATATTAATTTATTTAATTAGTGTGAAATTAGCCATTTCGGCCACTGTCTCGGATTTCGATGAAACCAATTTCATCAGATCCGTAACAGTGAATTATTGTAAGGTTTCAAGTTTCGTAACGATTAGACTTGTCATTTAATCGTACGGGCTTGAAACACATAGAAACTAATTTAATTAAATTCAATTGAAATAAATTCGAAATAAACTGATTTTATAGCTAACTTCTTCACACGATGGAATTAGGACTTGAAACTTGTTCCATTGAGTTTAAATAATCAAAAACATCTATTTTGATACATGGGTTGGCCCACTTTCATTTCGGAAGCGAAACGGGCTTTCGGGTCGTTATTGTCTATTCGAACCGGTTCGATATATTATTCATTCTTTTCGGACTTTGTTCGTATATATTGTTCTGTTCTAATCCTAGAAGTCATTTTCTTATTCTCTACATACATTTCCTTCTCATCTCCACTTTCCAATAGCAGACAAACTAAAACCTAATTCCTAATTCTAGTTTCATTTGCAAATCAAAATCAAGCTGAAAATTTAAAACTCCTCAAACCCTCTCATATTATATATCGATTCAAAGCTCTCGACAAGCGCAAGTCAAATCTGCAGTTTTTTTTTCGACTTGGGTTTCTATGTACTCAGAATTGGATGATAAATTCTCAGCTGTTCATTATGTTGTGGTAAACTTCGATCGATCGCCGAATCGATGATATGGGTTTGTGGAGATCGACGAACAGATTCCGTTGGTATGTTTCATTTGGAGATTTAATGGTCGGATCAGGCTACAAGATTCGAATAGGGTTTCGAAACCCTAAATTTGGCTGGTGGCGCGTGGGGGGGAGGGGGCGTTGGATGCGACCCGTCGATGGCATGGCGGAGGTAGTGGTGGGAGGTTTCTTGATAGCTGGAGGCGAGCATTATTCACGGTCAAAGTGGCGGTCAAAGGTGGTTGCATGCGTTGGCTTGTTTGACCTGTAGGCTTCTTGAGCGAGCGTGTTAAGGTCGTTACAATGACGAGGTGATGTGGCAACTCTTTTGTGTCTTGTTTATTTTAATAATAATTTATATTCTTATCGTTCTAATTATCATAACTTTTACATACGAGCTCCGACTCATACGCGGTTTGTTCCGCTGAGATCGTACCAGAATTCTGGACATTTTTAAACTAGCTTGGTTTAATTTTAAGACTGTTGAATTTTGGACTCTATTTTTGATTTCAAATCGATTTGAAATCTAATGATGAGTGTTTTAACCCACTCACAACTACTAAATTTTCTTATGTTAGTTAAATTATATTTATGATGTGATTAGAAATTAATTGGTTGATATTTTGTATGTTTAAATTGTCATTCTAGTTAAGTTTGCCTTTATTGCATTTAATCATCATTTAATTTAATTGTCAATTTAACACCTGTTAATGATAATCAGTTATCTATTAAAGTTTATTGGTTGATTTGGATGATGATTGTGATGCATGTTTAATTGTCGATATTGGATGACTGAATGTTGAATTTTTTTGGCAAGGCCAGCTGGTTTTATAGTGGACCGTCCACTTTTTATTACAAACGTAATAAAAACATGAAGTACATGAGTAAGGTAGAGACACCTTAACTGCTAAAAAAAAGAAAAAAAATAAAGCACAGGAGTGTGACAGACATGTCACAACTACTTTAAATAACTAACAAGACTATGACTCCTCCGAAGAGGTAGTAACACCAACGACAATATCCACTTAGGAAGAATCCAAAGAGACATTCCCAAGAAGACCAATATAGGGGCGAAATAGGAGAGCAAGAGAAGGATCATAGATCTCAGCATCTGAAGAGTATATAAAGGATCGAATCCCAGGTAGTATCAGCAAGCATGACAGAATTTAACTCAGCATACGTACCATACAAATCAAGAACCAAGGTATCACCAGACGGTTTATAAAAAAGGCATCGAAGGTCCAAAAGATCATCGGAAACATATCTAAAATTGGAATCATCCACGGGGTTGAAACGCAAATCAGAACAACGTTCAACCCAACAACTCTCAGACTCAACCCAAGCAACGGAGGATGGATCCGGGACAAGATCCGGGACAGCAATGGAATCCATAAAATCATCATCAGGGACTATGGATGCAGGAGGGGATGCAGGCCGAGCAATAGAAGTCGGCGGACCAGGGTCAGATAAAGGAACTACAAGAGGTGGAGTAACCAAAGAGACCTTGGGAACCCATTTCCTGAGAGGAGACCGAGGTAGAGGAATCTTAGGCGCAGCAACGGAGACAACAGAATGGGTGCAGGCGGAAACTACGTGGCCAAAGGAGTGACAGAAGGTAAAAATGTCCGGGACCCAACCATAACGTACACGGACATCGACTACATGGTCGACAGCTAGCTGAACAGGAATAGAGGAAGGGAGAGGCCTATAGGGGGTAATCTCAATCAGAGCCTTAGCGTACACCAGCTTTTCACGAGAAACCGTATCAGCGTCAAAAAATTTCAGTTTACCAACGTTGCAAGCAAGCCAATTCAAACCAAGCAGTGGTTGTAGTGTGGAAGGAATTTGAGAAAAATAAACCCAAACATGGATAGATAGAACTTGTTCACGAGCACTAGCAACCGTTCGGGACCAGGGAGTAATAATAAATGGTTTCCCATCAAAAAAAGAAGGCTCAGCCTCTAGGACACGACGGGGATCCGCAGAGGAGGTGAACAATAGGAAATACATAGAGTCAGCCAGCTTAACATGAAGATTACCGCGAAGCCTCCAAACCTTACAACAAACTGAAAACGCATCATGAAGGCGATGATTAGGATCCAAAAAGAAACCAACTAAATATTCTGACCAATAATCCAAACCGGCTTACATGACATTAGGAGGTTGGATCATCACTCCATTTTCCTCAACGATATCAAATTCAACTGGTTCATAAACACCCGCGTTACGGGGCAGAGATGAAAAAAGCAAGGACCATGATTTGGAACCAGGTGGGGAAGGAGCAGCAGGATGAACTGCATCCACAAATGGACTACCAACAGAGGCCGCAAGACCAGATGAGGGGAGGCCGCAAGCAAAGAAACACCAGAAATCAATACACTGCAATTGGAGACATCCTTCTCATCAGAATTTGGACAAACACATGGTGTGCATCGAGCTAAACACGAAATATTAGCATCGGCAGAACACAACTCACATCCATTCACACCAATAACCACACCATTAGCACCAGAATCATCAACATCATTCACAAGCGAATGCATAGGACCACAATCAGAACGGCACACATCACCGGCCATAGAGATCGACAACTCAGGACGCAATCTAGGGCACTCGGTAGCAGCTAGGTCAGAGAACTTAACTGAAGACAGTGGCGGAAACTCGGTATCAGAAAGCAAGGGCGGGATTGAGGACGAGGTCGCAAATTCGTTAACCTTAAAAATCCTACCAGATCGAGTTAATGAGGGCGAAGAGGAAGGAGCAACGGGGAGGAGCGAAAGAAGAGGTGGAGAGCTAGGCATAAGAACGAAATGGAGGGAGAACGTGGGAGGGAGGGAGGGAAAGTGCGCAAGGAACTACGGAGATCTGGTAGACGGAAACAGAAATGAACGGGAGTCCGCCATTGTATTTTGATATTGTTATAACACTACAAATTCCCTATGGGTTGAAATGATACAAACCCGAACAATTTATAGATTAGGAAAAAATCGTTATGGGATGAAATGATAGACTCGAGCGATTTTATGGATTTTATTTAATTTTGGATTGTGGATTAAAATGATATGTAACCGTAAAATTCTAAATTGCAGATTGAAAGATAAATATCCTATTACTTGATCCCAGGGCAGAAAATTATATACGGACACCGGATTGGTTAAATTAATTTATTTTAATTCCTTAAATTTTGAATTCAGTTAACTGGCATTTTGAAAGAAATTGATTTATGAAAAATGAATTATTTTCGATAATCCAAGTGTTATTATTGAAATTGGAATTGATTTAATGAATTGCTCAAAGGATTTAATTGGAATTTCAAAGTTGAAGTGTCAAATAAAATGAATTTATCGAAATTGAGTTATTGAAAATGTTTGGATATAACTTTGAAATCTATTTTAAACTAATTTATACTGTTTAATAAATTTAAACTATTTAAATCAAGTTAAAACTATTTTAATTTATTTTAATCTATTATAACCTATTTAGTCCAATTTAAACTATTTCACCTATTTTAACAAATTATAGTTATTTAATCCTTTTTAAATCTATTTAATATAATTTTAATCTATTTAAAATATTTGAATTTATTTAATCTATTTAAAACCTAATTAATGTAATTTGAATTTATTTAACCTATATTTAATCTATATAATCATTTTACATCTAATTAAATCTATATTTAACCTATTTAAATCATTTAAAAATCTAAGTAAATCAAATTTAAATCTATTTAAACTATTTTACTATTTTAAAATTATTTTAATCTATTTTAAAAGAATTCTAACTATTAAATCTATTTACGATTATCTAAACTATTTTTCAGACTGTGTAAAGTTGAAGTATTTATATTTAAATCCTCGATGATGATACAACCAAAGTTGGAATTTGGAATTGATACCCTTTTTTGTGAATTGACGTATTTGAGTAAATATGCCGATTTTGAAACTAGGATTTTATTTAACCTATCTTATCGATAAATTCGAGCGTGAATATGATTTTGAAAGTGAATATTGTTTTTGAAAGTGAATACGATGTTGAAAGTGAATATAGTTTTGAAAGTGAATACGATTTCGAAAGAGATACTATTTAAAATCGAATATGACATTTTGGTATTAATCATGAAATGGTTTTGGAAATGTAAAAGAACCATCCGGTGCGAAATAAGCATTTGGTTATTAAAGAGACCGGGATCGGATATTATCATACTCATTGCCAATACCAAAACCACTTTAACAACTGTGTATGTGGTGGAGATTCTAGAAATGAAGTAAAATGGTTTGGCGAAGGATTGTGCTTGAGGTATCTACATGACCTTGATTCCCATGAATCAGCTTAGATGTGACAAAAATAGGAGCTATACTGGGCAAAGTGAGGTCATTCCTCTTACCAGGCACATTTTTTTGATACTATATTTTGACCTTGTGATTGATTTGGTGGCCACCCTTGATTTGATTATTGGAGTGTGTTCCGAGGTAGGCAGTAGTAGCTGCTATGCGTTACCACCAATCTGGGAGTGCAATTGGTATATCTACCCTGGCATTGCCTCGAATGTCATGCTCACATGCCCTATCGCTCCTTCTACGAGTTTTTTTGTGTCATACCTATGGAGTGCTCCCAGATAGCCCACCTACGAGTGGAGTTTACAGTATTTGTATAGACTACGGCATTATATAAAATGTGTTAAAGGAGATGTAGGTAATGTCTTAATGCTATTTTAGTACTTTACTTTACTGTAGACACTACTATAATAGCATATTGTACTGCATAGTAGATAGTTTAACGGATCCTTAAGATATGGAAATCCCGATTATCTCTTAAGTTATTGCACTCATGTTAGACATAAGATTGGAGATGTCAAACCCCACAAACATCTCTGACGTCGTTACACTCATATTTATTTACTGTTGATTTAACTTACATAAGATCTTTTAGTTCCGACTCGAGTGTTTTGTCTTTTCAATTCGCTCAGGTCAGTCTAAGCTTTTCAGTTTATCGAAGACTGCTTTCTAGAGGATGAAGACGAAGATTTTGTACTATTATTATTTATTATATTTATTCTACTGCATCATGTTGTTCCATTACATTTATTTATTATTTTTCTTGTTGTTTGTAACTCTATCTGTATTATAAAAGAATAATCAATGTTATTTGTAAATAGCTTCATGAAATATTTATTTGATTATTATATTTTTTTCATTCCGCTGTGAGTTTCTGTGTTTGTTTTCTTTCTTTCTCTCCCTTTTCTTATTTACCCCATAACAATCTGCCATTATGAATGGTTTGAGTCTGATGTGTGTGTTTTATCGTCGATTTAAACCATCTAGAAAAAGCAAGTGTTACACTTTTAAGGTTATTTTTACGACTGACAAATTGAAGGACGTTGAAGTAGGTGTTTTGAAAGAGATGAAAGATGAAGTTCTTACAACAATCCAATTGATTTTTTCAGATGAATTTCTTAGAGAATTCTCTCAAAAGAAGAGGATGAAGGAATTATATGGTGCATTATCTGATGCATATCAAGACAAGTCCCTTACAAATAAGATTATTCTTCAGCAATAATTCTATTCTTTTAAAATGAAGTCTAGAGTTAAACTTATGGAGCATGTAGATGCTTTGACCACTTTGATATTAAATCTGAAGGCAACAACTGTTGATATTGTTGATGTGGCTCAAGCGGTGATCCTCTTGTGTTCCTTGCTTAAGGAGTATACTACTTTTGTTAATTTCATGATATATGGTCATAGCAAGATTAGCCTATTTGATGTAAAAGCTGGTTTTCATAATGAAATGTCGAGAGGAAGGTTAGAAAGCATTAGTTTAGATAGTAATTTAGAAGGCTTATCAATTTAGAGTGGTAGAAGCCAACGCAAGTCAAAGAATGATGGAAGTAGATATAATTCAAGGTCTCAGTCTAGGGGCCCTAAGCGATTGACTTGCCATTATTATAAGAAGACAGGATACTTTATAGCACAATGTCCCAAGCTCGAAGGAAGAAGAAAAGAAACAAAACAAGCTTTAGCATCAACTACAGATAAATCAGATACAGAGAGTGATATCAATGTGTTTACATCTTCTGGCTTTTCTGAAAAAACAACTTATGGCTTATTGGTTCTGGCGCATCCTATCATAAGACAATGATAGGAACTATTTCTTTACATATCATGAGATTGATAGAGGAGAAGTTCTAATGGGCAATGATGCTTCTTGTTATATGGTTGGTATTGGCAGTGTGAAGGACAGAATGTTTGACGTTGTTAATCATACTATTACGATGTTAGACATGTACCTTATTTAAGAAGAACTTGATTTCTATTGGGGCTTTGAGTAGTCCTGGGTTGAAGATTGTATTTAAGGGAGAAAAGATGAAGATATCGAAGGATTCCATGATTGTTGTGAAAGTTGTGAGGATAGAAAATATTTATTTATTGAAAGGCACCACTATAGTTGGAGAATTAGCTTCTGCTACTTCTGCTGACTCAGATTCTTCCATATTCTGGAACTTGCGGATGTGACATATCGACGAATGCAGTTTAGATGAGTTGAGAAAGCGAGGTTTGATTGATGGTGTTCAGCATTTAAAGCTTGGCTTCTATGAAGAGTGTGTTCTTGGTAAGCGGAAAAAAAATTCTTTTAGCATTGGTGATCATAAACAAAGTTGTCATAGAGTATGTTATAATACATGTTTGGGGTCCCTACCCTGGTCTATCCTTAGGTGGACCTAGGTACTTCGTTTCATTTATAGACGATTTCTCTGGTAAAGTATTGTTATATTTCCTATAGTCTAAGAGTGAAACCTTTGCTAGGTTTCAAAAGTGGAAATCTATGATTGAAAATAGTCAGAAAGAAGTTGAAAGTTCTCTATTCAAATAATGATAGTGAATATCACAAGAATTCATCCATTTTTTCGATTCCTACACCACACCTGGTTACCCTTAATCTAATGAAGTTGCTGAAAGAATGAATCAGACATTATTGGAGAGAACTCATTGCCTTAGATTGACTACCAAGTTGAAGAAGGAATTTTGGGGAGAAGCTTTATCTATGACAGCTTTCCTCGTCAACTGCATATCTTTTAGTACCATAAATATGATGATCTTTGAAGAAGTATGGAAAGGAGCGCCTGTTAGCTATTCATTTTTCAAAGTGTTTGGATGTCTAACTTATGTATATGAAAGCAGAAGAAAGTTGAAATCTAGAGCTTGCAAGTGCATCTTTCTAGGTTATAGAAGAGGAGCGAAGGAATATAGGTTGTGGCGTCCTATTAGCAAGAAGATCACTAACAACAGGCATATGACTTTAGATGAGAATGATGTACTAAATGTGGACCCTTCCACATCCGATGATAGCGTGGGGAAAGATGAAGAATACCAAATACAAGGCAAGTCATCTTTAGATTCTTTCTATAGAGGTTCAGATGCCGTTTCCAATGGCACCGTCGTTTATGAGGATAGTACAGATGTTGATAATAAGGATCAGACTCAAGGTGGAGCTCATTAAGAGACAAGGCCTGCTAGAGAGAGAAAGAAGCCTAAATGGCTTGAGGATTTTGTTGGATTGAGCATCAAAAATATTAACTTCAATGATATGACAACATATGCATTAAATGTTGTCCATGATAAGCCCAAAGATTATAAAGGGGCATTTTACTATAAGGACAAACTTTGCGGTCCAATTAGTTTCCAAGACACACATCCATAGAAATTAATTTCAAGGCCAAAATTGGAAGAATAATTAATTTTAAGGACAAAGTCAACTGTCCAATTACTTTAAAGGACATAATTTAAAAGTTTTTTTTGGCCTTAGAAACTAATTATTTTGCATTTTGTCCTTAAAAGTAATTATTTCAGTTGTGTGTCCTAGAAACTAATTTTACTTGCTAAAGAGGCCCTTGTGGCTAATTTCCACGATTATAAAGGTGTTATTAACAGTTCAAGTTGATTAGTTGCTATAGAAGAGTAGATTGAATCTTTGTAGAAAAATCGTACTTGGGATTTGGTGTCGTTTCCCACCGATAGGAGAGCTATTGGATGTAACTGGATATATAGAGTGAAGGATTGTGACAATGGTTATCTCAAATACAAAGCAAGGCTAGAAGCAAAGAGGTATGTTCAGAAGAAAGGGGTGGAGTATCATGATATCTTTGCTCCAGTTGTCAGACATACATCCATTCGTATTTTGTTGGTGTTATTGCTCATTATAACATGGAACTTGAGCAATTAGATGTCAAAACTGCATTTTTGCATGTTAACCTAGATGAGGAGATTTATTTGAGGTAGCCAGAGGGGTTTATTGATAACAACAAGGCCAAATTATGTTTGTAAGCTTAACAAATCTCTATATGAACTGAAGCAATCTTCTAGACTATGGTATAAGAGGTTTGGTAAGTTTATGCTTTAACACGGATATTTTAGAAGCTTCAAATACAAGTATGTTTACTTTAGGAGGTGCTTTAGGAGGTGTGATGGAGATATAATAAATCTTTTATTGTATGTTGATTGCATCTTGAAGTATGGTTAAAAGTACAGAGTTGAAAGCGGAGCTCAGCAAAAAGTTTTATATGAAGGATATGGAAAAACAATAAAGAACTTTGGAAATGGAAATATTTAGAGATAAAAAGCGTGAGAGCTGAGACTCTCCCAGGCACAGTACATTGATAAGGTCCTTACTCGATTTTGTATGAAGAAAGCTAAACCAGTTGGCACTCAATTAGGCTCTCATTTAAAGTTATCGAAAGATTTATCTCCTACATCAGATGAAGACAAGAGGTATATGGCTGATATATCTTATTCTAGTGTTGTTGGTAGTCTTATATATACTATGGTGTACACGAGACCATATTTGGTCCATGCAGTATGTGTTGTGAGTCAATATAAGTCTAACCCAGGCAAAGAGCATTAGAAAGCAGTAAAGTGGATACTCAGATATCTCCGTTGCACTTTTTTAGTAGGCTTGTTATATGATGGAGTAGGTGGCGACATCTTTCTTAAAGGTTACCGTGATTCAGATTATGTAGGAAATAGAGACGCATGAAAGTCGGTGTTCGGTTATGCTTTTACACTTGGCATAGGTTCAATTTTGTTAAGATCAAAGTTGCAGTCTATAGTAGCTTTATCGACTACTGAGACCGAGCTCATATCAGTTGTGTAAGTGACTAAGGAGGGATTATATTTACTCAGCTATTGGATGATTTTTCTATGGTGCAACGGATAGTAGAGCTATATTCAGACAGTCAGAGTGTGATTCATCTTGTAGAGAATTAAATTTATAGTTCTAAGACGAAGCATATTGATGTCAAAAGATGTAACGACTCGCTATTTTGGACCATTCAAATTGACAATAATACTATACATGTCCGACTTGAATAATTCAAAATACCGAATTGTTAATTTGAATTTGGCAAAACATATACAGTAATTAAATCAATCACAGAATTACAGATACAGAGTAGTACAATAATACGCAGCGGAATAAATGAAGAGTAGTTCATGAAGCTACTATATGACAAAGTTAGAAATAAAATACATCAGAATATCCCAGTTACAGTGAAGTCTCCAATGCAACAGATGACTTCTCTTAACGAATCAACTGGAAGTACTGAAAGCTAAGCGATAGTTGGATCTCCAAGCGAAGCTCCAAACTCCAAAGGTGAGTCTCAATGTTGTATCACTCAGTCTGACCCAAGCGTAAAGCAAAACACAAAACACGCGAGTCAGGATTAACATTCTTATATCAATAAATCCAACTCAGGTGAAATATCAACTGAAATAAAATTAACTTAGAGGATGTTTGGGATAACCATCCTCTAAGGATCCCTGGAATTATCTATAGGGTAGAAATATACACTATGTCACCATGGTCATCTCAATTTTTTTTATTATTCAAAAACAAAATATCATTTCACTTCAAATATATTTGTTTTCAAATTTGATCACTTTCACAGTTACGATTCAAATCTACTCCAATCAAAAATTCAAATCTAGTCAAATCTCAATTTAAAATTCAACTCAATTCCTAAATAACCACTTTAATTTTATCGATCTCAAAATTCGGATTTGTAATCACAAAATACCCCTTTATATTTCAATATATTTCAAACTTTAGGTATTCAACGTTTCAAACTAAATTTTATTCAATTTAGTTTTCTAAATAATAATTTCAAATTTTAGTTCAACCTAAATTTTCATTTTTATTCAGTTTAGTTTCTAAATATAAATTCAACTATATTGATTTCAAGTACAGATCTGAATCTCAAATTAACCCATTTAAATTCCAGTATAGTTCAAAGCTTTAATATCTAAATATTCAATTTAACAGTTTCATAAAGATCTCGATTAACCTCATTATTATTTAGTCTTGAAATGCTCCCTCATTTGATTCAATATCATTTAAGTAATCTTAAATTACATTTTACTCAATATTTTATTTTAGTTTATTGAAACATGAAATATTCATTAAATCACTTAAATCAAAAATCCAGTTATAAAAATCATACCTTTAGATTTCCCATTTAATAATTACAAATCGATTTAATTAAATAAATCCTTATTTAAATACCATTTTTAATTAATTCAAATTTATCTCCCAATCTTAATTATTCAATTTATTACAAGAAAATCTTTTTGAAATATAAATTTACATAAATACTTAACCATATTATGTGTATTAAATCAATTCTAATTTAAATCAAATATTACTACTAAATCTATATATAAAATTTCCATCTTAAGAATAAGTTTTTGTTTAACCATATATTCCTTTCCAAAGTCATAGAATTTATTTCAAAATATTTATATATGGACCAGCGGTGTCTGTATATATTTTTTATCATATGGTCAAGTTCTACGGATATTTATCATTTCAATCCGTCCACTAAATATATACAGGTGGATATCATTTCAACCCGTAATCCCAAATTCAATTAAATGAAAATCGCTTGGGTTTATCATTTCAACCCATAACGATTTTCTCCTATCCTAAAGTCCGTTCGAGTATGTATCATTTCAACCCATAGTGAATACTATACTAACCAGGCACTTGCAGAGTGATAACAGATATGATAATAATATAACAACGTGCATATATCATCAATAACAGTATAATATAAACAACAGGATATGGTGTCATATCCCACAAGTGAACAGTTATAGATAATAGCATAAATATAACAATTTAAATAACTACAGCAGCATACTTCAATTGTTGTTTCAATTGAAATCAAATTTAATAAATATAAGAACGTTAATCGTGATTGATTGCTCAACTTTCGAGGCTAAAGAGAATAGACAATGAAGTTTAGTTACGAATTCCAAAGCAATGCTAGATAGACACAATTCGACGAAGAAAACAAGCACGACGAACAAAGCTGGTAAATGGAAGAGAAAAAAAATCGAATTCAAATTAGAACTAGATCGATGAAGATAAATGATATAAGTGAACTTACAATTATATATATAATTATATATAACTATTTACATATATAAAACATATTTTAAATTTAATATACATACATTTCAAATCATTGTTTTTAAACCAAACACATATACAATAAAAAAAATCAAACATATATGCAATATATATATTGAAATAATACTTATTAAAATAAAAACTTATATATAATGTATGTTCATTGCAACATATCAACTGCCGCGTATATAACTTTTAAACTTTATCTTATAAAATATAAACTGCATAAACTTTTATAACTTAATAAACTTTATATTATAAATATACTATATACACTTAAAACCTGCGCATGTGATACTTATATTTAAATAATAATGTTACCATTACGACATAAACCGCTTAGACATGCTTAAAATTTACTTTCAAAACCGTTATAAATACCATATACTTACCGACCAAATGTATAAACTCGAATGCTTAGATATATATATATGGTTTTCGTTCTTTTTCTCACTCACCTATTTTGTTGTTTCCAGTACATTGCATTAAGAAAGAGTAATATATAACAAAACCAACAAAACCCAAAAAAGATTCAAAAAAACAATATACATACATATATATATATATATTTAAATCACCTTATATTATTTCATTTAATAACATGATACGAACAGCTTCACTTACATCAAATTCACGTTTAAAATATTATATAAAAAAACAAAAAACTAAGCTTAAACAAATTAGATCAAAAAGCATCTTTACATACAGCAGCCGAAAAAGGAAAATTTTATTTTATAAACTAATATAACAGCTTATATACATATATACACAAATACATTTATATATATAAAAGAATAACTTTGACATATATATATATATAAACCATATAATAGACGCTGCAAAATTTGTATAATATATTATTAAACTGGAAACAGGGAAACCCAAGATAATATAACCCATGTAACAAATTCACCGATATACATACATACATACATACATACATACATACATACATACATACATACATACATACATACATACATACATACATACATATATATGTATGCTAACAAACAGAAGTACTATACCTAATATATGCGAACGTATGCAAGCTAGTGGTGATGAGTGTCTGATGGGTGATGGCGATAGGGGTATGCGGTTATGGCCTTGAAGAGGCGCTGTAACAACTTGGGAAAGAAAGAAAATAGGCTTCAGGGAGGAAGAGGAAGCAACAGTAGGTATAAACCCAAAGTTATAAAGGCAGAGGAAAAACGCTGTGCACAATTTAAGGTGAGCTTTAAATTTTTAATAAATACAAAACGTATCTAAGTTTATACGTTTATAACTTTCCAACTGTAGTGTATGCATATAATGAACGGTCATAATGAAAGAAGTGGAAACAGGGAGCGTAGGAAAGGAAAGGTTAGAAAAATAAAATTTTCACCCTTAAATTCCAGAGATTAATAAGGTAACATACCTCTTTAATGAAATGTACAACAACGGTCACAAGCTAAAATTTAGCTGAAAGTTTAAAGAAACGAGGGAAAGATGGGTTTTTAAATTAATCACTTCCCAAAATTAATATGTCAACGAAAAAAGGAAAGGAGATGAATCAGGGAAACTATTATCACTTATATATAACTATTAAACGGATAGATGGAAGAAAAGGTGAGCAGGTGAGTAAAAGTGGAAACTGATTTATAAGCGAAATGGAATGTGAGCTGTTGCCTGGGAAGAAAATGGAATAGTTTAAAAATTAAAGGCAATGGACTGCTGAAATTAAATGAGTATAAAACGTGTAAAAGTTATATACTGAAACGGCTATAAATTTCACTTATTATTATAAAACGGGGAATAATGAAAGGCAAGGACGATGATTTCAAAGTTTATTAATGGCTAGGAATGGGGAAGTCTGTCTGTGAATTGGAAAAATTATTAAGCAATTGAAATTTTAACGGTAGAAAAAGTAACAGCTACACACTATTTTAGAAACAATCAAAGCAACTAATAGCTTGATTGGACAACAAGAATAAATATGGAAGGACACGTTATAAAGGCAAAATGAACCGTTTGAAAATAAATAAAAGAAATGATGGCAAATAAAACAGATGTGCCTTGAATTTCCCAAAATAAATTATTTTATGAACACCAATTATTACTGACTTAAATTGAATAGAATCACACCCTAAAATACACTTCCTTAATTTTTGATGAAAATTTACCATTTGCCACATTTAACTATACGTCATCCAAATGTAAAATTTTATTTCAAAATATTATTATTTAAAATTTCTCAAAAATCAAATTAAATACGCTAAATAAAACCATTAAAAATTAACAAAATTTTACGGGTCGTTACACTCTCCCCCACTCAAAACTTTTCGTCCCCGAAAAGGAAGAAGGTAGGAGAATAGAAACAACCAGAAAGATAAATAGATTGAAAGACATGGATAAACAATTAATTTAAGACCATATAAATTTTTCTAGAAATATTCATTTGAAAACGTCATTTGTAGTTCAATTATCTTTAATACTTTCAAACTTTTCAAAACCCATTTGTAAAATTTCCTGCTTTCCTTATAAATAACATTTATATGTTTAAATAACACCTTTATAAATATATATGAAAACTATTTGGAACAATTATTCACATCCTTGGTTATATTTTCAAGGAAGTTATTTTACAACATTAAATCCATAGTTTATAAATTTACTAATTTATCTTAAGACACTTCAACATTATAGATAAATTAATACTCATTTCTTAAATATGTTATATTAAATTAATAACTTTTGAAATATTAATGACACTAATGATTTACTATTAAACCATGTAGTATATAAATAAACAATATTTTAAAGATTATATTCAAAAAGGAAAGGAGGGTAGATTCGGAAACGGAATATAGGTGAATAAATAAGGCTGAGCAGATAAGGTAGGTTCAAAGGGATAGTATCGGGCTCTAATAATTAAATCAAACCATAAAATTTTAATCTCAAATATTAATACAAAATTTCTTTATTGGAAATACCTTTATAATAAAATACTTTTATATCGAAACGAATTTTTCCTTTCAAAAATACTTTTATAACTCGATGTTTCAACAAGTTTATCCTCGTTCTTGTAAACTCTAGCCATGCATTGATCAGGCGCAAAGCTAGAATTCTTAAGTACTTAGTAGACCCATTTCAACACCCAGTGAAAATACTTGAAAAACCTTTAAAAAAAAGATATGGAAAGTACAATCCAAACAAAACAATCAAACCAAAACCTTTGTCCAACTATGGTTCGCAGATACACAATGGTTACGTCTGGATCCCCCAGGACACAATCCGTATCCGTAAGCTTTCTCAGCCCTGCGAATTACGCCATGATGACTACTAGGGTGCAGGATACACAATGGTTACGCCCGGGTCCCCCAGGAAACAATCTGTACCCCTAATCCACCTCAGCCAGGCAGTTTCGCTACTAATGTGACCTACACAGATTGCAGGATACACAATGGTTACGCCTGGATCCCCTAGGAAACAATCCGTACCCCTAGGCCAGACTCAGCCAGGCAGTTGCGCTATGCAGTCGCGAGAGAAAAAAAACCATGGCTTACACCACGGTGGGAACACTCGAGTATCACATCCGGAAAAGCAAAAATCAGAGAGAATAATATCGATAGAATGAATCCACAATGTGGCCACAAAGCGGATATCAAGCAGAAGGCACTTTACACATCTTTACTTCGAAAAAATATATATCATATAGTACCTTTCCAAATACTTTCAAATATCATACTTATGTAAAGTCCATTATATATAGGATTCCTTTTCCAAATCGAATACTTTCAAAATCAATAGTACATCAAATCATACTTATATAGACTTCGATTATAAAAAAATTCTCTTTCCAAATTGAGTATCTTTCAAATCAATAGATTTCAAATCAACTTCATACTTATACAAATCCATTTTATATAAGTTCGACCACTCCCGAATCAAGTATTTAGTAAATCAAGGTTCTCAAAAAATTTCTCGTTTCAATAACATTTCAATTACAAGATCATATATGATTTCTCCAAAATTTTCTTTCAAATTAAATATATTCAGTTTCAAAGTTTCTTAAACAATAGGTTTAGAAAATAATCCAAATTTCCCAATCAACAAAATTTAGGTCAAACAAATTCATTTCCAAAATCACCATATAAATACTGGTTTTAATTCCAATCTAATTTCAAAACCAAATATTCTTCTCAAAATCAATTATACTCAAAATGGTTTCTAAATTTATAATTATCCCTTTAAAACCTTTAACTATTTATTTCTACATGAAAAATCCAATTTTCCTTTTTCGAATTATTTATTTAACAAAGTTTCAAATTTACTTAAGTCATACTCTTCATACTTTAAACATACAAAACTAAACTTATATTCTTTATCAAATATTTTATACCCTTCGAAATTTCTTAGTTTTAAAATTTTAAACCTTGATTTGGAAGTGCTCGAACCTTCAAAATAGTCGGTGAAATCAAATTTCAAATCCAAGAGTTGGAAATCAGCAACAAATCAGTAAATCAATTTTTTTATAAATAGATTTATACTAAATCAAATCGAAAACTTGAGGATTGAACACCAGCTTACTTTAAATTATGCAAAAACCCCAATTTCGTGCCATTCAAATCAATAATAATCCACACATGTCAGACTTGAATGATGCGAAATATTTGATTGTAAATAAATTTGGAGCAAATAAAATCAAATATACAGAATCACAGACACAGAACAAACATAATAACTTGCAGCGGAATATAAAAATACACAGTAGTTCATGAAGCTACTATAACAGAGTCTCAAACCAAATGCATAATATAGTCTGAAAACAACAGAATAGAAATCCCAAATACATAGAAGTTCACTAATACATGAGATAAACTAATACAGCTGAAATAGTAATAGAAATATATGTAGATAAGCAGAAACTCCAGTGAGAGACCAGCTCCAAGAAGAGAATCCAAAGCTGTGAATACTCAGGCTGATTCGAGCGTAAAGCAAAACACAAAACACTCGAGTCAGGACAATATATACTTATATAGTGTAAACCAACTCAAGTGAACTGTAATCAAGATACAAGTAACTAAAAGGATGCCTGGGACCGTCCATCCTCTAAGGATCCGTTAAACTATTTACTACATAGTAATATTTCATTATTATAATAATGACTATAGTAAAATAAACATACTTTTAAATAGCGTTCCGGGCTACCCATATCACACTTCACACATAATAGTCCCAGCGGTCCATCCAATATCATGACATCTCCACATCAGGTGACTGTCAGAGGATACCATACGGGTTACGGAAGAAAAACAAACTCGTAGTAAAGGATCGGTATGGTAGGTGACACGGCACATAAGGCAATGCCAGGGTAGATATACCAATTACGCACACGGGCTGGTGGTAACGCAGCAGCCACATACGCCCACCCTGAACAACACTCCAATATCAAAGGGTGCACCCAAACAATCACAACAGTAATAGAATGGTATCGAAGAAGTGTGTTCAGCCAGAGGTGCTACCTCCTTTGGCCCGAGATCGCTCCTGTTTTAGCCACCCTAAGCTAACTCACGGGAGTTAGGTCTACGTAAAGTACCTTAGGAACGTCGTCACCATCCTACTTCATTCTGGAATCTCCACCGCGTACACAGTTGTTAAAGTGGTTTCGGTATCGACAGAGAGTTTGTCCATATCCTATCCCGGACTCTTTAAAACCAATCGTTATTATAACCCGTAGTTATAATTTAAAAATGGCATTTATTTCAAAAATCAAATATCACTTAATAATTTAATATCATTTCAAATCATTTCAAAATATCAAACTTATCATCAAATCCATTTCAAAATATCAAACTTATCATTTCATTTGAAAAACATATTCATTTTATTCAATTTAAAAATACCATTTCAATTCACATTTCAAAACAGTCTATATTTCAAATCAAATTACTTCATTTAAATCATTAAAATGAAGTTACTACATTTAATAATTAAATTATTAAATTTTCGAAATTTTAAAATTTTCAATGTTCATTCATTCACTTAATTTTATCAAAACAGTGAAAATTCACTTTTCGCAGCATTTGGAAAACGCTACGGAAAGTTAATTCAAAACAGTTCAATTTAACAAAAGACAGCATTTTAAAAATACTGTAATATAGTTACATTAGTTTCAAATAAAACTTCGTTTAATTCAATAATTGTAGCACTTTACAATATGCTATAATAGCCTTTAATCTTATTTAGCTTTTTAGTTCATTTATCAACTACAGCTTTGCAAATGCTGTATTATCATTTACATTAGAAATAATAACATTTCAACAATGCAGTTAATTAACTTCAAATGTTCAATATAATTTCAAAAACAATTATATTTTATTTAGATCATTTTAACTTATAAAATCATATAATTTCACTTTTATATACATCATTTAATTTTTCTTAGATTCATGATTTTATAAAGTTAAATTTCCATTCAAAAATCCATATTTTATTCAGAAATGCTTGGACTTGCTTTTAACCTTTACTAGGCTCAGCCATAAGGGGAAATATAAAATAATGGCAGGTGTTTGGGTCAGGTTATGGTGGGTATGGGTCGTCCTAGATGTCATTTGTGATGGTGCCAAAGTGGGTGAAGGGAATAATACACATAAGCATGAATACATGCATTTGGTCATGGATTTGGGCTCGGCCAAGCCTCCAAGTGTCACGGCCATAGGTGTGGGGTCCACTATAGTGGTGTGGCCGAGGGTGCTGGAGGTGTGGTAGGTGGCGGCTAGAGGGGTGGTAGGTGGCGGCTAGAGGGGTGGTGAGGTGATGGAAGTGATGTTGTGCTCGGCTAGGCTAGTAATTCGGGTTGTTTGAAAAGTTTGTGGATGGGCATCATCAAGGGGGGTCACGGCATGGTTGGTTGGTGAGGAGGAGGTGTTGGTGGTGTGCCATCAGGTGCTGGAGGCGGCTAGGTAGCAATGGAGGCATGGCCGATCCTAAAAGAGGTGAAAGCATGTACAAAAAATCAAACTAGAATAAGCAATATAAGTAGAAAAAGAGATAAAAGAAATAAATTTTTTTTACCAACTTCCCAATCATGTGATGGCCGAACTTTTTTTCTCAGGAAGGAGGAAAGGAAAATACATGAAATGAAAATTAATTAGTCAGCTGAAATGTAGGGAGTTGTGCCAAAAGAAATGAAGAGTTGTGAGGAAAATGAAGAGGTGGAATTCAAAAAGGCAAAAGGCAATTCAAAAGTCAAAAACTCTTCATATATCCTTATTTAATTTATATAACTTTATATTTCTGGAAATAATAATAATCCTAGATAAAATTCTGAAAATTTATCAAAATATAAAAATTTATATAATATTTATTAATTATATAAAGTTAAATTAAGAAAAATAGCTAAAAATAGTGAACTAGACTAGAAAATTTGAAATTAAATAGAATAATTTTTAGAAAATTCATATGAGCTTGTAAAATATTTTTAAACATAAATAATGACATAAAATAAAAATATATTCACAAAATAAATATTTAAAATTTAATTTAAATATAATTTTTAATGAAGAAAATAGAAAAACAGCCCTTAAAAATAGGAAATAAATACAGTAAATTTTGGAAAAATCCTATTATTATTTTAAAAATATGTAGATATGAAATTTCACAATTAAAACAAGTTCAAAATAATTTTGAAATGAAATAAAGTCAAATTCAAATTTATAGTCAAAATCTAGGGTTGTTACACTCTCCCCCACTCAAATCTTTTCGTCCTCGAAAAGAACGGAAAGGGAAAAAAAAGAGAAACAAGATAGAAAAGAAAAATAGTACCTGAAACAAATAATTGCGGATTCGAAGCACGAATGCTCTCTTCCGTTTCCCAGGTACAATCTCGATCGTCAGTACTCCACTGTACTTTGACCAGACTAACAGATTTCCTTCTGAGCTGCTTCGTGTCTCTACCAACAATACGAAGTGGCTTCCTCTCAACAGTCAGGTTAGGCTCAATATCCAAACTATTAAGAGCAGAAGGACAATAAGAGATGGATCATGAAGATGACGGCGAAGATGCGAGACATGGAATACATCATGCACTCCAGAAAGCTTCTCGGGCAAATCCAGACGATAAGCCAAAGAACCAACTCTTTCCACAATGCGGAAAGGACCAATGAACCTAGGAGAAAGCTTCCCACTACGACCAAAGCGAATGACATTCCTCAAGGGAGAAACCTTAAGGAAAACCTGATTACCAACAGCAAATTCCAAATTCCGCCTACGCCTATCGGCATACTTCTTCTGTCTATCCTGAGCGGCTCTCAACTTCTTCTTAATCTCCTCAACTTTCTCAGAAGCTTCCAAAATCACTTCAGGACCAAGAACCAAACGATTATCGGATTCAATCCAGCAAGATGGAGATCTACAAGGTCTTCCGTATAAAGCAGCAAACGGAGACATTTTGAGACTGGCCTGAATATAAAGATGGAATGAGATAAATAAAAAGATCAAGAATAGACTGAAAACAGAAGATAAGATTATACCTGATAGCTATTATTGTAGGTAAATTTGGCAAGATGGAGATAATCTTCCCAAGATCCTCCATAATCAAGCATACAAGCATGAAGAAGATCCTCGAAAATCTGATTTACTCTTTCCGTTTGACCGTCGGTCTGAGGATGGTTCAGATTCAAATAAGTACCTAAAGATTCCTGAAAAGCCTTCCAGAACTGACTAGTAAAAATAGGATCACGATCACAAACAATACTGAGAGGAACACCATGGAGACGAACGATCTCTCTCATGTAAATCTCAGATAAACTAGAAGCGGAACGAGTAGACTTGACCGGAATAAAATGAGCGGACTTGGTCAGTCTATCAACAATAACCCAGATACTCTCATTGCCCTTCCGAGTCCTCGGTAAACCATCGAAGAAATCCATGGAAGCCGCTTCCCACTTCCAATTAGGAATCTCAAGGGGCTGCAACAAACCAGGGGTCTTTTGGTGATCGGCTTTGACATGCCGACAAGTCACACACCGACTAACAAAGATAGAAATATCCCTCTTCATTCCCTTCCACCAATAAAGCCTCTTCATATCCTGAAACATCTTCGACACACCAGGATGAATAGAAAGTCTGGATCGATGATTCTCCTGAAGCAACTCCTGCCTCAACCCATCAAAATTCGGGACACAAATCCTGCCATTAATCCTCAATATCCCTATATCATCAATCTGAGCTCCACTACTACCGCCAACTCTTCTACGAACACTCTCCTTCATCAATCTAAGCATCCCATCCTCATCCTGCTTAGCCATAATGAGGAGAAGAAGAAACAACAAGCTGACACAACAAAGCCTTCTTCCGACTCAGAGCATCGGCCACAACATTAGCTTTACCGGGAGTATAGTTAATGTCGAGGTCGTATGAAGCCAGAAACTCAAGCCAACGAACTTGGCTCTGATTTAGATCCTTCTGGGAGAAAATATATCTCAAAGACTGATGATCTGTGAAAAGCTCAAACTTGGTTCCAAGAAGATGATGCCTCCAAAGTTTCAAAGCAAAGACAACAGCAAGTAACTCTAAATCATGAGCAGCATAATTTGCTTCGTGGGTTTTCAATTGACGGCTGGCATAGGTAATGACCCTACCATTCTGCATGAGAACAACACCCAAACCCTCACGACTAGCATCAGTATAAACTGTAAATCCCTCGCTTCCATTCGGAACAGTAAGAACTGGTGCGGAAGTTAGCTTGCTCTTCAACTCACTGAATGCAGCCTTACACTGATCACTCCAGACAAATCTGGCATTCTTCCGAGTCAAAGCTGTGAGAGGTGCAGCAATCCGAGCAAAATTCTCAATGAATCTCTGGTAGTAACCGGCAAGGCTCAGAAAACTATGAATATTAGATGGAGTCTTTGGAGTTTCCCAATCCTGCAACAGAATCGGGAGAAAATAAGGACAACGAAAAAAATAGAATTATTAAAAATGATAGAGAAAGAGAAGAAAGAAAGATAAGTCTTCTTTCTGATAAGACCATCAGATTTGGTGACAAAAACCACCGCAGCTCCCCATTCAGAAAAACTAGACCTACTCAGACATTTGGAAGATAAGTCTTCAATTTGCTTTCCCATCTCAACCTTCTCGCGGGGTGCCATTCTTCTAGGAGGAAGAACAATAGGTCGAGCACCAGGAATAAGATCAATCCGAAAATAGATTTCCCGCATAGGAGGTAAAGAAGTGACTTCACCAAATACATCGGGATATAGTCTAACCACAGGAGTAGAATCAAGATCACTAGGAGAAGAATCCAAAGAATAAATAAAGTTGCCAGCAAAATCCTGAGGCATGCGGCACTGAATAATCAAGGCATTCTCATGGTCATCAAAGAGGCGAACAGACCGGCTTTACAAGAGATATGAGCATCATGATTCACTAACCAATCCTGACCAAGCAATAAATCAAAAGCATCGAATCCAAAATATAAAAATCACCACTAAAGCGATGATCAGAATGGATAAGTTTCACTTCTCGAAAAATCCGATTAAGGTTAGCAGGACCCCCAATAGGATTTGAAACACATAATGGAACAGAACTACACTCAGGAGAAAGGAGATGCTCAAACTTATTACACAAATCAACAGAAATAAAACCGTGTGAAGCACCAGTATCGAACAACACACGAACATGATGATGAAATAAAGTAAATGAACCCTAGAGTGTACCTTGGTCATCACTAGGAGTAGGAGCAGGTGGAGGAACTGGAGACGAAGCAGAAGTGACAGCAAATATACCAGAAGGAGTACCCCTCTGCTGGGCAGGGCAATCCTTCTTAAAATGACCGGGCTGGAGACAGATATGGCATAGATCACGTCTAGCCGATTGAGCGGGTGGAGGAACAGCAGCACCAGATAATGTGGGACAGCTATTGGCATAGTGCCCTCTCTGATCACACCTAAAGCAAGTGATGGAGGAGAGATCAACTGGTTGCCTCTGAGCAGGAGCAGATGATGAAGATCCCAAACCAGGACGCTTTAGCCAATTCTTCTTCTGCTGCTGGAAGTTTGGCTTACGCTTCTTGGAAACTGCAGAGGAATACTGAGCACCAGAAACAGCCGGACCTCTGGATGTGGGATTCTCATAGAAAATAGCCATATCCATGAGCTGGGTTAAAGAACCATGAACATGAGAAATGAGGCGACTATAATACCTGGACGAGCACCAACAATAAATTTCTCATTCTTCTTAAGAGGAGTATCAATAAGGCTAGGACCGAATTTGGAAAGTTCATTGAACTTCCTCTCATACTCAGCAAAAGACATGGTAACCTGCTTCAAATCCATAAACTCACGATAAAGCTGAGATTTCCCGGCTTCTGGCATCCATTTTGCCACAAAAGCCTCCCTGGAAAAGAGATACAGAAAACAAGCTTAAGATAGATTCAAAGAAAGGAAGAAAATTAAGATAACACAAAGGATACCTAAACTGCTCCCAAGTGAGATCAGCCTCGACAGTGTTAGCCATAACAGAGTCCCACCAATCTAAAGCAGAATTATGCAACTTCTAAGCTGCTAGCTGACGCTGCTGGGCATCAGTAATATCAAGACCAGTAAATATCCTCTCAAGACTCTGCAACCACTGCTGAGCCTCAATGATAGTCTCTGAACCGGTGAATGGGGTTCCACCTAGTTGAGAGATTTCCTTACAAAGAACAGTGAACATGACTGGAGCAACAGGTTAAGGGGTCGGGGCAATACCGCGACCCCTACCTCTGGCATTTCCTCGATTCATCCTGAAAAATATCAAGAATGAATTTAGGACAAGAATAAAGACAAGCCAAAGATAAATTAAGATAAGGCAAGATAATACACTTGGATGAATATCTAAAGGAAAGAAAAATCCTAACAAGGTAGATACGAAAGGAAGGAAGTTAGAAAACATTTGAAAATCCTTTAAAAGCAAGAAAAATTTATATATCAAAATAATCTTTGAAAATCCGTTGAAAACATTTTGAAAAATAATTTTATACTTTGAAAATACGTCTCTCACAAAGATATGATTCTGAGATTGATTTCACCCATTCTAGGGTAGAAATACCCTATCTCTAATGAGTTTTTGCTCCGCAGAGGCAATGGTTGCCAAAACCAAAGCTCTGATACCAACTGTAACAACCCTAATTTCGTGCCATTCAAATCGACAATAATTCACACATGTCATACTTGAATGATGCGAAATATCATATTGTAAATAAATTGAGAGCAAATAAAATCAAATATACAGAATTACAGACACAGAACAAACAGAATAACTCGCAGCGCAATATAAAAATACATAGTAGTTCATGAAGCTACTATAACAGAGTCTCAAACCAAATACATAATATAGTCTGAAAACAACAGAATAGAAATCCCAAATACATAGAAGTTCACTAATACATGAGATAAACTAATATAGCTGAAACAGTAATAGAAATATATGTAGATAAGCAGAAACTCCAGTGAAAGACCAGCTCCAAGAAGAGAATCCAAAGCTGTGAATACTCAGGTTGACCCAAGCGTAAAGCAAAACACAAAACACTCGAGTCAGGACAATATATACTTATATGATGTAAACCAACTTAAGTGAACTGTAATCAAGAAACAAGTAACTTAAAGGATGCCTGGGACCGCCCATCCTCTAAGGATCCGTTAAACTATTTACTATATAGTAATATTTCGCTATTATAATAATGACATAGTAAAATAAACATACTTTTAAATAGCGTTCCGGGCTACCCATATCACCCTTCACACATAATAGTGGCCTCAGTCCATCCAATATCATGACATCTCCACATCAGGTGACTGTCAGAGGATACCACACGGGCTACGGGAGAAAAACAAACTCGTAGTAAAGGCTCAATATGGTAGGTGACACGGCACACAAGGCAATGCCAGGGTAGATATACCAACTACGCACACGGGCTGGTGGTAATGCAGCAGCCACATACGCCCACCCTGAACAACACTCCAATATCAAGGGTGCACCCAAACAATCACAACGGTAATAGAATGGTATCGAAGAAGTGTGTTCGGCCAGAGGTGCTACCTCCTTTGGCCCGAGATCGCTCCTGTTTTAGCCACCTTAAGCTAACTCACGGGAGTTAGGTCCACGTAAAGTACCTTAGGAACGTCGTCACCATCCTACCTCATTCTGGAATCTCCACTGCGTACACAGTTGTTAAAGTGGTTTCGGTATCGACAGAGAGTATGTCCATATCCGATCCCGGACTCTTTAACAACCAATCGTTATTATAACCCGTAGTTATAATTTAAAAATGGTATTTATTTCAAAAATCAAATATCACTTAATAATTTAATATCATTTCAAAATATCAAACTTGTCATCAAATCCATTTCAAAATATCAAACTAATCATTTCATTTGAAAAACATATTCATTTTATTCAATTTAAAAATACCATTTCAATTCACATTTCAAAACAGTCTATGTTTCAAATCAAATTACTTCATTTAAATCAATAAAATGAAGTTATTACATTTAATAATTAAATTATTAAATTTCCAAAATTTTAAAATTTTCAAAGTTCATTCATTCACTTAATTTTATCAAAACAGTGAAAATTCACTTTTCGTAGCATTTAGAAAACGCTACGGAAAGTTAATTCAAAACAGTTCAATTTAACAAAAGACAACATTTTAAAAATGCTATAATATAGTTACATTAGTTTCAAATAAAACTTAGTTTAATTCAACAATTATAGCACTTTACAATATGCTATAATAGCCTTTAATCTTATTTAGCTTTTTAGTTCATTTATCAACACAGCTTTGCAAATGCTGTGTTATCATTTACATTAGAAATAATAACATTTCAACAATGCAGTTAATTAACTTCAAATGTTCAATATAATTTCACAAACAATTATATTTTATTTAGATCATTTTTAACTTATAAAATCATATAATTTCACTTTTATATCCATCATTTAATTTTTCCTAAATTCATGATTTTATAAAGTTAAATTTCCATTCAAAAATCCATATTTAATAATAATTCACTTATTAAATTCCAATATTCAGTTTTAAATTCATTAAATTAAATTTCAACTTAAAGCTTAAGTTTAAAATTCAAATATAACTTAATTTCATTTTTATTTATTTAACTTCAAATTCACATTTAAGCCAAATTCACAAATTTCCAATTTTAGTTATATTTCAAAATTTCAACTTAAATATTCATTCATTTCACGTTTTAACTTTATTCAAAAATCATTAATATGATATAAAATCACTTTAAATTCATTTAAATTCAAATTATCATAAATTTATCATGATTTCATATTCAATTTAATTTCCAATTATAATTAAATCAAATTTTCCAAAATAACCGACATTCAAAATTTTCTAACTTTTTCATTGATTTATTTCACTTATAATTATTCAGAAAATCACTAATATTTTACAAAAATCATTTTTAATTAGATTTAAATCAAAATATTTTAATATTTACATTTCTAAAATAATTTTAAATTTTTTAGAAAACATACATTAACTACGGGTCTGTATATAATTTTCTACACTAGGAAAAGTGATACGGGTAATATATCATTTCAACCCGTAATTTACAAAGAAAATCCGGGTTTTTTCATTTCAAACCCGCAGTCCCAAGTAAATGAAATAAATTGAAAATCATTCAGGCCTATCATTTCAGCCCATAACGATTTTTCCTTATTCTAAAGTCCGTTCGGGTATGTATCATTTCAACTCATAATGATTCTAATCTAAAGGGAACTTGCAGTGTGATGAACTGATAAAAATAATATAATAGCATAATATAACGATAGCAAATGTTATAACAGGTGCTTAAGCATGGGTGAACATCATATAATCATAATATAGCAGATATAATATGATAATGCATTTTACAGATTCACAAAGGGTCAAATCACTAGTTATATATGTATATATTGTCTGGTGAGAATAACTCACTGGTTTGAGCTGATGACCCACGACGAATTGCACAAACGGGATCTACACAAGCACAAAAGCACGATACATATTCGAATGGAGGAGCCAAATGTCAAATTCCTTGGATACAAATCAAACAAAAACAATATAACATCGATAAGTTTCAAACCAACGACGATCAAAACTACACTAGAATAAACTGCATAGAATCAAATAGAAATGCTTGCACTTGCTTTTAACCTTTACTAGGCTCAGCCATAAGGGGAAATATAAAATAATGGCAGGTGTTTGGGTCAGGTTATGGTGGGTATGGGTCGGCCTAGATGTCATTTGTGATGGTGCCAAAGTGGGTGAAGGGAATAATACACATAAGCATGAATACATGCATTTGGTCATGGATTTGGGCTCGGCCAAGCCTCCAAGTGTCACGGCCAGAGGTGTGGGGTCCACTGTAGTGGTGTGGCCGAGGGTGCTGGAGGTATGGTAGGTGGCGGCTAGAGGGGTGGTAGGTGGCGGCTAGAGGGGTGGTGAGGTGATGGAAGTGATGTTGTGCTCGGCTAGGCTAGTAATTCGGGTTGTTTTGAAAAGTTTGTGGATGGGCATCATCAAGGGGGTTCACGGCATGGTTGGTTGGTGAGGAGGAGGTGTTGGTGGTGTGCCATCAGGTGCTGGAGGCGGCTAGGCAGCAATGGAGGCATGGCCGATCCTAAAAGAGGTGAAAGCATGTGCAAAAAATCAAACTAGAATAAGCAATATAAGTAGAAAAAGAGATAAAAGAAATAAATTTTTTTTACCAACTTCCCAATCATGTGATGGCCGAACTTTTTTTCTCAGGAAGGAGGAAAGAAAGATACATGAAATGAAAATTAATTAGTCAGCTGAAATGTAGGGAGTTGTGCCAAAAGAAATGAAGAGTTGTGAGGAAAATGAAGAGGTGGAATTCAAAAAGGCAAAAGGCAATTCAAAAGTCAAAAACTCTTCATATATCCTTATTTAATTTATATAACTTTATATTTCTGGAAATAATAATAATCCCAAATAAAATTTAGAAAATTTATCAAAATATAAAAATTTATATAATATTTATTACTTATATAAAGTTAAATTAAGAAAAATAGCTAAAAATAGTGAACTTGACTAGAAAATTTGAAATTAAATAGAATAATTTTTAGAAAATTCATATAAGCTTGTAAAATATTTTTAAACATAAATAATGACATAAAATAAAAATACATTCACAAAATAAATATTTAAAATTTAATTTAAATATAATTTTTAATGAAGAAAATAGCAGAAAATAGGAAAACAGCCCTTAAAAATAGGAAATAAATATAGTAAATTTTGAAAAAATTCTATTATTATTTTAAAAATATGTAGATATGAAATTTCACAATTAAAACAAGTTTAAAATAATTTTGAAATGAAATAAAGTCAAATTTAAATTTATAGTCAAAATCTAGGGTTGTTACAAATTATTTCAAATATATATATATATATATACCTATATCTTTCGAATATCAAATCATACTTCGGAATTTGAAATAAAAATTGGTTTTAAAAAGTCACTCGCATAGCAAAGCTATTAAAGTGGCCTCTCCCCACTCTGAAATTCGAAAATCAATGTCGATGATGCGTGCACTCATTACCGAAATTATTTTCCAACGACATAAGTGAGTTCTGGACTTCTATTTTCTTGAAAACTTCTTTGAATTTTTTTTTTGAAATCCTTGGAACTCGTTTGAAGTCATTTGAAACATTTCTTATTCAGAAAATACTTTCAAATCTTATTATTATATATTTCAAAATCTTAAACCAATTTTCAAAAATACTGGAGTCCAATCTCTCGAATTTCAAATTTAAAACCTTTCAGTTATAAATCATTTTTACATAAATCAATTTTCTTATAATATTTTCAAAATTTCAAATCTTTTCAAAACTTCAAATTCTCATTTTTTTTATACGTATATAATCCTTATCGAAAACATTTTCTCTTTTATATATAGAATAAAATTATAGTTACCCTAATAAAATTTCGGTACATAAAACAATTTTAAAAATACAAACATACCCGATTTTTTCAAAGGGTGATTCAAGGATGGATTTCAAAGCAAACAGAGATTCAAGTTTCATATCACATCAAAACAGGAACATAAATATCTTAGTTAGAGAACTTCAGCTAAGCAAAAGATACAATAGAGTTTACCGAATGCAACCTAACAACTGCTGAAAACAAACAGATCCACAGAATACTACCCTACATAAACAAAGCATCGGTATTAATTCTACCAGGTGGTACTCCAACAGGTCCAGAACACTCCCCCTCAATATGGCCCCAACTTCTGCATTTCTTGCATAAATGCATGACACTCCCATCCTCCCTAACGTACTGCGGAAACGCAGCCTTCCTTCCGTACTTCCTCACAGGACAATTCCTGGCTATATGCCCAGGCATCCTGCAGTGATAGCAAATGGTTGATTGGTCGATTGATGCAGTGGGTGCAGCTTTAACCTTCTTTACCTTCTGCCAGCGACTGGGAAAGTGCCCCGTACTACGGCATTTAAAACAGAAGATCTTGGATCGAAAATGCTTGCCCTCTTTCTTCATTCCTTCATCTCTCTTCCCGCACATGGCTGCATAATGTCCCTTCTCCTGACACCGATAACAGATGACATGGTCATAAGGACCAGGTCCTGCCCTTTTCCTCCATAGCTTTCCCACTTCTCCATTGCTTCCTCCTGTTCCTTACGGGCTAGTTCTCTTCAAGCTCGACGAGCTGCTTTCTGCTCTTCCGATTTTGCCATCTACAAAATAATTTCCTATCATTCAAGGAGTCCAAAATCAAACAAGATAGAGGTTCAAAATTTTAAGGGGAAACTTGACCAAAGGAAGTTTCTAAACGAATTGGAAAGGCTCGAACGAAGATGAGGAAATACAAATTTAAACTAGACGATGGATATACTTATCTAAGAATATAAATAGGGAGAGGCAAACACGAACTTTGGAACCGAAGGACATTCCAAAATTCAAGGAAGTCAAAAGGAAGAGATTCAACTCGAACGAAAGTGATTCTGTAAATAAATTTACCATATATGCTAAGTTTTTGCCTAGAGCCAAAGCTCTGATACCAACTATAACGACTCGCTATTTTGGACCATTCAAATCGACAATAATACTATACATGTCCGACTTGAATAATTCAAAATACCGGATTGTTAATTTAAATTTGACAAAACATATAAAGTAAATAAATCAATCACAGAATCACAAATATAGAGTAGTACAATAATACGCAGCGGAATAAATGAATAGTAGTTCATGAAGCTACTATATGACAAAGTTAGAAATAAAATACATCAGAATATCTCAGATACAGTGAAGTCTCCAATGCAACAGATGACTTCTCTTAACGAATCAACTGGAAGTGCTGAAAGCTAAGCGATAGTTGGATCACCAAGTGAAGCTCCAAACCCCAAAGGTGAGTCTCAATGTTGTATCACTCAGTCTGACCCGAGCGTAAAGCAAAACACAAAACACTCGAGTCAGGATTAACAGTCTTATATCAATAAATCCAACTCAAGTGAAATATCAACTGAAATAAAATTAACTTAGAGGTTGTTTGGGATAACCATCCTCTAAGGATCCCTGAAACTATCTATAGGGTAGAAATATACACTATGTCACCGTGATCATCTTAATTTTATTTATTATTTAAAAACAAAATACCATTTCACTTTAAATATATTTGTTTTCAAATTTGATCGCTTTCACAGTTACGATTCAAATCTACTCCAATCAAAAATTCAAATCTAGTCAAATCTCAATTTATCAATTTAAAATTCAACTCAATTTCTAAATAACCACTTCAATTTTATCAATCTCAAAATTCGGATTTGTAATCACAAAATACCCCTTTATATTTCAAAATATTTCCAACTTTAAGTATTCAAAGTTTCAAACTAAATTTTATTCAATTTAGTTTTCTAAATAATAAATTTTAGTTCAACCTAAATTCTCATTTTTATTGAGTTTAGTTTCTAAATAACAATTCAACTATATTGATTTCAAGTACAGATCTGAATCTAAAAATAACCCATTTGAATTCCAATATAGTTCAAAGCTTTAATATTTAAATGTTCAATTTAACAGTTTCATAAAGATCTCGATTGACCTCATTATTATTTAGTCTTGAAATGCTCCCTCATTTGATTCAATATCATTTAAGTAATCTTAAATTACATTTTACTCAATATTTTATTTTAGTTTATTGAAACGTGAAATATTCATTAAATCACTTAAATCAAAAATCCAGTTATAAAAATCATACCTGCAGATTTCCCATTTAATAATTTATAATCGATTTAATTAAATAAATCCTTATTTAAATACCATTTTTAATAAATCCAAATTTATCTCCCAATCTTAATTATTCAATTTATTACAAGAAAATCTTTTTGAAATATAGATTTACATAAATACTTAACCATATTATGTGTATTCAATTCTAATTTAAATCAAATATTACTACTAAATCTATATATAAAATTTCCATCTTAAGAATCAATATTTATTTAACCATATATTTCTTTCCAAAATCATAGAATTTATTTCAAAATATTTATATATGGACCAACAGCGTCTGTATATATTTTCTATCATATGGTCAAGTGCTATGGATATTTATCATTTGAATCTGTCCACTAAATATATACGGGTGGATATCATTTCAACCCGTAATCCCAAATTCAATTAAATGAAAATCGCTTGGGTTTATCATTTCAACCAATAACGATTTTCTCCTATCCTAAAGTCCGTTTGGGTATGTGTCGTTTCAACCCATAGTGAATACTATACTAATCGGGCACTTGCAGAGTGATAAAAGATATGATAATAATATAACAACATGCATATATCATCAATAACAGTATAATATAAACAATAAGATATGGTGTCATATCCCACAAGTGAAAAGTTATAGATAATTGCATAAATATAACAATTTAAATAACTACAGCAGCATACTTCGATTGTTGTTTCAATTGAAATCAAATTTAATAAATATAAGAACGTTAATCGTGAGTGATTGCTCACCTTTCGAGGCTAAAGAGAATAGACAATGAAGTTTAGTTACGAATTCCAAAGCAATGCTAGATAGACACGATTCGACGAAGAAAAATAGGCACGACGAACAAAGCTGATAAATGGAAGAGAAAAAAATCGAATTCAAATTAGAACTAGATCGATGAAGATGAATGATATAAGTGAACTTACAATTATATATATAATTATATATAACTATTTACATATATAAAACATATTCTAAATTTAATATACATACATTTCAAATCATTGTTTTTAAACCAAACGCATGTACAATAAAAATAATCAAACATATATGCAATATATATGTTGAAATAATACTTATTAAAATAAAAACTTATAAATAATGTATGTTCATTGAAACATATCAATTGTCATGTATATAACTTTTAAACTTTATCTTATAAAATATAAACTGTATAAACTTTTATAACTTAATAAACTTTATATTATAAATATACTATATACACTTAAAACCTGCGCATGTGATACTTATATTTAAATAATAATATAACCATTATGACATAAACTGCTTAGACATGCTTAAAATTTACTTTCAAAACTGTTATAAATATCATTTATTTACCGACCAATGTATAAACTCGAATACTTAGATATATATATATATATATATATATATATATATATATATATATATGGTTTTCGTTCTTTTTCTCACTCACATATTTTGTTGTTTCCAGTACATTGCATTAAGAAAGAGTAATATATAACAAAACCAAAAAAACCCCAAAACGATTCAAAAAAAAGTGTACATATTTTTAAATCACCTTATATTATTTCATTTAATAACATGATACGAACAGCTTCACTTAAATCAAATTCACGTTTAAAATATTATATAAAAAAACAAAATACTAAGCTTAAACAAATTAAATCAAAAAGATCTTTACATAAAGCAGCCGAAAAAGGAAAATTTTATTTTATAAACTAATATAACAGCATATATACATATATACACAAATACATTTATATATATAAAAGAATAACTTTGAGATATATATATATATATATATATATATATATATATATAAACCATAAAATAGAAGCTGCAAAATTTGTATAATATATTATTAAACTGGAAACAGGAAAACCCAAGATAATATAACTCAGTAACAAATTCACCGATATATATATATATATATATATATATATATATATATATATATATATATGCTAACAAACAGAAGTACTGTACCTAATATATGCAAACGTATGCAAGCTAGTGGTAACGAGTGTCTGATGGGTGATGGCGATAGGGTTATGCGGTTATGGCCTTGAAGAGACGCTGTAACAACTTGGGAAAGAAAGAAAATAGGCTTCAGGGAGGAAGAGGAAGCAACAGTAGGTATAAACCCAAAGTTATAAAGGCAGAGGAAAAACGCTTTGCACAATTTAAGGCGAGCTTTAAATTTTTAATAAATACAAAACGTATCTAAGTTTATACGTTTATAACTTTCCAGCTGTAGTGTATATATATAACGAACGGTCATAATGAAAGAAGTGGAAACAGGGAGCGTAGGAAAGGAAAGGTTAGAAAAATAAAATTTTCACCCTTAAATTCCGAAGATTAACAAGATAACGTACCTCTTTAATGAAATGTACAGCAACGGTCACAAACTAAAATTTAGCTGAAAGTTTAAAGAAATGAGGGGAAGATGGGTTTTTAAATTAATCACTTCCCAAAATTAATATGTCAATAAAAAAAGGAAAGAAGATGAAACAGAGAAACGTATTATAACTTATATATAACTATTAAACGGATGGATGGAAGAAAAGGTGAGCAGGTGAGTAAAAGTGGAAACTGATTTATAAGCGAAATGGAATGTGAGCTGTTGCCTAGGAAGAAAATGGAACAGCTTAAAAATTAAAGGCAATGGACTGCTGAAATTAAATGAGTACAAAACGTGTAAAAGTTATATACTGAAACGGCTATAAATTTCAATTATTATTATAAAACGGGGAATAACGAAAGGCAAGGACGATGATTTCAAAGTTTATTAATGGCTAGGAATGGGGAAATCTGTCTGTGAATTGAAAAGTTATTAAGCAATTGAAATTTTAAACGGTAGAAAAAGTAACAGCTACACACTGTTTTAGAAACAATCAAAGCAATTAATAGCTTGATTGGACAGCAAGAATAAATATGGAAGGACACGTTATAAAGGCAAAATGAACTGTTTGAAAATAAATAAAAGAAATGATGGCAAATAAAACAGTTGTGACTTGAATTTCCCAAAATAAATTATTTTATGAACATCAATTATTACTGACTTAAATTGAACAGAATCACACCCTAAAATATACTTCCTTAGTTTTTTATGAAAATTTATCATTTACCACATTTAATTATACGTAATCCAAATGTAAAATTTTATTTCAAAATGTTATTATTTAAAATTTCTCAAAAATCAAATTAAATACGCTAAATAAAATCATTAAAAATTAACAAAATTTTACGGGTCGTTACAAAAGATTCTTTCTTATGCTTGAGGAAAACCGAAGCAAGATCAAGTTGGTAAATGTGAGTAGTATGGATAATCCTTTAGATATGATGATAAAGTCACTTCCTAAGGACAGGTTTGAACATTGCTCAAACTTGATTGATTTGATTTCAGCTGCTTGAGCGCCATGGGACATTGACCCAACAAGAAGTTTTGTTGGTTGATGAATATATTTAAATCGAGGTGAAGTGTTAAATTTGGATGATTTAAATTTATTCCAAATTTATAAGGGAGAAGATATTAATTGATTTCCACTATCAATTAAATATGGAAAACAAATTGGAAAGATAATCAATTAATATCAAAAGAGATATTAATTGATTGAGGAATCAATCAAATATGGATATATGTGACAACAAACACAAATACGCTAAATTTGTGTTGAAATCAAATCAAGCAAATCCGAAAACATTTCATCCTCTAAGACAGTCTCTATGCTTGCACCTACCAATATGAAGACATTTGCTTATCTTTTCATCACACAAACAACAAGAGTGTTTTCCACCTAAATATCCTCAATAAGATTCCTATTTTTGTAATTTTTAGGGTGAGTGAAATTTATTGAGTGATTCATTACTCTCTCTCGAAGCAAAAAAATAATAAAAAGTTGTTAGATCTCCATGAATGTAGGATACTTATATCTGAACCACGTTAAATCTTTTGTGTCTCCTTTTCTTTTTCTTTCCATTTTTGTTTTTGTGTGATTTCATAGTTGTTTTTAAGTTGCATTGTTATTCAAATGGACAATGCTAGATTTTGCTTAAACCGCTTCCACTCATCAATTTTTCTCTACGGTTTATAATAAGCTGTTTCCATATACAATCAAATTAGAAGATTGAATATTTCATTTACTTTAAGGATGTTCGATTCAATTATGTACTTCTCGAATTCCTTGTTAGTAAGAGTGCTGAGAGAGATTCTCCGCAAATTTGAAATCTTTACTCTCTAATTTGATACTTGTATCTCCTGTATTGATGAAGTGAACTATGGAAAGGAAGTTGCTGGTTATCCGTGGACGTAGGTCAATTTAACCAAACCAAGTTAACTTTTTGGTATCTTTCTTCTATTTTTATTTGTGTTGATCAATTCAACGATAGGATTAATTGCATTAGTTAATGGTGTTTAATTGTCGGATTGATTTCTTTGTTTCCACATTCTGAATATCTGATTCAAATTCCTTTTCAAGTACAGAAATATCTTAATATGACATAGATCCTTAGCCACCAATACACTACATTATACATAGCTTATAACATTACAATCACATACATACCACCTACTAGTATAACACACTAAACACTGAACTAGAAAAGAACTTAGATAATTTGCGGCTTGGATATAACATCAGCAGTAGGAGAACCCCAGGACCAAACATCGGTTTCGCAGCTCGTCATCTCGCTTGAAATCACACTCTGCAAATTGTCAAAGCCAGCATTCATACCCACACCCATATCACCCCCTTGAAAATTACCAATACACCCTCCATTTTCTTGTATTTGATCCATGATATTCATGTCTACCATATCGAGGCCACACGGTAAAGAACCTCTAGTCAGCATATCTTCAGCCATCTTTACCTGTACATTTGTTTCATGCATTATATATATACATATATTTTATTCACTACCTATTCGAATCATTTTTCAGTAAATGGAAAACTGTTACCTTGATTCTAATGGCTTCTACATTTGATTTGAGTACTCTGTTGTCGTTAACTGCAACCGTGAATTGGTGGTTAGCATCTGTGAATTGTTTGTATAGTGCTGCACTTTCTCCTCTTAGTTGATCAACCTGGTAACATGTATATGATAATATGTGAAATGTTTTATTCTGTGTATAAAGTTATAAACATGTAACTTTTAGGATGTTGTGTATGCATAACACAATGATAAGATCTCTTTTTTATGACCTGTAGTTCAAGATCTATTTGTTGAGCTTGCTTCCTCGTTCTTGATCGTCTGGCAGATTCACGGTTTGAAATCATCCTTCAATATAATAAAATTGCAGCCATGTTACTTAAATTTAGAAAGAAACATCAGATATATTTTATTCAACGTAAATGTGTAGAAAATATATTATATACCTTCTCATGCGTTTTATGTCGATGATGTTAGGATCAGATGATCCATTTTCGAATTCAAAAAGTTCATCATCGTTGTCATCAGATTGGCCATCAGAACCGCTAGTAACTCTGCATCCACCTGCTAATTTGGCTTTCTTTGCACCTATCACATTAGTTGGCTTGCAGTTTACAGCTGAAGTTTTGTATTGAATTTAGCCAAATAGAAAGAAAAGAAAAGAGAGAGAAAAAACAATCATTCGAATGCATTATAACAAAGGCTATCGACCAAATACAAGATATATCAGCAGTTTTCTAAATCATTCCACATGTGAATTTCTACAACATGCATGAACAAAGAAATTGAATCATCCTCTACCAAGATTAAAAAAAATCAAAAAAGAATTTATCAGCTGATTTAGACAACTGTATCTTTCTGATCTGGAAGCCATATCAACAGGACTCTTCCTTTTTTTTTTTTTTAATATAACAAAGCTTAATAAAAGAAGATAGAGTATATTTTAACTAAAGAAAAGCTTATATCTTCATGCTACACAAAGAAGACTGTGACTCCATTGTACCTGGAATGCTCGAGTATTGTTGCTTTGGAGTTGACAATAAATCCCTGGACAAAGCAGCTCTATGTCTACCTCCTGGCACTCCACTTATATTGTTATTCATAGCCTGTTACATATGATTTGAAATATAAAAACTAGGTCACATAGATATAATCATATAACAACATACAACATATATTTGTATGAATGAGAAGAAGAAATGGATATACATGAAGAAGTTGTTCCCATTCTGCTTCGCTTCTCTTCATTTTTTTAAGTGCCTTATTTGTTGTAAGGTGAGCAGTTAGATAGAGTTGTAAAGTGAGTTTAGGTATATTTATATATACGTTAGTGATCACAAATCAATCCATGTATGACATTGATATATGATATACATTGTGCTAAGTAATTGCCCATAACATAACTTTACTGCTTTTCTTCTTTGATTTTTTTCCCTTTATTCCAGCTTTTCTTTTTGTGTGGTGGGATGAACAAGTGGGTAATTTTGGATTACTGTTTCTTAACTTTACTAGTGTTCATTTCATGTTTTGACAAAATACTAATGGAATCTGATTTGGATTCCACTTTATACAAACAATATCACCGTCCTATCGTTTTCTCTTCTTACCTTTTTGTTCTAGTGTTTTTTCTTTCTTTTGCTTAATCTCTCCTATTATTAAGTTTTCTTCCTTCTGAAGCATACAATTATTTTTGCTGTCGCATACTTAATACTTCGAAGCTTTGTGAATAAATAAATAGAAAATATAAGCATTACTTTTAATACAACATTATTTAAAAAGCACAACAATAGATGCACTTAAATTTGTTTTTGACTGTTGAATTTTGATCTGATATAGATGATCATGTATTTGGTTTGTATTATTAAAGAAAAGATTGAAACAGAAAGTAATTTGTTATTCTCACTTGAATACATTACAAAGTATATTACAATTGCTATTTATACAAACTTTTGATGCAAAGTGGGCTGAGCTATGTTGGGCCCAATTACACAAGGAACGGTAGAGATTATATCAGAGTAACTGGAAGAACCAGATAGCAAGCCGAGAGAGAGATATACGCGGATTACCACTGATCTCGTCTCCAATATTTCATTATTTCCCCCCTTTGAACCCTAGCTGCAGAATTTAGGGTTAGGGTTCGTATCTAATTTCTGAGGCAGACAAAAAGGAGAAAGCATATAGATCATACGGGGATTTCAGATCAATCCTTTAAATGATTTGCAGTCTGCGATTGAGATTTCAGGTCGTGTTGAGTTGAGGAATGAAGAAAGTTGACGCCTTTTTCTTCTATTTCTGGAGAAGATTGTTGTTTGAGCTTCGATTTGTTCAGATCTGAGTCTATTTCTTGAGATTTGACTTTGTTGTGACCGAAAGGATTTTGAGCTTTTTTTGGTTGCCTATCTGGATGAAAGCTTGTTCGGTTTTGCTCAGTTGAAGCTTTACTTTCTGCTACTCTGAGGTCCTCTCTAAACCGTAGAAAATTCTTCTTTGACAGAGATTTGGTTAAGGTGTCGGCTATCTGGTAAGTTGCAGGTAAGTGATTTACTTGTAAACTTCCTTTTAGAACTTGATCTCGAACGAAATGCAAGTCTATTTCAATGTGTTTGGTTCTGGAATGCATTATGGGGTTTGCTGTCATATAGAATGCACTTTGGTTGTCGCACCATAGAGTTGCTTTGGTGTTTGTGTCTAGCTGTAGTTCTTTAATAATTGATTGTAACCACATTATTTCTGCTGTTGCATTGGCTATACTTCTGTATTCGGCTTCAGTGCTAGATCGAGAAATAGTTGGTTGTTTTTTTGAACTCCATGATATTAAGTTTCCCCCAATGAATATGCAATATCCTGTGGTTGATTTCCTGTCATCTGGATCAGTAGCCCAATCTGAATCTGAATAGCCTTTGATGTTGAGATTTCTGCTTGCTTTAAATATTAGTCCATGATTGATTGTTCCTTTAAGATATCTCAGGACTCTTTTTACACCCTTCCAGTGTTCATTTAGAGGATTCTGCATAAATTGAGAAAGTTTGTTAACACTGAAAGTAATATCTGGTCGTGTTATAGTGACATACTGTAATGCCCCTATAACACTTCTGTATTGTTTAATGTTATCTATGACTTCTCCCCTGTTTTTTGAAATTTTTTGATGACTAATCATGGGAGTGGCCATAGGTTTAGCATCTTCCATTTTTGTTTTAGCAAGTAACTCTGCTATGTATTTTTTCTGACATAATATGATATCTCAGTTAGATGTCTTGTGAACTTCTATTCCTAGGAAGTAATTGAGATTTCCCAGATCTTTAATTGAGAATTCCTTGTTCAGATAGCATATGACTTTATTGATTTCATCCTGATTATTACCTGTGACAATTAAGTCATCAACATAGATTAGGATGTAAATAACTGAGGATGAATTGCTTTTAATGAAAAATGAGGTGTCTGATTTGATAGATTGATATCCTATAGACATCAGAGTTGATTTCAATCTATCAAACCAAACCCTTGGGGCTTGTTTCAGCCCATATATAGCTTTATCAAGTTTGCATACAAGACTTGAGTCTTGTTCATATCCTGGTGGTTGTTTCATATAGATTTCTTTTTCAAGTTTGCCATTTAAGAAGGCATTGTTTACATCCAGTTGCCTTATACTCCACCCTTTGTGTAAGGCAATTGTGATAACTAGCCTTATAGTAGTGGGTTTGATTACTGGACTAAATGTCTCTGTAAAGTCAAACCCATACTGTTGGGTATAACCCTTGGGCTACTAATCTAGCTTTGTATTTGTTGATGGATCCATCAGGATTTCTTTTTATCTTATATGTTCATCTGCCGCCTACAATATTTTTGTGTGCAGGTGGACATACAAGATTCCATGTTTTATTTTTCATAAGAGCATTGTACTCTTCATCCATAGCTGCCTTCCAGTTTTTACTTTTTGCAGCTTGATCAAAAGTAGATGGTTCACTGAGGTTTATGTTGACCATGTATGCCTTGGGCTTGAATATCCCACTTTTGGCTCTGGTGATCATGTGGTGACTGGGCCTGACAGGAGTTTCAGTTTGAGGTAGTTCAGAGTTGTTTTGAGTAGAATTATTTTCTGAATTGTAATGCTGATTTTCCTCATTTGCTGTAGGTGAGTTGATGGCATGACTGAGATCATCTTCACATTCTGTATTTTGATCAGAAGTAGGTGAATGTGTTTGATGATCATCAGTAGACCTCTTTAGCTCAACTGTGCTCCTGTCTTCTGATATAACAGGTAATTTAGGTATAGAAATTCTTGGGTTGTATACCTTTGCTGTAGTTCTTACTTCAGCATTTTTAAAAGGAAAGACGTTTTCATTAAAGGCAACATGTCTACTGATAATAATTTTTCCACTGTCATCGAGACACTTGTATCCTTTTTGATTAGAGGTGTATCCTAAAAATGTGCATTGTTTTGACCTAAAGTTTAGTTTATTACTGTTGTAAGGTCGTAAACATGGAAAACATAGGCATCCAAATACTTTTAAGCTATGATAGTTTGGTTTTACCCCTTGTAACTTTTCAATAGGGGTTGTACCACCTAAAGTTTTGGTTGGTAGCCTGTTAATGAGATAAACAGCAGTACTAAAGGCTTCTGGCCAAAACTTTAGTGGTAGATTTGCATGACTCAGTAAACTGAGTCCTGCTTCAACCACATGCCTATGTTTTCTCTCAGCTAAACCATTTTGCTCTGAGGTATAAGGACAAGTGTATCGATGAACTATGCCTTTTGTCTTGAAGTATTCCTTAAGGGTTTTATACTCAGTTCCTCCATCAGATTGTATGATCTTGACATGTGTATCAAGTTGTTTTTCAATCATTATGATGAAGTTTACTACAATATCATGTGTGTCAGATTTGTTTTTCAAAAAGTATATCCAAGTGTGTCTTGTGTGTGCATCTAAAAATGATATGTAATATTTATATCCATAATCTGAGTGTATTGGGGCAGGTCCCCAAAGATCAGTAGCAATAAGCTCAAGTGGCTTAGTATATTCAGTTATGGAGTTGCCAAATGGCAATTTGTGACATTTTCCCATTTGGCAATGAGTGCATACATAAGGAATAGATATGTTATTGTAAAGTATATTATTCTCGGTAAGAATTTGTTTAACCACTTTTACATTAGGATGGCCAAGTCTGAAATGCCACAAGTCGAAAACATTATCATTGTTTTTCATTTCACAATGATTACAAGAATTTTTAATATCTCTGTGATATTCACAGTTCATAGATCTAAATCTGTACAATCCTCCTTCTGCATCACCATGTAATAAGATGTCTTTAGTTAGTATGTCTCTAACAACACAATGCTGAGGAAAAAATTCAAAGTAAACTTTATTATCACTAGCAAATTGAGACACACTAATAAGATTCTTTTTAATTTTTGGGACTCTTAGTAAGTTATGTAGGAATAACTGTTTTTTTCCTCTAATGACAGCATTTCCTACATGAGAGATGTTGATACACTTACCATTGCCCATAAAAATTGATTTATTACCTTTGTATTCTTTATTGCCAAGGTTTAAGTTTTCTAGGCTATTGGTTATGTGATTGGTAGCTCCTGAATCTGGGTACCAGCAGTCATCATTCATTGATTGATTGTTTTCACTAGAATTGTGATCTCTGTTATCTGATTGACTGTTGGAGCTTGCTCGAGCTATGTTTGCACTGTAATTTCCACCTTTTTGATTGTTATTCTGATTTGAGTACCTCAGATAACACTTTATGGCAGTGTGCCCAATCTTTTCACAAATTTGACATTTTGGTCTATTGTTGTTGATGTATCTACCTCTTCCTCTTGACCTGTTTGAGTATCCTCCTCTCTGAGTTCCTCCTCTTTGTGCATTTTGATCTGTCTTGTTATTACTCTGAACTTTGTTTCTTGATGCAGTTGTGTAGTTGACTGCAAGTTCTGATTCTTGTGGTCTTTTATTATCAATCCTTGCTTCATGAGAAAGTAATATAGAATACACATCATCAAGTGATGGTAGATCCTTTTGTGATGCTATTACAGCAATAACAGATTCATATTCTTCACTTAATCCATTGAGAATGATCAGAATATGTTCAGAATCTGAAATCTTGTGATTTGCTGCCTCTAGTGAATCACATATTGCTTTAATTTTGAAGATGTATTCCCTTATAGTATTGTTGTCTTTTCTTATGCTATGCAGCTGTCTCTTATAGTACATAACTTTTGCAGCTGATTGTATATTGAATACTTTCTCAATAGTTGTCCATATATCATTTGCACTTTTGCATCCAATGACATGAGATAGAAGGTTTGTGCTTATTGATGATAGAAGCCATGAACAGATTAACCTATCTTGTCTGTGATATCTGATGTAATTCTCATTGGTTGTTATTCTATTTTCTTGATCAGTTATGCACTTGGGAGGAATAAGGATGGTTCCAAGAATGTGGCCTTCAAGTCCATATCATTGAACTGCAATTTCTATTTGCAATTTCCAGAGAAGAAAATTATCTTCATTTAACTGGACTGTAACATGATTGCTTTGTGGGCTGATTATAGATTTGATGAGCCTTTCTATTGCTATATTGGATTCACTGTTGCTGCTTTCATTAGCAGAATCATTTGCAGAGCTAGCTACACTAGGTTGGTTATTCAATTCATCACCCATGATGATATCAAAGAGCAAGATCTAATACAGATAGAAAAAGAAATGTAGAGCAACAAGGGACAATTAATTCAATTCAGAAAACAAAAAAGGTACTAAGTCAAGAACTTCTCATAGAATTTTGATGCAACCGTATAACTGAATGATGATCTCTTTAGATCTGATGTGTTGTACAGGATGGCACCTTCTTTTGTTTTTGAGATGATTCTTGATTTCTTGATTTCTTTGTTTTTTGGTTTTTGATTGATTTTCTTGTGAGAAAGAATTGGTGAATCTTGATGCAGCCACTGCTTGTGGCACGGCACTGGATTCACAGATTTCTTCAGATGATGAACCTTGGTTCGGATGAAAATAAATTCCCCAAATGATGATATGAAATCTGATGGGGCTTGATTGATTCGACATAATGGCTGTTAAGCCTTTTTTTGCTCTGATACCATGTTGAATTTTGATCTGATATAGATGATCATGTATTTGGTTTGTATTATTAAAGAGAAGATTGAAACAGAAAGTAATTTGTTATTCTCACTTGAATACATTACAAAGTATATTACATTTACTATTTATACAAACTTTTGATGCAAAGTGGGCTGAGCTATGTTGGGCCCAATTACACAAGGAACGGTAGAGATTATATCAGAGTAACTGGATGAACAAAATAGCAAGCCGAGAGAGAGATATACGCGGATTACCACTGATCTCGTCTCTAATATTTCATTATTTTTGACGCTTCAAAAGAAAAATCAAAATGTGTATCGCACCCACATTTTAGCATATGGTAGCTAAGGGCATCGCATCCCATTATAAGCTATTTCAAAGAATCAGTTTTAGTTTTGGCCCAGAATGGTATTTGTGTTTGGAGTCCACCTCGAGCTTTGTTCCTGGGGGCTTCCGTAGCACCGCATTCCCTATATACCAAAAATTGGCGTCAAAATGATGCATCACATTCTTGTATTGGTTTTCAAAAACCCATGCAAAGAAGTATTAATGCATTCATTAAACTAGTACATCTTTTACTTCTATATAAGAATTAAAATGACACCATTAACTTATCTTTTCATCAAATTTAAAGCATCCAGTATCGCATATCAATATTGGAAAACATAATGACATTGGGTACTGCTACCCATGCTCCACTTTTGGATATGAATGAAAAAATTACATGACCACTTCATGTTTAATAAAATTGATGCAAGAGTTACACAACATTCAATTCAAGTTAGTATTTTTGTCTCTATTGTCCCTAGTTGAAAACTTCAAGGCCCTACTTTAGCATAAACTAAACATCCCAAACACTTCTCTCTTCTTTTATAAGGAAAATTTTTTTTTGTGAAAACCAAAAAATTCATCTCGGTCTTCACGGTCAGATCCGAACTTTGTTGAGAAGATATTCACTGTATTATTTTTCAAAGCAAATTTTTTGTTTTCGAAATAAAATTCTACAGGGCTACCACTACTGGAACAACAATAAATAGCGGCGGAGACTTTCGACGGATAGGGACGGTTGTCGTACTCCGTAGCGTTTTCGTACATAATAGTAGCCGTCGCTAGCCGTCGAAAACCGAAACAATTAAACTGTCGGCGGCCGTCGCTAGCCGTCAAAAATTATCATGCATACAGGCCCCTGTCCAAGAGCTGCTACTTCATTCTCATCTTTCCCCAAATTAAACAAAACCGTACATTCACCTCCTCCCCGTCGTCAGCCAACCGTCATGCCTCACCAAGCTTCACCAACTTCATCATTCTCTACTCTCAACAAGCGTGGCTCCTTAATCAATCTCCAATCGGGTTTTTTTCTATATCCTAAGTAATTTATTTGCTAAATTATGGTTAATTTGTTGTTGTAGTTGTATAATACCCATTGATCGTTTGGTATACCCTATTGAATGCTAATTAGGTTGTTATTATAATTGTTTATCATTGAAAGGTTGAGAGAAAAAATTGTTTAGTGTATATGTGAGTTAATTGATGTATATGCGTTGATTAATTAGTGCATACGCGCATTAGGGCTACTTTGCATTAATTAGAGTCGATGCTTAGAATTTGATGCACCTCGAGACCCACAATAACAAAGAGTATTACAAGGTAATACTGACTGCTAAAACAGAGAATAGTAGGAGTGACCATTTATAGATTTGTCTTAAAAATCTTTTAAATACGTCGGTTTGGTGCTCTATTATATTTTTTTCTATTTCAAGTGGTTCGACATATTCAATAAATGTTTAATACAAAACTATAGCGGCTAACGGATCTATCACAATAAAATACAACAACGGAATGTACAACACATCAAAGAACATCAGACAACTGATATATAGTCGATTTATTTTATGCATTTCTTAGAATGTAAATAAATTATTGTAAAAATTATTGTATAATACGCTTTACTTTTTGTAGATCTCCTAGAGAGTTTTTGGTCCCGTCTGACAAATATTGTATATGATCATTGTATGGATATTCATTTTTATCGTAGAACGGACACTTATATTCATTTGGTATAATATTTGTTGGATTTGTCCATGTATTGGACAAGTTACAAACATGGTAGTAATTATATTTTGTAAATCATTTTATTTTAAACGGTCCACAAAATTTCGACAGCACTTTCTTTTGTTCCCTTTGTACATACATATGTGTACGATACAGAGAACAAAGGGTAAGTGCTGCCGAAATTTTGTTGAATTGTTTAAAATAAAATGATTTACAAAATATAATTAAAACTGTTTTTGTAATGGAAAGTAAGATGACCAACCATCAAAGTGTAAAATAATAACCTAAAAGTTGGAGATTGTATTCATATAATAATTTGTGAAAATACATTTAAAAATAAAATTAAATAGAATAATATTATATATTTGCTAAAATTTAAATGTATGATTTATTTGAAAAATAAAATGTCAACATGTAAATGATTAATGCGTTTTTATGTTTTAAAGTAGGAAAAATGATCAATTAATTTATCGATCGGATTAGCTGGATGTACCAACAAAGAAGAGAAATCGGAGCCTCAATAAGTGAATATTTTCAAAATGGTGTACATGTCTTTATTGAATTCGCTTTATGTAATAATTGAAATGACGAAGAAATTCGTTATCCATGTAGTATGTGCAAATTATTGAAGTATTTGACACCGGATATGGTAATAGTTTATTTGTGTTAATATAGTTTCATGCTGAATTATTTGGTGTGGAATTGTCATGGAGAACTTATAGCATCTAATCCCGTACATTCAGAGGAGGAGGTGGATAATGAACTTGTTTCGCGAATCTCATAGAAGATATGGTTAAAGATGAAGCATGTTCAATGTTACCTACTTTTGAAGTTGATGGTAACGATGTTAATATCGAAGAAGAACCTAGTATTGGAGCAAAAAAAAAATTATGACTCATTGGAGGCTGCTAAGAAACCCCTTTGGATGGTTGTACAAGCGGTACTCAACTATCAGTAACTGTAGAATACATTGTGATGAAATCAAAATACAACTTCGCAGAAGTTAGGTTTATAGCTATAGTACAAGCTGCAAAACGGCATATGTCACCCGATAATTTAATGTACAAAATCATTATGAAGTGAAAAAACTTATATCTGCGTTTGGTTTGCCGCAACAAAAAATAGATATATGTTTGAATGGTTGCATGTTGTTTTGGAAAGAAGACATCAGTCTTAGGAATTGTAAAATATGTAAGCAGGAAAGGTACAAACCAAGAAAAAAAGAAAAAGGAAGTTCCGTACAAGTGTATGCATTACATACTCATCACTCCTAGGCTTCCAAGGTTATATGCATCTTCTATAACCGCGTATCATATAAGATGACACTATATGAGAACACAGGAAGAAGGTATGTTAACACACCCAGCTGATGGAGAAGCATGGAAGCATTTTGATAAGACATGCCTCGCTTTAACAACAGAGAGCCATAATGTTAGACTTGGTTATGTACGGATGGATTTTTACTGTTCTCTAAATTTGGTTCAAAATATTCGTCTTGGCCTATAATCGTTACACCTTACAATTTATCTCCGTGCATGTGTATGAAAACTCTGTATATGTTTCTCACTATTACCATTCCTGGCCTCATGATCCGACATAAGGAATCGATGCATATTTATAACCGTTGATGGAAGATTAAAAACACTGTGATATGAAGGTGCTGAAACATATGACATTTCGAAAAAAAATCGTATGTTCGTTTTTTTACTGTGGACTATAAGTGATTTTCCTATGTATGCAATACTATCGGATTAGAGTAAGCGTAACGACTCGTAATTTTCGATCTCGAAAATTATAGATAGTTAAGAAAAAGAAGAAAGAGATAGAAGAATAAGACGAACAGAAACACCAACATCTCACATTCGCAGCGGATAAAATATAATAACAAATAATAATAGTTGTGCAAAGGAAAACTGTACTTGCCAAATTTCACTTTAATATATCAGAGTTATACATATAAATAGACACTGGATATACACAATCATCATGTCTCAGATATACAACAATATAATACAACGGAAACACTCCATACGTTCTTGCCATCCAGCTCGTCTTCTGAGCTCCAGAACATCCTTACCTGAAAATCTGTAATACTCGGTCTGACCCGAGCATTACATCAAAGTAACACACGGGTCGGGCTGGAAACCGGCGTGAGTAAACTCATCTAACATCAAATACCAACGCATAAAACTTATTTAAAACCGGGGTAACTCGTGTAAATTCTCAAATTCACAATTTGTTACAGACATCACTAATTTCACACATCAAATCTCTAAGTACCAAAAACTTAGATTAAATGGTCCAATTCACTTAAATCATTCCATACAAGCCTATTGATTTCACATATCAATTTATAAAGAATCAAAGCGGTTTCGGGTATTTTCTAATACCCAACCCCGGTCTCTTCGAGTCTAATTCAAGGCATCCAATACCATTCAGTCATCAATAAGCAAACTTGAAAACTTCCAAATTAATTTAATTAATTCTAATTTAATTACTAACCTCAATCACTTAGATTCCTTCATTTAATATTAATCAATTTCAAATCAATTAATTAATCATCACTTAATTATCCATCTTAATTAATCACCTTGGATAAATTATCCTTCAATTACATTCAAGTAATTATCTTTAATTAATTGCACAAATTAATTATTCTTAACCAAAAACAGTAATTAATCTTTAACTACTTCACAAGTTAATTAACTATAATTAATTACATTAATCCTTAATTACTTATATTAATTAGTTTCTCATAAATCACTTATTATTGATTAATTAATCTTAATTAATCAACCTTTAATTACATCATTAATTATATAAATTAATGATTTCTAATTACATTTTAATTTATACTAATTTACATTAATAACATTAAGAAATTAATCATTAATTGAACCACAAATATTAATCACTCTTGATTAATCTCAACCAGCAATTAACTACCTTTTTATTTACTTCATTAAATAAATTAATTACTCATTTTATAAAAGAAGTTCAAAGGAATTTAAAACCAAATTCATTTTTAAATTCAAATCAATTTAAAAATGAACTTTAACATTCAAGTTGTTAAAATAATTTAAATTTAAAAACTTTATTTGTTTAAAAACTGAGATTCACTAACTTGAATTCCAGATTTAACATTGATTTAAAACTTGTTTTTAAATCTCTACTTTACAATTTAACTTCAGTTTTTAAAAATCACTTTTATTTCTTTCCAATTCATTCTTATTTTTATTCTATAATTATTTCACTTCCAAAATTCACCCTTACATTTCTTTTCAAAAATTCAATTTTATATATTTTGATAACTCAGTGTACCGGAATATATTCAAGCAAATCATAGTATCCAATATTCCAATTATCAATATAATTCATCACAGAATATCAAATATTCATAACACAAAATATTAAACAATCTAAATAATTTTATGAAATCCAATTGGATCCCTCCAACCTGTTTCCCTGCAACCACAGACGTTAGCACAATACCAATTCCACTTCGAGGTGGAATATCGCGGTATATGGGATTTATATAATATCATCCGCTATTATGCTGCGCATAGGGTCTTATCCGCTATATAATGCGGGAAATCAATCACTCCAACATATATTATATATTACTATATAATATACCACATCAAATCAATTCAATCATTCAACCAATTATTTAAATTTAACCATTTAAATTTAAATAAAAATCTAAAAGAGTGGGATTAACTCACCTTTGATTTTATTGAAGCAATCCATACCAAACCGGCTTATTTTTCTTCACGATCTTTAACCTTGTATAAATATTATACAATTGATTAATATTTGAATTGATCGAACAATTTATTATTATTTATTTATTTGATTTAAACTAATAATTTGGTAACTAATATAATTTAGATCTAATTAAACAAATAAATCTTCACTATTTCAGAATTAAACCCATAAGTGAACCGTGAATAGATATACTTACTTTTTCTTTGGATCTACACATATCAGAATAGCCTATATACATTTAAAAATCAAAAATCTACCCTTTATGGATCCTGCAACATTTTAAAGTCCTATTTTTTTTTTAGATTTAACACAAATCTTATCTTCCTAATCTGTAAACATAATAATTTAACGAAGAAGAATACCTTACTGCTCACTCTAACACGCCACCATCTAAAACCTCGTGAACGACTCCACGCCGCTGCCTCATCGCGAGGCCCTCTGCCTTGCCCGCGAGTGCCACTCGAGCTCGAGATGAACCACATCTGCTCACGCGATACCCCTCACGAGCATGCTCAGGCTTGTGCCTTCCTCGCAACCGAGAACTCGATCGCGACCCAGACTTGGCCAAATTATCGTGCTCGAATGACGCGACCACTCATTGCGACCTTGGGTCGACTCTCCTCCCTTACAATCTTCTAATCGCGATTCAGTGGCCTATCTGATGTCGAATACAAACGAGAAAGAACCTCAATTCGATCGTGCTTCGCTCTTTTTTTTAGATGAATTGATTTCGTGAAATTTGGTGTTCGATTTCTGAAATTAATTTGGAAAAGAGGGCAGCCATTTTTCTTTGAACGATGGATTTTGGAAGCCCGGCTATGATTTAATAAAGGGAAGAAGGTAACGTGTTGTTTTCTTTTACCGGTAGATTATGTGAGCAATTAAAAAGAGGAAAGAGAAGGGGAACATGATGGAATGTTAACGTACTCTAGACAATTTTCTAAAATGGCCACGAAATAATAGAAAAAAGGCATGATGTGAAATTATCTCAGCTGATGTTGGCTAACATATATATTATTAAATTCAAATTGTCTCGATTTACGTAGCTTGAAATCGCGAACCCCCAAAGAGGCGTGCCACTAGGCTTTATAATGTTATATCCCTATTCCAAACACAATGAAAAAGGTTTCGAGTCCATAATTGATCATAAGGAGAAGATAGCTTTTTGGACCCAGTTATTACATTAAATTTCGATTTAATTTTCAGTGCGTTTACTTATCCTACGCACAAACGATTATTCCAAACACTACGAAAATTAAAATCCGATAATAATACACTATTGCGGATCCAATGGAACTGGTTTCATCGAAATCCAAGACTGTGCCTCGGAAGGCTATTTTTAAATTCAATTTTAAACAAAATATTTTTAAAACTGAACAAATCATTGTTAAATTCAATTTTAAAAGTTCTATCACCTTCAATATTATTAATATAAATTTATAAGCCTTCAAATTATTTTTAACAGGCTAAAAATCCCAGATTTCATATTTTACCCAATTTCCAATAGTTTAATTCAAAATTAAATTATCCTATAAATGGTGATATTTGAAATTCAAGTTAAAATTACTCTTTTAATATTTAAAACCAATTAACTATTCCTATTTTAAATCCAAAATTTTGGGCCGTCACATTTCTCCCCCCCTTAAAAGAATTTCGTCCTCGAAATTACTAGTTAAGAAGAATGGTCCAATACCCGTTTACTTTTTTCCCAAAACCAAACAATTCAACATCTTACCAACTATTTTTTTGTAGAAGACCTATTATCATTCTTAATAACTTCCCAAACTCTCCCATAATTTTCAAACAATAATATTTGCTCAATCATTCAAATTTCAATTTAAAACCAAATTTTGAATTATCAAAATTTCTCAAAATTTTCTAACTCCCTAAATTTTTGAAAAATTTCGCCAGCGTCTCCTTTGCACGGCTAGCTCGGTACAACTACAAAATGTCTCTACGGGCTCTCAAATTCCAAAAGAAAACAAAAGGTCAAGTGGCTAGATCAAAAACCCAATCAAATTTCATACAGAAATTTAAACACATACCTTTTTGTCGAGCAATTCAAATTTATCTTCTGAAATCAAAACTAATTTTCCTTTCCCTTTATAATACCTGCATATCCTACTTAGCAATAATATTCAATCATAACTTTTAAAATCATTTTATACATTTCCTTACAGAAGTTTTCATATCTACTTCTATTCAAATTAGTTTTCCCATTTCCATATGAATTCAATTTATCTTCAACTCTGAATATTGAATTTTATCTTCCATTTATAACTGATTCATATCATTATTTTAAATTAGTTTCATTCACTGATTTATTTCTATTTCAAATTTGAAATCGTTTTGTTGCTTTTGAAAAAATTTCGAAAATTTTCAAAAAATTTCCAACTCCCAAAATTTTCGAATTTTTTTGGAAGAGTCTCCTTTGTACGGAGGAGCTTTTGCAATTTGACAAGAGATATAAATATATATATATACATCGACCCACACGGTCGGAAAAACAAAAACAGTTCATATTTCCTATTTTTATTGCGTAGGCGTACCTTTATTTAGCATTTTTAAGCAAGCGACTTATTATTTTAGCAATTAGCGCGTCCAAATCCGGCCAAACGGTTCCCGGTACCTGTGCTTACTTAATTTAAATATGTAAGTTCCAAAATCATGTAACTTAACAACATTTTACATATTTAACTAGCAAATATATGAGTTTCTATAAGCAATGCAGTTTAAACAATATTTATAAGCAACTTATAGGGTTCCGACATTAATTTTAATTGTTTACAACCAATTCATATACACTTTATTCAATTTAAATGGTTTGCAACTCAATTGCTTACATTCAATTTATTTTTAATCCAAACAAACCCAATTCACTACAATTGATTCCAAAATCAATTTTTATTAATGTCTCTTCACATATTAACTTATTTACAAACCAAACACCTACATTTCATTCCATTTCCGCAATTGTTTCATTCAAAGACATTTTATTAAGCTTGGCACATACAATACTTATAAGTTAATAACCATTTTCCAAATTAATTTAACCCAGACTTTTATTTACTGGACTTTCACTTTTACTCGAAGCCAACTTCTATAAATTTTAAACTTAATTAAATTACTTTCATCAGGTTATTTCAACTTCATAACTTAAGCTCACTTCTATTTAATTTGATTCTCATCAAATTCAATTACCCCACTCTTTATCCATTTTAATTTTAATCCCATTCTCAGTTTGTCAAAACAATATCCAAGTTAATATTTAACTCATTTACACTTGATATTTGTAACCCAGATCATTTCTATTATAATCCAATTCCATTTTTATTTTTACAACATATCCACTTATTTTAATTCATTATCAAATCCACGTCGAATTCTATTTATAATTCGAGTTCATTTCCAAACTTCATTATTAACTTACAATCCATTTTATTTAACCGAGTTAAATTTCATTAATATACTCTATCAAATAATTTATTTAGCTAATTAGCTTACTTCCAACATTTAAATCAATATTCGATTTTATTACAAAAATCACTTCATTAAATTTTCCTGAGTTCAAATTTTGTTTTTCATAATTCCAGTTTGGATTTTCTTTCATTTTCCAAAATTCTAACACTTTTATTTTAAAATTTTAAAAATACTTTTAAATTCACATAATACTATTAATTAGCTTTTTTATAAAAATACTTCTTATAACTCGATGTCTCAACCAATCCATCCTTGCTCTCACAGAAATTCGGTCATACGTTGATCAGGCGTAGGACTGAAAATTTATAAGTACTTAGTAAACCTGTTTTCAACACCCAGTGAAAATACTTGGAAAGTAATTTTATTGAAACTATAGAAAACAGTTTTTGAAAATAGAGGAAATATTTTTGGTGAGAATGCTCTGGAAATCATCACCCCCATCCATAGTCGAAGTTACATCCTGGGTTACGTTGCCATCGCAGCAAAAGTCCATGTAACTGTAGGCACTTCGCGCCCCTCGATTACGCCATGAAACCTACAACAGATCGCAGTTACATTCCAGAGGTACGTTGCCATCACAACAAAAGTCCATGAAACTGTAGGCATCAGCGCCCTCGATTTTCGCTGTCAAAATGAAACTTCCCCGGTCCTACGTAGGTCGCAGTCTACCGATGTAAAATCAAACGCAGACTGTTGGCTCTCAATGGCACATACGACTTTCGCTATATTACCATAGGTCGCAGTCTACCGATATGAAATCAAACGTAGACTGTTGGCTCTCGGTGGCACACACGACTTTCGCTATGGTCTGTAGTAGATCGCAGTGACATCGAGTTACACTGTCGTTACAGCATAACCCGAATGCCTCTGTATGCATCAGTGCCCTCGACTTTAGCTACACACTAATCATAATTCTCAGAAACTAGTTCTGTCCGGACTCCTCACAGGATCAACTTTAGAATCCCCCCCAAGGTTCAAGGCAGTACCACCCTGTGGCACTCCTGAGAAGTTCATTTCAAGGGAGCGCCTTTTCCCCCAGAGCCATTGTCAAAACACTTTATACTATACACATATAGTATCTTTCAAATCATACACCTAGTATGAATCTCATATAAATCTCCTTTTCTCATATTCGATTATCCCAAAATCGATAATTCACAAACTAGGCTTTTCAAATTCCAATATTGATTTTACCCAAAAATCAAAAGCCTTTCTAAAATCCAAAGGTTCCCAAAACCTTTTTCCATAATCCTTAGAAGATCCTTTATATATATATATATAATTTTTTTTAAAAAAACTTTGGATCATTTCAAACTTGTATAAAACTCCTTTTATACTTCAAACACATTCAAAATCATTTTCTTCTGGCAATAGATTCAACAAGGGGAGATTTATCTTATATAACAAAGATATATAAATTTGTTTATTCAAAATCAAATATTCAAATTTGATTACTCTTTTTTTTTAAAGTTGTTTCCATCTTATTTATCATCATAAAAATATCCAACTTTCACTTTAATCCATTGCATATTTCACAAAATATACTTTCATTTCAAAAGAAATCATTTCGCATTTCTTATTCACAAATTTTCAATATCAATTTCATTCAAAGTCGTACGATGTAAACTTATCATCCGTACGCTATACCAATCTGATCGCTCACACGATCACACAATTACACTTTCGAACTAGTATCGTCCACCCGACTTCTTAGTGCGGACTCAGATCTGGTTTCTTGATTAGAAACCATCATTCTCCTTGCATAGCCATAACTATGATAGAGAATATCCAGAACCAATCAACAATCCATATCCAGGTTCGCCGTCGAAAATCGAGTGAAAAATCCCAACTCGGATTGATATAACTATCTTGAAATTCTGTGCTCGAATCTGGATCAAATCACTATGCGAATAGAATAATATACGTACATCCTACGTATTTATCTTCATTGATTATTAGCCAAATCAATTTTCTTTCTATTCATCCTCACTTTGATTTTATTCACTTATTCACATTTGCCTTAATCCCTATTTGGATTATCACCTCAATGCTTATCTCTGTTGGGTCTGTAATCAATAACAGTTTGAACCCCGACCATTTTATATTTAGAAAATAGCTTGAAAATTTTAAAAATAGATAAGTAGTTCAAAAATAATTATCTGTTTGCAAAATATTTGTAAAATAGTTAAGAAACTGTAAAATAGTTGGAAAATAGTCAAATAGTTATAGAAATTTTAAATAATTGCAAAATAGTTATAAAATAGTAATTAATTTGTAAAATAGTTGAAAAATAGTAATTAGTTTATAAAACAGTTGAAAATTTGTCAAATAGTACCAAAAATAATTGTAAAATAAATATAAAATAATTTGGCTTTAAAAAGAAAGGTTTATATATTAAATAGCTTGGAAAAATAAGTTTATATTAAAATAATTTATATCGAAAATAGTCCAAAGTCAAAACTATCCACTTCCCCATTAATTCAATTTAAATTTCCACATCTATTTAAATTGTCCCAATTCCAATTTAAATAACTTCAATTTCCATTGAAATTGATTTAACCCCAATTCAAGTTGAATAAATCTTGATTTCTTTCCAAATTCAAATCAAATTCCATTTGATTTTAAACCTATTCAACTTTAATTACAATTCCAAATTATTCCAATCAATTTGGACTAATATCAATTGAACCCGCTTTAATTTCAAATCAGATTCAATTTGAACGAATTCAATTCAAAATTCAAATTTAAACCATCCCGAATTATATAGATTCGAGTTAAATTTTTAAATGTTGATTTAATCCTTTAAATCAAATCAACTTATCTCTTTAAACCATTTAATTCTGAATCCATTTCAAACGTATATTCATTTAATTTTAATTTGGTTGTATTTCTATTGCCACTTAATTCTCATTATTAAAATTTTCGACTAATATAACAACCAATAACCTTAGTATTTATTAGAAAGAAATATTGCCTTATATATCCAAATATGTTTTTATATAAAATTATTTAAAACCTTTATATATAAGAAAATAACAAGCACGCGTTCATACACACACACACACACACACAACTCATTCTAGGGTACCATTGACCCTATCCTTAATGAGTAATCCCACCAGAGCCAAGGTTCTCACTTAACCTTTCAGCTCTGATACCAACTATAACGACCCGTAATTTTCGATCCCGAAAATTACAGATAGTTAGGAAAAAGAAGAAAGAGATTGAAGAATAAGAAGAACAGAAAAACCAACATCTCACATTCGCAGCGGATAAAATATAATAACAAATAATAATAGTTGTGCAAAGGAAAACTGTACTTGCCAAATTTCACATTAATACATCAGAGTTACACATATAAACAGACACTGGATATACACAATCATCATGTCTCAGATATACATCAATATAATACAACGGAAACACTCCATATGTTCTTGCCATCCAGCTCGCCTCCTGAGCTCTAGAACGTCCTTACCTGAAAATCTGTAATACTCAGTCTGACCCGAGCATTACATCAAAGTAACACCCGGGTCAGGCTGGAAACCAGCGTGAGTAAACTCGTCTAATATGAAATACCAACGCATAAAACTTATTTAAACCCGGGGTAACTCGTGTAAATTCTCAAATTCACAATTTGTTATAGACATCACTAATTTCACACATCAAATCTCTATGTACCAAAAACTTAGATTAAATGGTCCAATTCACTTAAATCATTCCATGTGAGCCTATTGATTTCACATATCAATTTATAAAGAATCGAATTGGTTTCAGGTACTAATACCCGACCCCGGTCTCTTCGAGTCTCATTCAAGGCATCCAATACCATTCAATCATCCATAAGTAAACTTGATCACTTCCAATTTAATTTAACTAGTCTAATTGAATTACTAACCTCAACCACTTAGATTTCTTCATTTAGTATTAATTAATTTCAAATCAATTAATTAATCATCCCTTAATTATCCATCTTAATTAATCACCCTGGATGAATTATCGTTCAATTACATTCAAGTAATTATCTTTAATTAATTACACAAATTAATTATTCTTAACCAAAAACAGTAATTCATCTTTAACTACTTCAGAAGTTAATTAACTATAATTAATTACATTAATCCTTAATTACTTATATTAATTAATTTCTCATAAATCACTTATTATTGATTAATTAATCTTAATTAATCAACCTTTAACTACATCATTAATTAAATAAATTAATGATTTCTAATTACATTTTAATTTATACTAATTAAATTAATTACATTAAGAAATTAATCATTAACTAACCTCAAATATTAATCACTCTTGATTAATCTCAACTAGTAATTAATTACCTTTTTATTTACCTCATTTAATAAATTAATTACTCATTTTATAAAAGAAGTTCATAGGAGTTTTAAACCAAATTCATTTTTAAGTTCAAATCAATTTAAAAATGAACTTTAACATTCAAGTTGTTAAAACAATTTAAATTTAAAAATTTATTTGTTTAAAAACTGAGATTCACTAACTTGAATTCCAGATTTAACTTTGATTTAAAGCTTGCTTTCAAATCTCTACTACACAATTTAACTTCAGTTTTTAAAAATCACTTTTATTTCTTTCCAATTCATTCTTATTTTTATTCTATAATTATTTCACTTCCAAAGTTCACCCTTACATTTCTTTTCAAAAATCCAATTTTATATATTTTGATAACTCAGTGTACCGGAATATATTCAAGCAAATCATAGTATCCAATATTCTAATTATCAGTATAATTCATCACAGAATATCAAATATTCATAACACAGAATATTAAACAATCTAAATAATTTTGAGGAATCCAGTTGGATCCCTCCACCTATTTTCCTGCATCCAAATACGTTAGCACAGTACCAATTCCACTTCGAGGTGGAATATCACGGTATATGGGATTTATATAATATCATCTGCTATTATGCGGTGCATAGGGTCTCATCCGCTATATAATGCGGGAAATCAATCACTCCAATATATACTATATATTACTATATAATATATCACATCAAATCAATTCAATCATTCAGCCAATTATTTAAATTTAACCATTTAAATTTAAATAAAAATCCAGAAGAGTGAGATTAACTCACCTTTGATTTTATTGAAGCAATCCACGCCAAACCGGCTTATTTTTCTTTACGATCTTTAACGTTGTATAAATATTATACAATTTATTATATTTGAATTGATCGAACAATTTATTATTATTATTTATTTGATTTAAACTAATAATTTGGTAACTAATATAATTTAGATCTAATTAAACAAATAAATCTTCACTATTTCAGAATTAACCCATAAATGAACCGTGAATAGGTATATTTACTTTTTCTTTGGATTTACACATATCAAAATAGCCTATATACATTTAAAAATCAAAAATCTACCCTTTATGAATCCTGCAACATTTTAAAGTCCTATTTTTTTATTGAAATTTAGCACAAATCTTATCTTCCTAGTCTGCAAACGTAATAATTTAACGAAGAAGAATACCTTACTGCTTACTCTAACACGCCACCATCTGAAACCTCTTGAACGACCCCACGCCGCTGCCTCATCGTGAGGCCCTCTGCCTTGCCCGCGAGCGCCACTCGAGCTCGAGACGAACCCCATCTGCTCACGCGATACCCCTCACGACCATGCTCAGGCTTGTGCCTTCTTCATAACCGAGAACTCGATCGTGACCCAAACTTGGCCAAATTGTCGTGCTCGAATGGCGCGTCCGCTCCTTGCGACCTTGGGTCGACTCTCCTCCCTTACAATCTTCTAATCGCGATTCAGTGGCCTATCTGATGTCGAATACAAATGAGAAGGAATCTCGATTCGATCGTGCTTCGCTCTTTTTTTATATGAATTGATTTCGCGAAATTTGGTGTTCGATTTCTGAAATTAATTTGGAAAAGAGGGCGGCCATTTGTCTTTGAATGATGGATTTTGGAAGCCCGGGTATGATTTAATAAAGGGAAGAAGGTAACGTGTTGTTTTCTTTTACCGGTAGATTGTGTGAGCGATTAAAAAGAGGAAAGAGAAGGGAAACATGATGGAATGTTAACGTACTCCAGACAATTTTCTAAAGTGGCCACGAAATGATAGCAAAAAGGCATGATGTGAAATTATCTCAGCTGATGTTGGCTAACATATATATTATTAAATTCAAATTGTCTCGATTTACGTAGCTTGAAATTGCAAACCCCCAACGAGGCATGCCACTAGGCGTTTATAATGTTATATCCCTATTCCAAACACAATGAAAAGGTTTCGAGTCCAAAATCGATCGTAAGGAGAAGATAGCTTTTTGGATCCAGTTATTACATTAAATTTCGATTTAATTTTCAACGCGTTTACTTATCGTATGCCCAAACGATCATTCCAAACACTACGAAAATTAAAATCCGACAATATTACACTATTGCGGATCCAATGGAAATGGTTTCGTCGAAATCCGAGACTGTGCCTCGGAAGGCTATTTTTAAATTCCATTTTAAACAACATATTTTTAAAACTAAAAAAAATCATTGTTAAATTCAATTTTAAAAGTTCTATCACCTTCAGTATTATTAATACAAATTTATAAGCCTTCAAATTATTTTTAACAAGCTAAAAATCCCAGATTCCATATTTTACCCAATTTCCAATAGTTTACTTCAAAATTAAATTATCCAGTAAATGGTGATATTTGAAATTCAAGTTAAAATTACTCTTTTAAATATTTAAAACCAATTAAATATTCCAATTTTAAATATCCAAAATTCCGGGTCGTCACATTCCTCCCCCTTTAAAAGACTTTCGTCCCCAAAATTACTAGTTAAGAAGAATGGTCCAATACACGTTTACTTTTTTTTTCAAAACCAAACAATTCAACATCTTACCAACTATCTTTTTATAGAAGACCCATTATCATTCTTACTAACTTCGCAAACTCTCCCATAATTTTCAAACAATACTATTTGCTCCGTTATTCAAATTTCAATTTAAAACCAAATTTTGAATTCTCAAAATTTTCTAACTCTCAAAATTTTGGAAAAATTTCTCCAGTGTATCCTTTGCGCAGCTAGCTCGATACAACTACAAAATGCCTCTATGGACTCCCAAATTCAAAAAGAAAACAAAAACCAAGTGGCTAGATCAAAAACCCAATCAAATTTCATATAGAAATTTAAACACATACCTTTTTGTCGAGCAATTCAAATTTATCTTCTGAAATCAAAACTAATTTTCCTTTCCCTTTATAATACCTACATATTCTACCTAGCAATAATATACAATCATAGCTTTTAAAATCATTTTATACATTTCCTTACAGAAGTTTTCATATCTTCTTCTATTCAAATTAGTTTTCCCATTTCCATATGAGTTCAATTTATCTTCAACTCTGAATAGTGAATTTTATCTTCCATTTATAACTGATTCATATCATTATTTTGAATTAGTTTCATTCACTGATTTATTTCTATTTCAAATTTGAAATCGTTTTGTCGCTTACAAAAAAATTTCAAAATTTTTCTAACTCCCAAAATTTTCGAAATTTTTTGACAGATTCTCCTTTGTACGAAGGAGCTTTTGCAATTTGACAAGAGATACAAATATATATACGTCGACCCACACGGTCGGAAAAACAAAAACAGTTCATATTTCCTATTTTTATTGCGTGGGCGTACCTTTATTTAGCATTTTTAAGTAAGCGACTTATTATTTTAGCAATTAGCGCGTCCAAATCCAGCCAAACGTCTTCCTGTTACCTGTACTTACTCAATATAAATATGTAAGTGCCAAAATCACGTAACTTAGCAACATTTTACATATTTAACTAGCAAACATACGAGTTTCTACAAGCAATGCAGGATAAACAATATTTATAAGTAACTTATAGGGTTCCGACATTAATTTTAATTGTTTACAACCAATTCGTATACACTTTATTTAATTTAAATGGTTTGCGACTCAATTGCTTACATTCAATTTATTTTTAATCCAAACAAACCCAATTCACTACAATTGATTCCAAAATCAATTTTTATTAAAGTCTCTTCACATATTAACTTATTTACAAACCAAACACCTGCATTTCATTCAATTTCCGCAATTGTTTCATTCAAAGACATTTTATTAAGCTTGGCACATACAATACTTATAAGTCAATAACCATTTCCCAAATTAATTTAACCCAGACTTTTATTTACTGGACTTTCACTTTTACTCGAAGCCAACTTCTATAAATTTTAAATGTAAGTTAATTACTTTCTTTAGGTTATTTCAACTTCATAACTTAAGCTCACTTCTATTTAATTTGATTCTCATCAAATTCAGTTACCCCACTCTTTATCCATTTTAATTTTTATCCCATTCTCAGTTTGTCAAAACAATATCCAAGTTTATATTTAACTCAGTTACACTTGAATTGAATTTATTTGTAACCCAAATCATTTATATTACAATCCAATTCCATTTTTATTTTTACAACATCTCCGCTTATTTTAATTCATTATCAAATCCAAGTCGAATTCTATTTATAATTCGAGTTCATTTCCAAACTTCATTATTAACTTACAATCCATTTTATTTAACCGAGTTTGTAACATCCCAGAATTTTTGGCATTAAATTTTGAACATTTAATTCATTTTAAATGTTCAATGTAGGTTTTGAATTGGGTTCAAAAAAAAAAGAATTGGGTGGAATTAATGAATTACGTATAATTCCAAATATGGTAATCCAATTGGAATTTAAATAATAAAAATTAAATATTGAATCGGGATAAATTGTGAATATGGAGGTAAATAGATATGGAAATGAGTTCTAAAATTTATTTTAAGTCTATTTGGTCATTAAAAGTGTTGTTGGATTTTTAGATGAATTTTAATGTTAATAAGTTATTATTTGGAGTTTTATTTTAATTAATAAGAGGATTTAATATTATAAAATATTGCAATTAATCTGTTATTAGTCCGGAATGAGTCAGAATGATTTTTAATGTGATTATAAATTTTATATGAATTATAAAAGAGTTGACAAAATTTTAAAAAGTGAAATTTTGAGTGATTTCGACAATTTTGAAAATCGCTCGATTTAATAGACGAGTTAAAACAGCCTTCCGAGGCATAGTCTTGGAATTCGACGAAACCAGTTCCATTGGATCCGTAATAGTTAGTTCTTATCGGATTTCAATTTTCGTAGCGTTCGGAGTTATCGTTTGACCGTGGCAGCTCGAAACGCATCGAAATCGTTTTAATCGGTTTAAATTAAAATTGATCGTTTAATTCTGTAACTCGCATGTATGACTGAAATAGCTTACGAAACCTGTTCCATTGTGTCCGGAACGCAGAAAACCCCTAGAAACGCCTGTCGGAACGTGTAATTTGGAGTTTGTTTGCGTATGATGTTAAATTGGGAATTTTATCAATTAAATTAATATTAAATAATTAGATTTTATATGTTATATTCGTAAACCCTAGCCTAAAACTGAGCCTTATCGTTCCTATATCAATTAATGGCCGAAACTATATCTCAATCTTTCATGTTTTTCTTCCAATCCTCGCATTAATTTCAAAAACTCCCAACTAGGAAGTTGTAGATCACCTCGATCTCTTCCCATCCAACGGTAATGATGGATTTTAGCATAGCGGAGGGGAGGTTAGAGGGCCGCGTTTACTGGCCGTTCGTGCTCGAATTTCGAGCCATATGGACGGCCGATCTCCGTGTGTTTTGGGTCGAGCATGGGGGTAGTGGCATGCTTCGTAGGGGTAGCATCCGATCGAGGTGGATGGCTCCGTGGCGGGCGCGATTTCGAACCCTAGTTCATGATTATGGGTTCGGCCGTGACCTGTAGTTGTGCGTGTTGGTTTCGTGAGGAAGAAGATATCGGGTCTAATATCCATTTTGCACGGCTGTGATTGGTTATGGGGTAATGTAAATTAAATAGAAGGATATTGTTTTAAATTTAGTTTTCAAACTTTAAAAATTCATATCTATTTTATACATAATCATAATTTGACGAAATTTACGGCGCCGGAAACACGGAGATGTGTACTAAGTAATGGTGCAGTTCGGGAATCATTCCGGGCAAGTAGAAATTTGAGTTAAATCGAACGTCGTTCGGTTTAATTTAAATTTCGAACACTCGCCGAAACTCAAGGTGAGTTATTCTCACTCACATCTGGATGCTAGTTAATTTAAATAATTAATATTTAAATATCTGTGTGATTGGTTGCATATTATTGTTTTTATCAGTTTGGATTGATATTTATATATATATATATATATGTGTGTGTGTGTGTGTGTGTGTGATGTGCTAATATTTGTGGATGTAGGGAAAACAGGTTGGAGGGATCCAACTGGATTCCTCACACTATAATAATCATTTTATTATTGATGATGTAACCTGTTTATATAATGTGATTGATAACGCTGGATTAAATTGTATTGTGGTATTGTTGGATGAGTATATATACAGAAATTTAAAAATAAAATTAAATAAATGGGATTTTAGAAGGAAAAAAAAGAAACTGATAAATAAAGAATTTAAAGAATACAATTTGGAATTTGGGTTGAGTGAAGAATGGAAATTTGTAAATTTGGAAATATAATAAGTGGAATATTTATTAGTTGATAAATGTGAAGGTATGGAATTTTGGTGATAAACTTGGATAAGAAGTTATAAATGGTTAAAAATATCGAAGGAGTTATTTGATAATATTGTTCCCTGGAATTTATTGTGATTTCAAAAGAATCCCTTTAAATTAAATTAGCAATAAATTGCATATTAGAGTGTTCAGAAATACTATTTGTTACCATTGAAATGTAAGTAGGTATTTATTAAGCAATTCCTTAAGTATGGTTTTCATTAAATAAATTTATAATAGAATTATTTTAAAAAAAAAGACTCTTAAACCTATACTTTGAAAGTGAATTTCGGGAACGGAAATATAGTTAAGCTTCGTAAGAAGTTGTTTTAACGCGGAAAGTAAATTTATAATATTAAAACCTAAATCTGAATTGAGATAAAATCGACACAATTTCTAAGAAGGATTTTCTGAGATGTTTAAGTGGAAATGAGTTCCCTGGGAAAACAAAGTTCGAGTTTTAAACAGATTTTATTAAAAGGAAGTCTAAAATTCAAACTTGTTTAAAAGAGTGTTTTGGAAATTATTGTTTTTAAGGTAATTATAAATAAATTAGCGATAGTAAATATTTATAAATACCTTAGCAATTATTTTTACAAATGGATTTGCTTAAAAAGCTAGTTTTGACCTAAGTTATGGAATTAGTATTGATCTCTTTTAAACTCTACTTTTTAAATTTAGTTTAACTAACACCTTATTTTAAATCAAGTTATATCTTATAAAATAGTTTTACTTTAAATATTTGAAATTATGTTTTGAGTAAATAACTAGTAGTAAATTTATATATTTTAAAGTATATTTCAGAATAAAGTGTCTAATTGTTTTAATTCCAAATTGTTTTAAACTTGGTTATTTCCAATGGGAATTAATGATAAAGGATTTACCTTGTAAAGGAAGAATTTTGGGAAATTGTTTTCAAATGGGTTTTGGAAATTTGAGAGTATATCTTTTAAAGATATTTGAGGCAAATAAATAATGTGAAAATTATTTATTGTGTGATGGATGTTTATGAATATAAATTGATAGTTAAATCACCGACTATCAATATTGGACAAATGCGTTGACCGTTTCGAAGAGACCGGGATCGAGATTTATTTCTCGAAAACCACTTCGATCTGGTTTGTACGTTTCATGTGAAAAACATGTTCGGATTCGAGGATGGAGCAGTGAAGTGCAAGGGCTAGTCGCTACTAATCCTGAGGATATTTTCAAAATGGATGTAGTAGGAGTAGTGCCTTCGGTTCCGTTCGAACCCGGGACGGACTTGTACGGATGAACGCTTTCGGAACATCGTCAGGTGGGCGATGGGCATTCTGAGTGAAACGTTCTAAAAGGTAACGCTTAGCCTCAAGCCTCATCAAATGGGAATGACTGATAATCAGGGGATATGCAGCAAGGCTTCGTGGGTAGCCCCCACTGGAGAGTAAGGTCATCCCTGTCTAGATGTCCCTTTTATTTCGGCTTGGTGGTGCGGTTGCTGATCCCAACCGCGGGGTAATATTATTCGGAATTGTCCAGTAAGGGATGGGTCTGGCCTTGTGTTGCAGGGGATCGGGAGTGGTCCTCGGTACGGTGATCTAGGCCCGTACTGTGACAGGTGGTACCCCAGTGCCTAGTCATTGTTGGAAATCCATTCTCCCTACGAGCCTTGTACGCGTTTTGTTTGTATTACCCACTTTTGTGGCTAGTAGCTGGAATTTAATAGATGTAACAATTTCGGCTATTTTATAAGTATTTGTAAATAGACCCTATTATAATATCAGAGGATTTCTATAAAAAAGTGTTTTAGCTATCGTAATTTAAAAACTTGGCATGTTTATTTGTGGCGTGGTCTTACGAGATGCTTTTGTTTTCAAAAGAAATTTTGAGACTTTAATAATCAATTTGGATGCATTATTATCAGCTGGTATTCCAGACTGACTCGGGTGTTATTTCATTATAATGCTCGGGTCAGACCGAGTATTATATGTTCAGGACAGGATGCTATGGAGCAGGAGAGGAGCTGGAGTCCGTGACGTATTATCTGTACTTATATATATTCCGCTGCTATGATTGTATGGATTTGTCTTTTGAAAATTTGATGTATGAGATACTCTGATGATGTGATGTATAAAACTGGTATAGATTTCATTTTGTGTAAAGTTCTATATTTACTATTATATTTTATTCCGCTGCGACTGTGAGATTCTGATATTGTTTAGTTTCTTCTTCTTCTATCTCTTCTTCTTAAAAACCCAAATGGTTCGTATTTCTGTGCCACTTGAGTTAACAGAGGTAGAATAGTGTTGATTCAAGGGGTACGGATTTGCAGGCTGTCACACTTGGTATCAGAGCGTAGGTTGGCGACAACCTCGGCTTTTGTGGGAAATTACTCATTAGATAGAGTCAATAATACTCTATAATGAGTTGAGTGTAATAATAGATATGAGAGCATACTTGTTAGTGGATATAAAATTGTTTTTGTACTGTGTTGACTTATCGGTTGAGTGTTCATGAATTCTGGTCGGTACGGGAAGTACAACCGTATCGACAGGGGTTTCTAAACTCTTAAACAAGATAAACCGACATAGTATTGTTTTTAAAATGCGTAAATGAAATAATTTTACCCAAATTATATTTTGGTATAAAAGAAATAATTTTCTGAAATTATTATATATTTGGATGATTGGTTGTTAATGTCTAAATCAAATAAGAATCTAAAATTTAATCTGAAATTTGAAATAGTTATAATGAGAATAAAATCCTACAAATATAAATTAAATAAAAGGAAGAATAACTAAATTTGAATTGAACCAGAATTTAAATCCCGGAAGTTTTGGAAAAGATTTTAAATGTATTGGAAACAAAGTTTGAAAATTTAAATTCCTGGGGAAGTTTGAAATGTTTGCTAAAGTGTTTGAAGGGTATATTGGAATATTGATTTGGGAAGTATTTTTTTGAATGGGAACTGTTTTGAAATGAATTTGGTGAAGTAAGAAGCATTGAATTCACTTCAGTCGCTGGAAAATAATCTTGATGATGCTGGCCACATCATTAGAATTCATTTTCGAGTTTCTAAAGTGATGGATTGCTACCAAAGTGGTTGGTTATGGTATTGTTTGTATTTGTTGGGTATACCAGTTGTTTTGGAAATTTCAAAGGAGGAAATTTGTTTTGGTATAAACAAGTTGTTTTGGAAATTTGGAAGTTTGGTTTGATATACCAGGAGTGTATGAGTTATTTATTATTTCAAATTGGTTTTGGAATAAACCCGGGTAATTGAATTCTGGAAATTCTATTTAAAAGTAAAATTGTGAAGTCAAATATGAATCAAGTATTGTACTTATTTGGTGAAGTTGATATTAATAAGGAAGAAATGAAAATTTTAATCCTGAAATTGAAAATTTAACTTGAGTATATGGAAATGAATGAAATATATTGAAATGAATAGAAAATTTGAATTTAACTTGGGATAAGTTAAATAAGTTGGACCTAGAATCAAATTGATTTGAATTAAACTGAGATGTAAGATGACTATGTAATTGTGGTTCTTTGTGAAATGAATTGTACCCATGAGCTATTAATATTATACTTATAATCTGGAAATGTGGATTTAAATTTGTGCAAGAAGTTAAATGAAAGAAAATTTGCATCTTTAAGAATTCAGTGATACATATATATAGGAAATTAGAATTGTGATTATATGATGAAAGTAACTCAAATGAGGAATATAAGCATTTAAGTAAATAAGCTGGTGAACTTATAAATAGGAAATGGAATTTATAATCATAGGTGATGAATAATTGAATGGTATGGTGAATTCAAACGTAATTTTAAATGGGATGTAAAGTAAGATAAGGAAAGTGAGATATAAAAGGATGAATGAACTTAAGTTAGTAAATAAGTTTTGAACTTGTATATGGAGAATTAAAATTAGATTGAATTGGATTTAACTTCGGTTAAATGGAATTGAGTTGAATTTGGGTTAATTAAAATCAAAATTTAGTTGTGTTATGAATAAAAATGAATGGAATTTAATTCTTATTTAAGATAGTAAAGGAAATGGTATGAATTCAAGATGGCTAAATAAATTTGGTTGAACTTGAATTAGAATTGGAAAAAAAATTAATTGAAAGAAAATTTAATTCAGGGAAGTAAAAATGATATCGTGTAAATAAAATTTTAACTCAACTAAATTCTAAGAAATTGTTTGAGAATGAATTTAGAGTAAGCGAAGGTAAGTAAAGAGAAGCTTAAAGGTGAATTTAGTGTAAACTAAATTAAAGGAGATTTGTATTGGCATGGATAAGATTTTGGGGGTTTGTTAAGGGAATTTTGGAAAGAAAATGAAAACCCAGCTCTGGTATGAAAGTTAATTTTGATAATAAAAAGTTAAGAGTGTGAATGAATAATAGAATTGAATTATAATTGTGATGGTTTGAATTGTGAATAAATTCCAGTGAGTGAAATGATTTGAAGTGGCCACATTGTTAATAAAATAAATTCAGAAATGAAGTGTGAAGGTAAATAAATCTAAAAATGGATAAAATAAATAAACAAAGTGCATTAAAATTTATAAATGGTTTGATATGGGTAAGAATCAATTAAAATGGAAATAAATTGAGATATTATGGAATTGAAATCATTTAAGAATATGGTGAGATGGTTATGGTTAAGCTTATGAAATAGTTTTAAATGAAATTTGTGTAGATAATAAAATTGGAATGCAAGTAGATGGATTGGAATTGATTTGGATGAGAATCAAATGAAAATAAAATAAAATTGGTATAAGAAGATAATGAAAATATTGTGAAAATTGAAAGAACTTAAGCAACTTGAAAGAGAAAAACAAAATGATTGTGAATAAGCTTTATTAAGTACTCTTGAATGAAATTTGTTAGATAATAAAATTGAATTGCTAGTGAAATGGTATTAATTAATTATTATGATAAATTAAGGATGTCTGGGTTGTAAATAATCCAGGATGAAATGAAATTAATATAAACCTGAATTGGTTAATGAAATAAAAATGTAAGGAAAATTTAATTTAACAATTGCATTGGAATAAAAATACTTGGCTTGTGAACTAGGAAAAATTGAATAAAATTAATATCAATCTAAGTAGAATTAATTTTGATAGGTATAAGCCTAAGTGGTGGTTATTTTGCTTGAATGACATGAAAATTTCATGTATTCAGAATTGAGTTGTTTAACAAGCAATTGAAATTGATTTTTAAATAAATTGATATGGATTGGAATAAAATTCAAAGAGTTTGTATATGGATGCAAGTGAATTGATTTGAGGAAGCAAATAAAGATGGTTTTAAATTAATGAGATAAATGCAATCTAATTAAGTGATTTTTGCATATGAATGGGAATGGATCATAAAAAAAATGCAAATGTTTCAAGTTTAAAATAAAATTTGATTGTAAATCAAATTGGATAAAGTAAAGAAATGCAAGTAAGGCATATGTACTCATATTGAATAGAAATGAAATTGGTTGTAATAAATATGAATGGTATATAGTAAACTTGAATGTAAATCATTCAAGTGAAATAAAATGAAGTTGGATTGGATGAAAGAAGAATGGGCTAAAATCTTAATAAATGGATTTGAGTATAAATGTAAGTGAATCACAAGAGAAGTGAAAATGTAACAAATTGAAATGAAATTTGCTTGGTGAATCAATTCGAAAATTGGGTAGAGTATGAATTGAAATAGCGAAACTTGTATGTAAATCCTTTGTGTGAAATAAAATGGAATTTGGCATTAGAAAAGGAAACTTTATGCATGTTATGAAATACGATTTACTTATGAAATCATGCAAATGTTTGATTGGATTATGAAATGGATATGTTTGGCTTAATTTATATTGGAAATGTTGTTAAAACGTTCATGTCTTTGAAAACTGATGAGTTTGTTGAGTAAGTACAGGTACGGGAGGCGATCGATAGAGTTGGAGCGCGTATGTGCATTATATATTAGCCGCTTGCTTTAAAAATTTGCTAAAAAGGTACGCCTACGCAAATATAATTGGAAAATGATATATATATTGTGATATATTTTGGTTTCCGACCGTGTGGGACGATGTATATATATTTATCTGTATCGCGATATCGCGAAAGCTCCTCCGTGCAGGGGAGACTCTGCCAAAAAAATTCTGAAATTTTGGGAGTTAGAATTTTTTTTTTTTTGGATTTTGGGAAAAATTTATTAATTTGGAAAGTTATTTTGAAATACTTTCAAATTTAAAGCTTCACAATTAATGAAGCAAATGAGTTTGGGATTGAGCTAAAGGAGTGTGGAAAGTGAATATAAGCTTTTAACTAAGCAAGTTAGGTAAATAAATGAGTTTAAGAGTATGTTCTACCTTAGCAAAATTTCAAGGACGAAATTTTTATAAGGGGGGAGGAATGTAACATCCCGGAATTTTTGGCATTAAATTTTAAACATTTAATTCATTTTAAATGTTCAATGTATGTTTTGAATTGGGTTCAAAATAAAAAGAATTGGGTGGAATTAATGAATTACGTATAATTCCAAATATGGTAATCCAATTGGAATTTAAATAATAAAAATTAAATATTGAATCGGGATAAATTGTGAATATGGAGGTAAATAGATATGGAAATGAGTTCTAAAATTTATATTAAGTCTATTTGGTCATTAAAAGTGTTGTTGGATTTTTAGATGAATTTTAATGTTAATAAGTTATTATTTTAATTAATAAGAGGATTTAATATTATAAAATAATGCAATTAACCTGTTATTAGTCCGAAATGTGTCAGAATGATTTTTAATGTGATTATAAATTTTATATGAATTATAAAAGAGTTAACAAGATTTTAAAAAGTGAAATTTTGAGTGATAATTTCGAAAATCGCTCGATTTAATAGACGAGGTAAAATAGCCTTCCGAGGCATAGTCTCGGAATTCGGCGAAACCAGTTCCATTGGATCCGTAATAGTTAGTTATTATCGAATTTCAATTTTCGTAGCGTTCGGAGTTATCGTTTGACCGTGGCAGCTCGTAACGCATCGAAATCGTTTTAATCGGTTTAAATTAAAATTGATCGTTTAATTCTGTAACTCGTACGTATGACCGAAATAGCTTACGAAACCTATTCCATTGTGTCCGAAACGCAGAAAAACCCTAGAAACGCCTGTCGAAGTGCGTAATTTGGAGTTTGTTTGCGTATGATGTTAAATTGGGAATTTTATCAATTAAATTAATATTAAATAATTAGATTTTATATGTTATATTCACCCTAGCCTAAAACTGAGCCGCCGTCGTTCCTATACCAATTAATGGCCGAAACTATATCTCAATCTTTCACGTTTTTCTTCCAATCCTTGCATTAATTTCAAAAACTCCCAACTAGGAAGTTGTAGATCACCTCGATCTCTTCCCATCCAACGGTAGTGATGGATTTTAGCGTAGCGGAGGGGAGGTTAGAGGGCCGCGTTTACTGGCCGTTCGTGCTCGAATTTCGAGCCATATGGATGGCCGAGCTCCGCGTGTTTTGGGTCGAGCATGGAGGTAGTGGCGTGCTTCGTAGGGGTAGCATCCGATCGAGGTGGATGGCTCCATGGCGGGCGCGATTTCGAACCCTAGTTCATGATTATGGGTTCGACCGTGACCTGTAGTTGTGCGTTTTGGTTTCGTGAGGAAGAAGCTAGCTGGTCCAATATCCATTTTGCACGGCTGTGATTGGTTATGGGGTAATGTAAATTAAATAGAAGGATATTGTTTTAAATTTAGTATTCAAACTTTAAAAATTCATATCTATTTCATACGTAACCAAAATTTGACGAAATTTGCGGCGTCGGAAACGCGAAGATGTGTACTACACAATGGTGCAGTTCGGGAATCATTCCGGGCAAGTAGAAATTTGAGTTAAATCGAACGTCGTTCGGTTTAATTTAAATTCCGAACACTCGCCGAAACTCAAGGTGAGTTATTCTCATTCACATCTGGATGCTAGTTAATTTAAATAAATAATATTTAAATATCTGTGTGATTGGTTGCATATTATTGTTGTTATCAGTTTGGATTGATATTTATATATATATGTGATGTGCTAATATTTGTGGATGCAGGGAAAACAGGTTGGAGGGATCCAACTGGATTCCTCACACTATAGTAATCATTTTATAATTGATGATGTGACCTGTTTATATATTGTGATTGATAACTCTGGATTAAATTATACTGTGGTATTATTGGATGAGTATATATACAGAAATTTAAATATAAAATTAAATAAATGGGATTTTAAAAGAAAAATAAGAAATTGATAAATAAAGAATTTAAAGAATACAATTTGGAATCTGGGTTGAGTGAAGAATGGAAATTTGTAAATTTGGAAATATAAATAAGTGGAATATTTATTAGTTGATAAATGTGAAGGGATGGAATTTTGGTGATAAACTTGGATAAGAAGTTATAAATGGTTAAAAATAACGAAGTAGTTATTTGATAATAATGTTCCCTGGAGTTTAATGTGATTTCGAAAGAAACCCTTTAAATTAAATTAGCAATAAATTGCATATTAGAGTGTTCAGAAATACTATTTGTTACCATTGAAATGTAAGTAGGTATTTATTAAGCAATTCCTTAAGTATGGTTTTCATTAAATAAATTTATAATAGAATTATTTTAAAAAAAAAGACTCTTAAACCTATACTTTGAAAGTGAATTTCGGGAACGGAAATATAGTTAAGCTTCGTAAGAAGTTGTTTTAAAGAGGAAAGTAAATTTATAATATTAAAACCTAAATCTGAATTGAGATAAAATCGACAAAATTTCTAAGAAGGATTTTCTGAGATGTTTAAGTGGAAATGAGTTCCCTGGGAAAACAAAGTTCGAGTTTTAAACAGATTTTATTAAAAGGAAGTCTAAAATTCAAACTTGTTTAAAAGAGTGTTTTGGAAATTATTGTTTTTAAGGTAATTATAAATAAATTAGCGATAGTAAATATTTATAAATACCTTAGCAATTATTTTTACAAATGGATTTGCTTAAAAAGCTAGTTTTGACCTAAGTTATGGAATTAGTATTGATCTCTTTCAAACTCTACTTTTTAAATTTAGTTTAACTAACACCTTATTTTAAATCAAGTTATATCTTATAAAATAGTTTTACTTTAAATATTTGAAATTATGTTTTGAGTAAATAACTAGTAGTAAATTTATATATTTTAAAGTATATTTCAGAATAAAGTGTCTAATTGTTTTAATTCCAAATTGTTTTAAACTTGGTTATTTCCAATGGGAATTAATGATAAAGGATTTACCTTGTAAAGGAAGAATTTTGGGAAATTGTTTTCAAATGGGTTTTGGAAATTTGAGAGTATATCTTTTAAAGATATTTGAGGCAAATAAATAATGTGAAAATTATTTATTGTGTGATGGATGTTTATGAATATAAATTGATAGTTAAATCACCGACTATCAATATTGGACAAATGCGTTGATCGTTTCGAAGAGACCGGGATCGAGATTTATTTCTCGAAAACCACTTCGATCCGGTTTATACGTTTCGTGCGAAAACGTGTTCAGAGTCGAAGATGGAGCAGTGAAGTGCAAGGGCTAGTCGCTACTAATCCTGAGGATATTTCCAAAATGGATGTAGTAGGAGTAGTGCCTTCGGTTTCGTTCAACCCGGGACGGACTTGTATGGACGAATGCTTTCGGAACATCGTCAGGTAAGCGATGGGCATTCTAAGTGGAACGTTCTAAAAGGTAACGCTTAGCCTCAAGCCTCATCAAATGGGAATGAATGAAAATCAAGGGATATGCAGCAAGGCTTCGCGGGTAGCCCCCACTGGAGAGTAAGGTCATCCCTGTCTAGATGTCCCTTTTATTTCGGCTTGGTGGTGCGGTTGCTGATCCAAACCGCGGGGTGATCTTATTCGGAACTGTCCAGCAAGGGATGAGTCCGGCCTTGTGTTGCAGGGGATCGGGAGTGGTCCTCGGTACGGTGATCTAGGCCCCGTACTGTGACAGGTGGTACCCCAGTGCCTAGTCATTGTTGGAAATCCATTCTCCCTACGAGCCTTGTACGAGTTTTGTTTGTATTTCCTACTTTTGTGGCTAGTAGCTGGAATTTAATAGATGTAACAATTTCAGCTATTTTATAAGTATTTGCAAATAGGCCCTATTATAATATCAGAGGATTTCTATAAAAAGTGTTTTAGCTATCGTAAGGTAAAAACCCAACATGTTTATTTGTGGCGTGGTCTTACGAGATGCTTTTGTTTTCAAAAGAAATTTTGAAACTTTAATAATCAATTTGGATGCATTATTATCAGCTGGTATTCTAGACTGACTCGGGTGTTATTTCATTATAATGCTCGGGTCAGACCGAGTATTATATGTTCAGGACAGGATGCTATGGAGCAGGAGAGGAGCTGGAGTCTGTGACGTATTATCTGTACTTATATATATTCCGCTGCTATGATTGTATGGATTTGTCTTTTGGAAATTTGATGTATGAGATACTCTGATGATGTGATGTATAAAACTGGTATAGATTTCATTTTGTGTAAAGTTCTATATTTACTATTATATTTTATTCCGCTACGACTGTGAGATTCTGATATTGTTTAGTTTCTTCTTCTTCTATCTCTTCTTCTTAAAAACCAAAATGGTTCATATTTCTGCGCCACTTGAGTTAACAGAGGTAGAATAGTGTTGATTCAAAGGGTACGGATTTGCGGGCTATCACAGAGTTAAATTTCATTAATATACTCTATCGAATAATTTATTTAGCTAATTAGCTTACTTCCAACATTTAAATCAATATTCGATTTTATTACAAAAATCACTTTATTAAATTTTCTGAGTTCAAATTTTGTTTTTCGTAATTCCAGTTTGGATTTTCTTTCATTTTCCAAAATTCTAACTCTTTTATTTTAAAATTTTAGAAATACTTTTAAATTCACATAATACTTTAAAATAGTTTTTTTAAAATACTTCTTATAACTCGATGTCTCAACCAGTTCGTCCTTGTTCTTACATAAATTCGGTCATGCGTTGATCAGACGTAGGACTGAAAATCTATAAGTACTTAGTAAACCCGTTTTCAACACCCAGTGAAAATATTTGGAAAATAATTTTATTGAAAATATAGAAAATATTTTTTGAAAATAGAGGAAATATCTTTGGTGAGAATGATCTGAAAATCATCACCCCCATCCATGGTCGTAGTTACATCCTGGGTTATGTTGCCATCGCAGCAAAAGTCCATGTAACTGTAGGCACTTTGCGCCCCTCGATTACGCCATGTAACCCACAACAGATCGATGTTACATTCTAGGGTTACGTTGCCATCGCAGCAAAAGTCCATGTAACTGTAGGCATCAGCGCCCTCGATTTTCACTGTCAAAATGAAACTTCTCCACTCCTACATAGGTCGCAGTCTACCGATGTAAAATCAAATGCAGACTGTTGACTCTCAGCGGCACACACGACTTTCGCTATGTTACCATAGGTCGCAGTCTACCGATATAAAATCAAACGTAGACTGTTAGCTCTCAGCGGCATACACGACTTTCGCTATGGTCTGCAGTAGATCGTAGTGACATCGAGTCACACTGTCGTCACAGCATAATCCAAATGCCTCTGTAGGCATCAACGCCCTCGACTTTCGCTACACACTAATCATAATCCTCAGGAACTAGTTTTGTGCGGACTCTTCGCAGGATCAATTTTAGAATCCCCCCTTAGGGTTCAAGGCAGTACCACCCTGTGGCACTCTTGAGAAGTTCATCTCAAAGGAGCGCCTTTTTCACCAGAGCCATCGTCAAAACACTTTATACTATACACATATATAGTATCTTCTAAATAATACACCTAGTATGAATCTCATATAAATCTCCTTTTCTCAAAATCGATTATCCCAAAATCGATAATTCTCAAACTAGGCTTTTCAAATTCCAATATTGATTTTACCTAAAAATCAAAAGCCTATCCAAATCTAAAGTTTCCCAAAACCTTTTTCCAAAATCCTCAGAAGTTCCTTTATATATATAGATATATATAATTGTTTTTTAAAAAAACTTTAGATCATTTCAAACTTGTATAAAACTCCTTTTATACTTCAAACACTTTCAAAATCCTTTACTTCCGGCAATAGATTCAACAAGGGAAGATTTATCTTATATAACAAAGATATATAACTTTGTTTATTCAAAATCAAATATTCAAATTTGATTACTCTTTTTTTTTAAAAGTTGTTTCCATCTTACTTATTAACATAACAATATCCAACTTTCACTCTAATCCATTGCATATTTCACAAAATATACTTTCATTTCAAAAGAAATCATTTCACATTTCTTATTCACAAATTTTCAATATCAATTTCATTCAAAGCCGTATGATGTACACTTATCATCTGTATGCTATACCAATCTGATCGCTCACTCGATCATATAATTACACTTCCGAACTAATATCGTCCACCCGTCTTCTCAGTGCGGACCAAGATCTGGCTTCTTGATCAGAAACCGTCATTCTCCTTGCATAGCCATAACTATGATAGAGAATATCCATAACCAATCAACAATCCATATCCAGGTTCGCCGTTGAAAATCGAGTGAAACATCCCAACTCGGATCGATATAACTATCTCGAAATTCTGTGCTCGAATCTGGATCAAATCACTATGCGAATAGAATAATATACGTACATCCTACGTATTTATCTTCATTGATTATTAGCCAAATCAATTTCCTTTCTATTCATCCTCACTTTGATTTTATTCACTTATTCACGTTTGCCTTAATCCCCATTTGGATTATCACTTCAATTCTTATCTCAGTTGGATCTTTAATCAATAACAGTTTGAACCCCAACCAGTTTATATCTAGAAAATAGCTTGAAAATTTAAAAAATAGATAAGTATTTGAAAAATAATTATTAATTTGCAAAATATCTGTAAAATAGTTAAGAAATTGTAAAATAGTTGGAAAATAGTCAAATAGTTATACAAATTTTAAATAATTGCAAAATAGTAATTAATTTGTAAAATAGTTGAAAAATAGTAATTAGTTTATAAAACAGTCGAAAATTTGTTAAATAGTTCCAAAAATAATTGGAAAATAAATATAAAATAATTTGGCTTTAAAAAGAAGGTTGTATATATTAAATAGCTTGGAAAAATAAGTTTATATTAAAACAATTTATATTGAAAATAGTCCAGAGTCAAAACTGTTCACTTCCCCATCAATTCAATTTAAATTTCCGCTTCCATTTAAATTGACCCAATTCCAATTTGAATAACTTTAAGTTCCATTGAAATTGATTTAACCCCAATTCAAGTTGAATCAATCTTGATTTCCTTCCAAATTCAAATCAAATTCCATTTGATTTTAAACCTATTCAACTTTAATTACAATTTCAAATTATTCCAATCAATTTGGAGTAATATTAATTGAACCCACTTCAATTTCAAATCAGATTCAATTTGAACGAATTCAATTCAAATTTCAAATTTAAGCCATCCTGAATTATACAGATTCAAGTTAAAATTTTAAATGTTGATTTAATCCTTTAAATTAAATCAACGTATCTCTTTAAACCATTTAATTCTAAATCCATTTCAAACCTATCTTCATTTAATTTTAATTTGGTTGTATTTCTATTACCACTTAATTCTCATTATTAAATTTTCAACAAATATAACAACCAATTACCTTAGTATTTATTAGAAAGAAATATTTCTTTATATATCAAAATATATTCTTATATAAAATCATTTAAAACCTTTACATATAAGAAAATAACAAGTACGCGCTCATACAAACACACACACTCAACTCATTCTAGGGTACCATTGACCCTATCCTTAATGAGTAATCCCACCAGAGCCAAGGTTCTCACTTAACCTTTCAGCTCTGATACCAACTGTAACGACCCGTAATTTTCGATCTCGAAAATTATAGACAGTTAGGAAAAAGAAGAAAGAGCTAGAAGAATAAGAAGAATAGAAACACCAACATCTCACATTCGCAGCGGATAAAATATAATAATAAATAATAATAGTTGTACAAAGGAAAACTGTACTTGCCAAATTTCACTTTAATACATCAGAGTTATACATATAAACAGACATTGGACATACAAAATCATCATGTCTCAGATGTACAACAATATAATACAACGGAAACACTCCATACGTTCTTGCCATCCAGCTCGCCTTCTGAGCTCCAGAACGTCCTTACCTGAAAATATATAATACTCGGTCTGACCCGAGCATTACATCAAAGTAACACTCGGGTCAGGCTAGAAACCAGCATGAGTAAACTCATCTAACATGAAATACCAACGCATAAAACTTATTTAAACCCGGGGTAACTCGTGTAAATTCTCAAATTCACAATTTGTTATAGACATCACTAATTTCACACATCAAATCTCTAAGTACCAAAAACTTAGATTAAATGGTCCAATTCACTTAAATCATTCCATACGAGCCTATTGATTTCATATATCAATTTATAAAGAATCGAAGTGGTTTCGGGTATTTTCTAATACCCGACCCTGGTCTCTTCGAGTCTCATTCAAGGCATCAAATACCATTCAATCATCCATAAGCAAACTTGATCACTTCGAAATTAATTCAATTAATTCTAATTGAATTACTAACCTCAACCACTTAGATTCCTTCATTTAGTATTAATTAATTTCAAATCAATTAATTAATCATCCCTTAATTATCCATCTTAATTAACCACCCTGGATTAATTATCCTTCAATTACATTCAAGTATTTATCTTTAATTAATTACACAAATTAATTATTCTTAATCAAAATCAGTAATTAATATTTAACTACTTCACAAGTTAATTAACTATAATTAATTACATTAATACTTAATTACTTATATTAATTAATTTCTCATAAATCACTTATTATTGATTAATTAATCTTAATTAATCAACCTTTAACTACATCATTAATTATATAAATTAATGATTTCTAATTACATTTTAATTTATACTAATTTAAATTAGCTACATTAAGAAATTAATCATTAATTAAACCATAAATATTAATCAATCTTGATTAATCTCAACCAGTAATTAACTACCTTTTTATTTACTTCATTAAATAAATTAATTACTCATTTTATAAAAGAAGTTCAAAGGAATTTAAAACCAAATTCATTTTTAAATTCAAATCAATTTAAAAATGAACTTTAATATTCAAGTTGTTAAAACAATTTAAACTTAAAAACTTTATTTGTTTAAAAACTAAGATTCACTAATTTGAATTCCAGATTTAACTTTGATTTAAAACTTGTTTTTAATCTCTACTTTACAATTTAACTTCAGTTTTTAAAAATCACTTCTATTTCTTTCCAATTCATTCTTATTTTTATTCTATAATTATTTCACTTCCAAAATTCACCCTTACATTTCTTTCTTTTCAAAAATCCAATTTTATATATTTTGACAACTCAGTGTACCGGAATATATTCAAGCAAACCATAATATCCAATATTCTAATTATCAATATAATTCATCACAGAATATTAAACAATCAAAATAATTTTGAGGAATCTAGTTGGATCCCTCCAACCTGTTTCCCTTCATCCATAGACGTTAGCACAATACCAATTCTACTTCGAGGTGGAATATCGCGGTATATGGGATTTATATAATATCATCCGCTATATAATGCGGGAAATCAATCACTTCAATATATACTATATATTACTATATAATGTACCACATCAAATCAATTCAATTATTCAACCATTTATTTAAATTTAACCACTTAAATTTAAATAAAAATCCATAAGAGTGAGATTAACTCACCTTAGATTTTATTAAAGCAATCCACAACAAACCGGCTTATTTTTCTTAACGATCTTTAACCTTGTATAAATATTATACAATTTATTAGTATTTGAATTGATCGAACAATTTATTATTATTTATTTATTTGATTTAAACTAATAATTTGGTAAGTAATATAATTTAGATCTAATTAAAAAAATAAATCTTCACTATTTCTGAATTAAACTCATAAGTGAACTGTGAATAGGTATATTTACTTTTTCTTTGGATCTACACATATCAGAATAGCCTATATACATTTAAAAATAAAAAATCTACCCTTTATAGATCCTGCAACATTTTAAAGTTCTATTTTCTTATTTTTTTATTTAAATTATACACAAATCTTATTTTCCTAATCTGCAAACATAATAATTTAACGAAGAAGAATACCTTACTGCTCACTCTAACACGCCACAATCTGAAACCTCGTGAATGACTCCACACCGTTGCCTCATAGCGAGGCCCTCTGCCTTGCCCGCGAGCTCCACTCGAGCTCGAGACGAACCCCATCTGCTCACACGATACCCCTCACGAGCATGCATAGGCTTGTGCCTTTCTCGTAACCGAGAACTCGATCGCGACCCAGACTTGGCCAAATTATCATGCTCGAACGACGTGACCACTCCTTACGACCTTGGGTCGACTCTCCTCCCTTACAATCTTCTAATCGCGATTCAGTGGCCTGTCTGATGTCGAATAAAAACGAGAAGGAACCTCGATTCGATCGTGCTTCGCTCTTTTTGTTATACAAATTGGTTTCATGAAATTTGGTGTTCGATTTCTGAAAATAATTTGGAAAAGAGGGAGGCCGTTTTTCTTTGAACGATGGATTTTGGAAGCCCGGCTTTGTTTTAATAAAGGGAAGAAGGTAGCGTGTTGTTTTCTTCTACCGATAGATTGTGTGAGCGATTAAAAAAAGGAAAGAGAAGGGGAACATGATGGAATGTTCACGTACTCCAGACTCTAAAGTGGCCACGAAATGATAGCAAAAAGGCATGATGTGAAATTATCTCAGCCGATGTTGACTAACATATATATTATTAAATTCAAATTGTCTCGATTTACGTAGCTTGAAATCGCGAACCCCCAACGAGGCGTGCCACTAGGCGTTTATAATATTATATCCCTATTCCAAACACAATGAAAAAGGTTTCGAGTCCAAATTCGATCGTAAGGAGAAAATTGCTTTCTGGACCCAGTTATTACATTAAATTTCGATTTAATTTTCAACGCGTTTATTTATCGTACGCCCATACGATCATTCCAAAGACTAGAAAATTAACATCCGATAATAATACACTATTGCGGATCCAATGGAATTGGTTTCTTCGAAATCCGAGACTATGCCTCGGAAGGCTATTTTTAAATTCAATTTTAAACAACATATTTTTAAAACTAAACAAATCATTGTTAAATTCAATTTTAAAACAATTATCACTCAGTATTATTAATATAAATTTATAAGCCTTTAAATTATTTTTAACAGGCTAAAAATCACAGATTTCATATTTTACCCAATTTCCAATAGTTTAATTCAAAATTAAATTATCCAGTTGTAACGTCCCGGTCATTTTCGACTTTCGAAAATTCAACATCGATACTCACTTTATCGACTGCCGAGAAATCGAAGGCCGGAAACCCGAAATGTTATGGTTTAAGAAAAAGAAAAAGGAAGAAGAGAGAAAAGATAGAAAAATAGAGAGGAAAGAAAATAGAACTAGAACGGAATAGAAAATAACAGCAGAACAATAACAGAATCTCACAATCGCAGCGGAACAACATATAATAGATAAATGAATAATCTTTAAACAAAGAACTATATCAGTTATTACATCACATCACATTACATTTCATTACATCAGAGTGTACAACAACAAACAATGCAGCGGAAAAAGAAATACTATATATTAATAATACGTCATGCCATCCAGCTTGCCTCCTGCAACTCCAGAATATCCAGAATATCCTGATAAACCTTAACTCTTGACTGCCCGTGTGGAAATTGGTGGGCACCCAGAGTTTAGGAAGGAAAACAATAAACTCCGAGTCAGTCATGTGACTGGTGCGAGAACTAAAAGCAGTTTATTTATCTTTAAAATCAAAAATAGAGGAATATTTTTAAAGTCAATTCGCAATGCTTTTAAAAATGAGACTACCATAAGACCTCCTGCCACATACACAATGCAAACGCAGACTTGGAGGAGATTTCTTCTTATGTTAGTCAAAGATGCTTGATACATATTAAAAAGAACATTTGATATTATTACTAGTGCATAGTGTAGGAAAAAATTCATTTCGAAAGTAGAATATAAATCTTAGCCAGCATAGGTACCATTATAGTATGCTTACTATAGCTACCATATTAAATGGCAGGTTCTACAACTAAAACCGTACAAGTCTCGTATTGTTTCTTTGGATTTCCAACGAATGATCAGGCCAAGGAACTTCCCATTGCCACATGAGAATGCCTCTGGATGGACATCCCCGAGAACCAAACCGGATCTCTACCAACACAAGGCCGGGTTAACCCTAACTGAGTAACAACTGACCGAATATGCCATCCCCCGGTCCTTTGGGACCTTTCACCGAGTGCTCGTAATCAATTCACACAATCATAAAGTGTTTTCAACATGAGTAAGTATCTGGGCTCCATACCATGATACCACCCTTTTCCAGAAGGAAATGCACATATCCTAAAGGGCGCTACCCCTCATAACCTTGCCGCATCTTTCCTGTTTTGACCATTCCCGAGGTGTGAGGCTCGACGAAGTCACGTCCATAAAAACATACTTTATACAAAAGCCATGCTTTGGGTCAACAAATGATCATAGAAATGATCACCAGGATAGACGATCAAATAAACGATCCTATCACAAATAATCAACACAATGATCATTTCACAGCAACACTCAACATGTCACATTACCAAATTGGGAATATATCGCTGATAACCTCCAACTACATAACCTCTGAGCTCGTACGTCTCAGAGAAGGGTGTTAAGCTAAGAGAATAAATTCTCCGCCACCAACAGAAATATATTTGAAAGAAATCTGCTTTATATCTCAATTTGTAATGTCAGACATACAATCCATACAAGTCTGTTCCGGGCTCGAACAGAACCGAAGGCACTTCTTACGAAGCCCTTGCAATCCGGGTATTCACAATCCCGATCGAATTTCCCATCACTTAGGAAATCTCTATACCAGGAGCTACACAGTGCAGAGACAATCGATAGGTCATCCTATCGCTTTCGCAAATACCCGGTCTTCAACACCGGTCATCAAAATGCAATTCATAACGACGTATCACATATTCGGAATGGGTTATACGACCCCATGGTCCTTTCCCGGTTAACCCGAATAGTGAGCGCTTATTCAAAAATAAGTGTGGCATTCAAATTCAAACAAATCACATCAATTACCCATTCAAAGGGAAATATTGATAGTCGGTTATTGAACTATCAATGGATATGCACAACATCACCAGATTCCAAATAATTTTCCAAATTATTTATTTTCCAAAATATCTTTAAAAGATATAAAATTTCAATACCTCAAAAATAAATCAATATTTATCTTTAAACAACTTCCCTTTTTATTCATAAATTCCATAGTGAATTTTCATTCCAAAATATCCATGCATATACGATTTCAATTATTCATTTCAATATTCCTTTTCAATTTATCTTCAAAAGGATAAATTCTCAAAATATTCACTTTATATTGGAAAACATTTCCATACTTATTTATTCATAAGTAATTCACAAATTTTATTTATTTTCAACACTTGGAAAATATTCAATATACTTAAATCGAGATTAAGTATATATTTCATTCTTTAAGGAAATCATTCTCTTAAACATATTTATTTGGGCCAAAATGAATGTTACATAAAACATCGTTACGACAACCCAAAATCACTTAGTATAAGGATTCAAAATTAAAATAGATATATAAATCCCAGTACTATACAAACATTTCCTTTCGGAAATCATTTACTATAACAACAGTGTTATAGTCCACCATTTCCTTCTATTTCTCGAAAACGTCTATTTCAACAGTGAATGTTGAAATCTATGGTTTCGAATCTCAACACATTTAAAACATCGTTAGATCGTTTTAATTCTATTTAGAACATCACATTCAAAACAAATTCTTTAACATATTATTCACTATTCAAAAACGTGAATATACTACGTTAACCAATTTCATCATTTCTATACATTTCATTTTAAAGGATTATTCACAGTTCAAAAACGTGAATATAACCCCATAAATAGGTTTCAACAATTTACTTATCAAAATAAGTTGTTTACGAATTTATAAAACAGCGTTTATAAATTCCATTTCTATTTATTTTATAACAACTTCCTTTTATAAATTCCTTTATTAACCTATTCAATTTATGACTCAATTATAAAACAAAAGTTCATGTTATAAGTTAAATACTTAGAATTTATTTGTTTGCACAATTGTTCCTTTAAACTTCATAATTATAAATCTTATAACTTATAAGATTCAATTATTTATCCAAAACCATTCTTTAATAACTTTATAAATTTTATAAACCTACTGCTTATAAAATTCCATTTATACTTCACCGTTTATAATTCTATGAATTTCATTCATTTACGAAATTTATTCTCACTTCATTCAAACACTTATAAAAACTCGTTTTATAATTCAAATGTTTTAATTTATAAATATCAATTTATAAATCCTTTATAAAATCAATTTATACTATTATTTTAAAACATCTTTAAACTCCTTTATAATTTTATCATTTTGTTTTATAAAATAATTAATTTTATAAATCCTATTTTTTTTAACTTTTATAATAAATTCAGAAATCCCGTTTTAACTATTTTATAAAACCATTAACCCCATATTTTCAAAAATCAGTTTTTTTTTAACTATATTTCTCAAAAATATAATTTTTATAACATTAAAATTATAACGTTTATTTATTTAAAATAAATCAATTTCAAAAAATATTTTATATACGTATACTTTCAAAAATCACTTTGAAATCCTTTTAAAATTCCAAAATTTGGTCCAATGATGCTACATACCAAATAGCCAATCACGACAACAACGATATCATATATCGATATGATAATCCATCAAATATCGAAATATCTGAAATCAAATAAAAACTGTTGAGGAATCCAGTTGGATCCCTCCAACCTGTTTTCCTGCATCCACAAACATTAGCACAATACCAATTTCGCTCCAGTACGAAATTATCGCGGTATATGGGATTTAAAATATTATCCGCTTAATAGACGGCGCCATAGGGTCTCATCCGCTATACAAATGCGGGAAATCAATAATTGCAATATATACATATGCCAATATATATATATATATATATATATATATATATATTGCTATTATATATAATACCAATTTCACTGTTTATGAAATATTCGCGGTATATGTTTTTAATAAATAACATCCGCTTACTAACGGCGCATAATGTCTATTTTAACAATCAATAGATAACAATCATCATTCAAACATGCATTCAAATATTTTAAATCTAACTATTTAAAATAAAATCGAAACCGATTCGATTGAGTGAGAAGTTCTCACCTAGATTTCAATTTCGTTTTATTCTCACCTAGATTTCAATTTCGTTTTAGCGATTTATTTCGAATAAAATTAAACGGACGTTTAATTTTACCCGAAATTCTCACTAACTCCAAACGACTCTAATCCAATTCCATCGCGTAGTGCTCGTCCATACGATTCCAACGCAACTGGTTTCGCGCGTTTTCGACCTCGTATGAAAAAGATATTGATTTTTAAACTTACACGAATTTATAACTTAATATTTACAACAAAAATTAAATTTTTAAACCTAAGCTAAATCCAGGCCGTTGATTCCCTTCAGATCCGTGCGTCTCCCCCCCCCCCCCATCCATCTTCTTCGTTCACGCAAATCACCACATAGCCGAACCCATCTTGATATCTAGGGTTAAATTTTTCGATCCAATTTCTCGCTCGAAACTCCATCATATCGGCACCACAGCAAAGCTCTTCGCCTCCCCTACCCACGGCTACAACCTCCCTGAGCTCGGCCCCCTCCTTGACGCGAAAATCAAGAACGAACGCAACTCGTTCCAACCCCAATAGCCACCAATCCATTTCGAATTAAACGATCTTGACCGTTGAAATCCAAGATCTCTCTATGCTCTATACTTTTGTAGTTGGAGATTTCTGGAATCGATGAACGGATTTGGAGTTATCGAGGGAGGAAGTATGGAGGTTTTCGGCCATCCATTAGATTGGAGGCGGCGGCTGCTTAGATTAGGGTTTATTTATTTTTATTTTTTTCTTGAGAATAATGGGCTATTTATAAGAAAACGAACGAAACACTATTCATTCCGGAAATTCCAAACTCCGATTTACGCGCCGTAACCAGCGTTTCTAGGGTTTACCCCGCGTTCCGGACACAATGGAACAGGTTTCGAAAGCTAATTCGGACATCTGTGCGAGTTACGGCAATAAACGTTCAATTTAAATTAAACCGATTTAAACGATTTTCTAGGCGTTTTAATTTGTACCGGACAAACGGTAAATCCAATTGACACGAAATTTGAAACCTTACAATAATATCACATTACGGATCCGATGAAACTAGTTTCGTCGAAATCCGAGACAGTTTGAAAAATGGCTATTTTAACTCGCCAAATTAATATTAAAAACAATTCAATGCGTTTCGAGCTGCTACGATTAAACGATAGCTCCGATTGCTACGAAAATTGAAATCCGGTAATAACTAACTATTACGAATCCAATGGAACTAGTTTCGTCCAATTCTGAGACTATTCAAAATTTGACTATTTTCACTAGTCGATTTTAATATTAAAATATTCAATTTTCACAAATTAACTCTTAATTCGATTTTAAAAGTTCTAAAATACCATTCTAACTTCAATATGATAAAATAAAATTTTACAAATCATTTTCAATCATATTTAACTCAATTTTCAATTATTTCCATAATTTAACATATTAAATTATCGATTTAATTATCCAATTAAATCCAATTATTCGAAATAAAATTTATTCGACTTATAAATTCACTTATTAATATGTAAAACTAATTAAATATCCAAATTTTAATTAAATAAAATTCTGGGTCGTTACACCAGTAAATGGTGATATTTGAAATTCAAGTTAAAATTACACTTTTGAATATTAAAAACCAATTAAATATTCCTATTTTAAATATTCAAAATTCTGGGTCGTCACAGTAAGGCTGGTCATCTAGCTTGCCCTTATTGCATGGAAGAAATACGAGCATTTTCTTTACCGCATGGATAGAAAATTTTGTGGTTTCACTGTCATTGGTGTTTTCTCCATATTAATCATCCTTTTAGGAAGGATAAAAAACTTTACAAATAATAGAGTTGAGACCTTGCGACTACCAACGATTTGGTCATGCGAAGATATTTATGACTTTGTAAAGGATTATCCAAATATACATAAAACCGGTGAACAAATTGAAACTCAAGGTAAATCAATGATTATAATTGGTGTAAACAAAGTATATTTTGGAAGTTGCCTTGTTGGAAAAATCTCCTAGTTCATCATAATATCGACGTGATGCACAACGAGAAAAACATGTTCGATAATGTATTTAACACAGTTCTGAATGTTAAAGGAAAGATTAAAGACGATTTGACTGTTCGTCTGGTGGTTCCAGGGCCGATGGTGATTCATGAGGTACGATTTGCAGTTTTTTTGAAACTTGTGTAAACATTGAGTGGTGGCGATGTTGATTTATGGAAATGTGGTGTTTGATATTGATTTGTGTGGTTGATTTGGTAGTTGATTTATGGAGTTGATATGTGAAGTTTGATGTTGGATGTTGGATGTATATAGTGTACATTGATGTTGCATGTAAATATAGCAGTTGGATGGGTGAGACTGATGATGGAATGTTTGTTTTGTATTGATTGAATATGTTTGCGTTTGATATGGTGACGTTTGAGTTTTATATTGATATTGATTTTAGTTTATATATCTGATTTATATATTGATTTTGATGAGTTGTGTTATATATTGGTATGGAAGTGAACTCTGCTGAAGAAAAAAAGTACCCATATTTCCAACGGCTCCCACCGGCTTATTGGTCATTTTTTTCAACAGCTAGCAACTGCTACTGAGGCTTTCTGGGCGAAATTTACGATGGCTTAATGGAAAATTTTCATGCCACGTGGTCATTTTTGCAGTCGGAAACACCGTCGGAAGAGCCGTCAGAAAAGCCGTCGCAATTCCTTTGTCGAAGCTGTCGGAAGTGGACAGAAGGTGTGGTTTGTATGCCAACGGCATTTCCAATGGCTCGCGACGGCCGCCGACGGCTGCGAACCGTCGAAAACTACCCTTGTTCTTGTAGTGTACGTCGAATAAAAGAGTATACATCATTGTTTATCTCGAAATAAAAATCGATGTGGGAAATGTTCTACTTTCTACAGTTTCGATGGGCATGTGCCGAATATGGAAGCTAAATTTGGTGGTGATATTTCTATATTGACCAAAATTTTGTCAAAAAAACATGAATAGACAATGATGCCATGTCAAATTTGATGTTGCCTATATTATATGCGTTGAAGCATTTCGGTGGCATATCATTGAATATGAAAATCAAATTCGACAATGGCTTTTCGAATGTTACCAAAAGTTTCGAGAACGACAAACAGAATCGAATAAAGCATGAGCAAACGACAAGGCCTTGTCGAATTTGGTAGTGTACTATATTCGGCAAGGGTATGTTGAAACTGTTTGTTAGTTGTAATTCCCACTATCAAACTTGATTAAGACGAAAATTAGGCAAATAGAAAAGATGGACAGTTGGGTTAATTTGACAGTAATTTTACGAGGAGGATAAATTTGATTAGTATGTCTCTTAGTAGGAAAAAAAATGGTCATTCTATATCAAAAAATGAAGTGTCAATAACAATACCCACGACAACCTATCTAATCTCACATGATCTATGCATGACAACATCTCCATTTATTTTAGGAAAATCATATCTCGGATACTAATACGGTTATAAACTATGCCTTTAATACATAATAAGCAATGTAATGTAGAATTAGTAAATAGCAGATAATAACATCCTAATTGTCATCGAAAACCACAACCTATTTTTATTAAGCCTAATTCACGGTCTCAACCTATAGGTGAGCATTTGAGAGTTTATAAGGGAAAAGCAATAAAAGATGGATTAGACATGAAAGTTGGATGTGAGTAATACTCTAACCCAAAACAAGAATACCTAGTGAAACTAAGTCGCTTGGTCAAATAATGATTTTCTCCCCATAATATTCAAATCGCTAATAAGAAAAAGGAAAAAAAAAACAAAGGTATGTTCTTCATGTAGAAGTGAGCATGCTTTTATTCATCCTCGTGTAATCGCAAAGCTAAGCACATAATACTATGACTATTTTATTGGACTATACATGAATGACAAAGGACAACCAGTCATATAATCAAGTTAAGTGTCATGCACTTCCTAAGTCTACCCAAACTTTCTCGTTTAACATTAACTAACGTCTTCAGGGTGTTTATATCACCAACCATGTGACCTATCGACTGCAATTCTAGTCAATTTATCATTTGCTCCAACACATCTTATAAATGAAATTGTTCAGAATACACAAATCTGCACTTGACCAGCTAATCTGCACGAGTTTAAGGGAACCTAAACAACAATAATATCTGAAACTAGTTACAATTCATGCACATTTATCTTATGTGTTATCAAATATCTGTTATGACCTATACATTTTATAAAACGCTATCTAAATCACATTGCTTAATCTCACTTTTCATTATTTTCCATCACAATAATTATGTTGTTCCATATGTCATTATGTATTGCTGTTGTATTTTTGTTATTTTACATTATTATAGTCAAGTATTTATAACCTATTTTCATTTATTTACAATGCTTTATAATCCACTATGTATTTCAATCTTATTTTTAAGTAAAACTTATACCAATTTAAGAAGCAAAGTAAGTGTCGTCGGTAACCATGATTATTATACTTCATAATGTAGTGAGCATCCCCGCAGTTTCTTCATTGTACTTCGTTGCTTCATTGCTTGTTGCCGCTCATATCATTTAAGATCATTGCCACATGCAATAAGACTTTTGACTATGTAATTCATGGGTAAAGTAAGTTACGATCCAATGGGCTATCTTGTGACCAATTTAAGCCAATTTCCTAGCACTCTTGGTTGTTAGTTACTTTCATTGCTAAGTCATTTTATCACTGTATAATATAATATGTTCATCAATCTTATTGATCTCATGGATGCAATTCTTCTTACACAATGCTTTTGTTATCATACTCACTCTTAAAATAATTCAAACTTATCTTCTAGCTCTAAATCCTCAATATCATATATTGGATGTAAAAACAATTCAGCAACTTATCACAAACGGGACAAGTAGACAATCATATGCAAGTGAACATTCACACAAGAGTACTCATCCAATCCACACGGTTAATGAAAGTTTATAGGATCTGATATAATGCAACTTATATACTAATGTGAGAGTATATACTAATAATTATACTAAGTAGAGTAAATAATTAGAGTATAAATAAGATAAATAATAAAAGCAAGCACACCAGAGTTTTTATACTAGTTCGGACCGCTCATCCTACGTCCAGTCCGAAAGCTCCCCTTCAATAATTCCTTTAACCACTAACCCTCACTTCGTTTGGAGGAATATACTAATAAAAAAGTATTTCTTCGGCAATCTTGTTTTCTAAATAACACGGATATTGGCTAAAGTACAATTTTCCTATAATCTCCTTTGAGTATATTAAAGTGAATGCTTTGAATTGTAGGAAGTGATCTAACCAAAATAATATTTTGGTTATAATTAATTGAGAATATGTAAGCATGGAGTGCGCATATATGAAGACAGAAATTAGTAGAAATCAAAAGGATAGTTAATCTTTAATCTCAATTTTTGATGTATTTATAGAACCAATGAGATGTAAATGAAGAGTTGTTACCACTAGATAAAATCCCTTTGATCTAGTGGCTCCAACTTTTGAGGAAGAGAGGAGTTCTTTCAATATGAACAGAGAAATCCATTCATGATTTTGAAGTTACCCAGATGACAGACGTCTATTGGAAAACCACAAATGTTTGTGGCTTTGGGAATAATAATCTCAAGCCTTCTCACAGACGTCAGTTGGTTTTCCACGTACGTCTGTTGTTGGCAATTCCAGAACTGAAATTTATTTTGATGCAAATCTTTGTGTATTTGAATTTGTGTGTGTATATGTGTACTCAATAAGATCTTACACTGTTTATCTAAGACTATTAACATATAAGTATGACCTTAATATGATCTTGGTTTGTCTTCGAGTCCCGATATCTTTGAGCATAGCAACCTCTTGTAGTGTATACCTGTAAATTGGTAAGATATATAATATATGTGATTGAATAGTTGTTGTCATTGGAACTATAGAGTGGAGGTTCTAACATTCTTCCCATTTTTGATGACGACAACTATACAATCATTAGTCATGATGAAAATAACTCCCCTTTATTTTATCTCACCATATGTATATGCATATATTTCTTCTCCTTTGTCATTATCAAAATATAATAAAAGAAATTGTACACAACATAATATATATATAAACAACATATAGACATGTCAAACACAAACAGAACAAAAATAATTCAATGACAGCAATCACGAGTTCAACAACAGACATAATAAAAATATTAGTACAATAATACATAAAAGTTAAATAGCATATTTCAAAAGAAAAGAGAGCAAATGAAAGAACTAGTGATACTGGTTTGACGCATAGGATAGTCTGCCATAGTTTTCATAATATTCCTACTAGGGGGATGGATCTTGTTGGTATTTAGTTGGCCATTGTGTTTGATCATTATATTCTTCATTTTCTTGATTTGAAAGCCCTTGGAAATCCATTTAATGTTGTTGGTGAAATTGGCTAGGATCAAACAAAGACATATCGTCACTATCTTCTTCCACTTCAATCGGTTGGTCTTGCTCAATATTTTTGCCTTTATTTTGAGAAGTTCCTTCATGAGAGGTATCAGCATGATAGATTGGTGCTTCACTACACCACAAAGCTGTCTTAGCCACACCCCTATCCACCTTATTTGATATGGCTCAAAGCCATATCAAATTTGATACGGCTAAAAACCGTATTTAAACGTTTAGATACGGTTTTTAGCCGTATCAAATTTGATACGGCTTTGAGCCATATCAAATTCGTGCCTATTTTCGCTAGAAAATCATACACCCTGGAAAGCACGGTCTCCCCCAAATTCATTCCTTCCATCGTTTTTTTCCGTTCTCCCTCCGAAACATAAATGCCGTTCTCTTTCCCCCAAATTCACGTCCGTTAACATCCAAAATCTCCAAATCCCTAATTTTCTCGAGTTCGGAGTTTAGTAGCTAACGATTGAGGTTTTCTTTGTAAGTTGATTTTCACGTATTTGAACATTTATTTATTTAATCCTAGTTGTTCTGTGAAGAATTTTTTGAAAAACTGAATAAAACGATAATGCATGTGGATAATCTGGGTTTTGGCTGATTGAATTAATATTTATTGTTGTTTTAGAGAATTTAAACAAACTCGTGGATTTGTCGCTGGAATTCGAGCTTTTGATAATCGTTGATTTGTATTTGGTATCCGTTGATATGATTTTTTCGTTTATTTTATATAATTTTTTTATGATTAGTTCTGGAAGTAGCCATGAAAACAGTACATACACAGCGAACCATCTTTAGATTTACTACCTCTTTTGCACTACTTCACTTGATGTAAATTATCACAATATTCTTTTTATCATTGTTGTTCTACTGAAATAATATTTTTTGAGTAAAATTTATTAAATAATGTTGATTTGTGACTTTGGAATACATGTACCATACAGAAGCAAAACATCTTTGTTAATAACATGATTTTCTCTCGGCAACATATCTCATGAACCTTTATTTTCTTAAGATCTTATTGGCTCAATAGGTTCAGAGCAAGGAAGGACTAGTCAAAATATTATATGCAGAGCTTAGTTATTAACTGGGTATTAGTTCTTCAATGTGTATTGAATTTGGTTTTAGCTTTCCAGTAAGATATACCAAAAGCTACTTTCTAATTCTATGTTTTCACTCCATTCTTGCTTTGAATCTATTGTATAATCATGAAAGTTACATATGAACAATATTTTTCAACTTAAGGATTTTATCTCTTGATTATGATGAATTCAGTGCATGTTTTGAGAAAATAACTATGTGAAACACCACCTATGATGGAGATATATCTGCTTTCAGGTTGACTTTGATATCATCTCAAAGATAAAAAGATGACCACATTCAGTTGTCCTCTTATCTCTTTGCTTTGATTTGTGCAATGCCTCAACCCTCTTTTGGGTTTTAACAAGAACTCACTTTTCATTTCTGATATAAATTGTGCACACTTGTCTTTTTTATATATATACTATACTTAGGAGTGTTAATGATCATAAAGCCAACACAGTATTCAGTGTCAGTAATCATAAAGCCAACCGTGCACGAAACATGATTCAAAATACAGTGGAGATAATGATAAAGAGTTCATGATTTGTATTATAAGTGTTAATCTAACTAGCATGTGGATTGATGATATGTATCTAATAAGCATGTGCACTTGCATTGTCACAAGTGAGGCAAATGTTAGACATGGATCGATTAGTTAAGAAAAAAGAAGAGGACTTTTCAACATCAGTGTGTTGTGTTCTCATTTTAATCCATTCAGTTCATCTTTCTAGATTTTTCTTTATGTAGCATGCCCATGATGCTCTTTTGCTTTATATATCATGCATACAATTATTATGTTATCTTCTGTGTCTTGTAGACATTTGAAGCTGATTAAGAATCTTATTATTGCCCTGCACTGAGTTTTGCCTTGGTTGGAGAGAATTTTGGTAGTGAATGTTTCCATACAAACTTTGGTCCATGCAGTTAATTAAGGGTGTGAGTAGTTTTGTACTTCTATTAGGGGTCAAATTAGTAGCAACATATATTTTTATGTTTATGTTTTACCTCTTAAGTTGATTTAGGCATAATGTGTTATACCTCTTAAGTTGTATGTTAATATATTGCAACAATGCATTGAGTTGGGTTTAAAACAAGATGTTTGTCAAATATTGTCCAGAATCATATATTCTTCCAACTTTAATCCTCCTTTTTAGTACCAATTAATTTGTTCTTCCAATTGTAATCCCTCTTTAGTACCGACTCCCATGCTCTTGTGTTTCTGTCTTAAAATTGTTTTGATCATTGCTTTACATCTCACTACATAACTTCTTAGTTCTCATAAAGTTGTAGCCATTTTTCTTTGCTAATGCTGTCAAAAAATAAATATTGAAGACTTTTTACCAAGAATTTGTTGGTGAATTCCCTACATATTCAACAACTTCATCTGCACTATTTTCTTAAATCATGTTGTTAAAATAATTTCCTACATCATTACAGAAATCAGCTACTTTTCTTATTGAGTTATATGTTATTATTTAACTGGACAAAGTGACTAGATTCATCCACTTTTGTATTTCATGTACCACTAGCATCGTTACTACTTGTTGCAATGCATATGCAATCAGTTCTGATTTGATCATCACCATTATATGCGCTAAAATATTTGTGTTTTTTGCAGATGCTTTACCACCTCCAGAGCCTATCACTACCTGGACTATTTCTATTTCTATATGGTTTTCATTTTTATCTTTATCGTCTGTGTCCGTAGTGTTGCACTTTAATTTTTGTACTACAATAGTATTCTATTATTGTGAATTAGACTAGCCAGAACAGATGTCTTGTGTTGTGCTTGTATTGATAAACTTGGACTACGTTTTAATATTTTATGTCTATTTTGCAGTGATTTGTGTTTCTTTTTGTATCCTTTTGTTTGTATTCTCAGTTATATATTTTTTTCCTCTGTTAGTTTGCTATAGAAATTAATTTTTCTACACCTTATTTTCAATGGTATCACCACCACCACATTCCATTGTGTTACTTTGTGGTCTGTGTTTATGTTTATCACTTGCTTTGGCACCCATTGCTTAGTAAAACCATGAATGTTAATTCTCTAATTAGATACGGCCCATGGCCGTATCTAATGAATAAACACGCTTTCATTTGATACGGCTTATGGCCATGCCTAATGGCATTAGATACAGCCCTAAGGACTGCCTAATTCGCCTTTCTGGTGTAGTGCTTGTGTTGGAGAAGGTGGTGTAGGCAAAGGACATGACGATCATATGACCTGCCATGTACTTTTCTCATTACTTTGCCTAAAGCGACACAACAATTTTTAGATATTTCTCCATTTTATTCATTCTTGTTGAAAAGGATCGTTTCGAGTGGCCACTTTAGTGTTCAAAGCTCATTGATTGATCGTGATTAATTTTTGATTTCGAAGCGTTCAATCACGAATGGATTCATTTTGCATTGTTTTAGTGCGAGCTTTAGGAATCTCTGAATCAGAATAGTATTCGGTACTATAATGAGAGGAGCAAGGTTGTTGTGAAGGACGTGTTGAATGAATTTGTTGTGGAGGAGGAGGAGGTTGAATCTGTTGAGTAGGGACCAGATACATTTGTTGCTGCTGCTAGGATGTTCATTGTGCCAGGGATATGATTGAAGATGGTCTTTCGAGAAGGTGCATTAAGCATAAAAACCTTATACCACTTTTTTTTGACAGGAATTTCTTCAAAATGAGAGATAAGAAGGCACCCCGAGACCATGTAAGAGACATATGATGTATGGAGCATATATAATTGTGCGTCGATAGTGAGACCAAAAGGTTTCAATTTTGTCATGAATAAATTTAGCCAAATTTACTTGAATCCCACCACATATAGCATAGAGGGCTTTGTGGTCATTTTCATATGTTTATTCATAACTTCATGAATGGGGAATTATCGTATTGGTTATCATATGATTTAATAACCTAGCTTTTGGGTGTAAATAAACGGATTTTCATTGCGGCATTCTATCCTCCAAATTTGATGTGTTATTTCATCACGTGGCAGATATATTTGGTCGGGAATTTTCTCTAAATCAAGTCCATAGAGGAAAAATCGAACGACCAATTGTGTTTACGCTAATTCTCAAAACGCGGCCGTAAACCATTGTCCATAACCAACTATCTTCATTCTCACGTGTCCAAATATCACTACATCAGTTAGCATAAAAAAAAAGATGGCCAATTGATCAATTTGTACCTCATTTTCATCGAAGTTGATTAAATCTCGATAGTTGGAGGTGATGTTGAGTTACTAAATACCATATTCTCCACATAATCGGTAGAATGGACCGGAATGAAGCCTCTTTTGTTTCAATTCTTCAAATCTTTTGTTTGCAATTGTGCTACTTTAAAGCCATTCTTGAAGTGGGAATCAGTGATAAGATGGGGTTGAGAAGATGAAGATTGGCCTCTCTTTGACCTTCTGTTAATGGGAATTTTTTATGCTGAAGCCATTTTTGATGAAATAGGGTTTTGAGAAGTTATGGTTTTAGAGTTTAAGTTTTAGATTTGAAGATAGTTTGGTAAATAGTTGAAATGATGGTAAAAGAAATATATATGAAGTGGCCTTTTGTAGCAGCCGAAACTTGACTCAGATGTCTGAGAAGGAGTTATAGACGTTTGAGATCACTCTGTATTGCTTTTCGAGCAATATGACAGATGTCTATCATTGCTGCACAGACATATGTGGGGAGGAAGAACTAAATATTTACTTTTGACGGTTAATTTTTTTTTGAATGGAATATTTACATAGATTCGATGTAAGAAAAAATTATTATAACCGATAAGTATACAAAGAATTATATATTTTACGATTTTCATTTTTATTCTATATATAAGGGTGTGTGTTTGTGTATATGTGTGTGGGTGCGTATAAGTACAATGAATTAATTATTGTCAGAAGAACTTTTGATTTTAGATTGATCCTAAGATTTTGGACCATTTTGCTTATCTTGAGATTAAGTGGAGACCAACTTGGACGAGCCGGAGTATAAATCCAACTTAGGTTTGATGGTCCCGGCTTGCACAAATTTCTTGGAGTAATGTTATAAGCTTCTATAGTAGTTGCTATTAAACGAAGGGATTTTTGATGAACGCAATTTGTGTTGGTGAATGACAATAAATTTCTAGAATACATTTTTCGAGAAAGTCAAGATGAGATCCTTAACGTCATTGTTGGTAATACATTTCTCATTGAACTCCCATCATTCCTTGTTGATTGTGATATATCGTATCAACTTCGGTGTTAAGAGATGTTGATTCTAGATCAATTGTTCATTTGGCTTTCTTTTTCTTAGAAGAGAAGCTGGTGTGATATGGTGGTGATGCCATAATGTTTAGCGAGGCTGATCGAACTGATGGAGGTGTGGTTTTAGTTGGTGATACGTAGGTGCTATTTGATGAAAGCTAAAGTTAGTAGTTGAATAAGTGGAGTCATGATCAAAAATATATTTAGCTTTTATTTAAATTTTTAAATAATATTTATAGTTTTATTTTTCTTTAATCATGTATAAATAGATTATATAATCTATTTATAGTTAGAATTTTGTATGGATAGAGTTGTTCTAACAATTAAATTGTTAACCGTTTTATTTTTGTGGTTGTCAAAAGATTGACTGAATTAAATTTAAGTTATAGAAAAAATAATGTTTATAATGATGAAAATTGCGGACCAAAAGATTAACTGAATTAAATTTAAGTTATAGAAAAAATAAAGTTTATAATGATCAATAATTATGGCATACATTAATTAATTAGTTCATTAACTGAACATATACCAAGGTCTCGCTATAGCTTTATGAAGGCTGATACACAAAACGATTTGGTGATGATATCGGCAATTTGATTTTCAGTGTTAACAAAGTCAAATGAGATAATTCCTTTTTCTATATTATCTCTTAAAAAATGGTGACGGATGTCGATATGTTTTGTATATGGATGGTTAATTGGATTTTTTGGATAAATTTATAGCATTAGTATTATCACAATATATAGGAGAGGTGGTTATGATTTTTCTGAAATCTTGAAGAGTTCGTTGCATATAAATTACTTGTGTAGACTTCTGATTTTGTGCATATTTGGCTTTATGAAGCTACTTGGCTCAAATATAACAATAGTACAACCAACTTATAGGCACTTTAGGAATCACACATTGATTAAATATGTTATTACTAGACAGACTTCTGATTTTGTGCATATTGTATGAATTTATAAATAGTTTATTCGTCAGAGAGATCTTGACAAGATTTTGGCTGAATTATTGATTAACGAACTCTCAGATTCCTTTTCATCAAAAATTTCATATTGAGTTTTGTGAAGTCAAAATTTCCAAACTGGCATATATGATTATTTACTAATTTCATATTTTGGATTTCCTTGTTGGATTTTTGATGGTTTCATATTTAATTTCTGATTTTGTGAACTCTAAAGTTTTTCATGGAATTTTTATGATGACTTATGGATTTCATATTTTTGATTTCCTTGTTGGATTTTTGATGATTTCATATTGAATTTATGATTTTATGAATTCTAAAGTTTCTCATTGAATTTATATGATGATTTAAGGATTTTATATTTTGGATTTCCTTGGGATTTTTGAAGATTTCATATTGAATTTCTGATTTTGTGAATTCTATAGTTTCTCATGGAATTTTTATGATGATTTATGGATTTCATATTTTGGATTTCCTTGTTGGATTTTTGATGATTTCATATTGAATTTCTGATTTTGTGAATTCTGGGGTTTCTCATGGAATTTTTACGATGATTTATGGATTTCATATTTTGGACGTCCTTGTTGGATTTCTGATGATTTCATATTGAATTTCTGATTTTGTGAATTCTGAAGTTTCTCATGGAATTTTTGTGAAGATTTATGGATTTTATATTTTGGATTTCCTTGTTGGATTTTTGATGATTTCATATTGAATTTCCGATTTTGTGAATTCTAAAGTTTCTTATGGAATTTTTATGATGATTTATGGATTTCATGTTTCAGCTTTCTTTGTGGATTTTTTGATGATTTCATATTGAATTTCTGCTTTCATAAATTCTAGGTTCCCTCATTGGATTTTGATGATCTCTTACTGTATTTCTAATTTAGTAAATTCTAGACTTGCTAATCGGTTTGATAGTGATTTGTGAATTTCATATTGAGGTTTTATGATGATTTCCTACTAAATTACTAATTTCACAAGTTTCATATTCTTGATTGGGTTTTACAATGATTTGTGAATTTTATGTTCTTGACCCTTTAATTGAGATTTTATAATGATTTCTTGTTGAATTGCTGATTTTGAGAATTCTGAATTTTCATATTGCTTTTTATGATGATTTATAGATTTCACATTCATGTTTTCCTTATCGAATTTTCATGATAACTTTTAATTGAAATTCCTAATTTCATGAATCTTGAATTTCCTTATTGGTCTCTTATGATGATTTATGAATTCCAAATATTGGGTTTCTCTCCATTGAAATTTCGTGATGATTTCTTATTAGTTGCTTGGTTTAATGAGTTCTTGATTTCCCTGTTGAATTTTTATGATGGTTCAAAGATTTCGCATTTCTAGTTTCCTTATTGAATTTATGATTTCCAATTTTATGAATTCTAGATTCCCCCGTCGATTCTCATTGATTTAGGAATTTTGTATTTCTGGTTTCCTTATTGAATTTTTGATGATCTTGTTGGTTTTCTGGGTTAGTGAATTCTACTCTTCCTTATTGATTTTTGTGGTGATTTATGGATTTTGAATTCCTGATTGACTTATTGAATTTTTGATGATCTCATGTTGGATCTCTGACTTGGTGAATCCTGGATTTTCTTATTCATTTTCACGATGATTCGTGAATTCCATATTCTTGATTTCCATATTGAAATTTTTGATGACCACTTATTGAATTTTTGATTTAGTGAATTCTAAGATTTCCTTGAGGACTTTAATGATGATTTAAGGATTACATGTGCGTGATTTCCTTATTGGATTTTGGATGATCTTTTATTAGATTCTAGATTTTATGGATTTTGAACCTCCTTGTGAATTTTTTCGATAATTCTTGAATTTCATATCTTTTGGGTAAGACCCTCATTGAAATCCTAACTTTGAGAAATTTTATATTTTATTATTTAGTTTTTTTGGTGGTTGGTGAATTTTCCATCAAATCTAAAATTCAGTTTCAATGCAAGTTGTTTTTATCGCCAAAATGAAATTGGTTTTAAATTGTTTACTACTTTTTCATTAAATAAGAATTATTAACCAGTGCTGTTAAAAAAGGTTTGAATGGAGGAGAGAATACCTGGAGAATATAGCTGAATTTCTCCTAAGGTTCGTCTATTTGAATCATGGTCAGCAAATCAGGTGATATTATTCCACATTCTTAATATTTTATCTAAGGATATTAACAGACCACATCTTGAACATTAACTCTATAAAATTAAATTAGTCTTAAAGATCTACTAGCAAGGTTACAATCTTAATAGAGGCATTTATCTATTCCGTAGGAAATAAAGGAAGAAGTTCCTTGGAGTTTTGTCCTAAAGAACAAAAAGGTTCTTTCATACTTGGGGGGAAGGGAGTAAATTTTATCCATAAAATGTTCTCAGAAATAAAGTATGAAAGAAGGAGCAAGAAAATTGATGAAGAATAGAAGACGTTAGGATGATACATCATAAGAGAGGGAGTCTTCGACAAACAGATGGACACGACAACAACACCTTTCGAAGGAGACAAGAGGATGTTTCGCCTTCATCATTTTTGCCAAATGAGTATTCAACCCTTTCGAAAGCATGTATAGCCTTTTGAAATGGTTAGGACATTGTTGCTCCAAAAAGTCCACCTTTTAACTGAGTCAAAAGGTCTTTCAACAAAGACCAAGGAAAAGAAGTTCATAACAAACCTTTCAAAGGAGTCGAAAGGTTCCATCTAATAGTTCAAACCAAACGTTTCGAAGGAGTCGAAAGGTACTATCTCACAGTTCGGACCAAACTTTCGAAGGAGTCGAATGGACGTAGTCATTAGAGTTTAACAGCCTCAAACCTTTCAAAGGGGTCGAAAGGTTCCATCTCACAACATCCATAAAATTCCTGTCTTTTGAAGAAGACAGGGAAGTCAAAGCAAGGTTAGCAACCCCATGGTGATCTTTTCGAAAGCATGGAAAGCCTTTAGAACCGGTTAAGACTCATCAAGATACCTTTGACTAAGTCGAAAGGTTCTATGAAGAAGGCAACACTCGTAAGTCAACAAAGAATGGAAGACAACCTTTCAACAACATTGAAGGAAAGTATAGCTTCCGACAACAAATGAGTGAAGAGCAACCTTCCGACAAGGTCGAAAGGTTCACGGCAATAAAGTGAAGAGCAACCTTCCAACAAGGTTGAAAGGTTCACAACAATCAGGAGGAGAGGAACCTTCCAACAAGGTTGAAAGGTTCATAACAGTATATAGAAGTCAAACCCTTCGACAAAATTGAAAGTTTCATGAAGGCATGAAGATAAGCAAACCTTTCGACAATGTCAAAATGTTATAATAGCATAAGAAAGGCAAAACTTTCGACAAAGTTGAAAGGTTCACAACTGCATATAAAAGGGGACCTTCCGACCCAGTCAAGTGCATGGAGTCGAAAGTGAGGCCGCTCGCATCTATAAATAAGACCCAAGGGGTCATGTTCTGGGGGTTCGAATTTTCTCATTCTAACGTTGTGCTTTCTTAATCAAGACATTATAACCCTAATTGGGTGCTAATTTTGGGATTTAATAAGATGGAGTTTTTTATGGGTAAAAAGGGAAGTCTTGTGCTCTAATAATTACTTTATTGTTTGCTTATACTTTTGTTGGGTTAACTCTTGATTTCAGGTTCAATATTACCGAAAGGTTCTTGTCGATAAGGTCAACAACGCTTCTGCTACAAAGTAACTGCTACAACCTTTCGAAGCACTTAACCCCACAGTTTAAACCTTTCGACAAAGTTGATAATACCTTTAGTCTAACATCATCGGAAACCTACAGAAGTGATTAACTTTGAGGCCTATACCTTTCGACTAGGTCAAAAGTGCTTTGCTATAAACGAATCGATAACCTTTCGGGGTTATAATATAAGGGGTCTAACCTTTCAACTAGGTCGAAGGCAGCTCTTTAAGTATGGATACCTTGACTTTCAAGGCTTAATCTAAAAAAGACCGTTATTAAACCTTTTGATAGGGATCAAAGACACATCATATAGTAGATGAAACCTTTCGACAAGGTCGAAATCTTCTACATATCCACCAAGGAGTTTGATATTCAACTTTAACCCAAAGAGGGCTATCATGATAACCATTCGATAAGACAAAAACTCGTCTTAAAAGGAAAAACTCAAGGAACTTCAACTTAACTAAAGTAAAAGCTTTTGCATGAGATCTCATTTAAGTTCAACTTAGACGAAAGGTATTCAAATTCAGAGATTAAACCTTTCGACAACATTGAAAGGTCTGACCCAAGATCCAATAACAAGTGAAGCTAAATATGAAGGCAATTCTTAAAGCTATCACGCCCTTCACTTAAACCAGTCTATCCATACTACTTGGAATAACTTTGGGGTGTTGACAAGAAATATTGTTAACAGAAGCCAAGTTGGAAGGCAATTCTCAAGGGATTTTGCTCACTGTTCTTGTAATAGACTATCAATCTTACTCAATATTACTTTGGGATATTGATAAGAAATCTTGTTAACAGGTGATATATGAACATTAATATTCGAATTGTTCGAAATTATGCTGACCAAATTTACACCTAAAAATCATACAACTGAAATGTTTAATACCCTGACTACCATTTGATTTAATTAAATTATAATTATTATAAACTAATTATTGTGAAATATTAATTATAAAATTTTGTTTTATTTGTGTTGACCAGCATTGAATATAGTGCATATATAAAAATTTGTATACACACGTATCGATATATGATATCTATGTAAATTTAAATTTGATTTACATGAGAATTATTTGATTCGGTTTGAAAATGCGATCGAAGCCCATAAAGGCCTAGTGGTGGCCAACAACAGCTATAGAGGAGGAGGGGTTATTTTTTATATTTGTGGAATTTGAATTAGTAGATGAAAAAGGGTGGATCTGGATCCATATTTTACTCTCTCTTTTTTGCTTTATTTAACAACACTACCTCTCACTTTTCTTTTTTAATTTTGCTCTTCTCTTACGTCTAGCTCTGGCCAAAATTCTTGTCGCCATCTCCTCCATATTTTCAAGTTTAAAGCACAAATTCAAATCAAACAGTGCAAATGTGTGGATCCTTTAGTCTAGTAGCGCTTTCGCGAAGGGATTTGATTTTGTTCTAAGGAATTCTATAGATTCATTATTTAATGTGTTATTATTAGACCATAGTTGAGGTAACACCCAAATTTACATTTATTTGCATATATATGTTTATCCATTATTATGATTAATATGTGGTTAGAGTGTGCGTGCGCCTGTGTGTGTATATCACGAATCCTTATATACGTATGTTGTCAGTTTGGAATATATATATATATATAAGATATTGTTATTAATATAATATATATGCATGTATATGAATATGCTTTCGGACATGTTTAAAAATAAAAATTCAGTTAAAAATGATTTAAAAACACTAAATTAATTATAATACATTATACATACATATATACACACATATATATGTATATATATGCATAAAATTCATATACATTATAAAAAAATCATGATAAAAAATATTTATTTTTTATTTTTCCATACGAAAATCAATTTTAAACGGAAAAAACAAAAGGTAAATAAACTCCGAATGGATTAATTGAAAATTTGATTTTTCAAAACATTAATATGGCCGAAACGACATACGTGTATATATTTTATATATTTAATCATATAACATCATTTTATTATAAATGATTTTAAATATTATTTTACATATTTTAATATATATTTACGTTTTAAAAGAATTCATTTCTGTTTCTATGTATATTTATGTATTATTAAATATAGTTCTTTACAAAATTAAATTCAAAATTTAAAATTAACATATATTTTATATCTAGATCTGGATTTGAAAGTTGAAATCATAATTTGAATTAAGAATTATCTTTATTTATATTTGTAAATGTCATTTTATGTGTTTAAATATGTATTTATATATATAATACTATTTTTAACATATTATTTATATATATTTAAATATTTACTCTAATATGAATATAATTTTATATCACATTAACTTTTATACATACAAACATATATGTATGTATGTATGCATGTATGTATGTTTATAGATATCACATATGTACATGGAGGGGCTAATATGTCCGTTGTGGGGTATGTCCCGGCACTTAGATATGGGCATGTTAAACCATGCACATCGTACATGTTGCACATGCACGTACGCATACATGTGTATACGATACGCACATACACAATATATAATGTGTATGTAAAATATCAAACTAAATCATTTTATTAATTGAATATAATAATAATTTTATTTAAAATTAATTTAAATTATATGTAAATCAATTTAGATTTCATAGGCAAAAAGAAAATCCAAAATGACAAAAAAATTGAATTAACGCAGTTAACCTGCTATGTAGTGGCCCAGATCCAATAGATAAGAAATACTGTGCAATGTAAAATGTTTATATTTATTTTCAGTAATTAATAATTATTATTTATTAATTTTTAATCATTAATTAATAAATTTAACTAATAAATATTTCTATTAATTAACATTAATAAAAATTCAAATTCAAATTTAAATACAAATTCAAACATCTACCAAAAATTCAAACACAAGTCCAAATTAACGATACTTAATGCATAAAAGTTTAAAAAAATAGTAAAACTAATATGTTAATCCACGATGCCTGTGGTAATCCGCAATAAGGACGTAGACTGTCTCAAGAAAGTTCTCAGGACGCAACTTTTATACATCCAACGTAAATCCCGCTATCCAATTTTCCCTAATCATTTTGTTTGTCGGAGCCTGTGATATCTTTCATTTAATTATAATTAATTATAATTAATTTTCTTGTATATTTCACATTTAGTTAAGTGTCACTACACTGTATTAAATACATGGCAGATAATTTTCTATTTGGCCATACGACTCATGTCATCCTTATCAACATGCATTGATCATTATACAACTGATGCCGTAAAATAATAAATATTTGGATAAAAGGATATAAAAAATATGGGCCAATGCATCTAGAATGAGAGTTCACTTAGGAGCTCGAAGTGGACTTTGAGCTAACCGGTAGAGGAATTCTTTGTTATTTGAGCACAAGATCATAAATTTATAAATACATAGATCATTTCTAATGTTTTAGGCATAGTTTCGAAGATCGAACTATGAGTCGAACCGTGTTGGTGCACGGTCGAAGGTTCTAGTGGTACAACAGGTCAAACCGTGTAAACCACATTGATCGTTAATTTTTATTTTTTCGATTTAAATGTAAAATTATTTTAATTAATATTAAAATGTAACCAATCATACTTAATATATTGAACTTTAAAACAATTATTTTATAATATTTCATAAAACACATATTAATTTGAATAATTTTATACCAATTTTTTTAGAGGAAAATTTGTTAATTTTCTGAAGTATTTTTAATGATGAAAGAGAGTCAGTTTAATAATAATTCATAAAATGTACACTAATAATATATTATGTCATTCAAAATTGATAAGATAATCCAATAATTTAGTAGTTATTGTTATGAAATCATTTATTAAATTGAATAAATGAAAAAAGAATGAGCGAAGCGATGGTTTTTCCTAAAATTTGAAGAACCTTATGCTTCAAAGAGGCCGGTTTAGAGACTGATGCAGAGCACCATGATGATAAGTCGCTCAACGGCCTTAAGTCGCGCCAACATATGTCGCTCAACCTTAAGTCGCCTGCGAGTTATGTCAATTGTATGTCAACGGTCTTAAGTCGCTCAACCGTAAGTTGCTCAACGATCTACCGACCTATGAAGCTAACGGCTCAGGAAAACAAGGTCGCGTTTCTTAAGTCGCTCAATGACCTACCGACCTATGAAGCTAACGGCTCAGGAAAACAAGGCCGCGTTTCTTAAATCACTCAGTTAGGTTGCTATGTTCTTATGCCGCTTCTCTTAAGTCGCTTGATTTCTCAAGCCGTTGATTCCTTATGTCGCGTGGAGGCTGTTTTAAGTCGCTCACCTATGCTGCTTCCTTAGGTCGCTTCTGTTATGCCACTATTTCCTTATGTCATTTCTGAAGCTCATATTCCTTATGTCGCTCCAGAAGCTTAAGTCGTTCATGTGCTTATGTCGCTGATCTTCTTATGCCGTTATGTTGTAATTTTGTTAAGTCGTTTGATGTTATGTCGCAAATGTTAAGTCCCGTACTGTTGTAACTTGTTGTTGTTATCTCGTATGTCGTAGGTCGTGTATTGTGTTGTACTGAGTCGCAGTGATGTTGTAACTTCTTATGTCGTTGAGTCATATGTCGCGTGTATTGTTGTACTGCTAAGTCGTGTAACGTGTAACTCGTGTGATGTTGGGTCGTGACATGTTAAGTCGCAAGTGTTAAGTCGGTCTGTGCGTTGTAATTCCTATAAATAGGGTTGTGATGTCATTGTAAAAAGGAGTTGATTTTTGGAATAAAATTTGTGTGTGCGCTTTTGCCACCATTGTTGAAGTTGAGTGTGATCTCCTTCTTCTTTCCTTCTTCGGGTTATTCGTGTGCGAATCAACGAAGTAGAAGCCAAGTCTCGGTATCACTTGCGAGTGATCAATGATCGAATTGTAGATCTTTTAACACGGTATCTTTCGAGATCAACGGGTTGGAGATAGCTAGATTCCGGTATCGTCACGATCAACGGAATTGGGCATTTATCTTTCTATCAGGTTTACTTGACACGAAATCATTTCATGAGGAAGAAAGCTACGCCAAATTAGTATTAAACATTATTAGCACGTCAAAGTTTATGTCCGCTGCGTCACTTAATTGGTATCGAAGCTAAGTAAGATCAAGGCCGGATTGAAGCTAAGTAAGTACCGATTCAGATCCAGTTCAAAACCGTGCAGTTCATATCAGAGATAGAGCCAAGTCAATCCCAAAAAAAACCGAGCTAAGTCCAAGCCGAGCGAGCTAAAAGAAGTTAGATCGGAGCTAAGTCAAAGAACCGAGATTGTTTGAAGATCATGCCTCCGAGACGTGCTAATCGCTATCATAATGTCGAGGATGTGTATAGAAGACAAGAAGCTGAGCAGATGGAGCAACGTATCAATGAAAAGTTCAATGAGGGTATTGAGAAATTGGAGAAATTAATGAAGGACGTGAATCAAAGTCAAAGAAGAACTTCACCAGTTTCGAGCCACAGCAGAAACAGGGTTTCACCATCGGTTTCGGAAGAAAAGAGAATGTCACCCCAGTCTTATCGAGATAGGAGAGAATCTTCAGTTTCAATGAGGCGAGAACACCGTGAGTATCGAAATGAAGAAAGAAGAACCCCACGTGAGTTTGAGAATGAACCATATCATGATGTTGGAAGACAGGGTAGAAGGGGCATGTGTGATCGTAGAGATGTAGATGGACGGGATTGATACCGAAGTACATATGATTTTGAGGAGGATGGTGATGGAGGTAGTATTCATTATCGAAATCGAGGCCAAGTGCGAAAACAATATGCGGATTCAAAAAATGATCATAAATGGGAATCAGGTATGAGGATGGAAATTCCAGAATTCAAAGGTGGTATGCAAGCAGAAGAATTTCTCGATTGGTTGTCTAATGTTGAAGAAATTTTGAAATTCAAGGAGTTGCCTGAGAATCGCAGAGTTCAATTAACTGCTACAAGACTAAGGGGAAGAGCTATGGCTTGGTGGCAGCAAACTAAACTAACTCGGGAGAGAATGGGAAAATCAAAGGTTGTCACTTGGGAGAAGATGAGAAAGATGATGAAGGCAACTTTCTTGCCATACAATTATCAATCTCTTATGTATCAACGCTTGCAGAATTTGAGACAAGGGACGAGGATAGTGAATGATTATGCAGATGAATTCTATCAATTGATTGCAAGGAATGATATTATGGAAACCGAGGAACAGCTAACAGCTAGATATATTGGAGGGTTACGAATGCAAATTCAAGACATGGTGAATATGTTTAATCCAATGTCTTTTGCTGAAGCACATCAGAAATCTCTAGCTTGGGAGAAACAAGGGAGACGAGGAAGTGGTGCGTTTGTGGGTCCTAAAAACCAGAGTAAGTGTGCTAGTAGCAGTGCTAATGTTTCCAAGGCAGTCAGTAAACCAATTGTCAAAGAAGCCGCTAAATCAAAGGTCAATGACAGTATCAAGTGCTATAATTGTCAGGAGTTTGGCCATAAAAGTAATGAATGTACAAAGCCAAAGAAGAGAACCTTAGTTGCAGAGGAATGTGAGTATGAGGATGTGGAAGCTGAAGTTGATTATTCTCAACCATCGAAGTTTGATGAAGATGAAGAAGTTTATGTCATGAGATGAAGGGTGTAATTTGATGATGAGGAGGTCTCGTTTAGTGCCAAAGCATGAGAATGATTCTAGTTGGCTGAGGAGCAATATTTTTCAGTCCACATGTACTATCTTGGGAAAGATTTGCCGATTTGTTATTGATGCGGGAAGCTGTGATAACATTATTTCTGAAGAAGCCGTCATGAAGTTAGGGTTGAAGACTGAAAAACACACTAGACCTTATTAACTGGCTTGGCTAAAGAAAGGTGGAGAAGTGACAGTGGGAAGACGAGCATTTGTTACATTTTCTATTGGGAAGAAGTACAAAGATGATATATGGTGTGATGTTGTCGACATGGATGTGTGTCATTTACTATTAGGAAGACCACGGCAATATGATACAGCTGTACAACATAATAGTCGCACCAACAGCTACAGTTTCATGTTCGAAGGGACACAAATTACCTTAGTTCCTAAGAAGCGTGAACAAAGTGAGAGCAAGTCAGAGAAGAAGGTGGAATCGACTAGTTTATTATCTTCGAAAGAATTTGTTGAAGAGGTGAAAGATAGTACTGAACTGTTTATGTTGATTGGGTATGAAACAAGTGAAGATCGTGAAGTTCCTGCGGAGGTTAGACCAGTGTTGAATGAATTTGAAGATGTCTTTCCTGCGGAATTACCCAAGGAATTACCGCCATTGAGGGACATACAACATCAAATTGATCTAGTGCCAAGTGTTGTTTTACCGCATATGCCACATTATCGTATGAGTCCAAAAGAGCATGACGAGTTGAGGAGAGAGGTTGACGAGTTGCTTGAGCAAGGGCGTGTTCGAGAGAGTCTCGGTCCTTGTGCTTTACCAGCTTTGTTGGTACCGAAGAAAGATGGTTCATGGAGAATGTGTACAGATAGCAGGGCGCTCAACAAAATAACTGTCAGATACAGATTTCCTATGCCAAGACTTGAAGATCTATTGCATCAACTTAGTGGATCTGTAATCTTTTCGAAGATCGATCTTAAGAGTGGTTATCATCAGATTCGCATTAGACCAGGTGATGAATGGAAGACAGCATTCAAAACTCGGAAAGGATTATATGAATTGTTGGTTATGCCGTTTGGTCTATCTAATGCACCAAGTACATTTATGAGGGTGATGAATCAAATTTTCAGACCTTACATCGGGAAGTTTGTGGTAGTTTACTTTGATGATATCTTGATATATAGTGCGAGCACAGAAGAGCACATTCAACACTTGCGAAAGGTGTTAACTATTCTTCGTCAAGAACAGTTCTATGCAGCGACGAAGAAATGCGTGTTCGTGACGCCAAGTGTTTTATTTCTGAGATATGTCGTGTCTAAGGAAGGGATACAGGTGGATCAGAGTAAAGTAGCCACAATCAGAAATTGGCCACAACCCAAAACTATAACCGAAGTCAGAAGTTTCCATGGGTTAGCTTCATTTTATCGAATATTTATACCGCACTTTAGTAGTGTAATGGCCCATGTTACTGACTGTATGAAAGGAAAGAAGTTTTCATGGATGGAAGAGGCAGGATTTGCTTTTGAACAGATCAAGGAACTTTTAACCTCAAAACCGATTCTAGTGTTGCCGGATTTTCAGTTACTATTTGAGTTACATACGGATGCATCGAAAGTTGGAATTGGAGGAGTGTTGAGTCAGAAAGGTCGTCCGATTGCCTATTTCAGTGAAAAACTTTCTGGAGCAAAGATGAGATACAGTACTTATGATGTGGAATTTTATGCTATTGTGCAGGCTGTGAAGCATTGGAGACATTACTTGTTCCACAAAGAATTTGTTTTGCATACAGTCCATGAAGCGTTGAAACATTTACAAGGGCAGAATGAAATTGCAGCTAGGCATGCATCATGGATAGCTTATTTGCAGCAATTTACATTCGTCGTAAAGCATAAGTCTAGAGTAACTAATCGCGTTGCTGATGCATTGAGTTGAAGGAGTAGTTTGCTAACAGCTATGCGAGTAGAGGTGATGGGTTTTGACTTACTTCCAGATTTGCTTACTACAGATTCATATTTTTCCAAAATCCTAGACAAAGTCAAGCAGGGAAGCATGGATGGATATATGCTGGTTGAAGGTTTTCTATTCAAAGGAAATCAGTTGTGTATTCCAGATTGCAGTCTACGAATGAAAATTATCAAAGAATTACATGAAGAAGGACACGTGGGTCGCGACCGTACTATGCAGTTGATCTCAAAGTCTTATTTTTGGCCATCAATGAGAAAAGAAGTTGAAAGGTTTGTTTAGAGGTGCCATATTTGTCAGGTTTCAAAGGGGACCACGACAAATGGAGGTTTATATTTGTCGTTGCCCATACCTACTAAACCATGGGTGGATGTTAGTATGGAATTTGTATTGGGTTTGCCGAGGACGCAACGTGGCAATGATTCTATCTATGTGGCGGTTGATCGTTTTTCAAAAATGGTACATTTTATCGCATGCAAGAAGACGGCGGATGCAGTTAATGTTGCACAGTTGTACTTCAGAGAGATATATCGTCTTCATGGTTTGCTTGGATCTATTGTATCAGATAGAGACACTTGTTTTCTGAGTCATTTTTGGATGAGTCTATGGAGAATGGTCGGGACAAAGCTTAAATTTAGTAGTGCTTATCATCCACAGACAGATGGACAGACAGAAGTTGTGAATAGATCCCTGGGTAATCTATTGAGATGCCTCGTGAATGAAAATTTGAAGAGTTGGGATCCCAAGCTGTGTCAAGCTAAGTTTGCACACAACCATGCAGTTAATCGTAGCACTGAGTTCAGTCCATTCTAGGTCGTTTACTCGACAATTCCTTAAGGACCATTGGATTTATCTATCGTACCACAACAGAAAGGAGTGACCAAGCGAGCTAGTGATTTTGTGAATGAATTGCAAGAATGCCACAAGGTTGTGCAGGAACGATTGCTTAAGGCGAATGAGAAATATAAGCAATCCGCAGATATTAAACGATGACATGTTGAATTCAAAGAAGGAGATTTTGTATACGCAGCATTGACTGAGGATCGATTTCCTATTGGTGCTTATAACAAGCTAGCTGCTAGAAAGATTGGTCCTTTGGAAGTCGTGAAAAAGATTAATGAGAATGCTTATCAAATAAGATTGACGGATCATATCCATACTGTCGTCGTTTTCAACATCAAACACTTGATTCCATATCATGAGAATAAGCATGTCGAAGAAGAGGAAAGTGTAAATTCGGGGTCGAATACTTTTCAACCAGGGGAGGATGATGCAGCGCACCATGATGATAATTCGCTCAATGGCCTTAAGTCGCGCCAACATATGTCGCTCAACCTTAAGTCGCATGCGAGTTATGTCAATTGTATGTCAACGGTCTTAAGTCGCTCAACCATAAGTCGCTCAACGACCTACCGACCTATGAAGCTAACGGCTCAGGAAAACAAGGCCGCGTTTCTTAAGTCGCTCAATGACCTACCAACCTATGAAGCTAACGGCTCAGGAAAACAAGGCCGCGTTTCTTAAATCGCTCAGTTAGGTCGCTATGTTCTTATGCCGCTTCTCTTAAGTCGCTTGATTTCTCAAGCCATTGACTTCTTATGTCGCGTGGAGGCTAATTTAAGTCGCTCACCTATGCTGCTTCCTTAGGTCGCATCTGTTATGCTGCTATTTCCTTATGTCGTTTCTGAAGCTCATGTTCCTTATGTCTCTCCAGAAGCTTAAGCCGTTCCTGTGCTTATGTCGCTGATCTTCTTATGCCGTTATGTTGTAATTCTGTTAAGTCATTTGATGTTATGTCGCAAATGTTAAGTCCCATACTGTTGTACTTGTTGTTGTTATCTCGTATATCGTAGGTCGTGTATTGTGTTGTACTGAGTCGCAGTGATGTTGTAACTTCTTATCTCGTTGAGTCATATGTCGCGTGTATTGTTGTACTGTTAAGTCGTGTAACGTGTAACTCGTGTGATGTTGGGTCGTGACATGTTAAGTCGCAAGTGTTAAGTCGGTATGTGCATTGTAATTCCTATAAATAGGGTTGTGATGTCATTGTAAAAGGGAGTTGATTTTTGGAATAAAATTTGTGTGTGTGCTTTTTCCACCATTGTTGAAGTTGAGTGTGATCTCCTTCTTCTTTCCTTCTTCGGGTTATTCGTGCGCGAATCAACGAAGTAGAAGCCAATTCTCGGTATCACTTGCGAGTGATCAACGATCGAATTGTAGATCTTTCAACACGGTATCTTGCGAGATCAACGGGTTGGACGTCAAAGTTTATATCCGCTGCGTCAGAGACTTTCATGTTAAACCGCAAGTCCATGCACATGCAAGGATATTTCAATTTGAGAGCCTTGGCGCTCCAAGATCGAAGATTGATCGTGTTCGAATTAAGGTTGGGTTGGGTCTTTAAAACACTGCTTTTAGATCTTATGTAGCAGGTGGTAGTTTGGCTTCTTGTTGAGTAAGTTTTTAATCTTATCGATGTATGTCAAATAAAATTATTTTTGTGAATGAAATTTGCTTAGTAGGATTGGGTTAAAAGGATAGGGAATGTGTAACGACCCTGACTCGGCCTTCGAAAATCAACACCCAAATACATCACCCGTATTCGAATGCCGCAGATTCAAACATTGAGTCTGGTTCGCCGGAGCTTATAACAACATTAGATGATACAACACAGTGGAATAGAAGAATAATTTTATTGATACACAACATTTGATACAACAATGATACAAATGAAATGATCAACACTATCAGAGATAGATACAACAGCGGAAATAAACAAAGCAGTAGCAGCAGAAGACAACATTTCAATGCCAAAACTCCAAAGCTCCAAAGAATCTAATCCAATAAGCTCGAACCACCATCAAGCCGAAGTGAAATACAATGTGATCGCCAAACCAAAGACTCCAAGGATTTCCAAAAGCCAAAGACCGAAGACTATCGAATCTACATCTACTAGCTAACTATCTGAAAACCTGACTCTAGATTGCCCGTGTGAAAAATTGTGGGCACCCAAAGTTTAGAAAGGGAACAATAAACTTCAGGTCAGTCATTAGACTGGTGTGGGCAAACAAAAATAGTTTATCTTGAACAAAAAAAAACAAAAGGAAATAGAAAGAAATTCGCATTGCTTTTTGAAAAATGAGACTACCATAAGGCCTCCCCGCACACACACACACAATGCAAGCGTACAATTGGAGGAGATTTCTCCTTATGATAGTCAAACATGCTTGATACGTGAAAATCCTTTTGATATTATTATTAGTTCATAGTGCAGAAAACATTTCAAAAGTATAATATTAATCTAAGCCAGCATAGGTACCATTATATTATGCCTGCTATAGCTACCACCTGAGGTGGCTGGTTATACAACTGCAATCATAATGGGCTCGTATTATTTTGTTTGGATTTCCAACAAATAGTCAGGCGAAGGAACTACCTCATAGAATGGGTACTTCTCTGGATGGACGCCCCAAGAACCTAATCGGCTCTCTACCAACACAAGGCCGGGTTACCTCTGTAACTAGGTAACTACTAACACGAGTATGTCATCCCCCGGTCGTCACCGACCTTTATCCGAGGTACCTCTACACCAACAAATTCCAAAAACCACATAAGTTAAATATATGGGCTCCATACCATGATATCACTTTTTATCCAGAAGGAAACACACATACCCTAAAGGGCACGATCCTCATAACCTTGCCGCATTCTTCATATTTCGACCATTTCTGGATTGTGAGGTTCGACGAAGTCTTGTCCACAAAGCTACGCTTTTCACAAAAGCCATGCTTTGATCAACAAATGATCAGCAGCACTTACTATGCCACATTACCAAATTGGAAATATATCACTAGTAACCATCAACTACATAACCTCTGAGCTCGTACGTCTCAGAGAAGGGTGTTAAGCTAAGAGAATAAATTTTCCACCACCAAATAGAAATGTATTTGATAGAAACTAGCTTTACATCTCAAAGTGTAACGTCAAACATACATCCATACAAGTCCATCTTCGGTCTGAATGGCACCGATGGCACTTCAAAAGAAGCCCTTACAAATCCGGGTATTCACAATCCCGATCGGACTCCCCATCACATATGGAGATTTACATACCGGAGCAACTCAGTGCAGAGACATTCAACAGGTAATCCTATCATTCTTGAAAACACCCAATCTTCACCAACGTCTTCAATGCTATCCATTTCGTTGTATCATTATTCGGAATGGGTTTTATGACATAAAGTCCTCCCTCGACTAAACTAAATAATGAGCGCTTATTTTAAAAAGCATATGGATATATTAGGATCTTAGTTAAGTCACAACTTTCAACACTTGTTTCCCAAAACCTTTCATTTGAATGGTTTAAACAATTTTCCACTTTTAATCTTTTAAACAAAAGATTCACCCTTTAAGATCCTCTTCAATTAGAAACAAGGTTCACCAATCTTTAACAAAGATTATTCATTGCTTTCAAAACAATTTTCAATTTGATTCACCGATAACTTGAAATCCTTTCAACAAAACTGGAAGTTCTTTCTTTATATGAATGCTATTATCATTTGAAAACAAATACTTTTTGTTTTGGAAAAACCCGATCAAATACACAAGTTATAGCCTTTAAAAGTATAAACCAGAATATCAGCGAATTGTCGTATCGTCGACAAGTTCTGTTTAAATTAAATTCTAACTCCCAAAACAATTTATTTAAAATACTTTTAAATCCATATATATATATATATATATATATATTGTATAACTTATATAACCCTTTTAAACCATGGTTCCGAAATAATTTCAAAACTTTAACGAGATATAGTATATTCAAACTAAATTTGAATTTCAAAACTTCCTTTTTAAAAGATTTTCATATTCAACTCAATTTCACTTCCAAACCAATTAGATTCAAAATTCATCTTTTAAATAAAATAATGTTTAAATTCAAAATATCCGTGACTTGACCGATTTTCCATAAAATCCATATTTGTGTGTGTGGTGTAGTCCAGGGGTTTTACACGAACAATAAAGTATGACAACCATCATCAATTCAAGCACAACAATATTGATAAGCGGTATAACATTATAACGCTTATCTTTTGTTCACAAATAAACAAGTAATATCATCACAGATAAATAAATCACAGTTCACAGCTCAATCTACACAATTCATATCACAGAATAATACACATCAGAGATAACAAACAGTTCAAGGCATTCAATATAATCCAATCAACCATAAGTAAATTAATTAATCATCTAATTATGATTAATTACTTATAAATAAATTTTTAATCCTGGTTAATTAACATTAATTAATTACAAACCATTAATTATTAATTAATCACATTAATTAATTAACCCTCAATTAATTAATAAATTAACTCTTTAAATACTTACATTAAGTACTTATCTTTTAATCACTTGGTAATTAACTTTTAGATCCTTAATTAATTATCCTTAATTACTTTCATTAGGTAGATAACCTTTTAAGTAATTAATTAACCTTTTAATCACTAATTAATTCACCTTAATTAATTAACCTTTTATCATTAATTAATTAACCTTTAATCATTAATTAATTAACCTTTAATCAATCAACCTTAATTAATTAATCAATTAACCTTTAATTAACTAATTATCCTTTAATTAGTTTCATTAAATAATTATCCTTTAATAAATCACTTTAATTAATTAACCTTAAATTGTTAAGTAATTAACCTTTAATTACTTAATTAACCTTTAATTACTCTCATTAATTAATTATATCATAATTAATTATATTAATTAATGATCCTTGATTAATATCATTGATTAATATCATTGATTAATTATCTTTTAATAATTCCATTCATTAATTATCCATAAATTAATCACATTCATTAATTAACTATCCTTTAAGTAATTCTATTAGGTAATTATCCTTTTAATTAATTACACCAAGTAATTAATCCTTAATGACTTCCATTAAGTAATTATCCATTAATTTCTTTCATTAAGTGATTAACTTAATCAATTAAACTAATTAATTATCTTAAATTAATTACATTAATTAATTACCCCTAAATCATTGATTAATGATCCTTAAATTAAATACTTGAAATTGATTTGTTATTAACATACAAAAATCGTTTTGAAATCTTTTTGGTTAACTAAAGTTTAATACACTTCTTAATCACTTCCTAATTTAACATTAAATCACATTTGAAACATTTAGGAATTAATTAAGTTAACTTTAAAAACTTGTTTAATAAATTTTTCTTTGGAAAACATGGTTTACATTTCTCTGAAAACCTATTCGTTTTATAAACTATAAAACTTGGTTATATTATTTGCTTTTGAAACATGTTAGCAATATTTACTTACTTTTAAACCTGAATATGATCTCTCAAAAGTTTTAAAACACAGTATTAAAATTTACTTTCACAATTAAAAATTGTTAACATGTTTCTTTGTTTAAAACTTTAAGCTAGATAACAACTCAAATCAAATCCGAGCTATATCACAAAATTCCTGAGCTAAACCAACAAAACCCCGAGCAAACTTCGAGTCAACCCATGCCCATCCCTTCTCCCCCAAAACCAGCCAATCCTAATTATACGAAAGTGCACACGTGCACGTGCACAGCGACTCCGACCACCTTCAATCGCCGCCAAGGTCATCAGCATGTCGACGATCACCTATATGAATGCTCCAACCCCTCAGCACCGACGAACTCGCGAGGAAACGAAATTGAGCAACCATGAACCCATTGGAACCCAGATACCTCGATGAAAATCGACTCGAGCCACCTAATCCGACAACCAAAAAACTTGCCACTCCACCTAGAGACGCGCCACTACACGACGAACCATTTCCCCATCACGCGATCAACTCCTGTCCACCATCAACGTCGTACTTAGCCTCGACAATCCCGACGACCAAAACCAACCATAAAACCCTAAATCACCTCCGACGATCCGCCAAGTTCATCAGAAAAATCTCCTCTCATTTTTCCTGAGTTTCCCCACCTTCCATCCTCCTCTGGCCACAATCCCGACGTTACTGAACCACGCGATCGTCGGATATTGACAAAATTTCATGTCCTATCCAAATAGCAATTTCTCATGATTTACTACACTAAAAATCTTGAAATCATTATCTAAATTCATCATTTTAACGTACGTTTCTATTTATGAAATCCAAACTCGAAATCAAAATGATTTATTTTTTCCAATTTTCAAAGGTTTCACTGTGATATCTCATTTTAGAAATGACCATTCAACAAATACAATTGAAACCATTTTAGAATGTAAACTTGCAGATATATTTACATTCATACAACATTTCCAAGTCATCATCATCACAGACATCAAAGATAAAACAGTTTGAGCTTTGTAGAAGAGGAGTTTCCTCACCTCAAAATGAAGAACAGAGAGAAGCCTGGAAACTTAAAACTGGAAGAGTTTTGAAACTTGAATTTGATCTGATGCTTGATATTTGATTTGGTTTTAAGCTTTGTTTAATCTGCTACTTGATTTAGTTTGAGATGATGTTGATCTTCTTACTTCCAGGTTTACTTGTTTGATCTTGAATCTGTTTTCAGATTTGATTTTCTGGTTTCTGTTTTATTTTCCAGGTTCTGTATCTTGCTTCGAATTTGCTTCATATTTTAGTTTCCTTTTGTTTTTAGTTTTAATTGAAGAGGAAAAAAGTTTGAGAAGGTTTTGAACTGAAAATAGAATAACCAGGTTTCTTTCTCAAAACACTATATTATATATATAATTCAAATCAAAAGAAAACAAATTGCCACTTGTTTTTGTATTAATTTTGCTTACACATGTTGATACTTATTAAAATTAAGCCTACACTTATAAATGCATGAGATCCTTATTTTACAAATGTCATATGCATAAAATTTAATGTTTAAACCCTCCATTTATGTTTTCTTATTTAGTTTTATTTCTTTATATATTTATGTGATACATTTTCTATTTACAAAACTAAATTTATTTCAAGTATAAAAGAAAAGTATTTTAAACCTTTTAATTAATCTTACTTAAATTTTAATTAAGTTAATATACCCCTATATATATACACAAACCATTTTTATTTCAAAAGATATATAAAATAAAGCTTTGTCGTTATTCTTGTTTAAATTTTAAATTCAAGTTTTTTTCTGAAATATTTATTTTTGAGATTCAAATTCCAAAATTTAATAAAAAACAATTTGTATACATATATATAAATAAACAAAATATATTATTTATTTTAGAAAATTTCAAATTACAATCTATATATATATATATGTATAAACAAGCACATACCTTATTTAACTTGAAATTTTCAAATTAATTCACAATTTAATCCAGAATTTTATATTAATTGCCAGTTTAAATTTAACTCCAAATCGGGATCGTTATAGATTCGCCCGTCCCGAAATTTGCTAGACAGGAAGACAACCAAAGAACAGATGAACACACAAAGATAAAGAATTGGTTTATTTGATCAAATTGAAATATTTATTCTATATTTGGCTTACCAAATCAATATCATCTATAAATAGGAGAACGATCTTATTTAATACTTTCACGAGATACTCGGGTTATCCGAATCTACCAAATATGCAGGGGCATTGGTTAGTTCGAAGGAATAACTAACCATTCGTAGAATGTATCTAGACCCAAAAGATAGAATTCAATTTAGTTCCATATTTTGTTAATCAATTTAGTCCAAATAAAATTTTAAATTTATTAAAGTTAAGATCGAAAAGACTAATAGAAAACCGATGACGAGAATATGAAATAGAAACTTTTCCTACAACGTAAATAAAGATTCGCAGGGCCACCACCACACCAAAGCTTCTTCTTGTAGCTTCCAGGACGCAATCAGAAGATTGAAATTGGATGATGAAAAAGAGATTGACAGATAAAGTTGTTCCTTGTTGTTGAAGGGTATCGACCATTTGTAGTAGTATTTTCCTGTTCCCTGCCTCGTTCTCTTCTTGCATTCATACTCACTATCAGTGAATGGTAAGAGAATTTACTGAGACATACAGACAAATATCTTAGGGAATCTTATTCTAGGGTATTTGTAACCCTATCTCTAATGAGTCACCTAATGTGTTATACTCCAAAGCTAAAGTTCTTACTCAACCTTTACTTTTATACCACTTGTAACGACCCTGCCTTGACCTTCGAAAATCGACACCCAAATACATTACCCATATTCGAATGTCGCAGATTCAAACGTTGAGTCTGGTTCGCCGAAGCTTATAACAACATTAGATGATACAACACAGCAGAAAAGAAGAATAATTTTATTGATACACAACATTTGATATAATAATGATACAAATGAAATGATCAACACTATTAGAGATAGATACAACAGCGGAAATAAACAATGCAGCAGCAGCAGAAGATAACATTTCAATGCCAAAACTTCAAAGCTCCAAAGATTCTAATCCAATAAGCTTAAACCACCATCAAGCTGAAGTGAAACACAATGTGATCGCCAAACCAAAGACTCCAAGGATTTCCAAAAGCCAAAGACCAAAGACTATCGAATCTACATCTACTAGCTGACTATCTGAAAACCTGACTCTAGGCTTCCCGTTGGAGTGGAAAATTGTGGGCACCCAAAGTCTAGAACGAGAACAATAAACTCCAGGTCAGTCATGGGATTGGTGTGAGCAAAAACAAACAATTTATCTTGAACAAAAACAAACAAAAGGAAATAGAAAGAAATTCGCAATGCTTTTTGGAAAATAAAACTACCACAAGGCCTTTCTGCACACACACACACACACACACACACACACAATGCAAGTGCACAATTGGAGGAGATTTCTCCTTATTATAGTCAAACATGCTTGATACGCGAAAATCCTTTTGATATTATTATTAGTGCATAGTGCAGAAAACATTTCGAAAGTATAATATTAATCTTAGCTAGCATAGGTACCATTATATTATGCCTGCTATAGCTACCACCTGAGGTGGCAGGTTATACAACTGCAATCGTAAAGGGCTCGTATTGTTTTGTTTGGATTTCCAACAAATGATCAGGCTAAGGAACTTCCTCACTTAATGGATATGCCTCTGGAGGGACGCCCCAAGAACCTAACCGGCTCTCTGTCAACATAAGGCCGGGTTAACTCTGTAACAAGGTAACTACTGACATGAGTATGTCATCCTCCGGTCGTCACCGACCTTTATCCGAGGTACCTCTACACCGACAAATTCCGACAACCACATAAGTTAAATATTTGGGCTCCATACCATGATATCACTTTTTATCTAGAAGGAAATTCACATACCCTAAAGGGTGCGACTTTCATAACCTTGCTGCATTCTTCCTGTTTCTGCCATTTTCGGGTTATGAGAGGTTCGACGAAGTCTCGTCCACAAAGCTATGTTTTTCACAAAAGCCATGCTTTGATCAACAAATGATCAGCATCACTTAGTATGCCGCGTTACCAAATTGAAAATATATCACTAGTAACCATCAACTACATAACCTTTGAGCTTGTACGTTTCAGAGAAGGGTGTTAACTAAGAGAATAAATTCTCCACCACCAAACAAAAATGTAATTGATAGAAACCAGCTTTACATCTCAAAGTGTAACATCAGACATACATCCATACAAGTCCATCTTGGGTCTGAATGGAATCGAAGGCACTTCAAAAGAAGCCCTCGCAAATCCGGGTATTCACAATCCCGATCGGACTCCCCATCACATATGGAGATCTCTATACCGGAGCAACTCAGTGCAGAGACATTCGACATGTAATCCTATCATTCTCTAAAATACCCGGTCTTCACCGCCGTCTTCAAATGCTATCAATTTCGTTGTATCATTATTCGAAATGGGTTTTATGACATAAAGTCCTCCCCTGGCTAAATCGAATAATGAGCGCTTATTTTAAAAAGCATATTGATATATAGGGATCTTAGTTAAGTCACAAATTTCAACACTTTCGAAGCTAAATAAGAGGTGATCGTATATGGATGATTAGAAGCGTGGGCGAAAGGAGATGGCTGTGTCGTGATCGTGAGGTCGCTTGAGGTCGAAGGCAATGGTACATGGTGGGTTTTTGGATCAGGTTTGGTTCAGATGGTCTTTCATATAGCTCGATTTCATTATCTTAGTAATTTTGTCAAACTGGGTTATCGAGTTCATCGGCTAGGTCATGGTCGATATGTGGATGATCGCGGCGGGGATCGAAGATGATAGGAACGACTGTGCACGTGCAGGGGGTATCAATGGTGACTGGGTTGCTATGGTATTTGAGGGAGATGAGTTATATTCGGGAAAGGCTTGAAGTAGCTAAGGGTTTATCTTGAAGTAGCTAAGGGTTTATCTCGAAGTAGAAAGAAGAGTGAGTGTCTCGGGTTTAGCTCGAGGGAAGGTTATGTTTGGCTCGGGTTTCTTTAACTTTGATGATTTAACAAGTTCTAAAGTTATTAAAATATTAAGTTTTTAAGCAATTTAAATAAAGCTTTAAAGAATATTAAAATGTTTAAGTTGTTAAAGGAATGATAATCATGTTTTTTTTAAAATTATTAAAATAAGTTTTAATAAAAAACAAGTTTCAAAATTTTAAAATGTTGAAGTTTTAAAGATTAATTTTTAAAGGATAAAATAAAGTGTTTAAAAATTAAATGATTATATGTATATTAGTTAATTAATTAAATTAACAAGTGTTTTTGAAAATATGATGATGTAATTTAAGCTTTAATTAAATCAATGTTTTGAATAAAATGATTTCAGGCACTAAGTTTAAATAAGATTTAAATGATTTAATTAAGTAAATTGATTAAGATAAAGGGATATCTTTAATTGATTAAAATGTTGATTTATGATAGGATAATTACTTAGTGAAATTAATTAAAGTATAATTGCTTAATTTTAAGTAATTAAAGGCTAATTTGTTAATGATAATTAATTTAAATGGTTTATTAAATAAACTTTAATGTAATTAAGTGATTAATAAAGATAAATGGTTTATCTTTAAATTAAATTAAGATTTGGATAATTAAAGATTAATTGATGAATAAAAGTAATTGAAGAATAATTAATTAAAGAATAATTACTTGATGTTAGTAATTAAAAGTTAATTTATTTGAGTAATTAGGGGTAATTAATTACTTAAAGGTTAATTACTTTAATGTAATTAAGGAATTAATAGGAGTAATTAAAGGATAGTTAACTATTTAATGTTATTAAATCAAGGTGATTAAATTAATTAACATGATTAATTAATTAATGTGATTAGTTAAAGGATAATTAATTAATGATTAAAGGTTGATTAATCAAGTGATTAAAGAATAATTAATTAAAGGATAATTAATTTATGTGATTAATTAATTAAGGTAATTAATTTGAGGATGATTAATTAATTTAAAAGTTAATTAATTAATGAAAGTGATTAAGGGATGATTTATTAATTAAAGGTTAATTAATTAATATAATTAATTGAGGATAATTAATTAAATAATAATTAAATGATTAAGGGTTAATTATTTAATGATCAAAGGTTGATTGATTTATTAATTGAGATTAATTAATTAAGAATTAAAGGTTGATTAATTTATTATTAAAGGTTAATTAATAAATGATTAAAGGACAATTAACTAAAAAGGTTTATATTTAATTAATGTTAATTAACCAGGATTAATAATTTATTCATAAGTAATTAATCTGGTTTAAATTAATCAGGTGATTAATTGATCTTACTTATGGATGTTTGGATTATATTGAATGCTTTGAATTGTTTGTTATCTCTGATTATATTGCTCTGTGATGTAAATTGTTTTGATTGAGCTGTGATCTGTGATTTATTTATCTATGATGAATTTACTTATCTATCTGTGAATGAAAGATAAGCGTTACAGGATTATACCGCTTATCAATATTGTTGTGCTTGAATTGATGATGATTGTGATATGTTATTGTTGTGTGTAAAACCCCTGGACTACACCACACACACACAAGTACGGATTTCACGGGAAAAAGTCTTGGATATTTTGAATTTAATATTATTTTATTCAAATGGTGAAAAGTTCAAAAGTTGAATTTTGAATCCAAATGGTTTGGAAGTAAAATTGAGTTAAATTTGAAAAGCTTTTGAAAAGGAAGTTTTGAAATTTAGTTTGAATATAATATATCTTGTTTATGTTTTGAAATTGTTTTGGAAATTATGGTTTGAAAGGGTTATATAAGTTATACAATGTATATATGGATTTTAAACCATTTTGAAGTATATTGAATGAATTATCTTGGGAATTTTAAATTTAATTCAAAATAGAACTTGTTGGGAATACGGCAGTTCGCTGATTTCCAATGCATAGTTTGAAAGGTTATAACTTGAGTAAATATAATCGGATTTTCCCGAAATGAAAAGCATTTGTTTTCAAATGATAACAGTTTTCATATAAAGAAAGAATTCCCAGTTTTTGTTGAAAGGATTTCAAGTTATGGGTGAATCCAAATGGAAATGGTTTTGAAAGCTATGAATGAATCTTTGTGAAAGATTGATGAATCTTGGATTCAAATTGAAGTGGATCTTAAAGGGTGAATCTTTTGTTTAAAAGATAAAAAGTGGAAATTTATTTAAACCACTCAAAAGAAATGTTTTGGGTTAAGATCCCAATATATCCATATTGTTTTTAAAAAAACAAGCGCTCGTTATTCGGTTTAGCTGAGAGAGGACTTTATATCATAAAACCCATTCCGAATAGTGATACGACGAAATGGATAGCATTTGAAGACGGTGGTGAAGATCGGGTATTTTCGAGAACGATAGGATTACTTGTCGAATGACTCTGCACTGAGTTGCTCCGGTATAGAGATCTCCATACATGATGAGGAGTCCGATCGGGATTGTGAATACCCGGATTTGCAAGGGCTTCTTTGAAGTGCCTTCGGTTCCGTTCGAACCCGGAACAGACTTGTATGGTTGTATGTCTAACATTACACTTTGAGATGTAAAGTTGATCTCTATCAAATACATTTCTGTTTGGTGGCGGAGAATTTATTCTCTTAGTTTAACACCCTTCTCTGAGACGTATGAGCTCAGAGGTTATGTAGTTGATGGTTATTAGTGATATACTCCCAATTTGGTAGTGTGGCATGTTGAGTGCTGATCATTTGTTGATCGAAGCATGGCTTCTGTGAAAAGCGTAGATTTTTGGATGAGACTTCGTCGAACCTCACAACCCGAAAATGACCGAAACAGGAAAGATGCGGCAATGTTACGGGGGTAGCACCCCTTAGGGTATGTGCATTTCCTTCTGGATAAAAAGTGATATCATGATATGGAGCTCAGATACTTAACTTATGTGGTTGTTGGAAATTATTGGTGTTGAGAGCTCTCGGACAAAGGTTGTGACGACCGGGGGATGACATGCTCGTGTCAGTAGCTACCTAGTTATAGAGGTAACCACCATCAACGTCGTACGAGCCTCGACAACCCCGATGACCAAAACCAACCATAAAACCCTAAATCACCTCCGACGATCCGCCAAGTTTATCAGAAAAATCTCCTCCCATTTTTCCTGAGTTCCCCCACCTTCCATCCTCCTCTGGCCACAATCCCGACGTTACTGAACCACGCGATCGTCGGATATTGACAAAATTTCATATCCCATCCAAATAGCAATTTCTCATGATTTACTACACTAAAAATCTTGAAATCATTATCTAAATTCATCATTTTAACGTACGTTTCTATTTATGAAATCCAAACTCGAAATCAAAATGATTTATTTTTTCTAATTTTCAAAGGTTTCACTGTGATATCTCATTTTAGAAATGACCACTCAACAAATACAATTGAAACCATTTTTAAAATTAGTATTACATTGTTATAATAAATTTTCATTTAAAGATCATCGCCTAGATCTTTTTATATTTTGAGATATGAATTTTTTATTTCGTGAGGAATTCTTACCGGTAGAATAACAGAGAGAGGTATATGTATATACACAGACATTCATACATCAATTCATCTACATATGTATACTTGCAAATATATTTATATTCATACAACATTTCCTAGTCATCATCATCACAGACATCACAAATAAAACAGTTTGAGCTTTTTAGAAGAGGAGTTTCGTCACCTCAAAATGAAGAACAGAGAGAAGCCTGGAAACTTGAAACTGGAAGTGTTTTGAAAGTTGAATTTGATCTGATGCTTGATATTTGATTTGGTTTTAAGCTTTTTTTAATCTACTACTTGATTTAGTTTGAGAAGATGTTGATCTTCTTGCTTCCAGTTTGCTTGTTTGATCTTGAATCTGTTTTGAGATTTGATTTTCTGGTTTGTGTTTTATTTTCCAAGTTTTGTATCTTGCTTTGAATTTGCTTCAGATTTTAGTTTCCTTTTGTTATCAGTTTTAATTGAAGAGAAAAAAAAAGTTTGAGAAGGTTTTGAACTGGAAATAGAATAACCAGGTTTCTTTCTCAAAACACTATATTATATATATATATATACACATATATATATATAATTCAAATCAAAAGAAAACCAATTGCCATTTGTTTTTGTATGTTAAATTTTTCTTACACATGTTGATACTTATTAAAATAAATTAAGCCTACACTTGTAAATGCATGAAATCCTTATTTTACAAATGTCATATGCAAAAAAATTTATGTTTAAACCCTCCATTTATGTTTTCTTATTTAGTTTTATATCTTCGTATATTTATGTGATACATTTTCTATTTACAAAACTAAATTTATTTCAAGTATAAAAGAAATGTATTTTAAACCTTTTAATTAATCTTACTTAAATTTTAACTTAAGTTAATATACCCCTATATATATACACAAACCATTATTATTTCAAAAGATATATAAAATAAAGCTTTGTCTTTATTCTTGTTTAAATTTTAAATTCAAATTATTTTCTAAAATATTTATTTTTGAGATTCAAATTCAAAAATTTAATAAAAAATCAATTTGTATACATATATATAAATAAACAATATATATTATTTATTTTGGAAATTTTCAAATTTAAATTTCAAATTACAATCTATTTATATAAATAAACAAGCACATATCTTATTTAATTTGAAATTTTCAAATTAATTCAAAATTTAATCCAAAATTTTATATTAATTACCAATTTAAATTTAACTCAAAACCGGGATCGTTACAGAATGGGTTGTAGTTAACAATAAGCGAACAACATTGGTCTCTTCTTCCAAAGTTAAAACCATTGACGGGGTCAAAACGGTTTGTTTTTTTTTCAAGATTACGAATTAGCATAGCATTCCGCGTCAAACCCGCTCTTAAAGTTCATGATCCTTTGGAGTATGACCATAAAATTTGCATGACTATCCGTTGCCCGCTTGCCTGAAATTGAAAATTTTCGTTTTATATCCTTCCAAATTTTGTTTAAAATACAAATTAGGTCAAGAAAAATATAAAAAAATATATGTAACGACCCGTATTTTACATGTCGATAAATCGTGGAATAATTATCATTAGGTCGTTGTTACTCTTAAGCCATCTAGAGTTTAAGTCGTTCGAGGTAGAATGGATCGACTTGGAGAAGTGAACGACCTAAGGAGATAGACCGTATGATAGTTAAGTTGTTAGTGTTGGTTGAGTCGTGTAGTGGTTAACTCGAGTGATGCTTAGGTCGTGGGAGCGAGTTAAGGAGGCAGAGCGACCTAAGATAGAGGGGCGACTCAAGATAGTACGACCTAGGAGTTAGATCGTGTAGGGGCTAAGTCATATAGGAGATAGGTCGTGTGGAAGTTAGGTCGGTTAAGCGACCTAAGGTGTTGAGCGACCTAAGGTAGTGGAGCGACTTAAGGTAGTTAACGGGTTAAGGGTTCTAACGATCTAGTGGTGAGCGACCTATAGCAGTGGGCCGTGTCTAGTTAGGTCGTGAGCGACTTACGTTAGGTTGCGAGCGACTTAGTAGAGTCATGACCTATAGAGGTGAGTGAAATTAGGTCGTGGGACGACCTATGATAGGTCATTAGGTCGTCTAGGTGACTCAGGAGGAGATGCGCATGAGTGTTAGGTCGTTGAGTCGCCTGCAGGTTAAGTCGTGGATTTGTTAGGTCGTGTGACCCTGGGTTTGGTTAGGTCGCGGCATTCGATGAGTCGTAAGTCGCAAGGGTAGTTAGGTCGCACGATGGTGTTGAGGCTTATGCCGTTAGGACGCATGGGCGTTAGGTCGGTCATGTTGGTTAGGTCGGAGGTTTTAGGTCGTTAGGTCGGCAACGACCTAGGGGCGAACGACCTAATTCTCAGCCTATAAATAGAGGGCTTTGGTTCACTTTTTAGCACCGGATTTTGAAGCGACGAAGTGCTGCCATTTTTAGAGCTCGACTACAACATTTCTTCACTTCTTTTCTCCACTCTAATCTAGTGATTCCTTCCATCTAAATTGAAGATCAAATCGAAGATCCAAGAGCCAAAGTTGAAGATCTCCATCCATCGAAGAGAGATTTCATCGTTTGAAGTGGAGCTTTGGAGAATCAAGCTTGATTCTTTGCTGTCCAGATCTGGAGTTGGTTGTTTTTGAGGTGTTTAGGTGATTCGGTGAGTGGTGGTTATCTCTCACACGGACCCAAAGGAGTATATTGAATCGGTGGTTTGTTTATGTGCTAAAGAGAGTGATTTCGTGAATTTTTCTCAAGTCTGCATGTAGATCTATTGTTCATGATGATTTGACATCTATTTTACTACATGTTCACTTATGCAAGTTCATTCATCAAGTTGTAGGAATATTGTTCATAATTCATGCTTGTTAGAATGCATGTTAGATTTGGACTCTTTATTTACGAAATTGCCATTATTGTTGTAATTGTTTATTTAGATCTTGTTTGAATGATTGATTACTTGGATTAATGTTTGATTTGATGGATTAGTTGATTGATAACTTGATTTGGACAAGTTGGTCGAAGATGATTCAAAAGCTAAGTGGAAAGGCTCTTGAATAAGGAAAGCTGCTTGTGGCATATGAAACGGATGTTGAAGCTCATATGGATAGATTTGATGATGATGTTGAGATGGAACTTTGCCATGATGCGATGAGGCAAACCATGATGTTGAGATGAGACTTTGCTATGATGCGATGAAGCAAAGCATGATGTGAGAAAAGCCTTGGTTTAATCCAGACGGGATCATCCCAAGCATGTTGATAACTCGGTGATGTGGTCCGGGTTTGTGGATAATGGTTAGCTTGAGAGGCGCTTGAGCTAGTATGGGAATAGCCGTCGAGGAGGATGACTAGAAGGCTGAGATTTCATCGTTGTTGAAGGTTCTAGCATGCTCAAAGCAAGAGTACGTTGGGACGGGTCACGATGGCGTTCCAAGCACGGGTCACGATGACGTGCTAGTACTCTGGGTAGATTTGATAGTCCTAGGCACGGATCACGACGACGTGCGGAGTTATGTCTAGAACCGGGGTTGCCATTAGCCCTTGACGGACGGCTGAAAGAAGGTGTCGGTCATTCAATTAACGGTGATATCAAAGCAATGATAACAGTGATAGCCAGAGTCATGGATGTTTGGTTGTACTATCATTCGATCTCAAGAGCGATGCTTTCTGAGTGCTTATTTGATCTTGATTTAGGCCTTGGGGGTTTATACTTGGAAAACATCGACCTTGACTCGAGTGATAATTGCTTTATTTAAATTGTCTGCTTTGCTATGTTTGTTTATGCGTAGAGGGTCTGGGGGCTATCACTGTAGAATGAGGTGGAGTGGGATGGTTGAGTTCCTATTCCTTTTACCCTTTATGCTCTTTTGGTATGTTTGATAGTTGATTTACTGCTCACTAAGACTGTTGTCTGACTCAAGGTTTTATGTTCAACTCTTATTACCTTGGGCTGTTCATCCATGTTGGGATGGGCAGACTAGGTAGCAGGTGACAGGTGTTGTTCTTAGTGATTGACGCTGTTGATGACGAAGACGAGCTGGGGGCTTTTGCATATTGTTTTCCTACTATATGTACTGGATGTTCCACTGTTTGTTTGATACTCTGAGTGTTATGTAGTGAGGCTTGATGTATTGACTATTCAAATGATTGTATAAAACTATTATGAGTTTATATGATGAGACTTCTGTTCTATAGAGCTTCACTATGTATACTTTCTATTGTATTTTATCCATGCGCTGTGAGTAATACGATAGAGTCTGCTGTTTTATCTTACCCTGACTATTGTCCATGGCTGTCTGGCACACCTTTCAGCGCACCATTCTTTTGTTTTAGTGCGGGAGTCATGGGCGGTCGTCACAATATATTTATCCGAGTTATATGATATTTATATTGTTCGTCTATTGTCCTTATCGTTCAAGCAGTGTCTGAACTAAAATCTCGTTCAATCTTCGTTGTGTATTACAGAAACTGAACACATCTTCATTTAGTCTAGACCGATCGACTCACACACCTACTTTGGAGTCATTTTCTATTTGGTCGTGCTTCTATTACTAGGTTGAAGTTAGATTGAGCTTCTTAGGGTCGCTTCGACCAATGACACGGAGTAGCTTCTGTCCATGCTTGAATATAAAAGAGTGTAATGATCTTATTAACGCGTTGGACCTACTGAATCAATTCTGATGGTAACGATATAAAAATCAATGGTTGACAGAGAATAAACACATATGATTAAGAGTTTGGGGACAGAAGATTTGAACTCAGTTTGATGCCATACAACGAAAATGCAGAAAGTTAGGTAGTTTTTTTGTTTGTTCTTACTTCTTTTAAGTTAGGCATACAAAGAAGAAGAATCTGGAATGGATGGTAATGTGTGGTAACATTATCGATGGTATCCCCAAGAGGCAGAAGAACATGACTCACCACTTGAGCAACTATAAATTATTGCTTTGTGGGATCATGTAGTCATACCATAGCATTAAATGGATGTGACTATCAGATGCAAGGTGGCCGAGGAGATTGAACTTGCAGACTGGTTGAGTAAAGGAGATAGTGACGAAGAGGGAAAAGAAAGTGGAGGAAGAGGCAGACATTGCGTTGAACCAAACAAGTGAGGCTTTCCTCACTTCATCATTTTTAAGGAAACTTTCCCTAATTTTAGCGTGTGGAATCAACTTTAGATCGCCAGGATATATGTGGAAATTATATCCCATTAGACTTGAGCTTGACTCGCACACCAGGTTGGTCCCCAAGTTGTGGGTTTGCCTTATATAGACTCGGGTCCCTTGGATTGGGCAAGTCATTCAGCATTGTTATATGTTGTGTCGACTTATATTAGTGACTATGTTGTAGGTTTATATCTGTCATTTGGGTTTAAACTTTAAAGCTTAACAACTTGATTGTATCTGTAGCTCTAATCACTTCTATAAACAGAACTTAACATTAAAACCTACGAGTACAATCACATGATTAACATGCAGCTCTTTAAGAAATCACATCTCTTTACTTAACAAGCACAGAATAGATTGTAAACTGATAGCGCAAATAGAGCCTGAACAAAAAGAACATAAAATTCATTGCTGAACAAACTAATGATGAACGAAGTTCAAATACATAAATCACAAGTTTACAACTATCACTACACTGAGTTTGTCCCTAGTATGCTAGTATTACAGAAACCCCACACAAGGGTCTAACTTTAATATTCTACAAATATATATATCTGAACAACACTCATGATATTCTTAACACTTCCATCCATCCAAACTAATAAAAGAATCAAAGAAATACACAACCCTCCACATATCTACACAAAGAATCCACCATACGAAAACTACGACCAAAATGATCTTTCAATCGCAATCCAATCCACATTCTTCAAGCACCGGACCATCCGATTTTGCCAAGAAAGGATCAATACGTACCCACAACAAGGACAAAATAGACGCTAGTAGAATCGACCATACAATGATGATAGTAGGTGTCCTATTTTGCCTTCCAACCAAACCTTTAAGGAAGGGATAAAGATGAACGATCACCCAAAATGCAAAAAACAGCTTGCCGAACAAAGGGCCCCATGATTCATACCCATTGTTGATTGCATTGGAAATTCCTGCAACTACCCCAATTATGTTGAAAATTAGAAGAGTTGTGGGCGGTATTAGCAATGTTGTCCACTTGAAAGTGTACAGTTCGGAGAAATCTTCATCATCACTGGCTTTTGAGGTAACGGTGAAGTTTGTGTCTACTCCAGCGAGTACTTTCAGTAAGCCTTGGAAGACGGCAAATAAATGAGCTGAGACTCCTCCTATAACCCAAAATTGCTCGTTTCTCCACCAATCGTCGATTCCTACACCACTCCATCTCATTTCAAGGATGCCCGTCGCGAAAATGCAAATGAAGAGGGACATAAACCATAAACTCGCTACGTTGCTAAGCTGCATGGCACGTAAAAAATAATAAAAGTTACATGTCTGGGCATGTATGTATATGTATGTATACGTATATAGGGTATTTTCAGTTAAGGGCTTCTCAACCCAGCATAATAAGTATTTGAGACGTCACTTCAAAATAATTAGTTTTAAGGAAAAAATATTGTTTTGGGATTTGGGTTTTGATTTGGAAGAGGAGAAGTAAAGATGGAAGAAGAAATCATAGTCTCACATGCTAGAAAAACAAAGATTATATTTGTATAAATATAGCTTTCTCATGTGGATGTTGGGGCCCTGGGGCTCTCATATTTTGCTTTGTTGTGAGGAGAGAAGTCATGCAACACCACATGCGCGCCGCCGTCCGACCGAACCGGGTCGGATACGGGTTTCGGGTTCGGATCCGAAAAATATTTTTGGATCATATGTGAACAGTAACAGGCCAAATTTCAGCCCGTTAAGGACCCAGAACCGAAATTTGAATAAAGGGCGCGAATTTTGTAACGTTTTTCTGAACGTTGCAAATGAATAGACGATGTTTAAATGTTGAATGGATATAGCCGTTCGTAACAGTTGTGAACCGCTGCAAACGGTCGTGACGCTTCGCGAATAGGCACCTCTCTACCACTATAAATAGTGACGTTCAGAAAACGTTAAAAACAATTCTCAATCTTCTTCTTCTTCACAGAGCCATTTTGCGACACCAGAAAGTGTTACAAAACACTACGCCACCATTACTCTGTTTTTGTGACACCACCAAGATGTTGCAAACTCAGAAGACGTCGCAGAATTGCTCTCTTCTTCCTCTCTGTTCTATTCTATACAAATTGCATCATCGGAAACCATTACTAAAGTGTTCTTGGTCGGATCAAAGGCGTACAAACTTTGGATCCGATTACGTTGTTATAAGGCTTCATTGAATCCTGAAAGTCGTTAGTTCGATAACCCGTTTATATCTGATGGGTTGAACTATTGTCTGAAAGAATCTATTCCATAGGTCCTTGAAGTCGGAAGTACAACATTATCTTCATCGCAATTGACATCAAATTTGTCACGAACCGCAAAATTTCCAACAAATTTTCAGACAATAATCTTCAACCATGGAAGGTTCGAGCGCTCTACAAGTTTTGAATCAGCATCTAACTCGATTGGAGCGTTTTGATGGCGAAAATTTTACTCGTTGGCAAGAGACGATGAAATTTTTCCTGATCACCGTCAAGTTATTCTACATTTTGGAAGATGTCTTGGAAGAAATCCCGAAGGAAACTGATAAAAATGATGCTGCTCTAAAGGCAAAACGTGCAAAGCGCAATGAGGACGATTTTCAATGCAGAGGCCATATTCTGAATGCACTATCTACTCCAGTCTATAATGCTCATAGGACCTTGGAAACAACGAAGGCACTCTGGACTGCACTGGAGAATAAGTACTGCATATCCCAGACAAGTAATAAAAAGTTTCTTATTTCTAATTTTATGGATTTCAAAGTGGTCACCAATAAGTCCATAATTGGACAAGAAAGCGAAATCTTACTGTTGGTGAATCAACTTAAAGATGTTGAAATTGATCCCCTTAAATCTTTTGTTGTTGGAGTTATAATTTCTAGACTTCCGCATAGTTGGAATAATTATAAGAAAAAGATGAAGCATGCGGAAACGGATTATAATTTAGACGGTTTACAGCATCATCTTCGTATTGAAGAAGACTCTCGCAAACGCGATCTAGATGATAATCCGCAAACTGAGTCTCATTTTAAGGCAAATAATGTTGAAATTACTGATAAGTTAAAGCCAAAGAATGAGACACAGTTTAAGAAGAAAAATCATTCCAAAACCAACAATAAAAAGAAAGGTGCTTGTTATTTTTGTAACAAGGCCGGTCACTATGCCCGAGACCGCCGTCTGCGAAAGAAACAACAAAAACTGAATGTGGTCGAAGACTCGTTTGTGGCTATTGTGCAAGAGGCGAACTCCATTAGCGGCAATGATAATGATTGGTGGTTCGATACTGGAGCAACCATTCACATTTGCATAGACCGTAATCTGTTCAAGAGTTATGAAGAAAATAAAGGAGAAGCCGATGAAATTACTGGAGCAAATAAGGTTCCAAGCAAAGTTCTGAGAAAAGGCACTATAGAACTTCCTTTCACCTCTGAAAAAGTTCTTACATTAGTCAATGTATTTTATGTACCTGATATGTGTAAAAATTTGGTTTCTGGATACCTTCTTAACAAAGGAGGATTCAAGATGGTGTATGAATCTGATAAACTAGTGTTGTCTAAGAATGGTAGATTCATTGGACAGAGATACTCTTGTAACGGAATAATTAAGTTGAATTTAATAAAGAAATCTTCTGTTATATTGTTGATTCTATTAACTTATGGCATGGTAGATTAGGATGTGTTAATTATAATTTCATTAGAAATACGAATAAATTAGGATTAATTTTTTATTATGATTTCGATACAATCTCTAAATGTGAAATATGTGTTCAAGCAAAAATACACCGAAAATCCTTCAAATCCGTAGAAAGGAAAACTGGTTTGCTTGATTTGGTATATAATGATGTGGGTGACTTAAAAAGTCATATCACATATGGTGGTAACCAATACTATATAACATTCATTGATGATTATACTAGATATGCATATGTATATCTAATGAAAACTAAAGATGAGGTTTTTGATAAATTCAAAATTTACAAAGCAGAGGTCGAAACACAATTACGAGTTAAAATTAAAATATTACATTCAGATTGTGGTGGTGAATATTTCTCAAATGAATTCACCTTGTTTTGCAAACAACAAGGTATAATTCACCAATGTACTGCCCCATATACACCACAATAAAATGGTGTTGCTGAAAGAAAGAATATAACTTTAGTAGAAATGGTTAATGCCATACTTATAAGTTCTAATTTACCTTATAACCTATGGGGTGATGCTATGTTATCTGCTTGTTATATTTTAAATAGAGTACCACTTAAAAAGAATAATATTTCCCTTATGAATTATGGTTTAAAAGAAAACCTAACTAGACTTAAAATTTGGGGTTGCTTAACATATGTTAGAAAACCAGACCCTAAACAACCAAAGTTAGGAAATAGAGCATTTATATGTGTTTTCATAGGATATTCACGTAATAGTATAACTTATAGATTCCTTATTCTTGACATCCTAGAAGTTATAGAATCTGTAGATGTAGAATTTTTTGAAAATCAAACTATTAAGATCCCATTGAGATCATCTAGTCCAGAACTTAGTATTGCTAATGATATCAATAACGATGATTAGGCTCCTGATAAAAACAGTAAGGAAGTATCAGTACCAGATAATAGAACTGAACAACGGAGAAGTAAAAGAGCGAGAACAGAGAAGGACTATGGTCCTGACTTCATTGCATATCTAGTAGAAGGCAGTAAGGACAAAGTCCTTAATATGACTAAATATGTAATGAACGTCGATGACGATCCTAAAACTTATTTTGAAACTATGAGTTTCAGAGATTCCAATTTCTGAAAAGAAGCTATTAATGAAGAAATGAGTCCATACTGTTAAATCAAACTTGGGTTTTAACTGATTTACCTCCTGGTGCTAAACCTATAGGATATAAATGGATATTCAAGAAAAAGTTGAATACAAATAGATCCATTGATAAGTTTAAAACCAGATTAGTTGCTAAGGGATATAAGCAAAGACATGGAGTAGATTACTTTGATACATATGCTCCAGTTGCTCGCATATCTTCTATACGCTGTTTAGTTGCACTTGTATCAATTCATAAATTAGTCATACATCAAATGGATGTAAAGACTGCTTTTCTAAATGGAGATTTAGAAGAAGAGATATATATGGAACAACCTGAAGGTTTCAAAACCCAGGCCAAGAAAAGAAAGTCTGCAAATTAGTGAAATCTGTTTATGGCCTGAAGCAAGCTCACATGCAATGGCATGAGAAATTTGATAAAGTTGCACTGTCATTTGGATTCATTTTATAGCAAATCGGATAACAACGGTGGTGTTATAATATGTTTATACGTTGATGACATGCTAATATTTGGTTCTAATATATTCTGTGTGAATGAAACTAAAAAGTTTTTGTCTTCTAAATTCGATATGAAAGATTTAGGAGAGGCTGATGTAATTTTGGGAATTAAAATTATTAGGAAAGAGGTGGAGTTATTACTAACTCAATTTCATTACATAGAGAAATTCCTACAAAAGTATGGTCATTACGATGACAAACCAGCACCAACTCCTTTAGATGCTAGTATTAAATTAGAAAAGAACACTGGACGTACTAACTCTCAACTAGAGTATTCCGGTATTATTGGGAGTCTTATGTATGTTATGCATTGCACTAGACCGGACATCGCGCATGTTATAAGTGTATTGTGTCGATTTACGAGTAATCCATGTTTCGAACATTGGAAAGCTATTTCCAGAGTTTTAGCTTATTTGAAAGGAACCATTGAATATGATTTATCTTATAAAGAATATCCAGCTGTAATAGAAGGATATAGTGATGCAATCTGGAAAAATGTAGAATCCAAATCCAAGTCTACTGTTGGATGGATCTTTACATTAGGAGGCGCTGCTGTGTCTTGGGCTTACAAGAAGCAGACCTGTATTTCTGACTCAACAATTTTGTCAGAATTGATTGCATTAGCATATGCATGTAAAGAAGCGGAATGGCTTAGGAATTTATTAATGGAAATCCCTTCATGGAAGAAGCCATCTCCAGCAGTCTTGATTAACTGTGACAATCAAGCAACGATATACAATGTGTCTAATAAGACATATAATGGAAAGTCTAGACATGTGAGTCTAAGACACCAAATGGTGGGACGGTTACTCAAAAGAGGAGTTATAACTGTTGACTACAAAGAAACAAAGAAAAACTTGATCGACCCACTTACAAAGAGTCTTCCAAAGGCAATGGTTTCTATAAAGTCTAAAAAAATGGGACTAAGGTCTGTGAATGAAGGTTGATCATTCTTAACAGAAACCCAACTTATGTCTTGAAAAGGATAGACAAAGTTCAATGGGTACCAACAAGTTAAGAGAATGATTATGAAACACTAAATCAATAATCCCATAATATTTAATGTTGGATTCTGCAAGAACAAAGGATGGATATATATCCTTAATAAGTTTAGAAACCTTAAAAGATGTATCGCAGAAATACCTTAAGAGACTTACCTATATGAGTATGGAAATCAGGTTGTTTCGTAGGAAAGTAAGACCGCTTTCTAAGTAGACTCATGAAGCAGGATTTAAGCACATGGTCATTAACGTGCTGAGCAATATAGAACACTTTACCTAAGAAAATCAACATGTGTGATTGTTCTGGTTTTATCATTATGGATACTTGGTTCAAAATTCGTTCACCATAGAATCTCGATAAGGCTTTGAATGGTTTACACTAAGAAAAGGTTCAAATCCAAAAGATACTTTTTATTTATGTGTTGTTTTTCACGATGATGCAAAACTTGATCTTATAACTACATAGACTTGATCCCACTTGGGTATGTAGGAAATCACTTTAGTGATTCAGCCGTCCTATTTATTTTGAAAATTGGGAAAGTAAAGAGGGAAGAAGAAATCATAGTCTCACATGCTAGAAAAACAAAGACTATATTTGTATAAATATAACTTTCTCATGTGGATGTTGAGGCCTTGGGGCTCCCACATATTTGCTTTGTTATGAGGAGAGAAGTCATGCAACACCACATGCGCGCCGCCGTCGTCCGACCGAACCGGGCCGGATCGGATTTCGGGTTCGGATCCGAAAATATTTATGGATCATATGTGAACAGTAACGGGCCAAATTTCCGCCCGTTAAGGACCCAGAACTGAAATTTCTGCATTTGAATAGATGGCGGAAATTTTGTAACGTTTTTCTGAACGTTGCAAATAAATAGACGCGGCGTTTAAATGTTAAATGGATATAGCCGTTCGTAACAGTTGTGAACCGTTGCAAACGGTCGTGATGTTTCGCGAATAGGCATCTCTCTACCACTATAAATAGTGACGTCCAGAAAACGTTAAAAACAATTCTCAATTTTTCTTCTTCTTCACAGAGTCATTTTGCGACACCAGAAAAGTGTTACAAAACACTGCGCCACCATTACTCTATTTTCGTGACGACACTAAGGTGTTGCAAACTCAGAAGACGTCGCAGAATTGCTCTCTTCTTCCTCTCCGTTCTATTCTATACAAATTGCATCATCAGAAACCATTACTAAAGTGTTCTCGGTCGGATCAAAGGCGTACAAACTTTGGATATGATTACGCTGTTATAAGACTTCATTAAATCCTTAAAGTCGATAGTTCGATAACCCGTTTGTACCTGGTGGGTTGAACTATTGTCTGAAAGAATCTATTTCATAGATCCTTGAAATCGGAAGTACAGTATTATCTTCATCGCAATTGTCATCAAATTTGTCTCGAACCGCAAAATCCCCAACAAAAAACATAAAAGAACGTATCACTTTCAATAACATGAAAAAGATAATTGCATTTATCATTTCTAGTTTCAAAGGTAAGCGATAAAAGAGCGTATCATTTTCAGGGATAGAAAAAACTTAATTTCATTTATCATTTTCCTCTAAAATGGTATTTTCTTTTATCTTATGTTCTTAACACTAATTATTCTTTGTTCTAGAAACTTATTACCTTAAAAAATGTGTGTGTACACACACATACACATACATATACATGTATGTTTGTGTGTGTGTTACATATTTTTGAAACCACTCAATATTCACTAACCATATAACACATCCTACGAATAATTAGCAAAGGGATTAAGTGCACATATGCATTAATCAAACTTTGTTTTGACCAGATGAGATACCCTTTGGGAATGACAAGACATACATATAACTAGTCTATAAGTATAAATTCTATAAGCACAAAGAACCATTATAGACTATATTCACTATTCCTAGTATTTGAAACCTTTCTATATACTCGTAAAATTTACAGCACAAAGTGAATAATGTAATTGATACCTCGGGAGTGATGAACTTTCCAGTGAGCAAGCAAACAGCAGGCAAAGTACAATAAGCGAGAAGAGGGATTGATGTCAAAGGATAAACAACAGAATTTATATATGAAAGTCGCTCCAGCCATTTTAGTCCGCCACCATATCCATACCAAAGAGGACAATGTCGTGATAACAGAATTTCTACCGAGCCCAAAGCCCATCTAAGTACTTGATGAAGACGGTCTGACAAATTAAGTGGTGCTGATCCTTTAAAAGCAGGTCTTCGTGGTATACAATATATCGATCTCCATCCATGGCAATGCATTTTGAAACCAGTTAGAATATCTTCTGTGACTGAACCATATATCCACCCAACCTATATAAGAACATCAAGCTTTATTTAGTCTTGCGGTAACTATTTGAATAAATAAAAAATTACATAGAGAAATTCTGGATTTTTTATACTCCATATCCAGAAAAATGTTTGTGTTGGTTGTAATTTTCTAAAAGAAAGTGAAAACTTGAGAAAGGACCTCTTTTCCCCAGTCAGTTTTGTCTTCGTAGCCGCAACTGATGACATGGATAGCTTCTTTCAATAACGATGTTGGAGTTGCAGACTCTAATGTTCCACCATCTTCAAGAAGAGTAGAAGCAACAAAAACAGGAGACTGCCCGAATTTCTTTTCCAGCTTTTGATCAGACATAAGTGGTTTCTCACTCTCAATGCCTACATTACATTTAAAGTATATGTTAACTTTATGTGCTGATTTGTGCAAATCATAAGCACATATACAAGTTGAATATTGCTAACTGATCAAACTATTTTGATTTTTTTACGCAGATAAGCATCAATTGTAATTTATTTCAAGTTTCAACGCAATTTATGTTTTCCTTCAAGTTAAAAAATTTAGGTGCAACAATATGATGACATAACCTTCTCTGTAACCTTTTTCTTCAATTGTTAAACAAGAATTAGATAAAAACAACATTATAGTTTTCTTTTTCTTTTTCTTTATTTGATTTGATCAGCATAAAATATATATTTTTACATGAGAAATTCAGACAAATCCATGTAGTCTAATCACGTACACACACAAAAAAAAAAAAAAAGGCTTATAAGCCAAAAAGGCGGCCTTGAACCGAGTGGTTGAGTGTAATTAATAAATGTTCCTTGTCATGTGATAAGCAAAAGCAATAGGATAAGCCCAAAAACATTTTGCCATTGGATAAACTTTACTTGTCATTTCTGTTGTTTTGCCATAGGAAGGAGACACACATGAACCTTGAGGCCTTTTCTAGATTACATCATTTTTCCCCTTTATATGCCCAAAGCAGATTCGTGAAATGGGTACAGGAGGAAAAAAAAAACCGCTTTAAAAGATAGTAGTTTTTCCAGAATTCTCATTACGGTGTTAGTGGCTTATGTATTTAAACCTCCTGCTGAATTCAAACATTCTATTCTCTAAACTTATTATACTTACGTTAGAAAAAGAAAAGAAAAGAAAAAAAAAAAAAAAAAAAAAAAAAAAGTTGTTTCCAAAAACACAGTTCTGTAAGGAAATAAAAAACAATATATCGGTTATATCCTTTCAATTTAAACATATGAAAAATGAATAGTTCTTTTTTTCCTTTCATACCTTTTCCACGAGTTTCTCTTAAAAAAGTTGTCATATATTGTTATTGATTTACTCTAAGGCGAGCTTTCGACTGAACTGTGGCCAGAGAAACATCAGTCCCTAAAATGTTCCAACTTCTAAAGGCTTTTTTACCCAGGCTAGGAAACCAAAGAAGAGATGAATGGTTGAATGATATTTTAGTGTATGCTGAAACAACATACTTCATAGTTTGCCCAATGTACTTCAGAAAAACTAATTGATAAATGGTATATGGCATAGTCTAAAGATGTACTTTAACAAGATGGAGTATAATTGGTTTACTCCAGAATGTATGCCTACCTTCAAATCCCTCTTCAATTCCTTCTAAAGCAAAAACAGTTGTTTCACTGCCGTGTCTCTTAAAAATGGACTTCTTTTTTCCTGTCTTCTTCTTTGTAGTTTTCTTCTTCTTCCCAGAACAACAGCAACCGCAACAACACCATTTTGGTAAACAGTTGCAAGTTCTTGTTGGGGGCTTTTTTGTCTTTGGAGCATCAAATCCGTAAAGAGCTTGCCTTCTAAACACACATCCTGTACCAACATAAATCGGTCCTTGGATGCCATCGAGACCCTTCATGTTAATCTACAATGAAACAAAAACCGAAGAAGTTAATAACAAAAACAAGATCTATATCATTGAGAAAAAACAAATCTTTTATTTTCCTGCTTACATCAAAAAACACAACATTTCGGTTAGCATATCGATCGTGTCGATCAATACCATCGAATCGTTGAGGGAATTGCACATAACACACTTTCTTCCCTAATAATGGGTCCATCATGAAACACATAGATTCTCTTAGTGCCTTGCTGTTATTAATATAATGATCACAATCAAGATTCAAAAGATACGGTGCGTTTGTGAGCACAGCTGAGACTCTAACCTGTAAATGCACAAATCAACCAACAAATAATATTGTAAATATAGGACATCGAATAACAATGTGTTCAAGGCTGTAAAGTGAAGGGACAGGCAAAACAAAATTTACCAAAGCATTCATAGCACCGGCCTTCTTATGATGATTGAACCCAGGTCTTTTTTCTCTTGAAACATATACTAAGCGAGGGAGTTCGTTTCCTTCCGTATCATGCCCACCGCTTTGACCAAGAAAAACCTTCATGCACATGTGATATTGAGTTGACATTTTCAGAAATAAGTAGAAGGAAAACTGGAGCATAAAAAATAAATAAGGATGCATTTACCTGAATCATTCCAGGATGATCACGGACATTATTTCCAGGCCAAGGAGTTCCATCTTGCATAGTCCATCCTTCTTCCGGAACCTTCTGAGCCTTCGAGACCAAAGCATTAATCCGTACCTTGAACTCTTCGTATTCTCTCTACAAAAATAGTTATGTCAACTCAAGAAAGGTTCACAGCATTTCAATATAGTCATCATTTAATAACTACAATCATTCATACCTTCATTGCTCTCCTCTCCTTCACGAACGAAGGCACAACCTTATCTTTTAGGTAATCGATCTTTTGTTGGAAATACCACTCCGGTGCACGTGGTTCAATTGAAAATTTCTTGCAAAAAGGTACCCATTTTTTTGCAAATTCAGAGGTTTCAGACAATGCTTCGAATGTAAGCATTGCAGCACCATCATCAGAAATAAAGCATGAGACTTTATCAACAGGGTAATCAACGGCTAGGATTGAGAGTACAGTGTTTGCTGTAACTATAGGTGGCTCTTTTAATGGATCAACTGTACTCACAAATATGTCCACTGGAGAAAGTTGAGATGGTAGACCTTCTTTTTCATACCTCAATGAAAGTCTATCAAGATAAGTTTCTCTTTCAATAGGAAGCCACTTGGGAAATTGATCGAGTATCCATGAAAGAGCAAACCAAATTTCGCATATCACGGACACAAGCCATAGTGCAAATGCATCATGCACTGGATGTGTGATTCTGTAATGAAAGAAGAACCCAAGAACTACAAGGCGAATGACGATGATTATCCTATATGGATTGATCAAACTGGAAGGGAGGGGTAGTTTTCTTGACAATGGTTGTCTAGCTTCATCCATTCTAGTTTATTTAACAAACAATAATGCATTATAAATACTACTAATTTCAATCAATAAAATTTGACCTAAGGTTTTTAATAACTTACAACGGTAAATCAGGATCATCGCCATCTTTACCACCATTTCCTTCATTTCTTGATGTCTCTTGTTTTTGCTTCCAAATCTCCATTCTTTGCTTCCATGCAACACTTCCATAGCCATAAGCTGCAAGATCTTTAGAAGGATCCATGGATCGAGGTTGCACTGAAGAAAAAAATATCAATTTCATTAATAATAAGATTCATTTTCTTTCTTATGACAGTTAAGGTATTAGGTTGCTTATGGTACCTGGAAGATTAGAATCCACAAAAGGGAGAGGATGAACTCTTTTTCCTCCGCCATTCATATATGAAGGCACCAATGCATGTTGTTCAGGTGGAATGTCATCGGCCTGTAAAAATAATGTATATTTACAATGATATTGTCATATAGAATATTTAGTCCATCCGTCCATTCACAAGTTTGTGACTCTGTGTGTGCGTGCGGGCGCACATGTGTGTATTTTAATGGTTGATATGGATGTATTGACTAATTGTGCGTGTGTGTGTGAGAGATATGAAGTTCAGATTGCATCAACAATATTTCGGTCATAAGCATTATGGTTACAGGGGAAGTGATTGTTTTGAGGTCAAAAATGAACCGACTTGAAATCAAGTAAGTTAAGCTTAAACTTTAAATACGTTGCTTGACCCTTTACATCTATTGATGGTTTAGGTTTTGTGAATGGTGAAAAGCTCAAAACTAAAATAGAAAAAAAAATTGACTGATTAGCATTACGATTATCCAATTGACTAGAAATACATAATTATAAGCGGCACTATCGAACAAACAAAGTATTTTACTCACTTTTTAACAATTAGCACAATGTAAGTCACAACGCAAAACCATAATAAAATGGCTTTCAATAAGAAAATTTCAATCAAGATAGTTCTTCTGTGTGGCATATCTAATGCACATACAGAAAAAGTTCAACTAGTTGCCTATACTATGTGTAAATAAACTATATGTACTCCAAAAATGACAATATCATTTATAAACCTAGAACAAGTTCAAACATCATAAATCATAATAGGCGTACCATTTCACCATTAGTAAGCAAAAGGACTTGAGATCGACTACCAACTCCATCTCCTTCTCGCCCAAATCTCATATGACCATAGAACATAGAATCAGCTCCATACTGCATATCTTCGTTATCTCTTCCAGCAAAACTGAACTCATTTTCGATGTCATCAACTCCATCCTCCTCCTCATCACCCTCAACTCTTGGACGACCTTAAAAAAAAATCAATTTTTCGTCAACTTTCTAAAGTTGAAAAGGAAGACAAAAGGTTACTAGTTAGTAAGCAAAATAACGCTACCTTTAAGCCTCTTAAATCTAGTTTTGCATTGTGGGCAAACTTGACTACCTTCTCTTCTTTCATAATCATAACAATCTTTACAAACAGGAAAAGCACATTCATTGCAAGCAACAAATAGCTCTCCATCTGAAGTTAATCCAACATCATCTCCGCAAATTTGACATATTTGCCCACTCACTTGGTTCAATGGCTTTTGCTATAAAATCCATTAAAGAAAATTAATAAACAGCTAACCACGTTTTATTGACTAAAAATCTGAAGTGCAAACACTTACACCCAACTCTCCTTCTCGGCGGATCACAACAAGCTCGTTCCTATTGTGAGAGCCAGCCACAAGGCCAGCACTCGCCTCCATGGCCGCAGATCTGAAGAAACTGAACGATGTGTAGTTCAAAAGTTTATACTTTGGTGCGGATTGCAAGTACCCAAATCAATTTTATTGAACAATTTGAAAGGTTGAATTTTTTGGAACACAATTAATATTCTTGCCATGTTTTATGATGATGAGTTTTTTAAAGCCAGTTCACCGACAAAGAGTATGCATTAAAGGATTTACTATCTTACACTATCAACACAAAGCTAATGAAAACTACAATGCATTGGACGGATATAATTAATAACAAAAGCAAACAGAAAAAAAAAAAAAAAATAGAAAGAAGAAGAAGAGTATGAACAGGTTGGCAAATAATACAATATTGAAGATGAATACATGATGCATGTGCTGTTTCAAGCACTGTGTCCTTTGCTTAGCTATCGCTGTCTTTGCCTTCCTGGATCTTTGCTTGCATGGATAATAAGTAGACCCCACTTTGGTTAGGATTTAGCTCATTATGGTGGTGACTTTTGTTTAAGAAGGTTAGTTAATTTGTTGCACTTGTTTGTTTTTGATTTGAAAGGTTAGTCATGTAGTTTGCTAACAAGGATAACAGTGAGTGCTAGCTCGCTTGTATTTCATTAGGGGACTCTACAGGATCTGTGTCTATTTTGGACGTGTAATATGGTTTTTCTTCTCTCTTGTTATTGAATTTGTTTATAAAATACACACACTACACAATCAAGTGTAATCTTTGTAGGATATATAGTAATTTCTAAATATCATTTTTTTTAATAGTTGTTGCAAGTTGTGGTATTGAGATAATACAAAAAATCCAGTTACATCTCACAGATATGTCAGAATGGAGAAGAGAAACGACTGTTTATTGAACAAATGTTTAAAACCAAACGTTTGTTGTGGTGACAATTAGACCCGATGGGTCCGACTAGGACCAAACTTGATGGATCTCAATTCTAGACCGGCTGGCTTTTGTCAGTGCTTAATCAATAATCGACTCGGATCTAACTCTTATGGCGAACATTGTTCAAAATAAAGTTAGTTATTGGTTTTATTTTCTATTGTATATATTGTTATATTATAATATAATTTTATGTTTTAAATACATTAAATATATACAAGTAGAAAATCATTAGATAATGTATTTAATCAATTGCAGTTACGAATATACTCGTAAACATTAGCATTGAACTGTATAAAATAAATGATTGTCTTTAAATATTCTCAGTCAAAAGGTATCCAGAACGGTATATTGATATGTCAATTGAGACTGATGTACGTAACGCTTTCATTGTGATAGACCTTGAATTACTCTCATGAACATTGGGGGCACTATATACAGTGTAGTTGTTTGAAACCGTGACGACCTCCTACCACCTTTGATATCCAATATACCAAATCTTATAGCATAATAGTGTGTTGTGGTGGTGCCCGACTAATGGAGGGATGCAGTGAAGGGTTAACGTAGTGATCGATCAATGAGTAATCTGTCGCATATCTCACAGCACATAAACAAAATATAATAACAAATATATATAAAACATGCAAGACATTGACATATTTAATTAAACCAAAATAACCATCATATTAGAGTGCAATGTAGGTTCATCAGGTTATACAAAGCAGAGTAATAGAGTTTTTACATCTCAATACATCAAATAGACTTTAGATAACTGTCTCTACATATAATAAGCGCTAGATAGCTTCATAGCACTACACAATGAAAATTAGCGATGACGACTCCAATAATAGGCGTATAAGAAAGCGTCAACCTCCAACTTTGTAACATCCTAATATTTTCAACCATTCGCATGCACACATGGCGGATTTGAATTGCTCAAAATACCAGATTGTTAATTTATATTTGGCAAAACTCAGCGTATACAGTAAATAAATAAATCACAGCATCACAGACACAGAGTAATATACAATATGCAGCGGAAACAAAATGAATAGTAGTTCATTAAGCTACTATATATATATATATATATATATATATATATATATATATATCAGAGTTAAATAAGATACAGTAGAAGTTTCAAATACAATAAATGTCTCAATACAATAGTCAAATACAAGGTCAGAATACATCACTGAAATCAACTGAATAACTGCAAGCTGAAAAGATGTAGATGAATCTTCAAACGAAGCTCCAACTCCAAATGTGAGTCTTAAAAGTTGTATCACTCAGTCTGACCCGAGCGTAAAGCAAAACACAAAACACTTGAGTCAGGATTAACATTCTTATATAAATAAATCCAACTCAAGTGAAATAACAACCGAAATACAAGTAACTCAAAAGATGTTTGGGACAACCACCCTCTAAGGATCCGTTAAACTATCTACTATGTAGTAATATACGCGATTACAATAATGTCTATAGTAAAGTAAACTATTAAAATAGCATTAAGGCGTTACTGATATCCCCATTAACACATTTTATAGTGCCAATAGTCTATACATTAGCATTAAGGCTTACCCATATCATTTCAATCCGCAATTTAAATATATACGGGTATATATCATTTCAACCCGCAATACCAAATTCAATTCAATGAAAATCGCTTGGGTTTATCATTTCAACCCATATGATTTTTTCATATTCTACAGATCGTTTGGGTATGTATCATTTCAACCCATAGTGAATTCTATACTAACGTGGAACTTGCAAAGCAATGACTGATATGATAATAATATAACAGACATGTATCATCAATATAAATAATAGATTATGGTGTCATATTTCACAGGTGAACAAATACAGATAATAGCATATATATAGAAATGTAAATAACTAACAGCAGATATTTCAATTGTCGTTTCAATTGAAATCAAATTTAATAAATATAAGAACGTTAATCGTGAGTGATTGCTCACCATTCGAGGCTAGAGATGAACGAGAAGCTAGAGATGAGTTACGAATGCAAGCATGGATTCCAAAGCAAAGCTAGATTTAATGCGAATTCGACGAATAGAGCTGATAATAAGAATCGATGAAAACAAACCAATTAGTCCAGGATATAACTTATATATATATATATATATATATATATATATATATATATATATATATTATTGATTTATAAAAATCAATACTTTAATTTAAGACAAAATTAAAATGAAATATACATATATAGTTAAAATAAGACATATACTTATAATAATAAAATCAATTTGGTTCAAAACAATTTAAAATTCATGTATATTCACTATAGACCTATCTATAACAACAAAATGTTATAGGGCTTATATAAATTCATATATACACACATAAAAGCAACATATCTTAAATAACGTATAGAAACATCTATATGCGTAAATCAATATATTATATACATATAACTAATACAATTATATATGCAGACTAAACTATTATACATCTTATAATATATATATATATAAGTAGGATTTAATGCTCAAGCTAAACTGTAAGTAAGAAAGAGTATACTCAAAGAAGTCGAACATCTGTTAATATATATATATATAAACTAAACGTAATAGAAATTTATAAACCCAGGTATATACTGCAAAACAGGTAATAAAATTTCCATATAACTTTTATATACAATATATATCATATAAAATCTAATATATATAATATAGAATAACAGCCTTTCAATATATATAGTTTTAAAATTAATGTTATTAGAAAACAAACTCATAATATATACAGACCCACTAAGATATATGTATATCAACTATATAATATAAACTCAAATCATTATGCAAAGCTTGTAAATAAGATCAATATATCAATTATGTAGTATACGTATTATAGTTTAAAATAAGTACTTATATTTAAAACCAATATTTAAACTAAAACGCGTATACCGACTATCTACATCTTATATATATATAATAAAAACCAATATCCTTCTTATATATTTACTTTTAAACCAAACAGGTTTGCTTCAGAACAGAATATAAAAACTATAGACACACTATTATATTATGTTATAGGCTTTAGATAAAATTATATATAAACTATAACACACACACACACACACACACACACACACACACACACACACACACACATATATATATATATACCTTAGTGTATAAATATCAAACCGAAGAGCTCGGTTCCATGGAAAGTCTGGGCAAATAAGCAACAGTGGAAGGCAACAGAGAGTAAGGCAGTTCGAAAGCGAAAGCGATGGTGGAAAGAGAAGGAAGCATGCGGCTTGCGTAAGGTTGGAGGCTCGGGTTAATGTCAAAGTGTGAGTTGATTGCGGGGAAAAAGGAAGCTGCCGATGGTGGAGAGATGCTTCGATCTGCTGCTGTATGTGGTGAGAAGGTGAGCTTGTCGGAGATGTGCCAATGTGCTATGGGGTTTGCTATGACGTGAAGGAGGAGGATGGAAAAGGTGGATAAGCGAACGTGACAAAGGTTAAACGAGCAAGCCACCGTAAGAAAAATATGGGTTCCATGTATATATATATATATATATATATATTATTTTACTTTCTCAGAAAAATATGAACTGTATAAAAGTAGAAAAAAGTGAGCAGGTAAATTTGGTGGAAGAAACAAAAAGACGAACAAGTGATTAAGTTTAAATCATGGAGAATAGTAACAGTCAAAATTTAATTCTTTTGGGAAAATTGAAAGGAAGTAGCTGCTTGTTCAAACGATGGATAATTGAAAGGCATGGGAAGCCAAACATCTCTATAAACGTATCGATATAGTTATCCGTTTCATGGATATTGCCGGGCACCGGAAATCTGAAACACAGAATTGAATATAACGTAGAGATCAGTACGACGGGACAATCAAAATGTTATATTGATATTAGTGGTACGATCATCCGATCAAAAATCGACATCGGTATCGAAAATGCTGCAAATCCATCGAAAATAAGATAAACGGAGCAATAGCAGTTCAAATTTGAAGAAATGAAATATGACGTCTCACTCAGAAGATGATTTACAAATTTATTATGAAAAATATTCAAGTTTGGAATTTTTTTTATTAACATCAAATATTAACTGATTTAAATTTAAATAAAATTACATAAGAAAATAAACTTCCATATTTTCAGATGAAAATTTACCATTTGCTATTTTAAATAGACGTAATCCAAATATAAAATTTTAAATTCAAAATTCAATTATTAAAAATTTCAAAAAAATTCAGTTAAATATATTATTAAAACAAATAAAACTTTACGGGTCGTTACATACTTATTCTCCGCACAGCTCCATGTGCTATCTCATACTTGGCTCTCAGTCTACTCATTTAAGAGTATCCAAAATGTTAAGAAACATTAAAGATACTTTGGATCAGATAAAAGTCTAGTATAAGTGATCTATAATCTCAAATTAGATACAAATCATAAACATCGTAAATAGGAACATCTAGTATTAAGAATCATACATGATCTGTCTCTACATTAACGAGTTAGCACATGAATATAAGATATGTTAAGCAATCATCAATGGGTGTATTACTATTTTAAGTACAATCTAGGGTGCTTGAGTATCCAACTCGATACCTACAACTTAGGACAACCATAGAAAATATAACAACCATCAAACAAATCTTGCATCTCTCAACTCAAATGTCATTGGATATATGATAACTCGTATGATCACTCCATATGATTGGCGACTACTCAATATTGTGGTCTCATCATTGCTTGAATTCATGCCACTTCGTATAGCCAGGAAACTAGACCATCCCCGTAAGATCCAAAATAATGGATCACTCTATAAGATCCAAGTGGGTGTCCTTATATACTCCTGCTTTATTAGCGTACATCAAAATTTCTGAGTTAACAACGATCTCATGGCATACATTTCTATAGTAGAACCACCTCTTGTTCCACTCCACAAGCCCACTATGTATCGAACTTGCATGCTCAAACAATCACCGGATGCTCTATCACCGCCTTTACAAAGTGCTTAATAAAATCATTAGACGAGTCGGGTCGGTACCGACCCTTTTAGGATTGGCAACCCACTTCTTGCTTAGCCATTTCAACTCCTAGTTGTTTCGCCAAAGTTGCCATGCTCCTCTCGAATTCTACCTTGCGGTACTCTTACATAAAGTGCCAATTACATTAGGTCGGTACCGACCCAACCTCGAGTCAGTTGCCTTCCTTCATACTTAGCTGCAATTTTTGTCTTCAATACTCCCTGCCTTCAATGCCTAAGTTCCTTTGAGCCTTCCCCATGTCATTTTCCAACAAACTTGGGGTCCTCCTTGTGTTACTTGCAAAAGTTTCTCCCTTGAGCTTCCATTGTGCCACTTGCCAAAGAACTCGGGTCTGCAGCAGAAGGGCATGGGTCTGTATTGATCCATTTGGGCCTATGCGATTCGTATAATTAATCTAAAAAAATTAACTAAGTTTTGCCTTGATCGTCTTTACACCGACCCTGATCTGTCTGATTCCTTGTATCTACGTGCAATTCTATTTGCAACGGTATGTTTCCAATTTTCTTTAGTCGATCCATCGAAGCTTGCTATATTGCTACAGATCTTCTATCTTTTTTGTAATCAAATTGGAAAGCATATCAAATACCTACTCTATTTACACAAAGATCATCACCCATAATGATGATCCAACTCCCAATTTGACACGATAAGTGTTTCATCCATTCATACGTGAAAATACAACATGCAAACAAGTAAACAAGCATCGCATCATTGTAAATAATTAATATAACATCCTTTCTATCCTAATATTCACATAATCTATTGAAGCATAGACATACATGTTTAAAATCACTTTAAAACCATTTAAAATTCATTTATGCTTCATTTTCTAAATCAAGTCGGTCCCAAAATTATATTTTTATTTGAAAAATGGATCCAAAGCATTAAATTATATAAAAATGTATATAATAGGTTATGAGATGATAAATCACCCACCAATCAATGTAAGATCAATGTAATTCACACAGACCAATGAAAATCCAATCCACCGTAGAAAAGATCTATATTCTATCCTAAAATGCTAATTTTCTAATTTATAGTTGTTCTTGTTGTTAATCTAGCCTTAATCCCTTGATGTAACCATGTAGAATGGTTAAATCATGGTTTTGATTGGAGAAATGTTTACTGGTGGATTAATTATGTTTTTAGGAAGATGAACAATGATTTAGGACTGCCTTTACAATTGTAGTTAGCACAAATCCAAAAGATAGCTTAGTGGATCTAATTATGTGCTTAGGCTAATTACCATATAAATCTACCTAAAAACTATCAAACATAAAACTGGAAGATTTTCTACACTGCTTGGCCAAATTAATATTATGACTGCTCAATAGAAAGGCATACTATCATATCTTTCATTTGGAATGGATTTTAGAATCTAATTCATCTTCTATCAAAAGTTATAGTCATGTAATATCCCGAAATTTCGGGGAATTTAAAATGTGATAATCTCTTAATTAAATCATTAAAAATTGATAAAACTGTTTCTTCAAATATAAATAATTAAAATAAAATTTATGTGATGTTTTTAAATTTATAAATCAATTGATTTTAAATGGTAGAATTATTTAATTTGTGTTATTTTATAAATTTGATTGACATTTTAATTTAATAAGTATTGTTAAATATATGTTTATTTAAAAAAAATTAACTTTAAAATTAGAATTCAATATTTCTTAATTTAAAAGTGTGTTTAATAAAACCATATTTGATTTGAAATTTAAGTTTAAATTGAATTTGAATTTTTATATTTGAAATTTGAATGGGAATTTGTTATTTAAAAAGAATGTATATCTCGAAATACATTTGAATATAAAAGATTTATAAATGAAGTTTTATTTTAAAAAAATAAGTTTTGTTTTTGAATTAATTGAAAACAAAAGAATTTTATTTATATAAATTTGGAAAATATTTATTTAATAGTAGATAAATACAAAAGCATTTAAATTAACTTGTCAAAATGGATTTAATAATTTTATATTATTTTATTTGGAATCTAATTTGTTTATATCTTATTTTTCTTATGGAAATTTTTTTTTTATAAAAAAAATGGATTTATAAATTTATAAAAGCATTCATAAATTAGTAAAATATTTACATATTAAGAAGATTGATAATAAAGGGTTTTAAAAATCATTTAAAAATAATTTAAAAATAGGTCATGACATGTGTTAATTTTTAAAGCTATTTGATTAGCATGTGTGATAAATTAAGCTATGTCTTATGACAAATGTAAGAAATTTAAACAAGTGTCTCTTTTCCTAATCTTTCTTTTTCTTAAATTTTAATAAACCACAAATTACATCATATAGCTTCTATTCTTTCTTTCTTCATTCTTTTCCTTTGAATCCAAACATGCAATTCATGGCCACTCTTGTATTCAAAATTCTCAAAAGTTCAAACTGAAAATAAGAATCTGCAACTTCCTCAAACAAAGAAAAAATCATTTTTTTCAAAACAAAATCAAACAATTTTCTTCAAGCCTGTAGTCTTCTTTCTGCAAGCTTATAATCTCCTCAAAAACAAGCTGTAACAAAACTTCAACAAAAAAAAATTCCCAAAATCTGTAACCTCCTCAAAACCCTACAACTGAAAACAGAAATGTACATCTCCTCTAAAACAATTTTACTACCCTGTAACTTCAAGCATTTTCAAGGCAGTTTTGTACCATGCATTTTTCCTCAGATCTGTAATGTTATTATCAAGCCTGTGTTTTTTTTTTCAAAACTGCAAACCTGAAATGTCATTCATCTTTAACAAAAATCATTTTTCAAAGGCCTGGAAATTCTTCTTTTGCCAAATACTTGAAACCAGAATTTATATTCAAGACCTGTCGGCACTTTCCAAGCTTTAAGCTTCATAGTACAACCTGGCAACCCAACAAATTATCAAAGATTTAAAAGGCAAAGTCAAGTATCAGAAATCAATGCTTTCAGGAGTCAGCAAGTACAGTTTTTCAAATTTTCAAATAGGGGCTTCAATTTTCAATTCCAGTTTCTAAAAACTCTCTGCAAATTCAAGAGGTGAGTAAACATCTAAAATTTAAATCTTAAGTAGGATAATATGGTTGCTTAAGTAATTGCTGTGATAATGATGCTTGTTGTGGTATTACTTTATATATATGAATGTGTTAATATGTGTGCATGTTAGTTTCTTTCTGTTTTGAAACTACAGGGTATAAAATAAATTCAAAAAGGCGAGAAACAATTCTTTTTCTTTAATTAAAAAGGTTAAGTAACTAGATAATTGTTGTTTGAAAATTTCTATGATAATGTTGCTATGCATGTATGTATAATCTATGTTGTATTTACATGACTGTGTTCAGAGGTGCTTTGTTCTCCTCTGTTCTTTGAACAGTATATCCAAATTTAGATAAAATTTCATTTTCCCTTTCTCTGATTTCCTATAGGATTTTTTTTTTATAAACAATAAAAGTTTGTTTAGACTTGGATTAAATTTTAAAAAAATGAATTTAAGTAAAAATGCTTAGAAATTTATCTGGAAAGTATGGATGCAGTGAAAACTATTTTAAATATGTTAAAAACCAAACACTATAATTCATTAATTCAGGATCTTAACTTGAATCTACTATGAAAGATGGGATTTTCAAAACAAAAATCCAAATTTTTAATATTAACTTGAGTAAGAAATTGGTAAATATCAGGAATATGGTTCTTGAGCTTTTTCTATTGGTCAGAGGATTGTGAGTGGTTGAGTTTTCGTCAGAAGCAAGGTGGACAATCAGGTTGTTGGGCAAAAATGAAGGTCGAGGCGATTGTGCACTGTGGCGTCGTCAGTGGTCGGGTTAAATTTTTAACCCTGGTGTTTGTTGAAGTTGGGTTTGGGGTTGTCGCGTCTTCCCTGATGATGCGAGCTGCTTGGAATTTTGGAGAATGGAAGTGCGGGGGCAAGGCATGGTACGGCCGGAGTTGTAACGACTCCGGTGATCGGAATCGAGGAGTCAAAGAGATTTGCTGATGGTCGTATTTGAGTTCAAGTCCATCAGAGTGCTCGATTTCAATTCGAGATGCGTGCGAGCGATTGGGGGGTCGTTTTGTGTTATTGTGATGATGTGTGACGTGCCGTAGGATGTGGCGTTGGCCGGAGTAGCCTCAGGTGGTGGTGCATGTGCACGTATTGGTGGTGTGTGTCAGAAGTCTTGGCTCGTGGAATGTCTCGGAGTAGAGTTCGAGTTTTGATTTTTAGCTCAAGTTCATTCTCGAGTAGTTGGAAGTGGTTGGCATGTGTTTTTGCAATCTGTAATTTTAATCTATGTTAAAAAAAAGGGAGATAGGAAAAAGAGGAACTCGGGATTTACTCGAGTAAGCAATGGGTTTAACCCGAAGCAGAAGCAGAACAATAATTAAGAATTTAAAAGGATTTTTTTTAAAACTTGTGTTTTGATATTTAAAAATTTAAGTTGGTTAAAAACTTTTACATAAATTACTTGATATCTAAATAAATGTTTTCTTAAACATTTTCAAGCGGTTTTGAAGTTTGATAATTTAAACTTTGTTAAGAAATTTTAAAGTGATTTTAAAAATCGAGTTTTGAAAGTAATTTTAAAGGTTAAAAAAAAGTTTTAAATTCATATTGAAATTAGCTTTTAAAATTTATAAATCGATAAATGTTTTAAGTTATTTAAAGTTGTGTTTTTGATAACTTTAATTTATCAAGTTAAGTGATTGTTTATTTTAAAAACTTAATTAATAATTTAATTAAGTAAAGATAGTTATTAAGATAAATAATGTAAATATGTTAAGGGTAATTAAAGCATTTACATGAAAATGTTTTATCTTAATTAAGGTTGTAATATCTTAATTTTGATTAAGTTAATTTAGAGAAATTAAGTTTAATTAATTAGTTTAATTATAAAGGATTAATTAAGAAATTAATTAAGGGAAAATAATTTACTTGAATAATAAATGGTTAAGGGTTAAAGATTAATTAATTTAAGATTAATTAAATTGTAATTAAAAGATCATTAACTAGATTATTAATTAATGATTAGGGATTCATAAATCAAGTAATTAAGTATAATTGAACTTAATTTAATCAAGTGGTTAAGATTTACTAATTAAGTAATTAATGAGTAATTAATTAAGTAATTAAAGGTTACTTAACTAATAATTAAAGAAGTGCTTAACTTTAATTAAGCTTAATTAATTAAGGGTTTTATTAATTAATAATTAAAGAATAAGTAATCCATAATTAAGGATTAATTAAGAAGTTGTTAAGTGATAGTTATTTGATTAATCAATGGTGATTAAAGATTAATCAAATGGTAATTAAGAATTGATTAGCTGTTAATTAAGGATGGGTTAACAGTTAATTAGGGGTTAATTAAATGATTAATTAACTGGTGATTTAGGGGTGATTAATCTGTAATTAAGTTCTTAATTAATAATTGATAATTAGGTTTATTAATTAATAATTAAGAGATAATTAATTAGTTAATTAATAATTAATAATTAATTAATGATAAGAGTAATTATGGATTAATTAGTTTGTATTAAGAGATGTTGATTAATAATTAAGGTTATTAATTGATAGTTGATGGATAAATAATCAGTTAATTAAAAGGTTAATTAATTGATTATGAAAGTAATTAAGGATTAATTACTTTGTATTAAAGGAGATTGATTAATAATTAAGGTTTATTAATTGATGATTAAAGGATGATTAATCTGGATTAGGGACTGATTAATTGATTAATTAAGTTAATCAAGGAGTGATTAATTAATTTAGGTTAGTAATTAATTAATGATTATATAAGCAAGATTAAGGAGTTGATTCTTAAGGGATTAATTTAAGAAACTAAATTAATTATGATATGAATTGATAATGCTTGCTTACGGATGATTGGTTGTTGAATGTCTAAATTGGATGATATCTATTGGATTGATATTCGTTGATGATATGTATTGTGACATTCTGTGGTATGATATTGGTTATATCAATGATAATGTGTGATATTTATCTATGTTAATGCTGTGTGATTTCAAAGCATTGAATTGTATTAATTGAATTGAATTGTTTTAAACCTTAAAACAACTTGGCCTTAAAAGACACGCATTTGGATTTCGATGAGACCGGGATCGGGTTTCCATATTTGGATATCCGAAAACCACATCGATCCAAATTAACGTTAGGTCGTGAATCCAAGTGGAGCAAGTGAAGACTCGAGGTATAAGAGCTATACGTCAGTATAACTCTGTGGGTGATTCCGTAATGAGTTTGAAGGAACTAGTTCTTATAGGTTCGAGATGGCGATTTAGAGTGCAAGGGTTATTGTCGTTAACTCTGAGGGTGATTCCAAAATGAGTGTAACGAGATAATGCCTTCGGTTTCGTTCGAACCCGGAACGAACTTGTATGGATTGAATGCTTTCAGAACATCGTTAGGTGGAGGATGAGCATTCTAAGAGATGTGTTCTATAAAGGTAATCGCAGCCTCAAGCCTCATCAACCGGGAATGGCTAAAACAGGGGAGGTGCAGCAAGGCTTCGTGGGTAGCTCCCACTGGAGAGCGAGATACATCCCTGTCTAGATGTCCCTTTTTATTTCGGCTGTGTGGGGCGATTGCTAGCTAGAATCACCCGGGTGGTCTTGTTCGGGACTGTTCAGTAAGGAATGGTCCCAGCCTTGTGTTGCAGGGGAGTGGGAGTACTCCTCGGTACGGTGATCTAGGCCACGTACTGTGATGGGCGGTACCCCAGTAGCCCTGCCATTGTATGGAATCCAAAATCCAATAAGTGCCAACGGTTTTTGATTGTATTACCCACTTTTGTGGCTAGTAGCTGGAATTTAATAGATGTAACAATTTCGGCTATTTCATATTTATTTGAAAACCCTAGACACTATTATAATATCACGGGATTTATTATCAAATGTTTTGTTTAGCGTAAGGTAAAAACTTTTCCATGTTTATGTGTGGGAAGTCTTACGTGATACTTTTCTTTGAAAAGGTTTTTAAAAGTTAAGCAACTTTAACCCGTTTACTCACACCAGACCCATGTCTGACACGGAGTTTATTCTGTTTTTCTTAAACTCTTGGGTACTCAAATTTTTACGAGTAGCCAAAGGATTCAGGTCTGCTTTAACGAATACTGGAGGAGTAATGGAGCAGGAGGCTTCAGCGCTTGTAGTTATATGATGTTTTTCCGCTGTGTTGTATCTCTGTGATATATGTGTAGTATTTGAGTTGTACAATAGACAGACTTGTATAACTGTCTATTCTGTGTTGCTGTATCTGAGTAACTCTGTTATGTAATAGACTATGTAATAGTTATGTTATATATTATATTTTGTTTCGTTCCACTGTGAGATTTTGATTTTGTTGAGTTCTTTTCTTCTATCTATTCTTTTTCTACCTCTTTCTTTCTTAAGAATGATGGGTCTTTCTGTGGAATGAAAGGCGGGTCGTTTCACTTGGTATCAGAGCATAGGTTGAGATAATACCTAGGCTCTGGAGTGGTGTCTATCTTGAGAGCGCGTATTTGTAATTTTTATATAACTATATACTTATATAAATTTGTTGGGTATCTGTTCGGATTTCCAACATGAGTTCTAGAGGAATTTATCTATCTATCTTTGATTGTTTAGCCCTCCTACCTTTGTATCTATCCCTATAGATGGATAACCAAGATAGATCAGATCTGTAGAAGCTTAAGATTTCTTATCTTTCCCATAGTTTTTCTGGAGACCTTTTATTTGATCTGAAGGATTTTTTTATCTTGTTTTGGATTTGGATTGGTTGGATGGTATTGGGATGTTGATGTGTGAAGCAAGGAGTGTATCTTTGGAGGCTGAGTTGGGAATAATCGCAAAAGTGACTTGCGATGATGCTGGGATTCTTTTGAGTCATCTTCTACATGGAGTGAGGCATCTCCAGAAAGTGTGGAGTCCATTGAGTGGTCAGAGATTTTCCAGATGTTCCGAAGGAGCAAAGATTTTTTCCTCATCGAAAGATGGAGATTTGGATTGTCTTTGGTTTCAGAAGTAGTGTCTGTTGTTCAGCCTAGTTTTCCCAATTGGAGTTCAGTTGTTGTCTTTGTGGCCTAGACGGTTGAGTCTTGTGAGATTCTGTGTGGATTTCATGAATCAAGCTTTTGTGATGTGTGGTATAAGTTGTTCTTGTTTTCATCAATGTTTTGCTTGTCTACTCGAAGTCCGATGAGGAGAGCTAGCGACATTTGGGAGTTAGTGTTAGAGGCTTTGAGGAAGCATTTTGTTTTGGTATTTCTATATATCCAACCTGGATAGCTACTATTCAGGAGTAGAAGCAACCGCAGTTTTCTGGTTAGGCAGAATTCTACAGGAGTAAAAGTAGACCCGAGTGTGAAGAGATTTTCTCGGATTTGAAGGCAAGGTTGACTAGTGTACCTGTTCTAGCTATCTCGGATGGCAAGAATAAGTTTTAGATCTGCTCGGACATTTGTGTGTGTCTGAGTAGGATGAAGTGAGGCAATGATGGTCAGTGTTCCAGTTTTGAGATGGATTGGTCTAGAGAACATGGAGGATCATCGGAAGGATTTGTGTTCCGAATTCTTGGATTTTGAAGCAAGAAGTTTTGGCAGGGAGTCATCGCTCCAGATTGGTGTCCAACCAGGGTGTTCAGAGATATATGGATATGAAGAGAATCTTCTAATGGCCAAGTACGAAGTAGGAAGTTGCTGCTTTCATCTTTGGATGTGCGATCTGTCAGCAAGTGTTGGTGATCAACAGAAGTCAGCCGGTTTGTTATCCTTGGAGGCTCCGAAGAGGAAGTTCCAATGGAAAGTGATTTCTTTGGATTTCTTCGAAGGTTTACCAAGGACCAAAAAGGGAATTATAGGAATATGGGTGATTGTGAATTGGTTAACCAAGAATGCTCATTTTATTCTGGTTGAGGCAATCCATTATGTAGCATCTTTGGCTGAGTTTTTTTTTCTTGAGAGTTTGTCTGACTGCTTAGTGTTTCAGTCAGCAATGTTGGCAATTGTGATCTTATCTTCTCCAGCTAGTTTTGGTTTGTGAGGTATCTGCGATGGTGGAGCTTATCAGGAGAAGTTTAGTGTTGTAGACTTCAGGTTGAATTGCCAGTTTGGATGACTGGAATTCACATTGTTTTTCATGTATCTCTTTTGAGGAGATACGTGAACGATCTATCTTTTGCTATGGAGTTAGGATTTCAGAGTTTATCTTGGAAAACTCTGAATAATTTTAGAAAGACTTACCTGGATCTATGTCCGGTAGCTAGGATTATTTAATTGAATAAATTATTTGTCTAAATAAATTGTTTGTTTGGATGGATTATTGTTTAGTTGATAGTGAATGGTTGATAGGGATGCTTGAATAGTTAAAATGAAATAAAAGATTTTGGATTATCTATATTTTAAATTTCGAGGACGAAATTGTTTTAAGGGGGAAGGAATGTAATATCCCGGAATTTCGGGGAATTTAAAATGTGATAATCTCTTAATTAAATCATTTAAAATTGATTAAACTGTATCTTCAAATATAAATAATTAAAATAAAATTTATGTGATGTTTTTAAATTTATAAATCAATTGATTTTAAATGGTAGAATTATTTAATTTGCGTTATTTTATAAATTTGATTGACATTTTAATTTAATAAGTATTGTTAAATATATGTTTATTTAAAAAAAAATTAACTTTAAAATTAGAATTCAATATTTCTTAATTTAAAAGTGTGTTTAATAAAACCATATTTGATTTGAAATTTAAGTTTAAATTGAATTTGAATTTTTATATTTGAAATTTGAATGGGAATTTGTAATTTAAAAAGAATGTATATCTTGAAATACATTTGAATATAAAAGATTTATAAATGAAGTTTTATTTTAAAAAATAAGTTTTGTTTTTGAATTAATTGAAAACAAAAGAATTTTATTTATATAAATTTGGAAAATATTTATTTAATAGTAGATAAATACAAAAGCATTTCAATTAACTTGTCAAAGTGGATTTAATAACTTTATATTATTTTATTTGGAATCTAATTTTTTTATATCTTATTTTTCTTATGGAAATTTTATTTTTATAAAAAAAATGGATTTATAAATTTGTAAAAGCATTCATAAATTAGTAAAATATTTACATATTAATAAGACTGATAATAAAGGGTTTTAAAAATCATTTAAAAATAATTTAAAAATAGGTCATGACATGTGTTAATTTTTAAAGCTATTTGATTAACATGTGTGATAAATTAAGCTATGTCTTGTGACAAATGTAAAAAATTTAAACAAGTGTCTCTTTTCCTAATCTTTCTTTTTCTTAAATTTTAATAGACCACAAATTACATCATATAGCTTCTATTCTTTCTTTCTTCATTCTTTTCCTTTGAATCCAAACATGCAATTCATGGCCACTCTTGTATTCAAAATTCTCAAAAGTTCAAACTGAAAATAAGAATCTGCAACTTCCTCAAACAAAGAAAAAATCATTTTTTTCAAAACAAAATCAAACAATTTTCTTCAAGCCTGTAGTCTTCTTTCTGCAAGCTTATAATCTCCTCAAAAACAAGCTGTAACAAAACTTCAACAAAAAATTTTTTCCCAAAATTTGTAACCTCCTCAAAACCCTACAACTGAAAACAAAAATGTACATCTCCTCTAAAACAGTTTTACTACCCTGTAACTTCAAGCATTTTCAAGGCAGTTTTGTGCCATGCGTTTTCCTCAGATCTGTAATGTTATTATCAAGCCTGTGTTTTTTTTTCAAAACTGCAAACCTGAAATGTCATTCATCTTCAACAAAAATCATTTTTCAAAGGCCTGGAAATTCTTCTTTTGCCAAATACTTGAAACCAGAATTTATATTCAATACCTTTTGGCACTTTCCAAGCTTTAAGCTTCATAGTACAACCTGGCAACCCAACAAATTATCAAAGATTTAAAAGGCAAAGTCAAGTATCAGAAATCAATGCTTTCAGGAGTCAGCAAGTACAGTTTTTCAAATTTTTAAATGGGGGCTTCAATTTTCAATTCCAGTTTCTAAGAACTCTTTGCAAATTCAAGAGGTGAGTAAACATCTAAAATTTAAATCTTAAGTAGGATAATATGGTTGCTTAAGTAATTGCTGTGATAATGATGCTTGTTGTGGTATTACTGTATATATATGAATGTGTTAATATGTGTGCATGTTAGTTTCGTTCTGTTTTGAAACTACAGGGTATAAAATAAATTCAAAAAGGTGAGAAACAATTCTTTTTCTTTAATTAAAAAGGTTAAATAACTAGATAATTGTTGTTTGAAAATTTCTGTGATAATGTTGCTATGCATGTATGTATAATCTATGCTGTATTTATATGACTGTGTTCAGAGGTGCTTTGTTCTCCTTTGTTCTTTGAACAGTATATCCAAATTTAGATAAAATTTCATTTTCCCTTTCTCTGATTTCCTATAGGATTTTTTTTATAAACAATAAAAGTTTGTTTAGACTTGGATTAAATTTTAAAAAAATGAATTTAAGTAAAAATGCTTAGAAATTTATCTGGAAAGTATGGATGCAGTGAAATCTATTTTAAATATGTTAAAAACCAAACACTATAATTCATTAATTTAGGATCTTAACTTGAATCTACTATGAAAGATGGGATTTTTAAAACAAAAATCCAAATTTTTAATATTAAATTGAGTAAGAAATCGGGAAATATCAGGAATATGGTTCTTGAGCTTTTTCTATTGGTCAGAGGATTGTGAGTGGTTGAGTTTTCGTCAGAAGCAAGGTGGACGATCAGGTTGTTGGGCAAAAATGAAGTTCGAGGCAATTGCGCACTGTGGCGTCGTCAGTGGTCGGGTTAAATTTTTAACCCTAGTGTTTGTTGAAGTTGGGTTTGGGGTTGTCGCGTCTTCCCTGATGATGCGAGCTGCTTGGAATTTTGGTGAATGGATGTGTGGGGGCAAGGCATGGTACGGCCGGAGTTGTAACGAATCCGGTGATCGGAATCGAGGAGTCAAAGAGATTTGCTGATGGTCGTATTTGAGTTCAAGTCCATCAGAGTGCTCGATTTCGATTCGAGGTGCGTGCGAGCGATTGGGGGGCCGTCTTGTGTTGTTGTGATGATGTGTGACGTGCCGTAGGATGTGGCGATGGCCGGAGTAGCCTCAGGTGGTGGTGCATGTGCACGTATTGGTGGTGTGTGTCAGAAGTCTTGGCTCGTGGAATGTCTCGGAGTAGAGTTCGAGTTTTGGGATTTTTAGCTCGAGTTCATTCTCGAGTAGTTGGAAGTGATTGGCCTGTGTTTTTGCAATCTGTAATTTTAATCCATGTTAAAAGAAAGGGAGATAGGAAAAAGAGGAACTCGGGATTTACTCGAGTAAGCAATGGGTTTAACCAGAAGCAGAAGCAGAACAGTAATTAAGAATTTAAAAGTATTTTTTTTAAAACTTGTGTTTTGATATTTAAAAATTTAAGTTGGTTAAAAACTTTTACATAAATTACTTGATATCTAAATAAATGTTTTCTTAAACATTTTCAAGCGGTTTTGAAGTTTGATAATTTAAACTTTGTTAAGAAATTTTAAAGTGATTTTAAAAATCGAGTTTTGAAAATAATTTTAAAGGTAAAAAAAAAGTTTTAAATTCAAATTGAAATTAGCTTTTAAAATTTATAAATCGATAAATGTTTTAAGTTATTTAAAGTTGTGTTTTTGATAACTTTAATTTATCAAGTTAAGTGATTGTTTATTTTAAAAACTTAATTAATAATTTAATTAAGTAAAGATAGTTATTAAGATAAATAATGTAAATATGTTAAGGGTAATTAAAGCATTTACAAGAAAATGTTTATCTTAATTAAGGTTGTAATATCTTAATTTTGATTAAGTTAATTTAGAGAAATTAAGTTTAATTAATTAGTTTAATTATAAAGGATTAATTAAGAAATTAATTAAGGGAAAATAATTTACTTGAATAATAAATGGTTAAGGGTTAAAGATTAATTAATTTAAGATTAATTAAATTGTAATTAAAAGATCATTAACTAGATTATTAATTAATGATTAGGGATTCATAAATCAAGTAATTAAGTATAATTGAACTTAATTTAATCAAGTGGTTGAGATTTACTAATTAAGTAATTAATGAATAATTAATTAAGTAATTAAAAGTTACTTAACTAATAATTAAAGAAGTGCTTAATTTGTAATTAAGCTTAATTAATTAATAATTAGGGTTTTATTAATTAATAATTAAAGAATAATTAATCCATAATTAAGGATTAATTAAGAAGTTGTTAAGTGATAGTTATTTGATTAATCAATGGTGATTAAAGATTAATCAAATGGTAATTAAGAATTGATTAGCTGTTAATTAAGGATGGGTTAACAGTTAATTAGGGGTTAATTAAATGATTAATTAACTGGTGATTTAGGGGTGATTAATCTGTAATTAATTTCTTAATTAATAATTGATAATTAGGTTTATTAATTAATAATTAAGAGATAATTAATTAGTTAATTAATAATTAATAATTAATTAATGATAAGAATAATTATGGATTAATTAGTTTGTATTAAGAGATGTTGATTAATAATTAAGGTTATTAATTGATAGTTGATGGATAAATAATCAGTTAATTAAAAGGTTTATTAATTGATTATGAAAGTAATTAAGGATTAATTACTTTGTATTAAAGGAGATTGATTAATAATTAAGGTTTATTAATTGATGATTAAAGGATGATTAATCTGGATTAGGGATTGATTAATTGATTAATTAAGTTAATCAAGGGGTGATTAATTAATTTAGGTTAGTAATTAATTAATGATTATATAAGCAAGATTAAGGGGTTGATTCTTAAGGGATTAATTTAAGAAACTAAATTAATTATGATATGAATTGATAATGCTTGCTTACGGATGATTGGTTGTTGAATGTCTGAATTGGATGATATCTATTGGATTGATATTCGTTGATGATATGTATTGTGACATTCTGTGGTATGATATTGGTTATATCAATGATAAATGTGTGATATTTATCTATGTTAATGCTGTGTGATTTCAAAGCATTGAATTGTATTAATTGAATTGAATTGTTTTAAACCTTAAAACAACTTGGCCTTAAAAGACACGCATTTGGATTTCGATGAGACCGGGATCGGGTTTCCATATTTGGATATCCGAAAACCACATCGATCCAAATTAACGTTAGGTCGTGAATCCAAGTGGAGCAAGTGAAGACTCGAGGTATAAGAGCTATACGTCAGTATAACTATGTGGGTGATTCCGTAATGAGTTTGACGGAACTAGTTCTTATAGGTTCGAGATGGTGATTTAGAGTGCAAGGGTTATTGTCGTTAACTCTGAGGGTGATTCCAAAATGAGTGTAACGAGATAATGCCTTCGGTTTCGTTCGAACACGGAACGAACTTGTATGGATTGAATGCTTTCAGAACATCGTTAGGTGGAGGATGAGCATTCTAAGAGATGTGTTCTATAAAGGTAATCGCAGCCTCAAGCCTCATCAACCGGGAATGGCTAAAACAGGGGAGGTGCAGCAAGGCTTCGTGGGTAGCTCCCACTGGAGAGCGAGATACATCCCTGTCTAGATGTCCCTTTTTATTTCGGCTGTGTGGGGTGATTGCTAGCTAGAATCGCCGGGGTGGTCTTGTTCGGGACTATTCAGTAAGGAATGGTCCCGGCCTTGTGTTGCAGGGGAGTGGGAGTACTCCTCGGTACGGTGATCTAGGCCACGTACTGTGACGGGCGGTACCCCAGTAGCCCTGCCATTGTATGGAATCCAAAATCCAATAAGTGCCAACGGTTTTTGATTGTATTACCCACTTTTGTGGCTAGTAGCTGGAATTTAATAGATGTAACAATTTCGGCTATTTCATATTTATTTGAAAACCTAGACACTATTATAATATCATTGGATTTCTTATCAAATGTTTTGGTTAGCGTAAGGTAAGAACTTTTCCATGTTTATGTGTGGGAAGTCTTACGTGATACTTTTCTTTCAAAAGGTTTTTAAAAGTTAAGCAACTTTAACCCGTTTACTCACACCAGACCCATGTCTGACACGGAGTTTATTCTGTTTTTCTTAAACTCTTGGGTACTCAAATTTTTACGAGTAGCCAAGGGATTCAGGTCTGCTTTGACGAATACTGGAGGAGTTATGGAGCAGGAGGCTTCAGCGCTTGTAGTTATATGATGTTTTTCCGCTGTGTTGTATCTCTGTGATATATGTGTAGTATTTGAGTTGTATAATAGACAGGCTTGTATAACTTTCTATTCTGTGTTGTTGTATCTAAGTAACTTTGTTATGTAATAGACTATGTAATAGTTATGTTATATATTATATTTTGTTTCGTTCTGCTGTGAGATTTTGATTTTGTTGAGTTCTTTTCTTCTATCTACTCTTTTTCTACCTCTTTCTTTCTTAAGAATGATGCGTCTTTCTGTTGAATGAAAGGTGGGTCGTTTCAAGTCATTACAAGTTTTGACCCAAAATTGTCCATAATTAATTCTAAGAATCAAAATTGTCAATACAAATATTACCCAAAAGTTTTAGTCCAATCTAAAATTGTCTAAGGTCTATGTAATATGAATAATTATACCTCAAGATAACTAGTTCAATTGTGCAGATAAGTAAGTAAAGTAAAAGATATTATCATACAAGAATTTTTATACTGGTTCTAGCATTCTGTCCTACTTATAGTTCCAAAGCTCCCTTTTGGGATTTCACTATCAAAACTCTCACTTCACCGGAGGAAATGGTTTACAATTACCTACGTAGTTGAACAGTACTTCATTGGTCTAAGCAAAAGTTTTACTTATTGACTTCAGCGTGTTCTTCACAACGAAGATAAGTCAAGTTTGAGTACACCCTTCCTATAATATCTTTTGATGATTGTAAATTGAATGTATAAAGAATTAGGAAGTAAGAAATAATTTTTCACTTTTGATTTCACAAACATTACTATGGATTTTGAGATTCAGATAGCATATGAGATGAAATCAAAAGAGTGAGTGTGATGTGTGTGTATGGTATTGAAAAGTTATTTTGAATGATTATTATTATTCAAAGAGTAGCATCCCTAATCAAATGTTATAACCTTTTGGAAAATATATGTCCATTCAAAAATATAGCCTTTTCTAGGTTTATCAATCATCTGACTTGTCTAATTCAGATGTATGTGTGTATAATAATCCTAGGATTAATCAGATGTCTAAATAAGTAGGCTCAGATGTCTGAACATGTTTCGGAAAGAAATACGTTTATTTTTGCCTAGTTTAGATGTCTGGCCTTTAATCTCAAACGTCTGGCTTATATATATACATATAAAATGGTTCAACACTAGGTCAGACATTTCATTTTCATGCCTCAGCCATCTGAATGGGTTTTAAAATTAAACTGTTAATTATTCAAACATTTGGAAAAATAAATCAAATATATGATAATTTACAATGTTCTTTCCTAGAAGATTCTAGACCAAATTTAATTTATTCAAACATTTTGCTTTCATGCATCAAGCACTTGAATGTGTTTAAAAAACAAATTTTATTATTATTCAAGCATTTGGGAAAATAAATCAGATGTCTAACATTTTATAGAATTTGACCCAAAAGTTTTTGGGCCAAAGTTGAATTAATGAGATTTCTTAATAATTAACTCAAACGTCCAACTCCTGGCAATGTTCAAAAATATTCTTAGTTTAAAACTTAGCTTGAAAACTATTTTAAAATCAATAAAAAATAGTTATGTGCATATATACCAATAAAGGATACTGTACAAGTTTTCTAGACTTACTAACACAAAGATTCTCTTAATAGTGGGTCATCTTTGCTGGAGCACAGCAGCTAGTCGTTTTTCTTTGTTGAAATATCCTGTAGAGATGAATTTGTACAAATTTATATAGATATACAGTTGTCTCATCAAAACTCAAAAAAGGCAAGATTTAACATTCCATTTCTTTTTTATGATGGCAGCTATACATCTACAATACGTAATGTACTCCCCTATCATTATACCCAGTATTTTCCCCCTTTTAGTCACTATATAAAACAATAACCTTACGAGAAAAATATAGTATATATAAGAGTAAACAAATATTAGAAAAACACAACACATGATGATATGAAACAAACATTCATAACAAACTAAAAAAGCACAATATCAAACATACATAAGGAAGTACTTAACCAAATATAAACCCAAATATTTTACATGATGTAGCAAATATTTTAAACTTTATAAAATTAAGAAAACTTCATAAACAACCAACAATCACATAAGATTATAGAACTTCAGATGCAAACACCATGTCAACATTGAAACATCAAGATGCAAGAGTCCCATATACGCATTCTCACAAGCATACCAAAATGGTTTAAAGAACCATAAGTGAATATAACATTAGAAATAAAAATAATGGATGTTATTACTTAAAAGAAAACTTATTTTTACCCCAGTTTTCACTAATGTTTAGTTTCTTTCTCCTCTTCATCATCGTTGGTTTCTTAATCTCCACTATTGCATTCTTCTTCATAATCCTTTATGTGTTATACTAGTTTAGAGGATGATATAGTATGTGGAATATGTTGATGTGAAAGTGGTTGAGGTGGATGAATTATTGGTAAAGGAGAATGAGATTTTCTCGATAATTTCTTCCAAATCTTTCCTTAGAAGTTCTTGGTATCTAGAAGCTCCTTTTCAATACTAATCATTCGTAAGCTATTGTTGGAAAGTTGTTTTTCCAATTTTTTATTTTGAGAAAGAAGAACTTGATTTTATAGTGTTGAGGCTTCTCAAAATGGGATATTTTTAATGAAATGACCTTCACTGACTCAATACTATCATCACTTCCACTGCCATCGTCACTCTCTTCTTCACCGCTGTCTTCATTAGGAACTTTAATTTCCTTTTGTTTGGCGGTAGAGGGGGTTTTTGTTGAAGTTGTTACAAATATTCCTCATATGAAATATATAGAGGAACCATAGCCAGGAGCTTCATAAGTGCAAAAAAATTTACCAGCATATGTTACCATTTAAGAATCATCATAGACGAGAGGTATATTTTCATAATGCATCAGACAAGCAATATATGGTCTATAAAAAATTGTTTTTATTAAATGATCAAAATAAGGATAATAACTCGTCTTATAAAAACTTAGCCTAGTTGACTTTAATATTTCCAACAATCAAATAACAACGTCTTATAATCCTTGTTATAAATTTGTTTGTGACTTCCAATTCTTGGTATGAAAGTGTTTATTACCATTCGTCTAGTAATCTTGGTCTTGGGCATAGATCTTTTGAATTGCGTTTGGCTACTTGATTAACTCAAAGATGACGGCCTATTTGATTATGCCTTCTATGTTCCATGTTTACACCATTTAATTTAATTTCTTTATACCCTATTGTAACACCCCATATTTTTAGTTACATTATATAGAACATTTAATTAGGTAAATAAAATAAAATAATGTAATTTGTTAAGAGAATGAGATTTGTGATTTATAAAGGGGTAGTCGTGCTTATGTAAACTAATGAACTGAGTAGAATCAAAATGAATTAAGTTAGGGTAAGTAGACAAGGGCAAAATAGGTAGAAGCAATAACTTTATACCCTAAACCTTCACTACATTAATTTCATAGGTTCATTACAAAATTTACCAAAACTCAAACACTTAGAGGCCGACTACCATTAAGAAGAAAAGAGGGGAAATCAAGCTAAATCAAGAGGAAAAATCTAATTAACTTAAATCAAAGATCAAATCTCACCTCATTAACATCAAAGCAAATGTGAATAATGACTACATCTCTTATTTTTGAATGATTTTGGTTTTAGATCATTCCGAAAATATTTGCAAATGTTTTGAATGATAAATGGACATATATAGACACACACACACTTGTTGATGATTTGGGCTATTTTATATGCATTTTATGATGAGAATTAATTTAGAAAACCTAGATTAAGACATCTAAATGACTTGTGAATTTAATTTGAGGTTAGAGGTACTATTTTGGAAATGGATTTCAAGTTTCATAATTTTTTGAATTATGGTGGATTTATTATGAATTTTCTAGTGAAGAAGATATTATTTTGGGTTTAAAATTATTTACGGCCAAGATAAAATGGCTTTGGGTTTGAAATTTCAATATGTTAGAAAATATATTAAAATGGATTTTTTTGAATTTTAGAGAATTTTTGTAAGTGTTTTGTTAAGTACATAAAATTATTTAAGGTATGTGCATTTTGCAAATGTTTTAGTTAAACCAAATCTGAATTCGGAAGCACTTTTAGAAAAGAAATTGGAAACCAATTAGATTTTGACAAATAAGCAGGTTAGTTGAAAAGAATTACCCTTTTAAGCAAAAATTCAGGTTTTATAGGGTTCCGCCGTCTCACCTCCTTCGGCAACCACCTTTTGACTCCAATTCTCCGCCTATAACCTCGGCTGAAACCAATGCACATAGTATCAAGACTTGGTGCATAGTTAATTAGACTTAGGCGAAAGGAAGAAACTAGGGGTTTTGAAAGGAGTCTAACATTGTTTTATCTTTTAAAAGATACGCGCTTGATTTTTTTTGAATGAGATGACTTTCGACTTGATTGGTTTAAAGATAAGATTTCAACTCAGTTTGTTGCCTTTGTTTTTAAATCGACTTTTGAAAGTGTCGAAACCAACGTTGTCGCTATTCAACCTTTCGACCCAGTTGAGGTCGTTGCCTTTAAACATGGTTTCGTAGGGATGCTTTTGATTTTATAAAAGAAGCCACTCTCCATTGCTTTCGAAAGGGATGGTTTCGAAACCATCTACTTTCGTTACTTAGGAAAAATGTTTTCGAAAGAAAACTTTCGACTTGGTTGTTTTATGACCCTGAGTTCTGTTGAAAGATAAACCCATAGGTTTCGACTTCAATGGTTTTATGGTTTCGAAACTATGTTCCACAAGCTTTTACTTAAACCCAATGCTTTTGAATGAATTGTTTTAAGTAGTATACTTTAATGCCTTCGAAAGGTATAAATTATGGTTTGGAAGTGAAGTTCCCCAATGGTATCGTAAGATATTTAAAGAATTTTTAATGGAAGGTTTTCGACTGCTTTCGAAGGCAAGTTTTATGTTTTGAAAAGGATGTCTAAGGTTTTAAGGCTTTCGAAAGAGAAGAATTCAATGTTTTCGATAGGGCTTTTATAAATGGTTTCGAAAGATATGTTTTGGCCTTTCGGCCTATGGTTATAAAGTAAAGTAGATAATTTATATCGAAAGGGGTACTTTTAATGGTTACAAAAGGGGTACTTTCAAAGGTTTCGATTCTGGCGGTATAGCCTAAGTTTTTAAGTTAAAAAGGGTTTTAACTTATTTTAGAAGGATGGGAAATCCTTAATATATTTCATCAACATATTTTGAGTAAAGTAAATATAACATGGAAAATAGCTTAGAGTAAAGAAAAGAGTACATTTTCCTTGTATACGTATGATTCAAAGATTTGAATCATTTTGAAAACGGTTTTCATGGAAAATTCAAAGGGCGGCTAACCCTAAGAAAAAAATGACTCGGATATAGAAGACCAGATGGGATTGGTATAGGTCATGCGCTATACATTAGCTTTAGCCCCAAGCTAATTTTAGTCCAAAATTCTAGTATGTAAGCTTAATCATAGGTAGACTTAAATGATGGTTACACACAGAAAGGAATATATGTAGAAAGAAGAAAATGGTTATTGGGGAGCCTACAAAATCATTAGGATCAGGAAATCTCGGGAGACGTAGTTAGGGACAGACCGTCAAGAAGACTTATCTAGTAGTTGTTAGGTCATATTTATTATTTTGTCTAGTAGGCCCGAATCAGCCAAAGTTTAGTAGTCAGCTAAATAAATCTACTTTATTTTCGGACATCTGGTCTAGTAAATTACCTTTTTTTAGCATAAAGGATATTCCTATTTTGATATAATCAGTTTGATTAACCAGTTTGGTCGTAGGATTATGATTTGCAAAAGATATGTTTTGAAAGAGTTACTAGTGTGTGGAAACCCGTTCCGTTAAGCGGCATGGTCTTACTTAATATCATAACCGAGATGTATAGTATTATTCACACCAGGATTTATGTCTGACTCGAAGTTTATGTTTTCCCCTTAAACTATCGGGTGCTTAAAATTTATTTGAGTAGACTGAGGGTTGAGGTTTTTTAAGTTTTAGTAGGTGGATGAATAAAGCTTTCGAAGACGCATAGGAGGCCGATTTCTAGTTATATAAAGACATTTTGTTTTAAAAAAAGTCCATTGTGTGTATTATGTTAGTTAGTCTAGTATTTCTCTGGTCATCAAAGGGGATGTCTTCATATATCGCTCTTGGCATATTTGTAATAATTATATTTGATTAATGCTCGGGAAACATTATGGGACTATGTAACTTGGATATGAAATTATGATTTGAAATGTAATGAGAAAATTTGTTTTTGAAACCTCTAATTTTAGTTTATATTCAAGTATTTCTAATATTATGGATACCATTAACATTACTGTATTTGGTCACCGAAAGTTAATACTATGGATGACAGCAGCATTTGTAACGTTTAGTTTCGGGCCTCTAGATAGGGGATTTTACATCTTGGTACCAGAGCATAGTTTATGAAAAACCTTAACTAAAAAAATGATTTTTGAAAACATATTCCTTAGGAATTAGAGAAATGATCGGGATGGGATAATGCTATAGTAACGTACTTGTATTTTCTATATATAAGTATACGCTATATCTCTAATCTCCTACCTTTATTAGGATATTCTATTTTATCTCACGAGGTTTGAATGCAGATATGGATGCTATAAGAGTTAACATTAGTGGAGGAAGCATTACAAGAAATGGAAATCCAGACCAATGGTGACCGGGATGTTGGCACAAGCAGAGAATGTGGGTGCTGGAGTTCCATAAATAGATATAGGAGCAATGTATCAGTTCTTCACAAACATGGTGCAAGCGGGAATTGATGTCGGAGTAGTTGGAGGTAATGATGTATGGAGAAATCAAGAAGTTACAAAGCTTACTAACTATGCTATTTCAAGTAGAGATTATACTCGATTAGGAGGAAAGCCATACATTAGCACCGAAGAAGCTATTGACGTAGAGAACTAGTTACTGCACTATGAAAGGATCTTTACAGATATAAGGCTCAATGATGAGCAAAAGAGAAGACTTGCTTCAAGACAGTTGCAAGGGGCAGCGCTGCATTGGTGGAGCACCGTTACAATCAGAGTTAATGAAGAAGCTTTAACATGGGATGAATTCAAGTGGAGATTTGAAGGAAGGTTCATATCTGAAGCTGCAAAGTCTATCTTGCTCAGAAAGTTTGCTGAGTTGTTTAACAGGGCGAGATGACTGTTCTGCAATATGCTAGGAGGTTTGAGGAGCTAGCAAGGTATGGTTATGCTATAGTAGACATTGTGATGAAGAGGAACGAGAAGTTCGTAAGAGATCTGAAGCCTGAGCTTGCTAGGGTTGCGTTGACATACATCAGAGATCCTAGTGATGTGGTTGTAGAAATGGCATTAAGACGTGAGGAGATGTAGGCTTTGTTGGAAAAGAATAAGGCCAAGGAAGCTCAAAGAGGGAAAGGTCAGAAAAGGAAGTTCTTCCACAAGAAAGGAGCTCAGAAAGAAGGAGCTGCTAAGAAAGGGAAGTCTGAAATGCTCTGTTATAAGTGTGATTAGAAAGGCCACTATGCTCACGAGTGCCGAATAGGCAAAGGAAAGAAGGCAACTGAGAAGAAAGGAGTTAGATGTTTCAACTGTGATCAAGTTAGGCACTACAAGAACCAATACAAAGAGCCATCTAAGGGAGATAAATGCCAAGTATTTGCATTAGAGCCTGCTACCTAAAGACTAATAGTACAGGAGAACGAAAATGCTGTGTTGGGAGGTACACTTTTGATTCGTGGTATGTCTATTAGCATACCATTTGAAAGTGGTGCATCACATTATTTTATATCTCCACGTTTGGTAGATAAGCATAACCTAGAACCCTCATATTTAGTTACTTCCTTAATGGTTGCAAATCCGATAGGAGGTAATGCGACATTTGGGATGAAGTGTGACCACTTAGAGTTTGACTTGTTAGGTCACATCTTTGTTTGCAGTTTGTATATGTTTGATTTTGTAAGGTTCGAAATTATATTGGCTATGGATTGATTAAGTAAATACGATGCTAGGATATTTTACCACGATAGGAAAATATCATTTAGACATCCCGATTGTAAAGATCGGATAGTATATTCTATAGAAAACCCCAGTTGTGAGGTCAATGTTTTGTTGGATGTTATGGACGTAAAAGAAGAGATAAGTCGAGTTTTCATGGTTAGAGAATTCGCAGATGTTTTTGAACCCGTAGTTGGATTTCCACCGAAATGTGCCATTGAGTTTCGGATAGATTTAGTACTCGGAGCAGAACCAGTAAGTAGACCGAAGCAGGATGACGCCTACTGAGATGAAAGAGTTAAAGGTGAAGTTGGTGGACTCCGAAGTCAAGAATCTTATTAGACCAAGTAGTTCGCCTTGGGGTGCAGCCGTAGTTTTTGTGAAAAACCGGCCGGATCGTTGAGACTATTTATTGACTATCGTAAGTTGAACGAGAGGATGATAAAGAATAAGTATCCTTTGCCGAGAATTGATGATCTGTTTGATCGGTTGAGTGGAGCTAGAGTGTTTTCCTAGTTGGACTTAGCGACAGGCTTCCATCAGTTGAGAGTGGAAGAGGACAATATTCCTCTGACAGCATTTCAGACTAGGTATGGTTCGTACGATTGGTTAGTAATGCCATTCGATTTAATGAATGCACTTGCTTTCTTTGTAGATTTGATGAAACGAGTCTTCCGAGAGTATTTGAGCAGATTCATGTTGATGTTTATAGATGACATTTTGGTATACTCTAAAGATGAAAGAGAGCATGAAGATCATCTTAGAGTTGTTCTTGAGACGCTGAGGCGACATCAGCTAAAGGCGAAAATTTTCAAATGTCATTTTTGAAAGAAAGAGGTTAAGTTTCATGGTCACGTGGTTTCAGAGAAGGGGTTGTTAGTCGATTAAGATAAAATTGAAGTTCTTAATAATTGGAAGAGACAAGAGATAGTGAATGAGATTAGAAGTTTTCTTGGACTTGCTAGCTATTACGGGAAATTCAACAAGTCTTCTCATGGATAGTAGCGCCTTTGACCAAGCTAACCAGAAAGAGGTGAAGTTTGTTTGGTCCGATAAATGTGAGGAAGCATTTCTTAAGTTAAAGCATTTGTTGACCAATGCATCTATGTTAGTAGTTCCAGATGGAAACCAAGGGTTGATGGTGTATATCGATGCATATGGAACCAGATTGGGAGCTGGGTTGATGTAGAAGGGTAAAGTGATTGCCTACACTTCACGATAGCTTAGACCGCATTAAATGAGATATCCTACTCATGATTTGAAGTTGGCCGAAGTGAACTTTGCATTGAAGATTTGGAGGCATTATCTCTTAGGAGAGAGGTTTGAGCTATACATAGATCATAAGTCTTTAAGATACTTATTCTCCCAAAAGGAGTTGAATATGAGACAGCAGAGGTGGCTGGAGTTTTTGATTGCTTATGATTTTGGTATAGAGTATACCCCAGGGAAAGTTAATAAGGCAGCGGATGCTCTTAGCAGAAGATATCAGAATGTGGTGTTAGCTATGTTGGAAGAATGGAAGGATTCAGAAGCTTTGACTACTTGTAGTGTGGAGTTAAGATTGACTGCTAGTTCTAATCAAAGTACTGTCATGGTTTCCTGTTTAGAAGTTCGACCAGTGTTGATGGAGGGAATTACTTCTAAGTAGAAGGAGGATCCATTTTTAGGTGGGAAGATTAGAAGCCTTAAGGTTGGATCAAAGATTGATGATCTAAAAGGCTTTACTCTTGACCAGAGGGGATGGGTGAGAAAGAAGGGATGATTATGTGTTTCGAATGTTAAGGGCTTAAGGGAAGAAGTTCTTAGAGAATGTCATAGATTCAAGTTTACTATTCATCTTGGAGGGACCAAGATGTATCAAGATATGAAGAGAAGCTTATACCGGGAAAGTATGAAGAGGGATGTTAGCTTGTGGGTTAGGCAGTGTGCAAACTGTAAACAAGTGAAAGTCGAACATCAAAAGCCAAGTGGCTTGCTTCAGCCTTTAGAGATTCCAGTTTGGAAATGTGATTCGATATCCATGGATTTTATAGACTTGTTGCCAAGGTTAAATAAAGGAAATAAAAGTATATGGATTATAGTGGACAGGTTGACCAAGAGTGTGCATTTCATTCCAGTTAAATCAAACAGGATGGCACCTGTTTTGGCGAAGTTGTTCATGAAGAACATAGTTAGACTTCATGGAATTCCTAATAGTATTATAGGTGATAGAGATTCCTCATTCACTAGCGAGTTCTGGAAAAGTCTACTAGCGAATTTAGTACCAAGCTCAAGTTGAGTACCGCTTACCATCCGTAGACGGATGGGAAAACGGAAAGAGTTAACAAAATCTTAGAAGATTTGTTACGAGCTTGCATATTAGACTTTAGGGGATCATGGGAAGACCATCTACACTTAGTTGAGTTTTCGTATAACAACAGTTATCAGACTAGTATAAGGATGCTACCGTTTGAAGCTTCGTATGGAAGGCCATGCAAATCTCCCGCTTGTTGATTAGAGACCAAGGATAGGTTGATTCTTGATCCAGATTTAGTTAGAGAAGCCGCAGAGAAGATTGAGTTGATTCGAGCGAGAATAAAGGAAGCAGCCTAGGCAAAAAAGTTGTACTAATAAGAGACAAAAAGACTTGGAGTTCTCAGTTGGAGATCAAGTATTCGTTAAAGTATCGCCGATAATTAGAAAGATAGGAAAGTTAGCACCAAGGTTCGTTCGACCATTTCCTATTGTTGAGAGGATCGGGAAACTCGCATATAGAGTAGATTTGTCGAATAGTTTGGTGGGAGTCCACGATGTTTTTCATGTTTCTCATCTAAGGAAGTATATTCGAGATCCAGAGACTACTATTACACCGAAATTGTTAGATGATTTAGTAGTGGAGCCGAGTTTGACTATAATTAGGAAGGCTATCTGTATAGTTGCAAGAGATGAGAAGAAGCTAAGAATCAAGAACGCCAGGTTAGTCAGAATCTAGTGGAGTGACGATGAGAGAGACTGTACTTAGGAAACTGAGAGCAGAAATTAAGATACTTATCTTGACTTATTCCATGATATGTTTTACCTTTCCAATTGTTTAATGAGCGCATTATCGTAATTTCGAGGATGAAATTCTTTAAGGAGGGGAGTTTGTAACACCCCATATTTTTAGTAACATTATTTAGAATATTTAATTAGGTAAATAAAATAAAATAATGTGATTTGTTAAGAGAGGGAGATTTATGGTTTATAATGGGGTAGCCATGCCTATGTAAGCTAATGAACTAAGTAGAATTAAAATGAATTAAGTTAGGGTGAGTAGACAAGGGATAAATAGGTAGAAGCGATAACCTTATACCCTAAACCTTCACTACATTCATTTCATACGTTCATTGCAAAATTTACCATAACTCAAACACTTAGAGGCCGGCCACCATTAAGAAGAAAAGAGAGGAAATCAAGCTAAATTAAGAGGAAGAAGCAAATTAACTTAAATCAAAGATCAAATCTTATCTCCTTAACATCAAAGTAAGGGTGAATAATGACTACATCTCTTATTTTTGATTAATTTCGGTTTTGGATGATTTTGAAAGTATTTGCAAATGTTAACCCATGTTTTGAATGATAAATGGACACACACACACACACACACACACACACACACATATATTGATGATTTAGGCTACTTTGTATGCACTTTATGATGATAATTGATTTAGAAAACCTAGTTTGTGACATCCAAATGACTTGCGTATTTAATTTGAGGACATAGATATTATTGTGGAAATAGGTTTCAAGTTTCATAATTTTCTGAATTATGGTGGATTTCTTATGAATTTTCTAGTGAAGAAAATATTATTTTGGTTTTAAAATTATTTGCGACCAAGATATAATGGCTTTGGATCTGAAATTTAAATATGTTAGAAAACATATTAAAAGGGATTTTCTGGAATTTGAAGAATTTTTCTAAGTGTTTTGTTAGATATATAAAATTATTTAAGATATGGGACTTAAATATTTTATATGTTTAAAATAGGAGAAGGGGCATTTTGCAAATGTTTTAATTAGGGGTTTTTAGGCTCAGGGAAAAAGTTGAAGAAAAATTTAGTTTCAGGGAAAAGAAGTTTTCTTTTTAGGCTGAAAGATATATTTTAGTGTAAATCACAGAATGACGGTTGCAACTATCATTTTCTGTTCACACTGAGAAAGCGTCGTTCAAACTAAAAAAGAAACATGTTGTCCCCGAGAGTAAATTTTTCGTCAACTTCTTCCCTATGCTAATTTTCCTGTCCTAATTAAATCAAATCTGAATTCGGCAGTACTTTTAGAAAAGCTTTTAGAAAAGAAATTGGCAACTAATTAGATTTTGACAAATAAGCAAGTTAGTTGAAAAGAATTACCTTTTTAAGTAAAGATTCAGGTTTATACGATTCCGCTATATCACCTCCTTTGGCAACCACCTTTCGACTTCATTCCTCCACCTCCAACCTCGGTCGACACCAATGCACATAGTATCAAGACTTGGTGCATAGTAATTGGACTCAGGCGAAAGGTATGGTGTCGAAACTAAGGGATTCGAAAGGAGTCGAGACTTTGTTTTGTCTTTTAAAAAAATGCGCCTGCTATTCTTTCGAATAAGACAGCTTTCGAATTGATTGGTTTAAAGATAAGCTTTCGACTCAGGTTGCCTCCTTTGTTTTTAAATTGGCATTCAACAATGTCGAAACCAACGTTGCCCCTATTCAACCTTTCGACCCAGTTGAGGCTGTTGCCTTTAAACATGGTTTCAAAGGGATGCTTTCGATTTTATTAAAGAAGCCACCCTCCAGTGCTTTCGAAAGGGATGATGTCGAAACCATCTACTTTCTTTACTTAGGAAAAATGTTTTCGAAAGAGAGCTTTCCACTTGGTTGTTTTATGACCTTGAGTTCTATTGAAAGATAAACCCATAAGTTTTGAATTTAATGGTTTCGATGGTTTCGAAAATATGTTCCTCGTGCTTTTACTTGAATCCAATGCTTTCGTAGGTGTTGTTTTAAGTAGTATACTCTACAGCTTTCAAAAGGCGTAAATTATGGTTTTGAAGGGGAGTTCCCCAATGGTATCGAAAGGTATTTAAGTCATTTTCAATGGAAGGTTCCAGTTGCTTTCGAAAGGCAAGTTTTATTTGAAAAGGATGTTTAACGTTTTAAGGCTTTCGAAAGAGAAGAATTCAATGTTTTCGAAAGGGCTTTTATAAATGGTTTCGAAAGGTATGTTTTAACCTTTCGGCCTATGGTTATAAAGTAAAGTAGTTACTTATATCGAAAGAGGTACTTTCAATGGTTATAAAAGGGGCACTTTCAAAGGTTTCGAATGAATTACTTTTGGTGATATAGCCTAAGTGTTTTAAGTTAAAAAGGGTTTTAACTTATTTTGGAAGGATGGGAAATCCTTAATATATTTCATCAACATTATTTTGCGTAAAGTATATATAACGTGGCAAATAACTTAGTGTAAAGCAAAGAATATATTTTCCTTGTATATGTATGATTTAAAGGTTTAAATCATTTTGAAAAAGGTTTTCAAGGAAATTTTGAAGGGTAATTAACCCTAAGAAAAAATGACTCAGATATAGAAGACCTGATGGGACTGGTGTAGGGTCGCACCCTATACATTAGCTTTAGCCCCAAGCTAATATTAGTCCAAAATTCTAGTGTGTAGGCTTAGTCACAAGTAGACTTAAATGATGGTTACATAAAGAAAGGAATATATGTATAAAGAAGAAAAAGGTTATTGGTGAGTCCGCAAAACCATTAGGATTAGGAGACCCTAAGAGACCTAAGTAAGGGATAGACTGTCCAGAATACTCATATAACAGTTTTTAGATCATATTTATTATTTTTTCTAGTAGGCCAGAGTCAACCAAATAATAAGTACATTAGTTTTGGACAGTTGGTCCGGTAAATTACTTGTTTCTAGCATAAAGCATATTGCTATTTTGATATAATCAGTTTGATTAACCAGTTTGGTTGCATGATTATGATTTGCAAAAGATGTGTTTTGAAATAGATATTAATGAGGGAAAACCCATTCCATTAAGCGACGTGATATCACTTAATATCATAACTGAGATGTATAGTATTATTCACACCAGGCTTTATGTCTGACTCGAAGTTTATGTTTTCCCCTTAAACTCTCGGGTGCTCAAATTTTTTTTGAGTAGACTGAGGGTTGAAGGTTTTTTAGGTTTTAGTGGGTGGATGGACACATAAAGCTTCCGAAGACGTGCTGGAGGCTGATTTCTAGTTATATAAAGACATTTTAAAAAAATTCCGCTGTGTGTATTAAGAAAGTTAGTCTAGTATTTCTCTGATTATCCAAGGGGACATCTTCATATGTCGCTCGTGGCTTATTTGTAATAATTATATTGATCAATGCCCGAAAAATGTTATGGGATTATGTAACTTAGATATGAAATTATAATCTAAATGTAATGAGAAAAGTTGTTCTTGAAATCTGTGGATTTTATTTCATATTCAACTGTTTCTGATATTATGAATACCATTAAAATTACCATATTTGGTCACCAGAAATTAATAATATGGATGATTTTTTTAGTGCTTAGCTTCGGTCCTCCAGATAGGGGGTGTTACAAGGATTTTTTTGATGTGGTTATAATGAAGTTTAATGATTTTACCGTAAACATTTGTTCATAAATATCATTCATCATTATGATATTTAAGAAATTTTCATCCCATATTAGCGAAGAATAGCTTAATGGCTAAGGTGTCAACTTTAACATTATTAGGTTCATATTCAATCAACATGATGATATTAGCCCCATTGGTAAGAGCATTCAAGTTATAGGTGGTAAAATCATCAACTTTACAAAATACCCCATGAAGAACTTCATATTATTCAATACCTTTGTAACGACCCTAATTTTTAATAACATTATTTAGGATATTTAATTAGTTAAAAAATAAAATAGTGTAGATGATTAGGGGATTGAGATTTGTGATTAATAGAAAGGTAGTCGTGCCTATTTAAACAAATGAACTAAGGAATTAAAATGAATTAAGTCTGGGTAGTAGACAAAGGCAATATAAGAATAAGAATATTCTTATACCCTAAACCCCCATACACGTTCATTATTCACATTCACAAAACAAAAACTGAAGTTAGTGGCCAACCACCAAGAAGAGAAAACAAGGGAAAATTCAAGAGGAATAAGTTAATCAACTATATCTAAGATCAAATATCAACACCTTAATAGCAAGCTAAATGTGAATAATAACTACATTTCATGTTTTTAAATTGACTTCGGTTTTAGATTAAATCCGACATATCTTGCAAGATTTCTCCATGTTTTGATAGTTAAAATTGGATATATATTCCTGTTGATGATTTGTGCTAATTCATATAGGTTTTATGATATGTTTTAATGTGAAAACCTATTAAATGATGTCTAAATGTCTTGCGATTGTAGTATATGATCAAAAATGGTATTTTAGAGATGGGTTTCAATTTTCCTAATTTTTTGAATTAGTGTGGTTTTAATATTAAGTTTCTAGTGAAGAAAATGGGTATTTGGGTTTAAAATTAATTAAGGCTAATATTTATATGTTCCGAGTATGAAATTGATATATGTTAGAAAACTATTAAAAATGATCTGTGGGAATTTTTATAGATTTTTTCTAAGTGTTTTAATAGATATATAAAATTATTTAACGTATGGGACTTAAATGTTTTATATATTATTAGAAGAAGAAGGGGCATTTTGTAAGTAATTTAATTTGTTATTCTGAAAATTTCGGTAGTACTTTTGATAAAGAAATTTGCAACCAATCATGTTTTGACAAATATGGCAGGTTAGTTGAAAAGAATTTCTTTAAAAGGATAAAAATTAGTTTACACATGCTTTTTACATGTTTCATCCCTTTCGACACCTAGCTTTCAACCGTGTACTTCTGCCTCCATAACCATCGAAACCAATGTGCATGGTATCAAAGACTTAGTACGCAGCGAATTGGACATAGATGAAAGGTATGTAGTCGAAACATGGGGTTCCGAAGAGGTTAAATTTTTATTTGTTTCTAAATGGAAAATGCGTCTACTTTGCTTTGCTTTCCTTTCGACTTAGTTAGCTATCGAGTTGGTTAAATTGTTTTAAGGAATGGTTTCGAAAGGAGTTATGCCTTTTGTTTTAAGTATTTGCTTTTGATGGGGTTAAATCCCTTAGCTGTCGATAGTGCTATCGAAAGGCCATTTTTTTTAAATTAAAGCCGCTTCTCCAAAGCTTTTGAAGGGTTGGTTTTGACACCATCACTTCTTTACTTAGGAAATAGCTTTCGGAAGAGTGCTTTCAACTTAGATGTTTTAAGACCCTTTTTGATATTATGAAAGTTAAACCCAAAGGTTTTGAAAGGAATAGTTTCAAAAGGTTCTTCCACATGTTTTAACTTGAACCTAATGCTTTCAAAAGGTTTGTTTTAAGTAGTATACTTTGATGCTTTCGAAAGGTAACTGATAATAGTACAGAAAGGAATGGTTTCCGGTATTCTCAAAGGTTTACATTAGTTTAAATGGAAGGTTCCAATGGTTTCGAAAGGAATATTTAATGGATTTAAAAGAGGATGTCTAAGGATTATAAATCTTTCGAAAAAGGTGTTTTCAATGTTTCGAAAGGAGAACCGTCCATGGTTTCGAAAGGTATGTTTGGCCTTTAGGCCTAGGGTTATTAAGTAAAGTATTTTACTTATATCGAAAGGGGTATTTTCAATAATTTCAAAATGGGAACTTCCATTAGTTTTCAATAAGATTGTTTAAAGGTTTTAAACAAAGGTTTCGAATGCTTTGATCAACAATGTTTTGAGTAAAGTATTTATATATCATGGCACAAATATTTGAGTAAAGCAAATAGTTTATTTTCCTTGTACAAGTATGATTTAAAGGGTAAATCATTTTGAAAGGTTTTCAAGGAAAATTTAAAGGGTAGTTAACCCAAAGTAGAATGACTCGGATACTTGTATGCTAGATGGGAAATATATAGGGTCGTGCCATATACATTAGTTATTATCCCCTAGCTGATTTCGTCCAAAATTCCAGTGTGTAGGGCTTAGTCATAGGTAAGACTTAAATTATGGGTACATAAAGAATGGAATATATATGTGTACAGAGATAGGTTATTGGATGAGGCCACAAAACCATTAGGATCAGGTGACCCTTGGAGATGTAAGTTAAGGATAGACCATCCAGAAGTATGTCTAACAGTTGTTGGATAATTTGTTTAGTTTGTCTGGTAGGCCCGAGTCAGCTAAAGGTTAGTGGTTAGCCAAACAAAACTACACTTTGTTCGGATATCTAGTCGATTTATTACCTGTTTTAAGTATATATGATATTTTCTATTATTGATATAATCAGTTTGATTAACCAGTTTGGTTGCACGATTTTGATTTGCAAAAAGTTATGTTTTAATGGGATATTAGTGGAGGGAACCCGTTCCGCTAAGTGACATGGTCTCATAAAATATCAGTAAACCGGAATGTAATAATATTATTCATACCAGATTTTATGTCTGACTAGAAGTTTATGTTTTCCCGCTTAAACTCTCGTGTGGTCATAGTTAATTTGAGTAGACTGAGAGTTTAGATTTATATGTTTAGTAGGTGAATGAATAAATCTTTCGAAGACGAGCAGGAGGCTGGTGCTAGCTGTATTTAGGAGTTGTTTTGTTTTTTTATCCGTTGTGTTGTTTTAAGTCAGTTATGACTATTTAGTACTCTGATCATCAAAGGGGGCATATTCATATGTTACTCTTGGCGTATTTTGTAATAATTATATTTGATCTGACCTGGGAAACGCTTGGGATTATGTAACTTGGATATGAATATGTTGTTTAGAAATGTAATTAGAATTTTTTTTAATTTGTGATGATTTTGTTTCATATTCAAGTGCTTCTAATATTATGGATACCATTAACATTACCGTATTCGATCACCGAAAGTTAATACTATGAATGACTGCAGCATCTGTAGCACTTAGCTTCAAGCCTCTAGATAGGAGATGCTATAATTTGGTATCAGAGCATAGTTTTAAGAAAAAAATTAAATTAAAATGATTTTTGAAAACATAATCCTGAGGAATTAGAGGTAAAATCAAGATATGGGATAACGCTATAGTAAGGTACTTATAATTGCTATATATAAGTATATGCTATATCTCTATTCTCCTATCTCTCTTAGGCTATTCTTCTGTATCTTACGAGGCTTGAATACAGATATGGATGCTAGAAGTGGAAGAGTTAACCTTGGAGGGGTAGTACCACTACAAATGGAAAAGGCAGGCCAAATACGATAAGGAACCAAGGTCAGGCACAAGCTACAAATGTAGGTGCGGGAGTCCCACAAGTGGATATGAGAGCAATGTATCAGTTCTTTGACAACATGATGCAGGCGAGAATTGATACTGGAGTAGTTGGAGGAAATGATGGAGGGAGGAACCAAAAAGCTCTAGTAGTGAATAACTATGCTATTTTGAGTATACATTTTGCTTGGCTGGGAGGATAGCCTTTCATTGGTACTGAAGGCATAATCGACGTAGAGAATTGGCTACTTCATTGCGAAAGGATTTTTGCTGACTCGGGGCTCAACGATGAGCAGAAAAAAAGACTCGCTTCAAGGGGCAGCACTGTTTTGGTGGAACAGTGTGACAGATGGATTCAACGAGGATAATATGACTTGGGCTAAGTTTAGGAGGAGGTTCAAGGAAAGGTTTATGTTAGAAATTGCTAAGTCCACTCTGCTTAGGAAGTTCGCCAAGTTGGAGCAGGGGGATATGACCATGCTTGAATATGCGACAGGGTTTGAGGAGCTAGCCAGATATAGTTATGCTACTGTTGATACTGTGATTAAGTGGAATAAGAAGTTCATTAGGGGGTTGAAGCCTGAGCTAGTTAAGGCCATGTCACCACATATTAGGGATACAAGTGATGTTGTTGTTGAGATGGCCTTGAGGAATGAAGAGATGCAAGCTTTCCTGAAAGAAATAAAGCCAAGGATGCTCAAGGAGGATAGAGCCAAAAGAGGAAGTTTTTTCGTAAGAAGGGAGCTCAGAAAGGTGGAGCAGCTAAGAAGAGAAAGGAAGAAGTGGTCTATTATAAGTGTGACAAGAAAGGACACTATGTCCATGAGTGCTGGACAGGCAAGGGAAAGAAAGCTGCTGAGAAGAAATGGATAAAGTGTTTTAACTATGATTAGATTGGACAATATAAGAACCAATGCAAGGAGCCAGCCAAGGATGGAAAAGATGAAATGTTTGCATTGGAACCAGCTACCTCAAGACCAACAGTAGTGGAGAGGGGAAAAGCTACGTTGAGAAGTAAGCTTTTGATTTATGGTGTATCAGTTAGAGTTCTATTTAACACCGGTGCATCACATTCTTTTATATCTTGTTGTTTAGTAGATAAGCTTAACTTAGAACCCTCATACTTAGTTACTTCCTTAAGGGTTGCAAATCCGATAAGAGGGTATGCGACACTTGGGATGAGTTTGATTTGTTAAGTCATACCTTTGTTTGCAGTTTGCATATGTTTGATTTCATAGGTTCAGAATTATTTTGGGTATGGATTGGTTAAGTAAGTACAATGCCAAGATATTTTTCTATGATAGGAAAATATTACTTAGACACCCTAACTATAGTGATCAGAATGTATGTGCCGTAGAAAGCCCTAATTGTGAGGTTAATTCTCTATTGGGTATTGTGGAGGTAGAAGACGAGTTAAATCGAGTTTTCATAATTAGAGAATTCGTAGATGTTTTTGAACCTGTAGTAGGATTTCCACCGAAACGGGCCATTGAGTTTTCAGATAGATTTGGTGTCGGAAGCAGAACCAGTAAGTGGACCACCAAGCAGGATGACACTTATCGAGATGAGGGAGCTGAAGGTGTAGTTGGTGGATTTGGAAGGCAAAATTTTTATTAGGCTAATAGTTCACCTTGGGAAGAAACCCAGTGTCTGCTAAGAAGCTGGAAGGATCGTTAAGGTTATGTATCGATTATCGTAAGTTGAATGAGAAGACGATAAAGAATCGATATTCGTTACCTAGAATTGATGATTTGTTCAATCGGTTGAGTGGAGACAAGGTATTTTCTCAGTTGGATTCAGCAACAGGTTTCCATCAGCTTAAAGTAGCAGAGGATGGTATTCCTTTAACGGCATTTACGACCAGATATGGATCGTACGAATGGTTAGTGATGCCATTCGGACTAACTAATGCGCAAGCATTCTTTGTAGATTTGATAAACCGAATCTTTCGAGAGCACTTGGATAGGTTCATGTTGGTGTTTATAAATGATATTTTGATATACTCTAAGGCCGAAAGGGAGCATGTAGTTTATCTTAGATTAGTGTTTGACGTTGAATCAACATCAATTGAAGGCGAAGTTTTCAAAGTGTCGTTTCTGGAAGAAGGAAGTGAAGTTTCTTGGTCATGTAGTCTCAGAGAAAGGGCTGTCTGTAGATCCGACTAAGATTGAAGCGGTGAATAACTAAAAAGACCTAAGACGGTGATTGAGATAAAGAGTTTTCTTGGATTAGCTGGATACTATCGGAGATTCATTAAGGATTTTTCACGGATAGCAGCACCGATGACAAAGATAACGTGAAAGGTTGTGGAGTTCATTTGGATCGATAAGTGTGAGCAGGCATTCTAGAAGCTAAAAACATTTATTAACGAGTGCACCTTTGTTAGTTGTTCAGAAAGGGAAATAGGACTTAGCAGTATATACAGATGCATGTTGAATAGGATTAGGAGCTGTGTTAATGCAAAGAGGTAAAATGATTGCTTATGCTACTCGAAAGCTTAGACCGCATGAGGTTAGGTATCCAACTCATGGTTTGGAATTAGCCGCGATAATTTTTACATTGAAGGTGTGAAGACATTACCTTTTCAAGACATTACCTTTTGGGAGAAAGATTTGAATTATATACGAATCATAAGTCACTGAAGTATTTATTCTCTCAAAAGGAGCTGAATATGAGACAGTAGAGGTGGTTAGAGTTTTTAGCTGCTTATGACTTTGGTATTGAGTACACACTAGGAAAAGGCAATAAGGTTGTAGATGCACTTAGCAGAAAACATCAGAATGCAGTGTTGGAAATGATAGCCAAGTGGAAAGATTTGGAAGAATTGACGACATGTAGAATACGGTGGAGAGCTGAAGCTAGGTCTAGTAAGGAAACAGTTGTGTTGTCATGTTTAGAAGTCCGACCAGTTATGATCGAAATGATTGCTTATAAGCAAAGGGAGGATCCAGTATTAGCTGAATGGATCAGGAAGTTAAGGGATGGAACCAAGAGCAATGACCTGAAGTATTTTTGTCTTGACCAGAATGGGTGGTTGAGAAAGAAAGGAAGATTGTGTGTTCCGAATGTAGGAGACATTAGGAAGGAAGTTTTGGAGGAATGCCATCATTCAAAGTTCACCATTCATCTAGGAGGAACTAAGATGTATCAGATATGAAGAGAAGTTTCTTCTGGGGAGGTATGAAGAGGGATGTAGGCGTATGGGTGAGCAGTGTTTGAACTGTCAACCGGTAAAGGCCCAACATCAGAAGCCAAATGAGTTACTTCAGCCATTAGATATTCCAGTATGGAAATGAGATAATGAGATTCTACCTCAATGTATTTTGTAGATGGGTTGTAAAGGTCAAATAGAGGAAATGAAAGTATATGGGTTATAGTGGATAGATTGACCTAGAGTGCCCATTTCATTCCAGTTAATTCAACTAGGATAACACCTGTTTTAGCTAAGTTGTTTATGAGGAATATAGTTAGACTTCATGGAATTCCTAGTAGCGTAGTGGGTGACAGAGATTCCTTGTTCGCTGATGAGTTTTGGAAAAGTTTATATGATACTTTAGGTACCAAGCTCAAGATGAGTGTCGCTTACCATCCACAGACTGATGGGTAAACGGAAAGAGTTAACAAAGTCTTGGAAGATTTATTAAAATCTTGTGTGCTAGATTCAGGAGGATCATGGGAAGACCATCCACACTTAGTCGAGTTTTCATATAACAACAGTTATCAGACTAGTGTAGGGATGACACCGTTTGAAGCTTTGTTTAGAAGGCCATGCAAATCTCCAATTTATTGGTTAGAGGCTGGGGATAGGTTTGTTCTTGGTCCGGATTTAGTCAGAGAAGATTGAGTTAATTCAAGATAGAATGAAGGAAGCTCAGTCTAGGCAGAAGAGTTATGCAGATAGAATAAAGAAAGACTCAGAGTTCTCAGTTGGAGACCATGTTTTCGTCAAGGTATCACCGATGAAGGGTGTAATTCGATTTGGGAAGTCAGGGAAATTGGCACCTAGATTTGTTGGACCATTTCCTATCATAGAAAAGATCGGGAAACTCACATGTAGAGTGAGTTACCAAACAGTTTGGCAGGAGTCCATGATGTTTTTCGTGTTTCTCGTCTAAGAAAGTATATTCAAGATGAAGAGACTACTATTGCACCGACTGTGTTAGATGACTTAGTAGTGGATTCGAATTTGACTACAGTTAGAAAGCCAGTTCGTATAGTCGCGAGAGATGAGAAGAGGCTAAGGGACAAGACAGTCATATTAGTTAAAGTCCGATGGAGCACTGATGAGAGAGACTGTACTTGAAAGACTAAGAGCAAGATTAGAGACGCTTATCTTAACTGTTTCATGGTATGTTTTACCTCTTTGATTGTTTTGATGAATGCCTTACGTAATTTCAAGAATGAAATTCTTTAAGGATGGGAGTCTGTAATGACCCTAATTTTTAATAACATTATTTAGGATATTTAATTAGCTAAATAAAATAAAATAATGTAGATGAATAGGGGATTGAGATTTTTGATTAATAGAAGGGTAACCATGCCTATTTAAACAAATGAACTAAGGGAAATAAAATGAATCAAGTTAGGGTAGTAGACAAGGGCAAAATAGGAATAAGTATATTCTTATACCATAAACCCCTATACACGTTCGTTACTCACATTCACAAAACGAAAATTAAAGTTAGAGGCCGACCAACATTAAGAGAAAACAAGGGAATAATTCAAGAAGAAGAGGTTAATCAGCTATATCCAAGATCAAATCTCAACACCTTAATCTCAAGCTAAAGGTAAGTAATAACTACATCTCATGCTTTTAAATTGATTTTGGTTTTACATTAAATCCGACCTATCTTGCAAGGTTTTGCCATGTTTTGATTGTTATAATCGGATATATATGCTTGTTGATGATTTATGCTAATTCATATAGGTTTTATGAATGTTTTGATGTGAAAACACTATTAAATGATATCCAAATGCCTTGCGATTTTAATATATGATCAGAAATGATATTTTAGAGAATATTTTGATTGTTGTGGATTTAATATTAATTTTCTAGTGAAGAAAATGAGTATTTGGGTTTAAAATTAATTATGGCTAATATTCATATGCTTTGGGTCTGAAATTAGTATATGTTAGAAAACATATTAAAAATGATTTATGGGTACTTTTATAGATTTTTCCTATGTCTTTTAATAGATATATAAAATTAATTAAGGTATGTGACTTAAATGTTTTATATATTTATAAAAGGAGAAGGGGAATTTTGTAATAGTTTAATTTGTTATTTCTAAAAATTTCGGCAGTACTTTTGAAAATGAAATTAGCAGCCAATCATGTTTTGACGAACAAGGAAGGTTAGTTGAAAAGAATTGCTTTAAAAGGATAAAAATCAGTTTAAACATGCTTTTTATGTGTTTCACCACTTTCAGCACCTAGCATTCGACCGTGTACTTCCGCCTCCATCACTATTGAAACCAATGTGCGTGGTATCAAAGACTTGGTACACAGCGAATTGGACATAGACGAAAGGTATGTAATCGAAACATGGGGTTCAAAGAGGTCAAAACTTTACTTTGTTTTTAAATGGAAAATGCACTTGCTTTGCTTTGCTTTCGAGTTAGTTAACTATCGACTTGGTTAAATTGTTTTAAGGAATGGTTCTGAAAGGGGTTACGCCTTTTGTTTTAAGTAGTTGCTTTCGACCAGGTTAAATCCCCTAGCCGCTGCCTTTTTCCTTTCAAAGCAGTGCTACCGAAAGGGAGCTTTGTTTTTAAATTAACGCCGCTTCTCCAAAGCTTTCGAAGGGTTGGTTTCGACGCCACCACTTCTTTACTTAGGAAATAAATTTCGGAAGAATGCTTTCGACTTAGATGTTGTAAGACCCTTTTTGATATTGTGAAAGTTAGACCCAAAGGTTTCGAATGGAATAATTTCAAAAGGTTCTTCCACATGTTTTAACTTGAACCTAATGCTTTCGACAGGTTTGTTTTAAGTAGTATACTTTGTTGCTTTCGAAAGGTAACTAATAATAGTACCGAAAGGAGTGGTTTCTAATATTTTCGAAAGGTTTACGTTAGTTTAAATGGAAGGTTTCCATTGGTTTCGAAAGGCATATTTAAAGGATTTTAAAAGAGGAGTCTAAGGATTATAATGCTTTCGCAAAAGGAGTTTTCAATGTTTCGAAAGGACAACCGTCCATGGTTTCAAAACGCATGTTTGGCCTTTAGGCCTAGGGTTATTAAGTAAAGCAGTTAACCCATAGCGAAAGAAGTACATTCAATAGTTTCGAAAGGGGAACTTCTATTGGTTTCGAATAATATTGTTTAAAGGTTTCAAACAAAGGTTTCGAATGCTTTCATCAATAACGTTTTGAGTAAAGTGTGATATGTATATATATATCATGGCAAAGTGATTTTAGTAAAGCAAATAGTTTATTTTCCTTGTACAAGTATGATTTAAAGAGTTAAATTATTTTGAAAAGGTTTTCAATGAAAATTTGAAGGGTAGTTAACCAAAGTAAAATGATTCGGATACTAGTATACCAAATGGGATTGGTGTAGGGTCGCACCCTGTACATTAGCTATTAGCTTTTAGCTAATCTAGTCTAAAATTTCAGTGTGTAGGGCTTAGTCACAGGCAAAACTTAAATGATGGTTACACACAAAAAGGAATATATATTTGTACAGAGATAGATTATTGGTGAACCAGCAAAACCATTAGAATCAGTTGACCCTTGGAGAAGTAAGTTAAGGACAGACCGTCCAGAGGTATGTCTAATTGTTGTTGGATAATTTGTGTAGTTTGTCTGGTAGGCCCGATTTGGCCAAAGCTTAGAAGTTAGCCAAACAAAACTACATTTTGTTCGGACAGCTGGTCCATTTATTACCTGTTTTAAGCTTATATGATATTTTCTATTATTGATATAATCCGTTTGATTAACCAGTTCAGTTGCAGGATTTTGACTTGCAAAAAGTTATGTTATAAAGGGATAATAGTGAGGGAAAACCCGTTACACTAAGTAGCATGGTCTCACATAATATCAGTAAACCGGAATGTAATAGTATTTTTCACACCAGGCTTTATGTCTGACTCGAAGTTTATGCTTTTTCCTTTAAACTCTTGGGTGTTCAAAATTGATTTGAGTAGATTGATAGTTTGGGTTTACATGTTTAGTAGGTGGATGAATAAAGCTTTCGAAGAGAAGCAAGAGGCTGGTGCTAGCTATATTTAGGAGTTGTATTGTTTTATTTCCGATGTGTTGTGTTAGGTTGGTTATGACTGTTGTATTTTGTAATAATTATATTTGACCTGAACTAGGGAAACGTTTGGAATTATGTAACTTGGATATGAACATGTTGTTTTAAAATGTAATCAGAGTTTTAATCTGTGATGATTTTATTTCATATTCAAGTGCTTCGGATATTATGGATCACATTAACATTAGCATATTTTATCACTGAAAGTTAATACTAGGGATGACTGCAGCATCTGTAGAGCTTAGCTTCGAGTCTCTAAATAGGAGAAGTTACAACCTTGTGCCTCTCCATGCTAGTTGGGTCATTGTACAACCATTCTTTCAGTTGTTCTTAAGATACTATGTCTGATTGAGAAGATGATGATTCACCTACCTTTTTTTGGTGGTTTTTGGTTTTGTTGAATGTTAGGTGCCATTAGTGGAATTTTTAATCTTGGGCTAGGGTTTGAATGAAGAGTAAAAGTAAAAGAGGAAAGGGTAAACAAAAAAGGAGTGGAGGGGGAAGTTTTAACCAGTGAGTTAAATGGAAGGTGGGTAGATAAGAGTTGGAAAAAATAATAAATTAATACACACACACATATACATACATACATACATACATAAAAACATACATATATATGTATACACACACACACACAGATATATATATAATCCTAAAGCTGATCAGATGTTTGATAGGTTCAATCAGATGTCTGGTGATATCTCAAACGTTTGTTTATCCTATTCGGACGTTAGACTAATAATATATGTAGTGTGTGTATATATATTAATTTGTATTTTATCAATTACACTCAATAAGAATTCTTTTATAATTCTATTGATCAAATAGCTATGACAAATTATGATATCCAAGGGGAGTCATTGGATCAGATTTAGAGGAAGGAGTTTTCTTTGAATTATAATTTTTTAGCAGTTTTATTTTTACCAAAGAATTACTTCCTCTACCACTGACATTGTTTTTGGTATGTAATGTTCCATAGGTGGTAGTCAAGGTCCTTTTGATAATATTTAACTTCCCCTCCTGTCTTCATTGCTCCATTCTTATTTTCCATTGTTCCGAGATGATTCCACCAAGTTTCTCCATTAATACGTGCTCATAATATGTTTGATTATCGAATTTTTCGATTAAATACCCATTAAAGGTAATTGCTTCCTTAGTTCGTTTTCTTTGAGGTGAATATGTAATGACCCGTAAATTCATCACTTTAGAAAAATCTCAAAATATTCAAAAAAATTGGATTTTTTAAAACATAAATGATGTTTCAAATAATAAATAATACCGATGGTCATATTTTTAATAAATATATATAAAATAAAAAGGGGTTTTTAGGCTCAAGGAAAAAGTTAGAGAAAAATTTAGTTTCAGGGACAAGAAGTTTGTTTTTTAGGCTGAAAGACACTTTTTAGTGCAAATCACAGAATGATAGTTGTAACTATCATTTTCAGTTTACACTAAAAAGTGTCCTTCAGACTAAAAAGCAAACTTGTTGTCTCTAAGACTAAATTTTTTTGCAACTTTTTCCTTGTGCCTAATTACCTGAAAGAAAAATATACACTTGGGTAAAAAAATCGATAAAATGACCGAAAATCGTTTTATCGATAAATAGCTCTTTGGCCATCTAACATCACACGCCAAGCTGGATACATAAACTCATTTGTGTATATGAATGCAAATATGAAATAAATAATTTATTTATTTATGGAAAATTAAATGTGTTTATGACATCATTAATGATGTCATCATTTCCAATTAATTAATTTTTGGATTTAAATTTAGTTTAAACGATTTAGTAATTATTTTAATTATTAAGTAAGCTCTTTAATATATTATATAATGATAGAAATATTATTTTTAAACTTTGTTTACAAATATGTGTATCTTAACTAAAAAGCAAAATATATGACCTGAGATTGAAGTCGGAATTCGTAACAATTCAACTTGAATAAGTTGTACAACTTTGTGGATTATATATGCACATATACATGAAAACATTCACATACACATGAACATACATATGTACATGTACATATATTCAAAAATATCAAAGATATTGTCTACATCCTTACCTCTTAAGCAACCATAAAGTCAACCATACTACACACAAGTACATGCATCATGAAAGCACATGGAGTGAGGGGCCAATTCGGCCATGTGGATGATGGAGATGGTGCATATGGAGGTGATGGATAATGATGATAATGTATAAAATATCTTAGATAATTTTCTCCTCTTCATTCCCCACCCCTTCTCCTCTTTATTTTCATTTTCCTTCTTCTCATTTTCAAAGCTTTTATCCTCCTCTTTAATGGCTTCCACCGTAAAAGAAGTAATGGATAAATTCATTTCAAAAAGAAACTAAAAGTATATAGTACATATATATAGTGTAAAACACCTCAAAACTCAACCAAAACTCCTCCTCTTCATTCTCTTTACCTACAGCCACCACCACACACCACCATAGCCGAGCCTTCCTTCCCCTACAACCAAGGTCGTGAGCCCCCTAGTCAAGGCTAAGCCCTCCAAAGGCAAGAGCCCAAGTGATTGTGAGCTTAGATTTCGAATGAGCGAAGCTATAGCCATTTTTAGGTTGATAGTTCAATCCAAGGTGAGAAAATCTTACTTATATTATATATTCTGATGATGAAATGATGTTTGAAATAGATGTTTAATATGTTTTTATCATCAAGTTTGATTTTTTAATATTGTTGTTTAATTGTATTAACAAGTCACGTTTAATACATGTCGAGAATCATAAAGGAAATCACTTTCCTTTTATAAAGGAAATGGTGTTAGGGAATGTTTAAACCTCTTAAAAATGGTTTAAACTATTTAGAAACGTTTTATCAACATTCAAAAGTGTTTCAATGAATTTTGAAAAGAAAATGGAAAATTAGTAAAAATAGGCGCGGCGCGTAACGGTAGTTTGCGATTTCGCGCCATAATAGTTTAAATCCACTTATACGATGGATTCGAGTTGGGTTTCTTTGAAACAAAAATTTTCTGGACTCTTATGATCATGGTTTTCAACTGAAAGAAAACGATCAAGATTTGTTTTAATATATTTTAAATTATGACTAAAACAATTTTTGAAAATAATCGTGGTTTTGCACTTCGGGATCCATAAAGAGATTTCTTTAAAATGATATTTTAAATTTTTTTAAAAATATGAAATAAATTTTAAAAATATTTTAAAATGTTTTAAAAGTGATTTGAGTTATAAAAATGAATTTCCAAATGATAAAAAGTTGTTTCGATCAATATTGCTTAAAAAGCACTTTCCACAGCACTTTTTTATAACTTTTCAAATATAGTTTTAAACGCAACCATCTTTTCCAAATATTTTGTAAATATTTTCAAATGATTAATAAATATTTTAAAGATGATTTAAAGTATTTATGGAATGGTTAAATATTAAATGATTTAGAGTCGATTAAATTACTTGACCACCTTATGGATGTTAGAGTGGTAGTGTCTAGGCTTGAGATTGGCAAACTAGTTTTCTACTCTCCCTAGCTATCCGAACTGGCCCGACGGATGGGATAGTAAGATTGATTTACTTGGATCAAAATTTTCCAAAGTATAAAGGATATAATTTCCCACTTATAAATAACTTAGATTTTATGGGGATAATCTTCTTATACTTGGTATTAAAGCCCAAAGAGGGAACTCGTACTACATGAAATTTAAAAGGAGATTTTGCCATCAGTCTGTCCATAGTACTTGTCGAATACGGGACTTGGTATTATGTAACAACCCAAAATGCAACCCATAATAATTAATCCATTAATTAATTAAATAATACGAAATTATCAGAATAGAGCCATGAGAGTTGCACCGTTGTATCCATGGTAATTTTCTGGTCATACGTCTGAAACAAAGCTAATATGAACAAGATAGGAAATAAAAAAAGCAGAAATAAAAGAATATATATATATATAAGGCGGTTCGATCGGCCGGTCGACCTGGGCACCAGGCTATCGACCGCCCAGTTGACCCGCCTGCTGTTTTGGGGGCGAACGAACAATCGTTCGTTCGAATGATGGCACAATTTTTTTAACGGACTATGACGTGTTTTGCATTCTTCAAACCAATCTGGTCCCTCCATTCTTGCGTCCGATGGCTGCTACTCAGCCTATTACGTGGTTTCATCCTATTCAATCCCCAAATCCAACGGTCCGAGATCCACTTCCACCCCTATAAATAGACCCCTAGATCTAACACGTTTTCTCATTCTAGGTTTTCTCCAATTAGGTTCACCTTTCTAGGAAGGACCATAAACGAAATAATTTTCCAAGGAGAAAATCATTATAAATTAAATTATTTTACAAATCCAAGTGGATCCGAGAAGACCAAAGGAAGAGCTTAGGACCGAAGGTGAGTGACTGTAATTATTTTAGATTTATTTAAGTAATTTAAAATAATAGGTTTTCCAATAGTTGTAGTTTTAGTAAAAAAAAATTTGGAACAGCATTTTTAGTAGTTTATTTACAGTTTTTACTATTATTTTCAGTCTATTTCCTTTTATCTATTCTTTTTAGTAATTTTAATTTATTTCTATAATTATGGTTTTCCATTTATTTACAGTTTATTTACAGCATTTTAGTTTATTTACTGTTATTTATACATTATGTACATCTTATTTCTACGCTTTGGATTTTCTTCTCTTTTCAGTTTTCTTTCATTCCTCCTTCTTCGTGTATGGATTAGAATAAGAATAACGTGAATATGGATTAAATTAAAAAATAAAATAACGGAATATAAGATGTAAATTATAAAGACTGTAATATAAATGAATTTGGGATGAAATTATGCCTAATTATGACATTAATTGGACCAAATTAAAAAGATTGGCCTAGTTATAACTTAGAATTATAACTAAAAAGAGTAAAAGATGAAAGAGGCTTATTTTCACACTTAACCTTGGATTAAGTAATAAGCATGATTATAACATAGATTATAATGAGAAAAAGAACATAATAAGGCTTATTTTAAGACTTATGATAAATTAATAAGCACATATAGTGGAGAAAAGTGTAAAGGCTTATTTAAATAATTCATCTAAGTTAATAAGCAAAGATGAATGTAGGACCCGTACCATATAACATTCCCTATTAGACAAAACGTTGTCTCACATTAGCCAGAAGTGAGATGAGAGCACGCTTATGCTAAGAATAGTAGTAACTGATCAAATAGAAGTTCAAATCATGGGGGATTTTGAGAAGGGGCGCAACTAGTATTGTTTGGATGACGGGCCATTACCAACAATATTTCCCTTATAGTTTCTATCTATGCACACGGTGCTCTCACATTAGCCTGGAGTGAGATGATGGTTATGCTTATGCTTGAGTTTGAGGTAATAAGAAGACCCAATAGATGAAGCAAAAGGTAGCAAGGGCATGGTGGCAGATATGCGTGGGACTTCTAGTTTGGTGCTCAGCGTTATGAGTTCCAAATGCTTAGTATAGGTGCCTTTCACAGACACTATTGCTTTCTATGCAGGGAGCTATATATGTTGTTTCGATCCACAGTGGGTGCTTTATGCATCTTTCGTAGATACCATTGGCTGCTATGCAGGGAGTTATATAGCATCTGGTCTGCACTAAGGTACATGGAGTAGCAGGCCGATCAAAAAGGGTCGAATTAGGGTTACATCCTTATTATAGGATTAGGAATTCAGCCTAATCACAACAGAAATCAAGGACAACTGCAAGCAATCATAGTTATCCTATTTTATATTTAATCGTATTTATCTCTAGTTTATCTCTTTCCTATTTCCTTTGTTTCCTCTTTATATACTAGAACTATTGTAGAGTCTATTACTTTTACTTTGCTTAAAGACTCTAGTACTTTCTGTCATTTACCAGATTTTTAGTCTGAAACACTCCTCTATTTTCCCCTTTTCCCCCTTAGGAAATCAAGAGAGAGGACAGTAGATTGCAGTTGCTTGGAGATTTCTTAGAGGAGTTTGCTACCATGTATTTTTTTTCTTTCAGCTTTTGTTCTTTCTATGTACTAGCTTATTATGTGGGATGTAATTTACTCTGATTTTTGAGACTATGAGTTTTTGTTTCATGAGACATATTGGATTTTTAGACATGTATGTGGTATTTGGTATTTGACTTATTTATGAAGTAATTATGAAGTTTTGTTTTAATTAAGTTATTATTTTAAGTTTCCACTGTATTCATCTATTTTTGTCTTACGAATCTTAGTCTTTGTTAGCTTTAGTCATATCTACAACACGCCATGCCTTTTAATGTGTCCTTTTAGGTAGAGCCTAAGATTATAGGATTCCTTAAAAACTTAATAAAAGTTAAATTTGAACATTTAAATTTTTATACAAAACTGTAAAAGTCTTTAAAAGAAAGAGAGGTATAAGTTTTAGACTAAAAAATGTGGAAGTTTTTCCATCGGGAAATAATATTAAGTGACCAAGTATTTTTGAAATTAATAGAAAATGAAAAGGTAACACTTTTCAAGACAAAGATTTTAGGATTTGATTTTAGAAACCTTAGTTTTTAACATAAGGTGATAAACACCAAACCAAACTCTTAAATATGGAGTAGATAAGAATTATTTCCTAGGAGCAACGAAAAAGGTGTAAGGAGATAGCAGTAATTACAATTGGAAATAATAATGGCAGTTTCCGTAAAGTGTATAGGACACTAATAAGAACCTAGGAATGTTGATTCACGAAGAACAGTAAAATTAATTTAGTAGGATAGTACGACAAACATGGTTGAGAATGAGTGTTCTTGATTTTGGAAGAACTTGGGAAAAACATCCTTCTTTAGTGAAATTCATATGGTAGTAGTTTTCAAGCTAGCATTGGAATGACACATTTTGAAGCTCTTTTACAAGGCCGTGTAAGACGTCTTCATGTTGGTTGGAGTCAACGGAAAGGTAGCTTCTTGGCTTTGACATGGTTAGAGAGATTTCAGAGTAGACTAATTTGATTAGGAGAAAATTCGTATCTTATATCCATGTCTCTTTGATAATAGGTTGTAGAATTTCCTTTTTCCATCTTTATTTTTGAATAGGTTCTTTCCTTTATTATCCTTTAGGAGGATAGAACATAGGATTTAACCTATGGATGGTCGGATTTGATGCAAACATGTTAATAGAACATGTTATGAATGATGTATGCTAGTGATTGTAAGTGTTTGCTAGTGGATGCTAATGGACGCATATAGGTACACTAGGCACTATTATTCTTTAGGGATCAGCCTAATTAGGACATTCGGGCAATGCATTTGGATATGTGCGCATTTTTACTTTATTTCTATAGTTTCCATAAATGGATGTTTATCACATGATTGTTGCATTTAGATGATGGTTGTAGCACGCATATAGAACTATCAATTATCATTAGGAAATTTTTGCATTCATTTAGATATATAGGACGGGCATGATTGCATAAAAGGAGATCGACTGAATTAGTGAACCGCCTAATCTTTTGCATTAGTTAGGAACATTTACACTACACTAATTGCATAAGTATCATAAATTTCAATAGAAAACTTAAGGACAATGGATGAATGGTTGATGATTGAATAGTTGGTTGTAGAACTTGGATGAAAACATTTAGTCATTCTTTTATCTTTAGAGATTTCGGGGACAAAATCCTTTAAGGAGAGGAGAATGTAACAACCCAAAATGTAACCCATAATAATTAATTCGTTAATTAATTAAATAATAAGACAACTTTGTGAAATTATCAGAATTGAGCCATGAGAGTTGCACCTTTATGTATGTGGTAATTTTCTAGTTAATTTCCATATATACAACGTCAAAAAATGAGAACAAGATAGGAATTAAACAAAATAAGTAGAAATAAAATATGAAGAATATATACGTATAAGGCAGGTCGACCGGCCTGTCGACTTGAGCACCAGGCGGTCGACTGCTCGATCGACCCGCCTGCTGTTTTGGGGGTGAATGAACAACCGTTCTTGCGATTGATGCTACGATTTTTTAACTGAATACGACGTGTTTTTCATTCTTCCAACCAATCTGTTCCCTCCATTCTTGTATCTGATGGCTGCTATTTCACCCATGACGTGGTTGCATCCTATTCAATCGCCAAATCCAACGTTCTGAGATCCACTTCTACCCCTATAAATAGACCCTTAGATCTGACACTTTTTCTCATTCTAGGTTTTCTCCAATTGGGTTCACCTTTATAGTAAGGACCCTAAACAGAATAATTTTTCCAAGGAGAAATCATTATAAATTAAATTATTTTACAACTCCAAGTGGATCTAGGAAGACCAAAGAAAGAGCTTAGGACAAGAGGTGAGTGATTGTAACTATTTTAGATTTTTTAATTAATTTAAAATAGTAGGGTTTCCAACAGTTGTAGTTTTACTATGATTTTTGGAATAGCCTTTTCAGTAGTTTATTTACAGTTTTTAGAATTATTTTTAGTCTATTTCCTTTCAGCTATATTTTTAGTAATTTTAGTTTATTTCTGCTAATTATAGCTTTTCCATTTATTTACAGTTTATATACAGTATTTTAGTTTATATACTGTTATTTATACGTTATTTACATCTTCTTTCCACCCTTTAGATTTTCTTCTATTTTCAGTGTTATATTATTCTTCATTCTTCTTCACATATGGAATAGAATAGGATTAACGTGGATATGGATTAAATTGTAAGAAAACTAAAATAATGGAATATAAGATGTAAATTACAAAGATTGTAATATAAATGAAATTGAAATGAAATTATGCCTAATTGAACTGAAATTATGCCTAATTATGACATTAATTCTGCTGAATTAAAAAAATTGGCCTAGTTATAACTTGAATTATAACAAAAAAGAGTAAAGGATGAAAGAGGCTTATTTTCACACTTAGACCTTGAGTTAAGTAATAAGCATTATTATAATGTAGGTCATAATAAGAAAAAAATAGAATAAGGCTTATTTTAAGACTTAGGATAAATTAATAAGCACGGCTAGTAGAGAAAAGTGTAAAGGATTATTTAAATAATTCGTCTAAGTTAATAAGCAAAGATGAAAGTTGGACCCGTATCGTATAACATTCCCTATTAGATAAACGTTGTCTCACATTAGCCATACATGAGATGAGGGCACGCTTATGCTAAGAATGGTAGTAACTGGTCAAATAGAAGTCCAAATCATAAGGGATTTGGATAAGGGCGCAACTAGATATTGTTTGGACGACGGGCCAGTGCCAACAACATTTCCCCTATAGTTTTATGCACACGGTGATCTCACGTTAGCCTTTAGTGAGATGAGGGACATGCTTATGCTTGAGTTTGAATTAATAAGAAGACCCAATAGGTGGAGCAAAAGGTAACATGGGCATGGTGGCAGTTACGCGTGCGACTTCAAGTCTGGTGCTCAGTAATCGCTATGAGTTCCAAGTGCTTAGTATGGGTGCCTTTCGTATACACTATTGATTTCTGTGAAGAGAGATATATATGTTGTCCTGATCCACAGTGGGTGCTTTGTGCATCTTTCGTAGATACCATTGGCTGCTGTATAGGGAGTTATATAGCATCTGGTCTGCATTAAGGTCCATGGAGTAGCAGGCCGATCAAAAAGGGTAGAATTAGGGTTACATCCTTATTACAGGATTAGGAATTCAGTCTAATCAAAGCAAAAATCAAGGACAAGTGCAAGCAATCAAGTTAACCTATCTTATATTTAATCATATCTATCTCTAGTTTATCTCTTTCCTATTTCCTTTGTTTCCTCTTTATATACTAGAACTGATGTAGAGTCTACTACTTTTACTTTGCTTAAAAACTCTAGTACTTTCTATCGTTTACCAGATTTTTAGTCCGACACACTCCTCTATTTTCACCTTTTCCACCTTTAGGCAATCAAGGGAGAGGACAGTAGATTGCAGTTGCTTGAAGATTTCTTAGAGGAGTTTGCAACCAAGTATTTTTCCTTTCATCTTTTGTTCTTTCTATGTACCGGCTTATTATGAGGGATATTATGTATTCTGATTTTTGAGACTATGAGTTTTTGTTTCATGAGATATATTTGATTTTTAGACATGTATGTGATATTTGGTATTTGACTTATTTATGAAGCAATTATGAAGTTTTGTTTTAATTAAGTTATTATTTTAAGTTTCCACTATTTTTATCTATTTTTGTCTTGTGAATCTTAGTCTCTGTTAGTTTTAGTTATATCTACAACACACCACGCCTTTTAATTTGTCCTTTTTGGTATATTAAGGGATGTGAGGTGTTTTACTTGGTTTTAGAGCCTAAAGTTATAGGATTCCTAAAAATTTATTTTAAAAGTAAAGTATTTTCAAAATAACTTGTTTTAAAAGTATACTCTTAGAAATAGTTTTCAAGTATAAAAGAGTTTTTATAAAAATCCCCCAAAGTATAGTTCAACATTTTTTCGATTCTTTTGAGCCTAAATTTCCTTTTCTTTGCATAGTATAGCTGACTGGTTCCGTAGAGCTACGGTACCAGAGGTGCAAAGGAAAGCGTCCAAGACAACCCCGGTAGGTGGAAATCCCTTTAATCCATCTACACCAGCCGATTTTTCTAAGCTATGCAAGGACTTCACTGGCATAGAGGATGAAACGTTTTCTAGCACGAAGGATTTCAAGGAGACACGGGATCGGTTGGAAGATATGGAGCGAAAGTTTAGGTGGTTAGGCTTAGAGGACCGATAGTGAATTCAACCTACTTATTGGAAGCTGATGGGAGAACTTAAGGAGGTTCCCGCAAGCTCTATGGAATAGTGATGGAAGGACAATAAGGATAAAAGGAAAGAAAGGGGACCTTAGAATCAAATCAAGAAAAATGGGGAATGTAAGCTTTGTAGAATGAATGCTCATTACGCAAAAGATTGTAAGAAGGCAGAATTAGGGGGAAGGTGTTTCAATTATGGACAGCTTGGTCACTTAAGTAAAGTATGTCCTCAGAAAGCGGGGTAGGCAACAAGCGCACCTACAGCACAGATTCAGACTTTGGACACAACACCTTCCAACAATAGACCAAATCAAGGTAGGAAAGTTTGATTTCTGTTTCTGATTTTTTTCCCATTAGGACTCTATTCGATTCTAAAGCATCACACCCTTTTCATCTCTAGTTCTTTAATAGATTGTTTGCACTTATACGTTTCTTTAGTAGGCTCCGTTATTGTTTCAAAACTCATAGGAGGATCGACACACTTGACTATGGTTTGTAGGGGTTTGAATTTTTTTATCCTAGGCGTAAAATTTGACTATGACGCCTATATATTGGATTTTCGGGGTATGGGATGATTTTAGGAATAGATTGGCTATCCATATATGGAGCTATATTAGACTGCGAGAGGAGATCCGTCAGATTGGAGACTTGTAGTGGTAGGACTCTCAAGATATCTTGCAACATGCATGGGTTAGTTAGTTTAATTTTCTCTGTTCCCTCGATTCTTCTTTATCAGAGTTGCATCCAGTTCCTACCGTCAAAGATTTTGCAGATGTCTTTGCGGAGGTTAGGTGACTACCCCTTAAGAAAGAGATTGACTTAAGGATTTATTTGACCGAAAATGTAAGCCAGTATCATTACCTGTGAGGCACATGGCACTTAGAGAGAGGAAAGAATCGAGCAAGCAGATCCATGAGATTTAGGAGAAGGGATTCATAAGAAGAAGCATATCGGAGTGGAGCACGGCAGTCGACTTCGCCACTAAGGCAGATGGTTCCCTCCGACTTTACATGGACTATAAAGAGTTAAGGAAGCTCCCAAAGAAGAGCCAATATACACTCCCTAGGATAGATGATCTTTTTGATGAGTTAGTTGGATCTTCGGTATTCTCCCATTTTGATTTAGCCATTGGATTTCATCAGCTTAGGGTCGCTGATGACAGCATTAATAAGACTGCATTTAGGACACCCGACGTACTCTTTGAGTGGTTGGTTGTGCCTTTTGGACTAACGAATGCCCTAGCCTAGATGTCCTAAGTAAGTTCGCGGTGGTATTCGTGGACAACATTTTGGTGTTTTCCAAGAAGTATGGATGAGCATGTTATCATCTTAAGGAGGTTCTTCTTATAGTTGAAGATGGAACTCTTGAAGCAACACTTTAGGCATAAGGAAGTGCATTTTTGGGCATAAAGAAGGTCTACATATGGTAGGAATGATTTTGTACACTTAGGATTCAGATTTTGGAAATCCAAAGAAAGGTAGGCTAAGGTTAGAGATGTACAATAAAATTCAGTAGATAAGAAATCCCATGTGTAGATAATTGCAGAAATTATAATTGTCTCAAACAAGTGGATTTGACGGTAATGCCTTAGAATAAATATGAGCATACAAGAGGAGTAGGAGTAAAAGCCTTTACTTTACAAAAAAATATTATGAGGATAGTAAGTAGGAAAATCCACTTTATATATAACCCAATAAAATGAAATTATTAAAATTAAAAAAAATTGTCAATATTTTGAAAGTAAATAGTAGATTTTTGGAAATATGGCAAGAAATTTAAATGTGTTTTTATATGATGAAAATTTCATTAAAAATAAATTCTTTTTGAAAAAAAAGTTATAGAGCATATATAACTCACTAATTTCTTTATAAGTAAAGAAAGATCTTAAATATAAAAACATAGAATCTATTAAGTATCAAAAAACATATGTTACAACATTTATTGTTGTAATAGACGTTTTCGTGAAAAATAAAAGATCATTGACTATAACCCTATTGTTATAGTAAGTAACTCTTAAGAGAAATGTTTTTATATAGTATACGAGAATTATTAGTATTTATTAAATTCATACACAAGTACTTTTGGGTTGTAGTGACGGTGTTTTACGCAACATCTATTATAAACCCAAATAAAAATATATTTTTAAAGATAATTTCTAATAATAGAAATTAAAGTGACTTATGAATATACTTATTATTTAAATAAGTATAAGAAAATGTTTACTGGTTATGGATACTAAAAATAGTTTTGAAGATGAGTTTTTCTAAAATGAAAATGTGTAAGTTAGATATTAGAAAATAATTATCATGGAAGAAAATAAACTAAACATTCTTTAATCTATTGGAATGAAAAGAATAATGGTATAATTCTCTATGAAACCAATAAAAATGTTTTGTGTAAGTCACAAGGAATACATAAAAGAGATGTACAAGATATGGGAAGCACCATATTTTGTATAGCCTATTTCGAAAATATAGAATAAATTCCTTGTATCTTCACAAAAACACTTGAAGTCCTCTTTTAAAAGTTCATAGAAGATTTTAGCATTAATAACTTCTCATAAGAGAAAGTAGTTCCAATACATTAAGATATGAGACTGTTAGGTGTAATAAGAAGCTGTTTTAAAACATATAAAGGATATTTAAAAGATTTTAAAAGAAAATGCTTTGGTGAAAAAGTAAATAAGTTTTTGAAATGAAAAATTCAATAAAAGTTAAATTTGAACGTTTAATTTTTTATAGAAAACTGAAAAATTCTTTAAAAGAAAGAGAGATATAAGTTTTAGACTTAAAAATTTGGAAGTTTTTCCGTCTAGGTTTGGAAAATAATATTAAGTGACCAAGTATTTTTAAAACTAATAGAAACTGAAAAGATAACACTTTTCAAGGCAAATATTTTAGGATTTGATTTTAGAAAGCTTAGTTTTTAACATAAGGTGATAAATACCAAACCAAACTCTTAAATATGGAGTATATAAGAATTGTTTCCTAGGAGCAACGAAAAAGGTGTAAGGAGATAGCAGTAATACTTTAGGAAGTAATAATGGAAGTTTTTGTAAAATGTTTAAGACACTAATAAGAACCTAGGAATGTTGATTCATGAAGAACAGTAAAATTAAATTAGTAGGATAGTAAGACAAGCATGGTTGAGAATGTGTGTTCTTGATTTTGTAAGAACTTGGGAAAAGCATCTTTCTTTATTGGAATTCATATGGTTTGTAGTTTTCAAGCTAGCATTGGAATGACACGTTTTGAAGCTCTTTTGGAAGGCCGTGTAAGACGTCTTCATGATGGTTGGAGTCTACGGAAATGTTGCTTCTTGGTTCCAACATGGTTAGAAAGATTTTGGAGAAGACTAATTTGATTGGAGAAAATTCATATCTCATATCCATGTCTCTTTGATAATAAGTTTCAGAATTTCTTTTTCTATCTTTAGTTTTGAGTAGATTCTTCCCATTATTATCTTTTGGGAGGGTAGGACTTAGGATTAGACCTATGGAAGGTAGGATTTGATGCAAACATGTTAATAGAACATGTTATGAATGATGTATGCTAGTGATTGTAAGTGTTTGCTAGTGGATGCTAATGGACGCATATAGGTACACTAGGCACTATTACACTTTATGGATCGGCCTAATTAGGGCACTAGGGCAATGCATATGGATGTGTCCGCATTTTTACTTTATTTCCATGGTTGCCATTAATGGATGTTTATCAGATGATTGTTGCATTTATATGATGGTTGTAGCATGCATATAGAACTATCAGTTATCATTAGGAAATTTTTGCATTCATTTGGATACATGGCACGGGAATTATTGCATAAAAGGAGGTCAACTGAATCAGTGGGCCGCCTAATCTTTTGCATTAGTTAGGAACATAAACACCACACTAATTGCATAAGTATCATAAATTTCATTAGAAAAACTTAAGGACAATGGATGAATGGTTGATGATTGAGTAGATGGTTGTAGAACTTGGGTGAAAACATTTAGTCATTTTGTTATCCTTAGAGATTTCGAGGATGAAATCCTTTAAGGAAGAGAGAATGTAACAACCCAAAATGTAACCCATAATAATTAATTTGTTAATTAATTAAATAATAAGATAACTTTGTGAAATTATCAAAATTGATCCATGAGAGTTGCACCTTTGTGTCCGTGGTAATTTTCTAGTTAATTTCCATATATAGAACGTTAGAAACCGAGATAATATGAATAAGATAGGAATTAAACAAAATAAGTAGAAATAAAAGAAGAAGAATATATATGTATAAGGCAGGTCGACGTGAGCACCAGGCGGTCGATTTCCCGATCGATCCGCCTGCTGTTTTGGGGGTGAACGAACAATCGTTCTTTCGAATGACGACATGATTTTTTAACCGAATATGACGTGCTTTGCGTTCTGCAAACCAATCTGGTCCTCCATTCTTGTATCCGATGGCTACTATTTTGCTTATGACGTGGTTGCATCCTATTCAATCCCCAAATCTAACGGTCTGAGATCCAATTCTACCCCTATAAATAGACCCCTAGATCTAACACTTTTCTCATTCTAGGTTTTCTCCAATTGTGTTCACATTTCTTGGAAGGACCCTAAACGAAATAATTTTTCCAAGGAGAAAATCATTGTAAATTAAATTATTTTACAACTCCAAGTGGATCCGAAAAGACCAAAGAAAGAGCTTAGGACAAGAGTGAGTGATTGTAACTATTTTAGATTTTTTAAGTAATTTAAAATAATAGTGTTTCCAATTGTTGTTGTTTTACTACGATTTTTGGAATAGCCTTTTCAGTAGTTTATTTACAGTTTTTAGAATTATTTTAAGTCTATTTCCTTTCAACTATTCTTTTTTAATAATTTTAGTTTATTTCTGTTAATTATAGCTTTTCCATTTATTTATAGTTTATTTATAGTATTTTAGTTTATTTACTATTATTTATATGTTATTTACATCTTCATATAGCGCTTTAGATTTTCTTGTATTTTCAGTTTTCTTTTATTCCTCATTCTTCTTCGCGTATGGAATAGAATAGAATTAACGTGGATATGGATTAAATTGTAAGAAAACTAAAATAATGAAATATAAGATGTAAATTACAAAGTGAAAGTATGCTATGGATCGTGTAATATGGATATATGATAATACAAAGTATAGTGATGATAGTTATACAGTAAATAGTGCGGAATATAAAAGCAGTATAATAAAAAGGACACCGGAGATTTTATACTGGTTCAGAGCTCCGTCCTACGTCCAGTCCCAGACTCCTTCTGGAATTTCAGTAAAACAATAAATCTCACTTAACCCGGAGGAACAGATAAAACAACACCTGAACAACCGAATAGGATTTTTCTGCCTCAGCGGCTGAAGAGGACTTTCTACCTGAGCAACCGAACAGGACTTCTACTTGATATAGAAAACTTTGTTGACTAGTATATTCTTGATAACAAAAATATGTCTTGAAAGTACACCCTTCCTATAATCAAATCCTCAATAGTATATGTGTGTGTATTGATTGAAAGGAAGATAATCACTTAGAATTGAAGTATGTATAGATTAACTCGAAGATTCAAGCGATCTAGAGTTTGTGATTGCTTTGAATTGCAAAAGAATATAGAGCAAGAATAGATTTAGAGAATAAAGCAAGAATTCATTATATGTGTAGTGAATCAAAACATGTTTATATAGAGGATATATAGATGCAATTATTCATGGAGGATCTCAATCAAAAGTTGCAACCGTTCCTCTTGAATTGGATTGAAAACCCTTCGCGAATGATCGTGTCTTTTTAGAAAAATAGCTATTATTTTTCTTTCAGTCAACTGACTCAGAAGTGCCAGTTGACTAAATTTAAAAAGTGTGCATGTTTGTGCAAATATCTATGCACTGACACAGGTCAGTCGACTGGCTGACCTGAGTCAGTCGATTGACCTATGCTATATTACACAGATCACACTAAAATTTTGTATTTGAATTTAAAACCATTTATGTGTGTGTGACTACTTGCGGAATGATTTTAATAATATTTTCACATAACTAAGACTCAAAATCGTGATAAATATACATACTATATTCTGAATTGAAATTTTGTCTTGTTTGTAGTTCCATTCTCTTTTTGTCGCCACATTACACCATCTTGTAATCTATGTTCATCAATAGTCGTTGAAGTTCTTCGTCATGAATCAAAACCATGATTCAACATTCTCCCCCTTTTTGATTGATGACAACATATATATTTGACGAAGCAAAAATAATATATAACACAATACATAATACAGTTATAATATTAGTTTTCTCCCCATGAATACATGGCAATGATTTAAATCGGCAAAATATTGTTAGTAAACACACTAATTTCTCCCCCTTTATCATTGACAAAAAGGAATACTTAGAGAAAGCCAATACAACATAATCACATACACATGCATACAAATAAGACAACAACATCACCAAGTTCATACACCACATCACAATATCACAATACGTTGTACCGTCATAGTCATATGAATTCAAACATCAAAGCACATCACGAACGTAGTTATATGGATCATGTAATATGGATATATGATAATACAGAGTATAATGATGATAGTTATACAGTAAATAGTGTGGAATATAAAAGCAATATAATAAAAATGACACCGAAAATTTTATACTGGTTTGGAGCTCCGTCCTACGTCCAGTCCCAAATTCTTTTGGATTTTCACTAAAATAATAACCCTCACTTAACCCGAAGGAACAGGTAAAACAACACCCGAACACCCGAACAGGATATTTCCACCTCAGTAGCCGAAAGGCACTTTCTGCCTGAGCAACCGAATAGGACTTCTACTTGATACAAAAAACTTTGTTGACTAGTATGTTCTTGATAACACAGATATGTCTTGAATGTACACCCTTCCTATAATCAAATCCTCAAGGGTATTTATGTGTGTATTGATTGAAAGGAAGATAATCACTTAGAATCAAAGTATGTATAGATTAACTCGAAGATTCAAGCGATATAGAGTTTGTGATTGCTTTGAATTGCAAAATAATATAGAGCAAGAATAGATTTAGAGAGTAAAGCAAGAATTCGTTATTTGTGTAATGAATCAAAACATGTTTATGTAGAGGATATATAGATGCAATTATTCATGAAGGATCTCAATCAAAAGTTGCAACCATTCCTCTTGAAATTGGATTGAAAACCCTTTGCGAATGATCGTGCCTTTTTAGAAAAATAGCCATTATTTTTCGTTCAGTCAACTGACTCAAAAGTGCCAGTCCACTGAATTTAAAAAGCGTGCATGTTTGTACAAACATCTGTGCACTGGCACAGGTCAGTCGACTGGCTGACCTGAGCCAGTCGACTGACCTGTACTATATTACACAAATCACACTGAAATTTTATATTTGAATTTAAAACCATTTGTGTGTGTGTGACTACTTGAGGAATGATTTTAACAATAATTTCACATAACTAAGACTCAAAATCATGATAAATATACATACTATATTCTGAATTGAAATCTTGTCTTGTTTGTAGTACCGTTCTCTTTTTATCGCCACGTTACACCATCTTGTAATCTATGTTCGTCAATAGTTGTTGAATTTCTTCATCATGAACCAAAACTATGATTCAACACAAAGATTGTAATGTGAATGGAATTGAAATGAAATTATGCCTAATTGGACTGAAATTATGCCTAATTATGACATTAATTCTGCTAAATTAAAAAGATGGCCTAGTTATAACTTGAATTATAACAAAAAGAGTAAAAGATGAAAGAGGCTTATTTTTACACTTAGAACTTGGGTTAAGTAATAAACATGATTATAACGTAGGTTATAATAAGAAAAAGAGTAGAATAAGGCTTATTTTAAGACTTAGGATAAATTAATAAGCACAAATAGTAGATAAAAGTATAAAGGCTTATTTAAATAATTCATCTAAGTTAATAAGCAAAGATGAAAGTAGGAACCATACCATATAGCATTCTCTATTAGACAAAACATTGTCTCACATTAGCCAGAAGTGAGATGAGGGAATGCTTATGCTAAGAATGGTAGTAACAGGTCAAATAGAAGTCCAAATCATAGGGGATTTGGATAAGGGGCGCAACTAGATATTGTTTGGATGACGGGCCAGTACCAACAACATTTCACCTATAATTTCTATGCACACAGTGATCTCACATTAGCCTGGAGTGAGATGAGGGGCATGCTTATGGTTGAGTTTGAGGTAATAAGAAGACCCGATATGTGGAGCAAAAGGTAGCATGGGCATGGTGGCAGTTACGCGTGCGACTTCCAGTCTGGTGCTCAGCAATCGTTATGATTTCCATGCGCTTAGTATGGGTTCCTTTCGTAGACACTATTGCCTTCTGTGTGTGGAGCTATATATGTTGTCCCGACCCCCATTAGGTGCTTTGTGCATCTTTTGTAGATACCATTGGCTACTGTGTAGGGAGTAGCAGACCGACCAAAAATGATAGAATTTAGGTTACATCCTTACTACAGGATTAGGAATTCAGCATAATCAAAGCAGAAATCAAGGACAAGTGCAAGCAATCAAAGATAACCTATCTTATATTTAATCGTATTTATTTCCTTTCTATTTCCTTTGTTTCCTCTTTATATACAAGAACTGTTGTAGGTTCTATTACTTTTACTTTGCTTAAAGACTCTAGTAATTACTGTCATTTACTGAACTTTTAGTCTGACCCACTTCTCTATTTTCCCCTTCCCCCCTTAGGCAATCAAGGGAGAGGACATTAGATTGCAGTTGCTTGAAGATTTCTTAAAGGAGTTTGCTACCATTTATTTCTTTTTTTTCAGCTTCTGTTCTTTCTATGTACTGGTTTATTATGAAGGATATTATGTACTCTGATTTTTGAGACTATGTGTTTTTGTTTCATGAGACATATTGGATTTTTAGACATGTACGTGGTATTGGTATTTGACTTATTTACGAAGCAATTATGAAGTTTTGTTTTAATTAAGTTATTATTTTATATTTTCACCGTTTTTATCAATTTTTGTCTTGTGAATCTTAGTCCATGTTAGCTTAAGTTATACCTACAATGCACCATGCCTTTTAGTGTGTCCTTTTGGGTATATTAAGAGGTGTGGGGTGTTTCATAATGTGTAGAATTACATGATTTCTATAGATTCTGCTCACTTAATATGTACTGGTTATGGATTAATATCCTAGATAACATGGTTTTAACTCAATCAAAACTTTGATTTTGAATTAAGAAATCTTTGTTAAGATTTAAATGAAATGATTTGGAATTTAAAAATGGTTTAAGTAATCAAAAGATTTGATAAATAAGGTTTAATGATTCCATATATATCGGAAAGAATGTTTTAAAATTATATATCTCCGGAATATATTTGATGAAAGGAATTAATCAATCAAAGAATAATTCCCCAATTACTAAAGAACTTTTTATCGATGATTCGTTCAAAGGAATCGGGGCTGGATTTGAGCGATTCTTATCCGAATATCACTTCGAACCAATTTCTACATCCGAAAAATAAAGACGTGATAAAGATAATAAAGGATAAAGACCGGAGATCTTCGGGGTGGAAGAACTGCTTGTTGATAATTCTGGTTAGCTCCTAAACCCTTAAAGTAGCAGTGGTCCCATCATTTCTGAAACTCTTTTGGTTGCAAGGACTTCTCGCTACTAATCCTAAGGGTAATTCCTGACAGGATGTCATAGAAGAGTACATTTGGTTTATCCTTTTCCTGAACAACTTGTATGGATGAATTTTTGACATTGCATTCGTAATTACGTTGATTGATCTCTATGAACGTATCATCTGATTGTGGCGGAGAAGGAAACTTCTCTTAGCTTAACACCCTTTCCAGAGACATTCGAGCTCAGGAGTTATGCATTTGTAGAAATCAACCGTGTGATTAAGGAAGGACATGTGGCATTCAAAGTGGAATGTGCTATGTGAAAGGTAATCGTTAATTCGGGCCTCATCACCCGGAAACGGCTTAAACATGGCATGCCATAAGGCTATGTGGGTCACACCCATAAGGATATGGTCATCACCCTTCTAAATTACTCTTTATATTTCAAGTATGTTGGTTATGTTGTTTCAGGATCCCAGATAAATCGGTTACGATCGAGGTTATGTCATATTCGGTTCTATCCACCATCAGGCGGGTCTGTGGGTATGTCATTCTTGCTAGGTGTAGAGGTTTCAAAGACGTTGATCCTCGTTATATCCCTCTAGAGGTGTACTGTACGGAAGATAGTCCCTTACCTGCCATTATATGGAATCCATTCTCTAATGAGTGCCATCAGAATTAATTGTAAAACCTACTTTATAGCTAGTATGCTGGAATTTAATAATGTGCGGCTAAGATCCATAAGTTTATTTGCAATTATTTTCAAAAGAATGTCAATAAGAATAATGGCAAATGAATTTTACGTAGAAAATGTTTTGGTTATCATAAGGTAAAAACTCGTTCCATATTTATGTGCAGCGTGGTCTTATGAGATACCCTTTTATTTTCAAAACGCGTATTTTGAGTTTCTCACACCAGTCCCATGACTAACCCAGAGTTTATTTTTTGTCTTACCCTTTAAACTCTAGGTGCTCTAGTTTTCCTGTGTAGCTAACTAGCTAGGTAATCTTGAAGCATTTTGGGTCTTTTGTTGAAGGCATCTATCCCTTTCCACCATGTTTGTATTATGTATTAGTATCTACCAACACTGTATGGATAGGCCGTAATAACTATCCTAGTTGGGTTAGTACCTGTCATAACTCTAATGAAACAGTTTGGAGTAACTGCATGTACTACTCATATGTATAATTACGTGTTGAATACAATGTGATATTCTATTATTGTCTTACCTTCTATCTTTATTTCTTTACGCCATGATAATCTGGCTCTTTGGCACTTGGATTTACGACATATGAATACCAGGGATGTATTAGTGTCGGCTTTTGAGGGTCAAGGAGGTGGGTCGTCACATTTGGTATTTGAGCTTATGGTTGGGTGAATACCTAAGACTTGATGGGGTTAACTCATTAAATATAGGGTTAGTAATACCCTAGAATGGGTTTAGTATGAGAAAGCGCCCATTTGAAGTTTTATCTGAATAAGTATATTCGAACTTTATGCCAATTCCCTAAGATATCTCGTCTATATATTCTAACGATACTTCCTTACTACATGCAGATAGTACAAGAAGAGTGGAAGAAGGGGACGAGGTAGGGGAAAGGGAGGTAGCAGTATCACAAACACAAATGGTCGAACTGCCACTGCCATAGTAATCGAAGAAGTAATAACTCCAGTGCAACCCCAAATCAATTTCACAAATTTATGCAAGAACTATACCACTTTGGGTGGTAAACCATTTAAGGGAACACAGTCCATTATAGAAGTTCAAGCTTGGATCCGCTCTTGTGAAAGAATTTTTAAAGGGTTGAATATTGGAGGTGAGAAGAAGAGATTCTGTGCTTTTTTGCAACTACAGGATGGGGCTCTCGCTTTGTGGAAGTCCGTTACTATAAATGAATCAGAGGATAATTTTTCTTTGGCACGATTCAAGGAGGTCTTTGAAGAACAATATATGCCTTTGTAGCTGTAAAATCACGCCTTTATAGGAGTTTTATGGATTTAAAATAAGGAGAGATGTCCATAGAGGAGTATTTAAACAAGTTTAATGAATTGTCCCGATTTGGGCTGAGTCTGATAGACACTCCTTTGATTAAGAATGAAATGTTTATCTCTAAAATGAAGGAACAATATCAGGACAGGATGACAGCATGTGTTAAGGGAACTTTTATAGATTTGTAGGCATGTATTTTCAGTATGAAACTCTGGACAAGAAGAATCCACCCACTACTCAGAACAACAACAATAACTGGTAGAAGAGGAAGTTTAATCAACAGAGGAAGAAGCCAGGGCATGGTAGGCCAAAAGGAGGATCCTTGGAGATCGCTTGAAAAATATTACTTATTTTAATTGCCAGCAGAAGGGCCTACCCCAACACCTGTAAGAATCCTAGGGCTCAGGATGGAATGTGCTACAATTATCACAAACCAAGACACTAGAAGAAGGATTGCCCATCGACAAAAAAAGGAGAATAGGTCGGGGGTTTTGCTATCAAAGATGAACCCTCGCGACCGATGTAACGAGAAAGAAAATCCTAGAAGGTAATATCTACATTAATGAAAATCTAGTGAGATTGTTATTTGATACTGGGGCTTCCCATGGTTTTATATCTAAAGAATTAGTTGATAAATTGAAACTTACCACAAAGATATTGGACACCTACATATATGTCTCTATCCCTATAGGTGGTAAAATTAATCTAGGTATAGTTTGCAAAAAATTACAAGTTGTCAACCTAGCCCAAAACCTTTCATGTGATCTGATCGTCCTCAACTTTATTGGGTTTGATATTATACTCGATATGGATTAGTTGTTATGAGTATAAGGCTATTTTAGATTGTGTCAAAAGCACGTTTCAATTACAAAATAAAAGAGGTGAACTTTTAAAATAACATGTGAAGAACCAAGTCCAGTAATGGATAGTTTTATGTATGCACTAAATTCTATTCTAAAACATCTAAAAGAAATACCAATTGTTAAGGAATTTTCAAATGTTTTTGAGGAAGTTAAAAGTTTACCCCTACATAGGAAAATTGAGTTTAGAATCGACTTGATTTTCGGTGCAAGACCTGTTTTTCACTCTTCTCGAAGAATGGCCCCTAAAGAAAGAAATGAATTAAGGAAACAAACTGATGAATTATTGAAGAAAGGACTAATAAGACCAAGTCGCTTAAGTTAGAGCTCAGCGGTAGTTTTCGTTGCAAAGTCAGATGGCTCCTTGAGACTGTGTGTAGACTACCGAGACCTAAATAAGCAAACAATTAAGAACATGTATCCTCTACCCCATATTGATGACTTGTTTGATCGGCTTCATGGTGCTAGAGTATTTTCAAAAATGGACCTAGCTACAGGATTCCATCAGTTAAGGAAAGCAAAAGATTGCATTCCTTTAACTGCATTCAGAGGACCAAATGATTTGGTTGGTTATGCCTTTTGGGCTAACCAATGCTCCCGCTTATTTTGTGGATCTTATGAACAAAGTATTTAGAGAAGTGCTGCACAAGTTCTTGTTAGTTTTTATTGATGATATTCTTGTATATTCAAAGATTGAAGAAGAACACGAAAGGCATCTGGAGATTGTGCTAGAAATATTAAGGAGAAATGTAGTCAAAGCCAAGTTCTTGTAATGCCACTTCTAGGAAGAGAAGGTAAGGTTCCTGAGGATTGTTGTGCCAAAGGAAGGAATCTCAGTCGATCTAGTGAAAATTATAGCTATCCTGGATTGGAAGAAGCCATAAACTCCGAAATACGTTCGAAGCTTCTTAGGATTGGCATGATATTAATGGAGATTTATTCATGACTTCTCTAAAATTTCCTATCACCTAACAAAGCTAACTATGAAAAAGGCCAAATTTGAATGGACCCCAAAATGTGAAGAAGCATTCCTAGAACTCAAGAAAAGGTTGACTATCACTCCAGTCTTGAAAATTATTAATGAAAGCGGCGGTCTAACCGTTTATACCGATGCTTGTGAAGAAGGAGTGGGTGCTGTATTAATGCAACATGGAAAGGTTATCGCTTATGCTAGTAGGCAATTAAAGACTCATGAGTGAAATTATGCAGCACACGACTTGGAGCAATTAGCCGTGGTGTTCGCATTAAAAGTATGGAAACATTATTTGCTGGGTAATAATCCCACAAAGTTAATTTTAATAAACTTTAGGTGACCCGAGTAAATAATATTCCTTCTTTAAATAGGTGAAAAGTTTGAACCCCTCACAGATCACAAACCTTTGAAGTATCTTTTACTCCAAAGGACTTGAATATGAGACTGCAACTTTGGCTAGAAATTATCGTATCATACAATCTCGATATCTTATATGCACCCGGAAAGGCCAACGTCGTAGTAGATGCATTGAGTGGAAAGCATGCCGTAACAGCTTATCTTGTAGTTACTCCAACTCTTCTAGAAAGAATTGCTATCAAGAAAAAAGAAGATCGATTTCTGAAGAAGATTATTAAAGATACACATAGTGGGTATGATTCAAGCTTTGAAGTCCATAACTAAGAGGTATTACGATTAAAGGGAAAAATTTGTGTTCCCAATGTTGATAACTTAAGACAAGAAGTGTTGACTGAATGCCGTCAATCCAAGCTAATTATTCACCTTGGAGTTCACAAAATGTACATAGACATGAAACAAACATTTTGGTGGGGAAATATGAAGAGGGATATCTCTATTCATGTTAGCAGATGTGCAAATTGTCAACAAATCAAGAGTGATCAACAGAAGCTTGTAGGATTGTTCCAGCCTCTTGAAATTCCGACTTGGAAATGGGACCAAATATCAATTGATTTCGTTAACGGTTTACCTCGATTAAGAAAGGGAAATGAGGGCATTTGGGTTATTGTAGCTTGATTAAAAAAAGCACAGACTTTATCCCTGTAAAACCAACACGAACTGGTGCAAGTCTGGAAGAAATATACATAAGGGAAGTAGTTCGATTGCATGGTGTCCCCAGCAGTATAGTTAGTGACCGAGAACCTATCTTTACCACTAAGTTCGGGGAGACATTGCAGACAGCTTTAGGAACTAAGCTAAATGTAAGCACTGCATATCACCCCTAGACTGATGGACAAACCGAGAGAGTAAATCGAGTATTAGAAGATCTTCAAAGAGCCTGTATCTTAAATTTTGGAGGATTATGGGATAATTATCTTCATCTTTTTGAGTTCTCCTATAACAACAACTATTAGGCTAGTATTGGCATGGCCACATGTGAAGCTTTTATGGTCGTCCATGTAGATCCCTGGCATTTTGGATCGAGACCGAAGATCGATTAGTACTAGGTCCTTACATGATTAGGGACGCATCATAAAGGTTGACGTGATCAAAAAGAAGATGAAAGAAATCCAGAGTAGGCAAAAGAGTTACGCAGATAGGAGGCATAGAAATTTGGAATTCTCGGTAGAAGATTATGTATTTCTAAAGGTTTTCCCAATAAGAGGAGTGGTGAGATTTGGAAGAGTTAAAAAATTGGCACCTCGATATATTGAACTTTTCCCATTCTCGAACGGATTGGCCAATAAGATTAATGTTGGAATTGCCCGAAAGATTGTTTGGTGTGCATAATGTCTTTCACATACCTCATCTACAAAAATATGTGCATCATCCAGAAAAAATTATAGAAACGACTGCCCAAGAAGATTTAGAACTTGAACCTAAATTTTGCGGTTATTAGGCAACCAATGTGAATCGTGGATCATGATTAAAACCGATTAAGAAAGAAGGATGTAAGGTGGGTTAAAGTCCAATAGAGTGGGGATGTAGCAAACTGCATAAGGGAAACAGAAGATATAATGCGAAAAGCATATCTTGAGTTTAGGATCGATAAATAATTATGTGTTGTAAAGATGTCGTATACTCACCAGCTTATGGTGTAGTCACTTTCCATGTATATATATTTCATTGCAATATATATATATATATATTTATTTATTTATTTATTTATCTTCTTCTTATCCTAAATTTCGAGGACGAAATTCTTTTAAGGGGGAAGTATGTAACAACCAGTAAATTTACCACTTCAATTTTTTTTCAAAGTATTCAAAAAAATAAGAATTTTTGAAATATATATGATGTTTAAAATAATAAATAATATTGATGATCTTATTTTGAATAAATATATATAAAAGAAAAATATACAATTGGGTAAAAAAATCGATAAAATGGCCGAAAATCGTTTTATCGATCTCTTCGGCCATCCAACATCGCACGCAAAGCCGGTTAGATACACATATTTGTGTATATGAATGCAAATATGAAATAAAATAATTTATTTATTTAAGGAAAATTAAATGTATTTATGACATCATTAATGATGTCATCATTTCCAATTATTTGATTTTTGAATTTAAATTTATTTTAAATGATTTAATAATTATTTCAATTATTAAGTATGCTCTTTAATTTATTATATAATGATAGAAATATTATTTTTAAACTTAGTTTACAAATATGCGTATCTTAACTAAAAAGTAAAAATATGACCGAATATCGAATTCGGGGTTCGTAACAATTCAACATGAATAAGTTATACAACGTTGTGGATTATATATGCACGTATATATGTACATATACATGAAAAATTTCACATATAAATGAACACATATATGTACATGTACATATATTTGTATATATTCAAAAATATCCAAGATATTATCTACATCCTTACCTCTTAAGCAACCACAAAGTCAACCTTCTTACACACAAGTACATGCATCATGAAAGCACATGGAGTGAGGGGTCAATTCCTCCATGTGGATGATGAAGATGGTGCACGTGGAGGTGATGAATAATGTTGATAATGTATAAAATATCTTAGATATTTTTCTCCTATTCTTTCCCTATAAATACCACCACTTCTCCTCTTCATTTTCAAAGCTTTTATCACCTCTTTAATGGCTTCCACCCTAAAAGAAGTAATGGCTAGATTCATTTTAAAAGAAACTAAAATTGAAAATATATATAGTGTAAAACACTTCGAAACTAAACCAAAACTCCTCCTCTTCATTCTTTTTACCGACGGCCACCACCATGCACCACCATAATCGAGCCTTTCCTCCCCTACAACAAAGGTCATGAGCCCACTAGTCAAGGCCGAGCCCTCCAAAGGCAAGAGCCAAAGTGATCGTGAGCATAGATTTCGAGTTAGTGAAGCTATAGCCTTTTTTAGGTTAATCGTTTAATCCAAGGTGAGAAACTCTTACTTATATTATATTTTTGGATGATAATATGATGTTTGAAATAGATCTTTAAAATGTTTTGATCATCAATCTTGATTGTTTAATATTGTTGTATAATTGTATCAACAAGTCATGTTTAATACACGTCGAGAATCACAAAAGAAATCACTTTCCTTTTATCAATGAAATGGTGTTATGGAATGTTTAAGCCTCTTAAAAATGGTTTAAAATGATTTAGAAACGTTTTATAAACATTCAAAAGTGTTTCAACAAAGTTTGAAAAGAAAATGGAAAATTGGTATAAAAAAAAAAATAGGCGCGTCGCGTAACGGTAGTTCGCGATTTTGCGTCATATTATTTTAAATCCCCTTATATAATGGATTTAGATTTGGATTTATTTAAAACAAGAATTTTCTGAACTCTTACGTTCATAGTTTTCAACTGAAAGAAAAGGATCGATATTTGGTTTAGTAGATTTTAAATTATGAGTAAAACAAAATTTGAAAATAATCGCAGTTTTGCATTTCGGGGTCCATAAAGGAATTTCTTTAAAATGATATTTCAAAATTGTTTAAAAATATCAAATAAATTCTAAAAATCTTTAAAATGTTTTAAAAGTGATTTGATTTATATAAATGAAATTCCAAATGAGAAAAAGTCGTTTCGATCAATATAGCTTAAAAAGCACTTTCCGCAACACTTTTCGACTGCACTTTCCTATAACTTTTGAAATGTAGTTTTAAATGCAACCGTTCTTTTCCAACTCTTTTGTAAATATTTTCAAATGATAATAAGTATTTTAAAGATGATTTAAAGGATTTACGGAATAGTTAAATATTAAATGATTTAAAATTGATCAAATTACTTGACCGCCTTATGGGTGTCAAAGTGGTAGTGTCTAGGCTTGGGTTTGGAAAACCAGTTTCCTGCTCTCCGTGACTATCTGGACTGGCCTGACGAATGTGATAGTAAGTTTGATTTACTCGGATCAAAATTTTCCAAAGTATAAAGGATATAATTTCCTAGATATAAATAACTTAGATTTCATGGGGATAATCTTCTTATACTTGGCATAGAGCTAAAAGAGGAAACTTGTGCAACTCGGGAAATTTAAAAGGTGATTTCACCATTATTCCACCCATAGTACTTGTTGAATAAGGGAATTGATATTAAGTAGAATTTGATGATTTCTATAGATTCATCTCACTTAATATTTACTGGTTTTGTATTAATATCCTAGATAACATGGTTTTAACTCAATCAAAACTTTGATTTTGAATAAGAAATCTTTGTTAAGATTTAAATGAAATGATTTGGAATTTAAAAAGATGTTAAGTAATCAAAAGTTTTGATAAATGAGGTTTAATGATTCCATATATATCAGAAACAATGTTTTAAAAATATATATCTTCAGAAGATATTTGATTGAAGGAATCAATCAATCAAAGAATAATTCCCTATTTACTAAACATCTTTTTATTGATGATTGATTCGAAGGAACCTGGTCAGATTTGAGGGATTCTTATCCAAAAACCACTTCAAACCAATTTATGCGTCTAAAAAATAAAGACCTGGTAAAGATAATGAGGGATGAAGACCGAAGATCTTCATGGTGGAAGGACTGCTTGCTGATAATCCTGGTTAGCTCCCAAATAGCTAAAGAGGCAGTGGTCCCTTCGTTTCTGAAACTCTTTGGGTTGCAAGGACTTCTCGCTACTAATACTAGGGGTTATCCCCGATAGGATGTGGGAGGAGAGTACCTTCGGTTTGTCCTGTTCTTCGACAACTTGTATGGATGAATGTTTGATGTTGCATTTGTAATTACATTGATCGATCTCTATGAACATATTATCTGATGGTGGCGGAGAAGGCAACTTCTCTTAGCTTAACACCCTTTCCTGAGAAATTCGAGCTAAGGAGTTTTACGTTTGTAGAAATCTATCGTGTGATTAAGGAATGGCAATGTGGCATTCAAATTTGAATGTGCTATGTGAAAGGTAATCTTTACCTCGAGCCTCATAACCTAGAAATGGCTTAAACAGGGCATGCCATGAGGCTATGCGGATCGCAACCACAAGGGTATGGTCATCACCCTTTTAGATTACTCTATATATATCGAGTATTTTGATTATGTTTTTTGGGGATCCTGGATAGGTCAGTTACGACTGGGGTGATGTCATATACGGTTCTATCCACCACCAGGTGAGTCTATGGGTATGCCGGTCTTGTCAGGTGCAGTGGTTTCGAAGACATCGATCCTCGGTACATCCCTCTAAAGGTGTATTGTACAGAAGGTAGTACCTTACCTGCTATTGCATTGAATCCTTTATCCAATAAGTGCCATCGGAATTGATTATAGAACCTACTTTATAGCTGGTATGCTAGAATTTAATAACGTAACAATTTCAGTTAGGATCCATAAGTTTACTTGCAATTTTTTTCTAAAGAATGTTATTAAAAATAATATCAAATGAATTTTATGTAGCAAGTGTTTTGGTTATAATAAAGTAAAACCCCGTTCTGTGTTTATGTGTGGCGTGGTCTTATGGGGTACCCTTTTATTTTCAAAATGCGTATTTTGAGTTTCTTACACTAGTCCCATGATTGACCCAGAGTTTATTTATTTTCTTATCCTTTAAACTCTAGGTGCCCTTATTTTCCTAGGCAACCAACTAATTAGGTAAGTTTGAAGCATTTTGGAATGGAGCGTGAGAATTTTGGGTCATTTGTTGATGTCATCTATAACTTTCCGGTGTGTCTGTATTATTTATTAGCGTCTACCAACACTGTAAGGATAGGCTGTTATAACTATCTTGGCTGGGTTGGTATCTGTCGTAACTTTGATGGAACGGTTTGGAGTAATTACATGTACTACTCATATGTATAATTATGTATTTAATATTATGTGAGATTCTATTATTGTCTTATCTTCTATCTTTATTTCTTTACCCTATGATAATTTGCCTCTTTGGCACTTGGATTTATGGCACGTGAATACCGAGGATGTATTATTGTCGATTTATGAGGATCGAGGAGGTAGGTCGTCATAGGGTATCTACTAGATTATTCCGATAAAGAAGAAGTTATTCTAGTTGACAATGAAGAGCTGTTTCTAAAGGCCATTTAACTTTGATACACAAGTATTAATAACCAAAATCAATCCAAGGGAAAATATGAATAGTGTTGATGAGATTTTTGTAGCACCCCAAAAATTTGATACAAATTTAATAAGAAAATTAAATTTAAATAAAACAAGGACTAAAAATAAAATTTTCATTAATGTTTGAATATGGATATAAAACTTCTACCATTGCGTTCGAAGCGATTATCTAGATGATTTTGATATATAACACTTTGAAATTGGAGTAAGTATGGAAGAATTGAAAATAGAATTAAAAAATTAAAAATAAAAACATAACAAAAACACATGCTGAACATTCGACTCAGGGTGGGTGATATTTGACCGGTAGCATTCGACTTATGTGGCTTGAGCTCTCAACTATGGGCCTTGAAAAGTTGAGACGTGTTCGAACAGTGGTGATTGGTTCCTTCCTTGCCAAGTTTTTAACAAGCGTACCTGATAACCTTAAATATTCTCTACACTAAATCCAACGACCTAAACTATTTGCCAACCTCTATAAATTTAAGCTTAATCCAACCCCAAAATCCACATAAGGTTTATCATACTGAAACTCTATCCAATTCTAATCTCTCCTTTAAACCTAAAATTCTTCAAAAATCAAAATGAAGTCAAATTGGAAGAACACAATCAATTGGATCTTGATGGAGCAAGCATGCAGAGAGGCGATTCTCAAGCAAAGCAAATAGGAAGAGCTTAGGCTTGAGGTGAGTGGAATTAGATTTAGTTAGATGATTAACTACAGTTTAGTTTACTTTAAACTATATTATCTAGGATGCTAGAAATTTAATTTTAAACGGTAAAACCCTAAAATTGAAATGTGCAATTTAGGGTAGAATTGAAATTACCGTGCATTGTAAACCTGATATTGATCTAGTACACCCCTTTAATCTAGTTAACTATAAACCCTAAAATCTATAAACCTTATATTTAAACAACTGAAATTGAAATTCTACAAATTTTTTGAATTTTAAAACATTGAATGGTCATCATAATTACTTGTTTAGGGTAATCACTGCAGTTAACGAATGCTGTAATAAGCAATGAAATATTCCAGAACTAAGAATCGACGTGATAAAAGTGCAAAAACCATAATTTTAGCTTATGACTGATCCATCACTGATCCCCATTGGTCGACTAGTAGCGATCAACCGGTTAAGGTTAGAAGTCGACTGGTAAACATGTTCATAATTTGAACTTCAACCTAAGGTCCAAGTTAATAATAAAAGTTTATATGAACACTAATTTTTTGTAGATCTATTTATGGCTATTTGGATGTATGTTAGGAGTAGTAGGGAAGTTGGTTCCTTATGAGTGGATGCTAAATTATTGCGGTGTTGGGTAAATGTTGTTTACACTTTTGGGGGTCGATTATTTGACTAGGCGATGTATTTTTGCAAATGACACTCATAGGAGGTTCCACGGTGGATGCACAATACTGACGAGGATACCTAATGGAGTATGGTTCGACATAACGGGAGGCCTAGTATGCATGATTTCTGATGCGACGTTATATAGTTTAGATAAAGGACCCCAGCACGTGAAATAAGCAACCAACATTACGATCGAGAGCTAGAAGCAGGTACAGACGATGAGGAACACCAACAAGTCAGCATTTCGGGTTCATCCTCTCTAGACATGGTAAGAAATGGGTAGTCGTAGTTAGAGGAAAATCAATTTTCCAATAGCCTAGTAGCGGTAATCATAGCAGAAATTTATTTCCATAGTAGCATGGTGGGGGTGTTTTCATAGTTAGTAGCCAAATGGGCGGTGTTTCCACGTTAGAACCATTGTGTCAGGGTTTGCATGTTTTAGTAGCCTAGTGGCAGTATTCATAGTGAGTAGCTTTAGGAGAGAAGGTTGATCGTCGGTAGTAAGGTTCGATCCTTAGTTCGATCCATGAAATAGCCTACATAAATGGCAGTGTAGGTATATATTAAACAAGAACCCTTAGGTTACAAACCTTAAGAATTCATGGATACTTATAGTACTATGTCATCTAGAGTAGAATTAAAGTTAATTACACATAATCATCACCTATTAAGCTTGTACATATTCACCAGACATTTGTCTTACACACCCCCTTTTTTACCCTCCATAGGATGACAGGTTAACAATTGATTAGACATAATATATGGAGAAACGAACTTCAGGTTGGAGTTCTCATATTCTTTGTTGTCCACAATGTAGTTACTTACTGCATAAAAAGTCTATAAAATATATATTGTACTTTAAACGGTGTATATCTAGAATAAAGTATTTAAGATCGTTTTTCTTGAGTGACCCTTTTTTAGTACTTATATTTTATTCCTTCCACTGTGGGATCTAAAGGTGGAGAACATCTTAGAATTTCCCTTATAATACCTTTATAATGTTTAAAAAACCCAACAACATATATTTCTTAACATGACGCGAGTTCGAAAGTCCCTTAGGCTTTGGATCGGTGAATCGGGAGATGCGATTTGTTATATTTGGTATCGAAGCATAGGTTTAAGATTCCCTAGGATTTAGGTGTGCATTGAGAGAACATACTTGAAAAGTTTTGAGAGAAAGAAGGTTTTCCAAAAAGGTTTTCAAAAGGTTTTTCAAAATGGACTTTTAGAATATATATGTATAGATAAAAGGATTCAAAGGTTTTACTAATATAAGTATAACAAGAAACAATGATATCAAGTATTCTTCCCAAGTACTATCTTTAGGAAAGTTGAAAATAATTCGCAATCACTAATAGTGAGAATGAGCACAAGTCTTAGAGGAATGGCTCTAGAAAAGCAGCTGAGATTCCGGGCGTGAACATAACTATACGGTTCTGTCAATATGTAAAGCGAGGAGACATGATGGGCCTAACCTGACTAAGGGGGTGTAATTATAATTTTCTGATATGTGAGTAATACACAACACCGTATATATTTTGATCATAAGGTAGTTGTTGGATTATCCCTTATATAAGCATAAAATTGTGAGTCAAAATAAAGGTCAAGGTGAAAAATAAACATTTCACGTTTATTGGAGTTTACTCCATAAGGAAAGGCTAGAAGAGGTTTTATATACCAACTAGCAGTAGTAAGAAATTATTGACTTAACGATGAGTAAAGAAGATTAGTACCATGAGACCTATATAATAGAAGTACGATATTGATAGCATGAAGGAGGACTTTATAAACTAAGAGTAGTTTTTCCAATTAAAGTAGAAACCCTATTCTCATATTAGTAGTAGCTACATGGACTCATATATATTTAGGGGTATGGTTAGAGTTTATTCATATTGAAGTTAGACATCGTATTGAAAAATAAACTTGAGTTACACATCTTTGAAAAGGCGGACAGAAACCATATGCACTTAAAGCATTGTTAGGTATAAGTGGGCTAGTGTGATTACGTACCAATATCTACTCCAATTTATGTAATGAACCAATGAAACGTTTCTAAAAGTTAGAAACTATAGATATCTGATATTTTAAATAGAAATAGAAAGTTGGTTTATAATTTTATATAAACTAATCAGAAAAATCTATGGAATTTGTTTAAAAGGATAAAAGTAGAGAATCTTATAAAAAGCAATTTTTCAATAACTATTTTAAAGCTTTTGTTTTTTCTTTTGGGCACTTGTTACACTCACCTTCAATGTGCAATTGTTTCTAATAATAGATTTGCTGTAAAATAAAAATAAAAATTGAGAAGAATGTAAAAATCGAGTTTTGAACTCCTTTATAAAGAAGAAATGGTTAGTGTTTGAAAATATCCTTTACGATTTTTTTTGTCAAACTCTAAAATAAAAATAGTAATAAGTTAAAAATATCACATTTTTTGTAGAACGCGTTTTTTGAGAAAATTTCTTATTTATGGAAGAAACTTTTAATTGGTGTGTTTTATGTACATTTTTCTAAGTTAAGCTCAATCATTTTTTTTATAATTTAATTAAAGAAAAATATCCTGATCTTAAGAAGGAAACGCTTGTTAAAAAATGAAAAGGGAGTTTTACAGATTTAAAATTTACTAGTTTTGTTGAAATAAAGTTAAGATCAAAGATTTTGAATTAAAAAGGGTAAAGTGAAAATATTATAACTATCTCTTGAACTTAAAAAGAAAAGGGGAGTAATAGATCATAGTTAGAAAAATAGGATTAAACGGCCGACTGGGATAGAAATGATTATGGAATTTGGAAGCCTAGAAAGGGTTGGGATAGATAAAAATAGTAACATGGAAATTTAGTGACCTTTTCAATTAATGGTTGAAATGGAAGGATAAGGTACTAAGTCGAACTTCCTGTAGTAGCGAAGGGTGAGGACCACCTTGTGTCCCTCTACCCAAATATGGACTATATTCTAAGGAAGGTTGAAAGTATGGTTTAGGTTAAACATATTCCAGAATAAGAAAATAACAAGCCAAGATGGTTATTATCAAGGTATGCTAAATATGCAAGAGTTTTATTTGGTTTGAAAAGTAAAAAGGACCAATTACGGTGTACTTCAACCGTATATGGTAAGACGTTGGCCTTTTTTTTATTACATTAGGCACCTAAATGGAACCCAAGTATTGGCTCAGCAATATATCGGCAAGGTCGGTACCATATATTAAGTATAGGATACTTGAAGGTTATGGAAAATCCAAGTATTGTGTTTTTCCCCTAAAGGCTATGGGAGGACTGGTTGGACTTGAGTGGGAAATTGTATTAGTTGGAGAGTGGTGCCCACAGTACCATTATGCGGTGATATTAGTAGAAATTGGTTTCCACAGTAGCTTGAGAGGCGGTGTTACCTGATTGGGTTCTATCATTATAGATGTGTTCCGAGTATGCGTATGCAAATCTTGGAATTGTAGGGTAAGAAATTTGCATATATTAGAATTTGGAAAATGTTAGGTTGTAGTGGTCCTGAAACTTATAGATAATGTGATTGTCCCAGATTTGTAGATTTGAATGATGTGTGCAAGCATACAGTAAAGTAAGTTATCATATTAGATTGTTGGATGATTGATATGGATTAGTGAACACAAATTGGAACCTGTTAAAAAGGAAATGAGATTTAAGTAATATTTTAATTCCTTGAAATGTAGAGGGTTGCAATGTAAATTCCAATGGAGTATCAAATTTGAATTTATAAATAAAAGTGTATCTTTTGAAATGACAAGGATTACGCCCAAAAAGAAAGAGGTGTCTAAAATAAGGACATTTACCATATTTTACATTGTCTATTTCAATAACAATGAGAAAGATAATTCCTTGTAATTCCAAACATAACACAAATTCTTCTTTTAGATATGACATAAAAATTTACATTGTCAACCTTTCCTTTGGGAGAGATGTAGTTTCAGTTCATTAAAATACAAAAACCTTTAAATATAAACCAAAGTATCAGTCATTATGTTTATTAGATTAAAATGGCGAGGCATTATTGAATTATCTCAACTATGGAATAATTGCAATAACGTGGCAAGAGATTATTTTTGGTAAAAGGTCTCATTTATGGGATAACATTAAGAGATGGAAAAATTTTGGAAGTTCAAACAACAAAAAGGATCCTAGATAAGGTTATAGTTAAGATTTTGCAACGGATAGTCAATTTGGGGATTTGGGGCTTATTTAAGAAAAAGATATTGTTATTTGTATGCATTGGAATTGCGAAGACGATTTTCATTGAAAAAAAATTGGGAAATGTTTGATAAGATTTGAGGAAGGGACAAAAAAAATTCTCCTCAATTATCTCTCGTAATTGAACAAGACCATTTACTTAAGAAAAATAATGGAAGACTAACTTAGAATACACAGTTGTGTGCATAGTAGTCACACACGAATAAAGTACCTGTTAGGTAATTATCACCAAAGTTAGAGTGATTCTAAGTTATAACCTCAATTAATTTTAGGCATTTGAGTATTGACTTGTAAAACGGTATAGATCTTTATAAACTGTAAAATTGATACAGAAGTACCATGATTTTTGAAGAATCAAAGAAACTATTCAGAAGTAAAGTAAGATGAATTAAGTTGAATAAATTGGAAGAAGTTTTGCTATCTTTAACAAATTAAGAAATCGCCAAATTTGGATACAGTTCAATAAGCCGAAAACAAAGAGTTAAGCAGGAAGTACCATGGAAGGAGACACCATCCACATTCGAGTTGTCTCACTTAGTATTTAGAACTTGAGGTGATTAGGTATACCATTGGATGAGTTAAAGCAGTATCTTATGCATTGAGGATTACATATAGCTATAGTTTTATGGGAGCACACTTATTCTCTAATTGTTTAGCGCACTACATGTTGACACCATTTGAGTTAGTGGCAAAGGATCGCAGAACTACATGTGCACATACATTCAAATTAAAAGTTTATGCCAGCGGTAAGGGATGAGAAGTGCTGGAACTGCACAAGATAGACATAAAGCATGTATCAATGGGAGGCATGGGGTAGTTTGAGGAGTTGAGTACTCTACAGTCCGTGAAGCTAAGTCCACAAATAGAAAGTAGTCCGATAGAAAATCCCCAAGGCAAGATTGAACACGACTGAATTATTGAGAAGCAATCATTAGGTACTTGCAAAAGTGTCTATGTGATGCAGTTACTATGGTCAAGCTATGTAGGTTATGGAAGTTAAAAATGATAGTTGAGTCCCTTGTTCATCATGCACCTACTCGTATTTTTAGGCATGGGATAAATCAACTTTGTAATGAAATAATTAAACTGGTTAGAGTCTAGTAGGGAGACAATTGAGTTGAGAGTACATGGGAGCTTGAGGAGAAAGTCCAAGCAACCCATCCCACACTCTTTTCTGACACGTTTCCATTTTAGTTAGAATAAATTATTCTTGTAAATAGTATCTAGATTAGGTAGAGACCATTGGATGGTAGGAATGGTTGCAAATATATCACTATGACATGTTTTGGTTAATGGATGCTTGTTGGTGTATTGGTTGGATTGTTTTCTTTACTCATTTCGGATAGTATATCCTCTAAGTAGTACACATACATTCATAGTATCACTTATTATTGTCTAGCTTATTAGATATGATACGTATGGATGCTTGATTGCTGCTATGTTAGTGGATGTTATGCATATGGATGTTTCGGATGGATCGTATGGTTATTCATACATATAGAATTACAAGTATACTTACTTAGGATGTTGCATACATTTGGATGCATGGCATGATCATTTGTGCTATAAGAGATCGACTGAATCAGGAAACCGCCTACTCTTTAACAATAGTATAGGTTCACATGCATTTCATTTTGTTTGTATAAGTACATATTGCATTACAAAACTTCTAAGGACAATGATTTTCCCATGGATGTTGAATGAGTAGATAGTTGTAGTATTGGTTGCTGTGTGTATAAGTTACATTTTTTCGTCCTTTGAGATTTCGAGGACGTAATCCTGTTAAAGAGGAAGAATGTACCATCCTAAAAGTTTGAAAGAAATTTGGTAAGAAAATTAAATTTAAATAAAACAAGGACTAAATAGAGATCGAATTTGGCTACCAAACTTGCATCATTGCACTCTTAGCGATTTTATGGACGATTTTCATACATAACACTTTGAAATCAGTGTTAGTACAGAGCAGTTACAAGCGTTAGTAGAATTGGAAATAAAATAAAAAAAATAAAAATACAAATATAACAAAAACACATACTGGCAGGTCGACCTAGAGCAGCCGGCCTATATGGCTTAAGCGGTCGACCATAGGCCTAGAAAAATCAACATGTGTTTGAGTGGTGGTGATTGATTCCTTCCTTGCCAAGTTTTTGATGAGCATACCTGATAACCCTAAATGTTCTCTATACAAAATCCATCGGCCTAAACTATTTGCCAGCTGCCTATAAATTCAAGCCTAATCTGAACTTAAAATACACATAACTATTTACTTTACTTAAACTCTATCCAATTCTATCTCTCCCCTAAACCTAAAATTCTTCAACAATCAAAATAAACTCAAACTAGAAAAACAAAATCAATTGGATCTACGCGGAGCAAGCATACAAATAGGCGATTCTCCAGCAAAGAAAATAGGAAGAGCTTAGGCTTTAAGTGAGTGAGAACAGAATTAGTTAGACGATTATTTACAATTAAATTCACTCTATCCTATATAAAATAGGATGCTAGAAATCTAATTTTAAACTGTAAAACCCCAAAATTGAAATATGTAATCTAAGGTAGAATTGAAATTACTACGAATTGTCAAACCTGATGTCGATCTAATATACTCCTTAAATCTAGTTAACTGTAAACCCTAAAATCTATAAACCTTAGATTTAAAAACTGAATTGAAATTGTACAAATCTAGGAAATTTAGAGATATTGATTGGTCATCATAATTACTTGTTTAGGGTAATCACTACAATTAGAAAATGCCATAATAAGCAATGAAACAATCCAAACTAAGAATCAACATGAGAAAAGTGCAAAGCCCTAATCTTAGCCTACCATCGGTTGACCACTGATCCTCGGCAGTCAACCGATAGCGGTCAACTGGTTAGGTTCAACGGTCGAACGGTAAACTCGAAGAATTTGAACCTCGGTGTAAGGCTCAAGTTAATAATAAAAATTCATATGAAAGTTAATTGTTTGTTGGCCTATTCATGGCTATTTTGATGTATATTAGGAGTAGTAGGGAAGCTAATTCCCTATGAGAGGGCATTAGGTCGTTGCGGTGTTGGGTAAATAGTGTTTACCCAATTGGGGGTCGATTATTCAACTGGGGTTATTTTTTTTTTTTTTTTGCAAATGATATACACAGAAAGTTTCTTGGTGGATGTGCAGCACTGACGAGGATGCCTAATGGAGTATGGCCAAGCATAATGAGAATCCTAGTATGCATAATTTCTGATGCGACATGATAAAGTTCAAATGAAGGATCCCAGGGCCTGCAATAAGAGGCCAACACTACGATCGAGAGGTGGAAGCGGGTGAAGACGATGAGACACACCAGTGAGTTAGCATTTCAGATTCTTCCTCTCCAGGCGTAGTGAGAAATAGATAGTCATGGTTAGGGGAAAATCCATTCTCTAGTGGCCTGGTGGTGGTGATAGTAGTGGAAATTTATTTCTACAATAGTCTAGTAGTGGTGTTTTTAGAACTAATAGCCAAAGGGGTGGTTTTTCCACGTTTAGTAGCGTTGTGGCAGTGTTTGCATGTTTTAGTAGCCTAATGCAGTTTTAATATTGAGTAACTCTTGGAGTGGTGGCTGAACATTTGTTGTGAGGTTCGATTCGTACTTCAATCCTTAAAATATCCTACACAAACGATAGTGTATGTATGTATTAAACAAGAACCCTTAGATAACAGATCTTAGGAATTCACGGACACTTATAGCACACCCTATCTCATCTAGAGTAGAATTAAAGTTAACTGCACACAATCATCACATATTAAAATTATACTTTTTTACAAAACTTTTGTCTAACCTACCCTCATTCCCTTCATTTTTTCCACCACAAGATCACAGGTTAGCAGTTGATTGGGCATAGCATGTGGAGAAAGGAGCTTCACGTTGGAGTTCTTATATTCTTTGTTGCCCATCATGTAGTTATTAAAAGCCTATAAATATATATTATGCTTTGAAACAATGTATATGGCAAATAAAGTATTTTGAAGACTATTTTTCTAAAATGTCTATTTTTCAATAATTATATTCCAATTTACTCCATTGTGAGATCTGAAATTGTATAATGTCTTACAATTTACTCTTATAACATGCTATGTAATGTTTTAAAACCCAACAACTCGTATTTCTTGGCATGAAACAAGTCCAAAAGTCAACTTAGGCCTTGGATCGGTGGGTCGGAAGGTGCGAGATGTTACATTTTTTGTCTCAAAAACACCCAAGTATTTTTGAAGTAATCACATTGCTGAATGTTTACGTGATTAGGAATTAGAAAAATTAAGTAACATTTTAAATTGCCTTTATAGGAAGTAATTATTTGTACTAGTGCTACCAAAATTTTGAAAAATATATTCAAAATCTAATGATAAGTAATTGTTCAATTCGTTAAGCAAGATATTATCAAAGCAAAAGAAAAGTAAAATTGAGTATCGAAAGCAATAAAAGTGACATGGAAATTTACTAGGTTCAGCTATTAATGAGTCATACATCTATAGGGAAATGTCATTTTCTTCCTTTTTGTTCTTAGTATAAACAAACAATGGCAAAGAGTATAGTTTTTTTTTATTTCATTGCTTCTAAAAAGAGTAAATTATCCAAAACCCTCCCCTCTCTGCTGTAGTACTTTCATCTTTACAATACAAATAATTACAGGAATTGCTTTCGCCACTCACACATGTTCCTGATTTTGACCCTTAGATCTTACCACGTGTTTATCATCCATCTTGCTTGTCTGCTACGCAAGGATTGTGGAAGTGGCCTTCGGGTCTTTTGATTTCTACCTTTGGATCTTACCGCATGTCGATCGTCCATCTTGTTGATTTATTGTACAAGGATTGCCAACATGGTCTTGGGTAGGAACTAGTGATTTGAGTTGGTGGATTTTGAACTTAGGCGAGAAGTTTGAAAATAAAGTGGGAAAATCCAATTTTGAATACATCACGACTTTACGATTTATAAAGTAACAAGCTAGTGGACTACACACATGTATAGATGAAGCTGAGAAACCACCCTCCATTTTAGGAAGAACTTCATCATTATCAGCACTTCAGAACTTCGCTTTAGTTTATCAGGAATTGCGCCTTCATTATGCCCAGGGTAGTGATAAGGTATAATATTCGAACTGCGTCAACACTTCCGAGCCGTACCACATCGTTCAGTCTGAAAAATCAGCAAAACGTAGTGTTGAATACAATTTGAGTTGAGTTGTATGGCATAGAAGAAACTATGCTATTATTTTAAAGAGTGATCGCCTTTCATGAACCTATTCCGAGCCGTTCTCATCAATATAAGACAACACCACCATTATTGTCTTTGAAGGAGGTTTAATGATCTTAGGGATGAAGTTGAGACCTCTTGGTTTGCCGTTAAGGAACAAGGCTCGACTCTTGGTTGTGAAGCAATCCTACTCCATCGCCTCATCCCTCGAGTCCTTTTGTTTATAGGCGGTGTTTCTTAGGACTGCAGCGTTGTTCTGTCACCTCAAGATGGTCCCATCCCTTTTACTTGATGTCAATATAAGATAGCGACATGCCACATTAAATGTTAGTTTAAGATATTTAGGATTGTGGCGCTGTTTTGTCACATCAAGATGGTGATGCATCCTTATTACTTTGATTTCGATGTAAGATTGCGGCATAAATCTACCAAATTAATTGTTAGTCTAAGATTGCGGCGCATCCTTACTGCTTTAAGGATGGTGCCGCAGTTCTATGTCATTAGGGTTACTTTTTTTTAGGGCTGCAGCAAAATCTTCTTTGCTTTGCTATTATTTTTAGATTATGCCCTAACTTTGACACGTGAAACTTACTTTTGGAACCACGGTGCAACTTTGTATTTGGTATTTGTGAGCTACGCAATTTGAAGGTTGTGTCGGCATGCCGCAATGTCACCCCTTGAGTGTAAGGGTTGTAGATCAATTCTTGCACTTTTTTGGCTATCTCAAGTCATCCATGCGGTATTATCGCATCAATACTCTACTTAATCAAATAATGCGGATTTCATGTTTTGCTATTGCCTTGAGGCTTTGGCGTGGTCCTACCTAGGCTTTGTTTTTACTATTTTCCTTGTCCAACTTCTTTCATGAGGCAGTTCTTTTAGGCTGGCCTTGCATCAGTTTATCTTATAGTTAGGAAAATATAGGTGTAACACTAGCCCCATAAGTCTGCAACGATCATATATTGGTGTGGACTTGTCTCTATCTCTATAATTTTCTATACCACGTCACTGCCTATCTTTTCTCTTTCTTCTTTCGTAATGAAAAAGTCTTTACATCCGTTTTGCATTTAATGCCCAGTACACATGTCATTCCTTTATTGGCTATTTTTTTGAAAAGTTGCTATATTAGTCTTTTTGACTCGTAGGAAAATCTACATAGATCCTCTTGCTAATCTCCCTTATCATTAATCAGTTGACATCTTTTGCGTTCTTTCATCATCGCAATTGTGTGACTGATATTTCAATCGAGGTAAGTATATATTTTTCCCCTTCGTTCTTCTTCATTTCTTTTTCTGATTTTGAAAACCCTAATTGTCAATCTCATCATCTCCAAGGACTATACTTTTTCCAAATAAAAGTATGGTCATTCTCTCTTTTGTAGTTTTGTTTTGTTGTATCTTAGTGGTAGCTGATATGACAACTTCTTCATTCTCTCCCTGATCCTTATCGTTAGGGTAACTACATTAGGGGAAATAGAGGGTATTCTTGACCATTTTAGGTTCGAGGGTAATGTTGGTAGGGTACCGAAGTCTCAAAAATGTATTCATATGCCATAGCTGGCTGTATTTCTATTTTCACTAAACATATTCATACCTCCTTCCAGCTGTTATTGTCCCCATTCAACTCGCTCCCATTTCTTATATCCTTCTGATTTCTACGTTCATTCTTTATGCTAAGAAGTGCATGCTTCCTTCATGTGAAGAACTCAAATTCTTATTCGATATGTATAAGAGTCCTTCTATGGGTGATTTTGGATTCTATTATGCCCCAGTAAGGAAATTGGTTCTTACATCTATTCCCTGTAAGACACAAGAACAGAACGTTCAATACTTCTTCATTTCGAATCTTGATAACTTCGTTTCTTCTTTCCAACCATATCCCAATCGTCCTATCTTTTCCAATCAAGCTATCAGGTCACATGAGTCTTACAGGAAGAGCATCCATAGCTTAGATGAAGATGAGAGGAAAACAAAATTATTTTTTACCGAGTTATTGCTGCTAAAATACCAATTTTTATGTACTAGGCACAACTTTTCTCGCTCCTTTAGCTTAGGTGAAAATGAGTGGAAAACAAAATTATTTTTTACTAAGTTGTTATTGATGAAATACCTATTTTTGTGTACTAGGCACAATTTTTCTCATTCTATTTTAAATTCTCTTCAACTATGGATAAATCTAGGGGTATAATTCGATAGATGGAACAATGACATTTTTACTTCCCCCCTTTTAAAGACAATTATTGATCCCATTTTTTTCTACACAGGAAAAATGGGTGATGATCATTTTGATTTGTTTCTTAAGGATTCTTCAGCCAAGAAGATAGAGATATTAAAGTAGAGGAAGGGAGAAAAGTGGAAGAAGGGCGGTGTTGAAGCCTCTGGTCAGTCCTTTAAGAAACAACATACACCTTCTCGTCCTTTTCTTTTTTCCAAAGAAGTTCTGCTAATCTCACCTCTTCAATCATTCCACTACCTGAGTACCCGCTTCTTGCCTCTGCCCAAGGATGTCATTGTTGATATTGCTGAAATGCTAGGACATTCAGCCTAGACAGCCTATCTCACATTGCTTCTGCCCTTCAATCTTACTATATTGATCTTCTATTTCCTGTGCTCCCTTTCCCAGAGCTCACTACTGAGCTTGAGGGATCTTGGGCCTACATAGGTACCTTCCTTTTCTTCTTTATCTAATGATGATTTTCTTCCCCGATCCTTATTTTATTTTCCCTTTCTTTATAATAGGTAAGGCCCTTAGCAGCAAAGGTTCAAAAAAGGGCGAAAGATGATAGGTCGCGTCCATTGTCAAAACTGCTAAGCTTGAGGCAGACCTTGTTGCGACCACCTTTGAGAAATCCAAAATAGAAGGAGAGCTTAGGGCTCAAAAGGAGAAGGTTGAGGAGGCGGCAAAGGCGATTAACGAGGCATTGGCGTTATAGAGCTAGGAGTTGGAGGGAAAGGACAAATTATTGGGGGAGAAGGATAAAATGTTAGAGGATAAAGAGGTGGAGGAGTTTAAAGGTGACCTCGAGCAAATCACCTATCGGGTGCTATACAAGATGTATGCTGCGATCAAGCATTGTTTTTTTTCAATCGCTAAGATGATGCATTTGAAAGTTTGACCTTAGTTTCTTGAGGGAACTCCATAAAGATTGAACAGACCCTTACCTATTGCAGGGCTCAGTGGACTAAGGAGCTATTCATGGAGCATGCTTCCCCTTTCGCTTTCCATAACACCTCCCTGCAGTAAAAGGATGAGGATGTACAGTCTAAGGAGACATTGGTCACCTTTATTTCTTAAGTTCATGTATTTACCTAAACTCCAGTAAATGACGTCATTGTTTGTTATGCAATAAAACTGATTTTGTTTTCCAATTTTGTTGTAGCAATTTTTTTTAATTTACTTGTCGTTTCGTTATTGCACTATGAATGACTGTGTTATTTTCATTCCTTTTTTCTTCATAGTCTTCTAAAGAAGTAGTATTTACTATACTCTTGAAGGAAAGCATAGAAAAATCCCAAAACCCAGACTGTAGATCATCTTAGTCTTAGCGCGGTGGCAATTCACAAGCATGAAAAGGAGTTAGATGATTTGTTCATAAACTCTGAGAGGAAAACCAAGAGTTTCTTTCCAAAATTAACCAAACAGTTAAGGAATAAAACGCGCTTAGTGATTTTATATTACACCGTTGGCGGTATACATTAGAGTGTGATTTCTTTCCACTCGACAATCCTCACTTGGAGCAGTTTAGGCTTAGGCTTAGTAACCTAAATAAGTAGTGAGCACTATATATACATATACATATATATATATATATATTTATATATTTATATGAATTTGTTACGTTCTCCATATAAAATTGGTCTTTATGTGGTGTGCTTTTCTAAGCTTAGCTTTTTGTAACTTGGCCTCTTTTGAAATAAATTTAGTTACTATCAACTTAATCAATCATTATGAGCTTCCTTTTGAGTCTACCGGAGCTTTTGAATCTAGTGAACCGTTGGTTCCCGTCATTTATAGCCCGGGTGACATAAGTGTAATTGAGTACGAGGTTGCAGCTACAATTTCTGTCGCGGCCTTAGAAGAAGAGAATCTCCATCTACTCTTACTAATGAAGGCCTTAAAATGGACTTGAAGAATGCCCTTTCTAAGCACAAAGCTAAAGAAGCACTTAAGCATCGACACTAATGCTGTGTCATGTTGTGCACTGAGCCGGGTATTGCGAACTCTAAGGCGACTAAACTGCAGCAGACATTGAAGGAGGGTGAAGCGCTTTATGGATCATCTATGAAGATGAGATAAAGGATTTAAAAAAGACTATAGTCAGACTACCTATCAATATAAGGAAAAGGATGGTGCCGAAGAAGGATAAACAATTGAGGGGTTTGGCCTAGGTGCTACAAATACACTCTCCACCCCTACCCTTTGTCCCCTCCATAGCCTCATCGGTTGATGAGTGAAGAAAGAAATAGGAATCACATTACAAAACTAAACTTAGTGAATCGGAAGCCAGCTATAAGTAACAATTGGATTGTCTAGGGCCGAAGGTGCTCCTTCACACATAAAGGAAAGGGTAGAAGGTAGATGCTCTCAAGTATTTTGATGGTTACTCAAGGAATTCAAAGAAGACAATGGATGAATTGATAAACACCTTAGAGAAAATGAGAAAGGAAAACATATTTAAAATTTATAAACTAAAGGATCTTTTGTCAGAAGATCAGGTTTCTTTTAGTGTTGCAATGGCACCTATAGGTGAGCCTAGGCGGAGCCGACTTGCTGACTTAGAAGAGAAGAATAGGAATGAGAAAGTTCAATGTAAAATGGGGCCGATTTCTTTACAGTGGACTATGGACGTCTTTAATTACTTTTACCATACACAGACCTGAGATTTCTCTATAATAAGGAAGGTTTTGTGATGACCGTACCCATAGATGGGTGCCAACTTCGACCCCAAAAAGTCCTTTCATATCAGAATGAACCGTCCTATGGCAAGCATACCTTGAACATAGTAGTGGTATTTTAGGACTTGTAATTTAGAACATTTTGTAAAGCTCAGTTGTAAAAATATGTTCTTTTTTCTTTTTTGGTGTGCAAATGTTTGTAAAGGTAGATGTAAATTAAATTTTCTTATAAGAGAAGGTAAGTACATTGTGATCTTTAGCTTTTCTATAACTTCCTTTAATTTCATTTGGATTTGCTTATCTTCTAGCTTCGCATCCACCTTTTTTTGTGTGGTTGGCATGGTCCACTCCGCTTTTTGGGGGCAGACTGTCTTTTACTTCGTGCACTCGGCATGGTCTGCTTCGTTATTTGGGGCTAGATTTTTTTGACTGTGAAGTTAGGTTGCGTATTTACTACCTTATGGATTCATGTGTATGGTTTTTTATATTGGTTCAGGCCATATAATATCCTTATGTTCAATGTAATTGTTTGGCCGAGAAGCCGAGTCATGCATGATACGACTCAATGTTGTTTGATATGTTAGTAAAATTAATACAATAAGATTTATATATGGTTTGAGCCATCTAATATCCCTATGTCTAGTTCATTGAATTACTATATTTCATAATAAGTACAATGTTTGTTATTTTGACATACAAAGAACACTTCTTTTACAAAGTAATGTTTGAGATACTCTAAATTCCAAGTTCTTGGAACTATGTTTCCATTAGACCTTGAGAGTCGGTAAGCACAGTTAGCTAAGGCTTCTGCTATAACTAAGGGGCCTTCCTAATTTGGACTCAAGGCTCCATTGTTGGGTCCTTAGTGTTAGCTACACTTTTTGCAGTACCAAGTCTTCCTTGTAGACATTTCTTTCTTGAAGCGCAGCATTGTAATTTTCGCCATCCTATGTCGATATATGCAGATCGAATGGTCGCATCATCTCTTCTTCCTTAAATAAGGTTAAGGGCATTTCTTTTAGCTACTTGTTCTCATCTAACACATACGATATTCTTCTATGTAATGGGACCTTTGTCTCAACTAGGAGAGTTGCATCATAGTCATGGGTCAGGGAGAAAGGTGTATGGTCAGTTGGGGATCTGGATAAGGTTTTGTAAGCCAACAATACTAGGGATAATCCTTCTACTCACTTTCCTTTCGCCTTCTGTTGTCTTTTCTTAAACAGTTTCTTAATAGTTTGGTTTTGTTGCTTTGATTTGCCCATTTTCCTATGGATATGTAACAGAAGAGAAGCTTTTTATTATCTCATTTCTCTCACAAAGTTCTATAAACTCCTTACTCTCAAATTGGGTTCCATTATCAGAGATTATTTTATAGGGGACCTAAAAGTTAGTGGTTATGTTACTCATAATGAAAGTAACTATTTTCTTCATAGTAATAGTGGCTAAGGGTTTTGCTTCCACCTACTTGGTGAAGTAGTCTACTGCCATTACAACGTATCTTGCTTCCCCTTTAGACATAAGGAGTAGTCTATAAAGTCTATACTCCATATGTTTTTGGCTATGAGCTGGCTGATGGGATGAACTCGTGGGATGGTTGCCTTGGGTGGCAAAACTTTGACATCTATCACATCTCCTTACATAAGCCTGTGCATTCTGAAGTGCGGTGGCCCAATAGTACCCACGTCTTTGAACTTTCTTTGCTAACTTAGCTCCTCTAGAGTGATCCCTGCATTGCCCTTTATGTACTTCATTAGAACTCATACTCCTTCTTCTTTGGAAATACATCTAAGATAAGGGGTAGAGTACCCTCTCTTATATAATATGCCATCAAAGAAGGAAAATTAGGGAGCCTGGTATCTTATTTTATAGGCTTCATTCTCGTTTGGAGGCAGAACCCCATTTATCAATAATTTGTTGATAGAGGACATCCATGAGTCCTCCTTAGTTTGCTAAGGAATAAAAGCAATTGGGGACTGCTCTTCACTTTCTGTTGTTTCTTGATCTTGGACTTCTTATATGGAATCGCATTGGTCTCTACTTAGAACCAATATTCAATCGGCCTCAGTGATGCTTGGTTGAGCTTAATGTCCAAATGAACAACTTTCAATTCATTTGCTACTTTAGTGCTAATACGTTTGGCTAATACATCAGTAGAATGATTGTTCTCACATAGAATTTTCTCTATATCAAATTGTTTGAACTGCTCTAGTGACCTTTTAGATAATTCCATATATTTAGCTACAGTTGGCTCTTTTGTTTGGTAATTACCACGCATTTGGTTTACAACTAATTGGGAATCACTATGAATTTTGACATGGGTCACCTTTATTACTTGAGGCATCCTTAAGCCTATGAGGAGAGATTCATATTCTACAAAGTTATTGGTAGCTTTGAACCCAAGCTATATTGCCTGGTATGATTTATGCTCATCTACATTGACCAATACTTTTAAAATTCCTGCCCTCTGCTCATTTGATGAGCTGTCTACGAATAATTTCCCAAACTGTAGAGTTGGCGCCCCTTGCTCAAATTATAATTCAGTGGGTAGCATGCATACCATAGTGAGGTCTGCTAGCGCTTGTCCTTTGATTGCTTTTGTGTGGTAGTAGGATATATCATATTGGCTAAGCTCCATTTCCCATTTTAGTAGGCGACCTGATGCCTTTGGCTTCTGCAGTATTTGCTTTAATTGTTTGTCTGTGAGGACTTTGATGGGACGTACTTGAAAATATTATTTGCTTTAGTGGTTTGTCTGTGAGGACTTTGATGGGACGTACTTGAAAATACGACTAAAGTTTCCTTGCCATGAGAAACAGGTTATAATCTAGATTTACAATGACTGAGTAGTTGAGCTATGCTCCTGACAGATGTTTTCCCATGAAATAGATAGGCCTTTGAGACCCTTCATCTTCTCAAACCACCACAGCACTAACAACTTTATCAGTTACAACTAAGTATAGATATAAGTCCTTCCTTGTTACCAATTTTGATAGGATAGGGGTATTGATCAGATGGTCCTTCAAATTCTGGAATGGTATGTTGCATTCCTTGGTCCATTTGAAATTCCTTCCCTTTTTCACTTGGTGGAAGAATGGTATACGCTTTTCAGTCACTTTGGAAATGAACCTGCTTAGAGCATCTACCTTGCCGTTTAGCTCACGACACCTTTTGATTTTTCTAGGACTCCCATGATCCTTATGGCCTCAATCTATTCTGAGTTTGCTTCAATGTCGCATGCACTTACTATATACCTCAAAAACATTCCTAATTAGATAGCAAAAGTACACTTCAATGGGTTTTGCTTCATGTTATACTATCTTAGGATTGCAACGGTCTCTTTCAAGTTATGCATATGACTTGGTGATACTTTTGACATAACAAGCATGTCGTCTACATACATGTCTACATTTTTTCCAATCTGATCTAAGAACATGATGTTAACTAACCTTTGGTAGGTGCTCTAGCATTTTAGAGTCCGAATGACATGACTATGTAGCAATATAAGCCCTTGTTCCTCACAAAGCTAGTATTCTCCCGATCTGGCTCAAATATAGCTATTTGGTTGTACATGAGTATGTTTCTATGAAGGTGAGCAGTTCATGGCCGCTAGTTGCATCCACCAACCGACCGATTGTGGGTAGAGGAAAACTATCCTATGAGCAAGCCTTGTTGAGGTTGGTATAGTCTATGCAAGTTCTCCACTTTCCATTAGACTTCTTTATAAGAACAACATTCACAATCCACTTTGGGTAATATACTCCCCTGGTGAACCCATTCTCTTTCAGTTTCTTAACTTCTTCATGCAGCGCATTATATCTTTCTTTATCTAAGGTCCTGTGCTTCTGCCTAACTGGATGAATATCATGATCGATGTTAAATGCATGGTAGATGATAGTTGGGTCTATTCCTACCACATCTGAGTGCATTCAAGCGAAATAAATCTATTGATCTTTCGAGGAAGTCTATTAACTCTACTTTGATTTCTACACTGAGGTTCTTCCCTATCTTGAGAATCTTTTAGGTCTATCTGTACATCCTCGAGGTCATCCAATGGCTTTAATTCCCTACTTTTCTCCCCTAACCTTGGATCTATTTCACTTTCTTCCCATTCGGGTTGGGATGCAACCAAGAAAGCCTACTTCTAAGATTTTTCAAAAAAATCTTAGACGTAGATTGTGTTGTATTCATTAGTGCTGACCATATGCATATACTCTATCCTTTTCTTCCTTGCTAATGCTATAGTCATAGAATGACCTGTTTCAGTATCAATCTTGGTACATTGTACTGATGCGGGTCTTGAAACCGACTTGATTTCATTTTCATTACTATTATCACAATTATTAGAGGAGATAATGGAGTATTTTTAAGGAATTTTATTGCTAGAATTATGGTTTACAATGTATAATTCCCTAGCTAACAATTGTTCTCCTATTATCAACCCTATTCTAGTGGGGGTATGGAACATCATGACCAAACCCTTTTGAGAACTAGTACCACTATATCAATCGGTGCGGGTCTTCCTAAGAATGTGTTGTATGGTGACAGTTGATCGATGATCAGTAGCTCTCATAGAATGATTTGTGAAGGGGCGGGTTATGGCAGTAATAAGTAAGCGTATTGCTCCGTTAGGAATGGTCACCTTATTATTGAAGCCATAGATCGGCTCAGGGCTTAGCTTCAATATCTCCAAAATTTCTTCTAGTCAGCAAATTTGAAAATGATGTTAATAAAATTCCCAGAATCCATAAAGATATTCTTCATAGTGCAGTTTGAAATCTGCGCTGTAATTATGAGCAAATCTTAATGTGGATAGACAGCCCAAGCGACATCAGCTATCGTGAAGACTACGTCTCGCTCAGGCTTTTTTTTATGAAACATGATCCTTTTTCTCTAATTTGGCATCTTTCACATAACACTCCTATGATTTTTCTACTTTTTCCTATAAGGTGTGGCCCTCCATGGATGGAGGCTATAAGATTAGCGGCGTTTTCAGCTAGATTTTCATTTAGGTCTGAAGTGAGGTTCCCACTCCTTTCCACATTGTTTTCCTTTTGAAAGCTACCTAAGTATTCTTTCTCAATCAGCCTTTCAATCTCGTTTCTTAGGTCTTGGTATTTATCTATATGGTAATCATTAGCCCTATGGAAGCCGCAGCAGGCTCCCCCTATTTTTTTGTGGTTTCTTCTCTTTGTTCGGGTCATCTCATAAATTTGATCAGGTGGGTGGGTGAGGAGAGTCTTTGCTATGAAGTTGAATTATCTTTGCCACTTTGTAGGTGGATGATACCCTTCCGCCCCCTCTTCTTTTCAATATAGGGAGCATAAGTTCTATCAGATGAATGTGATTCTAGGACTCCGGCCTCTTCCATTCTGATGTAGCCGCAAGCCCTTTCATGGAAAGCCTTCATGCCATAACACGGTTTCCTGGTGTTCTTATCCCACATGATCGTGTTCCTCCTGATCCCAATGCGCGCTGCTATAAGTATTGCTTCCTCACAAGTCACCCTAATCTGAAGATTAAGACTTGAAGCATTTTATAAATTTGCGTAAGCTCTTATTCTCGCTCTGCTTCATGTATGACATGGTATTTGCATCCAAGGAAGCTTCTCTTCTAGGGTTGAAAGTATTAAGAAATCCGCAGTTAACTGCGGCATGAATGAACATCGCCTGGTTTGTATCTCCTAAATCATCTAAAAGCTGCCCCAACCATACATATTGGGAAGAGTGTGCATTCGACCATCCTCCAAACCTTTAGGATATCCATATAATACTCGAAAGTACAGATATAATCATCTGGTTTTGTGGTCCTATCAAATTTATCAATCGATAGGGCTTTGAAATTATCAAGGAAGTCTGCTTCATAGTGCTTTCACTGAATAGGGAAGATCCTTCTTTCCTTACTTCCTCTTTGTTATTATGTCTACAAAGTCTTGCAAACTTCTCTATGGCGAGCCTTCAACTGGAAGATCTTATCCTCTTTGGCATCCATTTGGGATGATCCATCTTTAAAGATTGAAGTATTGTCATCATCATCAGGCACAGTTCATGCTTGCTTCTTCAGTAGCAATGGGCTAATGTTTGCAGGTTTTGATTTGATATGGGGATCGATTTGAATTTTTCCTTTGAGCTTGGTATCTATTTTTTGACCAATATTGCTGTTCTCACTTTTGAGATTGCAATATCACTTACACGTTGTACAGTTAGTGCAGTCGTTGAATAAATGGGGTGGGCTATGGAAGGTAAGGGGACATCAGCTTAGGGATAGGATATTGGGCCAGGAATCCCTTTATTCTACCCATGCATTGGTTTAATTGGTTGTGAAGGCTTGAAGGGCTTCCAGGATGGGATCTGAGATAGGCTCTATAGAGGCGCTTGCTTCAAACTGGGTTATAGAGGTTAAAAGTTGCTTTTTAGGTATTATAGAGGCAAGGTGAAGTTGTTCTTGGTTAGGAGGATTGGTGGAATCGGTGCGATTCATGTTGTTATAGTGGTATCTCAATGGAATGTAAGTAAACTTTGTAGAAGAGGGAATTCGACCCTTTTTCTAACACCAAAAATGCCGTTGAGAATGTTTATCTCAAAAAAACCTAAGTATTTTTGAAGTAATCACATTGTTGAATGCTTACGTGATTAGGAATCAATAAAATTAAGCAATCTTAAATTTCCTTAAGAGGAAAAAATTATGCATAATAGTGCTAACACAATTATGAGGAATATATTCAAAATTTATTGAGAAGTCATTGTCCAATTCATTAAGCAAAACAATATGAAAATAGAAAAAAGTAAAATCAAGTACTATGAAAGTAAAAAAAAGTGACATAGATGGTTCAGATGTTAATGAATATTACGTCCATAGAGAAATGTCCTTTTCTTTCCTTCTGTTCTTACTACAAACAAACAATGATAAAAAGTACAAATTTTGATTTTAGTGTTTCTAAAATGAGTAAGTCTCCAAAATCCTCCCCTCTCTACTACAGTACCTTCCGTTGTGATAGTATAGGGAATTACGAGAATTTCTTTTGCCACTTACTCATGTTCTGAGTCTAACCCTTAGATCTTGTCACGTGTTAATCATCCATCTTGCTTGTTTGCTAGGCATGCAATGTGGAAGTTGCCTTTGGCATTTTTATTTCTATCTTTTTATCTTGCCACTTATCGATCATCCATCTTGTTGATTTGCTATACAAAGATCGCCAACGTGGTCTTCGACAAGAAATTATGATTTGAGTTTGGGATTTTGAACTTAGGTGGGAAGTTTAAAATTGAAGCGGAAAATCTAATTTTGAATTGAGATGACTTTATGATTCTGGAGAGCAACATGCTAGTGGGCTACATACAAGTGTAGATGAAGATGCAATGAGATACCTGCCCTTCATTTTAGGAAGACCTACATCATTATTAGCACTTCAGAACTAAACTTTAGTTTATTGGGAATTACGCCTTCATTATGTCTGGGGTATTGATACCATATGATACTCGAACTGCATCAAAACTTCCGAAGATGTATTGCACCATTCAATCTAATACATCAGCAAAGCATAGAGTTGGAGGCAATTGGAGTTGAGTTATATGGCTTAGTAGAAGTGATCGCGCTGCTATTTTGAAGAGTGATAGCCTTTCATGAACCTATTACGAGCCATTCTTATAAATAGAGGACCACACCGCCGCCCTTGTCTTTGAGTTAGTTTAATAATATTGGAGATAAAGTTGGGACCTCTTGGTTTGCCTTTGAGGAATCAGGCTCGACTCTTGGTTGTGAAGCAGTCTTACTCCATCGCCTCACCCCTCGAGCCCCTGTGTTTATTGGTAGTGTTTTTTAGGATTGTAGCATTATTCTATCACATTAATATGGCGACACATCCTTATTACTTTAATGTTTATATAAGATCGCGGCATAGCCCTGTCATATTAAATGTTAGCTTAAGATTTTTAGGATTGTGATGCTATTCTATCACATCAAGATAGTGGTGCATCCCTATTACTTTGGTGTCGATACAAGATTGAGATGCATCATTGCCACATTAAATGTTAGTTTAAGATTGCGGTGCATCTCTGCTACATGTTACTACTTTGAGGATGGTGTTGTAGTTTTATGCCATCAAGATTGCTTTTTCTAGGGAAATAACACAATCATTTTGCTTTACAGTTATTTTAAGATTGTGCCACAACTTTAACCATGAAGGCTTACTTTTGGAATCACAGTACAATCTTTGTATTTGGTATTTTGAAGCTATGCAATTTGAAGGTTGTGCCCCAGTCCTACTCCTTGAGTTTTAGGGTTACAGATCAGTTCTTGCACTTTTGTGGCTATATCATGTCATCGGCGTAGTAATATCGCGTCGATACTATACTTGATCGAATGGCACGGTTTTCATGTTTTGCTGTTCACTTGAGGCCTTGGTGTGGTCCTACCTATGTTTTTTTTCTTTCTTTTCCTCGTCCAGCTTCTTCATGGGCTGCTCTTTTAGCCTGGTGCTTACGTCAGTTTACCTTAAATATAATAAGGAAAATATGAGTGTAACAAATAAGATTTAAGAAAGCTAACCATAGACAATTTCTCTTATTTTGGTGATCTATATTGAAGTTAAGTAAAACACAAAATAAATAACTTTGTTAATTTTAGATTAATATCAAACTCACTCATTATAAGGATTCCTAAATTTTGTCTTAGGTTTGTAAAAATAATTTTGGCAAGTGACTTTGTGAAAATATCCGCAATTTAGTTTTTAGAATTAATAAATTCTATGGGAACTATTTCTTTTTTTAAATCTGTAATGTCTAACGTCAGTATGTTTCATTCGTGAATGATCGATAGAATTTTGATAAGTTTATGGCTCAAGTATTATTGTAGCATATGAGTGAATTTTTTAATAAAACACCAAAATCTTGAAGTGTTTGTTGCACGTTGATAACTTCTGCACATGCCAAAGCTGAGAAATATATTCCGTTTCACATGTCAAGTGAAACATAATTTTTCTTCTTACTAAACCATGATACAAGAGACAAACCAATGAATTCGCATATACCACTTGTACTTTTCCTATCCATTTTGCATCCTTCGAAATCTGCATCACCATTGATACATGTTCACATACGAAACAGTTTGGATAGAGAAGTCCGTACTCTTTAATATTTATTAAGTAGCAAGTTTGCATGAAATATGGACTGCACCTTCAATAACTTTTTTTTGAAAACCCAGAAGAACCCTACAGGCCGATAAACTCCTAAGGAGGGTACGGTAAAGTCATTCGCTGATCCAAGCCCTCATACCCCCGGGTAAATATAGGATAGGGAAGCGCATGGTAGGAATCGAACTTGGGTCTTTTTACCAGAACCCAAGCCTCATTTCCACTGCGCTGCACCTGCGGACCACCTTCAATAAACTTATAGCAGCAGTGAAATAGAAAATGATAGAAAAAATAGAATATAATGATTTATAGTGGTTCGGTCCGAACAAGACTACATCCACTTGATCATTTTTATTGGTTTCTTTGTATATTAGCTTTATAATAATTGGAATGTAAAATACAACAATTTGTCATCAAATACGTAGTTCCATAGCTCTATTGGGTGTTTTCTATCCGGCAGTGCATGGTAGCTCTCCTCAGTCATCCCCTATTACTGTTGGAAGCTTGGATATTTATAGAAGTGAAGAGGTAGGGAATTTGGCTCGATAATATAGGTTGTTTCCACGTACGACATGCTCGGTTCAATCATTTCCATATATGGAAGATATGATCCGAAACTTCATTATATTTCAGATTTATTTTCCCTTAAATATGTTGTTTGGTTTGGTTGAAGTAGGCTTGTTCGATAATGCTTGGTTTGGTGGGAAGACGTAGATACTATTATGGCTATGCAAACAGATGGTTTCCCCTTTGTTTGATCTTGGAAAATACCAGACGAGAAATCTTGTCTGGTTATTTATCCACCAAATAATAATTTCTATCCAATGGTGAGACCATTCTAGTACTTCCTATGGCACACACAACTTTATGACTCTTGCACTTGTTGATTAACTTGTCTATATCATTCCTTAGGCGAAAATGCCTATGACACTTGCCTTTCAAAGTACACTTCATAGGATACAAATTGTGCTTTGTTGCAATTTTTCTCATGAACCAAACTTCATTATGCATCATCTACGGATTCTCTGGTCTTACTACTTGTACACCAACATCTTTATCCAGCAGCTATTGTTATTCACGTATATCATGGTTCGTCACTCATTCTAGTTTGGCATGCACCTTGGTCCGGTGCTTGTAATGGGTTTGGTATGTTTTGGGTTCGTTGCCTTCCTGTTCGATGAGGCTTCATCCAAATAGGATTTCTATCCGGCATCATTTGTTTCGGCACCAAATAAAGATGATTGTCTATATGTAGGCTGCTTTTCCTTTCTTATCACACTTTAGCTATTTTTGCTATAGGACTCTACTGCTTATGTATTTTCATCTTCCAACTGCCATTGCTTGGATCTACATCCATGTCATCTCCAACCCTAATCTCTTCTCTTTTTCTCGCAATCTAACTAAGGTATGACTTTCTCGCTACCGATTTCAATGGTTAAGGTATTAATTTAGCCGCTATTTTTTCCTTTTTCCATAGTTTTTTGTTCGACGGTATTAGGCTAGGGCTTTTGATTCTATAATTAATCAAGAGTAGCATGGTACCTAGTTTTGGATTGTCTTGGTTTGATAAATAAAATGGACTTTTAAACATCTCAAACTATTTTACAAAGTGCTAGGTTTGTTCGGCCATGGTCGTGGCAGTCGAAGAAGTGAATAAGGGTTCTTATGCTTATGTCAGGTTATGTTGCCTGGTTTTGCTTTATGGCTATCAGTGTCATTTAGGGGATTGGAACACAAATTTGATGTTAAACTATAGTGGATCCGGCTACTGGATTTAAACCCCAGAACTATCGAACTATGCAAACTCTAAAGCCATCGAACTGAATGATGTTATGGCTGTTAGTGTATATTTATGATTGTATAACTTTGCTTTTGTAATTTGGGGACCCAAAGAAAAAAGAGTTAAGTTGTTTGGTTCGATGGTTGGGATTGCTACTTTGGCCAATTAGTGGGGAAATGGATTATGAACTACCTAATTATTTAATCATCCTAATTAGGGATTCCAAGTCAATGTTATTTAATACTTTCTACATTCCTTATCATATATGTACATACCTGATTACACATATACACACTCGATGGTAGTGCATGAGATGGGTTATTATATTAGAAAGGTTTGACGGGTCATTGACAGACTCCTACGTCGAGTGCTGTTGGATCTCAAGTCCCTTCCTCATTTTGTCCTAGTGGGCTTACCACATCTAGGCAAAAAATTAGCTAGCCCAGCTCATCTCCCTATTTAGTCTATGGGTATGGGCCTTCATAGCTATTAGTGAACCTCATCGATTCTGTAGTTTCTACTCTATAATCAAAGTAGTTGGATACTATAGCTCCTGCTCATGGATTACCAAGGGATGACGTGCTCTTGCCCACTCCCAACCAACAAGCTTATTCCCTTTCTAAGGGTTACATGGCTTACTTAAGACAACACTGTACAGCTAGGGCCCTGCCTTCATTTCCATAATGGATTATGGGATTTCTAGTATACTTGAAGATCACTCATTTTCAGCTGCATCCAATCGGGTATGCTATATTAACTAGCCTCTACACTATCTTCATGCAAGAGTTCCAGGTTCCTCCTATGCATCAACAAATTAGATTCTTATGTGCGATCACGAGTACGGCGGAAGATTCCCCTTTTATTTATCTTAAGGCGGGAAGTAAGTTTAAGCTGGTTGAGGATTCATACTCAAGTACAATATGTTTAAAAAGGAGCACTTCTATATCTGAAACGTTTCTACATGCTTCCATCAACAACACTCGGGATGTAAGTTACTTTGACTGCTCGCTTATTTTATTTCTTACATGGAAAAAGCTTTATTTCTACCGTTGACCCCCTTTACTGGTCATTTCCTTAGGTTTGGTTAGTTTTGCATCAGATGATTATTTGGAAAAGATGTTTAATAACTTAAAAAGTTCATATAGAATCGAGGAAGGTTCCCCATCTATGACAGATGATAATCTTAAACAGCTTGGGCTGCTAGTTTATGCTCGCTCCATTGTGAAAGATGAAACTCCCATCACATGCAAGATTACGAAGAAAGGGAAAGGAAAAACCTTTAAAGTGGGTGAAACGAATAAGGGGTCGTCTTCTTAGCCCTTCGCTTCTGGTGTTGATTTGACATCGGCCCCGTCCGGTACTTACCTAGCAGTGCACACAAATGCTATAAATTAAGAGCTAGGTTCTTTCAGGATTAAGCCTTGCTCGAGTGGTTAATTAAAATCCATAAGATACTTGATGGATGATGGAGTTGAAAGTAAGATTATTGAGGAGGAGAGCTCACATTCTCGTGACAATGACGTCGCCACCTTAGATCAAAGTGATGCCCATTCTGATGTGCACGTATTAGTGCATTTTTTACTTGCATATTTAATCTACTTTTATTTAAATAAATGTCATAATTGGGTATTTTTACACGTTTTTACCAAAATCCAAATTTCGTCGAATCATCATTCATTCATCTTCATTTAGAGGCAAAATGGCAATTTTGTGCATATATTAATTTTGAGAGTATTTATTTTCACATTTTAGTTTTATTTGTAGGAACTTGGATGGAAAATGAAGAGGCTTCATGTATATATGCATGCACAAGAGGTGGACGACAAAAGGAGATGAAAATAAATGAATTCATGGAGGACCCACCTACACAAACCCATGGACCATAATTTAATGCTAATGGAGATTAAAAGCACATGCACATGTTCATGAAAGTTTAAAGGCATGTAAGTGGGGATTAGTTACATGTTAATGATAACTTGGAGTCTACACTTCTTAACGGACATTTTAGATAGTCCCCTAAAGTATGGATTAGGGTTTTAGGCATGTATAATGTAATATCCCAGAATTTCCAGGAGTTTAAAATGCTGATAATCTCTTAATTTAATTATTTGAAATTGATAAATTGTTATTTTCAAAGATAATTAACCAAGTAATAATAATATAATGTTTTAATTATGGTTATAAATTGGTTTTAAAATAAGATTAATTATTTTATTTATGTAAATAAATTCTAAATTGGTATATTGTTTTCAAAATTTATAAGTGTGTTTAAATTGCATTTATATCTGTGTATTTTAAATTGATTTTAAAAATAGGATATATTATTTGTAATAAATAATGTGCTTATTTAAAAATTGATATTCATTTATTTAAAGTGATTTTGGATTTGGTTTTAAAATTTGACTTTAATTCGAATACAAATTTGAATTCAAAGAAATACATACATCTTAAATAAAATAATATATATAGTTTGGTTTTAAATTATATAGATAATGTTTTTTAATTAAAAATAAGATTTTTTTTATTTTGTTTTTATAGAACTTTATATGTGGAAATTTGGATTTGTATTTTTTTAGTAAAAATGAATGCATGGCTTTTGAAATAGCACTTTTAAAAATAAAGTTTGAAATATTGTATATAACTTTATTTAAATTATAATTGATTTTTATTTCATGTTCTTTTCAAAGATTGTACTTATATAAATTTAGCATACTTGTGTAAATGTATAAATGTATTTGTTTATTTGATATTTAATTAGAAAAGCATTTTTAAAATTTAGAAGGCACATTAGTAATTAGGAAAAATAATTTAAAATGCTTTTAAATTTCTTTTAGAATAAAATTTAATAAAAAGCGACAAGTGTTTAATTTTAAAACACTATTTTAACAAGTGTCAAAATATTTATGGGAATTGAGACATGTGTCATATTTACATTTTTGTTTTTAAAATCTGAAATTACTTATAAACATTTTCCATCTCCTTCTCATTTTTTTTATCTACTTCTCAAGAATTTGAAACAATGGCAGCATCAAATATGAACACTCCTCAAATCAAACAATCTTCAAACCAATTCTCAAACTTAAATCTTCAAATCATTGTTCAAAATCAAAACTCTCCTCAAAACAACATTCAACCCAGTTCTACAACAATTTGAATGCCTGCATCATTTTTCTTGTGCATGCAAATCTGAAGCATTTGCAAAATCTTACTCATTCAAAACCTGTAATCTTTCAAATTTGCAAATACAAGACAATCTTCAAAAGAAATCAACTCCTCAAAATGAAACCTGGTCAATCCTTAAACAAAATCTGCATCACTTTCTTGTGTATGCAAATCTGAAAAGCAATTTGTAAAGGATGAGACATTTTGTTTTAAAGCTTCAGATTCACAGAATTTTGCAACACCCAGTTCATCTTCAAAACTTCAAATGCATGCAAGCTATCAAATTAGATCTGCAATTACCATGTCTGCATCAATATTCTTATGCATGAAAGCCTGAAGCAATGTATCAAGTAAAGGGGTTCATCTTCATATTCAAGCATTTCTGCAAGTTCAAGCTCATAATCTTTTGAAGTTTCCAGTTTTATCATCTCTGCATTTTGATTAAAAGATGATGCGATTTTCTGGTAGTAGAAAGTCGGGTCGTCACATATAAATACCCGTATGTTTCATGTAGAGAGCTCTTACCACCCTCTGTTTAGTTAGTTTAGTTGTAGCAATGTAAACATAAACTCTCTTTCTCTCTTTAATGGCTTCTTAGCCTTTTACTCTTATGTAATTTATTTACGCAATTTAATTTCATGCTCTTTTAATTATTGTTCTTTACTTGATGCAATTAGAGTATTTTTATTTCATGCAACTAGATTATATTTTTACATGTAATTTAGTTAGCTCTTCTATTATTTATGTTTATGTTGCAATCTACATATGTTGAAATGATAACAAATATGAGAAGCTAAACCCCTTCAATTTAGAGGTAATGAAGCTCTCTTAATGATGTAGATTAAACATATTTGCTGATTAATGATCTCTTTTTGTGCTTAATGGGAATTTTTGATGTGGTAAAATTTTGTTGTTTAATATTGAATTTGATAGCCTATGTTGTTGACACCAAAAAGGCTATACTTAAATAACATAAACACAAATTACCTCTTCATCTACATATGATTTTGGTAATGAAGTGGATTTAGAATCAAAATTTGATGGTCTATATTACTAATCAATAGTAAATAGATCATACTTGGAATATATTTTATTTTTAATTTCATTATCATTTTCATGAAAGTGGACAAGATGTTTGGATAGTGTGTTAAAGTTTGATAGTTTATATGGGCTAATTAATATCACAAATAGACCATACTTTGGATAAATACATCAACTAAATTCACAAATGACCAAAAAGAGAGATCATAATTTTATTGTGTTGATTTATGTGATTATTAGAAGGGATTTACCTCTAAATTGTCTTCTACTCTCATATTTTTATTCACTTTGTTTTAATTAGGTTTCACATTTTTAGCTTAAAACAATTTAAAGCTATAAGGTTAATTTGACTGAGTTGAATTTAAAATTAATTCAATTCCCTATGGATCAATCCGTACTTGCAACGTACTAAAATTATACACCATCCGCTTGTGGTTATTTTATTACATTTTTAGCGATTTTCTAACCGGTAGAAAATTTGCCACTAAATAAATTTTTGGTACCGTTTTCAGGGACTAGATTTGATTTTAATTTTTCTCTTCGAATTATTTTTTACCTTTGTTTTATTTTGACTTATTTTCTATAAAAAATCACTTTGCATTGCTAGAATCTGTATTCACTTGTCCTCCTACTTTTGCATTTGTTTTAATAAAAATTCTGCTTTGCATTTGTTTATAATGTGTCCATTACATTGCATTTAAATTTTTTGTTACATTACTTCTCACACAGTACGTTGCATATAAAAAAATTGCGTTGCATTCACTTTGGCAGTTTTTTTCATCATCATTCAACTTATTTGTGTTTTACATTTTACATTTTTGAATTAAAAAACAAAACAATTTGCATCTCTATCTGCGTTTACATTTATGTTTACTTATGCATTTTTTGTTGTTGCTGTTGTTTTCTTGTTTCTATGCACTTTTTAATCCTGCTGCCTGCTCCAAACTTCCTCTGCCATTCCACCCTCTTCTTTGCATCAACTGAGTGCACCATCATTCCCTTCCAACCATCTCCCTCCACTGCCTCTAATTCAAACTGCCACAAGCGTTCCACTATACAACTGCCACCAGTCATCACTTCTGTGCATACCACTTCTACTACATTACCTTGCTGCCACTTCTACTAAATCACTTCTACTACATCACCCCAAATCCCCAATTTCCTCGACAATCGCAATCAACTTCAAATATCCAAACAAAAGAAACTGATTCGACGAGTAAATCGCGACATTATTATTATTGGTTCGCCTTTTTTCAGTTGCAGTTGGATTTCAAAAGTAGTTTTTGGGTTTAACAGAGAAAGGAGGGAACGAGAAGTTATATAGGATAGTGGGTTTGTTATTAGGCCTGAGTGTGACTTATATTAATTTATTTTGTTTAATTTGTTTTGTTTTGTTGTGTAGTTTATTTTTTTTGTTTAGTCTATTTTGTTTAAATCACTTATTTTACTTTGAGTTGAATATTCACTCTTTTATTTTGACTTTGTTTGTTTGATAAGGGGTTTGTTTTGCATTTTATTTAAAAAACAATTGTATATATCTTGTTCATAATTTTCAGTTTGCAAGAAATAAAAACGAATTGCTGCTTTTAATTGCTTGCTTGCTTTATAAAACAATTTTCTACTTTAAAATAAAATAATCAATAATTCTGCAAGCTCTGGTATCGTGCTCTCATCTCTTGTTTTTATTTTCTTTGCATTGTTGGTTGCATGCATTTGTTTAAAAAAATTCAAAATGAAAAATAAAAACAAAAATAAATTTCATTTGTAGTTGCATTGTTAAATTATTTTTAATTTCTATTTTGCATTCATCTCATCTTATTTTTTTCTCTAAGGGTAACTTTCAAATTCACATAAGATGGGAGATTTCATCACCTTTTTCTTGGCTCACAAATTGCATTTCATCATAGAACTATGACTAATAATATGATTAGACTTTGGACGTAAGGATGTCACGAGCTCACCTAGGGCTTCATAATATCTTGACAAGTTGTCTGTATTCAACGGTTTAATTTCTTGGTGTCTAGGCTATGGTAGAGCAATAATCATATATAAATATTATGGTGATTCGTAAATATTATAGTGACTGTTTCTCTGAAGGTGCTTAAAACTTCAGCTGCATTGGCATGGTGATTTGTGATGCACCGGTGACTCCTGTCCGTTACCTGGCTAAGAAATATTTGTTGGATTAAGACAACATGTGATTATACAATTTTGGTTAGAAACTACTAAGGTCAATTTTTTTTAATTAAGTCCTTGCATTCATTTAGTTGCATTTGTTCATGTATATTTTTTTAAAAAGAAAAACAAATAAACAAACTCCAAAACTAAAAAAATTGTGCATTCTCCTTAACTTAGGTTTTTTTAAATTCAAAAGAAAAAAAGCTCTTTTTTATCTTTTCCTTTAAAAAAAGGAAAAAAAATTCAAACAAAAACAAAAATCCAAAAATAAATTTTTTTAGAAAAAAAATCCAATTTTTTTTTGTTTTTGAAAATGTCTGAATTTCTCTACTCGCAAGAGTTTTACAATAGTTATGAAAATCAATATAATCCATATAGTTTCACGCCAAACTCTTATGGATATTTTAATTACAACTATGGTACAAACAATTCAAATTTTGCACCAAAATGATGACTAACCCTCAACTTGAAAATAGTAGTGAAACAATTTGGTCTTTACTTGAATAACGAAATCAAATCATAAATAATTTGGGTAATCTGTGCAATAACTCAAGTCAAGCATTTCAAAATAATCAAAATTTGAATTCACTTCAAAATTCAAATGATTTCAATTATAATTCATGGCAATACAACTTAGAACACCAAAATGAATTTCAAAGTCAAAATGGAAATGTAAACCACTTTTTAAATGATTTTGGCAATGAGAATAATTTCAATTATGGTGCAATGGGTAATTTTTGTTCTCAACAATTTCATATTGATAATTCTCAACTTAATCATTATAAATTTAATTTTGTTGAGCAAATGGAAGACATTTACAAAAATCACACAGATTTGTTGTTTGAAACCTACATAAACGTGAGCAACATAGTCAAATCCCAACATCTGACGAGTCAAATAATAATCTACCTTTTATCAAAATTGACGATTTTCAAATAACAAATTTTGAAATTTAAAATAACAATCTTAATGAAGTTGTTGAAAATGAGGTAATTGAGTTGGATTTCAATTCTTTTGAGAGTGTGGAACTAAGTTTAAAATTCGAAGTTTCGTTTCCCAATTTTGAAAAATTGAATGCAACTACTTTAGATTTTAAAACTGATACATGCAATGAAGTTGTGAATAATTCAACAATGGAAGAGGAATTTAGTGAACATAAATTTTTTGGACTTTTCAGAGATGAGTTATTGAATTATTAAGGGGTAGATTTAACTCACCATTTTGATTAAAATCAATAATTTTAAAGAATTTGTTAACGATGAGTTTGAATTTAAATTTGATGAAAATAAACTTGAACTTCAACTAATTGTTCTATCTACCCCAAAAATCATCAAAAATAAAACAATTCATACAATTTTTAAAATGATATTCATTTTTCCAAATCAACATTCACCTTTGAAATCTGTTATGGTTTGGTTTTCTATGCTTAAGCTATGTCTCTCATACTTGACAAGACAAATGAACTGGTTTTGAAAGACTGTTTCATTTATTTTAATGATATACTTTCTAATGTTGTGTAAATAATAATCGTTTCATTTTCGTGTAAATATAGGTCATATTTTTATTTTTGTTTTATTTTCTCCTTTCACTTAGGTTGACCATGGGGACACGGTCAAAATTAAGTGTGGGAGGGAGTCCCATGCTTATTTTTTATTTTTCATGGTTTATTTTTTACATTTTCTTTCCAAAACTCAAAAATTAAAAAAACATAATAAAATCCCAAAACAAATTTTCTTTTTAGCATATTGATTTACTTTTGAAGAAAAACACTATAGGATAAGTATAGGTTTCTGGTTATCAAATTGAAAATTTTGAAAATTTAAATGTATCAACAAAAATAAAAATAAATTTTGATTACAAGTAACTATGTTTTAATTAGTATATAGGAAGATTCATGGGTGATAATTATAAAGTATATCCTAATTGAAACCTTTGTTTAAATGAGTGGTTGATTTAAAGTAAAGCTATAACATTTTTGATCTTCTAAGTTAAGTGGTGCAAATGTGATTTTGCAAAACTCTCTCTTAATCAAATATAAAACATAAAAAAAAGGTTTTTGTGAAAATAAGAAACACCTAGAGTCATGTGTTCACACGCAAGTGTGTACTTGCCATGCTCTATACCCTTCTCACATAAGTTGGAAAGGCAGTGCATGATCAGTATATCTGGCCTCAGTTTATTTGAGTTAGGTATATGTAAATAAATTTTTAATAAAAATAATCACCTAGAGTCATGTGTTCATACGCAAGTATGTACACTCGCCACGCTCTATACTCTTCTCATGTAAGTTCGAAAGGCAGTGCATGATTGGTATATCTGGCCTCAGTTTATCTAAGTTAGGTGTGTAAATATTAATAATGTTAATACTTTTCAAAAATAGAGAGAGTAAGCAATTGAAATCCAAACACCATTTTCAATTATTTGATTCGATTTTTTATTCAAAAGAAATAAAAATACCACTTTCCAAAACTTTGATAATTAACCAAGGATCCATTTCATAGTTGCACTATGTTACCAACCGAAACAACTAGCTAAATTAGAGTCTAATTGTGACGATAATTTAATTTTTGTTAAAAGTTTTGACAAGTAAAAGGACTAAAATTTCTTGATAATGACTATAACTTATATTTAACTCATTCATGTCAATTTAAAAGTGAAATCTTCATTTGTAATTATTTTCAAAAACTTGCATTCATATCTTTGTAAATAAATCTTGCATTTAGGACTTTTTCATGTTACATTTGGATTTTATGGGCAGCGTCCGCTGAAAACCATCACGAGACAGCACTCGTCCTACTAGGAACACCTAAAGGTTTAATGGCTTGTTTCATATGCTCAATGCAATCATATTTTCTATGAAAACAGATTTATCTTAGTTTAGTTTATTCGAGGATGAATAAAGGATAAGTGTGAGGGTATTTGATGTGTACGTAAAAGTGCATATTTTTACTTCCATATTTAATCTACTTTTAATTAAATAAATGTCATAATTAGGTATTTTTACATGTTTTTACCAAAATCCAAATTTCATCAAATCATCATTCATTCATCTTCATTTCGGGGCAAAATGGTAATTTGGTGCATATATTAATTTTGAGAATATTTATTTGCACCTATTTGTAGGAACATGGATGGAAAATGGAAGAGGATTCATGTATGTATGCATGCAAAGGAGAAAGATGACAAAGGAAGATGGAAATAAATGAATTCATGAAATCATGGAGGAGCACACATACCCACTCACTCATGGGCCACAATTAAATGCCAATAGAGATTAAAAGCACATGCATATGTTCATGAAGGTTTAAAGGCACGTTAGTGGTGATTAATTACATATTAATGATAACTTGAAGGCAAAAATTACTAAGGGGCATTTTGGGTAGTCCCCTAAAAGTGGATTAGGGTTTTAGGCATGTATAAATACCCCTTATATTTCATGTAGAGAGCTCTTACCACCCTCTCTTTAGTTAGTTTAGTTGTAGCCATGTAAACATAAACTATCTTTCTCTCTTTAATGGCTTCTTACTCTTATGTAATTTTATTCTTAGCTTTTTACTCTTATGTAATTTTATTTAAGCAATTTTATTTCATGCTCTTTTGATTATTGTTCTTTACTTTCTACAATTAGAGCAATTTTATTTCATGCAACTAGATTAGATTTTTTACATGCAATTTAGTTAGCTCTCTTTTTTCCTCTTGTTAATGTTTTTTTTTGCAATCTACATGTGTTGAAATGATAACAAATATGAGAAGCTAAACCCCTTTAATTTAGAGGTAATGAAGCTCTCTTAATCATGTAAATTCAATTGCTAATTAATGATCTCTTTTTGTACTTAAGGGAAATTATTGATGCGGTCAAATTTTGTTGTTTAATATTGAATTTGATAGTCTATGTTGTTGACACCAAATAGGCTATGCTTAAACAACATAAATACAAATTACCTCTTCATATATATATGATTTTGTAATGAAGCGGATTTAGAATCAAAATTTGATTATCTATGTTATTAATCAATAGTGAATATATCATGCTTAGAATAGATTTTATTCTTAATTTCATTATTATTTTCATGAAAGTTGACAAGTGGTTTGGATGGTGTGTTAAACTTTAATGGTTTATGTCGGGCTAATTAATAGCATGAATAGACCATACTTAGGATAAACACGTCAACTAAATTCACAAATGACCAAAAAGAGAGATCGTAATTTCATTGTGTTGATTTGTGTGATTATGAGAAGGGATTTGCATTTAAATTGCCTTCCACTCTCATATTTTTATTCACTTTGTTTTAGTTTATTTTTACGTTTTTTAGCTTAAAACAATTTCAAACACTTGGGTTAATTTGATTGAGTAGAATTTAAATTAATTCAATTTCCTATAGATTGACTCGTACTCGCCACGTACTAAAATTGTACGCCGTGCGCTTGCGGTTATTTTATTACACTTCTCGGTTATTTTCTAATCGATAGAAAATTTGCCATTAAACACATTGCTCCTGGCAGATTAGTCTTGATACCCTATCCAACCTCGGCACTGAAGAGACTTTGAAGAAAACCTTCAGATCCGAGGAACGAGAGGAGTTCATCTAATGGACATCACTGTCTCTGATCACTTACAAGATCCTAAGTTAGGGGTCGTCTATGGATACTCTTCCTTAACATCGGAGATTTAGCAACAACTTTAGATGCATAAGGACCCTAAGTGTTTGTTTAGATGTTAAATACCCTTCACACCTACCCCCTCTTCTTCCATGTTACATTGTGGACTTCATTATTGTAGCGTGGTTTTAACTATTCACTCTTTTATTCCTGCAGGGAGTATGAGCTTGAGGAGAAGCAAGCTGCAGTTAAAATTTAATTTGCTTAAGCCAGATGTCCCTCCGGCGGACGTTGAAAAGGCCGCCTCACCATTTGGCCTGAGCAAAAATATTAGGCAGCCAGTTATGGAGCTTAAGATATGTGAGATAGTTTCTTACCATCAACAGGAGACAGGAGTGGTCAAGATCCTTATGATAATTCTCGAAAGAGGTCTAGCTCTTTTGGCGGCAAGCCGGGATCCATGACCCCTACCCGTACCTCTAAATTTCCTAGGGCTACGCCTTTCATCCTCCAAGCTGCAGGAGAGGACAGACATACTGGGAGAGATTATAACTATCCCCATGGATAAGGGAGAAGGGAAGGATAACGAAACGGCCACTACAATTACTGATCCAAACGACCCCAACTATAGCGAGTTCTACAACTATATTAGCCAAGGGATCTTATTGCTCGCTTATTTACCATTCCCCCACTACCGCTTTTTCCAGCATGATGGACCTTCTCCGTGGTGGCTAAGAGGTGCAAATGCACTATCTGAGTTTCACACCAAAGTAATTAGGGCTAGTGAGGAGATCGGCAAGAAAAATGTCGATCGAAACTTGAGGATTTGCGAGCTCATGGAGCAATTGCATGAGAAAGATGTAGAACATTGGGTGGTGTTGGAAGCATTAGAGAGATCCTAAGCCAAGGAGATTAAAAAGATCAAGAGTGCTCACTCTGAGGAACCAGCGAAGCTAAAGAAAGACCACAATATTAGCCTTGGGGTGCTAAAGGAAGATTACAATTCCAAAGCCAAGAGATTATATGAGGATTAAAAGAACATCAAGGTCAAATATTCAAAGAGGTGGATGATATTCAAGCTATAGCTTGTAGAGTAGAGCATGATTTTTTGGGGTTGAAGAAAATGGCTGCAAATTAGAAGAGTGAAAGGACCATTCTTAATTGTCAAACTTGAGGCTATGACTACTGATGTAATGACCTAGAATTTTTAACATTTCGAATGGGAATATTTAATTTATTTAAATATTTGAATTTGATTCGAATTTAATAAATAATAAGAAAATCAATTGGTAATAAAATGACTCGATTTTTAATGACATATCCTTGAATGAATTTATGGGATTTTTCCATAATTTTTTATTTGAAAAATATTTAAATTATTGTTTGATGTATTTTACGGCACACGTTATTCATTTTGAAAACATAATAGAATAAGATAACCAGTGTATTTTATTGTTGTTTTGGGATAGTATCATACCGTTGTGCACGATCGTATTATTATTTCTGTCGTTCGCGGTCCGTACGCGAACGAGATATTATGTAGGGGAGTACCTTAAAGCTTTCTTTTCAAAAAAAAATTCAAATCAAATCAAATTTAAAATTTTCAAATTAAACCATTAAGTGTGATTTTATTTTGATGAGATGGTTAGCTTGAAGTGTGGATTATAGGTCACTTAAGTAAGAAGTAATATGGATGGTTTTGTTGTAAGTGTGTATATCTTCACTCAATTAACTCATTTCATAACACTTCATCTCATTTCTTTTTCCTCCTTCTTTTAACATTTCCACTTCCCTGTATAAATCAAAAACAAAGAAAATGAAAGCTCCTCCTCAATTCAAAATCCAATATCTCCAATCTGATCACCTTTAACAAAATCTTCCAACTGCAAAGTTGTTTGATTTCATTTCTAATATTTTTAAAAAATAGTCGCTCGAAGCTTCCTCGAGATTGGTGGTGGAAATTGCCTGAAAATAGTGTATTTTGGAAAATAATGGAAATTCCATGATAACAGAATGGTGAATGGAGGATACGGTTGCGCTCGTATCATTGAGCCGAGATTTTTAAAGGTGAATTTGTATTTTTTATGATCGAAGTTGGTCGTGGGTGGTGAGATGAATGTTTTCCATTTGTCTAAGGGATTATGGTGATACATGTGGCTAGAGGAGGAGTGGCAGTGTTGGGGAGGAAGGTTGGGCCAAGGCGGAGGCGATGGATGCAGTCGAAGGTGGTCTGGTGGACTACGATGGTGGCGTGACCTCGCTTAGGGTTTCAACCCTATGATTTTTGTTAGGTTCATATATTTGATCACAGCCGATGGAGGAGGCCGTCAATTTAGCCGGGGAGGGGGGGTTGCTGGAAGGCGTGGTGGTGGAGTGTCTTTTGAATGGTAATGGCGGTGGTTGTTGATGGCCAAAGATGGAGCATTGGTGAATGAGGCATGGTCAAAGGAAATACTGGATAAGATTTATTTTTGGGATCAATGGACAAATTTTGATGCAGGCGGTTGGAGGTGGTAATGAGGGTGCCGACGCGATGGGGTGGTGAAGCAAAGTTTGTAGATGATCAGAATCTGATGATTGGTGGAAGGGCTTATCATGCAACGTGCACAACCATGCAAGTTTTTGGTGTACAACAAGAGTTTAAAATATTCATTTAGGAAAGAAGAAATTATGGGCTAGGTTTGAGAAATAGTGGGATGGACTGTGTTTTGTGAGATTAAATTCTAATTTACTTGTTTAAATCGCATAAACTATGCGTTTTGAATATTAAATTGGTTATCTCATTTGTTTAACGTCCGTTTAACCTACAGATTTTTACATTAGACTCGTATTGATGAATATGACATTATAATATAACTCTTTGATAGTTTTAACAAAGTTTAAAATTTTGATAAAATAATGGTTATTGAATTTAATTACATCATTTTAAATAACAACATAGTTAAAATAATTATAACTCATTTGGACATCTATTAAGCAGAATTAAACCCCATTATGTTATAATTAAATAGAATAGATTATTATGAACATCTATTAAGCAGAATAAAACACCATTCTTCTTTACATTAATTTGGACAAGTATTTATATGCAAGTTAATTAATATGTGGATTAATTAATATTGGATAAATGATGGATTAACAATTGATTATTAATGGTTAATTTTATTTATATGCTTGCTTATGTAAATATTAGTAATATGATTTGGAGAGTTGGGGAAAAATAAATTGTAGCTTATTTAAGTGCTATGGTGGTTGCATAGTCTCTTTCTAAATTTGAAAATTTATGGATTTTAAATTAACTTAAACTTTATAATATTTAAAAGTAAGATGTTTTCTATATCTATGGTGGTTTAAAATATAGAGAAACGGAGCTTTATAAGAGGATATATAAATATTTTAAAAGAGTTTCAAGGTTGTTTAAAGGCTATTCTATTTTTAAAACAAGTTTTAAAAGTTATGGTCCATATACGATAGTCGCTATGGATGCAGTTTTGGAAATTTATGATTTCCGTACAGTATAAAGCTATCTACCTTAGACATTTTGAGAACTTTTTCAAATATGATTTAATAAAATTATATAACTATTTTAATAAGGGTTTGGAACTATTAACATATATTTTAAATAATTGTTTAGTAAAATTTTAAAATAAAGGTGATTATTATATATTTAAACTTGTTTATCTGATTTTAAATGGGAATGGATTCTTAAACAAAGGATTAATTAATTATTTTAAAATAATGTTTTGAATAAGAGTTTGTAATGGATTCTTGAACAAAGGATCTTTATAAAAAGGAGGTTTATAAATAAATTTGTGAATTTATAAAAGAAGTTTTATAAACAAAAGGGAGATTCGTAAAGGATTTTATAAATAATTTTAGAGATTTATAAAAGAGGTTTTATAAATAATTTAAGAGATTGATAAAAGAAGTTTTTCAAATTAAATTGGAAATTCATAAAAGGACTTAAAATATAGAATGGGCTTATAGAAAAAGAATTTTATAAAAGGAATGAGATTTGATTTTGATAAATAATCCTTCTTAATTATAGTGGTATGGAAGCATCCTTTCCATACTTAACATCGAAGAAAAAGCGGTTTAGGTTTATAATAAAATGTTTTAAATAACATTTGTTTTGGCCCGGTTAAATATGACTTTGGAAAGACAGAAAATGTTTTCTAAGTATTGGAAGTGAAATAATTTGTGAGTATACTTATACCGTTGAGATAAGTATATGCATCAAGTATTTTCAAGGTGAATTTTATTAAATGAAAAGATTAATTAAAGAGGCTTAGTGGCTTCTTATGTGTTTGACCATGCTTGGTTTCTTATGAAATTAAATCTCTGGTTTGATTGACTGTTTATTTGATATTAAATAACCGACTATCAAATCTTGACCAAATATAACTTTGGAAATATCTAGAAGAAACGTGAGAATTATATGATACAGTTATCTTCAATAATGCTATATTGTATATATAAATTCGTTGTACTCTTCTAGGACAAATGATAAGGAAATCCGTCCGCTTAAATGGTTAGGACGTGATCTTTGCTCTTATGTATTGTCTGCTTATTTTCAAAGGCATCGAAGTTGAGTTTACTGGAAATGTCGATTGATTTTGGAGCGACCAATAAACGAGGGAGTGTACTTTTATGAGATGGCTCGAAAATGTAACAACTCCAAAACCATATGCATATTTGATGTTTTGGAAGACATCTTGAAGATAGTGGAGTCGAAGACAAAGTTCTTTCAAGTGCAAGGGCTACATGCTACTAATCCTTATGGCGATTCTAAAATTGATGCAGTAGAAGTAGTGCCTTCAGTTTGTTCATATCCTGAACAACTTTTATAGATGAATGCTGGCATTGCATTATGCTTGAAAGAGCAGTGTTAGCGTTCCAAGTGGGATTTGCTAAGAGAGGAAAAAGGTAACCGTGACCTCACAAGCCTCACAGTCCGGTAATGACTAAAATAGGTGATATGCAGTAGAGCTATGTAGTTCGCTACCAGTAGGAGCATCATTCCTCAACCTAGATTCGATATTTACAGATTTTTGTATGCATGCGCATGGGAAGAGTGGGGGAATGTGCAATTGGTTTGCAACCATGGTGCCTGGGAGTAATGTAATTTAGTATGCTATGTTAAAGGGGCAGCCTATTTGTGTTGGCAGGGGGTCCATTGAGACCCATACTACATTGTCAAGAGATTCACTATGGCAGGTGGTACCCCAGTAGTCTTGCCATTGATGAAATCCATTCTCCAATACATGCCTTATAGAATTAGTTATGCCCAACTACTGGAATGTGAGATGCAAGCATTTCAACTAGATTATATATTTATTTTCCACCCTAGATATTATTATAATATCACTTGATTTCTTACAAAATGGCTTGCTTACCGTAAGGTATAAACTCGTCCGTGTTTATGTGTGGCGTAGTCTTATATGATACCTTTATTTTGAACGGTTTTATAATAGTAAAAATCCATTTGATTTATGTTTCTCTAGGTTGTTTACCAGACTGGTCCAGGTGTTATTTTCTTATAATGCTCAGGCTAGCCTGACCATATTTCCAAATTTAGTGATGGATGCTATGGTGCTTTAGGAGACGAGCTGGATGCCTCCAAGATGTATTCCCGTATCTTTATTTATGTTGCATTTGTCGTGTTGTATTTCTCAACATTTGTGAGGACAAACTATTATAATTATATAGGCTGATGATAAGTTATTACTCCTATTAATGTATGTATAATAATCCTTTCTTTGTAAAGATAGCTATTTATTATATATTACTCATTATATTGTGAGATTCTCCTCTGTCTTTTCTTTCTTTTATCCCCAAGAATATGCCTTTTCGGCACTTAGATGTTTGGCATGTGAATACAATGGATGTATTAGTGTCAACTTTTAAGAGTCGAAAAGGCATGTTGTTACAGTCGAGAAGGAGGCTGAGACAAAGATGGTCGAGAAGCTTCGGGAAGAGTGTGATGAGATAAATAACAAGTTGGACCAAGTCAATGAGCTTCTAGATTAGATTTCTTTTAGAAAGTATACCAAGGGAAATCTGGCATGGATGGATGACTATCAGGAGGTCACACCCTCCATCCATATGCGACTAATCAAAGAAGCTAGGGAATCCAGTGAACAGGGTGGGCCATCTTTTAGCCTTGAGGTTGTTGAAGCTAGTTTTTCTATGAAGGAGAATGAAGCTATTCACTTAGGCTACATAAATCTTCTAGATGATGAAAGAGCTCAAAAGAAGTAGGAAGAGGCGAGAAAGAATGGTGGTTCTGCTCCAAGGACTACTACCTAAGGCCAGAATTCAAAACCACTTATTTATGCCCTTGTGCATGGCATTCCTCTAACTATTCACCATGTCTCCATAGACTTGCTTATCCAAAGCTAGCCCTATGACGATGCCTAGCTCTGAGATACACCCATTTCGGTAATGGCATTCCATCTTCTCCTCAAGGAGGTTGGATTCTTATATATAGTCCACGAGCCACTGCTAAGTACATTCAAGCTCATTTGATAAGGCCATACTTGATAGTCTTCCTCATTTCCATGTAGGTGACATGGTTAGGATTGATCCCTTTAGAGCTACGGTCCCTTCTAAAGCCCCATCGTCAGGGCATGTCCTTCCAGGTCCATCGGACTTCATAGTGGAGGAAAATTGCAACGAGATGATTGCCACTCTTAAGGAGGATGCTAACATCAAGATAATAGGCTACAATGAATCAACCGAGGATTTTAATATGGTGAAATTCTTAGGGCGGATGTTATGGCTAAGTTCTTGAAGGAGATGGCCAAGGTTAAGTTGGAGGTAGTAGAGGTACTTAAACTTATAATAAAGAGGCAAACTAAGCTTTATGCGGCGGTTACGTTTAAGTTGAAAGAAGATAAGGAAGAGAAAAAACCCGCTGGACCAAAACAATCTAAGAATTGTCATTCATCTAGGCCTAAATGATATTTTATCATTGAGTTTCTCATGTTTGGGAAAGTTTGTACCTCATTCTTGTGCATTAAGCGTTCTGACTATGTACACCCTATTTTGGTAACTTTTTTAAAGGTATGTTCGTATTATTTTTGACAATTATGATTATGTACTGTAGATATTTGGTTTTTTGATGATGTTTGGATGTAGCAATTTCGTATAACCTACTTTCCTACTATTTTTCATTATTCTCAACTATACATGCATTGTGTGTATTCCACACAAAATTGTCTCGGCAATAATGGGCTTGTAGTCGTTCCCTATGGTACTAGGGTTGATTGTCAATGTTGAGCCGTCTGATCGATGGTCATGTCCTGACCATAAGCAAGCTCGGTTCATCACATAGCAACAAAAGTTTGGGATAGATCATCAATAACGAACATCCCAGTTGGTAGTCATATCCTGACCATAAGTAAGTTTGGTTCACTATTGCCGGCCAGTATTTTAAGGGGCTGACCGTCAATGTGAAGTAACCAATCGGTGGTCATGTCCTAACATAGGCAAGTCTTGTTCGTCATTGCTAGCTAGAGTATTAGAGGGCCGATCGTGAACAGTAAGCTACCCGGTCGATGGTTATGTCTTGAACATGGGTAAGTCCAGTTCGCCATTGCCAACAATAGTTTTAGGGGCTGATTATTATTTATGAGCCACCCGGCCAGTGGTCATGTCCTAACCATGGGTAATTCCATTTTTCCATTGCTGGCCAGAGTTCTAAGGATCAATCTTCAATGGAGAATTACCCGGTTGGTGGTATTTCCTAACCATGGGTAAGTCCGGTTCGCCACCGCCACCAGAATTTTCCAAGGATAAGTTCTATTTCACTACGATGTGGCATGCACCAAGTGATGAGTTCAACTAATGGAGTATTTACGATGCTTAATTAGTGTGAATGCAGATTCAACGAGCTTGGGTTGCTCGACTTCATTTCAATTGTTCATGGATGAATATTAATCATGTTGAAGCTAGTAACTACTTCTTACCCTTAGCTTAAACATTCACCATAATCTAAGTATAATCAAGAGACATCTGACATAATAACATTTCAAGCAATGCATATGTTATTGGTAATCATTTCATAATTGTCTTAATTACACAATAGTAGCACAACTTGAAATATAATAGAGATTAAGTAAAATAGCAACAATGCTTTTGCACATTCTAGGCTTTTCTGAACACAACCTCATTTACTTTGCTGAGGATGAAAGCTCCATTGCTTGGATCTTTATGAATGACGTATGGTCCCTCCTTGATTAGGCTGAGTGCTCTTGGTCTAAGGAATATCCGCTTATGTCACCTTCATTGAGAGGGTGTGTTTGACTTTAGAGCTATACCGCTTGACTATCTTCGCTTACGCGTCGCATCTTTCAAAGCAAATTCATCGAGTCTTTCATCAATCTAATCCAGTGACATATTTAGCAGCTCCTCATTCACGTTCGATTCAAAATGAATCCTCCTGTAAGATGGCACTTCGACCTTTATGGGTAACATCGCCTCTGATCCGTATGCCAATTAAAAAAGGTTATATCCTATTTCTGTCTTTAAAGAAGTGCGATAGGCCTACAGTGCCAGAGGATGTTCATCCATCCACGCTCCTTTTGCCATTTTAAACCACTCCTTTATGAGGGTCTTGGGAATTTTTTTAACTGCTTACACTTTTCCATTAGCCTGCGGATATGCTATTGTAAAAAAATCTTCTTTATCGCATGCTTTGTGCAAAAGTCGATAAACTCCTCACTGTCAAACTACACTCTATTATATGAGATGATCTGGAGGGGAACTTCGTACATGCATATTACATTCTCGACTAAAAATATATAACCTTGGTCAATGACACCTTGGTAAGTAGTTCGGCATCGACCCGCTCGATAAAGTAGTCAACTGCCACTATGGTATCCTTGGCTCCACCCTTTGCTATAGGAAGTTTATCGATAATAAGGCCAAGGGCTAACCATGCATGCCAACTCAGTTGGGTGCAACATAGGGATTTTGGCAAACTGCATGTATTTGTCACACCTCTTAGCATATTTCATTGTGTCATAATTGAACGTTGGCAAGAAATATCCATACCGTAGCACCTACTTCGATAGAGTTTGCCCCCTAGTGGAGTCTTCATAACTGCCCTAATGTATATTCTCCAGCACCATTTTAGTTTCCCTTCCGGCTACACACCTTAACAATGGGTTAGGATATCCCCTTCAATACAATATTCCATCTTGAATGATTAAACAAGCTGCCTTCCTCGGACCTCCTTAGCTTCATTTCTATTTCCAAGTAAGGCCCCTTCGCTCAAATACCTTATAATCGGTATCATCCATGTTTTCTCCTCATTATTAGCTGTAGTCACATTCGCCTCCTCAAAGCTAGGGCTTGGTAGGGTCATCACTAGTATCGAACCTAATAATGGTCCATCTTCTGAACTTGCCAATTTTCCCAACTTATCTACGTCTTGATTATTTTCCTATGTAATGTGTCTAATCACATAATGCTTCATCTTGCTAAGCAATAGCTTCACCTTTCTTAGCTAGAATGCAAGCATTCACCTTTAGCTTAGAATTTCCCTAATACCTGGTTTATGGCCAACAGAGAGTCGTTTGCATGTGCAAGGACCCTATTCCCAATTCTTTAGCAATCTCTAGTCCTGTTATTAGCACCTTATATTTGACCTCATTGTTTGTCGCCTTGACCCTGACTGTATTATGTAGCTTAGCTTCCTCTCCTCGGGTTTCAACCACACTACTCTAGCACAAAAGTCAAGCCCATTCGAAGCACCATCCATGTACATTGGCCATTTTAAGCTTCCTCTTCTTGGGATTCAACTTTATCATCTTTAGTAGTAAATTTGAAAATAAAGTCTGCTAAAGCCCGCCCTTTGATCACTGTTTGAGGATTGTAGGTGATCTCATACCAACTTAGCTCAATACTCCACTTTTTTAACCTTCCTTATGTATCAGGCCAATGTAGGATCTACTTCTATGGTTGATTTGTCAGCACATGAGTAGAATGGTACTATAAATAATGCCTTAGTTTTTGGGATGCTATTAAGAGACTATATGCTATCTTTTCTAGCTTGGGTATTTGGACTCTGGTCTAGTGAAAAGTTTTCTTACATAATACATTGGACGCTGAACTTGTCTTTTTCTCAAACTAATGTTGCACTGAAGACCTGTGTTGACACTACTATGTATAAATATAGATCTTTCCCTTCCACTTAAAACGAACTGGAAGCTTTTGCAAATGCACCATTAGATTAAAGAATGTTCCAACCACTTGCCTATAAAGGTAAAATTGTCTTTCTCTTTATTTAATGCTTTAAAGAACGGAACACGCTTGCCAATAGCCTTAAATATGAACCAACTCAATGCCTCCACTTTGCCACAAACTTTGCATCTCCTTTCATGTTTCAATAACCTTGATTATTTAAAGCTTTAACTAGCTCTAGGTTGCTTCAATTCCTCTGGCATGTACGATAAATCCTAAGAATTTACTAGATGAATTTTAAAATAACATTTTAGTGGTTTTAGTTTCATTCTAAACTCCTGCAAAATTTTAAACATCTCATCTAGATGAGTAATGTGGTCCTTGACCTTTTTTGATTTCACTAACATATCATTAATGTATACTTCATATTCTTCTCCAATCTGACTAGAAAACATCTTGTTAACTAAGCATTAGTATGTTCCTCCTACATCTTGGGACCAAAATAAATGACTTTGTAACAACAGGTTCTTAAGTTGGTAGTAAAACTAGTGTGTTCCTGGTCTCGAACATACATAATGTTTTGATTGTACTTAGAATATGCAATCATAAAAGATAAAAGGTCATGCCCCACAGCGCCATCCACCACCTGATCGACCCTCGGGAATAGGAAATAGTACTAAGGACACGAATCATTCGGATTGAAAAAGTCAATACACGTTCGCCATTTTCCCTTCGGTTTTCTCACCAGAACCGGATTAGCTATCCGTTCTGGTTATCGGGATTCCCAGATGAATATATTTGCCAATAAAGTTTCAACCTCTTCATTAAGGGCAACTGATCGTCTAGGGCCCATACTTCTTTTCTTCTTTTTCACCAAAGTTTTCTTGGGTCGACATTCAAGGCATAACACATAATTAAGGGAGAAATTCCACACATATCTGCATGGGGCCAGGCCAACACATCCTGATCATCTTCTAGGAACCTATCAATTGTATTTTCAAACCCCTCTCTAACCGGGATTCGATTTTTATCTAAATTTTTAGGTCATCACTATCTACCTCTAAAAATTCTATTTCCTTTACGAGCTCCGTCATGGCCTCCTCTCCTCCATCTATCAAATTAAGTCCATTATAAGGATCATTTGTAATCCCGAGCACAAGCCTTTTTTCAGTTGCTATGCGATCGCTAATTTGTCATAGAGTGTGATCTCTACACCTTTCCCATTTTCTAGATGTTTATTTTCTTAGATCTCCTCCGCATACACTCTCTAGCAGTGCCTTGGTTTCCTTCTACTACCCATAGTCCATGCGTTGTTAGTTATTTCATGGTCAAATACCACTGGGCTGCCACTGTAGTAAATCTAATAAAGCAAGCTGCCATAAGAGGGCATTGTACGTAGAGAATTCGTTCACTAAGATGAAAGTTTGCTTTTTTATGGCTGATCGAGGATGGGTTCCTAGCTCGACAAACAAATCCCGCCTTCCTAAGAGCATTTTGCCTTCTCCTGTAAAGTCATCCAGTTATTGGTAGCATAGTGTAGCATCCTTCATGGGTAATATAAACCTATCTAATGCATCCTTGAATAGGATGTTCACCGAGCTCCCGTTGTCCGCTAAAATTAGATAAAGTTCTGCTGGGCCAAGCATTGTTGAAATCAACGTAGGATCAATGTTCGAATACTGCTTTCCTTGCAAGTCACCATTACTGAAGATTATCTCATCCTACTTCCGACAAGGGCCTTTGCCTTAAGCTCCCCGCCTATCGTGTATATAAAAGCTTTTTCATTCTTTAAAGACTTTGCATGTCTTTCCATCTCAGCTTAACTTTTGTCAGCTATATGAGGTCCTCCTGTTCTATATTAATCACCAATCACACATCCATCTAACGATCTACACAGATTCTTTCATCTCCATTTCCCAATAGAGGTTGGCATGCATCGTAGGAACGGGGGGAGGGAGCATTAGGATTTCTAAAATACCACTCCAACTTATTATTTCTGATATATTTATCTATAACGCATTGAAAGTGGCAACATTCATTAGTGTCGTATCCACGAGACTTGTGAAATCTACAATATTTTCTCATACTATGCTAATTATGTCTCCTTTCTTGGTTGAGGCTTATTATACTTAAATACCACTTGAATTGAAAGATGAATTTTTTCCATGGTGTCATTAAGATCCATGTAAGCATTAAACCTTGGCTCAGGCTTAAACCTCCTCTGCTCTACTTTCTTTCTATTGGAGACGCTTTGACTTTCAACCTTCTCCTTTTAGACAAAACAGCTTTCGATTACCTTAACCATAGCAATTATACTATTAGACGCCTTTGATGACTAGACGGAAATTCCAGTCTATCGTCCATTTGCGGCTTCCTCTAACTGCATATACTTTGCTGCCTTATAGAAGAAATCTTGTGATGTGGCCAGTTTTCCTTGATTATCCTCTTAGCCATCTTCGTGTCTAGGTGCATGCCTCTACACAATACCTTAAAAGAAGTCCTTCATTGGCATTGTAGACACTGTTGTCAACAACATTGAAGCGAGTTAAGTACTTCCATAGTGTTTCATCCTCTCTTTGCTTTACGTTTGATAGTGAATATGGGTCCTTAGTTGTTCCACATATACCTGAAATTGGCTAATGAACTTTTCCTTCAACATTTCCTATGAATAAATTAATCCACAAGGGAGCGACAAAACCACATCCTTGCTATGTTTGCCAAGAATAAGGAGAAACATATGCACAAAATTTCCTTCATTGTTCCACACATTAGTATATGTTGTGTGTACTGCTGTAGTGTACTATTGGGTCGGTCAGATCATGATAAGGATCCATGGTGATCATTCAAAATCCCTTAGTGTTCAAGATGGTTTCTATTTCCTTGGAGAATGGGCTATGGACTCTTGCCCCAATTCCTTTTTCTACTTGCTCATGACACACACATTCTATTATGATTCATGTCATCTAGTCTTCTAGTACATGCGATGAGCAAAGCTGTGTTAACCTCTCCCATTGGGGTGAAAGATTTATTTCACTTCTTCAATAATGACTTTTCCTACAATCCTAAAGCCGATATCCTGCCCAAGATCTCAACTTCAGGATTTTTAACAATGGTAAGATCGTCTTCCGTTAGTTGCCATTTCCACTAAAGTAGGGCAGTGTCACCAAGATCGAGAGTGTTCGGTCATAATTGGCCCAGACTCAATGCCTCCTTTGGTTGGTTCGGCATCAAACCGTTCCATGGGTAAACCTTAGGCTAAATCCTTACTCAGTCTACTTCCCTTCCTACTTCTCGATTCTCCTAATCTGATGCACTACTAAAATATGACCTCCTTAGCCTCTTAGATCCCCTTGACTGGGTTCGTCCTCATACTTCAGTGTTGTACATGGTAGGCTGCGTCTACCCAAGCATGTCATGATCTGGTCCATAATAGCTTGTACGTGGGAAATGAACTAGGTATTGAGCTTCACCACAACTCTATCCGAGTTGCCTTTAGTGACAGTGTCTGTTCCTGGAGTGCTAAATGAATGGTTGCCTTGATTGGTAGTTATTTGGTTAGCATTTCTACTGGTAGCACTAGTCTTGTTCTTTAATCTCGTATGCATCATGAGCTTAATTCTAAGAGAAAGCTCGAAATTTTTTTTGCAGTGAAAGCCGACAAACACCTCCAATCAACATATAGTAGCAAAGAAATAGAAAATGATAAAAAATACATTACATATAGATTTAAAGTGTTTGGTTCGAACATGTCTATATCCACTGCTTATTTTTATTGGTTTCTTTATATATCAGTTTTATAGTGATTGGAATGTAAAATACAATGGTTTATAGTCAAATAAGCTGTATTTAAGCTTTATTTAGTGTATTCTATTTGAAAGTGCCTGGAAACTCTTAACATTCGTCTCCCATTGCTGCTGAAAGCTTGGATATTCATAGGAGTGAAGAGGTAGAGAGGTCAATCCAATAAAAACAGGTAGTTTCTCTATATAACATGCTCGGTTCGGCTATTTTCATATATATAGAAGATACGATCCAAAACTTTCTTATATTCTAGATTTCCTATCCTTAAATATCTTATTAAGTTTGGTTACATTAGGCATTTTCGATGATGCTTGGTTCGACGGGTGGATATAGACACCTTTCTGGCTAAGTAAACAGATGGTCTCCCCTTGGTTCAACATTGGAATATACCGAACAAGAAACCTTGTTCGTGATTTGAAACATAGAACAATAAATCTTATTTGGTAGTTTATTTACTAGAAAATAATTTCTATCAAGCGTTGAGACCATCAGATAAGAATTTATGTCCAGTTATGTACCTATCGGACAACCTTACGAGTGTTGCATTCCTTCGTTCTTTTTTCATAGGTTCATTTGGGCTGCCTTTGGGTTCTTTTGCCTCTCCACTTTAAGGTTGTTCAAACGTGTTTTTTTCCAATGGCATACACCTTTGTCACTCTTGCACGGACTTGATTAACTTGCCTCTATCGTTCCTGAGGTGAAAACGCCCATAACATAATGCAAAATCCAATTTATGGATTATAAGTGTGATTCTTTGGGATTTGCTTGAAATCTAGCACATAAGCAAGCTCTCATAGTTAAATTAGGTCTACTTGCCATTTAACATAGTAAAGAGCCAATAATAGTTCTGTAAAATTTTTAATTAAATTCCTTTCCATTTTTATCTTTTTCTAAATATAGACTAGTACTCATAGGTGTGGTTTAATAGAAGCATTTTTCATTCCAAATCTTTTTAATAAATCATCACAATATTTTAGTGATAAATAAAAATTCCATTATTTAGCTGTTTGTTTTGTAAATCAAGAGAATAATTTAGTTCACCAACATGAGACTTTTCAGACTCTTCTTTATAATATTCGAGAATTCTTTGCATAAAGTTTCATTTGTAGAACCAAAAATAACATCATCCACATATATCTGAACAACCAAAATATCATTGTTATTAATAAATAACATAGAATCTACCTTTCCAATTTCAAAACTAGATTCCAAAACATAGCTTTTTAATCGATCTTATCAAGCACATGATTTTTGTTTTATACCATAATGAGTTTTCTTACGTTTGAAAGCATGAATAGGAAATCCATGTTCGGATATAGATTGTTGTTCAACAAAAACTTTTTCTTTATAAATCCATATAGAAAAGCACTTTTAACATTCATTTGAAATATTTAGAATTGTGATGAAATGCAAGAGTGAGTAAGATTCTAATATCTTCTAATCTAACGATAAGGGTAAATGTCTCTTTATAGTAGATACCTTCTTCATGGTTATACCCTCGACTTACTGATCTTGCTTTATTCCTTATTATACCACTATTTTCATCTACTTTTACAAATTACTGTTTAATCTTCTGGTATTGGAACTAACTCTCGAACATCATTCCATTCAAATTGGTTTAATTTTTCTTGCATTTCTAAAATCCAAAAGTCATCTTGCAAAGCTTCTTTAGTACTTTTTGGGTTCTATATTTGAAATAAATGAAACGTGTCCCATTTGATTTAATTGTTTTTTAGTTCTAACTTTAGTGTTTGCTTCATGATTACATTGTCCAATGGTTAATCTTTTAAAATACCTTGTGGTGATTTTAAAGTACTATCAACATTTATATTTTGAGGGAGATTTTTCAAAGATTATTGGCTAATTTATTGAAATATTTCATCTTCATCCATGTTCATTTTGAAATTTTCGTTAAAAGATACATGCAAAATTTCTTCTATAGTATTTGATTTTTCGGATTCCATATGTTTTAATTACTTCTTTTCGAATATCCGATAAAATATTCCGTCATCGGCTTTCAGCTTGAATTTTCCTAAATTATCTTTTGTATTAAGCACAATGCATTTAGAACCAAAAATTCAAAAAAATAAAATATTTGGTTTCTTCCGTTAAATAATTCAAAAGGTGTATGTTTCATTAATGACCTTATAGAAATGCAATTGAGAACATAGCAAGTAGTAGCCATAAATTTGGCCCAAAAATTCTTTGGTAGTTTGCTACCACTTAATAATGTCCTTGCACATTCTTGTAGGGTTCGATTTTTTTGTTCTATAACACCATTTTGTTAAGGTGTTCTACGAATAGAAAAATTATGGCTTATACATTTCTTATTCCAAAAATAATTAAATAAATCAGTATCAAACTCACCACCATGATCACTTATAATGTTCTTAGTTATTAAGCTTTTCAGATTTTGAATTATTTATACAAAAATTTTAAAAACATAAAAGTTATCACCTTTAGATTTTAAAACTAAAGTCTATATATATCTTGAAAAATTGCCCACTACGACACATATATTAATTATGATTAAGTGACCTAACTTGGGTGGGTCCAAAAAAGATCTAAGTGAAGTAATTTTAGATGTTGAAGAGTATAAATATTTTTTAGATTCGAAAGAGGATTTGGTTAATTTTCCTTGTTGGCGTGCATTCATTAATTATTAACTTGGAAATTCATTTTGGGTGAACCTTCTACTAAATTATTTTCTAGAGAACTTGTTTATGTATTTCAAATTATGTGACAAAATCTTTTGTGTCATAGTCATGGATCATGATCATTGGCTAGAAGGCATATATCATTACTATATTTTAATTTTCATGTTTAAAACGTAAATATTTCTTTTCTAATACCTTCAAAAATTAGATTTTTATTTGATAAAAGATGTTACATACATTTTTCAGAAGAAATAGTAAAAAATCTATTGTATAATTGACTTTACTAAGTAATTTATGTTCTAAATTTTCTACAAGTAGAACATTTGTACTAAGAGGAGGGTTCGGTATACCATTATTGGCGATGTCCTCGTGTTAATGACATAACCTTTAGAATTATTTTCATAGGTGACAGTGCCTTCTTCCATATATTTGACACTTGTAAGCATATCATTATATACCATCATATGTTTGGAACATCCGCTATCCATCTCTCTTTTTTCTTGTCGAGTACCTACAAAAAACAAGTGTTCGAGTTGGTACTCACTTCATACTTAAAATCCCAAGAGTTAGATCTTAGAAAACCATACCCAAGAGGGTTTCGTATTACCTTTAAAAATAAAAATTTCATTATGATGGATAATTTTCCAAAATATCCTATATATATTTATTTCTTTTTATTATTAATAAATCCTAAACCTCTTTTGTTTGAAGATGGTTTTGGACTTCAATAATTTTGGACAAAGTTTCTCTTCCGTTATTAAAATAAAAACTTAAAAAAAGTTTTTTCAAAATTATTTTTTAGATCCTTAGTCTTATTACTAAAAGATCAATAGTAGAACCCAATTCATAATTTCTTTAGCTAATTTGACATTCTCATTTTATAAATTTTAAGTTCATTATTCAAAATAGTGATTTGATAAGTCGAATTTACGCAAGAATCTTGCAATTTTTGAAGTTCTTCTTTCAAAATAATTTTTTCATCCTTAACTATATCAACTTCTAATTCAGCTCTATTTAACTTTCCCTACAGAATTTCACTAGCAAAAACCTCACTTCATCCAGAGGAACATGCTTAGAATTGCTTAAGCGGCTGAACAAACTTCATACTACTCTAAAGCAAAAGCTTTACCTTTTTAATTTAAGTTGTTCTTTATAACATAGTTAAGTCAAGTTTGAGTATACCCTTCCTAAAATATCCTTTGATGATTGCAAATTGAACGTGTAGAGATTTAGGAAGCAAGAAATAATTTATAGCACATTTGATTTCACCAAGGGTATTAAGATTTCGAGATTTTGAGAGTGAGAGAGAAGAAATCAAAAGAGTGAGTATGATCAAATATAAATGGTATTGAAATGTTGTTCTGAAAGTTAAAACTATTCAAAGAGTTACATCTCCAATCAAAAATTATAACCTTCTAGGAAATAAATGACCGTTCAAAAATATTGCCGTCTCAAGGTTTATCTATCGTTTGACTTATATATATACACGTATGTATGTGTGTGTGTTTGTGTATGTATGTATGTATGTATATGTATGTACGTATATGTATGTATGTATGTATGTATGTATGTATGTATGTAACAATCTTAGGATTACTCAAACATTTGAAAACGTATGCTCAAGATGTCTGAGCATGTTTATGAAAGAAACACAATTATTTTGACCTAGTTAAGATATTTGGCCTAAAATCTCAGATGTGTGTCATTTGACTTATATATATGCATATGTGTGTGTGTGTGTATGCATATATGTATGTGTGTCTGTGCATATATATATATATATATATATATGATGTAACAATCTCAGGATTACTCAAACGTTTGAAAAAGTAGGCTCAAGATGTCCGAGCATGTTTCTGAAAGAAACACGTTTATTTCTGACCTAGGTTAGAAATTTGGCCTATAATCTAAGATGTGTGTGTGCGCAACAGTTTAAAGTTAGGTAAGACGTTTGGTTTTCATGCCTCGAACGTCTTAATAGGTTTTAAAATCAAACTTTTAATTCTTCATATGTTTGGAAAAATAAACCAGATGTTTAGTTTTCATCCCTCAAACGATTGAATGTGTTTAAAAAAACATTTTATTATTTAGACAATTGGGAAAATAAACCAGATGTATGATATTTTATAGATTTTAACCCAATTTTTAAGGCCAAAATTGAATTAATCAAAATTTTGAATAATTAACTCTGGCTTTTGAGTCTTAACAATGTACAAAAATATTCTCAGTCTAAAATTTTATGTTTTAAAACGTTTACAATCAATAAAAATAGAGTGTATATCATCAAAGCATATTGTACAAGTTTTCTGGACTTAATAATATAGCAATTCTCATGGCAGTTGGTGTTTTTTGCATAAGCACGGCAGCTAGTCATTTTTCTTTTTGAATTATCCTATAAAGATGAATTTATACAAATTTTTAAAGATATATAATTGTCTCATCAAAACACAAAAAGGAAAGATTTAACACAATCAATGATCATTTGGTTATGAAAATAATATTCTATAATTTGCTGATATATACAAATGTTGGTTCGTACAGGAGTAATTACACAATTGACTCACCGCGAGTCTTCTATGGGTTAAAAGTCAAATATAAGATCTCATGTGATGATATGCAGTAGTCTTTCGACTTAGGAATATTTTGAATCTTAAGTGTCTAAACCATACTTTGGTTATGGTCAATTGCACGATAATGATGAATCGTGATAAGGTCATAATTTGGTATTAATTGACCACTTTAAGCGAAAAAATATTTAAGTGAGGAATAGTTTCCTTCGAATAGAATGTTAGTATCATCGTAATTAGTAGTTAACATAAAGTCTAAGTCTTTGCCCAAAGTAAATTGATTAATCAATAATTTTTATCGAACCGACCATGGACTTTAATATTGGTCTTCGCAATTAAATACATATATTATTAGGGTTTTGACCATTGATTGAGCTTTAAATATCTAAGTGATATAGTGATGATAGAGAGAAAATGCACATTATATATCATTGCTTAAGGGTGTCACTTTAAAAGATAAGAATTGAATTTCACCTAAATTATTTGTAATAACTAAACTCATGTCCACTACTGGGCTTCAATAAAGGCTGCAAGAGCTTCAATATTTAATTTTTTTAAATACTACCGAGAGTTGAGTTCAAATCAAGGAGTCATACAACTGAAACTCTTAATTTTCGACTAAAAATAATTAATGGAAATAATACGTAGAAATGGTAAATTATATTACAGAGAAATTATAATAATTGTTATATTAATTTATTATTATTTTTGAAACTACTTGAGGGCTAAAAAATAAAGTAATAAAATGTACAATTGTTATATATTTATTTAATTATTTATGTAGGCTGAAAACAATACTTATTGAATAATAAATATTTTATGATAGTTGAAACTATTGATTCTTATTAATAATTAAGGCCAATCATATTGATATCACCAAGATAGTTTATTATTTATTAGGGTTATTGAACCGAATTAATAAATAAAGTCTAGCCGTATGGAATATATTAAGAGATCGTTTTAGCATCTAATGCTATAAATGGATCTAAAGAGCCTACATTTAAACACACAAAATTTTAACCCGTCTCTTCAGAAAAATTATATCTTAATGGTGGACTTTGTAACTCCATCGTTGATTTAGATAAATGCCTCTTTAAAGCAAAGCTGATGGTTTAAGGTGTAATGTATCGGCTGGAGCAATGCAAAATTAATATTGTTTTTTATTTAAAATTTGATATTATTTACAAATTATTATATATGGAACATTGTTTTTCCTAAAAGAACGGTTGTTTCCTCTGCTTGCATAGATCAACTGTGCAAATACATCTACAACAAGATCGTCGCTCATCCTCGATGGTGTGAAATTTACACTGGAGGCATCATGCTAGGTTTCATCAAACTCATCTCAGTAATGGACATGTGGCATTTGATTTTTGGCAAAGGTGGTAACGATAAAAACTTGGGTTTCATCTATTGTCAATCGAGTTTGATAATAGTGGTATAATTAGAATCTACATGCGGAGATTGTCATGGTGGTGGAATTTTACTACACCTCTAAAGGTGCTAGGTGATGACCTAATCAACTAACAACACTAGTTGTTAGATTATATTGACCAGAGAATAGGTATGTGAAAATTTAATTTTAGTCCCATATAATATATTAAATCCAATTTATCCCTTGTAATTTGTAATCCTTGTAACTTTTACAAATAAATTCCATTTTATGCACAATTAGAGCCATTATGTACTTATTATAATCCTATAAATTTTAATAACATTTAACCATATGTTACACGTACTTCTATATGACATTATAAATAACTATATTAATTTAACAAAAATTAGTTATAAATTAATAAGGTTAATCAAAATCAATAAATTAAGGCATTGTTTATTTGATTCCAATATCTTATATTTGAACCAAGACCAATCACAGTCATTTAAATTTATTATTATGTAAATTTAGAAATATTAAATATGAATACATGATACTTGAATTTATAAAAAAATATTAATTACTATTTAAAAGTTTATTATCTAAAAAAACTATATATTTACTAATATATACGAAAAATTATTTTACTATCAAATTCATATTTAAACAGTTATTTTTCAACCTGATAATAAACTATTTCATAAATATTATATTGAATAAATAATATCATTATAAATAAAATTATTATTATATATGACGATAATGCAAGATAGCTCAAAATTCAAATCAAATTCATTCAATTAAACATAAATATGATTTAATGTTAATAGCGTTAATAATGATAACACTATAAAAGATCCAGTGCATTATGAATTAAAAGAATTTTTTTGATGTTGATTTACACAAAAAGTCTATTGTAACATCCCTGTCAGAAAATTAATACATTGATCATTTTGCACAATGGTTAGTGCATGGTGGTTTTTTCTCGAGATGGCAAGGGTTCAAATCCCATGGTCATCGCATTTGGTATCAGAGCCTATACCTAGTTGGAATTGTTTATTGTACCATTGTCGATGTCAATCGATGTGAATAGATGCAAGTTACAAACATCTATTTAAGGAGGTAGTCTACAACATCTATTTTTGAAAGTTAATACAAAGATTTTTAGCTAGTGGTTAGTGCATGATGTTGCTTTTCAAGGCAGCAGGGATTCGACTCATAAGGTTATAGCTGATATGCACATGTTTTTGTTATTGAATGATGTGGAATGACTCGTTGAGATGTTTCTATTGTTTATTGTTTCTTTTATCGAATATAAGATCCAAATGTTGAGGCATGCAATAATATATCGACTTTAAATTAATGCATAGTTTATGTGTGTTATATATACTTAATTATACTCACATCGAAACGAATTTTGTCATAGCCATAATTGGGTACGATTCAAAATATATGAGGTGAGGCACATCCAATATAAGATTCACATCCTTCTATACATGTGGGTTAGTATCACTAAAATTAATTATTTATTCACGAATCCATCACCATAAAAATAGTTGATTAGTAAATATAAGATGGATCGAACTAATGATTTTGAAGGTTCTCATTCACAACTAACTATGGGTGTTAATAATATAGCCGAGGTTTAAATGTCTTATATGCCTAATGATTTCGAAGAAATGCACATGCACATCATATTGTTTTTAAAGGGTGTATGGTGAAAGACTAAAGTATGAATTCATATTAATGATCTATAAGCATTCGAACTTACATCACTATTGTATCACAATATCAAATATAAAAAAGTTTGATGTTTAAATTACTTGCACCTCACTACATATTGAGTAACCTATGTATCTCCATACTTTATTCTAAACTATGGAAAAATCAAGTCAAGATAAATGTCATACATGGTTAATTGATTATTAAGGAAAGAAAAATAGTATGAATGTAGGTACTATTAATATGCATTATTATACAAAATGTTTTATGAATTTTACGAAATGGCTAGCCCTTTAATTATTGATCAATATTAACAATTTCAACTACTCTAAAATATTTATTATTTAATGAATATTATTTTCATCCTATATAAGTAATTAAATAAATGCATAGCAATTATATACTTTACTAGTTAATTTTAGGCCCTCCAATAACAATAAACTAATCAATATAAGCATTATTGATGTGTACATAAATGTGCATATATATACATCTATATTTTATCACTTTTTATTTAAATAAATATCATATTTGGGCATTTTAACATGTTTAAAACCAAAATTCAATTTTTTTCAAAGCATCATATATTCGTCTTCATTTAGGGGCAAAATGGTCATTTTTATGCATATGTCAATTTGAGAATTTTTACTTGGACATTTTTACGATTTTTATAGGATATTTTAATGCATATGGAAGAGGATTTCATGAAGATATATGCATGAACAAGGAAATCCAAAGGAGTGAAGAGGAAATAAATCAAGTTCAAGATCATGGAGGACCCCACCCACTTACCTAGATCAAAAATTAGAAGCTAACAGATAACTAAGTGGAGGCTAAAGCTTCATGCAAATTAAATGATGGATTAATTAGTGGCTAATGGTTACTTGTTGGCCACACTTCCTAAAGGGCATTTTAGGAAGCACCCTAAATATTGAATTAGGGTTTTATGCATGTATAAATAGCCCTCTTATGTACATGTACATATCTTCTACTCTCTTATATATTTGCTTAGGAAATTAGCAAGTTGTAAACAAGTACCAAAGTGAAATAAAAATGGCTTCCAAGCCTCTCTCTCCTCTCTTTTCTACATGCTTTTCCTTGCTTTTATGTTGATCTTTATCTCTATGCTTTCTTTTATTTCATGTTTATAGCTTAGATCTACATTCATGCAAGTAGTGTAGCTTTAATTTTTATGCAAGTAGTTAGTAGCTGATCTCTTTTGCTTTGTTTGCTTAGTTTTATTTCTTTTGATTTTTAAATGTTGAAATTTACAAGTGTTGATTTGGTGACACAAATGAGTAGCTAAACCCTTCAATATAGGGGTGATGAAGCTCTCTAACTTTATGTAATTTCAATATTTTTTATGATTTATGATCTCTTTTGGTTTATGCTTCGTAAGAATGAATTTTGATGCAAGTTTATACAATTAGGTTTGATAGTGTGACAAGCGGGATTTTTGGCAATATTTATTTAACGATCTTCTTGTATAATTATTTAAAATTGCAAACTTATCTTTCAAACAAATAAAATATGCTATTTATTTACTATTTTTCATACGTATATAGATTTGTGAATGGAAGCTATAATTTGAAATTCAAAGTAATCTCTCAAAAATAATTAAATTAAACTATGCATTTTAAAACATTTGAGATAAATATATATATATAATTATTAATTAAAACATTAATAACTTAAGTTTGAAATAAAATAAGAATAAAATAAAAGGATTATAATATTAAGTGAACATAGTTAATAAAAATAAAACATAAGAAAATAAAATATTTGCATTAGACATGTGTAAGCAAGGAAATGTCATGCAAATACAAGTGTCAAGTTCTCTTTGAAATTGTTTCTCCACAAAAAAATAATAATTAAATAAAATGATTAATTAGAGAAACAATGTGCTGTAATAGGCAGTGCTTTAAACATATATATATACACACACACACACACACACACACACTCCTCTTTCTTTCATTTTTAATAACAAACCAAAGCCAAAAAAACTAAAATTAGAAAATAAACTAAAACTACTTCAAGCTTTCAATCTGAAGCGAGCATAGATTCAAGATTCAACTTAATCAAATAGATCAAGCTTTCAAATTCAAATTCAAGCTTAAACAAGTAGATCAAGATCAACTACCAGTTTTCAAATCATCTCTATTCTCCGTGCAAACATTTTTAAGGTGAGTAAACTATACCTTTTAAAGCTAATTTCCTTTATACCACTGTGCATGTAAGTTTTGTTTGTAGGAATTGTTCGAATGTGACTAGCATGAATGAAGAAATGTATTTTTGCAGGGATATAAATTGAACAATTGTGTGCAGGTCGAGGAGTATAGGAAAATTGGTTGGAGGTTTTTCTGATCACCATGGAGGCACGGCGAGGAAGATTTAGGGTTTAATACCCTGTTCGAGTCGCGAGGTTGTAGTGGTCATTTTGTCGGCATAGCTTCATCGAGTAGGACCGGAGTAAGGGGAATAGGTAGGTGGTCGAGTGGCGAAGGTCTGAGCATGATGACGAGGTTTCTGGGGGTCGGAGATGGCGGCGTGAGGAGATTCTTGGTGATCGAGTATTTTCCTGTTGGTGTTCGAAACATTCGGTTTCAATTCTACGGGTTCGCGTTGGGTTCTGAGTGGTCGGGTCTGATGAGGGTGCCATCGGTGATTGGGAGACGGGGTTGGCAAAGGTCGGAGAGGCTTCGATCACGCGTGCACGTGCACGTGTATCTCAGCGTGTTTGGGTTGAGTGTTGTTGTGTTTAGGATAGAAGAGAGAGGGGGTTGGCTCGGGCTTGCGTAAGGGGAAGAATCGGGTTGGGCTCGGGGTTGTTCACAAGTGAATTAACAAATTTTAGAATAAGAAGAAGGGGGAGATTGAGATTGGGTTGGGAGTTTGGGCTTTGGGCCGAGTTTTCTTATTAGTATTTAAAATAAAATGAAAATGTAAACAAGTTTCAAGTAATTTTTACCAAATTATTAAGTTAAATATTTTTACTTAAATGTATGGGAAAAATGAATAAAGTAACTTAAAGTTTTTATTTAACCCTAAAGCTAGGTTAATAATGATGCTAGTTTAATGAATTAAACTTAAATTTAATTAAGTTGAGATAACATATATATATATATATATATATATATATGTTAATTATTTAGTTAGTTGCAATATATTATTAAATAAAATTTAACAATGTAATTAAGTAAATGGTTAAGATAAATGTTTTAAACGGATACATTAATCAAAGGTCATAAATTATTTTATATGTTAATTAATTCCAAATAGTTTATTTAAATAAAATAAAATGGTTTGTGATTAATCAATGACATTTAAGCAATATTTTTAAGTAATATATTTACAAGCGTTTAAATTAATTTATTTTAAATTAAGTTGAAATGGTGTGACCAGTTTATGTAGCTTGTAAATGTTTTATTTGAATTGAGTGCTTTGGATTTCTTAATATCTCTAATATGTTAAATTATGATATTATGTAATATGGAGTGCCTCAGATTGAACTGTGATAAATGTGAGTTAATTATCTACGAGGAATTTCTGTGTGAAAATGACGTTCCGAAGTTTAAATTAGATTGTTTTACTTAAACAAATTGGCTTAAAGGATGGCACTGGATTCGAAGAGATCGGGTCGGATATCTACAATATCCGGGACCACTTTGATTAGTAATCTATAATTCTTTATAGATTTGATTTGTAAAATCAAATAAGCTGGAATGGAATAAATTAAGTACACTTAGCCATTTAAACTAAGTAACGGTACTTAGATATTATTTTAAAATATCAATGGATTTTTGTAATAAGTGGTTGGCTATAACAAGATAAGAACTCGTAGTAATGTACAAGATATCCTAGTTTTCGAAGAAACTTTATAACTTAAGTGTTTCATGATATATGGGTTTACTCATGCTGGTTTCCAACCTGACTCGGGTGTTACTTTATGGTAATGCTTCGGTCAGACCGAGTATTATAGATTTTCAGGTTAGGATGATCTGGATCTCAGGAGGGGTGCTGGATGGAAGAGACCAATTGATTATTCTATTGTGTATTAGAGACTGTGTAGTCTGTATTCAGGGACAAGTTATTATAACTGTACAGATTATTTATTGATGATTGTACTCTTATATTGTATGTAGATTGACGTTTACAGCTTTTCTTAGTATAAATGCTACTATTTGATATTATATTTTATTCCACTGCGATTGTGAGATTTTCTGCTTTTGTTTTATGTTTCTTCTTTTACCTCCTTTTCTTCTTATCCCTAACAATATGGAGTTTTCGGCACTCGATAGCTAGGCACTCTATACAGTGAATGTATTAGTGTCGAAATTTCGAGGTAGAAAATTCTGGGGCGTTACCTTTGGTATCAGAGCTGAAGGTTAAGCGAGAACCTTGGCTCTGTGGGGATTACTCATTTGAGTAGGGTCAGTAGTAGCGTAGAATGAGTTGAGTGTATTAAATATGAGAGCGTATTTGTTATTTTCTTGTATAATGATTTTAAAAATGGTTTTAAAAATGATATTTATATAAGTTTATATTTTGGTACATAAAGAAATAATTTTTCTAATTATTATAATATATTAAGACAATTGGTTGTTGATTATTGAAATTGAATAAGATCATAAGAAATTAAGTGGAATATATAGCCAACCGAATAGAAATTTGGGTAAGGATTAACTAGACAAATAAATTGAGCTAAAAATGGATCCAAAACTTAATTTAAATCCTAGAAAATTCAAAAGAATTTTCAAAATATTGAAATAAGCTACATTGATTTTCCAGCGAATGGTTATGGAATATATGGTGTGTATGATTTCTAGATATAGTAATTATCATAAATTGGGTATCGTATCATAATAAAGGGATGTTTATTTTTCTAAATAAATAATGATAAAGTAGAATGGAATGTTTTAAGGAAATAACAATTTAGATAAGTATGACTTGTAAATTGAAAAGGATTTAAAACTGTGAAGTTTTATAATTTTAAGTCCAGAAAATTTGAATTTGTTTAAAAGTATTAAAAGATATAATAAATAATATTATTCAGAATATATTTGAATATAGGAATCTTATTTTAAAATAAGAGTTTTTTTAATTTTTTAAAGGAATTTGTTTTGAATTAAAAACCAAGAGTGGTTTAAAATTTAAAGTATGACTTGGTGAGAAAATGAAATAAATATATATGTGTGTGTGTGTGTGTGTGGGATATACATAATAACAAAGTTGATTGGAAGTAAACACTAAGTGTTGAATTCTGAACTCCCCTGAAGTGAGAGTATAACCCAAAGTGAAATAAGTTTTTGAACTTATAAGCGGGAAAGGATATTGATAAGAATTTTAAAATTTGAAATGGAGAATTCAAATTGAGTAAGGTTGATTGTATTAAATGAATTGAATTTAACTTAGGGAAGTCAAATGGGTTGAATTGAAAAGAAAGTTATGTGTGATCTCAAAATGGGTTTGAGTTCTGGAAATGAGTACTGGATGCTATTGATTGGTGTTTTAGATAATTTGGATGCTTATTGTTATTAATAATCTATGAAATTGTAAATTGGATTGTTTTGAACGAATTAAGAAGTGGATTGAGATAATATATATCCATTGCTGAAATTAAATGGAAATAGAACTTTAATTTGAAATTATTTAAATGATTTTGATTTTAAGAGATAAAGATTGAAATTTTGAAATGGAATCACTTTAAACTTAAGATTTAAATAAACTAGTCAACTTATATTATTAAGAATTGGTTTCAAAGTTAAAATTGGGTAATAACTTGGATTTTGAAGATTAAATTGTTTAAAAAAAATTAACTCTCACTTGACCCTAGAAATAAGTTCATGTAGAAGTAAAGGTAATTAAATGAATATTAGAAATTTGGAATCAGAATTTAAACTATTATAAAGACTTAGGTTGTTAAATTTAAAGTAAAGGTTAATTTGATTTAGGGGATTAAATCAAAATTTGAAAATTTAACTCAAATTTGTATAAAGTGAGATGATTTAAAAATTTGAAAATGGAATAGGAATTAATTCAAAGATGGAATTTGAAATTGAATTAAATTAATTGGGAGTGTAATCGAAGTTGAATAAGTTTAAATTCAAATGGGAATTGATTTGAATTGGAATTGAATCAATTTAAATGGAAGTGGGAATTGAAAATTGATTGGAAGTGGAGATTGGGAAATTGAACAAGTTTGACTCTGAAACTATTTTCAAATAAATTGTTTTAAATAAACTATATTAAATCTATTTTTCCTAGCTACATATTGTACAACCTTTCTTTTTAAAACCCAAACTATCTTATACATATTTTACAACTATTTTGAAAACTAATTACTATTTTACAACAATTTTACATATGTTTTACAAACTAATTACTATTTTACATATATGTTGCAACTATCCAACTATTCTTAAGATATTTTACAACTAATAACATTTTACAACTACTTGTCCATTTTTTAAGCTTTTCAAAGCTATTTTCTAAATTCAAGTTGGTTAGAGTGCAAACTGTTTATAATTAAACACCAATTGAGGTGAGAATGGAAGTGATAACCAAAATGGAAATTGAAGCAATTGTGAATAAGTTAATAGAAATCAAAGTGAATGTGAATAAAAAGAAAAGCTAATAATCAATGAAGATAAATATGTAGGATGTACGTATATTATCTTATTCGCATAATGATTTGATCCAGATTCGAGCACAGAATTTCGAGATAGTATATCGATCCGAGTCGGGATTTTTCACTCGATTTTCGATGGCGAACCCTGGATATAGATTTTTGATTGGTTTTGGAAATTCTCTATCATAGTTATGGCTATGGAAGGAGAATGACGGTTTCTGATCAAGAAACCATATGTGAGTCCGCATTAGGAAGTCGGGTGGACGATACTAGTTCGAAAGTGAAATTTGTGTGATCGAGTGAGCGATCAGATTTGATATTGCGTACGGATGATATATGTGCATCATACATGCTTGAATGAAATAGATATTATAAATTTTGAAAGGAATTGTAAAAATGATTTTTGAAACAGAAAATTATATTTTGAGAAATACATGATGAATAAGAGTGGAAGTTGGATATCACTATAACTGAAACTCATTTTATAAAAAGTAAGTAATGTGGCATATAACTTTATAAAGGAAATCGAATTTGAATATTGATTTGGCATAATATATTTGTTATATATGATTAACTCCCTTGTTGAATTTATAACCAGAAGATAAGATTTTTGAAAAATATTTGAAGTATAAAAAGAAATTTATATAAGTAGGAAGTGATCCAAAAATATTTTGTTCTAGTTAAAAGAATTAAATTATGTATATATATAAATGATTTTATAAAATTGGGAAAAAGGTTTTCGGAACCCATTGATTTTGAAAAGCTTTTGATTTTGAAAAAAAATCAATTTTGGAAATTTGGAAAGCCAAGTTTGGAACTATCGATTTTGTGTAAATGGAGTTTATATATGATACATATGAGAGTATGATTTGAAAGATACTATATGTGCATAGTATAAAATGTTTTGAGAATGCTGTGGGGAAAAAGGCGCTCTCATTTAGAGTTGAAACTTATTGTAGGAGATCCACGTGGTGGTTCTGCCTTGAGCCCTAAGGGGAGTTCTAAATTTGATCGCAGAGGATGTTCGGACTAAACTGTAGTTCCTGAGGATTGTGGTTGGGTAGCAAAAGTCAAGGGCACTGATGCCTACAGAGACATTGGGGTTATGCTGTGACGACAGTGTAACTCGGTGTAACTGCGATCTACTACGCTCCATAGCGTAAGTCGAGGGGCGGTGATTGCCTAAAGTCTACATTTGATTTCACAGGGAGAGGGACGTAACATCGATAGATTATGATCTATGAAGACATAGCGAAAGTCGTGTGGCAGTGTAACAACCCAGAATTTTTAGTAATTTAAATTTGAGTATTTAATTAATTTTAAATATTAATAAGTGAATTTTTGGAGTCGAATAAATTTTATTTTGAATTTTGGATTTAATGGGATAATTAAGTCGATTTATTTAATAGTGAAATTCCACAAATAGTTAGATATTGGGTTAAATATGATTGAAAATGATTTGGAAAATTTTATTTTATCATATTAAAGTTATAGAAATATTTTAGAACTTGTAAAACTGAATTTGGAGTTAATTTGTAAAAATTGAATATTTTAATATTTAATTATCGACTGAAAAATAGCCAATTTTTGAACAGTCTCGGAATTGAACGAAACGAGTTCCATTGGATCCATAATAGTTAGTTATTATCGGATTTCAAATTTCGTAGCAATTGGAGTTGTCGTTTGACCGTGGCAGCTCGAAACGCATCGATATCGTTTTAATTTTAATTCGGCGAGTTAAAATAGCCATTTTTCAAACGGTCTCGGATTTCGACGAAACCAGTTTCATCGGATCCGTAATGTGATATTATTGCAAGATTTCAAATTTCAAGTCAATCGGATTTACCGTTTGTCCGGTACAAGCCAAAACGCCTAGAAATCGTTTAAATCGGTTTAAGTTTAAATTGAGCGTTTATAGTCGTATCTCACACATACTTCCGAATTAGCTTACGAAACCTGTTCCATTGCGTCCGGAACGCGGAAAAACCTTAGGATCGCCTGGCGGAACGCGTCGTTTGGAGTTCGTTTGCAAAAGTGTCGAATTGGAGATTTTAATATTAAAATAATATTGATATATATACATTGTTTCTTTTCCCAAACCCTAATCCATTTGTTCAGCCGCCACTTTAGCTTTAATGGCCAGAAAATGTCGCCCCTTCCACCTCAAATCCACACCAATCCGTCGACAATTTCAACAAACTTTCTAAACGAAAATCGAAGAGCACATTTAGATCTACGAATCCAACGGCTATGATCGCGATTGGAGCAACGGATGGAGGGGAATCATGCCTCAAAGGCCACGACTTGGTTCACGTTTTTCGAGAAGGACATAGGGCCGCGATGCGTGGTGCATGGACCGAAGGTAGAGGGAGCGAAGGCCTTCGAAGCAGTAGTTCTCGATCGAGCTGAATGCGTGGTAGGTGGCGGTGGTCTCGTGCCCTAACTCGGTGATGTTTGGGTTCACGTTTCTGTAACACGCGAAGAGGAGAAGAAGGCTGGAAGCTTGCGTGCGCGTTGGGTAGTTTAGATGAGCGGCTTTGATTTTCTTGGTAATTAAATAAAAGAAAATTAGTTTTAAATTGTTGTTCGAACTTTGAAAATTAATAACGATCTCATACGTTATCAGATTGTAACGAATTTGGATGCGTTGGAATCGCTGAGTCGAGCACTACGCGATGGTGCAAATCCGGAGCCATTCCGGGCAAGTAGGAATTTGGGTTAAATCGAACACTGTCCGGTTTAATTTGAATTTCGAACGCTCGCCGAAAATCAAGGTGAGAACTCCTCACTCAATCGAAAGGTTTTGTTTAAAATTTTAAATAGTTAATATTGATCGATAATTGTTGATTGATTGTGGTAGTAGATATAATAGGATATATATTATATATAGCGATATATATATATTGGCATATGTATATATCGGATTTGATTTCCCGCCTCGTATAGCGGATGAGACCCTATTGCGCCGTTATTAAGCGGATATTTATAAAATCCCATATACCGCGATATTCCACCTTGAAGTGGAATTGGTATTGTGCTAACGTCTGTGGATGCAGGGTAACAGGTTGGAGGGATCCAACTGGATTCCTCACATATTTATTTGTTTATGAATATTATGTTGATTGTTGATAATCACATTGTTATATGATGTTATTCCCGTGATTGACCATTCGATGTCGTTGCATCATCGGATTCTAATTTTTTTAAAATTAAAATAACGGTTTTGAATTTAAAAGGGGTTTTAAATCGATTTTTCAAAGAATAAGGGTTATTAAAATTTTGAATTGATTAAATTTTAAAATAAATAGATGGATAAAATTTTATGTTTTAAAAATTTATATTTTTGTAAAATATAACTTAAAAGAAATTTTTAACAATAATAGGTTTTTATAAAATAGTTAAATTTGGTTTTTGGGAAGTTATTATTATTAATGGTTTATATAAAGGATTTTATAAATGGATGTTTTTAAATAAAAATTATTGAAGTTATAGGATAAATTTATAAAGTGTTAAGTTGATGTATAACATGAATTTCACTAGGATTTATAGATTAATAAATGTGAAATTTATAAAACGAACGGTTATTGGAAAATTTTAAGTTTATAAGTTATTAACTTATAGAAATGGATTTGGGCATTAAAAAGGGGAATTTTATAGAAATTGTTAATAAATGAAGATTTCATTAGTTGAAATTATTATAAGCCATAAAGAAATCTTGTAAGTGATAAGATTTTAAATTGGTGAAGTTCAAAAGAACGATTTGGGTAAATAGATAATATTTTAAATATTTAACTTATAATATTGATTTTAGTATATAATCGAGTTATGTAAATCGAATTGGACTAATAAAAGGAGATTTCTAAAACGAAGTTTCATAAATAGAAATGGGATGTATGGACATTGTTATAAATCCGAAAAATCAATTTAATTTGATAAATTGAATATGGAATTTGTTAAAGGGGTTGTATTCACTATTTTTGAACGGTGAATGTATAATTTTATTAAATGAACGTGTTTTTGGAAAAGAACGTTTTAAATGGAATTTAAAACTAATTAAAGACGTTTTAAGATATATTAAGTATCGAAATCATAGATTTCAACATTGATTGTTGAAATAGACGATTTCGAGAAATAGAAGGGAATATTTTGAATAGTAGTGGATTTATGTATCCATTTTTATTTCAAATCCATATACTAGTGTTTTTGGGTTGTCGTAACGATGTTTTACGCAACATTCGTTTTTAACCCAAATAAATGTGAATAAAAGAATATTTCTTTAAAGGAATGAAATTAATACTTAACTATGGTTTAAGCATATGGAATATTTTCGAATTGTTGAAAATAAATTGAATTGTGAATTACTTATTTTTAAATAAGTTTAGAAATGATTTTCCAATATGGAATGGAACGTTTTTGTGAATTCACCTTTTAAAGGTAAATTGAAAGCGAATATTTTGGAATCGATTTGAAATCAATTATGAATGGGTATTTGGGATTTAAATCCACTTTGGAATTTATATATAGGAAGGGAAATTGGTTTAAAAATAAATGTTGATTCATTTTTAAAGATGGAAATAAAATTCACGAATTTGGAGCGTAAAATTTAAAAATAAATCGGTAAGGATTTATATGTTGTTTTGAAATTTGTTTTCAAAAGGGATAAAGGATGAATGGTGGTTTGAAATTAGTTTTCAAATGGTTAAGGTGATTTGAAATTGGTTTGCAAATGGTTAATGTAATTTGAAAATTGGTTTTCAAATGGTAAAGGTAAATTGAAAATTGGTTTTTCAATTGGTTAAGTGTGGAAAATTTTATCGTGAAGTGGTTTTGGTAAAACAAATAACTGGGGCAATTATTTGTAAATGGTGTATATATATATATATATCTTGTAAAGATATTTTGGGACTTAATAATTTTGGAAAAATTATTTGGAATCTGATGATGTGGCGCATCTTTATTGATAGTTAAATAACCGACTATCAATATTTACCCTTGGATGGTATTGATTGTGTTTGTTTGGAATTGAATGCACACTTATTTTTAAAATAAGCGCTCGCTATTCGGTTTAGCCGGGAGAGGACCTTTGTGTCATATATCCCATTCCGAATATGCGATACGTCGTTTGGATCGCATTTGAAGACCGGTGTTGAAGACCGGGTATTTGTGAAAACGATAGGATGACCTATCGATTGTCTCCGCATCGTTAGCTACGATATGGAGATTTCCTTTGTGATGGGAAATTTTATCGGGATTGTGAATACCCGGATTGCAAGGGCTTCTTTGGAAGTGCCTTCGGTTCTGTTCGAACCCGGAACAGACTTGTATGGTTACGTGTCTGACATTACATTTTGAGAGATAGAGCAGATTTCTTTCAAATACATTTCTGTTGGTGGCGGAGAATTTATTCTCTTAGCTTAACACCCTTCTCTGAGACGTACGAGCTCAGAGGTTATGTAGTTGAAGGTTATCAGCGATATTTCCCAATCTGGTAATGTGGCATGCTGAGTGCTGCTGTGTGATGATCATTGGTTGATCGTTTGGATATGATCATTTGTTTGATCATTTATCTTTGTGATTATTGCTTTGGTCATCTGTGGACCCAAAGCATGGCTTTGTTGCACAAAGCGTAGCTTTGTGGACGAGATTTCGTCAGGACCTCACTCCCCGGAAATGGTCGAAACAGGAATATGCGGCAAGGTTATGAGGGTCGCGCCCTTTAGGGTATGTCATTTCCTTCTGGAAAAGGGTGGTATCATGGTATGGAGCCCAGATATTTACTCATGTGGAAACACTATATATATTTCTGTGTGGTGTTGTTGGTATCGAGCGCTCGGATAAAGGTCCCAAAGGACCGGGGGATGACATATTCGTGTAGTAGTTACCTAGTTACAGAGGTAACCCGGCCTTGTGTTGGCAGAGATCTAACCGTAACGTTAGTTTCTCGGGACGTCCCGCCAGAGGCGATCCCATGTGGCAGTAGGAAGTTCCTTAGCCTGACCATTTGTTGGAAATCCATTCCTCCAATACGCGCCTTGTACGGTTTTGGTTGTATTACCTGCCATTCACTTATGGTGGTCACCACTGTTTGGATGGTAGCTATAGTAGGCATAGTTCGGAATGTCTATGCTGGCTAGGATTTATATTCTACTTTCGAAATTGTTTTCTACACTATGCACTAGTAATAATATCAAAAATGATTTGATTTTCGCGTAGTAAGCATCTTTGACTATCATAAGGAGAAATCTCCTCCAATTCTGCGTTTGCATTGTGTGTGTGGCGGGAGGCCTTATGGTAGTTTCATTTTTCCAAAAAGCATTTCGAATTTCGAAAGTTAAATTTAAATTTTCTTGTTGCTTGTTTAAAGATAAACTGTTTTTGAGTTCTCACACCAGTCCCATGACTGACCTGGAGTTTATTGTTCCTTTCCTAAACTCTGGGTGCCCACTATTTTCCACACGGGCAGTCTAGAGTTAGGTTATCAGGTTATTCTGGATTCGGGAGTTGCTGTGCAGATCTGGAGGCGAGCCAGATAGCGTAGTCTATTATTTATTGTATATAGTATTTCTTTCCCGCTGTTGTTGTTGTACACTCTGATTGATGTAATGTAATGTGATGTAATGTATAAAATGTATAGTTCTTTTGTTTTAATGAATATTCATTTATCTATTATATGTTGTTCCGCTGCGACTGTGAGATTCTGTTATTGTTTCTCGTTCTGTTACTTGTTTTTTCTGTTTTCTCTTCTCTTTCTTTTCTTTCTTCTTCTACCTCTTTCTTCTTCTAAAACCCTAACGGTTCGATTTTTCGGCAACGAAAAATCGCGATCGTTACATTTGGTATCAGAGCATATGGTTAAGCGACAACCTGCTCTGTTGGGTGTTACTCATTAGAGATAGAGTCAGCAGTACTCTAGAATGAATGTGAGTGTAATAATAGATATGAGTGCGTATTTGTTAGTGAATATAAAATTGTTTTATATTGTGATGATTGGTTTATTGAGTGGTATATGAACCTTCGTCGGCGCAGCCTCGAAAACTGAATCGAAGGGGTTCCTAAACACTTGAATAGAACAATTCGACACAATATTGTTTTAAATTGGGTAAATGAAATAATTTTACCTCGATTATATTTTATATATAAAAAGAAAATAATTTTTCAGGAATTATTGAAGTGTGTATATAATTGATTGCTTGGTTGTTGTAAATGATATATATATATATATATATATATATATAAAATAAGTAAAAGTTGTTTGAATAAGCTAATAAAAGCAACTATTGTAAAAAGAATAATGGTATAAACCAATGAATCATAAGATGAAATAATAATTAATGATGATTTACAATTGTAAGATAATCATGTATGTATATAAGAAGTAAAATTATATAAGTAAAAGGGTTATAAAAGTGATTTATGAATAGAAAGGAAATTTTTGAAAGAATAATTAGCATTGATTTCACTATTGTCACTGGGAAATAATAAGGGTGATGACTGCAGCATCATCAGTATCATTTTCGAGTTTCTATGTGATGGATTTGCTACAATAATGAATTAAAAATAAAAGTTTTGTTGTAATAAACCAATTTGAAATTAAAATTCAATTTGAAATTGATAAATATAAGTGAAAAAGGTTTTGAACTTATAATATAAGTTAGAAGTTGAATAATAAGTTTTATAACTTATTAAATGGGAAAATGTAAGTGAAACCAGTTGTTGAAGTGGTTAAACAATTAAGTTAAGTAAAATGGAATATGAATTTGAATATTGATATGAATTTGACTTAAGTAAAAGTTAAATAGGATTTACTTTGGAATTTAAAATCCGAATTGAATTGATAAGTAAAACTTAAGTTTGATTAACAAATGATGTTTAAATGGAATAACTTAAGTGAAGTTGAATAAAAAATCGATCTTTGCATCAAAGTTAAATAATCAAGTGAATTAAATGATGTAAATAAAGTTGAAATGGAATGCAAGTTAAGTAATATTGAAAGAATTGATGTTAATATCAAAGTAAGTGAATAAAGTGAGTAAATGAAATTGTTAAAGAGGTGAACTTAAGTTATATAAATGGAATTCAATTTTATTTGTAAAAAAGAACTAGCAATTGAGTTAAAGTATGAATTGAATGTTAATCAATAGAATATGAATAAGTTGATATGAAATGATGCATGCAAGTGTAAATTCATTTGAAAATAGTTGAAAAGTAGAATGAAAATCAATTGAATGTTAAACCAATTGAAATTAAAACAGTTGAACCAAATTGAATGTAAGTAAAATGGATAAAATTTGGTTGTATTGGATGTGCATTGGTTGTTATTTGTTTGTTGATTGATTATATGTAAATTCATTGAGTGTTAATGGAAATAAACTAGCGCAATTGAAAGCTATGTAATTGAACTCAAATTGAATGTAAAGTAAATGAATTTGAATAGAATTGAATTTGATGTGGGCTGAATATAAACCAATGTGAATTTAATTAGTGAATGTAACTAATTGAAACGAATGAATTGAATATGCAACTTCAATAATAAACTAAAAAAAAAATGTGTAAGAAGCATGCATTGGAAATTTTGAACTTGAATTGGCAAAATAGTTTGAATGTTGGAATTGAATACTATTACTAGCAGGATATACAGGTTATAAAGGAATTGGGATTTTGATTTCAAAGTTAAAAAAATTGAATTGCTCGACAAAAAGGTACGTATTTCAGTTTTTATATGAGATTTGATGATTTCCTTCTCCAGCCACTTGGCTTTCTCTTTTCTTTTTGATTCTGAGGGGCCGTAGAGCCGTTTTGTAGTCGTACCGATCTAGCCGCGCAAAGGAGACTCTGGCGAAATTTTTCGAAAATTTAGGGAGTTAGAAAAATTTTGAGAAATTTTGAAAGTTTGAAATTTGAATTTAAATTTAAATTTGAATTGTTGAGTAAACAATGTTGTTTGAAACCTATAATTGAAGTTGGAAAGCTAATTGAAATGATAGTAAATCTTTAATAAAAAGATTGGTGTTAGAAGGTTGATAAAACTATTAGTTTTGGAAAAATAATAAACGGATTATGAATTATTCTCCTTAACTTGCAATTTCGAGGACGAAATTCTTTTAAGGGGGGAAGATTGTAACAACCCAGAATTTTTAGTAATTTAAATTTGAGTATTTAATTAATTTTAAATATTAATAAGTGAATTTTTGGAGTCGAATAAATTTTATTTTGAATTTTGGATTTAATGGGATAATTAAGTCGATTTATTTAATAGTGAAATTCCACAAATAGTTAGATATTGGGTTAAATATGATTGAAAATGATTTGGAAAATTTTATTTTATCATATTAAAGTTATAGAAATATTTTAGAACTTGTAAAACTGAATTTGGAGTTAATTTGTAAAAATTGAATATTTTAATATTTAATTATCGACTGAAAAATAGCCAATTTTTGAACAGTCTCGGAATTGAACGAAACGAGTTCCATTGGATCCATAATAGTTAGTTATTATCGGATTTCAAATTTCGTAGCAATCGGAGTTGTCGTTTGACCGTGGCAGCTCGAAACGCATCGATATCGTTTTAATTTTAATTCGGCGAGTTAAAATAGCCATTTTTCAAACGGTCTCGGATTTCGACGAAACCAGTTTCATCGGATCCGTAATGTGATATTATTGCAAGATTTCAAATTTCAAGTCAATCGGATTTACCGTTTGTCCGGTACAAGCCAAAACGCCTAGAAATCGTTTAAATCGGTTTAAGTTTAAATTGAGCGTTTATAGTCGTATCTCACACATACTTCCGAATTAGCTTACGAAACCTGTTCCATTGCGTCCGGAACGCGGAAAAACCTTAGGATCGCCTGGCGGAACGCGTCGTTTGGAGTTCGTTTGCAAAAGTGTCGAATTGGAGATTTTAATATTAAAATAATATTGATATATATACATTGTTTCTTTTCCCAAACCCTAATCCATTTGTTCAGCCGCCACTTTAGCTTTAATGGCCAGAAAATGTCGCCCCTTCCACCTCAAATCCACACCAATCCGTCGACAATTTCAACAAACTTTCTAAACGAAAATCGAAGAGCACATTTAGATCTACGAATCCAACGGCTATGATCGCGATTGGAGCAACGGATGGAGGGGAATCATGCCTCAAAGGCCACGACTTGGTTCACGTTTTTCGAGAAGGACATAGGGCCGCGATGCGTGGTGCATGGACCGAAGGTAGAGGGAGCGAAGGCCTTCGAAGCAGTAGTTCTCGATCGAGCTGAATGCGTGGTAGGTGGCGGTGGTCTCGTGCCCTAACTCGGTGATGTTTGGGTTCACGTTTCTGTAACACGCGAAGAGGAGAAGAAGGCTGGAAGCTTGCGTGCGCGTTGGGTAGTTTAGATGAGCGGCTTTGATTTTCTTGGTAATTAAATAAAAGAAAATTAGTTTTAAATTGTTGTTCGAACTTTGAAAATTAATAACGATCTCATACGTTATCAGATTGTAACGAATTTGGATGCGTTGGAATCGCTGAGTCGAGCACTACGCGATGGTGCAAATCCGGAGCCATTCCGGGCAAGTAGGAATTTGGGTTAAATCGAACACTGTCCGGTTTAATTTGAATTTCGAACGCTCGCCGAAAATCAAGGTGAGAACTCCTCACTCAATCGAAAGGTTTTGTTTAAAATTTTAAATAGTTAATATTGATCGATAATTGTTGATTGATTGTGGTAGTAGATATAATAGGATATATATTATATATAGCGATATATATATATTGGCATATGTATATATCGGATTTGATTTCCCGCCTCGTATAGCGGATGAGACCCTATTGCGCCGTTATTAAGCGGATATTTATAAAATCCCATATACCGCGATATTCCACCTTGAAGTGGAATTGGTATTGTGCTAACGTCTGTGGATGCAGGGTAACAGGTTGGAGGGATCCAACTGGATTCCTCACATATTTATTTGTTTATGAATATTATGTTGATTGTTGATAATCACATTGTTATATGATGTTATTCCCGTGATTGACCATTCGATGTCGTTGCATCATCGGATTCTAATTTTTTTAAAATTAAAATAACGGTTTTGAATTTAAAAGGGGTTTTAAATCGATTTTTCAAAGAATAAGGGTTATTAAAATTTTGAATTGATTAAATTTTAAAATAAATAGATGGATAAAATTTTATGTTTTAAAAATTTATATTTTTGTAAAATATAACTTAAAAGAAATTTTTAACAATAATAGGTTTTTATAAAATAGTTAAATTTGGTTTTTGGGAAGTTATTATTATTAATGGTTTATATAAAGGATTTTATAAATGGATGTTTTTAAATAAAAATTATTGAAGTTATAGGATAAATTTATAAAGTGTTAAGTTGATGTATAACATGAATTTCACTAGGATTTATAGATTAATAAATGTGAAATTTATAAAACGAACGGTTATTGGAAAATTTTAAGTTTATAAGTTATTAACTTATAGAAATGGATTTGGGCATTAAAAAGGGGAATTTTATAGAAATTGTTAATAAATGAAGATTTCATTAGTTGAAATTATTATAAGCCATAAAGAAATCTTGTAAGTGATAAGATTTTAAATTGGTGAAGTTCAAAAGAACGATTTGGGTAAATAGATAATATTTTAAATATTTAACTTATAATATTGATTTTAGTATATAATCGAGTTATGTAAATCGAATTGGACTAATAAAAGGAGATTTCTAAAACGAAGTTTCATAAATAGAAATGGGATGTATGGACATTGTTATAAATCCGAAAAATCAATTTAATTTGATAAATTGAATATGGAATTTGTTAAAGGGGTTGTATTCACTATTTTTGAACGGTGAATGTATAATTTTATTAAATGAACGTGTTTTTGGAAAAGAACGTTTTAAATGGAATTTAAAACTAATTAAAGACGTTTTAAGATATATTAAGTATCGAAATCATAGATTTCAACATTGATTGTTGAAATAGACGATTTCGAGAAATAGAAGGGAATATTTTGAATAGTAGTGGATTTATGTATCCATTTTTATTTCAAATCCATATACTAGTGTTTTTGGGTTGTCGTAACGATGTTTTACGCAACATTCGTTTTTAACCCAAATAAATGTGAATAAAAGAATATTTCTTTAAAGGAATGAAATTAATACTTAACTATGGTTTAAGCATATGGAATATTTTCGAATTGTTGAAAATAAATTGAATTGTGAATTACTTATTTTTAAATAAGTTTAGAAATGATTTTCCAATATGGAATGGAACGTTTTTGTGAATTCACCTTTTAAAGGTAAATTGAAAGCGAATATTTTGGAATCGATTTGAAATCAATTATGAATGGGTATTTGGGATTTAAATCCACTTTGGAATTTATATATAGGAAGGGAAATTGGTTTAAAAATAAATGTTGATTCATTTTTAAAGATGGAAATAAAATTCACGAATTTGGAGCGTAAAATTTAAAAATAAATCGGTAAGGATTTATATGTTGTTTTGAAATTTGTTTTCAAAAGGGATAAAGGATGAATGGTGGTTTGAAATTAGTTTTCAAATGGTTAAGGTGATTTGAAATTGGTTTGCAAATGGTTAATGTAATTTGAAAATTGGTTTTCAAATGGTAAAGGTAAATTGAAAATTGGTTTTTCAATTGGTTAAGTGTGGAAAATTTTATCGTGAAGTGGTTTTGGTAAAACAAATAACTGGGGCAATTATTTGTAAATGGTGTATATATATATATATATCTTGTAAAGATATTTTGGGACTTAATAATTTTGGAAAAATTATTTGGAATCTGATGATGTGGCGCATCTTTATTGATAGTTAAATAACCGACTATCAATATTTACCCTTGGATGGTATTGATTGTGTTTGTTTGGAATTGAATGCACACTTATTTTTAAAATAAGCGCTCGCTATTCGGTTTAGCCGGGAGAGGACCTTTGTGTCATATATCCCATTCCGAATATGCGATACGTCGTTTGGATCGCATTTGAAGACCGGTGTTGAAGACCGGGTATTTGTGAAAACGATAGGATGACCTATCGATTGTCTCCGCATCGTTAGCTACGATATGGAGATTTCCTTTGTGATGGGAAATTTTATCGGGATTGTGAATACCCGGATTGCAAGGGCTTCTTTGGAAGTGCCTTCGGTTCTGTTCGAACCCGGAACAGACTTGTATGGTTACGTGTCTGACATTACATTTTGAGAGATAGAGCAGATTTCTTTCAAATACATTTCTGTTGGTGGCGGAGAATTTATTCTCTTAGCTTAACACCCTTCTCTGAGACGTACGAGCTCAGAGGTTATGTAGTTGAAGGTTATCAGCGATATTTCCCAATCTGGTAATGTGGCATGCTGAGTGCTGCTGTGTGATGATCATTGGTTGATCGTTTGGATATGATCATTTGTTTGATCATTTATCTTTGTGATTATTGCTTTGGTCATCTGTGGACCCAAAGCATGGCTTTGTTGCACAAAGCGTAGCTTTGTGGACGAGATTTCGTCAGGACCTCACTCCCCGGAAATGGTCGAAACAGGAATATGCGGCAAGGTTATGAGGGTCGCGCCCTTTAGGGTATGTCATTTCCTTCTGGAAAAGGGTGGTATCATGGTATGGAGCCCAGATATTTACTCATGTGGAAACACTATATATATTTCTGTGTGGTGTTGTTGGTATCGAGCGCTCGGATAAAGGTCCCAAAGGACCGGGGGATGACATATTCGTGTAGTAGTTACCTAGTTACAGAGGTAACCCGGCCTTGTGTTGGCAGAGATCTAACCGTAACGTTAGTTTCTCGGGACGTCCCGCCAGAGGCGATCCCATGTGGCAGTAGGAAGTTCCTTAGCCTGACCATTTGTTGGAAATCCATTCCTCCAATACGCGCCTTGTACGGTTTTGGTTGTATTACCTGCCATTCACTTATGGTGGTCACCACTGTTTGGATGGTAGCTATAGTAGGCATAGTTCGGAATGTCTATGCTGGCTAGGATTTATATTCTACTTTCGAAATTGTTTTCTACACTATGCACTAGTAATAATATCAAAAATGATTTGATTTTCGCGTAGTAAGCATCTTTGACTATCATAAGGAGAAATCTCCTCCAATTCTGCGTTTGCATTGTGTGTGTGGCGGGAGGCCTTATGGTAGTTTCATTTTTCCAAAAAGCATTTCGAATTTCGAAAGTTAAATTTAAATTTTCTTGTTGCTTGTTTAAAGATAAACTGTTTTTGAGTTCTCACACCAGTCCCATGACTGACCTGGAGTTTATTGTTCCTTTCCTAAACTCTGGGTGCCCACTATTTTCCACACGGGCAGTCTAGAGTTAGGTTATCAGGTTATTCTGGATTCGGGAGTTGCTGTGCAGATCTGGAGGCGAGCCAGATAGCGTAGTCTATTATTTATTGTATATAGTATTTCTTTCCCGCTGTTGTTGTTGTACACTCTGATTGATGTAATGTAATGTGATGTAATGTATAAAATGTATAGTTCTTTTGTTTTAATGAATATTCATTTATCTATTATATGTTGTTCCGCTGCGACTGTGAGATTCTGTTATTGTTTCTCGTTCTGTTACTTGTTTTTTCTGTTTTCTCTTCTCTTTCTTTTCTTTCTTCTTCTACCTCTTTCTTCTTCTAAAACCCTAACGGTTCGATTTTTCGGCAACGAAAAATCGCGATCGTTACAGGCAGTGAGTGCGTACAGGCTACATTGGGACTCGACTGATGTAGTCTATGATCTACGTGGTCTGTGTGGTGAAGTTTATTTGGCAGTGAAATTCGAGCGCACTGATGCCTAGGGTTACATGGTTTTTGTCGTGATGGAAACGTAACTTAACGACCCGATTTTTCTACGCTCGAAAAACCGAACTATTAGGGTAAAAGAAGAAAGAGGTAGAAGAAGAAAATAGAAACACCCGAGTCAGTCTAGAAAACCAGCGTGAGAAAACCACACTCAATTGGATTATTAAAGTTTCAAATTTTTTTTAAAAACAAAAGCATCTCGTAAGACCATGCCACAAATAAACATGCCAAGTTTATACCTTACGATAGCCAAAACACTTTTTACCAAATCTGTCTGATATTATAATAGTGTCTATGGAAAGTAAAATAGAATCTAGCTATCATCTCACGTTTCAGCAATAGTTGGGCATAATCAAAACCGTAAAGGCGCGTAGGGAGAATGGATTTCCAACTAATGACTAGGCACTAGGGTACCACCAGTCACAGTACGTGGCCTAGATCACCGTACCGAGAATCCCTCCCGATCCCCAGCAACACAAGACCGGGACTACCCCTTACTGGATAATCCCGAGTAAGATTACCCCGCAGTTGGGATCAGCAACCGCCACACAGCCAAAATAAAAAGGGACATCAAGACAAGGATGACCTCACCCTAATGGGTGCTACCCACATAGCCTTGCAGCATAACCCCTGATTTTCAGTCATTCCCGGTTGATGAGACTCAAGGCTAAGCGTTACCTTTTTAGAACACATCTCTTAGAATGCTCATCGCCCACCTGACGATGTTCTGAAAGCATTCATCCATACAAGTCTGTCCCGGGTTTGAACGGAACCGAAGGCACTACTCCTACTACATCCATTTTGGAATCACCTCAGGATTAGTAGCGACTAGCCCTTGCACTTCACTGCTCCACCTTCGAATCCAAACCCTTGTTTTCCACACGAAAACGTTCAAACTGGATCGAAGTGGTTTTCAAGAAATAAATCCCAATCCCAATCTCTTCGAAACGATCAGCGCATTGGCCAGTATTGATAGTCGGTTATTTAACTATCAAATAACATTCACAAACAACCATCAAACATAAATAATTTCATCAAATTGTTTATTAATCTCAAAATATCTTCACAAGATATATTTCCACTGTTCAACCCTTTGAAAACAGTTTTCAAACCACACTCTTCTCATGGAATGAATTCCCAAATATTTATTTCCACTGAAAACACCAAGTACAATACTTTATGTTTTTTAAAATAATTTAAAACACTTTATTATAAATCATACTTTAAAACATTTAATAAAAATTACTTTAATACTTTATTTAAAAATATATACTTTAAGAATATTTAAAATAAAGCTACTTTATAAAATATAAAACTAAAATTTTTCTCTTTTAGAAACATAGTACCAAGCCACCTTTAAGTAATTACTACTAAGATAAATTTGAAAAATACTTACTTTAAAATTTAAACATTTAAAAATAATAAATTTTCTAAAATATTCTTTTTAAACAACTTTAAAAACTTTTAACTTGTACTTAAAAATTTGCTTCGAAAACGTGCTTAGCTATCCAAGGAAATACACTTCTCTTTCACATCCTTCAAAAAAATAAATCACTATTTATTTTTAAACAAATTTACCCATTCCTTTAATAAATTCCCACCGTGAATTTATCCTTCTAAATATCCACTTATATACTACTTCACTTTTATAAACCCAGTTTATAAATTTCTTAGTCCCATCCTCCTTTATAATTCCAATTTCAATCACTTAAATCAATTTCCAAATTGATTTCCAAATTACTCCATTTCGAAATAACTTCCTTTATTTACTCATTTATTTAAAAACCCATTAACTTCATATTTTTAATTCTTACTTATGATTTAAAATCTTTTAACTTAAAAGACCAATTTCATATTTCCCAAATTCCTTCTTTATCCTTTCAAATAAATTTAAACCTTGAATTTTAAAGTAAATTCTTTATTCCTTTAAATAATATCACTTAAGTTTTAAAATTCATTATTTTCCCTTTTTATGCAAAATCTCCTTTCCCATACTTGGAATTTATTATTAGAATTTAAAAATTCTACTTTCATCCTTTCTAATTCACATTTTTAATTTATCCAACTTTCAAAAATTATTTTTACTTAAGAATTCTCTCTTTTTATTTTCTCATCAAAAATCCAATATATATATATATATATATATATTTGATAACTTAGTATACCAAATATAATCAATCAAACACATCATCTAATATTCCAATTATCAATATAATCCATCACAGAATATCAAATAATCATAACACAGAATTATTAGAACAATCTAAATAATTTTGAGGAACCTAGTTGGATCCCTCTAACCTGTTTCCCTGCATCCACATATGTAAGCACAATACCAATTCTATTCCGAGATGGAATATAGCGATATATGGGATTAATATAATATCACCCGCTATTATGCGACACATAGGGTCTCATCCGCTATATAATGCGGGAAATCAATCACTCCAATATACTATATACTACTATATAATATATACAACATCTAATCAATTCAACCATTCAACCAATTATTTAAATTTAACCATTTTAAATTTAAATAGCAACCAGATGAGTGAGATTAACTCACCTTTGATTTTATTTGCAATCCAATCCAAACCGGCTGGTTTCTCCATTACTTTTGACGTTGTACAAACATTATATGATTTATAAATATTTGAATTAATTTAATTATCAATTACCATTCGTAAAATTTGATTTACCAATAATTTTATTCAAACCAATAATTTTATTCAAACCAATTTTCCAATAATAAATAATATTTCTTTTCCTTTGAAACCATATGTATATAAAAAATAATTTACAGATTACACAAAAAACTAATTTTATATAACTTCCCATTTTAAAATTTCTACATTTCCAAACCTTTTCTATACACATTTTATGTCCTATCTACATATATATACATTAGATTCTAAAATAAAATTCCTTTAAAAATCCCACTTCCACATATTTTTCCTCTGTAAGCATCCATTTTCAGTAAAAAAATCTTTCCACCTTACAGAAATATAAAATGCTGAGTTATATACATTTTTTTTATTTTGTTTTTATATATACTAAGGACTAGATAAATCATAGAAATCAATTTAATTAATTATGGTATATCTCACGAAGGGTTCGAACACGAGAATGATCAAATCGAACAGCGAGCAATCACCACTTTGCCTATCTCTGCCTGTCCCACACCGGCCATTTCCTATCGCCTCGAAAACCCACTGACACAATCACCGCTGCGACCTGCTGCGTCACCATGCCCCTCCGCGCTCACCTCAAATCGAGCTAGAAGCCTTACCTCAGGATCGACCCCACAACTATGAGCTCGACACCGACATCGCTACTCGATCTGCACCAAGAGTTGCCGCACTCTTTCCGCTCGCGTAATCAACGATGGGTACGATTCCTTCTGTGCTACATGAATTGAAAGGGAAAAGAATTTACTTGAGTGGCTTCGATTTGCAAAGGAAAACATATGTCGCCCTCCTTTGATTCGACGAAGACAAGATCGAGAATGAATTTGAACGAGGAAGAATGAAAGATTGGAACGAGACTTAGATTTCGTTCTGCCACTATTTTATTTTATTTTCTTATTCCGTTGAGAAAAAGGGAATTCGATTTTGATTTGGGTTTTAAAATACTCGGCTGTTTATAAAAAGACGGGGAGAAGAGGACGCAGGACTAAAAGAAAAATGAAGGGATGAAGCGACCAGAAAAAGAAGAAGTGATGCCTTACGTGAAGAAAATGTTTTGCTATAGTGATCTTCGAAATAAAATCAAAAAGATCCGATGTGAAAAGTATTCAGCTGATGGGAAAAGGTGTTGATGTGAAATAGCTTGACCAGTCAATTTATAAGAATATATATATATATATATATATATATATATATATATAAATTCAAATGCAACTTAAAATTTCGAACTCCTATCGAAGCGTGCCTCTAGGCGTTTATAATGTTTAACCCCTATTTCAAACACAATGGAAAAGTTTCGAGTTCTAATTCGATCGTATGGAGAAGATAGCTTTTTGGATTGACTATTAAAATTTATTCAATTAATTATTTTCTAGGCGTTTATATCTCGTACGATCACACGATAACTTCGAAAGCTACGAAATTTGAAATCCGATAATAATACAATATTACGGATCCAATGGAACTGGTTTCATCGAATTCCGAGACTGTGCCTCGAAAGGCTATTTAAATATCGGTTTTAAACGATATATTTTTAAAACCGAATGAATCACTTGCAGTTTCAATTTAAAAGCTTTTATTATCTTCAGAACTATCAATATAAATTTTACAGGCCTTCAAATTATTTTTAACAGGCTTAAAACTCCAGATTCAACATTTTACCCAACTTCAAATTATTTAATTCAATAATTTAATTATTTAATAAATAGTGATATTTGAATTCAAGTTAAATATTAACTTTTAAATAATTGAAATCAATTAAATATTCCGATTTCAAACATTCAAAAATTCCGGGTCGTCACATTCCTCCCCTCTAAAAGAATTTCGTCCTCGAAATTACTAGTTGAGAAGAATGGTCCACAACCCGTTAACTATTTTCCCTAAAACCATTCAGTTTCAAATACTTTCCAAAACAACCTTTTTATTAAAGACACATTATCACCCTTACTGACTTTCCAAACCCATCCATAGCTTACCAATAAAATTATCCTTTTAATAACTCAAATAGTTTAAACCAAATTTTAAACTATCAAATTTTTATTCAAAATTTTTCTAACTCCTTAAATTTTCGAAAAATTTCGCCAGCGTCTCCTTTGCGCGGCTAGCTCGAAACAATTACAAAATGCCTCTACGGGATCCCAAATTCCAAAAGAAAACAAAAGGCCAAGTGGCTAGATCAGAAACCTAATCAAATTTCATACAGAAATTTAAACACATACCTTTTTGTCGAGCAATTCAAATTTATCTTCTGAAATCAAAACCAATTTTCTTTTTCCTTTATAATACATGTATATTCTACTTAGCAATAATATCCAATCACAACATTCAAAATCATTTTATTGACTTCTTTACAAAATTACAATATCTATTCATTCAAGCCCGTACGATGTACATATATCATCCGTATGCAATATCAAATTCGATCACTCGCTTGATCACACAATTTCACTTCCAAACTAGTATCGTCCACCCGCCTTCCTAATGCGGACTCAGATCTAGTTTCTTGATCAGAAACCATCATTCTCCTTGCATAGTCATGACTATGATAGAGAATTTCCAAAATCAATCAAAAATCCATATCCAGGGTTCGCCGTCGAAAATCGAGTGAAAAATCCTAACTCGGATCGATATAACTATCTCGAAATTTTATGCTTGAATCTGGATCAAATTGCTATGCAAATAAAATAAGATAAGTACATCCTACATATTTATCTCAATTGTTTATCAACTATGTCAATTCTCTCTTTATTCACATTCATTTTGATTTCTATTCACTTATCAACACTTATCATTTCACATATTTTTATTAAATCTTCACTCAAATGCTTATTCAATATATTTTATAAGAAGCGTATAAAATACTTATATTGAACTTAAGAAGAAATGGTAGAATTCTTAAGTAATATGGGTGTCGGGATTTATTTTCACTTCACCACTTTAGTTTATATCTACTTCTATTCAAATTGGTTCTCCCATTTCCATATGAATTCAATTTATCTTCAACTCTGAATATTGAATTTTATCTTCCATTTATAACCGATTCATATCATTATTTTAAATTAGTTTCATCCACTCATTTATTTTTAAATCTCAAATAAAAGTTTATATGCAAAACTTTACATCCTTTAGTTCCTTCGAACAAATTCTTCAATTTTCACTTTACTTTACATACACAATTTAAATTAAATTTCAATATTCAGTTTCAATTCTATTTTCTTACCAATTTAAATTTAATTTCAATATTAAATTTCACTTCCAAGTTGAATTTTATTTATAACACAAGTTTAACTCCACAAAATCCATTTTTAACTCATAATTCAAATTTTATTCAACCAATTAGAATTCCATTAACATACTCACTTAACTAATTTATTCAAACTAGTTCATTTCCCACTTTTAATTCAATATTTGATTTTTACCCTTCAAAAATAACTTCACTTAAATTTTCTTGAGTTCAATATATTTTATAATTCAAGTTTTTGGATTTTTATTCATTTCCCAAAATACAAACAATTTTATTTTTCCTTTTTCATTCCACTTCTAAGTTTTATAAGTCACAACTTATTTATATCCATATTTTCATCACATTTACAATCAATCCCTTTCACATTTCACTTTTAACTCAGAATTACACACTTAATTTGGCCAAGTATATATATATATATAATGGGTTATCAATTCTTTTATAAGCCATCGAAATCTATTTATTCCCATTCAATCTTATTTAACTAAACTCCAGTTAAATCTTACCTCATACTATTCTTTTGACTTCACAATCCATTTAGATTTTATTAAGTAAGAACTTAATTTCATTTAATGTATCCACCATGTGATACAGTTCCATTTCAATTACATTTCAACTTTAATCCAAATCCAATCACAACATTATTAAACTTAGCTTAATTTCATTTAATTCGACTTACCCTTCTAACTTATTAACTTTTACAAGTTAATTCCATTCTAGGAAATTTCCAAATCTTTTTATAATCCATAAACATTTTTAGTTAAATCTCTAGAGCTTAAGCGATTACTTAGACACTCAAAACATTTAAACCAATTCCAGAGTCTTCAATAATCACTTAAGTATTTCAAAAATCATTTGAAATCAATTATATCCAAAATTCTTTGGTAAATTCAATTATCTCTTTGAATTTCAAAACCAAACCCAGTTTTTGCAAACATCTCCCATATAAAACATTCAAGAAGCAATTCCTCCTTTGGAAACTTGAAAATGAACATCGATGATGCTGCAGTCATCACCGAAGTTATTTTCTAGTGACTAAAAAGAGTTTAGTGCTTTTATCCTTCCAAAACATTTCAAATATTTTTAAATTCCAAATCTCACCAGATTTCATACCCAATTCAAAAATATTTTCGAACTATTTTCTCTCAAAACCTTTGAAAACCATTTTCAAACCCAAAGGAATTTAAACTTTTCCCAAGAATTCCAAATTCCAAATCCATCCAATTATTCAAACATTACTCTGGAATTTCGTCTCAGTTTATTTTCAAATATTTCTCTACAATTCTATTTCAAATTATAAATCACATTTACATATCCCATTTGTATATGAATTTATTTCTTAGCTTTTGGTTATGATTTCAATTTCTCAATATAAATTTTACACAACAATGATAATAATTTATCATTTTCTAACAACCAAGCATCCATATTTAACTATAACAATTTACGAAAAATTATTTCCTTTATATACAAAATAATTTGGGTAAAATTATTTCATTTACCCTATTTAAAACAATACTGTGTCGATTTATCTTGTTTATGTAACGACCCTAGATTTTAGTTTAATTTAAATTGATAATTAAATGATATTTTGAATAAAAATTTATAAAATTAATTATAAATGATGCGAGTTTCCCCGAATCAAATAGAAAATATGTAAAGTCATATGGATTTGAAAATTTGTATATATGAGAATATATATGTATATATTGGATTTTAAATAAATTCTTAAATAAATGATTTTGAAAAATAAATAATATACTTTAGACACAAGTATATAAATAAATAAATAAATTGATTTAAAAATTTATAAATGATGATAATTTGAGTTATATAAAATATATATAATAAATACAAGACAAAAGTAATAAGAGTAAAATAAAAATAGAAGTAAATTTAAAATGCAAGAATAAAGCAAATACATTTAAGTAAGCAAAATAAAAGTATATATTTTTACATAAATAAACAAATGCATAAATGAGAAACAAAACAAAGTAAGATATATAAACAAAGTAAAATAAGTATTAGCAATAAATGTTTCAAATAAATATATGGTTATAAAAAAATGACCTAGACATACATATAAACTTATATGAAACTTTTATAAAACAAGAAAACAATATATATGTCAAAAACAATATTCATCACAACCTTACATAAACAAAAGTATGCAATACAAAATAATACAAACAAATACAAATATAAGCATAAACAAATACAAGAGCTTGTAAATTAAATCAAGCAAGTTATGTTATATAAAATAGAAATTTATTTAAGTTATTAAAAGCAAAGTAAAAGAAAAGAAAATACAAGATACATTCAAGTATTCAAACAAAAGAAATAACATACAAAAGAAGATTCTCAGCCGAGCAAATGGAAAACAAAACAAAGTGTGAACAAACAAATTAAAATATACATATGCATAGATAAGTACAACCAAAACATAACTAAAAAAATAAAATAAAAATAAAAGTAAAAATACAGTACAATAATATATCAGTATAATATCACTGCAGCCTTTCTTTATAAAGTAACCTTTGATATGAATATGACAGGAAAGTATATATGCATGCACACTTGCAAAATGATGAAGACTAACCAAAGTACATACGAATAGGGGTTAAAATTTGTCTTCAGCCATGACTGTTGTACAATATAAACATCACCCTATACACTACAACATCACCTATAACTTCATTTTTATATACATCACCTTCTCATCTCAGTTTTGTTCACCATTATAAACTGAAGTATAAAGGCCATTCTTTAACTCAAACAATCATTCAACATAAAACATTTTTCAAATCAATCAAAGCCTGACAGTTTGAAGCAAAGAAAAGCTTCAGATCAACCAAACTCTAACCTGTAAACTCCTGGATTTAAACAATGATTTGGAAGGTGAGTAATATATGTGTTTTATTTATTTATTTAAAAGTTGAATTTGTTATATATATATATATGTCTGTTTCTACATACATATAAACCTTTTGAATACATTTGAACACTGGAAGTACAGATTATTGTTATACAGGTCTTCTGTTTTGAGATTGTAAGATACCAGTTTTTGATAAAAAATTCATTTTCACCTAATCTACTTGATGCTTGGGTTAAATGTTAATACAAGAATTTATTGTTATAGTGTATATTCAAGATTTAAATTTTATTTAAGTTGAATCAACTTAGGATTTTCTCTGGGAAGCAAGAAATTCGAATACAACTTCCAATAAGTCAAAATTTAAACTTTTTAAATTTCGAATTCAGGTATGCAGTCTGAATTCGTATGCTATAATATGATTTTCAAAGCAAAAATTATAATTTTTCGATCAAAGGTTTAAGAGCAGTTCGGGGTTAAAAGAACTTCTTTGTTTTAGTGATTCTTGATGATCCTCTGAGTTGTAGAGGTCGAGATCATGCATGGAGGTGGAGGAGTCTACGATGCTGCTAGGAAAAATAAGGAGATGGTCGGTAGGTGGTCGTGGGGGCGGCGGTGAACGTTTTAAATTTCTAAACCTAATTTTGACTGGGTCGAGTATTTCGATTGGTTCATCCTCGTCGTGCGATCGAGTGCGGCGAGTTTTGGGGTGATGATGGAGGGAACGTGGACGAGTAGAGGGTCGAAGTTTGAGGCTCTCTAGTGGAAGGGATTTCGAGAACGATGATGATTCCCAGGCTTTGATGTTTTACTGCATTTTTTGTTCCAGGTTTGTTTTTTTTTTGTGTGTTTGAAGCTCGATTTTGATCTGATCGAAATTTCTTCGATCTGGTTGGTGCTTTGGGGTCTCACGTGTTCGGGTGGGTGTGTGGGATGGACGCGGTGCTCATCGGTGGCCGGAGGAGCGTGGGTAGGTGCACGGTGCATGTGTGTGCACTGGGGAGGAAGAAAGGGGAAGACTTGTGGAACTCAAAGAAAAGGGGGAAGGCGTCTCGAAGTTACGATCGGGGAAGTAGGGCAGAAACTCGAAGGGGCACTCGGGGGGTTTCAGGGTTGTATCGGAATGTTTTGGACTTAAACAATTTTTTGTGAAAAAGTTTTAGTACTCGGGTTAGTTGGTTAAAAAACTCGAAGCAGGGTGCTGTTTTTATCGGGTATGACCCGAAGCAGGCCTCGGGTGAGTAAGTGAAAGCAGCAAACTCAGTTTCAACCAAATTTTTAAACACAAGTAAAAATTTATTTTCTGAATAAACAAATGATATTTGTAAATAAAATATGAAAACAAATAGTAATTAGAATTTGTAAATTCTTTAAATTAAGCCAGGAAAATTTAAAACAAAATTTTAATTAACCTTTTTTTTAATGATTAAATTTAAAAAGAATGATTTAAAAATTTATTTACATTAAATTTTAATGTAACAATAAATAAATTCTTAAAGTATAAGCAATTTTCAAATGACAACTAAGATAAACAATTTATATTAATAGTTTGGAAAAAGAGATTTAGAATGATTTAAAATTTGTAATTAAAATTAATTTGATAAACAATTAAGTACTTAAATAAATTTGAAATTAAGAGTTTGTTGATTATATAAATTAAGTTGATTAATTTTAGTTGACGATTAATTAAAATAATCAAATAAGGGATAATTAATGTATCAAGATGGTAAAGATAAATTAATTTATCATTCAGGATAATAAATCCATGATTTAAAATAATCGATAAAATGTTTATTGGGATAATTTATCTCATTCACTTTGATTGGTGAATAATTAACTATTGTTGTGCACCGTATTGATATTTCTGTTCTGATTGTGATGCTGTGTGATGTAGATTGCCATGTACTGCACTGTAATTGTAATTTACTCTATATTGATATGAAAACCCTGTTTGCCCGTAAAACGGCATTTAAACTTCGATGCGACAGGGAGTCGGATTCCAGTTAGTTATCCGAAACCCACATCAAATTGTAATGATAAATCTTTGAGATTGATAAATCAATTTATTTATGAATCTGTGAATAAAGACAAGTGTTATTGATTATATCGCTTATCGATAATTGATATCTCTGTAATGATTGATGTGTGCACTATTGTCCCTTAGACCACACTTATACACACACAATTATGGATTTCACGAGGAAATCGATTAAGTCGTAGATTTTTGAAATAGTTTAAAATTTGAATTTTTAAATTCAAATGTTTTGGAAATGGAATTGGAATAGAAGTGAAAAGCTTTTGAAATGGAATTTCAAAGATGGAAATTTATTTTGAATAACTGGATTAAGTGTTGAAATCTAAATACTTTAATTTAAATTTGAATTCAATATTCAAATTGAATTCTGTAATTTGAAATTAGGGATTAATGATATTATACTAGTCATTATGAGTTAAACCATTTTTAAAGTATTATTTTTGGGAATTTGAATTTAACCCAAGGATTTCAACTCGTATAAATGAATCAGATTTCCAAAATGAAAACTGTTGTTTTCAAATGATAAACACTTTTAGATAAGAACTGAGATTCCAGTTAATTAGGGGAATTTCAAGATTGAATAGAGAAATGAAATGATTTTCCTAAGTTATAAATGAATTCTTTTTTGAAAGCTATGAATTAAATCTGTTTATTCTTAACAGATTTAAATTGATGATTTGTTTAAATCAAATTGAAATGAAATTGTTTTGAAGGCTATAAGTTAAATCTTTGATTTAAAGATTTAACGAGTTAATCAAATTGAAATGAAAATTGATTTGGAAAATCTGTGAATGAATCTTTTGTTTAAAAGATTAAAATGTGAAAATTGTTTAAACCGTTAAAGGTTGTGAAAATGAATCTTTTTGTTAAAGATTGAGAATGGTAATTTGTTAAGCCATTTGAAGAAAAAGTTTTGGGTAATAAGTTGTGACTTAATTGAAATCCCATATCCATATGTTTTGAAAATATTTTCGCTCACTATTCGGTTTAGCCAGGAAAGGACCTCTATGTCGTATAACCCATTCCGAATATGTGATACGTCATTATGGATAGCATTTGAAGACCGGTGACGAAGACCGGGTATTTGCGAAAGCGATAGGATGACCTATCGATTGTTTCTGCACCGAGTCGCGCCGGTATAGAAACTCCCTAAGTGATGGGAAAATCCGATCGGGATTGTGAATATCCGGGTTGCAAGGACTTCTTTGTAAGTGCCTTCGGTTCTGTTCGAACCCAGAACAGACTTGTATGGATTGTATGTCTGACATTACAAATTGAGATATAAAGCCGATTTCTTTCAAATATATTTCTGTTGGTGGCGGAGAATTTATTCTCTTAGCTTAACACCCTTCTCTGAGACGTACGAGCTCAGAGGTTATGTAGTTGAAGGTTATCAGCAATATATTCCCAATTTGGTAATGTGACATGCTGAGTGTTGCTGTGAAATGATCATTGTGTTGATTATTTATGATAGGATCATTTATTTGATCGTCTATCTTGGTGATCATTTCTATGATCATTTATTGACCCAAAGCATGGCTTTTGTATAAAGTATGTTTTTGTGGACGAGACTTTGTCGAGCCTCACACCCCGGAAATGGTCAAAACAGGAAAGATGCGGCAAGGTTATGAGGGGTAGCTTCCTTTAGGGTATGTGCATTTCCTTCTGGATAGAGGTGGTATCATGGTATGGAGCCCAGATATTTAACCTATGTGGTTACTGCGAATTTATTACTTTGTGGTTGTTGGTTATCGGGATCCCGTGAGAAAGGTCGTTTACGATCGGGGAATGGCGTGCTCGTGTCAGTAGTTACCCAGTTAGGGGTAACCCGGTCTTGTGTTGGCAGAGTTCCGGTTTGGTTCTCGGGAATGTCCTTCCAAAGGCATTCTCATGTGGCAATGGGAAGTTCCTTGGCCTGATCATTTGTTGGAAATCCAAAGAAACAATACGATCTTGTACGGATTTAGTTGTAGAACCTATCATTCACTTATGGTGGTGCCCCACTGTTTGGATGGTAGCTATAGTAGGCATAGTTTGAAATGTCTATGTTGGCTAAGATTTATATCTTTACTTTCGAAATGATTTTTACTACACTATGCACTAGTAATAATATCAAATGTTCTTTTTAATGCGTATCAAGCATCTTTGACTATCATAAGGAGAAATCTCCTCCGATTCTGCGTTTGCATTGTGTGTGTGTGCGGGAGGCCTTATGGTAGTCTCATTTTTCAAAAGCATTGCGAATTGACTTTAAAATCTTTTGTTGATTGTTTAAAGATAAACTGTTTTTGTTGCTCACACCAGTCCCACGACTGATCCAGAGTTTATTGTTTCTTTCCTAAACTCTGGGTGCTCATTATTTTCTACACGAGCAGTCTAGAGTTGGGTTTTTCAGATAGTCAGATTTGTAGATTATCTGGAGTTAGTTCAGTCTTTGGATCGCACCAGTCTTGCCTATCTTTGTGCATCGTGATTGGGAGTTCGAGCTATTGCTGGATTGATTCTTGGAAAGGGAGTTGCAGTTCTCGGAGTTCTCTTTTGAAGACTATCTTAGAGCTATTTGTTTCGTATGCTAGATGTTGTTATCTATTTTCTTTCCGCTGCTATTTTATTGTATCATATCTCTGATGTATATTGATATCTATTGGATCATCTGTTGTATCAGATATTGTATCAAAGCTGTATATCAATGTATTATTCTTTTATTCCGCTGTGTTGTTTACTTAATGATTGTTATAAGCTCCGGCGAATCGGATTTGAACGGTCGAATCTATGACATTCGAATACGATTTGAAGTATGGATGTCGATTTTTGAGCGGGCAAAATTCGACTCGTTACATTTGGTATCAGAGCTAAGGTGAAACTTTAGCTCAGGAGTATAACACATTAAGTAACTCATTAGAGATAGGGTGAAGTAAATCCTAGACTGAGTAATCCTTAAGATATCCGTTTTAACGCCTCAGTAAATTCACTTACTATCTACTGATAGTAAGTATGAGTGCAAGAAGAGAACGAGATAGGGGACAGGGAAATACGACTATAATTGGTCAATACTCTGTAACAACAGTGGAAACAATCTTTCTTATCAAATTTCTTTGATTCGTTTCTAAATTCTTTTGAAATTCTTCGTGACAGCTCCACAAAGAAGTTTCGATGCAATGATGGCCCTACGAATCGTTGTAGGAAATTCTTACTTCGTAACTTTATCGGTTTCCTATCAGTTTTGATTTTAAACTTTAATGAATATGAATTTGAAAATTGAAATTGGAGATTTTGAATAAATTAGAAATTTTAAATTGAGTTAAAATTGATTAATAAAAGATGAAGCTAAATCGAATTGTATCGATAAAATGATTTTGTTTAAAACCAAATTTGAAATTCTATTATAATTTCTTGTATCTATTGTTGATATTCTGATTTGGTGAGCCAAATGCAGAACTGATATCCAATTTAATCTGGAAAGATATTTCTCTATCTAGCTATCTCTGTGTTGTTTCCGTGCCTGCGAATTTCGAGGACGAAATTCTTTTAAGGGGGGAAGTCTGTAACGACCCTAGATTTTAATTTAATTTAAATTGATAATTAAATGAAATTTTGAATAAAAATTTATAAAATTAATTATAAATGATGCGAGTTTCCCCCAATCAAATAGAAAATATGTAAAGTCATATGGATTTGAAAATTTGTATATATGAGAATATATATGTATATATTGGATTTTAAATAAATTCTTAAATAAATGATTTTGAAAAATAAATAATATACTTTAGACACAAGTATAGAAATAAATAAATAAATTGATTTAAAAATTTATAAATGATGATAATTTGAGTTATATAAAATATATATAATAAATACAAGACAAAAGTAATAAGAGTAAAATAAAAATAGAAGTAAATTTAAAATGCAAGAATAAAGCAAATACATTTAAGTAAGCAAAATAAAAGTATATATTTTTACATAAATAAACAAATGCATAAATGAGAAACAAAACAAAGTAGGATATATAAACAAAGTAAAATAAGTATTAGAAATAAATATTTCAAATAAATATATGGTTATAAAAAAATGACCTAGACATACATATAAACTTATATGAAACTTTTATAAAACAAGAAAACAATATATATGTCAAAAACAATATTCATCACAACCTTACATAAACAAAAGTATGCAATACAAAATAATACAAACAAATACAAATATAAGCATAAACAAATACAAGAGCTTGTAAATTAAATCAAGCAAGTTATGTTATATAAAATAGAAATTTATTTAAGTTATTAAAAGCAAAGTAAAAGAAAAGAAAATACAAGATACATTCAAGTATTCAAACAAAAGAAATAACATACAAAAGAAGATTCTCAGCCGAGCAAATGGAAAACAAAACAAAGTGTGAACAAACAAATTAAAATATACATATGCATAGATAAGTACAACCAAAACATAACTAAAAAAATAAAATAAAAATAAAAGTAAAAATACAGTACAATAATATATCAGTATAATATCACTGCAGCCTTTCTTTATAAAGTAACCTTTGATATGAATATGACAGGAAAGTATATATGCATGCACACTTGCAAAATGATGAAGACTAACCAAAGTACATACGAATAGGGGTTAAAATTTGTCTTCAGCCATGACTGTTGTACAATATAAACATCACCCTATACACTACAACATCACCTATAACTTCATTTTTATATACATCACCTTCTCATCTCAGTTTTGTTCACCATTATAAACTGAAGTATAAAGGCCATTCTTTAACTCAAACAATCATTCAACATAAAACATTTTTCAAATCAATCAAAGCCTGACAGTTTGAAGCAAAGAAAAGCTTCAGATCAACCAAACTCTAACCTGTAAACTCCTGGATTTAAACAATGATTTGGAAGGTGAGTAATATATGTGTTTTATTTATTTATTTAAAAGTTGAATTTGTTATATATATATGTCTGTTTCTACATACATATAAACCCTTTGAATACATTTGAACACTGGAAGTACAGATTATTGTTATACAGGTCTTCTGTTTTGAGATTGTAAGATACCAGTTTTTGATAAAAAATTCATTTTCACCTAATCTACTTGATGCTTGGGTTAAATGTTAATACAAGAATTTATTGTTATAGTGTATATTCAAGATTTAAATTTTATTTAAGTTGAATCAACTTAGGATTTTCTCTGGGAAGCAAGAAATTCGAATACAACTTCCAATAAGTCAAAATTTAAACTTTTTAAATTTCGAATTCAGGTATGCAGTCTGAATTCGTATGCTATAATATGATTTTCAAAGCAAAAATTATAATTTTTCGATCAAAGGTTTAAGAGCAGTTCGGGGTTAAAAGAACTTCTTTGTTTTAGTGATTCTTGATGATCCTCTGAGTTGTAGAGGTCGAGATCATGCATGGAGGTGGAGGAGTCTACGATGCTGCTAGGAAAAATAAGGAGATGGTCGGTAGGTGGTCGTGGTGGCGGCGGTGAACGTTTTAAATTTCTAAACCTAATTTTGACTGGGTCGAGTATTTCGATTGGTTCATCCTCGTCGTGCGATCGAGTGCGGCGAGTTTTGGGGTGATGATGGAGGGAACGTGGACGAGTAGAGGGTCGAAGTTTGAGGCTCTCTAGTGGAAGGGATTTCGAGAACGATGATGATTCCCAGGCTTTGATGTTTTACTGCATTTTTTGTTCCAGGTTTGTTTTTTTTTTTGTGTGTTTGAAGCTCGATTTTGATCTGATCGAAATTTCTTCGATCTGGTTGGTGCTTTGGGGTCTCACGTGTTCGGGTGGGTGTGTGGGATGGACGCGGTGCTCATCGGTGCCCGGAGGAGCGTGGGTAGGTGCACGGTGCATGTGTGTGCACTGGGGAGGAAGAAAGGGGAAGACTTGTGGAACTCAAAGAAAAGGGGGAAGGCGTCTCGAAGTTACGATCGGGGAAGTAGGGCAGAAACTCGAAGGGGCACTCGGGGGGTTTCAGGGTTGTATCGGAATGTTTTGGACTTAAACAAATTTTGTGAAAAAGTTTTAGTACTCGGGTTAGTTGGTTAAAAAACTCGAAGCAGGGTGCTGTTTTTATCGGGTATGACCCGAAGCAGGCCTCGGGTGAGTAAGTGAAAGCAGCAAACTCAGTTTCAACCAAATTTTTAAACACAAGTAAAAATTTATTTTCTGAATAAACAAATGATATTTGTAAATAAAATATGAAAACAAATAGTAATTAGAATTTGTAAATTCTTTAAATTAAGCCAGGAAAATTTAAAACAAAATTTTAATTAACCTTTTTTTAATGATTAAATTTAAAAAGAATGATTTAAAAATTTATTTACATTAAATTTTAATGTAACAATAAATAAATTCTTAAAGTATAAGCAATTTTCAAATGACAACTAAGATAAACAATTTATATTAATAGTTTGGAAAAAGAGATTTAGAATGATTTAAAATTTGTAATTAAAATTAATTTGATAAACAATTAAGTACTTAAATAAATTTGAAATTAAGAGTTTGTTGATTATATAAATTAAGTTGATTAATTTTAGTTGACGATTAATTAAAATAATCAAATAAGGGATAATTAATGTATCAAGATGGTAAAGATAAATTAATTTATCATTCAGGATAATAAATCCATGATTTAAAATAATCGATAAAATGGTTATTGGGATAATTTATCTCATTCTCTTTGATTGGTGAATAATTAACTATTGTTGTGCACCGTATTGATATTTCTGTTCTGATTGTGATGCTGTGTGATGTAGATTGCCATGTACTGCACTGTAATTGTAATTTACTCTATATTGATATGAAAACCCTGTTTGCCCGTAAAACGGCATTTAAACTTCGATGCGACAGGGAGTCGGATTCCAGTTAGTTATCCGAAACCCACATCAAATTGTAATGATAAATCTTTGAGATTGATAAATCAATTTATTTATGAATCTGTGAATAAAGACAAGCGTTATTGATTATATCGCTTATGGATAATTGATATTTCTGTAATGATTGATGTGTGCACTATTGTCCCTTAGACCACACTTATACACACACAATTATGGATTTCACGAGGAAATCGATTAAGTCGCAGATTTTTGAAATAGTTTAAAATTTGAATTTTTAAATTCAAATGTTTTGGAAATGGAATTGGAATAGAAGTGAAAAGCTTTTGAAATGGAATTTCAAAGATGGAAATTTATTTTGAATAACTGGATTAAATGTTGAAATCTAAATACTTTAATTTAAATTTGAATTCAATATTCAAATTGAATTCTGTAATTTGAAATTAGGGATTAATGATATTATACTAGTCATTATGAGTTAAACCATTTTTAAAGTATTATTTTTGGGAATTTGAATTTAACCCAAGGATTTCAACTCGTATAAATGAATCAGATTTCCAAAATGAAAACTGTTGTTTTCAAATGATAAACACTTTTAGATAAGAACTGAGATTCCAGTTAATTAGGGGAATTTCAAGATTGAATAGAGAAATGATTTTCCTAAGTTATAAATGAATTCTTTTTTGAAAGCTACGAATTAAATCTGTTTATTCTTAACAGATTTAAATTGATGATTTGTTTAAATCAAATTGAAATGAAATTGTTTTGAAGGCTATAAGTTAAATCTTTGATTTAAAGATTTAACGAGTTAATCAAATTGAAATGAAAATTGATTTGGAAAATCTGTGAATGAATCTTTTGTTTAAAAGATTAAAATGTGAAAATTGTTCAAACCGTTAAAGGTTGTGAAAATGAATCTTTTTGTTAAAGATTGAGAATGGTAATTTGTTAAGCCATTTGAAGAAAAAGTTTTGGGTAATAAGTTGTGACTTAATTGAAATCCCATATCCATATGTTTTGAAAATATTTTCGCTCACTATTCGGTTTAGCCGGGAAAGGACCTCTGTGTCGTATAACCCATTCCGAATATGTGATACGTCATTATGGATAGCATTTGAAGACCGGTGACGAAGACCGGGTATTTGCGAAAGCGATAGGATGACCTATCGATTGTTTCTGCATCGAGTCGCGCCGGTATAGAAACTCCCTAATTGATGGGAAAATCCGATCGGGATTGTGAATATCCGGGTTGCAAGGACTTCTTTGTAAGTGCCTTCGGTTCTGTTCGAACCCAGAACAGACTTGTATGGATTGTATGTCTGACATTACAAATTGAGATATAAAGCCGATTTCTTTCAAATATATTTCTGTTGGTGGCGGAGAATTTATTCTCTTAGCTTAATACCCTTCTCTGAGACGTACGAGCTCAGAGGTTATGTAGTTGAAGGTTATCAGCAATATATTCCCAATTTGGTAATGTGACATGCTGAGTGTTGCTGTGAAATGATCATTGTGTTGATTATTAATGATAGGATCATTTATTTGATCGTCTATCTTGGTGATCATTTCTATGATCATTTTTTGACCCAAAGCATGGCTTTTGTATAAAGTATGTTTTTGTGGACGAGACTTCGTCGAGCCTCACACCCCGGAAATGGTCAAAACAGGAAAGATGCGGCAAGGTTATGAGGGGTAGCTCCCTTTAGGGTATGTGCATTTCCTTCTGGATAGAGGTGGTATCATGGTATGGAGCCCAGATATTTAACCTATGTGGTTACTGCGAATTTATTACTTTGTGGTTGTTGGTTATCGGGATCCCGTGAGAAAGGTCGTTTACGATCGGGGAATGGCGTGCTCGTGTCAGTAGTTACCCAGTTAGGGGTAACCCGGCCTTGTGTTGGCAGAGTTCCGGTTTGGTTCTCGGGAATGTCCTTCCAGAGGCATTCTCATGTGGCAATGGGAAGTTCCTTGGCCTGATCATTTGTTGGAAATCCAAAGAAACAATACGATCTTGTACGGATTTAGTTGTAGAACCTATCATTCACTTATGGTGGCGCCCCACTGTTTGGATGGTAGCTATAGTAGGCATAGTTCGAAATGTCTATGTTGGCTAAGATTTATATCTTTACTTTCGAAATGATTTTTACTACACTATGCACTAGTAATAATATCAAATGTTCTTTTTAATGCGTATCAAGCATCTTTGACTATCATAAGGAGAAATCTCCTCCGATTCTGCGTTTGCATTGTGTGTGTGTGCGGGAGGCCTTATGGTAGTCTCATTTTTCAAAAGCATTGCAAATTGACTTTAAAATCTTTTGTTGATTGTTTAAAGATAAACTGTTTTTGTTGCTCACACCAGTTCCACGACTGATCCGGAGTTTATTGTTTCTTTCCTAAACTCTGGGTGCTCATTATTTTCTACACGAGCAGTCTAGAGTTGGGTTTTTCAGATAGTCAGATTTGTAGATTATCTGGAGTTAGTTCAGTCTTTGGATCGCACCAGTCTTGCCTATCTTTGTGCATCGTGATTGGGAGTTCGAGCTATTGCTGGATTGATTCTTGGAAAGGGAGTTGCAGTTCTCGGAGTTCTCTTTTGAAGACTATCTTAGAGCTATTTGTTTCGTATGCTAGATGTTGTTATCTATTTTCTTTCCGCTGCTATTTTATTGTATCATATCTCTGATGTATATTGATATCTATTGGATCATCTGTTGTATCAGATATTGTATCAAAGCTGTATATCAATGTATTATTCTTTTATTCCGCTGTGTTGTTTACTTAATGATTGTTATAAGCTCCGGCGAATCGGATTTGAACGGTCGAATCTATGACATTCGAATACGATTTGAAGTATGGATGTCGATTTTTGAGCGGGCAAAATTCGACTCGTTACGGTTTAAGAGTTTAGAAATTCCTATCGATAACATGGCATCCCACATATCGACCAGAATCCATAAATACCCAATCGATAAATCAACACAATATAAAAATAATTTTATACTCACTAACAAATACGCGCTCATATTTATTAATACACTCAAACTCATTTTAGAGTACTACGAACTCTATTTCAATGAGTAATCCCCACCAGAGCCAAGTTTATCACCAACCTAAGCTCTGATACCAAATGTAACGACCCAATTTTTCTACGCCCGAAAAACCGAACCATTAGGGTAAAAGAAGAAAGAGGTAAAAGAAGAAAGAGGTAAAAGAAGAAAATAGAAACAACATCAGAATTTAACCAATCGCAGCGAAATAAAATATAATAGATAATAATTGATCTTTACATAAAAGCAAATCTGTTTATACATTACATCATCAGAGTACACATAACACTCAACTAGACGGTAATCATAACCTGTCCTTACAAAACTGAATACACAGCCAATCAACACAGCAGAATATTTAAAACAAGTACGGAAGTATGTATCTCCATCTAGCTCATCTCTTGAACTCCACAGCATCCTTTCCTGTATCCTATAATACTCGGTCTGACCCGAGCATTATAGTGAAATAGCACCCGAGTCACTCTGGAAAACCAGCGTGAGAAAACCACACTCAATTGGATTATTAAAGTTTCAAAATTCTTTTGAAAACAAAAGCATCTCGTAAGACCACGCCACAAATAAACATGTCGGGTTTTTACCTTACGATAGCCAAAACACCTTTTATCAAATCCATCTGATATTATAATAGTGTCTATAGAAAGTAAAATAGAATCTAGCTGAAATTCTTGCATCTCACGTTTCAGCAATAGTTGGGCACAATCAAAACCGTAAAGGCGCGTAGGGAGAATGGATTTCCAACTAATGACTAGGCACTGGGGTACCACTTGTCACAGTACGTGGCCTAGATCACCGTACCGAGGATCCCTCACGATCCCTTGCAACATAAGACTGGGACTACCCCTTATTGGATAATCCCGAGTAAGATCACCCCGCGATTGGGATCAGGAACCGCCACACAGCCGAAATAAAAAGGGACATCTAGACAGGGATGACCTCACCCTAATGGGTGCTACCCACTTAGCCTTGCTGCATAACCCCTGATTTTCAGTCATTCCCGGTTGATGAGGCTCGAGGCTAAGCGATACCTTTTTAGAACACATCTCTTAGAATGCTCATCGTCCACCTGACGATGTTCTGAAGGCATTCATCCATACAAGTCCATCCCGGGTTCGAACGGAACCGAAGGCACTACTCCTACTACATCAATTTTGGAATCATCTCAGGATTAGTAGCGACTAGCCTTTGCACTTCACTGCTCCACCTTCGAATCCAAACCCTTGTTTTCCACACGAAAAGGTTTAAACCGGATCGAAGTGGTTTTTAGGAAATAAATCCTGATCCCGGTCTCTTTGAAACGATCAGCGCATTGGCCAATATTGATAGTCGGTTATTTAACTATCAAATAACATTCACAAACAACCATCAAACATAAATAATTTCACCAAATTATTTATTAATCTCAAAATATCTTTACAAGATATATTTCCACTTTTCAACCCTTTGAAAACAGTTTTCAAACCACACTCTTCTCATGGAATGAATTCCCAAATATTTATTTCCACTGAAAACACCAAGTACAATACTTTAGATTTTTTAAAATAATTTAAAACACTTTATTATAAATCATACTTTAAAATATTTAATAAAAACTGTTGAATATGCAATTATATGATTTTTGTTTGATGATAATAAACATATATATTCATTTAAATGTATTTGTTAATGTACTATTTTATTTTTCATGGATTAAATAAATATTTGCTGAATAAAAATAAATAACACAGAATTTGAATTCAAACAGAAATTTTATTCAAACAAATGTTTATTACAATCTTTGAATAGCACAAATTTCAAGCTCTCACTAAATATATACAATTTCAATTACAGTACAATTTTGATTACATCATGATTCACATTTACATTTGACCTCACTACATATCACTCATTCACTCAACTTGTATTTTATCTTCAACTTCACCCCAAATTGAATCCAGCATCTGAGCAATCTGCAAAAATAAATATTGAGGCAGTAAAATTGAAAAGGAAATATTTTTGCAGTATAAAATAAAATGTGAATTTTGAAAATAATTTTTGCCTCAGTTATTTGGGTTGTTCGTCATCATTTAATTTTGAATTCATCATACACGAACAGTTTGTGACATATACAGTGTACCACTGTATATGCCACAAGGCCGTGCACACAGATATACAAACTTGATAGAATTACAGGGACATGTGAGCATAGGTCAAACCGAAAATGCCGGGTTCAACTCAAGTGCAATAAAAATAATGTCACAATTTTTAGCACAAGGTCAAATCCGAGCTACAAGCTGGATTCAACTCAGGTGCGCTACAAAACATCAACTAAGTCCAAATGGTCAAGACAGCTACAACACAAATGCAACAACCAAAACAAAGTAAAACTGCTCATATACACGAACCAGTGCCAACAGACTCGAGAGCTACCAGATAACAATGAAGCATGAAGCAAACATATAGAACAGTGGACAGTGTACTGCAGATAGGACAACTCGGCCCAACGGAATCACAAACCAAGTGCACCAAAGGAATAGCAACAATGCACCTAGGCTACAGGTCTGAAACTCCAAGGCAAGCACAACTGGAAGTATACATGAAGTATATAAATGATCAAACTCAATGAAACAGCAACTTGACACAGTTACAAGCTAGAATGAACACTGCAATAGGTCAAGGATGTGCATCAAACAAAAGCACAACACAAAAGTTCTCAAGTCAAATTCAATGTAGCAAAACCAAGCAGAAGATAAAAAACACAAATGTACTCATGCAAACTACAAATGCACAACATACGTATGGTTCCAATTACAACCTTAATTATGCATACATGAACCAATAGAACATGACACAATGAATACATGAACCAGACTCGAGCACACATGAAGTTCAAGGTGAACTAGACCAATACAACACTATAGATTATCAACAGGCTCGAGGCTATCAAGTGGACATATAAATAGTAACATGATAAAGCAGTACAAACTCAAATGAGCAAGTGCAATAGAGAAGTGAGCAATGCACATGTACCAGTGAAACAGAGTGATACCAAAGCCAACTTATACAACAAACACATAGCATCATCAATGGACCCGAACAAGTTCGAACAAAGCTCAACAGCACAACATCAAGCAATTTCAAAAATGACCGAAGTCGGATATATGAACTCGAGCAAATCCAGCTACCACATGAAAGCAACCATACATATATACGCGTGTGAAACAGCATGTATACATATAGGCGGTGCAAACTAGCTCAAAGCATTAACTCGAAATAATTCAATATCAGATGTAATGCAACAGTGTGTAGAGAAATGCTACAAGACCATGTCAAATACAGTGCAACAAAATATAAGTGTCGACCAGAGAGAATCGAGCTTCAAAAGTACAGGGTGCAATGATGTAAAAATCACAATGAATTAAATCAATGCCGAAGTTCAGTGATGTCGAAGATGGTAATATCAAAAATCATGTTGAAGCCATGTTCAACAGAAAAAATCAATCATGGAATCACATGAACAAGCCGTGAGCTACTGACCGGAGTCAAAGGAAACAAAGAACAAAATCAACATCAGCAAAATCATTTCGAAACCGTGGTGGCCAAGTAAATTGACCAAGTCAGAAATCGACACCGTGACAAGCAAGCAAATCATACAATTGAAAAAGTCAAAAATCAAAGCCAAAGTCAAGTAGGAAATTCACTACCGTAACAACAAGGAAAAATCGAACGGTTCTGAAATGAAGCCTTGAAAATCAAGGAATCGAGCGAGTTCGAAATCAAAACCGTGTTAATGAAGTAAACAAAATTATTCGATATGAACAAGTCAGAACTTATCATCGGCATTAAAAAAAATTGAATGGCCGAGAAAAATCAAGTGACAAATTCAAGAAAATGTACACGAACGAAATTCAAAGGTCTCGAAGCCTATATAAATAAACAACATCATCGACTATTGTGGCATCGAGTTCAAGTATTTAAACCAAAGAACAAAAGGCAAAAATCACATACCCGAATCAAAGCAAAACTCAATCAAATAGAAGCAGCCGAAAGCATCTAAAGAGATGATCAATCGACAAAGCAAGGAAATTGATATCAATCGATCTAATTAAAGTCGGCATCTTCAAATTTCTCCAAAGCCCTAATTTTGATCGAACAAGGAAAAGGAACAAGCCGCCATTGTACATAACAAAGAAGAAACGGGCCGAATACATAAGAATAGAAATAAAGGAGGCCGTGTTTTGTTTAATTAAATTGGGAAGGCCTTGTTCATTTTTAATTAAGAATTAATTACGGTGTTAAATTGTTTTTAAAATTTGTATTTCTCTTTTAAACGTTGCAGTTACTAGTCGTGTGACTAGGGGACAAACTACGTGGCGTAGTTTGAGAATTCGCAACTCAGTGGCTGAGTTGTGGTAGGGTTTTGAGCGTAGAGTTAGGTTAGTCAATAGTAGGTGTTGCAAGTTTACGTGTGTAAGCGTCTGACTATCTAATTTCTAGTAGGAACCTTAGGGGCAGCACGTAGGCAGGGTTTTGTCGAAGCTGGGTAAATTCTGTGTCTTTGTATTTCTGCATTTATTCTACTATTCTATGTGCTGTTGTTTTTGATATATCTGTATTGAAATAATTTTATAAGCTTCGGAAATAATTTTTATAATTTTTTATATCACCCTATTCACCCTCTCTCTAGGGTGAAATCGATCCTACAAAAACTACTTTAATACTTTATTTAAAAATATATACTTTAAGAATATTTAAAATAAAGCTACTTTATACAATATAAAACTAAATTTTTCTCTTTTAGAAACATAGTACCAAGCCACCTTTAAGTAATTACTACTAAGATAACTTTGAAAAATACTTACTTTAAAATTTAAACATTTAAAAATAATAAATTTTCTAAAACATGCTTCTTAAACAACTTTAAAAAAAATTTAACTTATACTTAAAAATTTGCTTCCAAAACGTACTTGGCTATCCAGGGAAATACACTTCTCTTTCTCATCCTTTAAAAAAATAAATCACTATTTATTTTTAAACAAATTTACCCATTCCTTTAATAAATTCCCACCGTGAATTTATCCTTCTAAATATCCACTAATATACTACTTCACTTTTATAAACCCAGTTTATAAATTTCTTAGTCCCATCCTCCTTTATAACTCCAATTTCAATCACTTAAATCAATTTCCAAATTGATTTCCAAATTACTCCATTTTGAAATAATTTCCTTTATTTACTCATTTATTTCAAAACCCATTAACTTCAGATTTTTAATTCTTACTTATGATTTAAAATCTTTTAACTGAAAAGACCAATTTCATATTTCCCAAATTCCTTCTTTATCCTTTCTAATAAATTTAAACCTTGAATTTTAAAGTAAATTCTTTATTCTTTTAAATAATATCACTTAAGTTTTAAAATTCATTATTTTCCCTTTTTATTCAAAATCTCCTTTCCCGTACTTGGAATTTATTATTAGAATTTAAAATTCAACTTTCATCCTTTCTAATTCACTTTTTTAATTTATCCAACTTTCAAAAAAAATTACTTAAGAATTCTCTCCTTTTATTTTCTCATCAAAAATCCAATTTTTTTTTTTTTTTGATAACTCGGTATACCAAATATAATCAATCAAACACAGCATCCAATATTCCAATTATCAATATAATCCATCACATAATATCAAATAATCATAACATAGAATTAATAGAACAATCTAAATAATTTTGAGGAATCCAGTTGGATCCCTCCAACATGTTTCCCTACATCCACAGACGTTAGCACAATACCAATTCCATTTCGAGGTGGAATATCGTTGTATATGGGATTAATATAATATCACCCGCTATTATGCGGCGCATAGGGTCTTATCCGCTATATTACGCGGGAAATCAATTACTCCAATATACTATATACTACTATATAATAAATACCACATCCAATCAATTCAACCATTCAACCAATTATTTTAATTTAACCATTTAAAATTTAAATAGCAACCAGATGAGTGAGATTAACTCACCTTTGATTTTATTTGCAATCCAATCCAAACCGGCTGGTTTCTCCATTACTTTTGACCTTGTACAAACATTATATGATTTATTAATATTTGAATTAATTTAATTATCAATTACCATTCAATAAAATTTGATTTACCAATTATTTGATTCAAACCAATTTTCTAATAATAAATAATATTTCTTTTCCTTTGAAACCATATGTATATAAAAAATAATTTATAGATTACACAAAAAACTGATTTTATATAACTTCCCATTTTAAAATTTCTACATTTCCAAACCTTTTCAACACGCATTTTCTGTTCTATCTACATATATATACACACACACACATTAGATTCTAAAATAAAATTCCTTTGAAAATCCCACTTCCACATATTTTTCCTCTGTAAGCATCCATTTTCCGTATAAAAAAATCTTTTCACCTTACAGAAATATAAAATGCTAAGTTATATACATTTTTTTATTTTTTTTTTATATATACTAAGGACTAGATAAATCACATAAATCAATTTAATTAATTATGGTATACCTCACGAAGGGTTCGAACACGAGAATGACCCAATCGAACAGCGAGCAATCACCACTTTGCCTATCTCTGCCATGTCCCACACCGGCCATTTCTAATTGCCTTGAAAACCCACTGACACAATCACCGTTGCGACCTGCTGCATCACCATGCCCCTGCGCGCTCACCTCAACTCGAGCTAGAACCCTTGCCTCAGGATCGACCCCACAACTACGAGCTCGACACCGACATCGCTACTCGATCTGCACCAAGAGTTGTCGCGCTCTTCCCTCTCGTGTAATTAACGATGGGCACGATTCCTTCTGTGCGACATGAATTGAAAGGGAAAAGAATTTACTTGAGGGGCTTCGATTTGCAAAGGAAAACATATGCGCCCTCCTTTGATTCAACGAAGACAAGATCCAGAATGAATTTGAACGAGGAAGAATGAAAGATTGGAACGAGACTTCGATTTTGTTCTGCCACCATTTTATTTTATTTTTCGATTTCATTGAGAAAAAGGGCATTCGATTTTGATTTGGGTTTTAAAATACTCGGCTGTTTATATAAAGACGGGGAGAAGAGGACGCATGACTAAAAGAAAAATGAAGGGATGAAGCGACCAGAAAAAGAAGAAGTGATGCCTTACGTGAAGAAAATGTTTTGCTACTGTGATCGTCGAAATGAAATCAAAAAGATCTGATATGAAAAGTATTCAGCTGATGGGAAAATGTGTTGATGTGAAATAGCTTGACCAGTCAATTTATAAGAATATATAATATATATATATATATATATATATATATTTAAAGTCAAATGCAACTTAAAATTTCGAACTCCTATCGAGGCATGTCGCTGGGCCTTTATAATGTTAAACCCCTATTTCGAACACAATGGAAAAGGTTTCGAGTCCTAATTCGATCGTATGGAGAAGATGGCTTTTTGGATTGACTATTAAAATTTATTCAATTAATTGTTTTCCAGGCGTTTATATCTCGTACGATCACACGATAATTCTAAAAGCTACGAAATTTGAAATCCGATAATAATACAATATTACGGATCCAATGGAACTGGTTTCGTCGAATTCCGAGACTGTGTCTCGGAAGGCTGTTTAAATATCAATTTTAAACAATATATTTTTAAAACCAAACGAATCACTTCCAATTTCAATTTAAAAGCTTTTATTATCTTCAAAACTATCAATATAAATTTTACAAGCCTTCAAATTATTTTTAACAGGCTTAAAACTCCAGATTCAACATTTTACCCAACTTCAAATTATTTAATTCAATAATTTAATTATCAAATAAATAGTGATATTTGAATTCAAGTTAAAAGTTAACTTTTAAATAATTGAAATCAATTAAATATTCCAACATCCAAAAATTCTGGGTTGTCACAGTAACCCTAGGTGTAGCTGCGATCTGTAGCGGTTCCATGGTGTAATCGAGGGGAGCGGAGGCCTACAGTTTTCTATGGTTTCGTTGGGATGGCGACGTAATCATCGGGCTAACTGCCACCATGGAGGGGATGATGATTTCCGGAGCATTCTTATAAAAATGTTTTCTACATTTTCACAAAATTCTTTTTAAGTATTTTCACTGGGTGTTGAAAATGGGTCTGCTAAGTACATATAGATTTTCAGTCCTACGCCTGATCAACGTATGACCGAATTTCTATGAGAACAACGATGGACTTGTTGAAACATCGAGTCATAAAAAGTATTTTTACAAAACTATTTTGATAATATTATGTAGATTTTTCAAAAGTGTTTTAAAAATTTAAATAAAAAGAGTTAAGAGTTAAAAATGTTTAAAGAGTAATTTAACCGATAACAAACATTGTAATAAAATTCTTGCTTCATTCTTTTTTAGGATGAAAAGTTCTAAAGGGAGGAGGAATGTGACAACCCAGGATTTTTGGCAATATTTATTTGATGATTTTATTATATAATTATTTAAAATTGCAAACTTATCTTTCAAACAAATAAAATATGCTACTTATTTACAATTTTTCATATGTATATAGATTTGTGAATGGAATCTATAATTTGAAATTCAAAGTGTCAAGTTCTCTTTGAAAATATAAATGTTTGCATTAGACATGTGTAAGCTAGGAAATGTCATGCAAATACAAATGTCAAGTTCTCTTTGAAATTGTTTCTTCATAAAAATAAATAAATAAATAAAATGATTAATTAGAGACACAATGTGCTGTAATAGGTAGTGCTTTAAATATATATATATATATATATATATATATATATATATCCACCTCTTTCTTTCATTTTTAATAAAAAACCAAAGCTAGGCAAGAACTAAAACTAGAAAATAAACTAAAACTACTTCAAGCTTTCAATTTGACGTAAGCATAGATTCAAGTTTCAACTTAATCAAGTAATCAAGCTTCCAGATTCAAATTCAAGCGTAAACAAGTAGATCAAGGTCAACTATCAGTTTTCAAATCATCTCTGTTCTCTATGCAAACATTTTTAAGGTGAGTAAACTTCACCTTCTAAGACTAAATTTCCTTTGTACCACTATGCATATAAGTTTTGTTTGTAGGAATTGTTTGAATGTGACTGGTATGAATGAAGAAATGTATTTTTGCTGGGATATAAATTGAATAATTGTGTGCATGTCTGTGTGTGTGTATATATACATGCGTGCCTTTGTTCCTGATTTACCGACCCAATAATCACACAAAACTCAATTTCTCTTCACTCAATCAATTATAGGTTATAATGTATAAAGGAAATATATTTGTATTAATGAAATCGTATTTTTAAAAATAGTCTCAAGTGAAATTATTAAGTTATTATTGGAAAAAAATGAATTTATAGTGGGAATCAAAACATGTCAGAAATCAAATTGTTTAAATTTTAAGTTTTGCTTATATCATCAGTATCAATTTGTAAAATGATGATTTTTAATGGTAATATCACAAAATTTTAAGTTAGAATTTGATGAGGAATTATGGGTTGAACGGAATTAGGTTTTTATTCGATTTCTGGCGACCGGCGTAAGGTCCTGGGTCAGGATTGTTGCTGGAGATGGCTCGTAGGTCGAGGAGTATGGGAAAATTGGTTGGATGTTTTTCTGATCACCGTGGAGCCGCAGCGAGGAAGATTTAGGGTTTAAGACCCTATTCGAGTCGACGAGGTTATCGCGGCGATTTCATCGGCGTAGTGGCATCGAGTGGGACCGGAGTAGGGGAAATAGTGAGGTGGTCGAGTGGCAAAGGTCTAGACGTGATGACGAGGTTTCTAGGGGTCAAAGGTGGTGGGACAAGGAGATTCTTGGTGATCGAGTATTTTCCTGTTGGTGTTCGAAACATTCAGTTTCGATTCTACGGGTTCGCGTTGGGTTCTGAGTGGTTGGGTCTGATGAGGGTGCCGTCGGTGATTGGGAGACAGGGTTGGCAAAGGTCGGTGAGGCTTCGATCACACGTGCACATGCACGCGTATCTCGGCGTGTCTTGTGGTTAGGATATAGGAGAGAAGGGTTTAGCTTGGGTTTGCGTAGGGTGAAGAATCGGGTTGGGCTCGGGGTTGTTCACGAGTGAATTAACAAGTTTTAGAAAAAGTAGAATGGGGGATTGAGATTGGGTCGGGAGTTTGGGCTTTGGGCCGAGTTTTCTTATTAGTAAATTAAAATAAAATGAAAATGTAAACAAGTTTCTAGTAATTTTTTCCAAATTATTAAGTTAAATATTTTTACTTAAATGTATGGGAAAAATAAATAAAGTAATTTAAAGTATTTATTTAACCCTAAACCTAGGTTAATAATGATGCTAGTTTAATGAATTAAACTTGAATTTAATTAAGTTGAGATAACCATATATATATGTTAATTATTTAGTTAGTTGCAAAATATTATTAAATAAAATTTAATAATGTAATTATGTAAATGGTTAAGATAAATGTTTTAAACAGATAGATTAATCAAAGATCATAAGTTATTTATATGTTAATTAATTCCAAATAGTTTATTTAAATAAAATAAAATGGTTTGTGATTAATTAATGACATTTAAGCAGGATTTTTAAGTAATTTATTTATAAGCGTTAAAATTAATTTATTTTAAATTAATTAGAAATGGTGTGACCATTTTATCCAGCTTATAAATGTTTAATTTGAATTGAGTGGTTTGGATTTCTTAATAGCTCTAGTATGTTAAATTGTGATATTCTGTAATATGGAATGCCTTGGATTGAACTGTGATAAATGTGAGTTAATTAACTGTGATGAATTTCTATGTGAATATGACATTCTGAAGTTTAAATTGGATTGTTTTACTTAAACAAATTGGCTTAAAAGATGGCATTGGATTCGAAGAGATCGGGGTCGGATATCAGCAATATTCAAAACCACTTCGATTAGTAATCTATAATTCTTTATAGATTTGATTTGTAAAATCAAATAAGCTGGAATGGAATAAATTAAGTAAACTTGGCCATTTAAACTAAGTAACGATACTTAGATATTATTTCAAAATTTCAATGGATTTTTGTAATAAGTGGTTGGCTATAACAAGATAAGAACTCGTAGTGATGTACGAGTTACCCTGGTTTTCGAAGAAACTTTATAACTTAAGTGTTTCATGATATATGGGTTTACTCATACTGGTTTCCAGCCTGAATCAGGTGTTACTTTATGGTAATGCTCGGGTTAGACCGAGTATTACAGATTTTCAGGTTATGAGAATCTGGAGCTCAAGAGGCGAGCTGGATGGTAGAGACTTATTGATTATTCCGCTGTGTATTAGAGACTGTGTACTCTGTATTTAGGGATAAGTTATTATAACTATCCGGATTTTTTGTTGATGATTGTACTCTGATATTGTATGTTAATTGACATTTATAGCGTTTCTTAGTATAGATGCTATTATTTGATATTATATTTTTTTTCCGCCGCGATTGTTAGATTCTATGCTTTTTTTTTCTGTTTCTTATTCTACCTCTTTTTCTTCTTATCCCTAACAAGCTGGAGTTTCCGACACTCTATACAGTGAACGTATTAGTGTCAAATCTTCATGGTCGAAAATTCCGAGGCGTTACAGGTAGCTTATGTTGGTTTTGCAAATGAGCTATTCTTATACAACATAAACACAATTTACATGTCATTTGCTAATCGGTTTCTGATTTTGAAATGAAAGTAAAAATGAAATTTTATGATCTATATTACTAGTTACAATAGTAAATATATCATGCTTAAAATAGCTTTTGCTTTGGCTTCATTTTCATGAGAATTGATATGTGGTTTATTTGTTGTATTATAGTTTGATGGTTTGAGTTATGTTAATTAATAACATAAATAAACCATATTTATGATAAATGCAACAATTATTTCACTTAACATCAGAGCTAGAGATCATAAATTATTTGTTTGTTGATTTACAAAAAAATGAGAGTGGATTTGCTTCTAAATTATTCTCTAGTCTAATAGTTTTTAAACATCTTTCAATTCTAGCTTTAGCTTTTTTTGTAGTTAACAATTTCCTCTCAACTTGAAGTATTTACAAATGAACAAATTTTTTTGGCAAATTTCTAATTCGATAGAAATTTTATCGCTAAACAAGTTTTTGTTGTCGATGCCAAGAAGTTGTTTTGATTTCAATTTTCTATTTTTCGAATTATTTTTGTTTGATATTTTCATGTGTTCGTTTTGCATATGTCCGCATTATAAAAAATTGTGTGTTTGTGTGCATTTTGATTTTGTTGTTTATAGTTTGCTAGTTTCTTTTTCATTAGAATTTGCATTTTCTATAAAAAAAAAGGAAAAAAAAAGAAACATGCACAATTTCATTTGAAAAAGAAAAATAAATTCCATTTCGTTTTCAATTATATTTGTATTTACCATTTTGCATTGCATCTTTGCATTTACAAATTTCAATTACATTTGCATTTCAATACTACATGTTTTCTCTCTGCCTCTCTGTTTCTCTCTGCCTACAACTATGCACATTTGTGCACTGTAATTCAATAAATTCCTCAAACCCCAGCCACGAAATCCCTTCACTTGAAGTCTCGAAACACAACCTCGAAGCCGCAATCACCACGTACTCCGATTTCAACCAATAAAAAACCCAAAACCATCACCTAACAGACCCCTGCCCATCATCACCATTACTGCTGACAACTTCAGCATTGCCCTTTACCATTCTTGCCTTACTGCCCCTTCGACCTTCAACATCACCATCAGTCGAAACCACTGCGCCTGCTCCCATGCAACAGTCAGTCCTCCCCTGAGTCGAACTCACGAACAACCCACTACCAGAAAACCCACTTGCGACCAGCAAGCTCTGCCCAAGCAGCCCGAATCGAGAATAGACCTCTTCATCAAATTGAACGCTCGAGAACAATTCCAATCACTTGCAAGCAACCGATCCAAAATTCCACTTCACTGTTTACCGCAGCCACTCCATATCTTTCGCAACACCATCGAATTCCAACACCGCCGAGGCTACTCCGCCACCTCCCTTCGTTTTGATTTTGATTTTTTGATTTCAATTTGATAAGTGCTGGAGATTGTGTGTTTCGATTTCGATTTGATAAGTGCTGAATATCGTGTGTTGATTTGGGTATACTTCAATTTTGATTGCGCCTTTCATTTGGTTAATGGGTCGGGTATTAGTTAGCCTTAATAAAAAAACAAGTTTGTTTTTGTATTCCATCTTCCCTTAAAAAAACATTCTTTTTTTACATCATTTAGTTTCTCTTGTTTATTTTGTTTTATCAATTAAAAAAAAATTAGTTCCATCTTCATTAAAAAATAATAATAATATAGGGGTTTTTAGGCTCAAGGAAAAAGTTGAAGAAAAATTTAGTCTCAGGGACAACAAGTTTTCTTTTTAGGCTGAAGGACACTTTCTAATGTAAATCACAGAATGATAGTTGTAACTATCATTTTCTGTTTATACTAGAAAGTGTCCTTCAGACTAAAAAGCAAACTTGTTGTCCCTAAGACTGAATTTTTTTGCAACTTCTTCCTTGTGTCTATTTTCCTGAATAATATATATCTTGTATCAGGAAAATAGGTGCAAGGAAGAAGTTGCGAAAAAATTTAGTTTCAGGGACAGCAAGTTTGCTTTTTAGTCTGAAGGACATTTTTTAGCGTAAACAGAAAATGATAAGTACAACTATCATTCTGTGATTTACACTAAAAAGTGTCCTTCAGCCTAAAAAGCAAACTTCTTGTCCCAACAACTAAATTTTTCTACAACCTTTTCCTTTAGCCTAAAATCCCCTATCTGTATATATTTTATGTTTAATTTCTTTTTAGGTTGCCAAAGCGGATAGAAAGAGTTGCTTGCTTCACTTTGCTTACCCAAAAAAATAAATGCTTGCTTGTATATAAAAAAATTGCCGCTTAAAAATAAATTTGCTAATAAATTCTACACGCTCTGATATCGCGCTTTCATCCCTCGTTTTTATTTGAATTGCATTGTTGGTTGTTTGCATTTGCATTTATATATATAAAAAATTTCAAAATCCAAAAAAAACAAACTTTATTTTAGTTGCATTATAAATTCACGTTTAATTTTTGTTTTGCATTCATCTCACCTTATTTTTTTTCTTTTCAATGAGCAACACGCCAATTCACATAATGAGCGATTTCATCACCCTTTCCTTAGCCCACAAACGCATTACATCGTAGAATTTGACTAATAATAAAGATTAGACATTCGAATTAAGGTTGTCGCGAGCTTATCTAGAGCTTAATTGTATCTTCACAATTGTTTTCTTTGAACAATTATATTTCTTAGTGTCTAGGCTACGTCGGAGTAATAACCATTTATAAATATTTCAGTGATTCGTAAATATTATACTAGTTGTTCCTCTGAAGGTACTTAAACCTTCGACTGCATTGCTATGGGGATTCGTGGTGCACCGATAACCCCTATCTGTTACCTGGCTGAGAAATATTTTTATCGATTAAAGACAAAATGTGATCATATATTTTTAGGTTAGGAGCTACTAAGGACAGAAGATTGTAATTAAGTACTTTGCATTCATTTAGGTGCGTTAGTTCATGCATATTTAAAACAACAAAACAAAAAAAAAATCAAAATTCCAAAGTCCAAATTTTTTTATAAATTCTACTTAATTTTTTTTAATCCAAAAAACAAATCCTTTTTCCTTTCCTTTGAAAATTTTCAATCAAAAACAAAAATGTAAAATGTTTTCAAAAAAAATTCAAAAATTCAAAAACAAAAAAAAATTTGAAAATTCAAAAACAAAAACAAAAATCAATTTTCCATTTCCTAAAAAACAAAAATCCTTTTGGTAAATATTTGAAAGTTTGAAAATTAAAAAAAATACAAAAACTAAAACATAGAATATTTTTATTTTGAAAAAAACCAAAAATCAAACTTCTCTTTTGAAAATAAATTTCACTTGGTAAATATTTTTCTTCCTTTAAAAAAAATTCACTTCGTTTTTCAAATCTCCTTTCATTCTCTAAACTCGATTCTAACTTTCTCCTTTCGATTTTCACTTGTGCATGAATACTTGGACTCGTGACACAACAACAAATCGTTGGACTCGCGATCAACAACTAACCTTTTAACTCGAACAAACGATCCTCCCGAAATGGCGAACGAGAGCGTCCCTCGAACTCTTATGGATATAATCTTTCCCGATAGAGTTTCTATTCCATCTTGCATCATGTTACCCGCCATTACGGGTAAACATTTCGAAGTTCACTCGAACCATATTGTAACGCTTCCAAAATTTAGCAATTTCGAGCACGATGACCCATACGTTTTCTTGACTAAATTCGAACAAGTTTGCGCAACCATTAAACTCCAACAAATTTTCAATGACCGAATAAAACTTTGATTAATCTCATTCGCTCTTACGGATTATGCTGAAAAATGGTTATATAGCTTACCATCGAACCCAACTAAAACATGGGAAGAATTCGTAAAAAAAATTCTTAAAAAAGTTCTACCCCTTGGGAAAATCTAGGAGAATCCAAAATGAAACTGTAATTTTTCATCAATTCAACGAAGAACCATTCGGAAAATATTTTGAAAGATTCAAAGAGCTTTTGATAAAATGTCCACACCATAACTTTGAAAAATGGACGATTTGCCAAATCTTATACGATAGACTCAAAAACAGCTCACGAACCATGCTCGAATTAATGTGTCAAGACAACTTTCTTGCCCAACATCACGATGATGCTCGATAATTTCTTGAAAACCTTGTCAAAAAATCATCCCAATGGGAACGATCAAACGAAAAATTAATTTACTCACGATCGAGTGCACACTCGATAGGATCTTCTTTTGCAATGGAAGCTAAGATCGACGCAATGATTAAAAAATTCTATAACTTTTTCTCATCGAATCAAATGAAACAAGCTTCCCAACCGATGTGTTATAAATGCAACGATCCTAATCATATAGCCGATCAGTGTCCCAATTCTGTCTAACAAATTAACGCTTTCAATAAAGCCAAAAACGACAAGTTTGGTCCAACATACAACCCTGGTTGGAGAAATCATTCGAATTTTGCATGGAACTAAAACAATCCCAATATGAATACGAGTCGTCCAATTTTCAAGCATTCCCGAATAATGCTTTGAATCCTCCTTTTCAACCCAAAATTTTTCAACCAAACTTTGCAGGACCGTCTCATAATCAACCGTAACAATCAAATTTTCAACCAAATTCTGCCCATCCTCCCCAAGACGATAAACGTTTAACTTCACTTGAGAAAACTCTTGAAACGTTGGCTAAAGCAATTACTCAAAGCCTTAATTCAAACAGCAATTTGCAGAACTTATTGACCTCATATATGCAAAACACAAACCAATCGATTACGAAAATTGAAATGCAAAATGAGTCAACTAGCCACGTATGTAAGTGAACGCGAATGAGGAACATTCCCAAGCCAACCCCTTCCAAATCCCAGAAATCAAAACGCAAATTCAAATCAAGCCCATGTTGTTCAAGATAGCAACGTCACCAAATTGAATGCTATCATAACTCTATGCTCCGGTAAACAAATCGATAATCAATTCGTTAACCCAAACAATTTATCGAAACCTCTCTCGACACTTCTAAAACAACGAATGAATCTGAACAGAACATGGAGCCAAACATTGAATCGAATGCCAATCAAAATTCTTCTTCTTCTACTCGAGTAGACTGGCCTACCGAGTATCGTGTTCCATTTCCACATCGTCTTCGACCCAAGAAACACTCAGAAGAAGTGGAAAAGATGTTGCAAATTTTTAAACAAGTGAAAGTTAACATCCCGCTTCTTGACATCGTTCAGCAAGTCCACACTTACACGAAATTTCTTAAGGATTTGTGCATCCAAAAGCAACACACTCATGTGCCCAAAAAAGTTTTCTTAGCCGCCAGTTTGAGCGAAGTCTTGTCCCAATCCATGCCTATCAAATACAAAGATCCTGGCTGCCCTACGATTTCATGTACAATTGGAGACAAGACGATTAACTAATGCTTGATAGACTTAGGTGTGAGTGTCAATTTGATTCCATACTCCGTTTATGAACAATTAGGCTTAGGTGAGCTCAAACCCACAAAAGTTACACTTCAATTCACCTATCGTTCCATTAACAAGCCTGTGGGAGAAATCTAAGATATGCTCATTTGAGTAGGGCAATTCATATTCCCCGTTGATTTTATTGTTCTCAAAACACAACCCGCAGCAAATCCCACGAGTCAAATTTCGTTGATTTTAGGCCGACCATTCTTAGCCACCTCAAATCCCTTAATCAATTGTCGTAACATATAAATGAAAATCTCTTTTAGAAACATGACTTTGGATCTCAACATATTCAATCTTGAAAGCCAATCGAATGAACCTCATGACCAAACATTGGAAGTTAGTGCCATTCACGAAAAATGTGAAAATGAGACACTTGATCTTAACGATGAACGCGACGCCGAGTATGAAAAATTGTTTCATGAAATTTCCAACGACATTGAATACACTCTTCCCTTTGGATCGCTTCCAATTGACTCCGAATCTCAAACCAATTCTTTGATCGAAAAACTCCCGAAGTTGGACCTCAAACCACTTCCCGATCACCTGAAGTATGCATACTTAGGCGAAAATGAAACTTGTCCTGTCATCATTTCTAACAATCTTTCTCTTGACCAAGAAGCTTCTCTTCTCTCTATTCTTTTGAAAAATAGAGAAGTAATTAGGTGGTCCATCTCTGATATAAAGGGAATCGGTCCCACTCTTGTTCAACATCGCATCCATTTAATCGACGATGCCAAGCCTGCTCATGACGCACAACAAAGGATTAATTCAAAAATGAAAGATGCAATGCATGATGATATTCTTAAACATCTCGACAATGGAATCATTTACCCAATCTTTGATAGTTCATGGGTTAGCCCAATTCACGTTGTACTAGAAAAAGTCTAGTTTAACCGCTGTCAAGAATGATTCAAACGAACTTATTCCAACTCGTACTCAAACGGGGTGGCGTGTTTTCATTGGTTATCGAAAATTAAATGCCGCAACACGTAAAAATCACTTCCCTCTTCCTTTCATTGATCTAATGCCCAAATGTTTAGCCGGCCACGAATTCTACGGTTTCCTTGATGGTTATTCCGGCTATAACCAAATTCCTATCACTCCCGAAGATCAAGAGAAAACGACTCTTATGCGTCCGTTCGGTACCTTTCTTATCGACATATGCCATACGCACTTTGTAATGCTCCTGCAACTTTCCAAGGATGAATGGTTGGCATTTTTTATAACATGATTGAACGCTTTCTAGAAGTTTTTATGGACGATTTATCTATCTTTGACGATTCTTTTTCCAAATGTTTACATCATCTCGAGTTGGTTCTAAATCGATGTAAAGAAAAACTTTTGACTTTGAATTGGGAAAAATGCCACTTTATGGTCAAACAAGGCATAGTCCTTGGACATATCATCTCAAATAAAGGCATTGAGGTAGATAAAGAGAAAATAGACGTAATTGCAAACCTACTCATTGCCAATCTGTTAAGAACATTCGATCATTTCTAGGACACGTTGGTTTTTATGGACGCTTTGTAAAAGACTTTAGCAAAATCGCTCGTCCTTTGACGACTCTTCTCGGAAAAGACATTCCAGTCGGTTTTAATTCTGATTGTATCTCATCTTTCGAACGTCTTAAGAAGGAAATCATTTCTTCTCCAATCATTTGCGCACCCAATTGGGATCTTCCTTTCGAAACAATGTGTGACGCATCTAACTTTGCAGTTGGTGCTGTCTTAGGACAACGCGTCAACAAAATCCTTCATGTCATTTATTACGTGAGTATGACTTTGAACGACGCTCAACTCAACTACACAACAACCGAAAAAGAACTTCTAGCTGTCGTTTTTGCGCTCGAAAAGTTTCGACCTTACTTGACAGGTTCACACATTACTATGCACATGGACCACTCTACGCTTCGATATCTCTTCGCTAAAAAGGATGCTAAATCCCGTTTGATTCGTTGGATCCTTTTACTTCAAGAATTTGATCTTACTATTAAAGACAAAAAAGGATCCGATAACGTCATATCCGATCACTTGTCTCATCTTCCGAACGCACCATCGTCTTTGCCGATCAATGAAAACTTCTTTCAATTTCTAGCGATCCATGGTACGTTGATATAGTGAACTACTTAGTCACTAAAGAAACTCTCTCATCTTGGTCCAAACAGGACAAATGCAAATTCATGTCCCAAGTGAAATATTTCTATTGGGACGATCCATACTTGTTCAAATATTGTCCCAACCAAATCATTCGATGTTGCATTCCAGATAATGAGATCGGGAATGTTCTTTCATTTTGCCACGATCAAGCGTGCGGTGGACATTTAGGTCCTCGAAAAACTGCGGAAAAGGTGCTTCAGTGTGGTTTTTATTGGCCTTTGCTTTTCAAAGATTCATTTGAATTTTGAAAACTTGCGATCGATGTCAAATGCATGGATGAATTTCTCGACTAGATATGATGCCTCTAAACCCCATTCTTACAGTCGAAATCTTTTATGTTTGGGGTATCGACTTTATGTGACCTTTTTCCAATTCCTTTGGAAACTTGTATATTCTTCTCGTTGTCGATTATGTCTCAAAATGGGTCGAAGCCATTCCATGTAAAACCAATGACCATATAATTGTTGTGAAATTTCTCAAAGAAAATATATTTTCGAGGTCCGGCACACCTCGCACAATAATCAGTGATAACGGAACCCATTTTTGCAATCGATCTTTTGAAGCATTAATGAAGATATACTCGATAGCCCACAAGTTATCCACTCCGTATCATCCTCAGACTTGTGGCCAAGTTGAATTTTCAAATTGTCAAATAAAACAAATTTTGGAGAAAAACATCAACAAAAATCGAAAAGATTGGTCTCAGAAATTGACCGATGCTCTTTGGGCTTACCGTACTGCTTTTAAAACTAACCTTGGGATGTCCCTATGCCGTTTAGTTTTCAGTAAAGCTTGCCATTTACCGGTTGAAATCGAACACAAAGCATTGTGGGCAATAAAGAACTCAAACTTTGATCTTGATAAAGCTGGCGAAAACTATAACTCAACGAACTAGAAGAACTTAGGAATGACGCGTATGAAAACGAGAAAATTTACAAAGAAAAAAAAGTTTTTCATGACAAGTCAATTCTAAGAAAAACGTTTTCGCCTAATCAAAAAGTTCATTTATATGACTCAAGACTTCATTTATTCCTCGGGAAACTTAAATCGAGATGGTCCATACCATTTGTGGTACGAACTGTTTTTCCACATGGTGCCGTAGAAATAGAAAGCCCTAGGGATGGATCGATTTTCAAAGTCAACGTTCATCGTTTGAAACCTTTCTTAGAATTGCCAAGTAACCAAGAGGAGGAGCTCATGATTCTTCATGAGCCAAGCTGCGTCTAGTAAGAATGTTAATCCTCTTTTGTAAATATATACATTTTTTCCCCGTTACACTCGTTATATCATGCATTGACTGTGGGGACACGGTTAAAAATTAAGTGTGGGAGAGTCTCATTTTATTAGTTTTTCATGGCATTTTTGAATTTTTATTTTCTTTTAACTAAAATAAACCTCAAATTTCTAAATCTCAAAACATTTTCTTTTTTGCGTTTTGATCTATTATTGAAGAAAAACTATGGGATAAGTATGAGTTTTGGTTAATAAATTGAAAATTTTGAAAATTTATTTGTCCTAACAAAAATAAAAATGAAGTTTGATTACAAATAACAATGGTTTAACTAGTATATAGAAAGGTTTGTATGTGTTAATTATGAAGTATGTTCTAATTGAAAATCTTTGTTTAAAAAAGTGGTAAATTTAAAATAAAGGATATTACAATTTTATCTTCTAAATTAAATGGTGCTAAGATGATTTTGCAAAACTCTCCCTTTCTAAAAAAATATAGAAAAAAAAGTAAACTTTTTTTGTATATATGTATATATTTTTAACACCTAGAGTCATGTGTTCACACTCGTGTATTCACTCGCCATGCTCTGTACCCTTCTCACGTAAGCCCAAAAAGGCAGTGAATGATCGGTATATCTGGCCTCCGTTTATCCGAGTTAGGTGTATGTATACAAAAATTCTTTTTATTAACGCGTATAGTCGATAAGTGTTCACACTTGTGTGTTCACTCGCCACGCTCTGTATTACCCTCACATCAGTCCGCAAGGCAGTGCACGGGTAATATATCTGGCCTTAGTTTACCTGAGTTATGCATATGTAAATATTGTTAATATTAATAAAATTTTCAAATAAGAAAGAGTAAGCAATTGAAATCCAAGCATCATTTTAACTTGTTTGATTTGATTTGTTATTGGAAAGAAATCAAAATACCACTTTGATAAACTTTGATAATCAACTAAGGATCTATTTCATAGTTACACTATATTATCGACCGAAACAACGAGTTAAACTATTGTCTATTTGTCATGATAAGTTGATTTTGTTGGAAATTTTGACGAGTAAATGACTAAAATTTTCAAGTTAATGACTAAAACTTATATTTAACTTATTTGTGTCTACTTGAAAGTAAATCTTTCATTTGTAAATATTTCCAAAAATTTGCATTTATCACATTGTAAATAAATCTTGCATTTGTAAATATTTTCACTTTGCATTTGGATTTTGCGGGTAGTATCCGCTGAAAACCCTCACGAGACAACACTCATCCTACTGGGGACACCTGGAGGTTTAACGGCTTGTTGCACATGTTCAATGCAATCGTGCTCCCTACGAAAATGGATTTATCTTAGTTTTCCTTTATTCGAGGACGAATAAAAAGATAAGTGTTGGGTATTTGATGTGCACGTAAATGTGCATATATATACATCCATATTTTATCTCTTTTTATTTAAATAAATATCATATTTGGGCATCTTAACATGTTTAGAACCAAAATTCAATTGTTTTCAAATCATCATATATTCATCTTCATTTAGGGGGAAAATGGTCATTTTTATGCATGTGTCAATTTGAGAATTTTTACTTGGACAAATTTTATGATTTTTATAGGATATTTTGATGCATATGGAAGAGGAATTCATGAAGATACATGCATGCATAAGGAAATACAAAGAAATGAAGAGGAAATAATTCAAGTTCAAGATCATGGAGGACCCCACCTACTTACCTAAATTTACAATTAGAAGCTAACAGACAACTAAGTGGAGGTTAAAGCTTTATGCACATTAGATGATGGATTAATTAGTGGCTAATGACACTACTACAAAACAGGCCATCTGCATCGCCTCATTTGAATCGTTTGAAGTAAAAACTGATGCAAATAGAACTATTTGCATCAGTTCTGTCTTAATAACTGATGCAATTGGTACGTGGAAAGCAATAGGTAATAAAAAATCAAATTTGTATCAGTTGTCATCAACAACCGATGCAAATACGTCGATGCAAATAGTTTTAGTCGCATCGGTTTTAAAGTCAACCGATGAAACTACTTAATTTGCATCCCTTACCAACATATGTTTTAACAGTAGGCAAATACAAAAAACAAAACGGGTATGCGAAAACAACCCGCAACCCACACTCAAACCCTACACTACAAAATGAATGTAACTGAGAATAATATCAGTTTAATAAAACCCAAATCTCTAAACACACTACTTTCATAATTCACGGTGGCACTCAAAAATAGATTAACTCACAATTTCTCAACCCAATTTTCTCCAGAGTCGCTCATTAGACCAACATAAGTTTGGTAATAATTTTTAAAGAAATCATCCGTGTTTCTAATTTTCATGCTGAAATTTGAAATTTCTGTTGCTAGTTGTATTATTGCCCAGCCTAATTTAGTTGTTCTAGTAGTTTTCGTACTGTTGTTGCAGGCAATTGCGGGTTTGTGAATTCAAGCTCGATTTGCCAAGGTGAAGCAGCGCTCGCAATTTGGAAGATGTTGCACGTTGATTGCAGAGGTCGTGGGTTGTAGGAGGTGTCGTGATTGGAGGTGAGTCGAATTCTTGATTGAATTTTTGTGCTGGTTCGATTTGGCGATTCAAGGTGATGTTGAGATTAGGAAGTGGTCGTGGGTTTTCGTAGGCAGTGAGGTTGATGGTGGAAGTGTTTTGGGTTAGCAGAATTGGTTCGGGGTTTTAGGGAGATTCAACGTCGAGGTGGACTGCAATTGTGAAGGAGGAAGTTTGATAACAGCAGTGATTGGTTTGGAATGAGGTGTGTTTCAGGTAGATAAGTTGTGATAAGGAAGAGAAATGGAAGCAGGGGAAGTGTGTTGTTTTGACGAAGGGCGGTTGCAAATTGGGGGATAATGATCTCTGTTGTAGCTTGCTGTTGGTTGGAGAAGTTGTTAATATGGAGTTGAAGGTTTGGAAAATGGAAGTTGTAGGTGATGTGGTGTAGGAACAGAGGTGATGCAGGGAAGTGGAGTTCACGGCTGCAGTATGTAGAGGATTTGTTATGTTGCTGGACTGGGTTAAAGTAATGTTTGGGTGGAGGAGGGTTATGTTGCAAAGATATTGAATGACATTGCAGTTGATGGTGAAGAAGGTGCTGCTACTTATGGATGAGGATGTAGTGGTGATGGATTGCAAAGGAAGGCAGTTTATAGTAAGAGGAGGAAGTATGGTTGGCAGTGTGACAGTGCTGTAGGGGGATGGCAATGTATGACAATGAGGTGTTTTGGCAAGGTGATGAAGCTGTAAGGGGCAGTGAATGGTGGAAGTAGTGAAAGTTTATGTTGTGAAGGAGCTTGGTACAAGTGATTGAAGCAATATGAAAACTTGTGACACTTTGAAACAAATAGAAAATGCATAAGTGAATAGAACAGGTGAGTGAATGTATTTGTGGTGCTGGAATTTCAAGCAGTGAAGAGGGAAGTGCTGCTATTGTGGTGATGTAAGGAGAAAGAATTTTAATGGCAAGCATGGATGAAGGTCGCAGTTGGTAAGGAGAATAGTTTGAGGTAGACTGGAGTGTATGACAGAGATCAGTATGTGATGTAGTGGGTATTTAAGATGGATTGGTTGGTGGTTTCTGCAATGAGGAGATTGGGTTGTTTGCTAGTGATTAGAACAAGTGAGTGAAAATGTTTATACAAAACTCCAACTGACATCTACTTTGACCTGGTACTGCTGCTGCTCACAAATTCCCAAACTCATAATAAACTGTCATACTCATAACATACTCACAGCAACTTTCTCTCACACTACAACTCCTACCAGAGCCACTACAAAGACAACCACTACTTCACCATCAGTTAAATTCCAGCCATATATCATTTAAACAATCACCATACCTCCTCAGCCACCACAAACCATCATCCTCACTTCACTGCAATATAATCAAACATTTCCAACAACTTCCTCATTGCAACAATAACCCCACGGTAGCCTTCAATACACAACCAAACCACTGCCATACCTCTGGCCATACCACTGTGCACATCCACCTGACTGTACACTTCTTTGCACTATTGTGCATCAAAACAGTGCTACAAATACACAACCATCATCAAAGTAACCACCTCTACCGTGAAAAATGCTGCTGTATTGGCTTCCCTGTCACCTACAAACCATAATCATTCTTCAACCACTCCCTCTAACTCCTCCCTTCTGCGATCTTTATGTTAAATGCCTTCACCTACAAATCTTTGTTTTCATGTCTCCAGAATGCGAATTCATTTCAAGGAAGTAGTGTATCAGGCAAGCTTGGTTTGTATGTACGAAATGTTGACAACGAAAGGGTAGTTGATGCACTTGTTCAGGTGTTTGATATGTTTAGGTGTTGTATATGAGACAGTGGTTCAGGCTGCTGGTCAAGGGAGCAGGACAAGTTGCAGTGGTGAGAAGGGGATGGGATGTTGTTGTATATGGTTGATGAAGGAGCAAGGTATGTTTGATATAAGTGCTTGGTGGTGGTTACTGACTGAAGTGAAGGATTGGTGTAGGAATGGTTTCAGCAAGTATGGGGTTTTGGTTGTAAGTAATGTGTTGACAGCTGATGATTGTGAATTTGCGATGTTGTTATGCAGAGGGGAGAGTTGTGTTTGGTGATGATGTATAGATGGCAGTGGTATAGACTTGATTACTAATTATGACTTATTTAATAATAATTATTAAATATTAATAACTAATTATTAATTATTAAATATTACTTCTTATTTATTAGTTATTAATTATTACTTCTTAATTATAATTGAATATTAATTATTAAATGTAAACTATTATGTATACTTTATTAACTATTAATTATTAATGGTAATTATTAATTATTAACTACTATATATTTAATATTAATTATTAAATGTAATTATTATTTTTAATTATTTAATACTAATTATTAATTAATAACTAATAATTATTAAATATACTAATTATTAATTATTAAATATTAAAGATTAGCAAGCTGAAAGCTAATATTTTTTAATTATCAATTAAATTCTTATTATTGATGCAATAAATAACAATATTTCTTGTAAGGTTTACGGTTATTAATTTCCAAAAATTTTATGAACTTTTAAGTTTCCACTAACTAATGTACTTATAATTAGATAATAAACATTAAACGTTAATTATTAAACATTAAATATTAAACTTTACACATTAATTATTTAATATTAATTAGATTTATTAGTTAATAAATGTAACTAATAAGTATTAAGGAAAATTTACTGATTATTAATAATTAACTATAATATATTATTAAATATTATAATAGAACAATATTACAACGGGTCATAACCGTTGTAATAGAGCTAAAAATTGGTATCTATTACAACGGGCCGAAAACAGTTGTAATATGACCATATTACAACGGACAAGCTGACAACGTTGTAATATGAGTATTGGATGATGAAAAGTTGCACCTTTTACAACGGGCATATGAAAATTGTTGTAAATGGTTTCTATTACAACGGTTGTTTATGGCCCGTTGTAAAACAGATGTTGCAAAAGGATAGTTTTGTTGTGGTGATATATCATGCAAATGTAGGTTCCAAATCTACCCACTTAGCTTAACACTCATATTTAGATTTCTTAAATTCAATTAACTTTATTGTTTTCAAGATATAATCATTTTCGGAAACAATTTCTTTGGGCCAAACTCTCGATTTTTATTTCAAAACCTTTGAAATAACACATACATATTTTGTTTCAAATTATAATTTACTTTCGGATTTTAAAAACAAACCACTCTAGAAAATGGCATCAAATACTCTATATAAAAGAATATAAAAATATATGCAACCAGAACGGGAGGTTTCTAGCCATAACAAGGCAACTAGATCCCAGCCTTCTACACACACACACACACACACACACACACACACACACACACACACACACACACACACACACACACACACACACACACACACACACACACACTCTGTTCGTCGAGCGGACTACACCGAGGCTACTGAACATATGCACCTCTCTTGCCCATCTTTTTAGTTATGTGTTACCCGAATCAATGGTAGCATAACGAACCATTTTACGTCTCAAAGTTATAAATCATTTTCACTAATATTCACAATTACCTTCAACAAGGTATTTTCATTTCCCAAAACCTTTTGAAATCATTTTCAAACATTGGGTTTTTAGTCCTCGAAATTCTCTTCGTTTATATAACACTTTTATAAACCATTTTATCGAAAAAACTTTTATATATAATCCCATCAAAAATATTTATTCTTAAAATATTTCTATTACTTTAAAAAAGAAATCATTTCAATTCAAAAGATAAAATATCTTTTATTTTCAAAATTATAATAAACATCTTTTATTATAATACATACTAAACCAATATTCTCATCGTACACCTTATATCAAACCGTGAAATTCTAATCATAAGGTGTTTGTATTAAATGATCCTCAATTTATTGCCTACCCAACTCATACATATAAAAAAGTTTATTATCCATAAACCTAGCTTATATCAATCAATGAATTTAAACATAACAATAAATGATAATCAACACTTCATTCTATCAAACATTTATAACATTTTTTATTTTATCTTGAGTAAAAACGGCTTGAGTAAATCAATTTAACTTTTCCCTCCATCGCACCAAGCCAAATAGTTATAGGGAGCAGACAACTAGTTTTCCAAACACCAGCCTAGAGACTACTATTATGTCGTCCATAAGACGGTCAAGTTATTTGACTGACTCAAATATTTTTAATATTTATTTTGGAGCATCTCAGCTTTCCCTTTGACATGTTCCGTCCCTCACCCAAGTCTCTTTGAATCTCACAGACGAAACACGTGTTCTTGTCATTTTTGCATACCCCATTAAGTATTTAATTTCTCAATTAACTTTTAAAATACTTAATTAACCATCCAAACATATCTAACATCATGACAACACATAAATAAACAAGCATAAAAGCATATCATAGCATCATGGAATATTAAAAGAGTAAAACTTTTCTTACCTTAAAGATATCCCTTTTCCATCATTATAGCACTTTTTCTTCCAATTTAAAGCCAAGGGGAGCTCCTCCTATGGATAGGATGGAGGTATTGGAGTCCATTAAAGTAGAGATGAAGAATAAGAACGAATGAGAAGTGTTAAATTATGAAGCCTTAGGATTTTATTTATAGCCTTGGGAAAATATGGAAAATTGCAAAATTACCCTCATGTATTATCAAAATATCTCTTACATTACAATGCCTCAAAATCAAATCCTTGCTAATATACTCAAGTACATGCATTAATGAGATGTACTGTGACGACATATTGCAAAAATATCTTAAGCACGGAATGACGTGCATTAATAGTGGATTTGATGTTTGCTTTTTGGAGAAAAATATCTTAGATATTTTCTATAGCTTTGATTTGACTAATTGTGTATACATTTATGGGTATGTATATATATGTTTATACATGTGTGTGCATGTACAAACAGTGTTGCAACAACTTAAAACAATTTCTATTCGTCAAACCGTTGAGATTTCGGGATCCGAATTCTGGTCATATTTTAAGTTTTAATCAAACTATTTATTTATGTGAGTAAAAGTTGAAAATAAATTTTTTGTCATCTTAAAATGCTCATTTTTGAAAATGATGACATCATAATTATTTTTATTTACAACAATGGAACATTAATTTTATAACAATTACTAAATTAGTGTATGTAGAAAAGTTATTCACGTGAATACACTAAGCAAAACACATTTTTATCGAAAAACTGATTTTCGTTACTTTTTCCGATATAATTCAAAATATCCATTTTTATTGACAAAATTCAAAAATTAGTTTATCATTATTATTTATCATACAAAACATGATTGTTTGTTTAGAATAATCTTATATTCGAATATTTAAAATTAATTAAATTTTCCAGACTAAGTGATAATATTATAGGTTGTTACACTCTTCTCCCCCCTCCCCCCCCCCCCCCCCCCCCCCCGAAAATAATTTCGTCTCCAAAATTCCAAGGATGGAAAAATATAACGAAACCACATAATTAAGTACATCTATAAACAAAAATCACCCATAAACCCGGTCGGAGGGACAACGCCTTATCCTATCCAATTTATTTATCAAATTAAGATAGTTTAATTTGTAAAACTTCTAGGTTGATTTACTAACCCAAGACAAATTTTACTTAGACACCTAACTTAAGCTCTGATATCATCTGTAACGACCCGGATTTTCAAACTAGTCAAAACACTGAAAATCCGTCTGATCTAGAACAAACAAATGAACATTACCATTTTAACATGTTATAATTATATAAATATATCAAATTATCCTAAATGAATAGGATATGAGCATCACTAACTTTTAAGAGTTTAATTATTTATTCTATTGGGTATACTTTAATACATGAAAAATAGCAAACAAAAAACAGGAAAACATTATATTATTTTTGAGGCTAGATCACTAACACTTGTGACTGCCTACGTACCCCTATCTAACTGGGTACCCAATTAGATACAAGGTCAAACCAATGTATTTCTCCTTCCATAAAAAGGACTTCATAGAAGCCTACGATGCACAAAGAAATACGCAAATTCCAAACTACATAGCATATACCATGCAAATGTAGGCTCTAAATCTGCCCACTTAGCTTAACCCTTACATTTTGGTTTTTGAAATCTGATTAACTTTATCATTTTCAAAATAAAATCATTTTCGAGAATAATTTCTTTGGACCAAACTCCTGATTTTTATTTCAAAACTTTTGAAATAATATATAAATCTTTTGTATCAAATTATATTTTACTTTGAGTTTATAAAATAATTCACTTTTGAAAATGGCATCAGATACTCTATATAAATGCATATAAAAATATATGCAATCGGATCGGGAAGTTTCTAGCCAAAACAAGGCAACTGGGTCCCAGCATTCCAAAAAAAGATATGTATATCCCTCTGTTCGTTGAGCGGACATATCGAGGCTATAGAACATCTACACCTCCCTTGCCCACCCTTTTAGTTATGGATTACTCGAGTTATCTGTAACATAACATATCATTTTACATCCCAAAGTGATAATTATTTTCACTAAAAATCACAATTACTTTCAATCATAGTATTTTCATATCCCAAAACCTTTTGATTTTCAAACATTGAGTTTTTTAGTCCTCGAAATTCCCTTCGTTAAAACACTTTTATAAACCATTTTATGGAAATCACTTTTACATATAATCATTTCAAAAATATTTTTTCTTAAAATATTTCTATTACTTTCCAAAAGAAATCATTTCAATTCAAAAGATAAAATATCTTTTATTTCCTAAATTATAATAAACATTTTTTATTATAATATCTACTTAACCAATATTCTCATCGAACACTTTATAGTCAAATTGTGAAATTCTAATAATAAGGTTTCTGTATTAAATCATCATTAATTTATCGTCTACCCAGCACATGCATATAAAAAGGGTTATTGCTCATAAATTGGCTGAGCTTAATTTAAATAATCAATCAATGAATTTAAACATAACAATAAATGATAATCAACATTTCATTTTATATATCAAACATTTATAACACTTTCTATTTTATCTTGGGTAAAATGGTTTGAGTAAATCAATTTAACCTTTTCCTCCATCAAGCCAGGCCAAATAGCTAAGGGAGCAGACAACTGGTTTCCAAACACCAGCCTAGAGACTACGATTCTACCATCCATAAGGCGATCAAGATATTTGATTGAGTAGAATATTGTTCATATTTATTTTGGAGCATCCAGGCTTTCCTTTGGACATGTTCCGTACCTCGCCCAAGTTTCCTTGGATCCCACAGACGAAATATGTGTACTAGTCATTTCCGCATATCCCATTAAGTATTTAACTTGTTCATTAACTTTAAAAATACTTAATTAACCATCCAAACATATTTAACATCATGATAACACATAAATAAACAAGCATAAAAGCATATCATAGCATCATGGAATATTAAAAGAGTAAAACATTTCTTATTTTAAAGATATCCTTTCCATCATTATAGCACTTTTTCTTCCAATTTAAAGCCAAGGGGAGCTCCTCCTATGGATAAGAGGATGGAGGTAATGGCGGCTATTAATGTAAAGGTGAAGAAGAAGAAGAAGGAATGAGATGTGTTCGGATCTTATTCATAACCTTAGTAAAATGTGGCAAATTACGAAATTATCCTTAGATATTATTAAAATATCTCTTACACCCATCGCCACAAAATCAAATCCTTGCCAATAAACTCAAGTGCATGCATTAATGAGATGTAATGCGATAATACATATTGCAAAAATATCTTAAGCATGAATGATACGCATTAATAGTGGATTTAATGTTTGTTTTTTGGTGAAAATATCTTAGATATCTTCTATAGCTTTGATTTGATTAATCGTGTACACATATATGTAAATGTATATGTATGTTTATGCATGTGCGTGCACGTACAAACAATGTTGCAACAGCTTAAAATAATTTCTATTCGTCAAATAGTTAGGATTCCAAGATCCAAAATCTGATCATATTTTCATTTTTTAATTAAACTATTTATTTATGTAAATAGAACTGGAAAATAATTTTTTTATCATCTTAAAATGCTCGTTTTTGAAAATAATGACATCATAATTATTTCTATTTCCAAAAATGGAACGATATTTTTATTACTTATTTTTTCTTTTAATTAATAAATAAGTGTATGTAGAAAAAGTTATTCACATGAATACTCTGAGAAAAACTCATTTTTACCGAAAACCGATTTTCGTCACTATTTTCCGATAAAATTCAAAATTTCCGTTTTTGTTAACAAATTTCAAAACTTAGTTCACCATTATTATTTATCATACAAAACATGCTTATTTGTTTAAAATAATTTTGTATCTAAATATTTAAAATTAATTAAATATTCTGGATTAACTGATTAAATTACGAGTCATTGCAATAAAAAAAATAGTTAACACTACACAATAGAAATAATACTTCTATGTTAACCCGCCTTTTGGCAAGGCTGCAGACAGACGGATTTAACTAATTCGATT